>JARWLC010000002.1:100752586-101992274 GCA_033318265.1 Phyllotis vaccarum
ACCTGGATTAAAAGTGGCCACCTGAGACCTATGGTGTATCAGAATTCACTGTATTAAGAAGTGTTTCTGTGACACAAAATATACTGTTTCCAAGTAGACCAAGAACACAAATTGGGCCAAGCTTCCTGAGACACAGACACACCAAGAACAGAATACACCAAAATCAGCTCTGAGATTCAGACAAATCCTGTAGTAAACTGAGAAAGTAATGGACACACTCCAGTGCAAGAATAAATATAAAAATATAAAGAACAACATGGCACCACTAAGAGAATCTACAACATCAAGAAATGAGCATAGCAATGCAGAAGAAAGAGGAAGAAATGACTTTAAAAAAACAACTTTATGAAGATAATAGAAACTTTAAAATAAGATGTAAAAAATTCCCTGAAAAAAAAATAGAAGAAAATGCAAACAAAAATTTGGAAGAGATTAACAAATCCCTGAAAGAAAATAAAGAATACTGAGAAAAAAACCAATCAAACATGTGAAGGAAACATTTCAAAATTTAGAAATTGAAATAGAAGTAATAAGGAAGACACAAACAGAGGTAATGATAGAAATAGAAAATCTGGAGAAAAAAAAATGAACCAGAACTACAGATGCAAAAATAAATAACAAAATGCAAAAGATG
The DNA here is from genome assembly GCA_033318265.1 of Phyllotis vaccarum. NCBI lineage: Eukaryota > Metazoa > Chordata > Mammalia > Rodentia > Cricetidae > Phyllotis > Phyllotis vaccarum. The sequence goes on from JARWLC010000002.1 coordinate 100,753,221, forward strand.
GAAAAGAATATCTCCTTTTAGTCAAAGGAAACACTAAAATAAAAAAGTCATAACATAAAACATCCAGGAAATCTTGGATACCATGGAAAGACCAACCCTGAGAGTAACTGGAATTGAAGAAGGAAAGAATTCCAGCTCAAAGGCCCAGAAAATATATTCAACAAAATTATAGAATGAAATTTTCCCAACCTAAAAGGAAATGCCTATAAAGATACAAGATGCTTACAGATCATCAAATAGACTATCCCCCCTCAAGTCAGCTCACCACATAATAATTGAGCCACTAAACCTATAGAGTAAAGAAAGAATACTAAGAACTGTAGAGAATAAAGGCCAAGTTACCTATAAAGGCAGACACATCAGAATAGCACTGGATTACTCAGTAGAAACAAAAGCCATAAGGTCCTGGTGAGATCTTAGATACTAAAGAGCACAGTTGCTAGCCTGGACTACTATAACCAGCAAAAATTATCAATCACCATAGATGGAGTAAACAAGATATTTCATAACAAACCCAGATTTAAACAATACCAATCCACAGGTCTGGCCCTTCAGAAAGCAATAGAGGGAAAACTCCAAACCTAAAAAAACTAGATACACCCAAGAAACCACGAAAAATCAATAATCCCACAGAAGGAAAAAACCTAAAGAAGAGAAATACACACATGCTACTACCAAAAATAATAGGAAATAACAATCACTGGTAATTAATATACCTTAATATCAATGAACTCAATTCCCCTATAAAAAGACACAACACACTCACACTTTATGAATACAAAAACAGAGTCCATCCTTCAGCTGCATATCAGAGACACACTTCAGCTATGAAGACAGACACTGGCTCAGAGTAAAGGGTTAGGGAAAGACTTTCCAATCAAATGAGCCTAAGAAACAAGTTGGTGTAGCCATCCTAACATCTAACAAAACAGACTTCAAACTAAAATCAATTGAAAGAGACCAGGACAGATACTCCATATACATCTCAGGAAAAATCCACCAAGACTAAGTCTCAATCTTGGAATATTTACGTTTCTAACACAAGGGCACCTAATATGTAAAAAAAAAAAACAAACAAACAAAAAAAAAACACTACTAAGCTTAAATCTCATATCAAGCCCTATACATTAATAGTAGGAGACTTCAATAACCCACTTTGACCAATGAATAGGTACCAGAGAGAAAAAAAATAAGAGATCTCACATGTTATGACCAAAATGACTCTAATAGATATATACAGAACTTTCTGTCCAAAAACAAAGGAATATACATATTTGTCATTACCCCATGGAACTTTCTCTAAAATTGACCACAGACTTGGTCATAAAGCCAACATCAACAGATATGAAAAAAATGGGAATAACTCCTTGTATCTTATCAGACCACCATGGTCGAAAGTATAGTTCAACAACTACAAAAATCATAGAAAGCCAACAAATTCATAAAAACTAAGTATTGCTCAATTGAACCATGTCTGGGTCAAGGAAGAAGTAAAGAAAGAAATCAAAGACTTTCTAGAATTTAATGAAAATGAATCCACAACATATCCAAACTTAGGGAACACAATGAAAGCAGTACTAAGAGGAAAATTCATAGCACTAAATGCCTATTTGAAAATAGTAAAGAAAATCTCACACAACAGACTTACCAACAGCACTGAAAGCTTAAGAACAATTAGATGCAAACTCACCTAGAAGTAGTAGATGGAAGGAAATTATCAAACATAGGGCTGAAACAATACAATAAAAACAAAGTATCAATGAATCAAAGAGTTGGTTCTTTGAGAAAGTCAACACGATAGATAAATATTTATCCAAATTAACAAAAAGACAGAGAAAGAGTATCCAAATTAAAAGAATCAGAAATAAAAGTGGGAACATAACAACATACACCCAGGAAACACAGAAAATCATTAGGTCATACCTCAAAAATCTATACTCCACTAAAGTGGAAAACATAAAAGAAAAAGATAGCTTGCTGGACATGTACCACTTACCAAAATCAATTCAAGGCCCAACAAATGGTCTAAATAGACATATAGCCCCCAGTGGAAATTGAAGCTGTTATTAAAAGTCTTCAAAGCAAAAAAGTCCCAGGGCCAGATAGCCTCAGTGCAGAATTCTACCAGACATTCAAAGAAAACTAATACCAATACTCCTCAAACTGTTTCATTTAATAGAAACAGAAAGAATATTACTGAACTCTTTTTATGAAGCAACTGTCATAGCCGATAGCCAAACCAATCAAAGATGTAATAAAGAGAATTACAGACCGATCTCCCTCATGAATATTGATGCAAAAATACTCAATAAAATATTGGCAAACCAAATTCAACAACATATGAAAGAAATTGTCCGCTATGATCCAATAGGCTTCATCTCAGAAATGCAGGAATAGTTCAACATACAAAAAACTGTCAATGCCATCCATCATATAAACAACCTGAAAGAAAAAAAAAACACATATTACCTCCTTAGATGCTGGAAAAAGTGATGTGGAAATGTCTTTCTGTATGCTGTGAATATCAATCTTTTAAAAAGGAGCTGTTTTATCTCATGACCAGCACCATAGAAGTAGGTAGGGAATCAGAATAAGTAGGAAAAGAAGGGAGGAGTCAGAACAGATAAAGCCAGACACCAAAAGAAGAAGCGTGTAAGGAACACAGGTGAGCCATGGGCCATGTGGCAGGACAGATTAATGAAAATGGATTGAGTTAAGATGAAAGAGCTAGCTAAGAATGTGCCTAAGCTATAGGCCAAATAACATGAACTTAATGTAAGTATTGAGTCATTTTGGGGGGCCTGAGCAATGGCAGGTGGCTAAGCCTTCTGGGTCAGCAGGTCTGTGGGTCTGGACCTCTGGCCGGACTGGGTCAGGAACCATATTGTAACAAAAAAGCCTTAGACAAAATCCAACATGCCTTCATAATAAAAGTCCTGGAGAGATCAGGAATACATGGAAAATACTTAACCATAAAAAGGCAATATAAAGCAAGCTGACAGCCAACATCAAGCTAAATGAAGAAACACTCAAAGCAATCCCACTAAAATCAAGAACAAGACAAGGCTGTCCTCTCTCTTTCCTTATCTATTTAATATAGTTCTCAAATTTTAGCTAAAGCAATAAAAGAACAAAGAAAGATCAAGGGAATACAAATTAGAAAGCAAGAAGTCAAACTATCTCTATTTGCAGATGGTATGATCATCTACATATTGGCCCAAAAATTCTACCAGGAAACTCCTATAGCTGATAAACACCTTATCAATGTAGCAGAGTACATGACTAACTCAAAAAAAAAAAAAAATCAATGGCCCTCCTATACACTAAGAATAAAAGGGCTGAAAAATAAATCAAGGATATCTCACCCTTTATAATAGCTGCAAATAGCATTAAATATCTTGGAGTAACTCTAGCCAAAGAAGTAGCAGACCTGTTGGATAAGAACTTTAAATCATTGATGAAAGAAATCAAAGAGGATATCAAAAAATAAAAAGATTTTCAATGTTCCTGGATAGGTAGATTAACATAGTAAAAATGGCAATCTTACCAAAAGCAATCTACAGATTCAATGCAATCCACATTAAAATTACAATACAGTTTTTACAATCCTTAAAAGAACAATACTCAACTTCATATGGAATAACAAGAAACCCAGGATTGCAAAAACAATTTTGTTCAATAATAGAACTTCAAGAGACATCACTATCCCTGACTTAAAGTTATACATAGAGCTACAGTAATTAAAAAAAAAGCCTAGTACTAGCATAATAACATATTTGTGGATCAATGGAATCAAACTGAAAACACAAACCTTAATTCACACACCTATGAAACATGATCTTTTACAAAGAGACCTAAAATATATAATGGAAAAAAGATATTATCTTCAACAAATGGTGCTGGTATAACTGGATAGTAGTATGTAGATGAATGCAAATATATCCATATCTACATGCTGTACAAAATTCAAATCCAAATATATCAAAATCTGAAAACTCAACTACCCTAAACTTGATTCAAAAGAAAGTAGGAAATATCCTTCAATGCATTGGTTCAGATGAGCACTTCCTAAATATAACATTAGTAGCACAGACCCTAAGGACAATTAATAAATGGGACCTCTTTAAACTGAGAAGATTCTGTAAGTCAAAGGCTATGGTCAACAAGACAAAATGACAACCTATAGGATGGGAAAATATCCAAAAAAATCTTCATCTACCCTACATTGAACAGAGGGGACTAATCTCTAAAATATGTAGAGCACTCAAGAAACTAGAGACAAAATCCCAAATAATCCAATTTAAAAGTGGGGTTCAGATTTAAAAAAAAAAATGCTCAACAGAAGAATTACAAATAGCTGAAAGTCACTTAAAAATTCTCAACAAATCAAAACAACTTTGAGATATGATCTTATACCTGTTAGAATGTAAAAGATCAAAGCACAGATGATAACCTATGCTGGAGGGGATATGGAACAAGGGGAACACTCCACTATTGTTGGTGGGAGTAAAAACTAGTATAGCCACTTTGGAAAGCAGTATGTCAGTTCCTCAGAAAACTGAGACTCTATCTCCCCAAGGATCCAGCAATACTTCTATTGGGCATCTAGACAAATGATACACATTCTTATCCCAAGGGCATTAGTTCAATATGTTTATAGCAGCATTACTCATAATAGTCAGAACCTGGAAACAACCTAGATGTTCGTCAACTGAAGAATGGATTAACAAATTGTTGTACAGGTGCATGATGGAGTGCTACTCAGCAGAAAACAAATAACATCCTAAAATTTGCAGGCAAGTAGAAGGATTTGTAGAATATCCTTTGGAGTGAGGTATCAGAAGCCCAGAAAGATTGGTATGGGATGTACTCACTCATAAGTGTATTTTAAACATAAAGCAAAGAATATCCAGGTTGCAAACAACAAACCCTGAGCAGCTTAGTTGGAAAAGGAACTTAAGAGAGACATCCAAGGATTCACCTGGGAAAGGGAAATAGAGAAGCTCTCCTGAGTAAATTTGGGCCATAATGTGGAGGGAGTACAGGTGGGAAGAAATTATAGAGAAAGAAATGGTTCAATGAGAGGAGCAACAAAGAGGAAGAAAAAAATATCTTGATAGTTGGAAATATACTGTGTGTTAAGGAAACATCTAAGAACCCACAAGATTTCCCTGGCAGCTAGAACTCCATGCAATAGTAGTGAGGGTGCCTAAACAGAATTTCCCCTATAATCAAATGAATGACAACTCTAATTTTCATTGTAAATCCTTCATCCATCAATGGATAAAGCTAGAAGCAGAGATCCATAGCTAAGCACCAGGTCAAGTTTGCTGTGCAGCTGAAGAGAGAAAGAAGAGAGTGTACATGAACTAAGGGATCAGGATCAACAAGACATGTTTAAAAATATAAACAAATAAACATGTCTAGTTTCTCATCAGAGTATGGCAGAATATAATACTAAATTAGTGAAAAGATAATCTACATAAATTATAGAACTACTTAGAGATTTGAATATTTGAGCTTGACTGAAAATGCACTGTAGAAAAAAATTAAGGAGGAAATTTAAAAGTTACTGAAATTAAATAAAAATGAAATCACATTTGGAAGTTAGCAAAAATAGTTCTCAAGAAAAGTTTACAGCTATGAGTGTTCAGATTAAAAATCAGATCGGAACTAAATGAACATTTTATGTATCGCAATCTCTTCAGAAAACAAGAACATACCAAACCTAAAAAGTGCTTGGAAAGAAATAATGAAAACCAAGGTAGCAATTAATACACTAAGGACTAAAAGGACCCTATTACGTCTCTACAAAACAAAAAACTATCTCTGCAAAAAAAGTTAAGAGTTGCAAACTATAACCAAGCAGGAGATTGAGTAGGACACTGCAATACATGCTATCGAAACTTAGAGGGTATTAGAAAATATTTTGAGAATTCATATTTTAAAAAATACAAAATAGCATGAAAGCCAAAAGGGGAGATAAATTCCTAGATACAATGTCTAAAAAAAAGAAAGATGGCAAAAAGAACTTGACAAGCTTTATGGAAACAGCAATACTAAAGTGGTAATAGTGTAGAAACAAGGAAAATACCAGAACAGACAGACTGTCAAACTTCTCCAGAAATTTAAAGATAAAAGAAGACATGAAAGATATATAAATAGGAAGGTAGAAAAAAACTCCTTCTGTTTTCAGATGAAATGATACCATACTGAACAAACTCATATACCCTCTACAACATCATTAATACCTGAAAAGCATCTCTAGCAAAAAAAAAAAAAATAGAATAATAAATGTGACTAATTCAGCTGAATTTCTAAATACTAATAAGAATTTTACAGAGAAAAAAATCAATAAAAATATCCCTTTATAATAGCTTCAAATATAAAACAAAACACTTAAGAATAGGCCTAAACAATGTAAAACATTTACAGAAACATTACAGAAAAACTGTAAACACTCAAAAAATAGAAGCAGATACCAGAAGACAGAAAGACCTCTTTAGCTCTTTGGCTGGCATGATTAATATCACAATCTGTAGATTCAATGCTATCCACATTGAAATACCACTGACAAACTTCAAAGAACAACAAACATAATCCTAAACTGCATTTGTAAGCAAAAAACACCAATGATAGTCAATACAACCCTGTCAGAAAGGAAAGCAGTACAAGTATCACCATGTCTGGTTTCAAGTTCTGTGGCAGAAACGTGGTAGCTAAACACAAGATATTAGCAATGAAACATATACATTGACCAAAAATAATGAATACAGGATTTGGAAATGCATGTATTTGTAGCCAGCTAATTTTTGATGAAATTGCCAAAACATAATTTGGGAAAAGACAGCCTTTTTGTTCCACATGGATGGGAAAACTGAATATCTATATGTAGGTAATAAATTTAGATTCATATCTTTTAAAATGAATTATAGACCTTAATATAAAGCTTTCAAAATTAGGTACAGCTCTTTTACATACAGACATAGCCAAAAAATATCTAAAAGTAATCCAGTAATTGAGGAAATAATTGCCAAAATTAGGAAAAGGGATTGAATAATTTGTAAAAAGACTCTAAATATCAAATAAAATGTTCAGCAAAGCAAAGAAATAGTTTCCAGATTGGGAGAAATTTCTTAGTCACCTACACATGTAACTTAGGTTTGGTATGTAGAATCTATAAAGAAATAAAAAGTTTAGACATCAAAAATTATATAATCAGTAAATGGGCAAATTAATTATACAAAGAGATTTGAAAACAGACACAAATGTCCACAAATATGTGAGAAGAAAGTTCACAATTGATGGCTATTAGAGAAATTTAATTTGAAAGTAAACTCAAATTTCATCACACCAAAGTTAAAATAGCTATCACCAAGAAAACAACCAAAGCCAAACATGAAGAGGGTTTCAAGAAATGAGGATCCTTTGTCAACAAATACAAGTAACTACTACTGGACCTCAGCATGAAAAGTTCTCAAAATACTAATGTGGAACTATAATATGATCCTACAGTATCACTTTGGAGTAGACACTCAAAGGAAGCTTAGTCATCAGACCACAGAGACTTTCCCAGTCTATTGGTGCTGTATTCACAGTAAGCAGGGATAAGCAAAGACTTTATTCAAGGGTAAAAGAATGAAATTATGTCACTAATTGAACAAAATGGGTTTAGAGCATATCATGTGAAGCAATATAATCCAGATATGCAAACACAAAGCAAAATTCTTTTTCTCATATGCAGATGTGTGTGTGTGTGTGTGTGTGTGTGTGTGTGTGTGTGTGTGTGTGTGTGTGTGTGTGTGTTCCTGAATGCAGGCACGTACACACATGCCTGTGCTTATATGCAAAGAGGACTGTTTGAGAGAAGAAACTAAGAAATTGAGGTAGATAGGAACAATGGTGAAGGGCAGTTTGAGATAAATATAGGTGAAGTCCAAATTAATATATATATATATACACACATATATATGTGCATATATATAATAAAAATCTAAATTTTACTTCTAATTTTTTAATGAACAAAAGTACTATAAAACCAATCCTATCCTGTTTCTTTCTCCTTAACCCCCATCTCTTCATCAGCATCACTCCACTTTCCCATTTTCTACTAAAAGCCACTGTGTAGTATATTGCAGGTTGGAGTTTTCTAGTGTGTCAATATTGAAAGCATTCTATAAGAGTTTAGCTAGAAAAAGAATTTAGAAAGAGAAGAGATGCAGGTGGTAGCTCTGGAGGTACTTGAAAAGGGTGCAAGCCTGTTACAGATGGACCTGTTTGTTTTCTTCCTCATACACTATGCAATTTTATGCCATCTTTCCTTGAGGCTTTAAGCCATGTGTATGCATCTTTAAATAACCTCACAAGATAAAAGCCAAGCACATCAAATCACCAGGCATTGATGCCTATCTGTAAAACATAATCACACACTAATCGCAGAGTGTATAGATTTACTTTCTTCCCCAAAGCAAGATGCTTCCTGGCACCTGGGGAGGTGAACCCCAGCATAAATGATTTGATGCTGGCAATCTTTTCATACCTGAAAGCTCATTGACAAGTCACATAGGCACACTACCCAACAATTCTCACATTTGAATTTGCTGTGCAATTACAGATCCAGAAAACCAGAGAATATGCCTTTAGTAAAGCCTGATCTATGAAGTCCTTACAACTGCCCAATTTATTACCGTAGACTATGTTAGATAAATTTAAAATTTATCAAAATGGAAAAACAAGTCTTTGGGGCTAGAAAGATAACTAAGAGGTCAAAAACATTAGCTGTTCTTCCAGAGAACTCAGGTTCAGTCCCCAGAAGTTGATGACTCATCACTATCTGTAACTCCAGTGAGGAGATCCTAATCTTTCTCTCAACTCTACAAGCAAGTAAAACACTCATGGGTACACATGCAAGAAACAAACCATGAAAAAAAAAATAAATAAGTAAATCTTTTAAAAAAGTACTCAAAAAAAAAAAAAAAAAAAAACACAGTATTTAGTCACACATGATGGCTCTCGCCCACAATCACAACACCTGGAAGGCTTAGACAGGAGAGTTTCTGTGAGTTTGAATGCAATTTGAGCTACATCATGAGTTCTGAACTACAGAACAAGACACTATATCAAAGCAAAATTCTCTTTCTCTATAATATACTCAGTTCTTCTATCACAAAAGCTAACTTCAAATGTTCAAGTAAGTATATGTGGCAAATGTTCCTAATTTTTAATAATGTAAATACAAGAAATTTCTACCACTGGAAAACTTTCTACTGGGCAATGTTGGTTCAGGATGCAGTAGCTGGTGAAACTATAAATTTGGGAGTTCTCTGTATTCATAGTTTTCCTTGGAGATTGAAAAATCATGTGGAAAAGAGTCCTCTCAGACTTTAAATCTTGTTTTTTGTGGCTGCTAAACATATCTGTTACCTATAAACATATATCCTTGCTTATCTAAATAAATAAACTATATTTCTTAATGTAAAGAATTGCCTCATTACTTGATGCACAGTAATGAATTTGAAGGTGAACGAATGTAGTTTAAACAAATCCTCAGTGAGAAAAACAATTATACTCCAGAATTGGCCTCATCCTTATTGTAGTAATTCTCACTTGAAATATAGCATATAAAGTATTAATATTTATTAAAAGTTATTTTAATACTCACAATACAAATTGAACCTTAATACAATTTACGAAGATAGGAATGGTCCCATGATGGGCTTGCTGCTCTGTTCTCCAAGAAAACAGGAACAAAATGGGACAGCTCAAGATTGAGTAGCCTCTTCAACGGGGCTAGCCATGCCCCATTCAAGCTCCCAAAACTGCAGAGACATGTCTCCAAGCCTTGTCAACTAACACCTGAACTCCACCACATCTCCCCCTTTTTGTCTAACTAAGAAAGTTCTAAACTAAGACTATATACAATAGGAATTATTATAAAGTAATGTCTGGGGGAGAAAAAGGCAAAAATGAGCAGGGTCAAACTACAACTGAAAACCAACAAATATAAGGTACATCCTACATTTCTAGAATATTGGTAAATGGTGAGTTATATGAATTATTTCAAAATTGTTTATCTTGAATCGTGAAAATCCAACACCTGAATGTTCCTTGCTAAGAGATGAGAGGATAGTAACCTTAACTACCTACTCTCCAATATCATCATGATCTGAGGAGGAAAATATATTACCTAAAGGTTGGAAGCATAAGAGATTAGCTTCCAAGATTTGGGAGAGGACAATGACATTTAGCAACCTATGGCTTTTCTGTGCTGTTGGAGCAACCATCATTTTGGCTACAGGCATAGGATATCTGACAGATCTTTTCAGAAGCAGGGCACCTTTTGAGGGACTATCTTATCCTGTCTAGGCAGGTGTCTTAAGTCTCCAACTATTATCCTGTTCATCCAGATTGAACAGTGTGTGTACTATCCTGCCACATGGCCATGACTCACCTGTGTTCATGGCTCACCTGTGCTCCTTACATGTTTATTCTTTGGGTGTGTGGTTCAATCTGTCTCTGACTCCACCCTCCTTCTCTTACTTATGCTCCTGTCTCTGGATATAGTGTTTGCCAAGGGTCGAAACAGCTCCTTTACTTAAATATTGATATTCACAGCATACAGAAAAACATTCCCACATCACATCCCCATTTCTGTCTAATCAAAAAAGATTTCAATTTTAACAGCAAAGCAGCACATTCAGAACAACTATCAAGCAATAATTACAGTTACAATATCTAGTCTATTTGCATTTAACAAAATTAAAAAAATTCTCTATCATCTACTTTATTCTTATAAATTTAAAGTTTCATTGTCACACGAATAAATGAGACTCAGGGATAGAGATCTCTGAAGAAGCTGGAGATATTAGAGAGAATAAACACCAGCTGTCATCTAGCTTCCTCAGCCTCACTTCCCATGGCTTGGCTTCCTCTCCTGTGTTTCTATCCCGTCTTAAATACCCTTTTGGTAAATTAAGGTGTGGTCACACCACTACCTGTTTGGGAGCCTGGAATTCCTTCTATAATCTAAAGTGACATCAACTCAGATGGGATTAAGGGTGTAGGTCACCACTCCCTGGATACTCCCCGTGCTGGGATTAAAGGTTTGAATCACTGCTCCCTGATTCTCCTAGACTGACTGTGGTTAGAGCTCTGGAACTTCTGGAGCTTTTGTTAACTCCCCACATAGACTGTGGGTAGATTCCCTCTGATATCTCCAGAAATTCTGAAGCTTTTATTGAATCCCCACATTTCATATCCAAGAAGATACCTTTTAAAATAACTAAGAAAAACTATACATATAACTACATCTTCAACTACATCAAAGACCACAAGGATATAAGCAACTTCCAAAATCTAGAAAGGACAGTGATGATGCTTATCTATCTGGACAGTCACCCAAAGTTCCTTTATAAAGTTGGCCATCCATCTTCAGCCTACAGGCCCAGAGTCTCTGACATACCTTTCAGTGAAACAGGAAATCTGAAAGAATTCTCTGCTCATTCTGGCATAGTACATCAGTTGCTTCTCCTTGTGTTCTTGAAGAATGTCTGGCAGTTTTCTCTGCAAAGCAGGAACTTGAAGGACCATCTTGGCTTGTTTTACCAAAGTTAAGAGGTAACATTGCTATGGAACATGATGTCCATTTTAAATAGCATACTATCAAGTAGTCAATACAAGAATAGGCTCTTGTCCAATGGCTAACCATTGCCAAAAATAAAATAAATTCCATGTGGAGTTCGTTTGATACCCATTTTTTTCTTAAAGTAGATTGGTGCTGCCAGGAACAGATCTTTCTCACTGTCCATAAAAGTCTAAGCTCTTAAAATAATTTAAGTGCCATATTCTGTAGGTCTTAGAAGTGTTTGAAGATTACCTACCTAACTAAAATATATCTTAGTATACCTAAAAATCTAACTATCATTCATTTCTTAATTACACATCACAGTTTTAAATGAGTTACATAAACATCATACCTTAAACAAGAGTAGAAAAATACATGCAGCATAACAAAATTGATCTTAAATTTGTATCAGTAAACCAAAGTCAATATTAATGTAAAATATTTTGAGATTAACAGCTGATTTTTGGATTAAAATAAATTCAATGATCTTTTTTAAATCACTCATATACCATACCCCATTTTTTCTTCTTAGAATAAGGTTAACTTTGACCATTAACCATTTATAATAAAAACAAACATTTGTGAACAATATTAACCTCTTGCTTTTGCATGTCAGGTCCACACTCAGTAGTATTAAAAAAACTTATTTGGGGCATTGCTTCTCAGTAACAAATTGAAACCTTGTACAAGGATTTGTTTTGGTTTATCTTAAGAAACTGCAAAGAAATATGTTCTCCTTCTGCTTAAGATTTTGTCTGTTCTGAGCAAGAAAATCTTTAAGACTTAGCCTTAGGAGGCTGTGCAAATGTCAAAATGATAACCAGAACACTGAGTGTACTTCCTCTGCCACTTAGTTTACAGCTGCAGACAAGTTTCTATGTGTTGGTGTCTAGCTGTTATTACAAGGTTCTCTCATATATAAGGGTGGTTCCTTGGGAAAGCTGCAGAGATTATCTCACTACTATGGACGTCAACAGTAAAGAAAATGAAGCAGAATGCATATGTCCTTGATGTACATTCATACTCATGTCCAGCTAATACAAGACACTACTTGCTATGACCTACATGGAATTCAGTGTGACAATCAGACTTCCTATGCTATAGCCACTCATGCTTGGATTTAAGAGTCCGCATAAGAGCTACCTATCTTCCTAGAGGGAAAGCAACATAGCCACCTCATAGACAAGCTTTTCCCAAACATCTTTCTTCCCTCCTCTCTAACTGTTTCCACTTATTAATTTTTAATAAACTATTTTGATTTTATGTAAATTCTCATGGGGACTACTATGTGTAGACTGTGTACATCATTATATCTGAAGTTATTAAAAGTATGATGTGACCAGTAAGATTCCTGTAACTTTGTTTTAAAAATGCCCTGTTCAGAAAGGTGACCTTAACTTGTAGGATTTTTAAAGTACACATACTGATAATGTGCTAAGTGAATAAACAAAGAACTAAAAAAATTAAAAAATAAAGGATCGTACCTTGTAAGTATAAACATCTTCTGGTAGTGCATGATTTCCCATTTAGATACCTATCTCAAAATACTATTTTTTCCATATTATAGACTATTATTATACATGTTTAAAATCTATTTAATATAGATAGCATAGAAATGAGCTGTTTCTATGTCTAACATTTGTGATATCACCAAGGAATGAAATATTTAGTATTAAATTTAAGAAAAGAAGCTCAACACTTTCATATTTAAAAAGTAGAAAGTCAAAGATAAAAGATGTTGAAGAATTAAATAAAATAAAGTATCTGTGTATTCATGTGTTGTAATTATTCTTAAGATTGTAATGATACTATACATGGATCATACATATAAATATCTAAAATACTTATGAAAAATGTTAAGTCAAAATCTTCACTTCATGATGTGTGAATAGATAATATTTTCCTAAATGTTACATCAAAAGAATAAACAGAAAAAAGAATAATAACAAACAGAGCTTCATCAAAGTGAAAATCTCTTGTATTAAAGGACATAGCTAAATCCTCTCACCAGATGGAGAAAAGTATTTCTTTGTCTTATGAGTAAAGAATCAAACCTAAAATTAGCTCAGAGTTTAAAATGAAAAAGAACATGAAACTAAATTATTGCAAAATATTTGGCAAATATTCCTATAGAGACTAAATATAAACATCTAAGATGTGCATAAACAGATACAAAATGGTAACCCAAGAAATACAAATAAAATCACAGTAAAACTTATCTTTAAACTCACTGATGGTTATCTTAGTTGAGGTATCTATTGCTGTGAAGAAAGAACTTGACAATGATAACTCTTATAAAGGCAAAACAATTAATTGGGAAAACTTATATTTTCAAATAGTGTATTATCATCTCATGGCAATATGGTGGCATGCTGGCAGGCATGGTGATGGAGCAGGACCTGATAGTCCTTACACAATTGATTCACAAGCAACAAGAAGTGGTGTAGGAAGACTTTCCTTTCTTAGCTGCCAGTTTCCAAAAAACCAAGATGGACATTTAATAATAATTGTAACTGCTAAGCAGATAGCTCAGGTTTGTTACTAGCTAAGTCATACTTTAAATTTACCTATATTTCTTATCTACCCTCTGTCACATGGTTCATGCATGGCATGTTACTTCATTACCTACATATTTTATTTACTAGATATATATAGTTCTCTATATATCTTGGTAACTACTTTGACAACCTTCTTCTCTCCATTATCCTCTGGTTGTCTTATCTATATTTCATGCACGGCTACTGGCCATTCAGCTTTTTATTAAACCAACTTGAGTGGCAAATATTTACAGTTTACAAAAGGATTATTCCTCAGCATTTCTTTCTTTTGTCTACTAAAAAAAGAAAATTTTATTTTTAACGTAGTAAAATTATATACAACAAAACAATTATTAAGTAAGAGTTACATTTACAATATCCAGTCCATTTGTATTTGGCAAACTTAGAGAAAATTCTCAATTATCTATGCTATCTTGGTGATTCTAAAGTTTTCTGCCTAAGTCACTTTCTATTCTAACTAAGAAAAATTAAAAGTTAAATTATTTAATTTTTAATTTCAACAAAACCTCCAGAAAGGTGAAATATAACCTAATGAGAAGGACATCTTGCTGACTGGATAATAACTCTAGGTTCTTCTGTAATATTGAGGCATCCAACTTTGGCATATAGGCCTTGTATTTCTGATAGACATTTCTAAGAAGCGAGCTTTTATTGACTGCCCTATATAGTCTTGGCAAAGTTTGTCATTCACTTTCTTTTGCATTATTCTTGCCCAATTGGACAGTGTATTGTCAGCAACTGAGGGTGAGAGCTGTTTCTTTGCCCAAATGGCTAGTTTTTCCTATAAAATGGTAAATTCTACATAAAGTTTCTTTGATGTCCACCATCTCCTCTGAAGTAGATTGGGACTACCAGGAACAGACATGTCTCACCATCATTAAAAGTCTTGCACCTCAATCCCCAGGCCAAGCAGAGACTATGATCTTCAAAGCCCCACTTGGGGACACAGTCCCTGACACCCTGCTCATACCCAGCTCTTCCCTCAAACAAAGAAATCTGGGAGAGTCCCTCAAGCACAATCCCTACAAAACACAGCTGGAGGGACATCATATAGGCCAAACCCCACCCCAAATGCAAACTGCATCATCACACATTGACAGCTGGAGACCCTGCAAGACTTTGGTCCAGAGTTCACTAAGAGGTGAGTGTATCCCAATCCCCAGGTCAAGCCAAAAGACCTGGCTAGAGGGTGGGCACAGCCCTTGGGACTGTACCTGCACCCAGTTTTGCCCTAATCCAAAGGAAACTGGGTGATAATCCAAGCACTATCCCCAGCAAAACACAGCTGGAGGGATATCTCACAGGCCAAACCCCATAACAAATGCACAGTGCATTACCACACTCCATCAACTGGAGACCCCACAACACCCTGCTCTACAGCTAATAAAGAATCAACTAAGAGCTGACTAAGATTTCCTCCTGCAACAACTGGAGACATAGAGCCCTTGGCATACAACTAACTAAGAGTGAACCCTGCCATAGCTGGAGACACACAGCCCCCGGGCCCATAACTGACTAAGAGCCTACTAAGAGCTGACTAAGAGTGAACCAAGGAAGCAATGGGGTGATGCCAGTGCAGGAATACATATAGCAATATAAAAAAAAACCCAACATGATACCATCAGAAGAAGCTGGTGCTTCTACTGCATCAATACCTGAGCATCCCAGTGCAGAGGAAACAGAAGGAAACAACCTTAAAAACTTTTATGAAGACAATAGAGGCCCTAAAAGAGGATGTAAAAAATTCCCTGAAAAAAATAGAAGAAAATACAAACAAAAAATGGAAGTATAGCAAATTCCTGAAAGAAAATAAAGAAAACCAAGAAAAAGAAAACAAACAGGTGTAAGAAACATTCCAGGAATTAAAAACTGAAATAGAAGAAATGAAGAAGGCACAAACTAAGGCAAAGCTGGAAATAGAAAAACCTAAAGAAATTAACTACAACTACAGATGCAAGCATAATGAATAGAATTCAAGATATGGAAGAGAAAAATCTCTGGAGTATAAGATTCAACAGTGGAAATAGATATGCCAGTTAAAGAAAATGCTAAAAACAAAAATTCCATAACACAACACATCCAGAAAACCTGGGATACCATAAAAAGACAAAACCTTAGAATAATTAGATCAAAGAAGAAGAATACTAGATCAAAGGAAAAGAAAATATATCCAAAAAATTCATAGAAAAAAATTCTTAACCTAAGGAAGGAAATGCCTATAAAGATACAAGAAGCTTAAAGAACACCAAATAGATTAGACCCCCCCCCAACAACATTTGCTAGCCACATAATAATTAAGTCACTAAACTACATAACAAGGAAAATATTACTAAGAGCTGCAAAGGAAAAAGGTCAAATTACCTATAAAGGTAGACCCATAAGAATAAGACATGACCATTCAATGGAAACAATGAAAGCAAGAAGGTCCTTGTCAGATATTATACAGACACTAAAAGAACACTGCTGCCAACTGAGTCTACTGTACTCAGAACAATTATCAATCACCATAGAGGGAATAAACAAGATATTTCATGATAAAACCAGATTTAGACAATACCTATCCACAAATCTGGCCCTTCATAAAGCACTAGAGGGAGAACTCCAACCTAAGGAAACCAGATGCACCCATGAAACCACAAAAAATCAGTAATCCCACAGAATAAAAATCCAAGGAAGGGAAATATACATATCTACTACCCAAAAAAGAGGAAATAACAATCATTAGTCATTATTATTACTTAATACCAGTGGAATCAATTCACCTATAAAAAGACACACCCTAACACAATGGATACAAAAACAGAAGCCTTCTTTAAGCTGCATACAAGAGACACATCTCAACTTCAAAAACAGACATTGGCTCAGACTAAAGGGTTGGGAAAAGACTTTCCAACCACATGGTTGCAAGATACAAGCTGTTGTAGCTACCCTAATATCAAACAAAATAGACTTTAAACTAAAATCAATCAAAAAAGACCATGATGAATATTATTTATTTATCTGAGAAAAATTTTGTGAAGATGAAGTCTCAATCCTGAATATGTATGTCTCCAACACAAGAGCACGTACATATGTAAAAAAAGAAAAAAAAACCACTAAAGCTTAAGCCTCACATCAAATGCCACACACTATTAGTGGGAGACTTCATTATCCAACTTTCACTCTTGAATAGATCAAACAGGTAGAAACTCAACAGAGAAATAAGGAGTATAACAGATGTTATGACCCAAATGGACTTAATAGATATTTACAGAACCTTCTACACAAACACAAAGGAATATACATATTTCTCGGCACCTCATGGAACTTTCTCTAAAATTGACCAAATAGTCATAAAGCAAGTATCAATAGCTATATCATATCAGACCACCATGGTCTAAAGTTAGAGTTCAACAACAACAATAAGCACAGAAAACCTACAAATTAGTGGAAACTGAACATCTCTCAATTTAACCACCTCTGGGACAAGGAAGAAGTTAAAGAAAGAAATCAAAGACTTCCTAGAATTTAATGAAAATGAATCTACAATATACGCAAACTCATGAGACACATGGAAAGCAGTGATGTTAAGAGGAAAACTCATAGCGGTAGATATGTATATGAAAAACCTAGAGAAATCTCACACAAGATACCTAGCTGCACAGCTAAAAAAATTTAGAACAATTGGAAGGAATTTTACATAGAAAGAGTAGATTGCAGGAAGTAATCAAACTTAGGGCTAAAATCAATACAATAGAAAAAAGATAATGAGACAATGAATCAATAAATCAAAGAGTTGGGGTATTTTAGAAAGTAGAGAAGACAGATAAGTTCCTATCCAAACTAGCCAAAGGCAGAAAGAAAGAATGCAAATTAACAGAATCAGAAATGAAAAGGGGACATAACAATAGACACCCAGGACACCCAAAGAATTATCAGGTCATTCTCTGAAAATCTATACTCCATTAAAATGGAAAACCTAAAAGAAATGGACAGCTTTCTGGACATGTATCACTTACTAAAATTAAATCAAGTTCAGATAAATGACCTAAACATACCTATAACCCCAAAGGAAAATGGATCTGTTATTAAAAGTCTACCAACTAAATAAGGTCCAAGACCAAATGGTTTCAGTGAAGAATTCTACCAAGCATTCAAAGAATAACTAATATCAATACTCCTCAAATTGTTCCATACAGCAGAAAATGAAGGAACATTGCCAAACTCTTTATGAGGCCACAAACACCCTTATGCCCAAGCCACTCAAAGATGGAGCAAAGAAAGAGAACAGACCAATCTCTCTCAGGAATATTGAAGCAAAAATATTCAATAAAATTCTGCAAAATAAATCCAACAATATATAAAAGAACACATCCACCACAATCAAGTAGGTTTCATCCCAGAGATGCAGGGATGGTTAACATATGAAAAACTGTGAATGCCATCCATCATATAAACAAACTGAAAGAAAAATAACCACATTATCATTAAATGCTGAAAAAGCCTTTGACAAAATCTGACATTCTATCTTGAGTCCTTGAGAGATTAGGAATACAACCAAAATACCTAAATATGATAAAGGTGTTGTACAGCAAGCCAACAACCAACTTCAAACTAAATGGAAAAAACTCAAAGCAATCCCACTAAAATCAGGAACAAGACAAGGCTGTCCTCTTTCTCCTTAACTATTCAATATAGTTCTTCAAGTTTTAGATAAAGAAATAACAGAACTAAAGGAGATTAGGGGGATACAAATTGGAAAGGAAGAAGTCAAACTGTATATTTATAGATGATAGTATTGTATGCATAAATGACCCAGAAAATTCTACCAGGGACCTCCTACAGCTGATAAACACCTTCAGTAATGTGGCACGGTATAAGATTACCTCAAAAAAATCACTAGGCTCCTATACACTGAGGATAAAGGGCTGAAAAGGAATAAGGGAAACATCACCCTGTATGATAGCTGCAAGTAGCATTACATATCTTGGAGTAACTCTAACCAAAGAAGTAACAAACCTTTTTGACAAACCTTTAAATTACTGAAGAAAGAAATTGAAGAGGATATCAGAAAATAGAAAGATCTCCCATGCTCCTGAGTATGTAGGATCAACATAGTAAAAAAAAATGGCAATCTTATGAGAAGTAATCTACAAATTCAATGCAATACCCATCAAAATACCAACACAATTTTTATGGACCGAAAGAAAATACTCAAGTTCATATGAAATAATAGGAAACTCAGGATTTCCCAAACAATCATGCTCAATCAAAAACAAACAAACAAACAAAAAAACCACAAAAAACAAAACAAAACAAAAAAACTTCAGGAGGAATCATCTATCCTAACTTCAAGGTATACTATAGAGATACAGTAATAAAAATAAACAGCCTGGTACTGGCATAAAAACATATTTGTGAATTAATGGGATTGAATGGAAGACCCTAACCTTAACCCATGCACCTATGAGCACCTGATTTTTGACAAAGAGGTCAAAATCTTCAATGGAAAAAAAAGATAGTATCTTCAACAAATGGTATTGGCATAACAAATGGCAGTATGTAAAAGAATGCAAAGAGATACAAACCTTTCACCCTGCACAAAACTTAAATCCAAGTGGATTAAAGACTACTTTTAAAAAGCAACTACTAGTTTAAAATACTTTACTTTGATATAGATCATTGTATATTGATAAAAATGTGAGATTATTTTTGTTAGAACATAACATAAACCCAGCTACACTTAACTTGATAGAAAAGAAAGTTAGAAATACCCTTCAATGCATTGACACAGGTGACCACTTCCTAAATATAACACCAGTAGCATAGACACTAGGAACAACAAGCAATAAATGTGACCTCATGAAACTGATATGTCTCTGTAAAACAAAGGACACAGTCAATAAGACAAATGACAACGTACAGAATATAAAAAGATTTTCACCATCCTACATCTGACAGAGACTGATCTTTAAAATATATAGAGAACTCAAAAACTAAAGGCCAAAAACCTAAATAATTCAATTAAAAAATGGGATTCAGAGCTGAAAAGGGAATTCCCAACATAGAATTACAAATAGCTGAAAGGCACTTAAAAAAAATTGCTCAACATCTTTAGCCATCAGAGAAATGCAAATCAAAACAACTTTGATATACCACCTAACACTTCCCAGAATGCCTAAGATCAAAAACACAGATTACAGCCTAAGCTGGAGAGGATGCAGAGCAAGGAGAGCACTCCTCCATTGCTGGCATGAGCATAAATTTATACAGCCACTCTGGAGCGCAGTATGGCAGTTCCTCGGAAAAGTGGGAATCAATCTCCCAAAGATCCAGTAATACCACTGCTGAGCATATATCCAAAGGATACACATTGGTACCCTAAGGCATTTGCTCAACTATGGTCATAGCATCATTATTTGTAAAAACAATAACCTGAAAAAAACCTAGATACTGAAGAATGGATTAACAAACTATGGTACATCTACACAATGGAGTACTACTAAGCAGGAAAAATCCACATCCTAAAATTTGCAGGCAAATGGATGGATTTGAAAAATATCCTCCTGAGTAAGGTATCACAAGCCCAGAAAGATCGGCATGGAATATACTCTCTTGTAAGTGAATTTTAGACAAAAAGCAAAGAATACTCAAACTACAAACCACAACCCCTGAACAGCTTAGTATCATAATGAATTTAAAGAGAGACATTCATGGATTCCCCTAGGAAAAGAAAATAGAGAAGAGCACCTCAGTAAATTGGAATAACATGTTGCAACCAAGAAGAGTTGGGAATAAATCATGAGTGAAGTAGATGGTAGAGTGGGAGAAATAACAAAGAGGGAGAAAAAAGAGATGGATATTTATTGTAGTAATTTTTATTTGTGAAAATATATATAGAATTAATATTTATTAGAGGGTATTTTAACATTTATGGATGCAAATTAAACCTTAGGGCAATTCTTGAAGGTAGGATTGATTTGTGATGAATGCTGATCTAATCTTTAAGAATGCAGGAATCAAACAGGCTGCTCAAGATCCCAGCAGCCCTTTTCAACAGGGATGGCCATGCCTTGTTCAAGTTCCCAGAACTTTAGAGACATGTCTCCCAACCTTTTCAACTAACACTTAAATTCCACTACAGATATTTTGATAGAGGAATCCATTGTGGTGTTGGAAAGAGACTGGGTGCTAGGGTAACCTTCAAGAATTCACAGAATGTCCCTGGCCAGGTCTCCAATCAATAGTGGAATCGGGGCCTAAACTGGACTTCCCCTATAATCAAATGAATCACCACCATAAGTGTTGTCACAGAACCTACATCCAACAATGAATAGAGGTAGACCCAGAGATCCATGGCTGAGCACTGGGCAGAGCTCCCTGTCCAATTGGGGAGAAGAGTCAGTATGAGCAAGGGGACAGGGATTATGACGAGGATTTCCACAGGAGTGGTTGGCGGGAGCTCTAGAAAGTTCACTGAATTAAGAACAGCCACTGGGGAACCATGGGAAAAGGAACTAGGCCCTCCAAGGGTAGACAACTGTTGATTGGCATGGGTAGTATGTGGAGCCTTGAGGAGTGGGATCAGACTGTTTTCCTGTGAATGGGCTGGCACCTTGGAGGCCATTCCCTGCACAGGAATATCTAACTCAGTCTTGACTTTGGAATGAGGAAATTGAACATGCCTGGAGTGGATGTAACATGCTTAGCTGACCCACATTTTTAGGAGAGGATGGGAGGATAGGTAGGGGGAGGCTGAAGGCAGGAGGAGGGAAGGATAGGTGAGCAGGGGGATACATGGAAAAAAAGACCTTTATATATATATATATATATATATATATATATATATATATATATATATATATATATATTATATATAAAAGAAAAGTCTTAGGTTACTAAATATATTAAATGTCATATTCTTTAGGTCTTTAAATTGTTTGAAGACAAGCTATTTAAATGTATCTCTATATGATATTGAAAACATATCTAACATGAGTATGTTTGACTATTATAGATGAGTCTATTTCTAATTATATATTACATTTAAATGAGCTACATAAACACAATACCCTAATTGAGAGTAGATACATACGTAGAGCATAAAAACTCAATCTTAAATTTGTATCAATAAACCAAAATCCATACCAATGTAAAATATCTTTTATTTAAAAGTTGTTTTATGTATCTACCACTGCTCCCCTTCTCTTCTCTTCTTTCAGTCCTCCCTCAGCCTCTCTCATCCCATCCTCCATCCATTCCTCAGTAACAACAAGGAGTCCAAAGGATGGTCAGTTCAGTCTGGCATATCTAGTCGAGGTGGGACCGAGTCCCTCATCTCAGTATTAAGATTGAGTTATGTGCTCCTCTGTAGGGAATGGGCTCTGAGAAGTCAGTTCCAGCTCTTCAAGCTCTTAGGAACATAGTCTGATCTTACTCCAAGATGTTCCATAAATTGTTCATGTCATTTCACAGTCATCTACCTTTGGAGGGTTTACATTCTTTCTGTGAAGATTCCTCAACAATTCTTTCTTATTCAGTGAGTTCCTAATTGTCTTCCCTCCCTCCCTCCCTCCCTCCCTCTCTCCCTCCCTCCCTCCCCCCTCTTTCTCCAGCTCAACTGGTGCTTAACTATGGATATTTACTTCTACCTCTATTCATTGCTGAATGAATGTTCACTTAGTCTGATGTGAGCCAGGTCCCAGTGTAAAATATTTTGGCACTGATTGTTTTTGAATTGAAGTAAATTAAAAAATCTCCCTTTATATTTCATTTCTACATCATATTCCCCTCTTTTGCTTTAAAAAGATATTTTTGAATTTAACTGTTTTGTTCAGTTTTTTAATTTATTTTTTATTATTACTAATAACAACTTGTAACCAATCCTCTTTAAATGATAATAAACAATCTTAAAACATTTGGGAATGGGAGGATGTGGATGTCATTTTCTAGACTGCTTTCTGCTGTTTAGGGGCATTGACATAATTGGGAGATTTTTGGGGAGATCAACATAATTGTTGAATCTTGGCTAATGTAGTATGAGGCTGGACCATCTCAGCCATCAGTCTTGAAGCTGTTCTGGTTATAGAATTCAGAGGGAATTGTAACAGAGATGTGTAGTAGTGGGGGTTTCTCGGGTCCCGGGCGGCCGGAGGCCCAGAGACCCACAGATCTGCCGCCCGAGACTGCTTAGTCACCCACCGCTCAGACCCCCAGAAATAACTCAGACACTTATATTAACTTCATGCTGTTTGGTCTATGACTCCGACACATTGCTAGCTAGCTCTTATATCTTAAATCAACCCATTTCTATTAATCTGTCGGCCACGTGGCCCGTGGCTCACCCGTGCTCCTTACATGTTTCTTCTTGGGCGGCTTCAGCTCAATATGCCTCTGACTCCGCCCTCCCTCTCCTACCTATGGTCTGATTTCTCCTCCTACTTCTTCTATGGTGCCTGTCATGCCCAAAACAGCTCCTTTATTTAAAGATTGAGATTCACAGCATACATAAATGCATTCCCACATCAGACATGCTCAGAGATGTTGGATCATCTGGGACATTTATTTTTTTGGTGTTCAGTCCTGTTTTGAAAAATATATCAACTTTCAAAGTTAACATACATTACAAATACAGAATATGTTATAAGCACAAGTCAGTTAAAATGATGTGTTTGTTTTATGTTTGTGCAGGTAAAATATTCATTATGTATCCTGTAGTTTATCTATGTTTATTTTTAATGTATATAAACAGGATTTTATGAGGTTTTCTTCAACTAAACCTGATTCTTTTTAACTCAAGATGAATCTATAGCTTTATATTTCCTGTAGAAATAAAAGTATAAACTCTCCACCAAAGCAACACACCATTGACTTAAATTTGAAGTCAAGATATACTTTACAATATATAGGTTATTTTAATTTAGCAGTTTTCATAATCTAATATGTCATAGCAGCTATGGTTTCTTGATTAAAAGTTAGAAAATCTTAAGACAACACAATAATAAACAAAATACAGACTCTGTACTTCCCATATTTGCACAGCTTATATATTTTTTACATTTTATTCCTTTAAGAACTTTATTATTTTTAAACTATTTTTTAATCTTTGAAACCTTGTTCTGACCATATAAGCCTTTAAATTGCATTACTAGAATCTCCAACTATGTTCTGGTGACTGATTTTACTCTGTCTGGTTCCATGGGAGCCATGTATGCGAGAGGTACCAGCTGGTGGTGAGAGCCACATTTACCAACCAATTCTAGACAGCTTTGGGATTCATGTTGCCACCAAGTAGCACACCACCTTCTGCTCATAAGACCCATTTAAATGTTTGGTAGCAGAACCCCTAAAAGAGTCAAACCCTTTTTTGTTGTTGTTTTTTGTTTTTTGTTTTGTTTTTGTTGTTGTTGTTGTTGTTGCTAACACTGAGCCAGAAGTATCTTTAAAAGAGTTTTGTCTATTTGTTGCTAGGAAACAGAATATACCTGAGAAATGGTGGTTATCAAGAAGTCTCATCTGAGTTTGTTTTAAATGTGTTTAGAACAATTTTTAAAGCTTTTTCAGATCTTATGTGGAAAATTCCAGCCCTCTTATGGATGCCATTTGTACTAGGCAGACTTTTACTGCTCACCAGTTCCCAAATAACTGACACAGAGACGTGGTATTAATTTTAAATGCTTGGCAGATAGCTCTGGCTTGAAATTGGCTAACTCTTGCACTTTAAATTAACCCATATTTCTAATCTACCCTCTTCTCTGTGTCTCATGGCTTGTAACCTCATTTTCTAAACAACCTGCTTCTTATGTATCTGTTGACATCTCCTCTGACTTTGCCCTTTTTCATCCCAGCATTCTTAGTTTGATTGTCCTTCTTATGCTTCCTGCCCAATACTAGACCAGTCAGCCTTTCATTAAACCAATTTGAGTGCCAAATCTTTTCAGTATACAAAAGAATAATTCCACAGAAAAATGATCTGATCCACTAGACATGGTGTGTACAAATATGAGACCTCAAAGCCTGCCTCCACAATAATGTTCTTTCTTAAACAAGGTTATATTTACTCCAACAAAGCCATACATCCTAATACTGCCACTCCCATTTGAGTATCAACTTCCTTCAAACTACCACACTCCATTCCCTGGCCCCAAGGCTTGCAGTTATATCATAATGCAAAAATGCATTTGGTCCAACTTTAAAGTCCCGAACTCAGACCTATTTAAAAGTCTAAAGTTCAAAGTCCCTTTTGGGTTTCATGCAATTTCTTAAATATAATTCTCTATAAAATTAACATGAAAAACAGATCATATACTTCCAATATATAATGGCACAGGATATACATTACTGTTCCAAAACACAGGTAAAGGAGCATAGTGAGAAAGTGCTGGACCAAAACAGGACCAAAATCCAGCTAAACAAATACAAACTTTCTATCTCCATGGGTGATATCAAAATGATTTACAGGGTGAAATATACTGCTTTTCTTGGGCTGTTTCCACTCCCTGTTAGCAGCTTTCCTCAGTAAGTATCTTATGGCTTTGGCATCTCCAACATCTTGGCATCTACAAGGTAATTAAGGCTTCAACTTCACAGCTTTACACAATGGCCTCTCTAAAGTTTTATTCTGGGACATCGGCAGCTTTTCTTGGATGCAAAGGCAAATTTCATACCTCTTTTTTTTTTCTATTTTTGACATGGAAGCCAAACTCACGTGGATAAAGATGCAAGTTCTGCTGCTTGCTGCAACTGGAACATGGCCCATCGTTCAATTAAATCTTCACCAACTTTCTGTTTTTCATGCTTTTCTTCCCTGCCTAAGCTTGGCTGTTCTGGAACTAGATCTGTAGATCAGGTTGGCCTTAAACTCAGAGAGATATCAGACTCTACGTTCCAAGTGATGAGGTTAAAGTCATGCACCATGCACCACTATACAGGGCTCTAAGTTTTTTTTTTTTTTTTTTTTTAGTTGCTAGTCTATTTATCTCCTTGAATACAGGACTTAGCTCCATTCCAATTTCTGGTGATCCCTTGCTCCTCAAATATTTTTTCTTTATTCAAGTTTCTTTCTTTTTATTATATGTCTTTCTTAGAGTCAACACTAGTAAGCACCCAACAGCGTATATACTGGGCTGGTTTGAGATTTCCTCTGCCAATGGAATTAATTGAAAATACTTTACTTCATCCTCAGGCAAACGGTTCAGACAAAGGAAAAAAGCAGCCACATTTGCCACTAAAATATTACAAGATCAGTCTATACTAACATTCTTCTTCTCTGAAGTCTCTTGAGCTCATTCCTCATTGTTCAAATTACTATCTACATCACTGTCTTCCATGTTTCTGCTGGTATGGTCCATTAAGAAGTACTCAAAGCATTCTACTACTTTTCTAACACAAACTTCTAAAGCCGAAATTCCTCTAAAGAAAATCACGATTAGCTCTTTTACAACATTATGCAAGTTCCTGTTGACATTTTTCTTAGTTAGAATTTCTATTGCTATGAAGAGACTCTTTATCATGGCAAATTTTATAAGGGTAAACATATAACTGGAATGGCTTATTTTCAAAGTGTTAGTCCATTATCATGGTACTCACAGGCAATAGGGATTGGCCAGATCCACTAGGTGTGACTTGAGCATATATGAGAATTCAAAGCCCACCCCCACAAGTAACACACTTCCTCCAACCATCCAAATCTACTCACTAAAAGCCAAACTTTCTAATAGTTTGGTCCCCTTTGGGGACCATTTTTTTTTTCAAGTCACTATAATGGCTTTAAGTGATCAGAACTTCTGATACAAGTGATCAGAAAGCAAATATATCATATCTCTCTTATTTTGCTTTCATAATATAAAATGACACAACTTTGGGAAACAAATTAATTTCTTAAATTATAGTCACCTATTGTTATAGTAACCGCAGCCAAAAAAATTCTATATAAGATATGTATCCAAGAGAAATAAAAGTATGATATAACTTAAATTATATGTAAATATTCAAGGCATATAACTACAATTAATATATTTAATATTCTACTTATGTAAGTTGTACAGAATAAGCAATATAGAATGTGTTACTGGCTACCAAGAGGTTATTAAGGAATGTATACTGAGGACTTCCTACTAGATATCAAGAGTTTACCTCTGGAGTAATACAAATTTTTAAAAATCAAACGATTAATTTTACAAAATTGAACATATCATTTAAAAACACAAAATTATACAAGTTGAAATGAAGAGATGAATTTTATATTATGTAAATATCACATAAATTTAAAAATCTATCACCATTTGCATAAAAATATAAGTGCTATATTTTGAAAGATATGGGAGAGACAGTCTTGAGTCGATTTGTAACAAAAGATATTCCTTCTACTGTAAAGCAGCATATTATCACTATCATGGCATAGGTACCATTTCTTTTGTGCCCCTTACCCCCAAGCTTTTTCTTACTCACACTATGATTAGTAGCAGCTGAGCAATATGAAAAGAGCAACATAACCTACAAGGGACATTTTAAAATTTAATTTGAAGGCTTAATTTTTTTTATAATCTGCTTATACTAAAAAGAAATATATTTGAGACATACTCCAAAGTAGAGTTTAAAGTAGCCTGTGGACAGAGAAACACTAGAAGAAAGAATGAGAAAATGCCAAGCATTCACCACAACTACTAGTTATTCCCCTAGGGACGACACAGCCTTTGTTTAGGAAATATCTGTATCAGGTGCAGAGACAGAAATGAGATATGAGTTTTCAGGAAACAAGTAATAGAAAAAGACAGAGGTGAATATTCTCCATGAAATAAAAAATGCGACTTTAATAGACAACAGACAGCAAGCAGTTCACAGAGGCCCAAAATGAAAAGAGTCATGTCTGAGATCCAGACAATGAGAGTGACAGATTATCTGCCTAAATAGCTAAATAAATGGACTAAAAGTTATAGATGTGTACTGTGTAATTTAAAGCACCTATTGTTCTGATGGCTGTGAATCTCCTTCTCAGTGTTATAATCTATTGATACTCATTTGTGGATGGGAGCTGTTGGATTTTCTTTTTGTAAAATTAAATATTTTATGTATGTAAGTTAAATCCAAGAAGTTTCCCTTTAATCCTTTTGTTTAAGTCTGACATTAGAGATAGAATCAAGGAAAATGGAGAAATTTCAGAATCAAGGAAAATGGAGAAAAGTGACATTTTGGAATGAAGCTCTGCAAAACTGATGATGTATTATAAAGTTTCATACATTTTGTTTATATAGCAGAACTTCATGAAATATATTGGTGAGTAAAAGCAACAAATTAGATTAAACTAAATAGCCCTTTTGTTCAGGGACAAATATGGTAAGTCTCTTCAACTATGTTCATGTACATTATAAATAAATAGGAAATACTATTATGAAATAACAATAGTGCAGACATTTCCATACAGCAGTAGTGTTTATGTCATTGAGTATTGCTCTGTTTGGTGCATAGGGGTTTAGAATTACAATATTTCTTGGCATATTTTTTTCTTTATTGAGTATATAGTATCCTTGCCTATTTCTTCTGATTAGTTTTTCTTTGAAATACATTTTTCAGATAAAGAAGCAGCTATACCATCTTGTTTCCTGAGTTCATTTGATTGGAATAATTTTTCCAAACTTTTGCCTTGAGAAATGTCTTTCCTAAATGTGGGAGTGTGTTTTTTGAATACGGTAGAAAGATAAATCCTGTTTAAGATCCTCATATCCCACTCTGTCATTATATTGGGAAATTGAGATCATTGTGTTGAGAGTTATCAATGAACAGTGAGTGTTCATTATGATTATTTTGTTGTGGTAGTCTGGTATGGGTTTCTACTTCTTTTTATTTATTGTTCTGATATCATTCATTGTTAGTATTTTATTTTCTGTGGTTAGCGTTTTCAGGTTGAAATCTTCCTTATAGTGCTTGTATAGGGCATGAAAAATCAAGGGATACTGTGTTCCATGAGTACTTGATTCATATATCTACTATTCCCCTGGAGGTAGGAGTGCCTCCATCCATCATGTAATAGTGTGGACAAGAGTTAAGAGATAATGTAGCTTTTATGGGTGGGCATGTGAGTGAAGTCAGCCTGCTAGTATTTTCCCAGTTGGTGTACCCTAAACTGGTGCAAGGCCTGGTGTATCTGGCCCCAAAGTCATAGGTGATAACCAGATCTTTTCTGGCCAAGAGGCTATACCTCTAAGTCAAGGTGATTGTATCTGCTATCTACTACACCACGGCTATTGGTCTAAAGTTTGTAAGTTCCCACAAGCTTGATTCAATTGTCTTTGTAGATTTTCCCATCATGATTTTGACACCACTGGTTCATATAATTCCTCTTCTCTTTATTCATCTGAATTCCTGGTGCTTGGCTGTGGCTCTCTACATATGCTTCTATTAGTTATTAGAAGAAGGCTTTAGCTTCTATGAAGCTGTGGGTTATAGTCTGGTTAGCCTTTGCTTTACATCTAGTGTCTACACATGAGTGAGTAAATACACACCATGTTTTTCTTTCTGAGTCTGTATTACCTCACTTGGGATGCTATTTTCTACTTTCAGGTATAGCTGCCTGGAAAGTTCATGATGTCATTGTATATATAGCTGAGTAATACTTCATTGTATATATGTACCACATTTTCTTTATCCATTTTGTTTGGTTGAGGTGCATCTAGATGGACTCCAGGTTCTGACTATTATAAATAATTTGCTATAAACATAGTTGAGCAAGTGTTTTGTGGTATGATTAAGCATCTTTTGGTCACATGCCCAATAGTGGTATCATTAGGTCTTGAGGTAGATTGAATCCCAAGTTTCTAAGAAGTAATCATTCTAATTTCCATAGTGGCTGTACAAGTTTCATTCCCACCACCAGTGGAGGAGTGTACCCCTTGTTCCACATCTTCTCTACCTAGGCTTTCATCTGTGATTTTGATCTTAGTCATTCTGAAAGTTGCAAGATGGTGTCTCAGACTTTTGATCTGCATGTCCCTAATGACTAAGGGTGTTGATGAAATTCCTTTAATATCTTTCAGCCATTTATAATTCTTCTGTTGAAAATTCTTTTAACTGTATTATTTAGTGTGTGATGTCATGCTGAAAGTGTAGCCAATGTCTGGTGAACCCCATAGCCTTTTGCCTAATCCTGGAATGTCAAGATATGTAGCACCCACTTACATATGCTTTTCTTTAAAACCTCTAAGCTCATGGCCAAAAACCCTCTGCTGTGCCAAAACAAAGGGTTTGGACCTGGGTTTGTTTGTACCTGTCCAAAGCAATAAACAGACCATCATGTGTTTGCATTGAATCCAGCTTCCTGGTGGTCTTTGGAGGTCCCTCAACATGGGTAAAACAGTTGATAATTTTCAATCATACCCAATTTCTTAACTGTTTTTGTTTAATAAGGTATAACAGCATAAAATAACTTTCTGTTATCCTGCCTGATTCAGGGCCAGAAAGTCCCAGAGACTAATTCTGAGTCCAGGCAGTTAGTTGTAATAGGAACAGCTGGCACTCAGAACATTCTAGACCAGTCAGAAACAGCATGTAGTGGCCTCAGACATTTATATATCCTACTGAGCCTGAAGTAAACATATAGGGACAGATCCATCCATACACAGAAAATGGACAAGACTTTTTTAAACAAAAAGTCAAAACTTTCTGGGGAAAATCATATCAGATGAGAAACTTAAAAATTCTGACATAAGAGTTTACTGTAAAGTAAGCAGCATGTAAAAATCCACAGGAATAAAAAATGTTTTCTGGCTATAATATGGCTGCTATTGTGTTGGGATCACTTGTTGCAGCTGGCCGAGTGCTGTTACTTATGGTGCTAGGCTCAAGGGCAACAGGGTCCAAAGCAGGCAAGGTACCACAGGCTTGAAAGGAGAAGGCCGCACTGTGAGGAAAATTGAAAAACAGAGTAGAAACTCAGGCTGCTGGAGATTGTAAGAAAGCCATAATGAGTGAGCTTGAACAGCAAGTGGTAGATTTGGAATTTTTTTTTTTTTTAAGTAGAGAGAAAGGTTTCGCAGAGTTTATTCAAGGAAAATTGATTTGTTATTGATGGAGTGGGTAGGTAAAATTCTATCATGGTACAGGGAGAGGGAAGAGGGATGGATTGGGGGAAAATAGCAAATAAAAAGGAAAAGAGTAGGAGTTCAAACCTCATAACCCTGGATGATGAAGTTCAAACCATTGTATGATGTAAGACAGTCCCAATTTGGACAAATTTTGTAGAAGACACACCAAGGATATTTGGGAATTGAACTTAAAACCATAGCTGCTCATTCCACAAGCAATGCATTCATTGCTATAAGCTTAAGGTCAAATGTGGGTGTGCCTTTATGAAGAAGTCTTTTGCAGAAAGGGGTCCCATAGAACAACAGGAGTGGCAGTCTTTGTTCTAGAAGTGGGTTGGACAAAGCCACCACTTGGAAAGGAACCCCCAAAGTTGGAAGAGGCCCTGGACCTCTAAAGGCAGTAACTTTGAATGGGCAATTTTCCAAGCCCAAAGTCAATCCAGTCTGATAGAGAGGGAGTATAAGGTGAAAAGTGGTTTACCACCATGTGGCTAGAAGCCAGGGGGAAAGTTCAACTCCTCCTGGCCAGAGCACCAAGATAAAAGGTTTCAGTAACCAAATATTAAGTCTCTTCACGAAAACAATATGCCAGACAAAGTCAAAAGACCAGTTTTACTTGGCAAAACATTCCTGGGTGGCCTTTTCTAATCCCCCAGAGATGAGATGGTGGGAGAAGACTGGGAAACACCATGTGGCCACTATCCAGTAGGCAGCTTAAATTCACAGTAGTGTCTTGATCATCTCTAGAGAAAAAAGGCCACTGTTTGATGGGCTATCTGAAACAGGCAGAATTTGTGTGAGAGGCCAATTGCAGAGCTTTCAACTGAAATATTAATAAAGGCATTTTCATTATAAAGTCTGTATTAAAATGCCAATGTTTTCTACTCATAGGCAAAAGTTACAACCAACCAAATTGGTGAAGACAATGGAAATTCAGATAAAAACCAACCTGTTATGACTTCCAAATGTCTTCTTATCTTTACAATCCCTTTTTCCTACTCATTACAATTAAATTCTTGTTTAAAACATATTAACATTAACTACTTTGCTGTAACTTTTAAGTTACAACAGGAAAAGAAGTCTGTTAATTTTTCTCATGCTATGCTGATTTATTTTCTAGAGAATTGGAGAACCTAGTTCATTCCCCTAAGAGCCTTGCCAGTTTTCTTCTATGAATCTGGAAATTATATAATTCTATATTCTTGCAGTTGAGGAATTTTTTACTCCTACCTGCCTCCCTCAAGCTTACCATTTGTGGTTGAGTCGTCAGCCTACTGCTGTCTATCATCTGCAAAAGATCACTAAGTGCTGCTCTTGCAAAGATTGTGTGGAGTGAAGTATGAATAGAAGTTCCTGAAAAGAGGCTCATCTTAATCTGAGCCTCCTGTAATGCTGACTTACCAATTAAAACTGGAATTTTGAGAAGTTTCTGTGTTATGGGCTCAGAGCTTAATAATTTTGGACTAACTTTATCCATCTCATTAGTCATTCCTTGATAATTCTGTATCAGATCAAATATTCTGTGACTATAGATAAAACATTTTGGAAGGTATTACCTTAAACAAACAAAAACCACTAGTGTCCATTGTTGTACAAATAAAAGAAACTCAGAGCCAGATCTCTGGGAAAGGCTGAGATGTCAAAGAGAATAAAC
Source organism: Phyllotis vaccarum (assembly GCA_033318265.1). Taxonomy (NCBI): domain Eukaryota; kingdom Metazoa; phylum Chordata; class Mammalia; order Rodentia; family Cricetidae; genus Phyllotis; species Phyllotis vaccarum. The sequence continues at coordinate 100,786,113 of JARWLC010000002.1, forward strand.
ACCACAGTCAACTCTCACCCAGCTGTCTTACAGCTTCCTCAGCCTCCTTGTGGCTTCTACTGCCCTAATCTGTCTTTCTGTGCCTGCATCAATTACCCTCTTCATCTAGGTTAAGACTCAAGACATGGGCTACTACTATTTCGTAGTTAGTTTTGAACTCAAAGAAACACAGAAAGATATCCTCTGTCTCTGGAGTTATGAGATTAAAGGCCTGGCACCACCATTGCCTGTCTGGGAGCCTGGAACTCCCTCTGTAAACTCAACCAGTCTCAAACTCAAATCTGCTGGGATTAAGGGTGTAGGTCACCACTCCCAATCTGTATAGGTCATCACTCCCAAATATTCCCTGTGTTGGGATTAAAGGTGTAAATTACCACTCTCTGATTCTCCTGGATTGATTGTGGGTAGATATCTCTGATATTTCAGACTGATTTTTATTAAAAATGAAACATATCCACACAGTCCATAAACCAAAATACTAAGCATACTATCCTAGAGTGTCAGGGGACAATAGCAGAGATTTCCCTGCTTTGCTGTAGCTCATCTACTTAATGTTCCCCCAATACATTTGAAAAGTGTTTTGATTTGTGACTTTCTTTGTTTCACTACTATAAGGCTGAATGAAGTTGTTAGAATGTTGGAACATAAAATGAGGAGTAACCTAAATCTGTGTTCCCACATCCTGCTCACTCAAATTTGATTTCAATGTTACCTATCTCATCTCTTTTGTGGTGAGAGCCATGCTTTTGCATTGATAAAAGTTTTGTTTATACCATTTCATACTTATCTTTCAATTTTCATTACATGACTTTACCATATAATCTATTAATTTCAGTATTTAAAGTATGAGCTTTACATTATCTGAATCTACAGTCCACTTTGTTGCTTACTGAATTCAAATAGCCAACTGATATTAGCAGGGCTAGTTTGTAAGCAAGTCATAGGGTGTCATCTTTGTGATTCATCAATCATAGTTTATTATGTGTCTATAAATGTACATTAGTGACAGTTTACGTGTGTATATGTGTATAAATAAATGTGTGTGTATATTTGTGTGTAAACAGAGTATATATTCATGAATAAAAGCAAGCATGTATGTATAGGAATGATGATATGTTTCTGTGTTTGTAATAGCATGTACATAAATGACAGTGAGCATGTGTGTGTATGAATGTACATGTATGTATGTATGAATGGTGTGTATATGAATGAAAGTATGTGTGGGTGACAGTATGTTTTTATGTGTGCATATATAGATGATAGTATATACGTATGAATTCATGTATATATTGTATATAACTGACAATGTTTTGTGTGAATATGAATGACAATCTATATATATATGCGTTTTTGTGTGTATGTGTGTGTGTATATATATATGAATTACAAGATTTTCAGATAGCCTACACTAATATGGAAATGTCTATGCAGTTTAATTTGGTTTTGAACTCCTGATGTTCCTGCCTCCCCTTTTTAATTTTTTCCAAATGATAAAGTGATTTGAATGAAAAGGGTACCATAAGTCCATAGGGAATGACAATATTTGAAAGTGTGGCCTTGTCAGAGTAGGTATGGCTTGTTGAAGAAAGTGTATCACTATGAGGTGGGCTTTGAGGTCTCAAAAACTCAAGTGTAGGCTCAGTGGCTTACAGTTTCTTGCTGTAATTAGATCAAGACATGGAACTCTCAGCTTCTTCTCTAGCCCAATATCTGCCTGCACACCAATATGCTTCCTACCATGATAATAATGGATTAAACCTCTAAAGTATAAGCCAGCCCCAATTAAATGTTTTCTTTTATAAGAATTGTTTTGGTCATGTGCTGTGGGAATATGTTTTGGTATGTTGTAAATATTTGTCTCTCCTACTGGTTTAATAAAATGCTGAATGGTCAGAGGAAGACAGAAATTGTGGGCAGAGCTACCAGACTAAGAAAACTATTGGAACAGGAAGAACAGAGCAGAAATGCCACAGAGATGCCAGAGAAGCCAGCAGATGGAGAGGACAACTTTGCTGCTCTAAGAAAAGGTACTGAGACACATGGCTGAACAGGATAAGACTCATGAGTTAGTTTAATAGCAAGACTAGCTAGCAATATGCCAGACCATAGGATGATCAGCATAAAATGAATACAAGCATCTCTGTGTTTCTGTGGGACAACAGGTCAGAACCTCAAGGCTATGCCAGAAAGGCCAGATCAGAAAATTAATACTATAGTCATGGTGTCTCTTTACAGCAATAAATCCCTAATTAAGGCAGATTAAATCTAACCCATCTTAATTGTGTTGTGTTAAAATAGATTACTTTAGTTCAGATTTAGTTTCTTAATCTTGAAAAAAAAGGTAACAATAGTACCTTCTTTATAGAATTGTCTTGAAGATTAGAATTAGCAAATGTAAATTGCTTGTCATGAGAGAAAAAATAATTTATTGTTAAATCAATCATCAATATATTTTGAACAGGAAAATTATGATTATGATATTTATTGTCTTTTTTCAGTCCATGTATCTTTGTATAAGCTGATTTAATTTTCTCTCTTACTTTTTACATGAGAATGAGAGGGTTAAATTTATTTAGTTGTGTTTCAAACCAATCTTCATTTATTAGAACTTATATTAAGTGAATCAGTGTTTATTCACATAAATCTATCTCAGTTCTGTATTTTGAGTCTGAGGTTATAGAGCAAAGGGGATTTGAAAACATTATATACAGAAGCAGGACAGAAAATTCCTACAGAAAGAAAACAATGACTTGTTTACTTTTATCTGTTGATTTAGTTTATCACTATGTAATATGTCAAGTCAATAGGTCAACTAGAGAGTAAAGTGAGTTAATGCAGTAGCTTTACATCTCTCTATTGCAAACCCAAGGCAGTTATGACTATGAAATGAAACTAAAGGGAAAGATGACCACTGCATTATGTGAAAAGAGCATAGAGTTGGTTTCAAAGCCATATTCTCCTTTAGATAGTCTGCGTAATCAGGTTTTGTTACTTGTACAACTAAACATTCTGACATAGGATAGCTCTTTGGGAGAGTTTGATTCCTAAGCATAGTTTAAGGTCATATATGGTTCAAGAATGAAAAGTGAAAGATACATTTAGCCCAGAGAATGGTCACCTTTTATCATAAAATTTTAGTTTTTGTGGTTTTAGAAGATAATATCCTGGTAACTGAGGGAGAAAAAATTTAGCCCAAGTACACAGTCCATAAAATCAGTCTGATACTGGCACTGATATTATGGATGTAACCAAACACTGATTGTATTATTCAAGAGCAAAACTGATGTTTGATACAGTAAACATGGCCAAGAATCCTTGGCTGGGAAGGCCATAGGCTCTAGTGGAGAACCTATTTCTCTTAATTTGCAAATTAGACTTTGAATCAAACTTTCTTTTAAATATTTGTTTTTCTATACACTGATTAGTTACTCTCATTTCTTGTCATAAAAGTTACCTTTGCAGCAGACAGTGGTTAATTCAGAGTTCCAACTAATCCAAGTGTGAAAATCCATTACAGTTGTATTCTCAGCCATAGTGCAAGATCTATAACATTCTTCCTCCCTACAAGGCTCAGGGAACATCATAAAAGAGGAAGCAGAAAGACTGTTACGAGTCATAATCTGGCCAAGACTGTGGCAAAACAGACTTTTTGACATGATAGTGCTGTGAGACTCATGAACGTACAGCAGTTCCAGCTACCTATATAAGATATGCATAAGATCATGTCAGCCAACATTCCAGCATGTATGGGGTTGCCCTCACTTGACCTCACCCTTATCTCAGGAGCTACTGACCATTGTTGTTTCATGGTAAAAAAGAGTCATTCTTCTTCAGAAGTATGACTCCTAATAGTCCACCAATGCTTCAGTATGACTCTCCGCTTCTCCACATATGAACAGCATTAATTGTATTTTATGCATTATTAAAAAATAGACATGCGATATGAAAGGATACAGATAAGACTGAGGGAGTTTTGGTAGCAATTAAAACAACTGTACAAGAAGTTTTATAAAGTATTTTAAAAAGAGAAAACTTGATATTATTAAGCATGAGGTTATGCTAGAAATCACTATAAACTGGTATATAATTATTACTCAATTAGCTATAGAATTATATACTAAAAAAAATTACAACAGAGACATCATCAAAGCAGATTGCAACACAGGACTCTGTGTCAGGCTTAAAGAACATTACAGATTTATCAAAGAGTATGTAAGATGTTTTGTTGTTGAATGACAAAAGGTTGTAAGTAGTATTTTATTTAACCTTTACTAAGCATAGAAAACAAGTCTCCCCCTGGCATTTGCATGTGTACATCATAGTATTTTGCTCATATTTGCTCTTTCCCTTCTTTTGCTCGTTTGCCTCTCCTATCTTCCGTGTATCTTCTTCCCTCATATTTTAATCCCCTCCTCATGTTCCTGTCATATCTATCTGTATATACATCTCAACAAACTACAGCGAGAGAAAACGGTTCATAAGAGAAAGCATGTGATATTTTGCATCCTCTTCTGCCGTACTTTCTTTCTTCTCCCTTTTAGATCTTTTCCTCACATAGTATGGATAGCTTTTATAACATTTAAGTAGAATGTTATCTGTTCTTTTTATTTATTTTACTTTTATTCATTCTATGTGTCTTTCACATGATATATCTTTATGTCATTCATACCTTGTCCCTCCATATCTGTCTTCCCCACCTGCACCACCCTCTCAAATAAATAAAATTAAAGAGAAAATAGTAATAAAATAATTTTAAAAGAGAAAAAAATTTAAAACCTCATATGGATCGGCAGTTCAACCTGGCAAGTTATGCCCTATACCCCTTTGTCTGTACATACTTACAAGTGATGATTGTAAAGAGTCATTGCCTCATTTGAGGCTCCTGTTCTCTACTACACAATTGATACTGGGGTCCCACCAGGAATCCTCCTGGACTTTCTGCTGCCACCATGTTGTTAAAATGGTACAGATTTGAGTCTATAGTCAGGTCACTTCACATGTTCCAGCAGACTGTAGATGGGGTGGATGCTGGGACAAGCCAAGTCATAACCCTGGGTCTGGGTCTGAGCAGATGTATGGTTGATCCTCCACATGGAAAATGGAGACAGTTCTCCCTTGGTCACAATTTTGGGCTGCCTCATCCATGCCTACACTAAGAGTGTTAACTCAATTGTGCTGCCCTGGAGAGGTGCAGGGCCTACTCTCCCTGGTGTTGCCGCTGGTGGGGATCAGAGATGGTTCTCCCACTCCCCTGATCTTAAGGCCAGCTCTTCCACTTGCCCAAGGCATTGATATGCAGGAGCAACACCCCTCAGTCCATGTCACCAGAAGGCAATATGGATAGCTGCCCCAATCTCATAATTTTAGGGCTGACTTTAGTCCTAATCCTAATTTATATGTTATCCCTTCACTCTTTAAATACAAATACTACTACTCATAATAGTAAGGTTATTTTAGTTCTAAAACTTATGATGGTCTCATTTTTGTCTCTTGACCCAGTCTTCTATTTTTTTAACTCTGATTCTCAAAGTAGTTTTATTTCCTCAGTAGTCCTTTCAGAGTTCTCTGGCCAAGCTTCTCTTTGACTGGAAGCCTTTAGAACAAGACACAACTTTCTTTGGCTGATGTTGAAATATCTTACATGGGAGTCTTCCTGAGAGCAATAACAATTCACAGCCATCTCACACTCTGGCTGTCATACCAACTTCACAATACTTAAGTGTGCCATGTTGTGCTTGTGCTCTCTGCAGCTCTGCTATAGAGAGAGCAAAACCAACAAACAACAACAAAACCAACTGCTATTTTTTTAAACATTAGAACCAAGGCAATCCTGAAGTTTTTTGTTTTTTTTTTTTTAAAAAAATGAAGCCAAGATAATCTGCAAGTCACTGATTGTCTCTAGCCCTTTGCCTTGGGATTTTGTGTTGACACATAGACTTAACCCAAGGGTAGAAAGTATAAAAACAGGTTTCCATATTCTTGCCTATTATTCCACCAAAAGTGGTAAATTGAAGCCAGAGAATAAGAGTCTAAGACACCTCAAATAACTTTTCCAGAATTCCCTCTAACTTTAAGAAAAATATTTTTTCATGTTTGTCAATGAAATTTAAGAGTAGTTTTTCATAGTCTGCTATATAGTATTGCATGTACCATTTATGGTTTTGAGCCTCAAGAGTCTATCCCTGAAAAATCTAAGCTGTTTCCACATGTCAAAAATATCACCTCTTCTTGCATGCTAATTGTGGCAGTTGTGTAACTGCCATATGTGCCAGTTAGATGCACCACTCCTTGAATCAGCTTTAAGTAAAAAAAAAAAAATGATATTGGAGTAAAACTTGGCAAAACAACATCTTGAGTTGCCAACAAAATTTTCTTCAAGATTTGAAAACATTAAGTTTTAGTATTTACTTTCAAACTCAAGCCAATTTTGCTTAAGGGAACACTATTGTTTGAGTTGAGAAAAAAAATAATTAAACCTAAATTGTGGTTTTGCATTTGGCATGCTTTACAGACATATGCAAACAATAGTTTTTCTAGTTGTTATTTTTTTAATAATACAAGTTTGAAAATATGTATGCATATGGAATTTCTTTTCACCTTCAAAAAAATCACATTATGACCCAAGGATATGTTTGCTCCTCAAAAAAAAGTGGTTGAATAATGCATATGCATTTCTACATTCTGTATTCTTTTGTAGAAAGGGAATCTCTCTCTCTTTTCTATTGCTTCTCTCTAGTCATGTTTAAACATACACAGTTCTAAATTCCAGGAGCATCATATCAGTGCCTTACACATATAGCCCCCTCTTTGAAACTCCTTGTCCTCATCTTCCGTATTCTTCATGTCCCTGTCCTCTCTTTCTATCATACATATACATAGTAAATGAATGTTTGTCTCCTTGTGCCCCACATACATGCCTGCTATCAATAGAGTAAAGAAAAGGGTGTTGGATTCTTTAGTACTAGATGGTTGTGAGCAGTCATATGAGTGCTTGGAATAAAATCCAGGTCCTCTGAAAGATTGGTAACTGAATCATCTCTCAATCCCTCCATCCTCTTGTATAATTCCAAGGCTTTATTGAGGTTTCAGTTACTGGAATGCAAAAGACATGGGATTTAGAATTATTAAGTTGGATTATCTCATCTCAATAAATAGATGAGTTAGTAATTCTAAAATCTATTTTAGAGCCCTTTGTACTTGTCATTAACATATTCTTAACTTTTCCATATCCTTCTATGATTATAATCAACCTATAGATAGTATCCTTATTGTCTCTATTCTTTAAAAGCAAATGGGACAATAAATAATATATATTAATTATTTTGCATCAGAAGTTACTTTAAGGAACTAGAGATATAACTCAGTGGTTAAGAGTACTGGTTGTTCTTCCAGAGGACTGAGATGCAATTACTAGATCCTCAGTTTACAAATCTAACTTCTTTTATAGGGGGAATATAATATATTCTTGTAGTTTTCTAAAGCTACAAACATACAACTAGTAAGTAGACATACTTGAAGGCAAATTATTCATACACTAAATAAAACTCTTAAAATGTAAAAGTAATAGATAAAGAATCATCAACAAACCAGATCCTCTACATCATTCTCTAAGGACTAGGCAATGGAGTCCTGGTAATAAACCTCTTTGTGCACCATCTTAAACCAGCAAAATCTAACCTAGGTCTTACATTCTATGCCCTGGTCTAGTCTTGCTACCTCTACTTGTCCTTTCCACAAAGCACCAGTCTTCCTTCAAGACCTGCTCTCTATGTTTCCAACTTAGAGGTCCCTGTTGCTATATTAATATTCTCTGCACAGCCTGAACCTGCACATACTTTTCTAAAATATAGTCTGACTTAGACTAGGGACTACTCCTCCTGTCTCTCATTGATGAGCCTACCTCAAAGTTCAGATCTGCCTCCAAACTCAAGCTTGAGCCAGGACACAAATCCAGCACACAAGCCCAGTCCCCATTGTTCAGTGACATCATTTCATTCCAACCTATGCTACTTCATTCCACCAGAAACATATAGAACTTTTAAGCTCAACCCAATTAGAACATACTCTCCTCGGACCCAACTACTTCATTCCAGGTCAGAAAAGGACCTAATAACAGAACTAACTCCACATGTCCAGGTCTCATCATAAAAATAAAACAATATGAAAGATCAATCCAGTATCTCTCTTCAACATCCATCAGTCCTATAGAAATGAGAATTACCTGAATGAACCACATGACACAGAATTTAAAAGAACAATCATAAACTTTATCAAAGAATGCAAGGAATTTAAAGAATATACAATGCACAGAGAGAGAGAGAGAGAGAGAGAGAGAGAGAGAGAGAGAGAGAGAAAGAGAGGGAGAGAGAGAGAGAATCTCAATTAATTAAAAGTGAATAGTGAATATTGTATTCATTGCCTGAGTGATACTCCCCAAAAACTCAAATACAAGGTTGATGGAAATTAGAAATAAATCCAAGATTTGAGAATGAAATTTAATACAGTTATACAAGTATGGAAGGGAATTTAATGTTAAATGAAGAAATCAAATAAAAATCCATAACCAACTACAACATTCAAATAAAAAAACTTGTAAGTAGAATGAATCAACCAGGAGATGGGATATCAGGACTAAGCAGGAAACTAAAAAAGAAAAAAATCTACAAAGCAATCAAAGAATATTAAAAGGGTTTTAAAAGTATGGTTATGAAATATACAAAAATATAACACATGATAAAAATATCATACTTTTAAAATATAGAAATAGATGAGGGAGAAGATACTGGGTAACTAGTGTAGGCCAAATCTTAAATAAGATCATAGGAGAAAGCTTTCCCAAACTAAGAAAATCTTACATATACAGATACAAGAAACACACAGATCACTAAATAGACAAGACAAGAAGAGAAACTACCCCTGATATATCATAATTTAAACACTAAGTTACAGAAAAAACAAGAGTATTGAAAACTACAAAAGAAAAAACACAAATAATATGTAAAGAAAAACCAATCAGATGAGCAGTTGATTTATCAATGGGAACTCTGAAAGAGTTTGAAGTGATAAATTCAAGTTATAAAAAAACATGATGATCAACCAAAATTAATATACCCATTAAAACTATCTGTGACAGCTGAAAGAGAGAAAAAATTGATTTCCACTATATAAAAATGATATCCAACAGATTAAACCTAACTAAAACTTAAGAGGCAACATTTTTTTGTTGTTGAATAGGAATAAACATAGCAAGAGACTATAAAAGGAACAACAAATCACTGCAAAAATTATCCTACCTGACTGATTACACAACTTAATAAATGTTTAAATTGACAGAAAAAACTCTACTAATTGTACAAACAAGGAAATTGAACATATTACTGAAGGAAGATTTGGTCAATGAAGAAATGAGAGAGAGAGAGGGAGAGAGAGAGAGAGAGAGAGAGAGAGAGAGAGAGAGAGAGAGAGAGAGAGAGAGAGAGAGAGAGAGAGAGAGAAATTCTAAAAATGGATGAAAATGTAAACAAAACACAGTAAAATCTCTGGAACATATTTAAATCTCTAAGTCCCTATACTGAAACCCGAGAAAGAGCACAAAAATGATTTAACAATGAAAACAGGTAAAATCCAAACCCAGTCAATGGCAAAAGTAATAAAAATCAGAGAAAAACTAAATTTAATAAAAACAAATAAACAAACAGCCACTATGAAAAATCAACAAGTCTTAGAGATAATTCTTTGAAAAGATAAACAAGATTGATAGACTCTTGGCCCAACTAACTGGAAGAAAGAAGGCCAAAATTGACAGAATCAAAACTGAATAGGGAAACATTATGGCAGATGTCAAGGAAATTCAGAATATTATCAGGAAATACTTTAAAAACCTGTACTTCACCATGTTGGAAATACAAACACACACACACACACACACACACACACACACACACACACACACACACACACATATATATATATATATATATACACACACGTGTGTGTGTATGTATGTATGTATACACATATATATATGAATCAAGTTCTAGGTTCATCTAAATCATTATAGCTATACCAAGAAGTCAACAATTTAAACATACAATAATAAACAAAAAGGATTAAATAGTAATAAAAGCCTTAAATTAAAATATATTCAGAGCTAGATAGATTTATAGCAGAATTACCTCAGAACTTCAAAGATCTATAGCCAGTCTTTATTAAACTATTCAAGAAATGGAAACATAAGGAGTTCTCCAAAACTTTTTCCATGAAGTCAGTATTCCTTTACTACAAATAGTAGGTAAAGAGACAAAAATAACAACCACAGGAAACTACAGAACAATATTTCCAATTAATATAAAATTAAAAATACTCAATGAAATTCTTGCAAGCTGAATATAGATATACATAAAAGACATTATCCACCATGAACAATTTGTTTTTAATCTAGAGATGAAAAAATGTTTCAAATTATACAAATTTATAAATGTATTTTCACAACAAGACTTAAAGACAAAAATCACATGATCAACTCAATAGATATATAAAAATTCTATAATATAATCCAACCCAACATGACTTCATGATGAAAGTCCTGGAGAAATTAGAACTTGATGAAAAGTACCTCAAAATTAATAATACATATTAGAAACTCACAGCAAACAAAAAACACGAAACTTGAAACAATCTAACTGAAGTCAAGAATGAGACATGGCTTTTCGTTATTTCCATTGCTTTTCAATTTTCTGCTTGCAGAATTAGCTGCAGGGATAAAGAAAGAAAAAATTAAAGGGATTAAAAATGTAAAAATAGTCAAACTATTCTTATTTCCAGATGACATGACGTTGTATCTTAGAGGTCCTAAAATTTCTACCAAAAATGATTATCAGTTTCAGTAAAATTGACACAAAATCAAGTTATACAATACAGAATCAAGTTTCAAAAAGAAATAACCTTTGTACACACCACTAACCAACAAACAGAGAAAGGGATTGTGGACACATACACAATCACATCAATGAAAATAAAATATGTAGAAATAAAATTAGCCAAGAAAGAGTTGTACAAGAAATTTGATCATCTGTAGGAAGATGTAAAAAAGAATCAGAAAGTAGAGAGCTATCAGGCTCGCTCACATGTTAATAGATTTAATATTGTGAAAATGACCAATTTACTGAATATCATTTAAAGATTTGGTTCAATTATAATCAAAATCCAAATTTTATTCTTTAGAAAGATAAAAACATATGCTAAAATTCATGTGATCCCCAGAGACTCTTATTAGATAACCAAATAAACCTGAACCAAGATAACAGTCTAGAGGATTATCATCCCAAATTTCAAAATATCCTAAAGAGACATAATATATTACTATATACATATATATATTACTATACACACACACATGTATGTGTGTGTGTGTGGCACTATGACAAAAACAGACATATAAGCCAATGGAGCAAAGTTAAGGACCTAAACATGAATATATGTAGCTAAAGATATTTAATATTTATCAGAGATGCAAAACCATGCTAAAATAATTCTGAGTTTTTAAAAATGTTATGTGACAACTGGAATGTCTACATAGAGTAGAGTGAACTTTCACCTATATTCATAACACTGCACAAAAACTAACTCTAAATGCATCATAAATCCAACTTTGTAACTTTAAACATAAAAAATTGTTAAAAGAAAAGATAGGAGCTACTACCCTATATAGACATAGGAAGGAACTTTTTGATTAGGACTCCATTTGCTTAGGAACTAATGAAAACTATTAGTAATTGGTACGTCCTCAAACAAAATGAAAAAGATTCTGCACATAAGAAATAATCAACTGACTGAAGAGGAAATACATGGAATTGGGGAGAATCTTTGGAAACTAAATATCTAATAGGAATCAATATCCAGAATATATAAAGAAATCCAGAAGTAAAACAGTCAAAAAAAAAAAATAAAGTTAAAAAAAATAATGAACTACTCAAAAAATAGATTGGTATCTGAACATAGTTCTCTAAAGAAGAAATGAAAATAGCTGTAAAAATCTAGTAAAATTATCCATTATTCCTGTCAAGAAGAAAAATGCAATAAACAAACAAAATAAACAAAAATCTTCTAAGTATTTAATCTCACTCCAGTCCTATTGGTAAGTGTGGTAGTTTGAATGTAGTTGATGTTATAATTCCATAGAGAATAGTACTGTTAGGTGGTCTTTGAGGACTAGGTATGGGCTTGTTAAGGTAAGTATGTCATTATGGAGGCAGGCTTTGAAGTTTCCTAGGCTTAAGATACCATCCAGTGTTTCAGTTGACTTTTTGTTCCTGTAAGATGTAGGACTCTCAGCTACTACTCTAGCACCACATCTGCCTTCATGCTGCCATGTCCTCTGTCATGATAACAGACTGAAACTCTGAACCTGTAAGTAAGTCACTTTAGTTAAATGTTTGCTTTATAAGTATAGCCATGTTCATGGTGTCTCTTCCAACAATGAGAATCCTAACCAAGACACCCATCCTTGGATATGCCTTTAGACTGGATGTCCTATTTTATAGATACTTGTTCAATCATGGTCATTGCTGTTTTATTCACAATATCTAGGAAATGGAAACAATGAAAATGTTCTTTATGAGTGGATAACGGAAATAAAATACATATACTTTGTATAATACTATTATTCATCTGTAATGAAAAGTGAAATTATTTTAGGCAAATTAAATTTGTAAAGATCATATTCAGTAAAGTAATCCAGACATAGAAAGACAAATGTCACATATTCCCTCTCATTTGAAGTTTCTAGCTACAAAATTCAGATTAGAGTATATAGCCTTAAGTAATTCAAAAAAAAAAAAAACAAAAAAAAAAAACAAACAAGGAATTAAATCAACATTGTTGTGGGGTAGCAAAAGGAGAAGAACAGGGTGCCAGTGATCTGAAGAGAGAAATGGAAGAAGCAGGAAACTCAAATTAGGGAAGGGGAGAAAGAGAAATACAGAAAGGGAGAGGATGCTATAACAATAAGGATATGTTCTGTAAAAACCTATAATTGTTTAAATATATCTACAGAATAGCTTAAATAACACTTCCCATCTGAGCTGATGATGCTTCCCACAAAAGCTACAGACTGTCTAACAAAACCCCAACTCCAGGCATGAGAAGCTCTTCATTAAGTTCAGAGTTGTCCAAAAGACTTCTGAAATATTTTAGGCTATTTATTTTGTTTTTGGTTGCCTCTCAAGTGTACAAGGTAAGTCCCTACTGTTGAAGATACCATAAATTTTGAACACAAGGCCCTGTTGACCTAGTTTGATTGTTTAAAGGATTAGCTTTCAAGCTATCAAATAGTCATGCAAACCTCAAAAGGAAGAAAACAGCCAATAGTTTTACCCATCTATAATTCCAGGAATTACAACAGCACCCAGCATGGGACAATAACCCTATGATTATATAAATAATAGAAATATCTTGGTGATACTCAATAGCTCTATAGTTAGACGCAGAAAATTCAGCCAGAAGGAAATAATACCTGATCCTAGAAATTACCCAACTACCCAGGGCTGGCAAAGTCATAAACGTTGGAAGATAACTTTTAACTACAAATTTACTAAACCAATGCAATCTAACTATACTACTTAAATATGACCTAGATAATGACAGCATCAATAGATAAGCAAACATTAGAAGGGAAGTCTCAAGGGACTCCAACCTTAGTCAAAGAACTACAGATAACTGAGAAATGCTGAGAACAGGACAAATAGTCTTCCTTGGAGCAGAGTATATTATTGCTCAAATCCTAATTGATCTTAATAAAAACCCAGAGTCATATTTTTGGATAAATGCTTAAAGATCAGAGAAGCAGAGGAACAAGCCACTAGAGAAACTTCTCACCATGACTGAATCCTCAGCCACAAACTTTTAGACTTAATTATCTGAGTTTGAAGCAGAAAGGGGGAGGAAAAGGAAGCTCCTATCTCCTGCTTTATATTCCTTTCTCCACTCAGCTATATCATTTCCTGTCACAACCTTCAAGTGCTGGGACTAAAGGTGTGTGCCACCACTATCTGGCTGGGTTTTTTTATTATTATTTTATTTTAGACTGGATTAGTGTGGCATTGAGCTCACAGAATTCCATCTGCCTCTGCCTCTTGAGTGCTAAGATTAAAGATTTGCACCACCAGATTTGCACCACCACTGCTAGACCTCTATGGCCAGCTCCGTGGCTTGTTATGCTCTGAGGTCTTCAGGCAAGCTTTACTTCTTAGAGGATACCCAAAATATCACCACAGTATATGAACTTGCTATATGGTTAAAAAAATGGTCATTCCTGAAAATATATTCATATAAGTAACATTATACAGATGTAGCAGGTTATATTTATATGTTTATGTACACACAGATACATGTAATAAAAGTTAAAGGAATGAAGTATGTGAATTTGAGAGAGTGCAAGGAGTGTGTAAATGTTAGAGGTTGGAGGAAGCAAAGGGAAGGAGAGAAAAGATGCTATTACAGTTTTTAAAAACATGAAAAAATGTTCATGTCAGTATCTGTCCCACTTACAATTCCATTGTTTCCTAACAGAAACATTAATGCCAAAATTTAAGACATACTCAGTAGAAGCTGCATTTCTATGAATGCAAATGAACTGTATTAGTTGTTACACACTCACAAATGAAGACTATTTTTTCTCTTCTTAACATTAAGATAATAAACTAAATGAATAAGCTAAATTACATTATGACTTTCTTTGACCTATATGGAATCAATGTTTGTTGATTGGGTTTGGTTTGGGTTAGGTTTTTTATTTTTATTTTTGTTTTTTGGTATGTTTTGTTTAAAATGTGAACTTCTGATGTCCTAGGCTGTAGTTTAGTGATGGATAGATAGGAATCAATTCCATGAACTCTATCACTGCTATTGCTTCTGAGCAAATGTACTGGAGTGGCAAATGAAGGATTAAAGGGTAACCCTCTGGGGGCAGTGGAAGTACACATCAATCTGTCCCAGTTGCAGGGTAATACAGAAGACATAAAGCTAGGGTAACCAGAGATCACAGAATGTGCTTTGAGGAGGAGGGAGTGAGTCATCTTGAAGAAAAATAACAGTAAGTCTCTCATTAGTAGCTGAATGATTCTCATACCCTCATCCCTTCCCCACACTGCAAACAACAAAAGGAAGGGTCATAAGAATTTGTGTGCTGTTGATTACCATACTGGCACATACCTTAATACGATAGCCTGACTCTGATGACTGACCTAAAATAGGTTTGGCCAGAAAGGGGCTTGCTCCTGATGGTAGGGGTCAAAATTCTTCAGTATCTCCCTGGATAACTGCAACAGAAAGGACTTCCTCCCTTTACTCTGAACCACTCACAGAAGCTGTAGTAAATCCTTTGAATCTGTTATTAACAGGAATGTATTACAAATGTGAGTGAGAAATTTTCAAAAGAAGTTTCCTGGGAATTTTCATGAGTGGTATCTAAATTTGTTTTCTTTATTTTTATTCTTCCTCTAAGAAAAAAGAAAAAAAGAGTGGTTCATAAGGGAAGAAAAATTCAAGGCCAGGATTCCCTCTCTTCTATCCATCTGCTGACTGTGGAGCATTTGGGAGATCAAAGCAGACGCTGTGAAAGTAAAGAAGAATTTGACTTGTTGGTTGCCTTAGAATCAAAGCAAAGAGCTAAGCCTCAAGAAAAGGCCTGGACTAGATTCTGGGGGGTGTTTGGGTAGGAATTCATATAAGCAAAATTTGAGGAAGAAGAAAGACAGACTGCCCAACCTACTTTGGAGACAACACTTTTCTTTCCTTGTGAGCAAGCATGAATTCTGCAGAGATTACTTAACTAATCCAGGGATTTGGATTAGCTCCTTCGGGGATTTTTCTTGCACTTTTGTGTGTATATGGTCTTGAGACCATCTCCTTAGGGTTCGTTTGGATTTTTTTCCAAACCCCAACACTATAGAACTTGTTAGAATCTCTAATTCTGGGCTTTACTTTCTAACTCTGCCATTTCCCACCTGGATGACCATGAATTTCATTGCTACAAATAATGGGTTTAATTTTAGCTTTATTCTCTTTGGCTAATGTTACTTGTAAAGTTGCTTAAATTTCTGGATCAATTTTCTTGTCAGTAAAATAGGGATAAACCATCCTAAATTGTAGCAGTCATATAATTAAACAATATGTGTCTGCTTACGAAAATTTTCGGACTGAGGATGACATAAGGGAAATAATAATAATGATTAATATTCATTGTATGAGGTTCACTGTTTGTACAAGTTTGGGGTGAAAGGTGTGAATATAATACAGCACATGCTGAGTTTAGTTTGCTTGCTATGTCAAATGACATGTGATAACTCTGTGTGCCTAGGTGAGCATGCAAATATGTGAGTGATACTTGTAAGTACCATGTTATGGTTGATCCTAAGGCAAAGTTCTGCTCTCAATTTGTCTAACACTCTGGCAGCTTACTGTCAAAATAGACACTAATGTAAATGCCACTTAAACTTTTGCAATGGATCTTTGAAATGCTAAATGGACAGTAATCACAAGTCTGAAATTTAATATATATATTCCAAAGTCTTGTGTCTTGTTGACTTGATGCCCTGACAAACCATTTAGGTGAAGTTTTAATTGCTATTTGGTGATATGTATCTGCTCAAGCAATAATGAATTTTGTCAGTACATCTGTGAAATCCCAGGAGGAAGATATCTTTAGGCAATACTGAACTTTCCAGAAAGCCAGACTATCCTGAGGGTCCGGTGAGTGGAATTAGAGTTTCAGGAACACCTCAAAAGAGTGACCTCAGATATAGTTCATGTAATTAATTCCAGCCAATGTGTCTGCCTTCTTTATTCCCCAGGGGAAAATAAGCTTATATTTTCTGTCTAATCAAGAAGAGAAAGGCATTGCATGAAAGTGGGAAAGGGAGTTTGGAGAAGGAAGGATAAAGATAGAAGGAGGAAGAAGATACAGTACAGAGGCTGCTTTCTCATAAATATGTCAGGAGGGGCCGTTCTGACTAATCTTTATAATACTCATCCATTTCTCCTTATTCTGCTAAGAAGAAATGCTCCATGACACCTAATTCAGCCTGACACATAACTGCCTTCTCTTTTGTTAGTAACTGATATATGAAGGCAGTGACACTGAGCACAGAAGATGCTTATCTAGAAATTTTATTATCTGAAATGAAGTTGGCCTTTTCTTCAAAACTTAGGTTGCAAGAGTTGAGCTACTTTTTGTGAGCAACTAGCTAACATCCAGGCTTTCAATTTCAGTATTTGTTTACAACACACTCTTAGGAGGATTAACAGACATATTCACAAACAGGAAGCTTGAGCTTTGAGAGAAATATCTTCTAGCTGGGCACGGTGGGCATACCTTTAACCTCAGCCCTCGTGAGGCAGAGGCTAGTAGATA
Organism: Phyllotis vaccarum; assembly: GCA_033318265.1. Lineage (NCBI taxonomy): Eukaryota > Metazoa > Chordata > Mammalia > Rodentia > Cricetidae > Phyllotis > Phyllotis vaccarum. The sequence goes on from JARWLC010000002.1 coordinate 100,803,523, forward strand.
CCGATGAATTTAAGGCCAGCCAAATTTCCATAGTGAGACTCTGACAAATCGAGGTAGAGAGATAGCAAGAAAGAGTCCTAGAGATGCTGTCTAGGTAAATTTCACAGTAGAGTCAGTACTACCAGTGTGGAATGGAAGTAAACTCCTTAAGCAAATCTAATAGTATATGTACTATTAAATGTATCCATACAATTGTATTTCTGACAATGTGTTTACATTATATACCAACATCTCTTCACAATACTACTTATTTCTCTGCTCTGAACAATGCAGTTCTGCCAGAACACTTAGCTGTCAGTAATTTCAAGATAGAATATACATACCAAGTGTTTTTTTCCTCAGGATAACAGCTGTGATCATACCTCTGTGGTAAGACTTCATTATGGTTCCATTTGATGCATACATAATAATACTTCCTTCTGATCATCCTACCCTCAACACTCTGTGTCACAATTTAGCATACCACTCTACTACCTGTCCTGCTAGCTGCCATGATTATTGATTCCTAACGAATATTTTACCCCTCTCAATCCCTCTTAGCATCTGTCTCTGATAGCCTTATTGTGAAAGTGGACTTGACCATAGCTTATATGTGCAACATTGCTTTGCAATTTTTTCTTCCCCACATCTTAGGAGACACATTAATCTCAAGTAGTTTTACATCACTGAAGCGACATTCAGAAGTAGAAACAGCATAGAGAATGTATTTACATTAATATGTGGAGCTGTAAATAGAAATTTCCTCTGAGTTCTGCAACCTCCGACTTCACAACGTTTACTGTTTAAAAGAGGAGAGAAGACTACTGTGAATCTTAAAAATGAAACAAAAGTTTTGAACAACAAAAGTAAGAAATTAGAGGAAACAGGACAGAATAAAGTCTAGAAAGTTTGTGAAGTAAATGGCAAAGAAGAAAGTGATAAACATCAAATTCATACTCCAAAAATCAGGATCACTTGTTAAATAGAGAAACCTTTCCTCATTATTTAATGTTTGTGCATGTGTGTGTGTTTATACAGATGTATACATCCCACCATGTAAGTTTTCAAAGTCAGTAGAGAACTTCGATGACTGCTCTTTGCATTGCACCTGTTTGAGATAATATCTCTCTTACTGTTTGCTGCTGCATGCCAGGATGGCTGGCCCACAAACTTCTGTGTATTCTCCTTCTCTATGTCCCGTCCAGCTGGGGTTACAGATAACATGTTTTCATGTCTAGCTTTACACAGGCTTTGGAGATTTAAACTCAGATCCTCATGTTTCTGTAGCAATGGCTTTACCTATTTATGTCTCCCCCTATCCATGCAAATATTCCTTGAGGACAGCCTTGATAGTCTCATTTGAATGAAAAGTTGTATTGATAAGAAAGTCATTAAGTATTTCCTACTTATCAAATGGGTACAATGAGGGAAAGAAAACTGTAAATTCACAGTGACTTTTAGTATAATTTCCAACTAATTCACACAATAAAACTTTTTTTTATTGTATCTCTGTATTACTGCTCATCAGGCTCCCCCTTCTTTCTGTATCCTTCCTCAGCATGGGTTCCATATTCCCCACAAATGCATACACATCCCCTCTGTTCAGCTGGACCAGCTGCTTACATTGTATCTGTTCCATACTGGCAGATGGGAGCAGTGTGACCAAACAAGTGTAGTCAGAGACTTGGATGAGATCCAGTTGACTGCTGGCATCCTGTACTCTCTCTAAGTGAGCAAGGCCAATGTCACCTAAGAGTACATATAAATGAGGTAAAGACAAGACAGAACTCAAACCTTACTATTCAGAACTACTTAGGTAAATTCATTAATTCAGAAGAGTACAATTTTAAACATGTTAGTTTAAAAGGATCATAGCTTAAATAGCAAATAGATAAAAAAAATAGGTTAAGGGAATGTGTGAGTTAGGTAAGAGAAAAGCACATTAATACATCGAGAAATTCATTTAGAATTATTCTTGAATAAAAAGGTATGAAAAGTAAGATAGAGCAATAGCAAAGTCTTTTATTGCTGAAGACTTAAGTATTTGAGACACTTCAGCCTAACTTTATCCTAACAAGATCCTATGAAATCTCTGTGAACAACACTTTATTTCCTCTTTTAAATAAGTTTTAGAGAGGGTAAAAAGCTCACTTTTATAAATTGCATCACCAGTTAAGTGAATGGCTGGAATCTGTTTTTTTTTGTTTTGTTTTGTTTTGTTTTTGTTATTGTTCCAAGTCCAAGATATCTCCTTATTAGACCCTGATGAATGTCTTCTAGGACAGAAGAGAGTGAATACTGGGCTGCCAGGACCCAATTCTATTTTAAATCCCAAAAATACTTGAAAGAAAATAAAGGACCCAGTCCTTAGAAACAAGCCATCTGTTGCAGAGCAGAGCAAAGCAGCCAGGCATTCACAGAGGCAGGCAGCCCTGCCAGGATCTGGCTGGGGAGCCTCTGCTGGTGCAAGCTCTTTAATTGCTAATTTCTGTAAAACGGGAGCAATATCAGCTGGTTAGTGAGAAGTGTGGAGGTGTTGGCAAAAAGCAAATGATACAACAAATACAACTGGGTCCAGCCACGGCTAGACCTGTGACTTCTTTCTCTTTCTGGAGCAGGTGCAGTTCTGTATGTTGACCACTTACAAGATGCCATAGTTCCCAAGAGGGAATATGCTGTTATGTCACAAGTTTTAGATGGTTTTTAGAAAAACTGCAAAGGATGCTCACTTTCATCACAGAATAAACATATATATCAAAATTCCTTGTGTGTTTACCATTTTTCAATGGCTGTGTCAGGAGTGTTATAAAAAACACATCGTCATGTGTATTTCTGTTTCTCACTGTTTCTTTTCACCTATCCTTAGTCTAATTCATCTACATTTTCCATTGTGTTTGTTCTTGTGAGACTTGGCCCTACCATGTGCGCCCTGCAAATCTCCAGCTTGAAAATTTCCAGCCTCTACATGTCTGTCTTATTATTTATTTATTTATTTATTTATTTATTTATTTATTTATTTATTTATTTATTTATTTATTTATTTATTCATTCATTCATTCATTCATTCATTCATTCATTCATTTATTTATTTATTTCATAAAACATGGAACTGGAGCTACAGACAATCTTGAGGTACCTTGTACGTGCTGGGAATTGATCCTAGAATGCAGCCAGACCTCTTAACTGATGATCTATCTCTCCAACCCTTATTTTTGAAGTGTTCTAAAGTTAAAGGTGTGAGTCACCATTACCAACCATTTTTCTCTTTAACGGTCAAAGAAAAAAATCAAAATTATGAAATCATTTTTGAAAGCTTTGCATTTTCTTAAATATGGGTGCCCTCTGATGAATACGTGTTCTTTGATGAGATAGTTTACAAAATAGCTCCAATCTCAGAGATCTTGCAATTGCTATTCCCTCTGAATAAATTCCTTTCCTAGACAATTTTATGTTTTTCTCTTTTACTTCTTTTTTTACTCAAATGAAAGCTATTAATTGTCTCTTCTGACCACTTTTTCATGAATGCAATCTCTCCTACTATGTTCAATTCTCTTTTTGTACTTAATTCTACCCCCCAGAAGCTCTAGCTTTTAATCTAGATATACAGGCACATACCTACATTTCCAGCCCTTAGAAAACTTAGAGTTCAAGGCCAGACTAGGTTGAAATAATAAAATGCTATCTCAACAAACAAATGATTAAAAATACATTGCCTATGAATTTATTGTTATTAATGATATTATTATTGTCTTATGTGTATCTGAGAGAGCTGGGGTAGAGTTCAGAGGAAGATTTTATGAAGTCTATCCTCCCCTATCTTTATTTGCATTCTGGGAATCAAATTTACGTGGCCAGGATATAGAACAATTTCATTTAATGTCCTCTGTAACTTACTACTTAACCTGATACAGAAGACTGAGATAGACTCTTGAGCCCATCTGCCTGGTTCGAATTTTGGCTCAGTCTTTTCCTAGATCCCCAAATCTAGGGCAAATTGCTAAATATTATCTACAAAATAGGGACGGAAACAATAGTAAGCTTCTCATTCAGAGATTGTAGCAAGCTGATCAATGCTTGGCATATAATAGCACCATTAAATTGTTAGCAACTAAGTACTTATTTCCTGTCATTATTTCGTGAGGATTGTAATGGATTTTGTCTCTTTTGTTCACTAACGTATCGCAATGAACAGATTTGTTCTTGGCATACAGCAAATGCTCAATAAATATTTATTGAACTTATGAATGAATCAAGAACAAAAGCATGGGAGATAGGCTGTACTTTTGTGTGCAGGACTCTGGTCTTAGTTAAGTCTCGTTTGGCTGCACACAAAGATACTGGCTTGGGCAGTTTCTCACTTCATATCATTACTGTAGAAGCCTCCCTTTTTTGTACATATTAAAGGACTGACATTTTATTTTTTCATACATTTGTCCTGATAGCCAGGTTTATGTCGGAAAAATATTAAAAGAGAAAATTTATATTACATTAAAAGTTTCAGAATCTACAATTCCCCAGTTTCTTTGGGAGTGTTAACTTGGTTTTTGCATTTGTAAACATAGAGTTGCCCACCATGCAGCACTGGTGGGCTAAGGAAAAGACAGAGGAACATTTAACAAATAGGATAGTAGAACTCAGAATGAAGGACCAATATTCTCCCAACATCCAGAAGAGGAACATTAAGAAAAAGAAGAAAGCCACCACCAAGAACATCACCTGGCTTATGTTAATAGTCAACTTCAATAGCCAGTGTGTTTCTCCTTCCCAGAGCTCTTTCTTTGGGACGTTACAAATTAAACAGCACAGAGACTTTTAACAAAGACTGACAGCTCAGCCTTGGAGCATGAAAAGAAACCTTTGGATATTGTTACTGAAACAGTGGCATGAGAGGAAAGAACTGGAAATGTCAAAAGCCTTGGTTTAGAATGAAGAAATTTGCAGTCCCAGGAGATGTAGGGCAAAAAGTTCACAGACCGAAAAACAGATGAGAAAGCATGCAAAGTTGGAAAGGGTGAGTTTTCTATCCAAACTTACCCTTGACTTGAGAAAGTTGAGTTATTGTAGACTGGATGAGAGAATTAAATCAGAGGAAAACAAGAATTTAAGAACATGGAATGTTCAGGAAAGAGTTCTGTGCCATGCCAATCTCTCCAACTGAGAAGAGGACCAGAAACTTCAGAATCCTAGGGCAACATGGAAGTTCTAATGGTGGCGACCATTGGTAGCTTGCTTCATAGTTTGGAGTTTGGAAAAGAAATAGCCTTGACTGCCTCTTCTGGGTCAAATATAAGACTTGAGACTTTTAGAAAAAGTTACTTTGTATAATGCAGTCTTAAGAAACTTTTCCATCTCCATTGTGGTATGAGAGTGTTTTCTGTTTTGTAGGTACAGCTGGACAGCAGGGGCCATGAGAACTTGTAGTATGAAAAGTCTAACAACCATGTTTTAATGACATTGGGAAGACTACTCCAATCTAGGCACACTGATATATACATAGATATAGAGATAGAGAGAGAGATAGAGAGAGATATAGATATATACCAGCCCAAGACTACATTTTTTTTTAATCCCTGGCTGTCTCCAAATGTTCAATCCTGCTCCATCCAGCCACTCAATTCCTAAGATGTCTCTCCAGAAGTAGCAGTGTGTATGTGTGTGTGTGTGTGTGTGTGTGTGTGTGTGTGTGTGTGTGTGTGTGTGTGTGTGAGAGAGAGAGAGAGAGAGAGAGAGAGAGAGAGAGAGAGAGAGAGAGAGATGAATATTGGGCGTCAGTGTGAAGGAGTAGCTACCTGATTTTGTGCTTTTCTCTGCTCACAGATATTCATTCTTACTTTTGCTTGTTTGTAGTAGTGGGGGTTTCTCAATCCCGGGAGGCCAGAGATCTGAGACCCACAGACCTGCCGCCCAAGACCGCTTAGCCACCCGCTGCCACTCAGGCCCCAGAAATGACTCAGACACTTATATTGACTTTATGCTGTTTGGCCTATGGCTTAGGCACATTACAAGCTAGCTCTTACATCTTAAATCAACCCATTTCTATTAATCTGTCTGCCACATAGCCCGTGGCTCACCTGTGTTCCTTACATGTTGCTCCTTTGGGCTTCAGCTCGATCTGCCACTGATTCCGCCCTTCCTTTCCTACCTATTCTGATTCCTCCTCCTACTTCTTCTATGGTGCCTGTCATGGCCCAAAACAGCTCCTTTATTTAAAGATTGAGATTCACAGCATACATAAAGGCATTCCCACATCACTTGTTAGTCTACAGTGCACTTTATGTTTTGATATAGGTTTTATTATATCTATATTATTTTTCTTGGATAAGGTCAACAGATCAGGAAATAGGAAGGGTAATCCTTATTGTCCCAGCTCTCAAGAGGAAGCTGCACATGAAGCAAAGCTTCTGTGTGGCAAGCACCAGTGCTCCTCAGGAGACAGAGAAGGTGCTTTAGGCAGAAACTTAACTAAGGTTTCCATGGGAAGAAATAGGAAGTCGTTTCCATGGGAAGAAATAGGAAGTCTAGGTCAGGATTGTTTAATAATTTCCTAGGTTCTCATGTGTAGATATGTAGGAGATAATTTTAGTTATGAGGTGCATGGCCATGAGTGTATTAGATCTTATACCTACTGATTGGTCTGCATCTGAAAGAAGCTGGATGGAGTATAGCTCAGTATATAGCATGTGCCTAGCTTGTGTGAATCCCTGAAATTAACACCTCAGATGTACTGTGCAGGCATAACATACAAACACACACCCTCTGGAGTAACACTTTTTATATTCCTGAGACGTAAGAGCCTGAGGCAGAGCTATTGAAAACTTGAAGCCAGCCAAAGTTTAAAATAAAAAAAGTCTGGAATTGATATATATTTTCACTATCTTTAGCAAACAACCTGAGTTAATGGGCCCTTAAGATTGATAACATAATGTTAAACTGATTGTGAATAGAAACTTCAACAAATCTGAGTTGGCTGAGCTGTAGTTTCTGTGACTCACCAGAATTTAAAAATCAGTTAAATTAAAAAAAAGGAAGTCGTTTATCCTGTCCTTCCAAGATTGTGAGCTACAATTTGAATTCTAGAAAAGGTAGAAAAAGATTTGCTAAATAAAGAGGATTAAATAAACAAGTTAAAGTAGGCATTGGCAAACTGTGGCCCTTGGGCTAAGTCTAACCTGGTTTTGTAAACAAGGTTTCATTAGAACAGGGATGTACTCATTCACTCATGCATTATCAAAGGTTGCCTGCCAGCTGCAGACAAGCTAGATTGCTGTCTCAGAGACCATATATTCTACAAAACCTGCAATACTTGTTTTGTCCTATACAAAAAAAAAAATGTTTTCCCTGAACTGAAATATAATACAAGCCAAAGCAAAGATAAGTTAATCTTAGAGTTGTACTCTATTGCATACAGTTGTTTAAATCCTCTAATATGGAATAAACTTGACGCTTGAACCTGTGGCAAGTGGCCTAACTACAGATGTCAGGAGAAACACATTGAATCAGAACGAATGGCACCTCCCTCTAGTTGTTCTGAGATAGGAGTGGATTTGATTTTATAGTTGGAAAAGGTATGCTTAAATTATCTCTGTGTAATTTTGTCCGAGTTGAAGTGGGATAGTAAAAAAGTAATCTTGATCTTCACATTCAAATACTCCAAAAAGGCTAACAAAACAAAGCAAACAAGAGAGGAAAGCAAGTGGTGAAGATTTTAATTTTGTCATGCTTCTTGAATAACCTTGTTTGGGTCTTCTTGGTCAGGGATCTTCAACAGCAAGAGAGTGGTTTTTGGCTCACTCAGTCATAACTTTTCAGCTTCATACGTCAGGGCGCTGTTGCTATTAGCTGAATAAGATGGTATTTCTACAGGTGGAGAGAGTCTAGAATATTTCTAAATATTCTATGAGGGAAAAAGACAGCCATTCACAATAAAGAATCACGGAACAAAATATAACATAGTCAGCATGAGTAAAGCCTGTGTTAGAAATATTATATTGAGTTCAGATCTATCTATCTATCTATCTATCTATCTATCTATCTATCTATCTGTCTGTCTGTCTGTCTGTCTGTCTGTCTGTCTGTCTGTCTGTCTGTCTGTCTGTCTATAGCTACATCAAACCAGTTTAGAAATGATACTATATATGTATGTATGTATGTATGTTCTGCACCATATACCTATATATGGCCCTCTATAATAGATGTTATTCTCATTGTTCATCATACGCCACAACTTCTTATAATGCACTAATTGTGCCATCTTATTAAATAGACCACAACTATCACCAGATTATTATGCTTTATCAAATATAATCTAAAATTAATTACATTCTAATTATGTTCTCAAGGTTTAGTAAATATATGTCTCTTTTCTACCAAACATGACTCTGTTTAGTTAGCTGACAATGGCCCCTGTAGGCTCTTACATTTGAGTGTTTGTTCTCCAATTGGTGGTCTGCTTGGGAAGGGTGAAAAAATGTGGCTTTGTAAGAGGAGTTTTATCACTGAGGGTGGGCTTTAAAGTTTCAAAAGCCCAGGCCAAGCCCAATCTCCCTCTCTCTTTCTCTCCTCTCCTCTCCTCTCCCCCCTCTCTTTCCTGCTCTCTCTCCCTCTCCTCTCTCTCTTTTTCTCTCTTTCCTTCCAACTTGTGGACAGGGTTGTAAGCTTTTACCTACTGCTCTAGCACCATGCCTGCTGTCTACTGCAATATTCTCCACCATGAGGATCATAAACTTTAGCCATCTGAAGCCATTAGTCCCAAAATGAAATGCCATTTTTTTATAAGTTTCCTTGGTCATGATCTTTCTTCTGAGAAATAGAAAACTGACTAAGAAAGCCACTGATTACATACCCTACACAGGTTTTTTTCTCTTTGAGAACATGGGTTGCACTCAGCTTCCAGGGTACAAAGCCAAAGTTCATACCCAGTATTGCTGGAGGCACTGTTATGTGAAACATCCAAAGTTAAATGATGGAGGTGATTGAATCATTATACTACCATGAAAGAGTAAAAGCTGCAAGTGACAGCATACTTGACCAACAATGGGCTCATAGAAACAATGAGATGGTTTTACTCTATGTTAAAAAGCATGAATCTAAATGGAAACTGCCCAGCCACAACAGCACCAAGATTTCAAATAGAACTTAGTTCTTGGGCTTTTAACTTCAGTCCTAGGAACTACTTCTGTGCTCACCATAAAGGAAAGGTAGAGGCATCTGCTTCTGCTTTGTTTCTACTTAAACTTTAGAAACAGAGCCCTCTCAAAAACTTCTCTCATGGATTCCAAATATGTAATTTGAGCTTGAACCTGGTAACATAAAATCCTATATGAAAAACATTCTAAAACGAATGTGTATTTCCAGCTACTATATCCAAATGTTCAGGGAGGAAGGAGTCTAACAATGGCTGTTGTAAAGCCTACAGTAGCTTTCTTTGAGACTCAGAATGTAGTCAGCTTTTGGTACTCATGGCTTCATTTCTATGACAGACTCTAACAAGTATGGTTGAAAATATTAAAGAAAAACCATTGCATCTGCATTGATTTTGTGCATACAATTTTTGTCACTCTTTTCTAAAAAATACAGTATAACAAGTGTTTCATAGCATTTTAGTTGTATTATGGATAAAATGAATTCAGAGATGATTTATAATATGTGAAAGGCTATATATAGATTATGTGTTAACACTACATCATCAATGCACATGATTAAGCATCCTCAGCTGTAGGCTTATGTGAGGGAGTTACAAAGTCTATTTCCTCAGATATTTAGGAACACCTGTCATCAATTTTGAAATGAACACAATATATATGGAGCTTTGAATTAAAATAGAGGGGCTAAGCATATAAAGCACTTAGATCTCTGAGATATTGATGTAGTTAAAGATGAAAATCTCATCAATGTTCTTTTTATTAAATATAAAAGGGAAATATGAAGTTACAAAAATAATAACAAGTAGTAAAAACAGAGACGTTCATATTTATCCTTTTAATCAATATGTTATTTTAAAAGATAGTTAGATAATACTGAGGCTTTGTCATCTGAGGGGTCTACAGAATACAGACAAAATTATTGTTGGAGAACAAATACTTACTATAATAGTGATGTAAAAAAAGAGTGCCTCTTTTTATGGACTATAAAATCATTCTTCTTTAGAGTAGACAACAGTCAATGATCTATTCTCTGATAGCTAGACTTTTCTAACTGGATTTGGATTTTCTTAATGAGAAGAGAAGAAGCATTTAGTCATAGTGTTGTGAAAATAAACACCAACTTTTCTTGGGGCAGGAGTGTCTTCACTGTTCTTGTTTAAAGATCATTGTGTTTGTTATGCTTCTTCTGAATAAGCCCTTTTTCCTTGCTTAAGATAATAAATTCAACTGTACGTAGTCTTGTGAGCAAGGACCTGTGTGACACTACATAACTACTGGTAGATACGTATATTCCTGTTGGCAAAGTTTAGACAAATCGTGTTTATGAATCTACCTCACAAAGAAACTGTGTGTCCGACCGACACCTGCTAACCAAAAGCTGAAATTTCTTATAAGTTGACAAGACAACAAGTCCTAGAAAGAGGAATAGAATAGAAGTACACTCCAACTGGTATTTTGCTGTTTGAATTTTGTAAGGTTTAAACAACCTCCTGTAATGTTTATGAATTCTGTGTACTTTCCTTTCATAATTCCTTATCATGAAAAGAGTTTTTTTTATTGAGCATACTCAAAATGCAGCCCCATTTGTTTATTGTACTTCTCCTGTGTCATTACTAGTCGAGACATTACAGAACAAAATTCCTTGCTCAACCACCACCAGCTCCCACACAAAAAAGAGCAACTTTGAGTCTGCTAGAGAAGTCACTCTGATGGATCAGTCTCACACAATGATAATGGGAGCATCTTACCCATATCTAAAAGCTATTCAAATAACAAATAGCACATTTCCAGGCAGGGAGTCTCCGTGATATGATTTCAATCTTACAGACCAAATTAATGTAAATGAGTGCCAGGCTAGCAGTCAGAAATCTCCCCCATCTCAACTTCATAGCAGCCTCTGCAGGGGGGTGGGGAGAAGAAAGACAATGAAAAGACATTTCTCCCACCTTGTTTAGTACACAATCATACTGTTTAAAGAAAATAAAATTTCCAAATTCTTACAATGATAACATTACTCAAATGATTCTTTGAAAACATTAAATATTCCTTCCCCCAATGAGGACACAATAGCCTAGAACCAGAAGAAATGAAAATATAGCTGTTTCAAGTTCTTTAATTTAAGACTTAATGATATAGGCTGTGTGCCAATGAATAAAATTCTCATTTGGGGAAAAAGACTGTTATGTGACATACTTTGTCTAAGAATAATTTAAACAGATTCTAAGAAAACCTTTATCTGTACACATTGAAAATGAGCAACCCTTTTAACAATCAAGGAACATCACAAACAATGCTGAGGATTGATGATAACAGCATTTACAGCTTGGCTTTTTCCTGCCCTTGTGGCTTAAAAGATTATTGCAGCATAGATATTGTTAAATGGGCAGTTATACAACTCAAAGAAAGTTGGGTAGTGGGTATATCTATCCTCAGGCACACAAAGATAATTCTAGTCTTTTGTTTACATATTACATCTCTAGTCCAGAGAGAGAAAGTGATTACTTTAAGGCCTCACAGAAAATTAGTGACTGAGCTCAAAATAGAGTATCCTAATTTTCAGATTTTCAGATGAAAATTATTGAAGATAAGAGACATAAAATATACATGTAGTAGTTTTAAAAATTAAAATTAAATGATCATTCACTTTTTTCTTTCATAGTTTATGGTGATATGTTTCATATTTAATAAAAAAAAGTCTGAAATATCAGAGAAGAGATCTACCCACAGTCAATCCAGAAGGATCAGAGAGTGGAAATTTACACTTTTAATCCCAGCACAGGAAAAGACCTGTGTCTCAGGAGTGGTGACCTATGTCTTTAATCCCAGCAGATCTGAATTTGAGGCCAGCTTGGTTTACAGAGGGAGTTCCAGGCTCCCAGGCAGGCAGTGGTGGTACCAGGCCTTTAATCTAGAGACAGAGATCTTTCTGTGTTTCTATGAGCTCAAGGCTAACTACCAAATAGTAGTAGCCTGTGCCTTTTATCTTTATCTGGATGTGAAAGAACTGGATAAAGAGGGTATTTAAGGCAGGTATAGAAAGACAGATTCATGCAGTAGAACCACAAGAAGCAAGGCTAAGGAAGCTGGAAGATAGCTGGGAGAGATTTGACTGTGGTATTTCCTCTCTTTGATATTTTAGCCTTTCCCTGATGCTTGCTTCTGGGGTCCTTTATTCTTGCAACAATGGTTCCTTTTCAATAATACCTTGAACTCTATATTCTCAATATCCCTTAGCGCACATCTCTATACTATGGCCACAAAGCTATCATCCTACACACAGTCTGGAAGTATGTTTCATAAAAGCTTTCATTTTATTTTACTAAGACTTTTTCTAGTTCAGTACATTCTTCCCTCCTTTCCAAACTGAAGTAGGAGAGCACAGGAAATAGGTTAATAACTTGGAACTCCATTTGGTTTAGACTATGCATACACTTCTATTAACAGTGCACACACTAGCCCAAGACCTTTACCTGCACATGCTATGAATACACACATCCCACATCCAGCAAATTATTAGATGTCTCAAACTTCCATCTATATCCAAGTACCCCAACTCCTACTCTAAACAATGGAATAAATTTCCCTTTCTCTTAACGATAGCTAAATACACAGAGATTCTATCTAATTTAATCCCTAATATATTAGAGTACAATTCATTTTAAACTAGTTTGAGTTTAGGCACAATAAGACAAAATGTCTTCTAGATCAAATAAAGAGCACTACCAATTGGGGAAGTAATAATAAGTATTAATAAGGATGAGATCTCATTTAAACCATCACACAATTTATATGATTAAATCAAATGTGTTAAACAAAGGGACATGCATAGCAGAAAACAGGTTATATAGCTAGAGAACTGACAACTAAAACAGAAAATCACCCAAATTAGTATACAAAATCCTTCTTCCCTGAATGACAGAGAAGAACGCTTCAAACAATAATGAGAGCACTTATGCACCCTATTCTTATGGAATTGTGGACACTATTATTCTTAACACAATTTTAATTTCTTAACTGCACTATTGCTTTGTCTCGAATAAACTTTCCTTAGTACCTTACAATCTGTGTGGATCTTAAATTTAATTCCGTGAATAAGAGGCTAAGAACCTGGAAACACTTGGCTCAGAGCCGGACCATGCATAACAAAACTCTTAGTCATCTTATAAGAGCCACAAAAATCCTATTTCCCTTTAAAGCTTCTCAGTGTTCCATACTTCAATGCCACTACTTTCCTTTATGGAGAGACCTGAAAACATGAGTAGTAACCTAGAAAGCACAGCTTGGGAAATATGGAATAATTGATGAGTGAGAGGTTCTATATCCTGCACAGGACTTTTAAGAATATGAAGCGTGTAATGCGTTTGCTTACTTTGCATAGACTCTCTTAGTTATTCAGCTGGTTGAAAGAATACAAAAGAATCCAAGAGTGATATGGACCATTGTCATTGTCTTTTAGAACTTGAAGGTAAGACTCTATTGCTGAATATACCACGTGCATTGGTCAAAGCACTTAGAGGAATCAAGCTCACTTGCAAGTCTCCCTGAAGTCTAGTACTTACTCTATCAAAAGTTATTATGTAAAGTTCAAAGGAAAAAGAGCAATAGCTGGATTTCCCTAGTTATAAAGCCTAAAAACCTCAGCAATGACTGAATAAACAAAATATTCCCAGTAGTACAATGGTGACACATATCTGGGGTAACTGATTACATATTTACTTTATTGTTCTTAACACCTGTTGAATAGAATGTAATTCTTTCTTGGACAATAAAACAAGACTACTATTCCTGGTTAGGGAAGTCATAAACCTGAGAAGGAAACTTATTACTGCTCTTTTCCTAAACTTATAATTTCTAACTATAAATTCAAAATGTTATCTTTATACCCATATGTAACTAATGCTCTCACCCTTCATCAAGACGCTTCTTTGTACATTAGATAAAGAGCATTACAGAGATACACAATTGATGAAAATATAGAAAGAATGAGGGACCATGATAGTTTCAATTTCTAGTGAAGCATCTGCATCACAAACCTTATATCTAAGGATCAGGAAAAACCAGTGGAAGAAGAAAAAGACTGGTCAGAACCAGAGGTTCAGTATTCCTGATGCTAGATGGTGTATCCTACACATGACAGGAAAAATGCATCCAAAAATCTCTACAATATATATTCCTGAACAAGATTGGGTAATAACAACTCTAGTTAATAAGCCAGTGTGGACTTGGGAAGGGCTGTATGTTCTTACCTCTATATAAAGAGCTATATATGGTCAATAGCTTCTGAGATAGGGAGAATCAGTACCTCCTTGGAAGAGCTCCACAACTCGTTGTCCAGAGTCACGTATCCAGCCCTGGTCACATGTAAAGGTGGGGAATGCTAAGCACATAATATTTGCATAAATGTATGTACAACAATCACGAATTTGGGAGGGAAAGTAGGACACTGAAGTAGCTAGCTAGATCTGAGGGAGGAATGGGAAAGATGTTGATGCAGTGTCCATGTATGAAATTTAAAAATTAATTAAGTTAAAAGAAACTGGATGGCACATAGCAGAGTGCATCAAAAACTGAGTACAGCAAGTAAGTGAACTCAGAATTCCTCTGAAAATCTTAAAATATTGCTACTAAATCTCATTCTTTTCTAGCATTATTTCTGAATTATTTTAAACTCAGATATTTAAAGATTTATCTGGAATATTTTGAAATTTTTCTTAAGTATTTCCAAATGGTTAACATAATTCTTGTTAAATTAAACTTTTTGAAATTGCAATCCAATTGCATTTTATGTCCTCATCTTTTCTCTTCCTTCCAGCATCTTCCATGTACCTGTTTGTCAAATTCATGGTCTCTGTTGTTGTTGTTGTTGTTGTTGTTGTTGTTGTGTGTGTGTGTGTGTGTGTGTGTGTATGTGTGTGTGTGTGTGCGCGTGCGCACTAACAACTAAATACATAAATACAACTCTCTCAGTATGTGCAATATTACTGTATGTATAGAAGTTCAGGACACATCACATGGTGGTAGATAAGTAACTGTTATGTTGTTCCCTGAGTAAAAAACTATCCTACTGCCTGAATTCCTTAGATGCCTATAGTTCTTTGTTTTATCAGATTGGGGCCTATAAAATTTACATCTTCTTTAACTGATGCATCTAGAATACAACTCTTGTATCTAAGACTTGGGAAATAATGAAGAAGAGGGGATAGAAATATTGTAAGAGCCAGAAAAAATAAAAAGTCTGCTGCAACATTTTATCTCTTAGAAATGTCAGGGAAGCTGTACCCAGAAGTATCTAAACAAAGTCTGGAAAAGGATTAACATAATTTGTAACTTAGCTTTGATGAAATTAAGTGGGGGATGATAATATAATCTCATATTAATAACATATTTGTCATAACCTCCAGCTTACTTAAATCGTCTCACTTTTAAAATTTTCAATGCTTTTTATTACTTTCATAAAATAATTATTTCACTATTCAATATAATTTGGATTTTTAAAATTAAGTTTTTAATTGACAAAAACATATTTTAAATATTTTAGTAGGCACTCTCCTTAAATATATCTCTATTTTACATCCAAATTTCAATATCCAAACCACTAGAACCTCTTTCTTAAAACAAGGAAAAAATTAGGATTCAAAAAAAAAACCAAAAAAACTAGGTTATATTGATATTGAGATTGGAAATGTCAAAAATACATCAAATTTCTAGATAGACAGATGAGTCTGTTACAGTTGCCTATATTTACTATAACAACAGATGTCCTGATGACCATCTGCCATGTCTAAATAAACCAAGTATTGGCCATAATCATATTTATCAATACACAAACTATAAGTTACAATATCACTTGACAGACTCAAATTTAAAATAATGTGTGTGTGTGTATGTGTGTGTGTGTGTGTGTATGTATGTATATCTCCTAGGTCGGAAAAGCTCTGGAAAGTACAGGGTATGCACAGATTTCTGTCTACTTTTATATCAATGTTGATGGCATCGATCTCTTTAGGGAGACCCAAAATTTTTTAGTCAAGTTTTTTTATTCAAGTTATATGAAAATAATCTCAATGGCAATAATATCTAGTACATGTTTATAACAATCACTCAATGCTGGAGTCAGAAGTTTAGGCATTTTACTATGTAGTTTAGGACAGATTAAGTCTGTCCTAAAAAATACATAACTTAAAAAAGGATTAGTCAAGTATAATGGAATAGATCATGCCTATAATCCCAGCACCAATGAGGCTGAAGCAAAAGAGTGGCTGAAAGGTTGAGACTGGCCAGGACTATTCTATTCAATAGAGTTCTAAGCTTAGACTGGACTGCATAGTTAAGATCTATCCAAAAAAAACCCAATTAAATGATACTTTTATTTTTTAACGACTAATATAGATTACTAATATTACAAAATAATTCAATTCCTATTACAATGTAGTTTTCTATTCTGATTGTGGAATAAAGGGACACTATTTGGTTTATATCCACAAATATATAAAATAATGATTTCTATCAAGTCTTTTGGTTTCTATCAAGGGATATGCATATGTATATCCCTACAAGTAAAAATATTTGGCTCATGGGAAAAAATACTTTGAGAAGAAATTTAAAATGATACCGTATTATCGTTGAATTTTTCTGCAACAAAACTATATATTTATCCTCCAAACATATATTTAATGTAATATCAAAATAACAGAATGAGTAAATTATTAATTATATGTAATAGTTATTTAAATATTAAAGATTAATCTTTCTTAAAATTATAGCTAACCACTCTACTTAACAGTATTAGAAAAAAAACAAACTAAAGAAAAAAGTTAAAAATGCTAAAACATCAAATAGAATGTTTCATAAAATATAAATAACCATGTACACTAAGAAAATATCTATTAATTAGTTTATTTAAAGAGTATTCACACTGAGGTTGGTTACTTCTTGATTATTTTAGCTTTATATGTACTGACCTTCTTATATGCCCTTGTAAATATTATGTCATATGCAGAGGAAAAAACCTACCACACTTAGATTGTGATGTCTGGCAACAATATGGACCAAGTATTGATTCCTTAATGACAACAACTAAAAAATTACTTTCTGTCTATCCAGTCTTTTCTTTTTCTGTTCCCTGTGATATCTGGCCCATAAGAGGAATTATAGAATTCCTCATATAACCACATTAGCTAAAAGATTATATAAGGTTAATTGAATAATTAGAACTTTGGGATTGTAAAGTGATGACTTATTGTAGATCTCCAGGTAAGCTAAAATATCTTAAGTCCCCTCAGCAGCTATTTAAAATTCCCTTCTGTGTCTGACCTGTCATACTATCGGGTAAAGATATTGACATATATTTGTAGTAGGAGGATTCTGGCCCGGACTTTCAGGCCTAGCCTCAAGGTTTAGTTTCACAGACCCACAGACCCGCAGAGATACACAGCTGCTTTCAATAGTTTTAGGCTGATTGGCCAAAGGCCCAGGTGTATAACTTGCTAATTCTTTACCCATAATCTAACCCATTACTCTTATCCTGTTCAGCCATGTGGTTTGGTACCTTTTCTTAGAGCAGCATAGTTCTCCTCTGCTTCTCATGGCTTCTCTCTGGCATTCTTCTCTGTGCTTCCTGTTCTCAGAGTTTTCTTAGTCTGGTAGCCCTGCCCACACTTCCTGCCTGCCTTTGGCCAATCAGTGCTTTTTATTAAACCAGTGGGTGGGACAATTATTCACAATGTAACAGCATGATCTCCCACATATATTAACAGACATTAGCTTCTACCAGCTCCAAGACTAAGGACTGTCAAAATATGAATTTTTTCTTCATTTAGCTATAGCCCAATTGCCTGGTTTTCTCAACAACATAATTGATAAATGGTTGGACTTACTGTTTCTTTTGTTCTATGATTATAAAAGTTTTTGTAACCACTTCCTTTTTGGAACATATCATTTGGGGAAAATCTGAATCTCTGTTTCCCTGCCAGGTTCATTCATATTTAGCTCAAAACAAAATGTTTCTTATTCTCTTTGAAGTGAGGGCTTTGTTTTGCATAAAGACAAGTAGTAAGACTCATCCCTCCCTATGAAAAAAAAAAGAAGCCAAAATGTGTCCACTAATGAAAATAGATAACAGCTTAGTTGCCTGGATGACTCGAAAATATTTGAAGGCCAGGAAAGCACAATTCATTCTGCTGAGACTGTCTGGGTTTACGCTATGCTGCCATCACAATTTCTCCTTTTTAAATTGTTAAAACTTTATGTATATAGATGTTTTGCCTTCATGTGTGCCTATGCACTACTTTGGGTGCCTAGCATCCACCTAGGCCGGAAGAGGAAACTAGATTCCTTGGAACTAGGATTTCACAAACCTCCATGTGTGTGTGCTAGGAATCAAATCCAGGAAGAATATCAAATGCTGTTAACTTTTATGTTCTCTCTCCAGTGCCACACTTATTTCTTCCATTATAAACTTGACACAAGATAGAGTCATATAGGAGAAGGAAACCTCAATTGAGAATATATCTCTATTAGATTGGCTTGTAGGCAAGTCTGTGAGTGTTTTTGATTAATGATTTATATGAGAATGACCAGACAATTCTGGGGGTCCTGGAATGCTGAGTAAACCATTGAGAATAATCCAATGAGTTCCTCCATGTCCTCTGCTTCAGTTCCTGCTCTTAAGTTCTTTTTCTTGACTTCCATTCATGATGAACTATAAACTGTAAGTGGAAATATACTATTTTGGTTTTATGTAGTTTTAGGTCATGGTCTTTATCAATATTGTTGTTTGAGCTTGTAAGATAATGGACCCTGAAGCTCTTGTAGCACTGGCAGTCTTTGATTTTTGTCTGGCACCTTAACTCTCTGAGCTATGAACAAAACAGGCAGGACAGACTCTGTGCCACTAGAAGACCCTGTCCCCATTGTTTGAAAACCACTAGATTACTGAATTTGATTCATTCACTTACTGACTGAAAAATCATGGGCAAATCACTTAGCTACTCTGTGTCTCAGTCTACCTGTTATAGTTTGAATGTGATACTTTCCTCTGTTTTTGAAGACTTGGTTCTTAACTGGTAGCTTTATTTCTGAACGTTGTAAAACTTTAAGAGGTAGAGCACACCAAAGGAAATAGATCACTGGGGCCCATCTTCAAGGGCTGTATTGTCCTGACAACAGGCCTTTCCACATCCTGGTTGCTATGAGGTGGGGAGCCTGTGCAATAAACTCTGGAGTCCTTGATGTCCCTCCATGGCTCAGAAATACAGGTTCTAGTCAATCTTGAATAGAATCCTTTGAATCTGTGAACAAAAGAAATTCTTCCTCCTTTAAAATCATTTCTCTAATGTGTCAATGAAACTAATATGCCCTCTATTTTTATAATGCATGATTAAATACTTATTATATGTAAAAAATACTTCATGAAGATTAACTTGAGTTCATACAAAAAGCAACTTAAAATACCAATGACATTAAAATCTGTTAGCTACCTACAACTTACTAAGAATGATGGATTTTATAATAATGTACTTTCATGTTAGGGCATTGAATCAAATCTGGAAAAGTCTAGAAATCTTTATCACTATGGCAAACTGAATACCAAACTAAGGTTGACAGAAATCATGGAAGCTCACATGAAAATATGGTTAAATAGCTCTCTCTTTACATGCTTAATTTCTGTAAGATTCCAATATTATCCTGTACTCCTTTCTAAGGTATTCTTATTTGTCTTCTGTTGCTATAATAAAATTCTCTAACAAAAGAGACTTGAGGAATAAAGGATTTGTTCTAACTCATAACTACAGGTTATGATCTATCATAGTAGGGAAGTCAATGTAACAGAAATGTAAAAGAGCTAATAATATCACAAAATCAAGGCAACCCCCACAGTTATATTCATAGACCAAACTGACTCAGAAAATGATACTGATACTCTTTTTGAAGGTGATTTTAGACTGTATTAAATTGACAGTTAAAACCAACGATCCCAAAGGATTATAGACAGTATCAAGTTGACAGTTAAAACTAATTATCCTTAAGGCCTATTGTGGTCAAAGAGAAGAAAGTCAGGTACAATGGATGAGTGTGAAGAAGTTTGCCTCCTGAGCATCTGATCTTAGAGACATACAAGACAGAGCATGGGTAGCTTCTCTTTAATATAAGTCTAATGGGGCACAGGAAGGGACTTTTGATATTTTTGTCTTTCTTTCTTTCCCTCGTATTTTCTTCCTTCCTGCCTGCCTTCTTTTCTTTTGTTCTTTCTTTCTTTTTCCTTTCTTCAAGGAAAAAGCAAAATGTAGTTTCCATTACCACAATGATGCATTGGAGTTTTGTGGGGATGTTTTCAAATACAATAAAAAACATTCAAAGATATCAGAGGGATCTACCAAAAGTCAGTCTAGGAGGATCTGACAATGGTAACTCACACCTTTAATCCCAGCACAGGGAATATCCAGGGAGCAGTGACCTATGCCCTCAATCCAATCTGAGTTTGAGGTCATCTTAGTTTACAGAAGGAGTTCCAGGCTCCCAGGCAGGCAGTGGTGGGGCCACGCCTTAATTGAGCAAAGAAAGTATTTAAGGCAGGCATAGAAAGACAGAGCAGGCAGAAGAAGCCAGGAGGAGCAAGGTTGAGGAACCTGGAAGACAGCTGGGTGAGATCTGACTGTGGTGTTTTTTCTCTCTAATAGCTCTGCTTTTCCCAGAGATTTGTCCCTGAGTTTTCTTTATTTGTGCAACACCTGATGCCCCTGTCTGGAAAAAACAAAACTAACAAACAAACAAACAAGACAGGAGGAAGTAGGTCTGTCTTCTGATATCTCCTGACTGTTTTTATTGTGTTTGAAAATGTCCCCACAGAGTTTCTCATATTTGAGAAAATCTCAGGGTTGACCACAGTCAGAATAAAAAGGGTGAGCCTCACTCACCCAGAGAATGCTCCCTCCAAAATCACCCTACCCTTTCCATGGTTATGGTATCTCCCCTGCCAGGTAAGTATTTAGTATTACTTTCTACTTCCAGAAATATCGACTAATACTCAAAGTTTAAAACAGAAAAGAAAAACAGTATTCTTAATGACCTTTAGGTGGCTCACAGATAGGTAGCATTGTTGGGAGTCTCTCCTGGAGCTGCACTCTCCAAATCCCACCCTTGAGAAAGCCCATCTCTAGCAGAGGCTAGAGAGTATTTGAGGCCCACTTCAAGATTTCTCCTAGTGGTTTTTTGTGGCTTCTCCTCTTTCTTCGAACTATCCAGGAATTCTCTGTTCAGATTAAACCTAGATTTATTAATTTGATTTGATTTATTTATTACACAGGCAGCGTCCCTGCTGGGGGATTTAAACTTCTTAGGACCATACACAGCTTTACTAAGACAAGGACCACACTGCAAAGCTGCCAAGGAAGAATTGTGGGAGCACCCCTTCACTCCATTACCTGTAACTGAGGAATTCCCTTAATCTTTTAGGGACAGTGACTCAGGGAAGCTAGGGTATGTGGCTTCAACTTAGAAAAGAACTTCAGAACTGGTCAGTGTGAAGCAGTGCTGTGTTTAATAAAGATGCTTTGGAATAGGCCCAGGCATGAGGCTTAACAGAAGAAAAGAGGCATTTAGAAAGAAACAGTGGAAAGAACAGGTGTGGGCTTCTTTGGGACTGAGTCCCACTCTGCTGTTTTGACAAGAGCCATGTGTCAGATTTGATGGGGGTAGTGCTAAAAAACATAAATGAGATAATCAGGTAGCTCCTGGGGGATGCTGAGTAAGACTAAAGCTGTAGATCTCAGGGATAAGTGAAGATTGAGCATTTTTGTTTTTCACAATCAACAAAGTTGGTAGTCTTGCTTGAGATTCCCAGAGAATGATGGGAAGAGAAAATTCTATTATTCAGGCTTCCAGCCTGATTCATTGTTACTTTACCATAAAATAGACAAATAGGAAAGAGATATTAACTCTACATCTACCAGCAATGTCCATAGCAGGAGTTATTAATTATGCCTTGAATTCTTCATTCTCTATAGTAAGAGGCTTTAAACAAATTGAGAGACTGAAGCAAGAGAGACTCTTTTCATCACCCAGGTCATGATGAGTCTCCTTGTTTTCCAATCAAACCTTAGAGCCAGCATAGGAATGCACACTGCTGTAGTAGGTGACTTTGGATTGGCAGGCTACAACAAAGGATGAGAAATATTGACAGAAAACAGTGCCATCCCCTGACCATGGAAATGTCCCTGTTGGTGGCGAGTAGTAAAAATGCTGCCAAGCCTCCAGCTTCATTTTTCTTCTCATTCTCTCCCTCCTTTTCCAGACAGCCAGCTTCCCAATGAAATTCACATCCTAGATAAGGCCCTAGCTGCAAGCGTAAGATAGCAGACTTCAAGGCTCACTGATGATGTAAGTTACTACCAAATCAAAATCACTACTCTGTGTCCTGTCCGACAGAGATATGACATTTATATTAATATTTTGTGAAGTTTCTCAATTAGCAAATGATGAACTAGAGCTCATCATCATAGTGCAGTGATATAATTTTCCTCTTTGCATGATATTTGCATTGTAAATGTTTTAGAGGGCAAAAATGACAAACTCTCATCATGTAATATCTCAAAGACAGACTATGAAAGGGGGAAGATTTTTAATAAAATGAAAAATACTGCAGTTCATATAAGTTTGAAACAGATTGCCTGGGAGCCCAGTGGATACCAAGTTACTGCCAGAACTGATAAACTGTGGGAAGGGACATAGGTTGTTTTTGTTGGTGGTGGTAGTTTTCAAATTCCTGAATTTCTTACTTCTGGAAATGGCTAACATGTGGCAAAAATAATAACAGAACATCATAGATTCTCAGATCATTAATGACTTAAAAATAATGAGGTGTGATTTCCTTGGCCTAGCTATAAAAATGGTTTCTTTTCTTTTTTCCCCTGAAATAAAAATCTTTTCACTTAATGGCAATTTAAAAACTCAAAAGTTTTAATTTAGATCATTTCACTGCCATTTTAAATCATTTTAATAAGTCAAAATTCTAAGCAAAGAACCACTACTTGGGAGGTTTTTCTTAACTTTAACAAGAAATGGACTTTAAAATGGTGCTTTTTTATTTTCCATAATTAAATTTTTGTTTAATTAAAGTTTTGAAATTAACGTTTATACCTCTGTGCTTATGAACACTTCTAAATTTTTTAGTAACATTTTTTGGTAACATTCGTTTTGTAGTCTGTGCAGCCACAGAAGCTGGGAGGTTGGGAGTTTTGTTGTTGTTGGTGGTGGTTTTGTTTGGTTTTGAACATTATTTTTACTTTAATTGTGGCAAAAAACAATCCTCATTCTGAGCATACACCTTGCCTGTTTCTAAAACCATCAACTGATAGCTCCAATTATCAGAGTTTATAACCAAATGTCTCCACAGGTACAGGCAACAGAGTGAGAAAGGAATTGTGAAAACCTGAGTGTACTGAATCTTGTTTCCTTTCCCTGGTAAGTGTGCCTGTCTGTGTGGCCTTATGAAGAGCAGAAGGGTCCCAGGATTGCTTCTAGCAAACAGAACTGACCTGACCACACTCTTCTCATCCTATGTGTCTTCTCAACAGAGCAAATGCCTGTGGATTTCTATCACTGAAAGTGAGTCTTAAGTACTGAAATGATAGCCCAAGACTACAAATGGCTATACACAGAAGCTGTTCGTTTAGCTATGTTGGTCAGCTGCTGGCACTTATATGTAGCAAAACTGACTTGCAGTCAGGAAAGAAGGAAAGCTCTCAAGGTGTGAACATTTCTGTAGTTTATTGGCTTGGGAAGCTAGAAGTAGCTAAGTGAATTCAAGGTAGCTCATATGATTTTCTGGATAACATTTTTGACTTTGCTTAGTCTCTAGGTACTACAAAAAGATTTTAGAGTGCGAAATATAGAAATTGGCAGCTGCAGGACATGCTTGATATTCTGCACCTATTGCAGCAGGATACTGGGTTTTAGGTTCTTGTGCTTCTAAGGAAAATAAGCTCAAAGTCCATCTCTGTACTTACCCTTCAGTCTATAAAGAGAAGGGACTGCTATGTCAGTAAAGTAAAGCTGGCACTGCCCAGTACAGATGACACTCACCTTATATGCTACTGAACATTTGAAATGCATCGAAGTGATTCATGCATGTCCCAAGCACAGTGATTTCAAACTTTCTTATGACTGTGGGGAGAGCCTATTAATAGTGTTTTATCATTGGGAATGCCACAAAAATTACATTTAGGCTATATTAGATGTGACAGAGTGGTTTTTTTTTAATGTTTTATAATATGAAAATGAGAAAATTTAAATTCATATATGTGCAGCACTTGTGATTTGTGTTATGTACCAATTTGAGAACTCTGGAATAGAACACTGGCATACTGAGGCCTCAGGGGAAGAGTGTGGATAGTACTGAAAAATCTTGTATAAATGCTTTAATATATAAACATCCTTCTTAATTAAGGAAGGTCCTATTGAGGAGGCACTTTTCAGAACCTAAGAGCTTAGGAGAAAAGACTATTCTTTATAGAATATGGCTATTTAAGAATGTCATACTTAAATGATTTTGAAATATGTCAATATAAATGTGTCTGTATACATACTTGTTTATAAAATTCCTTTCTTAAAAAAGGCATTCAAAATGCCAACAAAACAGCTGCTTTTTTTTTTCAATTACAGAGTGGTATTCAGTTAACAGAACAATTATCTTTTTGATATTTTCTTACTTAAAAGTTTTTTTTTAACATACCAACCACAGTTCCCCTTTCCTCTCCTCCTCCCTCCCACTTCCCAGCTTCTCTCCATCTCACTCCACCATCCAATCCTCAAAGAAAATCAAACTTACCATGGGGAGTCAACAAAGTCTAGGACATCAGGTTGAGGCAGGACTAAGCCCTTCTCCCTGTATCAGGGCTGAGCAAGGTGTCTCTCTATAAGAAATGGGTTTCAAAAAGCAAATTTATATGTCAGTGATAAATCCTGGTCCCATTGTCAGAGACCCCACAAACTGCTCAAGCCAACCAACTATCATCCGCATTCAGAGGGCTTAGTTTGGTCAGATGCAGGTTCCCAGCTGTAAATCCAGAATCAGTGAGCTTCTAGTAGTTCAGGTCAGTTGTCTCTGTGGGTTTTCCCATCATGATCTTGCTTCCTTTGCTCATATAGCCCCTCCTTCCACTCCTTGATTTGACCTTAGGACCTCAGACCTGAGCTTAGCTGTGGATCTATGCAGCTCCTTCCATCAGTTTCTGGATGAAGGTTCTATGATAACAATTAGGGTTGTTATCAATTTAAATACAAGGGAACGCCAGTTCAGGCACTTTTCCACTATTGCTTGGAATCTTAGCAGGGATCATCCTTGTGGATTTCTAGGAGTTTCCCTAGCTCTCAGTTTCTCCCTAGCCCCCCACAAAATGGTTTTCTCCATCAAGGTATCTACTTCATTATTCTCTTAAGAGAGACATTCATGGGGTCTCCCTGGGAAGGTGAAATAGATACAATCTCCTAGTAAATTGGGAGCACAGAGGAGAAGGAGGTAGAAAGAGAACATGAGGGAGCAGGCTGGTAGAGATTCAGGATGGATGGAGAGAGAACAATTATTGTCTTATAAGCTGTATCAGAGACAACTGATGATAAAAACCAAAACCAGAAGAACAATAACAAAACTACCATTCCCATATATGACTAATCTGTGCTGTACATCAACAAGTACCTGCTGTAAATTTTCATGTCTATTTACAATCTCAAGACAGTACCAGGCAAGGTTAGTGGCTATTGAAAATACCGGGACAGGACTATCTAAAGGCACATTCAGTAGTGTGTTGACTATACCAAAAAAGTTTCTGTACAGCTTAAAAATAAATTTTACAAAGCCGTACACTTCAAATTTTTAGAGGAGTGAGTTGTGTACAGGGAGATTAAATGCTTTATAGACAAGAAAAAAAAACTCCATCAAAACCAATTTATTTGTCATCTTCTTCATCTTCATCTACCTCTTCCTTATCTTCTTTATCTTTATCATTATCTTCCTTTTTCTCCTTTTTCTTACTCTTTTTGGCTTTGACCACCCCCTTTTTTCTGTACTGACTTTCCTTTAGCTATGTAGGCAACAATATTCTTTCTGTATTTTTCCTTCAGCTTGGCATCCTTCTTTTGGTAGGTGTGCTTATCAGCACATTGCTCCAGGATTTTTGTTTGTTTGTTTTTATTTTCAGCTTTGTTTTTCCTCCATTACCAATGGATAAGCCAGGATCTTCATCTTTAATTTTGGGTGGTACTCATAATAGAAGGAAAGTCTAAGGAGGCCTCTTGATGAATTAGTGAATTTGGTTTTTTTTTTTGGTTTTTTGTTTTGTTTTGTTTTGTTTTTTTTTGTTTTTTTTTTTTTTTTTTTGGTCTCCCCTTTGTGGATGGAATGTGTTTTCATTTCTCTTTCATAATGAACCTTGTCAGTCTTTGGCAGGTCTTCAAATCCCCTCCTCAGCATAATTTTTTTTTTTAAAGATAGGATTTCTTTGTGTAGCCCTGGACATCCTGAAACTAGTGCTGTAAGACAATTTGGTCTTGAACTTACAGAGATATACCTGCCTCTGCCTAGGATTAGAGGCAGTGCTTGCCTTTAATGCCCCTTTCTTTAGCATGCATGGTCTTCAACCTTTCTGAGCACTTGGATAACTCTGAGAAGATGATAGAAGCATCCAGAACCTTCATCCAGCAGCTGATGGAAGGAACTGCATTAATCCACAGCTAAGCTTGGGGCTGAGTCCTAGATTACAGTCAAAGAGTGGAAGGAGGGGCTATATGAGAAAAGAGGCCAAGATCATGTTGGGGAAACCCATAGAGACAACTGCTCCTTGTGCTCCTCACAGTAAGTTTACACAAAGAGCACATATGAAGACATTTTACCTCTTGGCTTCTTAGGATCTCCTTTACCTATGTCTAGTTAATTTTCCTCCACACAGCAAAGTGTTTCTCAATGCCTTTCTGGCTGTAGTTTTCCCCAGCACTGTGTCTATGCAGCTCAATGTATTGCAATTGCAGAAAGGAGCCAGACACTGTCTCCTCATTCGCTCCATTCTGTATGTACCATAGGAAAAAATAATAAATCAGTTCTGTGTATAATCAAATAAGAATAGATATTGAATAGAGAAGTCATATTTAGTACTGGAAACAAAAGTGAATGCTCTTATGGGCAGATAAGATTTATGATGCTATTATTTTCTTCTTTTCTCACTATGGACACTAGAGCAAGAAACCACAACAGAGACTGAGACTCCGCAATGAGGGAAAGGGAACCAAGTGGTGTGCTTACAGTCTTGAGAAGAAGGGTGTTAACCCAAACCACACCTTTCACCTTAAAGAAAATAAGAAAGAATATATTCTGAGGCCAGTATGAGTGAGTGGCCATGTCTGGGATTACTGATCCACTTTATCCCCAAGACCATGTTCCAAAGATGACAGGTTCATAATGTTTTATAGGAGCCAAAATAAGAAAACAATAAATTGAGATACTTTCTAAGTACATTGGTGGAAACATTAAAAACAAACTCAAAGAAAATAGAAGGTCAATTACTATTAGATTGAGATACTACCTGGTGACAATCCTTAGCCTTTCGATTTATGGAAACTAGGGTTTTATTAAATTATAACATTGCAATTTTTCCTATTGATTATAGGATTTTTGGCTATATTTACAGTCTGGTTAGGAGTTGCTATTTATGAGACTAGCCTTACCCTAAGCTAAATTATAATTAGACTCTGAACTTGCAATATTCTAATCATCTCATAGTCACTGAATTTCTAATACCTTAACAAGCCTTAAAGAAGCAGTGAAAGTTTCAAATTCTTTACTGTAACTTTGTTCACAAGAGTAACATCAAAGCCAGAAGCTATGGAGTAGACTAGGTTCTTCTATAGGAAGGATAGGAAGGTGAAGAAAATGGCTCTCTAACATTTATTTTTAACTTCTGCTCCCTTCCTGCCAAAGCACATAGCAAAGCCAGTCATTGAAAAAGGAATGGGGCCTGTACTTCCTAAGAAACTGTACCATACTCATAAAGACCTACATTTTCCTCTAGCTCACTTGTAGTACTGATTGTTAAAAATAAGTTTTTCAAAGATGACACACAGTTTTAATACTATTAAAAGACCCACTATTTAGTTTACTAATTCTTTTTTCATAGCTTCAAGAAAGCAAAACTGGAGCAAGTTAATATTGTTGAAAGGGTAGCTACAGATTAAAAGCAGCATAGTGGCTATCTTCAACTGCAGGGGTATTGCTTTCCGTTTTTCCTAGAACCAGGCTTTAATTACAAAGTAAAGAGCAAACTAGACTTGACTGCTCTAAGGAAAGACTGGCATCTCAGTGGCTCCATGGAATGCCTATTGATGTTGCAGTAGACTCTGAGTACAAAGGATCTTTGTGCTGCCAGCCATTGAGGAAGCATCCTTTGTCTTCCTAACTTAACTGTTTTGATGTGGAAGTCAACATTAGATTAAAAATCCAAACACAACATAACCATTTTCACAATCACTCTTGTGGCTATGCTTTAGAAAGCATCCACAGGAAGACAATTGATGCTTTTGAGATGCTACAGGAAAAAAAGAAAACAAAGGATTCAGTCAACAAAACTGATCATATTCCAGATTTACACTTAGCAAACCATTTACAATAATTATAGCCATCTTCTCTAAACATATTGAAAGATTGATGCAGATTTATCACTCAAGTGGAAAGAGAAATCCTTATTCAAATTATTAGGTGAACTGTAAACCTCTTTTTAATGCTGTTCAAGGTTACTTAAAATGCATGTGACATGTATATATGAGAGAGAGAGAGAGAGAACGAACATGAAAATGAATTCAGAGCTAAGTATGGGCCTAAATATGTCAGGATTTTCCCCCATAGCAGAGATGAGCTTCATAACATTATTTTTAGACACTCTTAAAAGAAAATTAAAGCCTGCTGTTAGCCAGGTAAAGATGGTGGACAGTACAATACAGTACATGAACACAGGAAAGAAGAGCCACAGGGACACATTTCTTAAGTACACAGGTAAAAGCACCCTTCTATGCACATGAGACCTTCACAGTAGAAACCTCCAAGGATGGAATCAGCTAGCTGGAAGTATTATCAGATGTCTGACTGCACAAGGTGCTGAGAGCTTTTTTCTGAGTCTTTCTTTCTTCTCCATATTCCAACAGTAAATCTCAAGCAGATAGAGTGGGGAAGAAGGAAAGTAGAAATGAATAGAGGGACAGAAAATATCCTTTATCACCTTCAGCACCTTCAGGGAACACAAATCAAGAGCTTTTTTAAATTTATTTTTTTAAAGCAGTCTTTATCTTCCAACTAAAATAAACCAAGATACTTAACAAAATAAAAGGGCAAAGATAAACAGCCTATAAAATCTCCACACAATTTTTAGCATTCCTCAAGAGTGCGATGTTGACAGGAAGAAGTGAGGCATCTAAAACAAGAATTCAGTCCCAGTTAATTCGAGCGAGCTTTTGGCACTCTTGAATCCTCATCGTTCTCAAGTGCACAGAAGGGGAGCTTTAAATAACTCATGAAAATGGCAAATCAGAGTTTCAGATTTCAAAACATTTCAATGTAAAACAGCCCAAAAGAGCAGCATCAAAACTGTCATCTTCAGCAGCCCCACCAATTACTGGGCACAGCACACGGTGAGGGCACAGAGAACAACCCTGCACCCACTGCTCTTTTGTTCTGTGGTGGTAAATAATGTTTCCTTCCATAAACTGATAAACTAAAACCCTGAAGATAAACAATATTTTCTATATATATTGAGATAATAATTATATTTGAACATAACCAACCGTGGGAATTAACATCAGTGTTAAATGTTTACAGGAAATTAGAAGCATTAGACTTATGTTCAACAATGGGAGCTGGACTATGGATAAAGTCACATAGTAACCTTTCAGAGGACCCAAGTTTTGATTTTAGCACACATGTGATATCTCACTGCTACCAGTAACTACAGTTCTGTGGAATAAGATGCTATCTGTTGGTCTCCCAAAGTACATGTAGCTCTACACACAACTTCTTACTCTACATGCCTCATAGCACCATAAATCTCCAGGAAATGATCAGTGCTTTAATATAATAAGTCATAGGTCACCCCAGAATACTCTGGTAGTAGAAAGTACTTTAGGAAGTGCCTTCCAGGGTTCCCCTTTGCCAACTAGAGTCTTCTATATGCTAACATGCTAACATACAACACATACATGTCTTTACAAAATACTTTCGTAAATATGTACCATGCTTCATCATAGACACAATGTGTAACATTGCCATAGAACTGAATAGAACAAGTAGAGCCTCAACTACAAGCAGAAAATTCTTCAGGGAGGCAGAACTGACAATACTATAAGGAAGATCACTTCAGTTATCTTCCCAGTCTGAACCCACAGGTGCTGTGGTCTTGTGATGATTACTAACTCCAGAGGCTCTAGTGGCTCCATTCATGCACTGACATTTTAACCTGCAATACCCTGGGCTCTTTGTCACCTTGACACTTATGCACTCAGACAAAAATAGAAGAGATAAGTAAGAAACTAAACACACACACACACACACACACACAAAACCCACAAACACAAGTTTACTACCTTTGAAGTCATCTCAAGATAACTACATTCCTCTTAAAAAGAATCATAACTATAACCTAAATTAATCTCTTTTACAATAGACTTGCTTATTCTGTGTGTCAGTGTCCTTGGCCACTGAATTATTATTTTCTTAAATTTATAAGCATTAGGAGTACTGGAGCAGACACATTTTCTGTAACTTACTGAGCTTTGAATGACTGAAACTTAGGTCTGACCAATCTATTACAGACGAGATACCTTATCAAAATAATCCCTCAGTTCTTCTACTTTTCAATTTATCCGGTCATTGCCATTAGTTATAATATGTCTGATAGGTCAATGTGTAAAGGAATTTCAAAATAGCAAGACTTTACTTGGATCAAGAAAAGATGTGTTAAGTCTTCAATCTTAGATGGATTACCTACTGTTCTAGTTACCAGAATTGTTTTGACAAAAGTACTTAAGAAAGGAAGGTGTGGGTTTTATGTTTATTTGTTTATTTGTTAACAGTTTAAAGGTAGAGCACATCCGGAAGGGGAAGTCATGGTGGCAGTATTTGAGACAGCTAATTATATTTTGTCCAAAATCAGAAAGCAGAGAAATGAATGCTGTCACTCAGCTTACCTCATAGCCCATAGGATATATTTAACATGAGACTTCCAAACCCAGTAAATCAAATCTAGAAACTCCCCCACAGATATACTCAGAGGTTTGGTTCCATGGTGAATCTAAATAACATCAAGTTGACAAAATTTCTTTAAAGTTTTTGCACTTATTTTATGTGTGTGATTATTTTGCCTATGTGTCTGTATGCACATATGTGTACTGGTGCCTACAGAAGTCAAAAGAGTTCTTCAGATGTCCTGGAACTACAATTACCAGTGGTTTTAAGCCACCATGTGTGCTAGGAACTGAATCCAGGTACTCTGGAAGAGCAACAGGTGCACTTAACCATTATCAATCTTTAGCACTGCCAGTAAAGATTAGACAACGCACCAGGTACCAGGGTTTTTAAAACACAAATCCTTAGTGAGAAGGCATCTTAGAACCTGAACATAGGTGTATGTGCTTTATCATCCATGGTCAAACTGCCAATTTATTTTTCTGTACATAGGAGTACAGCAAGAATTCAAACATTACTAAGTTCCAGCAACAGAATACATCTCAATCACATTTGATGTTATAACGGCTTCCTGTTGCAGATTTTTCCCTGAAAGTATAGAAACAGTTGTGATACACTGGCAATTTCCTTATAGGGGCCTTTTCTTACATTTCATAGCCTTGGACCAATCACTGCCACACTGTACCTCAGCTTCCACAATGTAAAACAAAACTAAGAGTCCAGTTCTAAGTTTCATAACCAAAGTAGAGTCTTTGATAACAAGATATTAAAATAATACTAACATTATAACCTCATTTGAGCTTGGACATTGTTTCTGAAGGTGAGAATATGACATTCTTTTTGTGTGTCATAGATTACTACTGGTGTCTACTCTCCACAGGAAAAGGCTCCTCAATATTTTACAAATAACTTGGAAAAATAAAATGGACTTTTGTTTACAGCTTATTTCTTGTCAGAAGTAGGTATGCAGATAGAGTCTAGAAATGCATTCTTCATTCATGTTCTAAATTGAAAAGAATATTTTATTCCACTGGCAATTAATATTCAGGTTATTTAGAATCTGGAATGTGAATCAATATATTACCTAGAGAAAATGTGTACCAAGAAGATAAAAAACACCTCATCAGGTCTTAATTACTATTTCTCCATCTGGAGTTCTCCCTTTCTATCATTGTATGGAGATTCTGTTGGTAAAATTGGAAGGGATACTTACATTGTTCTTCTCCCAAAAGCTAGTGAATACCAAGCCAAAATCAGCTCCACTAAAATTTGAATAGCAAAGGAATTGACATTATCAGTTTGTGTGTTTTATAGGAAAACAAATGTAGTCTAAGTCCTTCAATGGAGCTGTAGATAAGAAATAAGCAGCTAGATTATTAAGAATTTCTGGAAGGGCTGCATTTGCAAAATCTGTAACATAAAAGGAAGTAGAGTTTTGATTTATGCTTTAAGGACTATTTTTGCCCATCTTCATAACCCCTCAAACTATGAGTTTAAAAAATGAGGCCCCACTCTGGACTTAATAACTCTTTAGTATTATAAAATCTCTCCTTAGGATTACAACTTCTCTTGTGCTTCTTAAAAGGAAAAAAAGATAAAAGCAACCTATTAACTGTGCTCTGGAAGAATAAACCAGGATCCGATTTCATAGTTTAGTGATCAAATTAATTAGTGATTTCCAACATTTGTTAAAGCACATGTCCAAAAGCATTGAACTCTTGCCCCTGGTGGAACTCTTAAGACCCTTTTGAGACACAAATGCAGAGAAAAATAATATGCAACATAATGTGAAGCATTTCATGCTATTTAGTGATGTTTACTTCTCAGAATTCAATTACTTTAAGATAGTGGCATGCAACAGTCACCTCATTAAGAAACTGAGCAAACACTGGGGTTTTACTATTTCTGCTACAGTGTATGTGTGCACACAAACACAAACCAGGAAAGCATTCATGAGCTGTACATTTATACTCAAGGCTTTTTTTCTGCCTAGGATGTTCTGATCTCTTGCACCAAGTTTACCTCCTTTTTTGTTATATTCTCAAGAGAGCACAGCACTGCATTACTGACAACATTCTTCAAAAAACTCAGGCTTGTGTTGGAGATGCATGTGGATATCCTACAAATAGTATTCTTAGAAATACCCATCAGTGTTGGTTTAATACCCATACGGGACAAATCTCCATCATGTGGAGTCATCTAAAAAGCTAAAAGGTATAGAGCAAAACTCTTTGTGCTGTCAAAAGCCTTTCATGCTTCTACAGTTATTCTATACTCTATTTTTTGGCCCACTGAATACCAGTCCCTGATTACCTATACACTCAGTTCTCAAATTCTTCCTATATAACTTTCTAAAGATGACTGCAAATATATCAAATGAACAAAGATTCACACGTGGTAGAGATTTAGTCTACCTAAAGAATTATATGCTCCCCTTTCTCCTCTTCTTCAATTTCTTCTTGCACATTACATTATCACATTTTAGAATCAATAAAATGATTTAGTCAGGACCATCCAAATGAAGCAAAACCTGTCTCATAAGGGAGAGATGCTCAACTAAACTTTCTTTTATGATGTTGCTGCTTATAATGATCTATATTCTGGAAAATTCTGCATGTGTATTCCTGGGAGGGTCCTCCATTTTTAAGAAACAAGCCCTTGTTTTATAATTTGTTGAAGTTAAGTAAAAGTAAACTATTAATCTTTCTTTTTGATCTAGGTCTTTAAATCACTGAACCATGCAACTTTCAAAGGGCACCATATGAAGGGAATAGAATTCTTTCCAGACTATTAGCTCATCAGGTAGATGTGTGCCATCCTAAAGAGCACAAAATGTTTCTGGGATGACTGTTCTAGAACATAACTTTAGAACTAAGCCTGAGAGCTACAGTTTTACTGTAGAAGTAAAAACAACTGAAGCAGGGTTAGGCTGTAGGCTTATCTTTACTGGTACAGCCCTGAGATCCACTGATAACCATTAAGAAAAACTCAGAAAATGTACATTGGTCTATGGACAGATGGGTTACAATTGTGTACATGCTATTAATGAGAAAAACTGGAATGAAAGATACAAAAATATGTGTGCTATCTTTACAACAACAATTTATAGTACTAATTTTTTTTATTTAAAAATTGTTTTCATTTATTTAAAAGGTTTTTTGGTTTTGGTTTTTGGTTGTTTTGTTTTTGTTTTTTTTAACATATCATCCACAGTACCCCTTCCCTCCCTCCTCCCACTCACCACCCAGCTTCCTCACACTCAACCCCATCCATGCCTCAGAGAGAATAAGACCTCCAATGTGGAGTCAACAAAGTCTGGCATATCAAGTTGAGGCAGGATCAGTCCATACTCCCTGAATCAAATCTGAGCAAAGTATCGCTCTATAGGAAATGGGTTCCAAAAAGCCATTTCTTGCACTAGGGATAAATGCTTGTTCCACTGCCAGAGGCCCCACAAATTGTCCAAACAACCCAACTGTCATCTACATTCAAAGGGCCATAATCAGTCCCATGCATGTTCCCTAACTGTCTTTCCAGAGTATGTGAGTGAGTTCCCAGTATCTCAGGTAAACTGTTTCATGGGTTTCCCCATCATGATTTTGATTCCTTTGCTTCCTCCTTCTTTTGAACTGAACTGGGAGCTTGATCCAGTGCTGAGCTATGGATCTCTACATCTGCTTCCACCAGTTGCTGGATAAAAGTTCTATGATGACAGTGAAGGTGAACATTAATTTAATTATAGAAGATGACCAGTTCAGGCACCCTCTGAACTATTACTTTGAGTCTTAGCCTGGGTCATCCTTGTGGATTCCTGGGCATTTCTCTAGCACCAGATTCTTTACTAACCTCCAAATGGTTCCCTCTATCGAGACATTTATTTCATTGTTCTCCCTTTGTCCCTCCCCCAACTCAGCTATCCAGTTCCCTATGTTATCTTCCCACCATCCCTTACCCGTCCCCCAGCTCACAACTTACTCAGGATCTTATCTGTTCCCCTTTCCAGGGGTATCCAAGTATGTCTCTCTTAGGGCCCTCCTTGCTACCTAGCTACACTGAGGTTGTGAATTGTAACCTGGTTATTCTTTGATTTTAACCTAATTCTCCGCTTATGAGTGAGTATAGATGTCTTATGCTGGAAAGGATATGGAGTAAGAAAAACACTTCTCCATTGTTAGTAGGAATGTAGGTAAATGTGTACAGCCACTTTGGAAATCAGTATGGCAGTTTCTCCAAAAACTAGAAATCAGTTAACCTCATGATTTAGCAATACCACTCTTGGACATATACCCAAAGGATACACATTCAACCCCAAGGACAAATGCTCAACTATGGTTATAGCAGAATTATTTGTAATACAATCTGGAAACAACCTAGGTGCTCTTCAACATAATAATGAATTTAAATGTATCACAATGGAGTATCACTCATCAGAATAAAAAAAGACACCTTGAAATTTGCAGGAAAATAGATGGAACTAGAGAAAAATATCCTGACAGAGGTAACACAGATCCAGAAAGACAAACTTGGTTTGTTTATTTTTGTTTGGTTTTTTAAGAATTTTTTTTCTTTTTACATTTCATCCACTGTTCCCCTCCAACCCCTTTTCCTACTTCTCCCACCCCCAACCTGTCCCTATCAATTTCTCAAAGGGATTTAGGCTTCCATTGAGTAGTCAACACAGGATAACATAGCAAACTGAGGTAGGACCTAATCCCTCCTCCCCTGTATTAAGGCTGAGCAAGCAAGGCATCCCACCACAAGCAGCAGACTCTCAAAAGCCAGTTCATGTATTGTGGAAAATTCCTGGTCCCATGGCCAGGGGTCCACTAACAGATTAATCTATTCAAATGTTACCCTCATTCAGAGGGCCTAGTTTGAGCTCATGCAGGCTCTCCAGCTGTTAGAGTCCCTGAGTTCCCATTAGCTCAGCTCAACTGTGTCTGTATGGCAAGTTTTTTAAGTCTTTGGAAAAAGAAGTTGAAGAAACTATCAGAAAATGAAAAGATCTCTAGGATAGGTAGGATCAACATAGTAAAAATGACAATCTTACCAAAAGCAATCTACAGATTCAATGCAATCCCCACCAAAATCCAAAGACAATTCTTTACAGACCTCTAAAGAACACTACTGAATTTCATATGGAAAAAACAAAACACTCTGGATAGCTAAAACAATCCTACACAATAAAGGAAGTTCTAGAGGTATCACCATCTCTGACTTCAAGCTTTACTACAGAGCTAGAGAAATAAAATAGCTTTTATTTCTAAAGGTTGCTTTTAAATTTTATTTTTACTGCCAATGTGTCATTGCCTTTGCTTCCTGTGGTGGTTTCAATAAAAAAAATGGCCCCCAAAGGCTCATAGGGAGTGGCATTGTTTGGAAGAGTTCGGACTTGGGCCTTGTAAAAGTTTGTGTGGCCTGTTTTAGGATGCGTGTCACTGGGATTGGACTTTGACATTTTAGCATTTCAGGAACTCAATCCAGGTCCAGTGTCTTTCTCCTCCTGCTGCCTGAAGATCCAGATGTAGAAGTCTAAAGCTCCTTCTCCAGTACCATGTCCCCAGCGTGCCGCCATGCTTTCTGCCGTGATGACAGTAGGCTGAGTAAACTTCCAAACTGTAAGTCAGCCTCAATTAAATACTGTCCTTTCCATTAGTTTCCATGGTCAGACGGTGTCTATTCACGGCATAAGACACTGCCTAAGACACTTTCCATTTGTTTTCTTCCATATGTTTGTTCTTACCCTTTCTCAACTTTTGATTTTCCCCTTTGCTTTGCAAATATCTGAACCTAACACATGTCTCCTCTATGAGTTATGAAATTACTATGACTGCATGTTAAATCTAGGGTTCTAGGCTTATGTATTCTCTTGCTTTGCTTTCATCCTTGCTTATTTTTCTCTCCTTGTTAATCTGTTAAACTCTTAGTATTTATAATATATAAAATATTTCATATGTCCTTTCACATTGAATTTTTATAGCATCCAACTGAGTTTTTGATAATTAAAGCTCCTGCTAATAAATGAAAACAGTTCCTGAGAATATTAAAATGTTTGACCTGTGATAATTTATCTATCATTTCTAGAAGGCCTGAATTTTAAATTCAGAAATCTAGACTTTCCTAGCTATATCACACTGCCTAAAAGTTTATTGATAAATTTCCTTCTGCTTTTATAGCCTCCCAGTACTTTGTGAAATGTTGGAAAAATATTTCAAGAAAGAAAATGTAACTCATTCTCTTAATTTGATTTGACATAGAACATGCCAACTACATAAAAAACTTAATACAACATACTAAACTTAAAAAAAAAAAAAAAAAAAAAAAAACAAGAAGAAATTCAGTCCTCTCTTGTTCAAGTCCTCTGTTGAGTGAGGTCAGTCTCTTGCTGAAATTGCTTAAGCAGAAAACAAAAGAAAATGGATTCATCCACTATCTAGTTACTTTTTGTACCTAACAGATGAGTAAACTAATGATCTATAAATACCAAGAATTCACTTCCAGCTTATATTTTTCCATAGAAACATTAGGAGTCCAATTTACCATCAAGGCTTAAACCCATTTGCTTTTGAATTTTATCCTACAAACTAAAAAGAATAAGATATACAATGTTCAAACTCAGCTTTAAAATTGTTTTTTTTTTTTAATTTCTTTTTCACCTGTGCAATTGGAGGGGGGGCGGGGGGACTCTGCTAGTAGAGGCAAGATCCCTAGAAGATCATGAAAATTCTTGTGAGGAATGGCTTTCATGGGAATTAAGCCCATGGGAATGTGAGAGATTATTCATTACCACAGCAAAACATCCCCTAACCAGACTGTAAATAAACTATGATTCATGACTATTCAGTCATTTAATTAGGTTTATTCAAGTGCTAGACACATTGCTATTGCTGATAATATAAACTGAGTGCCCCCAGCATAGTAAGTCATTGATCTTTGCAAATAATTTGTATGTGTCAAAAGAGAAACAGTCCTAGAAATACTCCCTTAATGCTCTAATAGGAGATGAGCTTATTTTTTAAACTTTCAGAAATTCATATAGGGAAAAGACCTAGAAATAGTAATATGGAAGGGAATGGTATATGACTGAGCTGAGGAATAACAACTGCAAGTCATATTTTAATACTCTCAAATTTATCCCTTGTTATTAAAATTAAATGCATGTGGTTATTTGAAAGAAAATGGTTATAGCATGATAATAATGGAATAAAGCTCCAAAAATGTAAGCCACCTCAATTAGAGTTTTCTTTTTTTCTTTATAAGAGTTGCTGTGGTCATGATACCCCTTCACAACAGCAAGAGAAACCCTAACTA
The DNA here is from genome assembly GCA_033318265.1 of Phyllotis vaccarum. Classification (NCBI taxonomy): domain Eukaryota; kingdom Metazoa; phylum Chordata; class Mammalia; order Rodentia; family Cricetidae; genus Phyllotis; species Phyllotis vaccarum. The sequence continues at coordinate 100,842,172 of JARWLC010000002.1, forward strand.
ACACAATGCACTTATGTTTTTTCTGTAAAAATTATAAATAGAGAAAGAGACAATGAACATGATTGAGCAAGTGTCCCATGGCAGAATGAAGCATTCTTTGGGTATATGCCTAAGAGTTATATTGCTGGATTTTGAGGTATATTGGTTCCTATCTTCTGTGGAACAGTCATACTGTTGTCCACAGTGGCTATATAAGTTTTCAGTCTTACTAGCAATGGATGAGTCTTCCTCTTACTCCAAATCCTTGTCAGCATGAACTATCTCTTAGCTATTCTTGCATGTTGAAGATGAAATCTCAAAGCAGTTTTGATTTTCATTTCCCTGATGGCCAGGATGTTGAACACATCTTCAAGTGTTTCTTAGCCATTTGGATTTTCTTTACTGAGAAATCTTTGTTTAGATTTGTACCTCATTTTTTAAATTGAGTATTTGTCTTCTTGATATCTTGTTTTTTGAGTTCTCTATATAATCTGGGTAATATCCTTCATGTAGTTTGTAAAAAATATTTTTCCTTTCTTTGGGCTGCTCCTTTGTCCAAGTGACAGTGTCCTTTGCCGTGCATAAGCTTCTCAGATTTATGTGGTTCTATTTATTAACTGTTGATCTCAGTGCGTATTCTGAATGTTCTGTTTAGAAAGCCTTTTCTTGTGCACTGAGTTCAAGACAGTAACCCACTTTCTCTTCTATTGGCTTCCATGTATCTGGTCATATTTTGACTTCTTTGATTCATTTGGGATTGAGTTTTGTGCAGAGTGATAAATATGGGTCTATTCTCATTCTTCTTGCAGCCACCCAGTTTGGTCAGCACAAATTGTTGAAGATGCTGTCTTTATTCCATTCTGTATTTTTGGATTCTTCATCAAAAATCAGGTATCCATAGGTGTGTGGACTTATGTCTGGGTCTTCAATTCCATTCCATTCATCAATATTCTACTTCAGTGATCTTTATTTGTTTCAATACCTTGATGATTTTTATCACTGTAGCTTTGTAGTACAATGGGGGTGAAGAATGTTAACTGCAGCTGTTCTTTTATTATTCAGCATCATTTTTAGCTATCCAGTTTTTTTTATATCTGCTTCCATATGAAGCTAAATTCTATGAAGAATTTGTATTGGAATTTTGGTGAGAATTGTATTGAAACTCTATTGCTGTTGTTAGGATATCCGTTATTACTATGTTACGCCTACAGGTCCATTATTATTGGAGATCTTTCCATCTTCTGGTATCTTCTTCAATTTCCTTTTCAAAAACCAATATTTAATCATACATGCCTCTTATTTTCCTGGTTAGTGTTACCCCAAATATTTATATTTTTGAGTCTATTATGAAAGGTATTGTTTTTCTATTTCTTCCTCAGTTCATTTGCCATCTGTATATAGGAAAGCTATTGAGTTTTGAGCATTAATTTTGTGGTCTGTTAATTTACGGAAAGTATTTATCAGCTGGAGAAATTTCCCAGTGTAAGATTTATGGTCACTTACTAGCATATCATCTCTAAAATGGATACTTTTGACTTCTTCCTTTCCAATTTGTATCTTTTGAATTTTTTTAGTTGTCTTGTTTCTCTAGCTAAGACTTCAAGGCCTATAGTGAATAGATTCAGAGAGAATAGACAATGTTGTTTTATTCCTGACTTTAGTAAAAAAGACTTTGAGTTCCTCTCCATTCAAAAATAAATAAATAAATAAGTGTGGATTTAAAAGCAGCGCAATCCCTGCACTGAACATCTCTGTGGTTTATCAGGATAAAAACTGTTATACCTAGAACTTAGATGATTCAACCTAGATAGCAGTTCTCATTCTCAACATAGAAAGAGCCATGCCTAGTTGAGGACAGAATGTCTGAAGTATGGACAGAGGGCCATGCATCATTACTAGAAAAGTATGAGCCTTAATTTGCTGATCTAATCATGTCTTTGGGACATTTCTATTTATAACTGCAGAAATCACACTAAACATGCTCTTTGCAACTCTCATTAACTTCCCCCTAATTCAAGCACATTTAAACCAATGGTTTAAGGTGCTATCATATATTTATACACCTTTGATGTGGGAATGTCTTTCTGTATGCTGTGAATACCAATCTTTAAATAAAGGAGCTATTTTGGCCCATGACAGGCACCATAGGAAAAGTAGGAGGAGGCATCAGAGTAGGTAGGAGGAACAGGGCGGAGTCAGAGACAGAAGGAGCCAGAAGCACAAAGAAGCAACATGTAAGGAACACGGGTGAGCCATGGGCTACTTGGCAAAAAAGATTAATAAGAATGGGTTGAGTTAAGATGTAAGAGCAAGCTAACTATGTGCCTGAGCCATAGACCAAACAGTATGAAGTTAATATAAATGTCTGAGTCATTTCTGGGGCCTGAGAAGCAGCAGCGGGCAGCTAAGGGGTCTGGGGCTGTAAGTCTGTGTGTCTGGGCCTTTCACTGCCTGGGACCAAGAAACTACTACATTGTAACAGATGGTGTCCCTGGGTGGGCGAATATCCACTTAAAGCCTGAGAAAGTTTTAAAAAGGGTTTTAGCACAGAGACTGAGCCAAAGTAGCTTCCAATTTGTGTATATGAAGCAGGTCATTGTGCAGAGAAAGTGTGGCATCCAGGTCACATTCAAAATGGCGCAGGCAGACTGGTGGCAGGCAGTGTAAGCTGCAATCAAGCCAGTTCCTGAAATCTCACAGAAGACTCAGTAGCATGTTATTGGTTTAAGGTTTCTGTTTATTTTGAACAAAAGGAAGTAAAAATGGATACTTAGTAGCAGCATTTTCTTGGGTCTGCTCTGTTTGTTGGTCACAAAAAGGCTGTCCCTTTAAGAGAACTTACTTATTCAGATTTATCTGCAAAAACTATGCAGATCTTTAAGAGAGTGCATTTTAAAAGTTCTTATGGTTGGAAGATAATTAAGGATTCACAATAAAACAGATTCAGATGAAAAGAAAAGCCTGTAAACGGGTTACAATGTGTGTAAAAGGTATGTAGCCTTCAGAGAGAAAAGAAAGAGGATATAAAAAGTTTTTAAAAAGAGAAATAGAGTAATAAAAATATAATAAGCCACAAAAAGATGGAAAATAGACACAAAATCTGGATTTTGGTTGTTATTATGTTTTCTTTCAATTTTTTAACTGTTAATGAGCTAACTGCAGAAAGACAATGCATTGTAAACGCAAAGACTGCTAAGTTAAACAAGAATATATATTTTAAAGGTGTCTTGATTTTGAAATTTGTGTCTAAGGATTTATTGCTTTGGAAGAGTTCTGCTTTTGTTTCCACAGAAGATGAGAACCTGTGGATTGCTTCCAGGAAAATATGGTTTCATCAACCAAGACCCCCTGAAAAAATCTCTGGTGAGAAGAGATGGCCATATCAGCTTCAGGGCTGAGACTATGATCCAGTCTCAAGAACCCATGAGATTTTCAACGCCCCTTAATCAGCAGGAAGTAGTAATGGAAACTATACCCAAATTCTCAAAATATTGTTTATAAATGTTTGTTTTCATTATAAACGGTTAATGGTCATAGTCAATCTCTTTCTAAGAAGAAAAGGGAGGATATGGTATATGAATAATTTTAAAAAACAGATTATTGAATTTACTTAGATCAGGAAATCAGTTGTTAATATCAAAATGTTTTTTATTGGTATGGTGTTGTATGAGGTTTCTGGCCCGGACTTTCGGGCCTAACCTCAAGGTCTAGGCCCACAGACCCACAGACCCGCAGTCCCACAGAGACACACAGAAGCTTCCAATAGTTTTAGGCTGATCAGCCTCAGGCCCAGGCATATCACTTGCTAGCTCTGTACCCTTCACCTAAACCATGTCTCTTGTTCTGTTCAGCCATGCGGCTTGGTACCTTTTCTTAGGGCAGCATAGTTGTCCTCTGCTTCTTCCAGGCCTCTCTCTGGAATTCTGTCTGGAATTCTGCTCTCAGAGATTTTCTTATTTTGGTAGCCCCGCCTACACTTCCTGCCTGCCTTTGGCCAATCAGCTCTTTTTATTAAACCCCAGTGGGTGGGACAATTATTTACCATGAAATAATACAATACCCCTACAGTATGGACTTTGGTTTATTGATACAAATTTAAGGTCAATTTTGTTATGCTGAATGTATTTTTCTACTCTTGTTTACGATATGATGTTTAAGTAACTGATTTAAATTTCTAATGTATAATTAAGAAATACATGTTAGTTAGATGTTTAGGTATACAGAGATATAATTCAATTAGTCAAATACTTCTAAGACCTACAGAATATGGCATTGAAAATTTTTTAAGAACTTTTCTGGACAGAGAGACAGATCTGCTCCTAGCAGCACCAGTTTACTTCAAGAGAAAAATGGGCATCAAAGAAACTCCATATGGAGATTAGTTTCTTTGTGGCATCAGTTAGCCACTGGACATGAACCTGTTCTTTTATTAACTGCTTGACAGTATGCTGTTTAAGCTGGACATGCAGTTCCATAGGAAGGTGACCTCTGAACTTTGGCAGAACAAGCCGATATTGTCATTCAGGTTCCTGCTTTGCAGAGAAAACTGTCAGACATTCTTCAGGACTGGAGGAGAAGTGGCTGATGAATGGACAGAGCAGATTTCCTGCTTCACTGAAATAAAAGAGACTCTGGGCCAGTAGGCTGAAGATGGATGCCACAACTTTATAAAGGCACTTTTGATGACTGTCCAGGTAGATAGGTGTCATCTCTGTCATTTCTGGATTTTGGAAGTTGCTTACACTTCTGGTTTACTTAGGTAAATATATCCTTCTGTGGTCTTTGATGTAGTTAAAGATTAGATAGTCATAAGTATAGTTTTTCTGGGTTATTTTAAGGTATATATGAAACTTTAGTTTATCCTTTAGTTTCATAAGGATTAAGTTGATAAGAGTATTTTCTTTAGGTTTGCTAAATACAAATGGACCATATGTTGTAACTGCAATTCTTGCTTGATAGCTGTTTTGTTATATGTAATTTTGCTTTGTTAAAATTGAAGCCTTTCTTTTTTATTACACAGAAAGAGGAAGTGATGTGGGAATGTCATTCTGTATGCTGTGAATAGCAATCTTTAAATAAAGGAGCTGTTTTGGCCCATGACAGGCACTATAGGAAAAGTAGGAGGAGGCATCAGAGTAGGTAGGAGGAGCAGGGTGGAGTCAGAGACAGAAGGAGCCAGAAGCCAAAAAGAGCAACTTGTAAGGAACACAGGTGAGCCACAGGATACGTGGCAAAAAAGATTAATAAGAATGGGTTGAGTTAAGATGTAAGAGCAAGCTAACTATGTGCCTGAGCCATAGACCAAACATCATGAAGTTAATATAAGTGTCTGAGTCATTTCTGGGGGCCTGATCAGCTGCGGGCGGCTAAGGGGTCTGGGGCTGCAGGTCTGTGGGTCTGGACCTCTGGCCACCTGGGAACAAAAAAACCACATTGTAACACACCTTTTCCATCTTTACTTTGTTCTCCTGTATATTAAATTTTTACAAAGTCTCTTTGACCCTCTGGCAACCCAAATTATCTATGTTTAGTCCCAGGATATCATCAGAAGTCATATTTACTAGCAAAACCAAAATCATATTTAAAGGGATAAATCAATTAGCAGAAAATAAGTAAATAAGTAATATTTACTAATCTAGAGTGGTTTATAAACTCTGTTATTGGTTTTCTACTGTCTCAGGATATAGAATTTTTGTTGGTTTTCTATTGTCTTAGAACATATAGATACCTAAAATATAGCAGGCAATGCCATACCGCTTGAATTTTTGATGGAGACAGACAATAGCGAAGTATGTCTCTTCATGTTCTCTGGTTCGGTATAAAGAGAGAAACTACTAATGTCAGACAAACGCTTCTAGTTTTGTAACTTTTTTTTTCTTTTTTCAGTGATTTTTATCTGTAACATTGAGGGGTTGTCTATTTAATAGAATTGTTATGAGATTTGTAAATAATGTTTTTGTTATTCTAGAAGGTCAGTCTATATGAATGGAATGTAGACACTCTAAAAGTTATAACTGCTGTTTATTAAGACAGAGCATTGTGTGGACAAGAGATGCTGTGAGGAGCAGAATGTCCTTCTGTACTTGGCAGCTCTTTGCAGTCACGGGGAGCTGCTGATATTTGCCCCTCAATGTCCAGCTGTTTCCTTCTGTTCCACCTGGTGCAGTGTAAAGAAAAGTCCCTGCAGGTTTCTGCAGAGGCAGCCAGCACTTAGGCTGTGAATTTTTTCCTGATGAAAAATAGTCTTTTTCTCCTGATCTTTACAACCCAAAGAAGAAATTTACTAACTTTAAAATTTTGCTGGACTCAGTTCATAATTTGAAATTGACATAAATGTACACTACCTGTTCATGAGTATATTTATGTCATCAAACACTTCACAGCATTTAATAAACATTTTTTTCATAGCAATTACTACTATGTTCTTGCTGCAGCTAGTATATCTGGAGTTAAATTTGACTTTGTCAGAAAAGTGCACAGCTTCTTGGTGCAGTGTCTGTTGAAGGTTTTGTAGAAGGATAAAGCTTTATACACGTCGGTGTAGTCAACAGTCAGAAACCTTAAGTATTCCAGATTAAATCAGTTTGTTTACCTTTAAAGGATCTGAATCCTTTAAAGTTTCTGCAGGGTATATGACCAACATGGCATGCCAACAGTTATCTGTAATTTGAATAGATTTAAAAATAAAACTAACAAACAAAAAACCAATAATAAAAATCTTTGCATTAAGTGATTTAGACTTGAAAGAATCCTTCTCCATGAAGAAGCTATGTTAGAGTAATGTTTGAAATTAGTATGAAAATAAAATGTTAGATTTGAGGGGAAGGTTAGTAGGATGAGAACAAAGTCACCAAGTTAGTTGGATAAAACAAGTGAATTAGCAATGACATATTATTTGTTATATACAAAATACATAGATTTCAAAATAATATTTATAAACTGTAACTTCATTATTTAGCAGTCCATCAGAGTATTTCACATACACACATAAGTTTTCTAGAATAGTCTAGTGACATATGTATCCCTGAATGCTTATACCTTGGGATTTTCTATTTAATAAATGCATAACTTAATTTTAACTTATATATAAGCCTAAATGTATTGGTTTAATGGAAATAAAACTTATTTATATTCTCTAATAACTGCTATTGGCTATAATCAGTAAAGATCTCATTTTGGCAAGATTCTCAATAATCTAAAATCTGATTGGAATTTTTTTCCTCTTTCAGTTAGAATTATTCCATTTGGGTATCTAAGAATATGCCTTGTTGTTCTGATACTTTATTATATGTAATCTAAAGCTTTTTGTTTATTTTCCTTTTCCACATCTGTGCCTGCAGTCAGCATAAGCTAATATATTAACTTCTTCATCCCTTCTTAGGTTAGCATTGACAGTGGGAAGGCATGGCCTCTACTAACTACCAATCTGAAAAACTACTGGAAGTCTGTCTATCTAAAGTAAAGATTTTTTTAAAAAACAAAAACTAAGCTAAACTAAGAAAATCCCTTCATTTCTTGCAGATATAGTATCTAGGCAATTCAATTTTAGATCGTAAGAAGAAGAAAAAAATTTACAATATGGCTACCAAGAATATTTTACTTTGGATATTAAAGTAACAACCTTGTTTATCCCATTTTCCTTAAATGTACACTAGATACCTGGATTCTGACGTCTTGGACCTTAACACTAACCAAATCCCAGAAGTATCAAATAAGGCAATAGGTACTTTCTAGCACATAACTTATTACATAAGAAAAGAAATGATTTATTTGTTAAGGTTTTGTGTTGTGTGTAACAGGTATCAGTTAATTTTTTGTTTCTGAGATAAAATACAATGACCAAAGGCAATTTCTAGAATAAAGAGTTTATTTTAGCTTATGGAGAATCATAATGTTGGGGAGTTTTGACAGTAGGCAGCCTGAGCAAGAAAATGAGAAATCATATTTCCATCTACGTGCAGGAGTCAGAAAAGAAAATTAAAAGTAGCATGTGTCAATAAAGCTCCCAATCTTATTCCAGTGATATAGTACCTTCAGCAAGACTGTACCACCTCACCAAACAGCACAACCAACTAGGGACCAAGTGGTCAAGTATCTGATCTAAGGGGACAGTTCACATACAAACCACTACCCCAAATTGGAAAATTTTAGATATCCTAGATATTTCCCTTATACCAGAAACACCAGATATTTGGCTTATGCTGGCCAAATCACATTAAGTATTGTCATACACTGGCTTTTATATGGCTGGAGAGGCAAAAATATTGCAAGTCAGACCTGCAATTGATTGTCTGACTCATTGAAATTATCATATAGGTGTGGATCCCCTTGAGAAATGTTTGCCAATCGGTCCCCAACTGAGAGCATCATTCTCCTTCCTCTGTTTTCTATGACTGTTACTCTGTGAAAGGACCCTTGTCTTTTAAACTCTTATCATTGATAAGGCAGTAAGAACTTTCTTGTGCTGAGTTTCATATGAACCTCCAATTGTGGTTATGCCATCACAAGTCACCTCATCTCCTCTTGCTGTGGTAAGAAGAGAACAAGAAGCAAAAGCCAACGTGGAAAAACTCTAACAGGCCCAAACATAGCAAATGTTAAGACAGGCTTGATATGTCTTTTTGCCCTTGTCTTCCTTGCTAAAAACTATTAGATTACATTCTCAAAACTAGTCCCTAATTTGTCCACTGACTCATTCCTGAGACAAAACACCAAGGACCAACAATTAAAATTTATTATTGGGCTAATACATCCAATCAGGATTTACGATATCGCCTTAGCACAGATGCCCCCTTTTCCTCCTTAAAAGTCTACTCTGGAATAAAAAACAAACAAAAACAAAACACAAAACACTTGCTCTGTTGCTTGCTTGCTGCTGCTGTCTGCCCTTGCAGCCCCATCCCACCCCTGCCTCCACCCTGCTTGCTCTCTCCAGGGTAACAAATCTCCTTTTGTGCTGGGAATTTGGTATTTGAGTCTGTCCTGTACCAATTCTACAAGACTGAGACAAGTGTGCAGACTACAAGACATTTGGTTCTGTGTCTTTGGAAGTGATTGACTTAGGTTTTCATATTTTTGTTGTTATTTGTTTTGTTTTGTTTTTAATGTCCAATCCTATGAAATTTGCTCAAGAAATATGATTGACTTAGGTTTTCATATTTTTGTCGTTATTTGTTTTGTTTTGTTTTTAATGTCCAATCCCATGAAATTTGCTCAAGAAATACATTTTTTTTGGCAACCTTATGTTTTCTATCCTGATCAAAGGCACCTTTTGACCCTTCTCTTAGCACTTTCCTAATTTTTGCCAAAGAATTAAGACAGGAGTGAAATATGGAGAGGGCAGCAGCGGCCATTCTCCTGAGCTGACACCTATCAGACCATTATTTCAGAGAAGGGTTGCTCCAAAAGACAGAATTCCAAAACTTATCATGGATACAACATAGCAACTTCTCATTTTTACTCTGTGTATTAGTATCCAGTTCTGGCAACACTTCATACCTTCAGAAACATTAATGATGTATCATATATATATATATATATATATATATATATATATATATATATGCCTTGGGTTTTCTCTTTTTTTGCCTTTAGTGTGACTCCATATTGTACTTCATTTTCCCTATATGAAAAAAGAAAATATAAATATAAACACTATTGTCTAAGGTTTGTTTGAGTATGCCAGCTGCTTTCTCTTGCCAGTTGTATTATAAACATACTGTGGTAAGTCATTTGCGAAGCATTTACTGTAACGTAACTGCTGCAGCCTTAATACCAAAGGTTCATGGAGACTTCATCTTTGAGCAACAACATTCACTTCAGGATCTAGAGTTTGAAAGACTATCCATTTTCAAATATTTTCTCAGTAGTTACTAGTTCGATGGGGTTTCTGTTGTTTGTTTTTTATTGTTGTTTGGTTGGGTTTTTGTTTTGGCTGATGATTTGGTTTTTATGTTTTTTTCTTTATTTTTGTTTTATCTCCCCATGCATACACATATATATTATCCAAATGCAAGTGTTAAGAGCATGCCTCCTTCAGTCTTGTTAGAATTTCCCAGACAATTTCAGACCATCATATGTTCTCCCCACTTATATCATTCAATGACTTTAATTACAAGCTAAGCAAGGCATCAGACTGAAATTGGATGGCATCAAATGGTGGTGGGAGACTTTTAATATATAATTTACTTTTTAATTGGAAAAAAACTAGTGGATTCAGTTGAGATTAAATTTATAGGCTTGGATAATACCAGTGTCTTAGCATTTTCCCAAAAACTTAGTCATTTTCAAACTTTTGAACTGTTATTTAGGCATAATTCTGGAGGGTATTTTCTAGCTGTCGATTGTGATTCATCAAAGGCAAAAATCCATAAATTCTGATCATCAGGGTGGAAGTGATGCATGCTCCTCAACAGGAATTCTCAGGGAACACCAAGAACTCTGCTGAGTTTTGAGTAGTTTCACTCCATCTTTCATAAGAACAAGTGCTGACCATAAACTTTACTGCAAACCCAGAGCATTCACCTATTTTCTGAGAGGACAGTGCTGAGTAACATTTGATTCTGGGTCACAGTCAAATGAGTACATAGTTAAACAATTGGTAGTCACTTCTATTCTTTCATTTTCCCTTAGAAAAATAAACAATAGCTTTCTAATTTTATTCTTATTAAACTTAATATTGTTTAAAAGTAGAATCCACCTGTATTATTAAACAACACACAGAGATGCTATTTCTATTCAATGTTTGGCTATAAATGTATCAAAAGGACAAGAGTTCTGAGGTTTGCTTAGAATTCAGCTAATGACAAAGCAAATGTGCTTGGTGCTTAATGGACACTGTGGCTTTAAAATCTCTATGACATTGCAAAATTATTGGTTTAATATAATTTCAGCAGCTGTAGTGATTTTCACTGAGGAGCTGGCCATTGCCATGTGATCTCTAGAGAATATACCCATTTGTCTTCTGATGTCTCTGTATAATTGCTCATTTCTTTCCTAGTAGACTTCTACCTTCTTGCTGCTCTGAGATAAAGTAGTATACATGAGAGATAAAGTATTTTCATGTTTGCTTAGGTCATCATTGATAGGAGGAAATGAAGTCATGAAGGTAAGGGACTGGTGACTCAGGCCTTTAATCCCATCACCCAGGAGGCAGAGATCTTTGTGAGTTAAAGGCCAAGCAGTGCCAGGCGGCAGTGGCACTCACCTTTAATCCTAGTATTAGGAAAGTTAAGCCAGGAAGTGAAATAGCTGAGCAGGGAAAGAAAGATAAAAGAGCCACAGGCTGAAGGCTTCACTTTTGCCTGCATGCCCAGTCAATTTGAAGACTCCTGGAGATAGGACTTACCCTGTTGTGCCTGAGGAGCTGGCTGGGTGAGAATTGGATGTGCTTTGTTCCCTGTCGGTCTGATAGTTCAGCTTTTCCCCAATATATGGCTTTGGGTTTTATTATAATACCAAACATAATTCATGCAAGATGGTAGAGAAGACCACAATTGCTGTTAAGATTTAATATCACCGAAGGGAACTTTAATTTCATTGCTTTATGTAATCTCCAATTGATTAGAGTAATAAATGTTCTGCCATACATATATAAAACAGGAAGAGGAAGCCTATTGAGGAAACCAGAAAGAATTCACTCATATACTGATGAACACAGAATATCACAGGACTTAATCTTGTTGAGCAACCACAGAAACAGAACCCAGACCTTTACTTCACCACTTGCTACCTTTTCTCAGCTGACCTTGACTAATGGCTTTTTTCTAAGATTGAGCACCAGGGAAACATGTCCACATCATTAATTTGGCAATAAACTCATAAAAATATTCTGAAACAAATCTATTGTAAGATACAAGTATATACATACACACCCCTTCTGGTAGAGGAAAAGAGATGGTTTTTAAAACGTTGTAGGTTTTATTCCCTGAAAGAGAATGCCAGGTGAAAGTTATGCCTGTCATACTTTGCCTTTGCCTCGTTTCCATGTTAACTGGCTTCTACCTGATAAATATCAGCAATTCCCTCTCATGCCTTCAGCTTTACTGCTCCTTTGGGAGGCCAGTAAAGCAGCTGTGTAATGGACCAATGTCAGGAAGAAACTAATAATATTCACCTGATAACATTCTGTGTGGCGAAACCTCCAGGCTTCCATTCCTCCTTCCTCCAACTGAGCTAGATTAAAATAAAAGGGGTCTACTTTCAATGACTTAAGGATGTTTTCTGCTCTAGAGAAAACTTCGGGGATATTTTTATAGGGGTTCACATTTAACTATTATACAGTCCTCTTAAACTTAGCTGTCTTTGTTTTAGTCACACATAAGTCAAAACACAAAAATCGATTACAGAAAGCAATACAGCAACTAGCAGTGCTTACTGCTTGGAAAGAAACTCTGAAATCACACCCCTGATTCACTACCATCCCTTAGCAGTCATCAAGGTGTCTGAAGTCCAAGCATTATTTGTTCTAGTGGTTCTTTTATTGAAAAATGTCCCATTAAAATACAACAATTCTTGGAGAAATACACACCAAGAATGTATTATAGGTAGCTTAAGATTCTTTTCTTGAGAAGCTGAGACCCAACAGTCATGTGAGTCAAGAAATAGGTTGCACAGAAGGGCAGAAACAGATGCTCAAGTGTTCCACATTCAAATTTTGACATCACACAGATTGCTAAGAACACATCTGGTTCTACATTAACATAATCTAAAATATTTACTTGTTCAAATAAAAACTTCTTGATTAATCTGTGTATTTTCCTCTAATTTAAATCCACAAATATTTGTTAGATATGTTCTATGAGATAACCAGAATACAACTTTTGAGGAATAAAGATGAGACAGGTGCTATATCCTCATTAAAATCAGTAATGGAATAGACATTCAAATACCAGTGTAATGGAAAATGAACACAGTGACATGTGCTGCAGGAAGGAAAAGAAAGGCACTTTACTATGCTCGGTGTTTGGCAGATCAGAAAAATGTGCAAAGTGAAGGCATTTGATTTCAGCTCTGACTTAAGAGTAAAGGAAGTGGAAAGAAGATATTGTAAAGTTAAAACCATGGAATAAAAGAATTGGAGGTTTCCAAATCTCCAGATGTCACTACTTGTCTGGAATGGCTTCAGATCTAGATACACAAAAGCATGAAGTGAGTGAAATCCTTCTGGCAATCAACAATTGAGCATTTTTATCATTTTTTTGGAGAAATAATCTTGAAATATCACATGAAATTATTTTTGGAGCAAAATGTACACTTGCAGGACTGTTTTAAAATTTTCTGCAACACACACAAAAACACCATTTCTTCTTATCTCTTAAACATCTAGAAGGAAAAAGCCTAGGAAAATGTGCAGGCAATCAAGAGGAATCCAGAGTGAGTTTACAACAAAGGGCCTCTGTGTGCTTCAGAGAAGCAAGCCTGGCCCAAATAACAGTGTTTCTGGGAAATGATGAAGTGTTCTCCTCCTCTCTGAGGGGAGTTGGAGGAGCTACAGAGAATACATGTAAAAGCAAATGTTGCCATCTGTCTCAGCACTTATTCAGTTAGCAGACAAAAGCACAACAGAGGCCTCTTCACTGCTAGTGTGGGGCTCAATGCTGCAGAGAAAATGGTACAGAGGCATCATCCACCCCAAGACCCTACTAAGCACCAACACACATGACTGAACCTGCTGATGCAAACTTAGTCCTGGACCCAGCCCTGCCTCTGTCCTGTACTCAGCTTCCCCATTCTGACCGAGACCGTCTCTGCCAGGTATACAGCTTCTGAAGTCCCTGCTTCATACACAGTGACCCTGCCCACTCTACTCCAGACTTCTAGCCGGCACAGGCGGAATCAGTTGATACTCGCCTTCTCTTTTGCTCTGCCTCACCAGCACGCTTCCAAAGCTCATTTCAGTCCACAGCTCTGCCTCCATATTCTGGCTAAAATCTCATACCAAACTTTTCTTAGACTAGATGCTAGATCTCATTTTAACAGTACAAGCTGTAATAATAATAATAAATAAAAGACAATATGTCCTCCCCACAAACAATCTAATATAGTAGCCCCCAATAAGAATGCTTGAGATGAAACTCAAGATACTGAATTCAAAAGAACAGTCATAAACATTTTCAAAAAGTTCAAGGAAGACAAGATAATAATAAATATGTGACTGAAAATGAAAAGGGCAAAGATTAATTTGAGTGAAGTAAAAGAATACACAACCAAATGGAGAATAATAACAAAATGATTCTGGATATGAAAATTTAATTCAAATGAGAGCTAAAAATAAGGAAGAAAACCCAAACTGAAGCAAAGCCGGGGGGGGGGGGGAGCTAAACGTGTTATAGTTAAAAAAAAAAAAAAAAAAAGAACCCTCACTGAAAAGTTTCACCAACAGAATGGGTCATGTAAAAGACAGACAGAGAAATTTGATCATGCAACCAAAGAAATTAACAACCACACTGATGGGATGTACAGAAACTATAGGACAAATATCTATAAAATGTGTATGCAGAAGAATTGTCTAAAACATAGAAATAATTTTCAATAAAATCACAGAAAAAAATGCTAAGTGTTAGAAAACAGATACAAAAGGCATACAGAATATCAAACAGGTGAGACCAGAACATAAATCCTTCATGCCATATTATAGTTAAAACAACAACAAAACAAAAACCGAGGATATTTAAAACTGTAAGATAAAAGACTCAAGTCATACGTAAATACACGCCCATGTTAGGAAGAGCTGCTTTCTCAATGGAGGTTTTAAAAGGCAGAAGAGCCTGGAGCAAAGCGATTCATAAATTTAAAGATTACAGATGCCGACCCAGACTACTGGGTAGCAAAACTATTCACTATAATTGAGTTGGAAAACTCTCCACTATAAAATAGAATGAAAAAATTTATTACCACCAGTCCAGCTATACAGAGAGCACTGAAGAGATTAATAATCAACACAAGAGACTGAAAAAAATAATGATACTAGAATAGCTGCTATCCAAAGAACTAAGAAAAGAAAAGAGATTTGCAAAGGAGAGTTTCTAGAAACACCAATCATATTTGTTTAGTATTTGGTGATATCCAATCAATCTTCCCACTAAATGAATCAATATATGTTTCTTAATAACTTTAAATATAAATGACTTCAGTTACATTAAAAAAAAAAAGAATAGCAAATTGGATTATGAAACAGGATGAAAACTGGGAGTGTTAGCACAAGCCCTTAATCCCAATAGTCTGGAAGCAGAGGCAGGCAGATCTCTAAGTTTGAAGCCAGCCTGATCTACAAAGTGAATTCTAAGATAGCCCAGGATAGGAAGAGAGACCCCATTTCAACATACCTAATTAAACAAGATTCATCCTTTTGTCCCAACAAGAAACACACCACCTCTCTTTCAGTGATAAGCAGTACCTTAAAATGGGGGGGGGACCTGTTCCAAGTTAATGAATGAGATCAGAAACAAGCAAGCAGTATTAGTTTAATACCTCACAAAATAGACTTTAAGTCAAAACTAATCAGAATAAATAAAGATTACTTCATTCGTTCTGATCAAAGCATAACCCACCAAGTGGACATTGCAAACCTAAACATACGTGTATAAAACTTAGGAGCATCCAATTTCATAAATTAATTACTGTTACTAACAAATCTACTGATACCTCTAAATAACAGTAATATTAAGTGACCTCAATATCTCACTTTCCCCAATAGACAGGTTATGCAAAGAAAAAATAAACAGATAAATACAGGTACTAATTGACATCATAGACAAATGGCCCTAAAAGATAGCTATACAACACTGGATGCAAAAACTACAAGTACTCATTTTTCTTTTTTGAAGATTTATTTTTTATGAGTGTTTTGCCAGTGTGTATTTTTATTACATTTCTTTCTGCTGCTATAGAACTCAAAAAAGGATGCTGAATCCCCTTGAACTGGAATTACAGATAATTATTAGCCACCATGTGGATGCTGGGACAAGAATCTAGGTTCTCTGCAATAGAAGCAAGTGTTCTTACCTGCTGAGTCCCCCAGTACACATCCTTCTTAGCGTTCCACAGAAGTGCCTATGAAACTGAGCACATAATGGGACAAAAAAAAAGAACCCACAAAATTTAGGAAAATAGGAATAGTTCTATGCAATTTATCTGACCACAGTGGAGGAAAGCTTGAAATTAATAACAGAAGAAACTGAAGAAAATGTATAAATTCACAGAAATTAATTTACTATTTAATGATGAATATATTATTGAAAATATAGTTTATAAATTCTTAGAATTAAATTAAAATAAAAGATGCAACACATAAATATTTCAAAATATGAAAGCATTCCTGATAATGAACCAACTAAAACACATTCCTTGAAACATTTTTGAATAACAAAGTAACATGATGAGTAATCAGAAGCAAGCAAACCCCATGCTCCTATTTACTAAACATGAGGGGTAAAAAAAAAAACAAAAAAACAAAACCATTTTAAGAACAACTCATGGTATGGGCAAACAGAGTTTAAAAGATTTGCTTTGTTTCCTTGGAGTTACTTCACAAGTTCTGAAAATTATCTTTTTCACAACTTCTTTCATGGACTATATTCTGACATCAGTTATGGAAAGTGCCTTCAGAGGTCATGGAGGTCTATGATACCCTCCCAAAAACCAATATAGCACTGTTGCTATTTCCTTGTTCTTTATCAGAATTATTTAGTAAGTACCTGTTGTTTCAGATAATATACACCTTTGTTATACTATATAGAGATGTCAAGCTGGACCTGAGGTAGAAATTTCCTTCCTGTTCACTAACTTTTTTGGTCTGGAAAAATGCAAT
The DNA here is from genome assembly GCA_033318265.1 of Phyllotis vaccarum. Taxonomy (NCBI): domain Eukaryota; kingdom Metazoa; phylum Chordata; class Mammalia; order Rodentia; family Cricetidae; genus Phyllotis; species Phyllotis vaccarum. The sequence goes on from JARWLC010000002.1 coordinate 100,858,961, forward strand.
GGAGGTTACCAGACAGGGGAAACACATCAATTACCCTTCACCAGATGAAAATGCCATGAACTATAAAATTAACTCGCGAGTCAAAATACATCCATTGGTACAATCATTGTTCAGCTGTAACACTGATAATCAGTTACTCTGATTGGATTAGAGTTCCACTCCACCAAAATAAATCAATGCCATGTACCATAAATCTAGTAAAAAACAAAAAAAAAACCAAACCAAACAAACAAACAAAAACAACAACAACAACAACAAAACAGGACTGAGAAAGTACTCTACCCTAGAAAGAAAACTGTATATGGTTAATTATTGTTACAGATCTAATAAAATACAAAATGGAGATGAATAAACTAATGTAGTTGGATTGTGTTCTGTTGCATTGTAAATAATTGTCCCACCTATTTAATAAAAACTTTGATTGGCTGAAAGTCGACAAGAAGGCAAGCAGGGCTACCAGACTAAGACTAAAAAAAAACTCTGGGAATAGGAAGAGCAGAACAGATATGCCATGAAGACACCAGAGAAGCAAACAGACGCAGAGGACAACTATGCTGCTCTGAGAAAAGGTACCAGGCCACATGACTGAACAGGATAAGAATCATGGGCTAGTTTAAATGCAAAGGCTAGCTAGCAATATTCCATAGACATAAGTTGATCAACATGAAATTAATGTAAGTTTCTGTGTGTTTCTGTGGGATTGTGGATCTGCAGGTCTGGACCAGAGGCCAGACAGGCCAGGAACTTAATAGTACAAACTAAAGACTAATCTCTTGCTGAAAATAACCATATGTAACTCAGAAACTCATACACCATGGGAAAGTGATAGTCAACAGATAATACTGTCTACAAACCAGAAACCCCACATGAGTAAAAGGGGACAGTCAACAGAGTGTGCAATACAAGAATATGAATTTTGTCTGCTATGGGCTTGCCAGAATAGAAGATAGATAAGCTGCATTTGGAAGAATAATAAAGGTTTCCTACAGCCCAGAGGGGGGAAAAACATTCTAATATGCTAAGACAGAATTGCATGAATAATTTGAGAGATTACAAGTATTTCAGAAGAGCTGAAATAAAAGAACAGAGAGATGAAATGACAGAAAAGAAGAAATGTCCTAAAAGATCTCATATGAAAGGATTTTAATGTTATTAGCTAGACAATTTTTTTCCTTGGGAAAATTTAAGACATATAGTTGAGAAAAATTTGAATTTAATACTATTTTTAATGAGCAAATGAAATAGTTCATCACTAAGATATGGTGGAGGAGAAAGTTTATTTTAGGTAAAAGGGAGATCATAGCCAGAGGAAGAGACAACTGGGAGAGAGTTGAGAGAGGTGATGATTCTGAACCATGGGGGTGGGGGGAAAATAAGGGGAGAAAAGGGAAACAAGGTACAGCAGTCAACAGAGCAAAGGTACAAAAGGGGCAATGTCTTAGATAGGGTTTCCGATGCTATAAAGAGACAACATTATCATGGCATCTCTTATAAAGGAAAACATTTAACTGAGGTGGTAGCTAACATTTCAAAGGTTTAGTCCAGTTTCATCATGGGGAGCATGGTGGTATGCAGACAGAAATTCTGATGGATTCCTCTTGATCAGAAGGCAACAGGAAGTAGACTCAGTATCACAGTGAGGGAAGCTTGAGCAAAAGAGACCTCAAAGCTTACCCCCAGAGTGACAGACTTCCTTCAATGGACCACACCTACTCCAACAAAGCCACACCCCCTAATATCGCCATTACCTTTAAGAGCCAATTTTTTTTAAACCATCAGAAGCAGGTAACCAACGTGACTGGAATATATTGGGAAGAGCCTTTGAGGAAAAAGCAGCCCAAACCTTGAGCTAAAACGTTCAATATAGAAGGAAAGGTCCATACTCTATCACAGGTGGAAACTGAGGGTTGCTGAGAGAACCTGGTCTGTTTTGATATGTTAAATAGGTACTTCAGTTTTTTGTCTCAGGGTTTGAGACTTGACAATGATGTGCACTTTACTTGCATATTTTTTTGTGGTAAGGACATTTAAATGCAAGTCTTTTAATAATATTTTAAATGTAGTATATTGTTATCAGCTAGTTACCATATTGTAAAATAGATATTTTGGTGCATTATTATTAACAGAAATTTTATCTCCTGATCAGTAGCTCCTATGTCTTTTATATTCCTCTCCATCAGCCATGAGTAGCCATGATTCTGAGTTATAGTCAGATTGATAGCTGTTAGATGGCATGTGGCACTCAGGACACAAAACTACCAATACTACAACTACTTGGGTAATGAGGGCGAGAAAGGAAATTCTTCATTGAATTTTCTCTAATTTCTCACTATCTTGTGAAGTACCATTCCAATGTTATTTGAAAGGCAATAGGAAAGGAAGCTGGGAGGTGCAATTTTTTAGGGATTCTGGCTCTATACCATATCACTGTGAAGGGTAAGTCAGGAATATAGATAGCAGTGAAGAAATAGCTGACTGGCATATACACATATGCTTTTATTTACATTAGAGTACCATATTAAATGCACAAAATTAAGTTATATGACCTCGGATATAAAATGTAGAGTTTTCCAGATACTGTTAGACCTCACCATACAGTGGAACTATTTAATGGACACTTCACTTTACTCATCCATTATAAAAATTAAAATAGGGTTTAATATCCCCAAACCTAAATTTTTTATGCAACATTCACTTTGAGATTTATAACCTCAATGTAGGCAGTCATTATTAATTATCTTATTTCCTGTTTAATTAAATGGATCTTTTATTCATATAGTCCATACTCTGCAGTTTCATCTGGACTTCTTTCTGGTATTACATAAGTATTAGAAGATGTACATTGATTCCTCCTTTACTTATTCCTCTGAGCATCTCTCTCAGGGCTCAACACATGGGAATATTGACTCGATGTTACTTGATGCTCTGTCTGTTAATTGCAAAGCTTCTGATAATCTGCAAAGAATGATGTTCTTTGCCATTTGCATCAGTGTTCTGATAAAAAAAAAAATCAACTTGTTTAGCTCCCTGGTGACAAAAAGAAGGAAATTTCAAGCAGATCCTATCACATGTGTTATTGTACATGGAGTAGCAAACTGATGAGATTTGAGAGAATGATAATGCCATGATTCATTATGTAACTGAGAAGGAAACACTCAGTGGTGGAGGAGAGGGCTAGTCAGGTAAAACACTTGTTGCACAAGTTCCATGGATCCATAGATAATCCATCTATACATGGAGGTAGCCTTTCTGAAAATCCAGTGACTGTAAAACATGGACTCAACAAGATGGCTAGCCACATTAGCCCAAATGGATCTCTAGGTTGAGAGACTCCACATCAATTGGTAAATTGGAGTGCAATAAAGCAACACATTTGACATTAAAATCAGGACTCCACACATAAGGACACACAAATGTATATCTACTAACAGATATAAATGCACTTTAACATTTTTGGAAAGACACATTACATGCAGATAAAAAAAGAGAGAGAGAGGGAGGAAGAAAGGACCATAACAGTGACAGTCTTATTGTAGATTTTTTTTATTTTCATTTAAAAAAAATGTCATTTTTATCTATGTATCCTTCTGATGCCCCTCCCTTCCCTCCTCCCAATCCCTTGCAATCAATCTTCAGCCTTGACCTTCCCCATCCATCCATCCCCTCCCCCAAAAGGGTGAGAAGTCCCAAGGCGGGCCAGCCCAGGGCAGCACTACTCCAGACATATCTAATTCACTCATCCCAAAGTCAACCCGGGTGTCCCTCTCTAGGGAATGCACTCCAAGGTGCCAGCCCATGAACAGGAACAAAGTCTGACCCCACCCCTCATGGCTCCACACACTGCTCATGCCAGTCGAAAGCCACATGTCCTGAGGGCCCAGCTTCCCTCTCCCAGATGGATCTCCAGTGGTAATTCCAGATTCAGTGAGCTCCCCAAAACCCCAGCCACCCATCATCATGGGAACCTTCCTCATAATACCTATCTCCTTGCTCATATAGACTCTCCTCCTCTGCTCTCAGCTGGACCAGGAGCTCTGACCAGTGTCAACCATGGATCTCCGCCCCCACCTGCATTCTCAGCTGGGTATAAGTTCTGTGCTGACACCTAAGGTGTTTACTCATTTGATTATAGGGGAAGTCCCATTTAGGAACCCCATCCATCATTGTTTGGAGACTTGGCCAGGGACATCCTGTGAGTTCCTGGAAATTTCCCTAACACCCATTCTCTTTCCAACCCCACACTGGCTTCTTCTATCGAGATATCTATCTCTCTCCATCTCCCTCTTTGCTCCTCTCACTCAACCATCTCCTTCTTTCAAGATTTGTTCCCAACTCTTCTTGGTTGCAACCTATTATGACCCCAATTTTCTAAGGTGATCTTCTCTATTTTCTCTCCTTAGGGGAATCTCTTAATGTCTCTTAAGTTCTTTCTAATACCAAGATGTTCAGGGATTGCAGTTTATAGCTTAGGTATTCTTTACTTTTTGTCTAAAATACACTTATAAGTGAGTATATACCATGTCTATCTTTCTGGGCTTGTGGAGGATATTCTCCAAGTCCAACCATTTGCCTGAAAATTTTAGGATTTTATTTTTTTAACTGCTGAGTAGTACTCCATTGTGTAGGTATACCACAGTTTGCTAATCCATTCTTCACTTGTGGGGCATCTAGGTTGTTTCCAGTTTTTTGCTGTTATGAATAATGCTGCTATGAACATAGTTGAGATAATGATTTTGTGGTAGAAATGTGCATTCTTTGGGTATATGCCCAGTAGTGGTATTGCTGGATCCTTAGGGAGATTGATGCCCAGTTTTCTGAGAAATAGCCATACTGTACTCTAGAGTGGCTCTAAAAGTTTATACTCCCACCAACAATGGAGAATTGTTCCACTTGTTCTACATTCTCTCCAGCATAGGCTGTCATCTATTTTTGAACTTAGACATTCTGATCGGTGTAAGGTAGTATCTCCAAAGTTGTTTTGATTTGCATTTCTCAGATGGCTAAAGATGTTGAACAATTTTTTAAGTGCCTTTCAGCCATTTGTAATTATTCTGTTGCAGATTCCCTTTTTAGTTCTGAAGCCCATTTTTTAATTGGGTTATTTAGGTTTGGGGGCTCTAGTTTCTTGAGTTCTCTATATATTTTAGAGATCAGTTCTCTGTCAGATGTAGGGTTGGTAAAGATCTTATCCCATTCTGTAGGCTATCATTTTGTCTTATTGACTCTGTCCTTTGCCTTTCAGAAGCTTCTGTTTCAGGAAATCCCACTTATTGATTGTTGTTCTTAGTGTCTGTGCTACTGGTGTATTTAGGAAGTGGTCACCTGTGCCAATGCACTGAAGGTATTTCCCACTTTCTTTTCTATCAAGCTCAGTGTAGCTGGGTTTATGTTGAGATGGTTGATTTCTTAACAATCCAGAATCTCATGTGAAACCACAAGAAGCTCTATTGAATATATAATTTTACTTAAAATGTGGGTGTGGTGGTTTCTAATAAAAAGGCCTATATTGAGAGACATTATTAGGAGGGTTGGACTTATTGGAGTATGTGTAATCTTGTTGCCAGAAGCATGTCAGTGTTGAGGAAAACTTTGAGGTCTCATATACAATCAAACCACAGTCATTATCTCAGACCATTTTCTGTTGCTTTCCAAACAAGATGTAGGACTCTAAGCTTTAGATTCATATCTGCCTGCAGGCCACCATGCCTAACCATTATGATAATGAACTAACCATCAGACACAAAAAGACATCCATTAAATATATTCCTTTATAAGAATTGGTCATGGTATCTCTTCACAGCAATAGAAATCCTAACTAAGAAAAATGCTGATACTAAGGACTGGGGTATTGCAGTGATAGGCTGCCCATGCTTTTGTTTGAAGTAATATGAACCTTGGGGCTGTGGATTAAAAAATCAGTTGAATGATTTAAGTACTGCTTTAATGGGACATAATAGTATGAATATGAAAGACAGTTATTCAGAGTCTGATTTAAATTGTTGGTGCCTGGATCAAGAGGTTTAAGAAAAGAAAAATGTTAGTATCTGCCCTAGAGACCAGTCTTGTGAAACCTTGGTGAAGAATGTGACTGTTATTGCCCTTGTCTGAAAATTTTGCCAGACACTAAACTGAAGGGTTTTAGATTAAGTCCATTGGCAGAGGAAATCTCCAAAGAGATAGTTATGGATTCTATCATATGGTTATTAGTGTTAACTCTAATAAATATTTATAGTTAAAAGAAGCAAAGGAAGGAAATAAGTGTACAAAACGTAGAGAATGAGAAAAGGGTCGCCAGGTAGTGGAATACAAATAAATCCTTCATTCAAGGAGATAAACAGTTTAAGAAATGAACAAAACAGAGTGGTGGCATCAGGGCAAGGCCACATCCAGGTAAATTTCCAACTGTAAAAAGGAACTAAAGAAAGGCTTAGAGCTAGATATGATGCTGCATGCCTTTAAGACAAGCCCTTCAGAGGCAGAGGCTTATATATCTCTGAATTTGAGACTAACCTGGTCTACAAAGCAAGTTACAAGACAGTGAAACTGTAGGAAACAAATCATGGAAGACAGAAAGATGTTTAAGATTTAATTGAACGAGGAGGCCATGTCCATGCCCCAGCAAGCAGCAGAATTTGACAGCTTTGGTGATCACATGGTTCTAGCTTTAGAGTCAAGGATAGAAGAAAGTGGTTGTGGAATATTCCTCTGTGACTAAGGAAAGCTGCTGAGGTCAGGCATGTGTCAGGGGTGTCGCTGAATAGAGGGCCAGGGAGACAGTTGAATGAAGCTGTAAAATTGAAGCTCTGGATTTCTGTGGATAACCCAAGATGTTGAGGATGCCAGAGCCATGGGATACCTGTTAAGGAAAGCTACAAACAGGGGGTTGATATAGACCAAGATAAAGAAGTATGTTGCAACAACAAAGATGAAATAAGATTGGAGATCCAAAGAGTATTTTGACATTAGACATGGAGATGCAGAGTTTGGAGTTTGCTCAGCTGTATTTTGGTCTTCCTTTGGTCCATTATTTTCTTGTTATACTATCTTACCTATATTTTAGAATGGTAATGTAAATACTGTGTTGAAAGTATGGGGTCTATTTTTTATTTCAACTTTATAATGGATCACAGTAAAAGATTGTGTGAATCTCAAAGGAGAATTTGAACTTTATACTTTTACAAAATTTTCAGATGGTTATAGACTATGATTACCTTTAAAGTTGGACTGAATGCATTTTTTTATACTATAATATGACTCCTACCTTTGGGAGCCAGGAAGAAAATAAGGTAAAAAAAAAAAAAATAGACATCAAAGAGAGTAGCAGTAATTGGAGGTGGGGCATTGTTGGAGTAGGTATGGTCTTGTCCCTGTGGAGGTGGACTTCGATATTTCACATATGATAAAGCTGTGCAATGAGTCAGTTCACTTCCTATTGCTTGCCAATCAAGATGTAGGCCTGTCAGCTCTTGACCTATGCCTGCCTGAAAGCCACCATATCCCACCATGATGATAATGAACTAAACTTTTAAACTGTAAACCACTCAATAAATGTTTTTCTTTTTGAGAGTTGCCATGATCTCTCCCTGATCCCATATCTATCAAGATATCTCTTTCATTGTTCTCCCACTCCATCTCTGTTCTAGCTCAACAATCCGGTTCCCTTATGTTGTCATCCCCCATCCCTTCCCCCCAATTGCCCCCCCCCATTGTCCACAGTTTAGTCAAAAGATGTTTTCTATTTTCCCTTCCAAGGGTTGTCCATGCATCTCTCTTATACTCCACCTTGTTAGCTAGGTTCTCTGGAGCTATGGGTTGTAGTATGGTTATCTTTTGCTTTATAGCTAATATCTACTAATAAGTGAATACATGCTATGTTTTTCTTTCTGAGTCTGGGTTCAATCAGGACAATATTTTCTGATTCCACCCATTTGATGCTAGGGAAGTTCCTAGGAATCCAGAAGGATGATCCAACCATAGACTGCTAGTAATAGTGAAGAGGGTGCCTGAACTAGCCCACCCAGATTATCTGATTGGTGAATACCCTAATTATCATCATAGAGCTTTCATCTAGTAACTGATAAAAGCAGATGCAAATGTCCAAAGTCAATCACCAGGCCAAGTTCTGGAAGTCTGGTTGTAAGAGGGAAGAGAGATTATACAAACAAGGAGGAAGAAGATTATGATGGGAAAATCTACAGAGACTTCTAAACCAAGCTGATGGGAACTCGAGAACTTTAGGCTGACAACTGTGGAGCATGCATGAGATCATAATAAGCCCTCCGCATACAGGAAAGAGTTATGTGGCCTGGTCTCTTTTAAGGTACTCATGACAGTGAGATCAGGATCTATTCCTGGTGCATGAGATGCTTTTTGCAGCTCATTACCTATGGAAAAACATCTTGCACAGCCTTGATACAGGGAGTAGGGGCTAGGACCTACCTCAACTGAATGTACCAGGCTTTGCTGACTCCCCATGGGAGATTTTACCTTTTTGTAGGAGGGTATGTCAGAGGGGAAAGATGGGGGGTGGAGTAAGAAGAGGGATGAAAGGGAAATCTGTGGTTGGTATGTCAAATGAATAAAATTTTCTTAAATAAAAAGAATTGTGATGGCAGTGATATCTCTTCATAGCAATAGAAACCCTAACTAAGACATTGGATAATAAGAGAATAATGGACTCTGAATCTGTAATATACCAACTTTTTCAGAACCATTCAAGTTCTAATCAGTAAATAAGCCTTAGAGAAGGCTAGCATAAGATACAGCTTCTCTTCAGAAACTTCTGTTCGTATTTCACACAGTCTTTGCAAAAGCACCACTTAAAGATCATTTGCAGAGGATGGCTAGTAGTAGGCTAACTAATCAACCACCAAATGGTAAGCTGGAGGAAAGCAGATAAGAAGGAAGCATTCCTCAAAATGCAAGAATAGAGAAGCATATAATTTACAAGTTAATGGCAAAAGATGTTCAAGATTTTTAGGGCAATAAACTAGGGTCTCCAATTCTCTAAAAAATGAGTCAGAACAACATCGAAAAGATTAACACATTTTTTTCCTATTGTAACTTATAGGCAAAGTAGTTGATATTAATATGTTTAAACAAAATATTTAATTGTAATGAGTTGGAGAAAATGTTTGTAAAGATGAGAAGACACTAGAAATCATAACAGGTTGGTTTTAGAGTCAATTTATATTGTCTTTAACAGTTTGGTTGATTGTGATTCTCCTCTGTGAGTACAAGACACTGAAATTATAATATAGACATTATAATGCAAATGTTGCTATTATTAATATATTTTGGATTTATTCAAACCTATTTCCTACAGGGTAAATCTGAATAGTTCATAAATGTATGTTATACTTTTCTCTTCCTTTATTAATACGTGAATTATAATAGTTCAGCATAATACAAACTAATTAAATGATTGAAGTGATTTGTTTTTCTTGATTCTTGTTTTATTTTTTCTCATTTTTCTATTAACAAAATAGATTTTTTTTAATGGAATATATACTGCCTCCCTTAACAACCAATTTCTTTGTCTCAGCAGCCAATTTTCATAGGAACTTCCAGGGAACAGGAAATTGTCTGACTACACTGGCCAGGGAAGTAGGTATGCAATCTTCAGACCTTCCCATCTCATCTTCTCCTCCAAACACAACATACCAGTTTCATAGTAGTCTCATATCAGCTCTGTAATAGACTACAAGTAATGGTCTCTCTGTGCCCATTATGAGGGTACTAAAGAGATCTAGGTGTCATAACCTGCCTTTCTCCCTCTTCAGGGTGCCCCAAGCTCCCCTCCTCCTTCTAGCATATCTCCATGCCTAAGTGTCAGCTTCCAATATCAAGAAACACATTCTAACTAGAATAACCTATGACACCACAAAGCATGATATAATTCTCTACTAGGCAAATACACCCTATACACTCTCCTAAAAACCAGAAAAATCAGCAGAAACAAATTAGCAGAATGCCCACCCAGCAAAGAAAAGGCCGTGATACAGCACCTAGAATTATAATTACCCAAAATCCAGATGCCTACATTCCAACTTAAAAACACAGTCAATACCATCCACAACAGTATATCTCACTAGAGCCAAGAACTCTAGTACATTAGCCCCCAGAAAATGCAATTTAGATGGCATAAAAGACAAGGACTTCAAAATACCCTTAATGAATATGTTAAAGGTCCTTAAAGATGAAATAAATGGATCTATTAAAGAAATTAAATGGAATTAAAAGTAGAATAAAATGAAAAAAAAACAGAATTCAAGACTTGTAAGTGAAAAGAGAATCAATAAAACCCGACAGATAAAAACTAGAAAGAAAACTTGAACCTGAAAAGGCAAATAACAAAAATAAAATACAAATAACAAGTAATATGAGAAAAATAAATAAAAAGGAGGAGAAACCCACACTGGACAACCAAAACAAATAAATCAGAATAGACAATTAATGCTTATTGATAACTCTCAACATCAATGATGTCAATTTCTCAATAAAATGACAGACAAAAAGGTGAAGTTTATAAACAGCATCCATCTTTCTGCTGAATTCAAAAAAACACACTTTAACAGCCAGGAAAAAACATTTCTCAAAATAAAAGAACGGAAAAGATAATCCAATCAAATTGACATAAGATTCAAGATGCTATAGTCACTTTAATATCTGACAAAATAGACTTCAAAGAAAAATTAATCACAAGAGATAGGCAAGAATACTTTATACTCAACAGAAAAAAATATACTAATAAATATTGTAATTCTAAACATCCATAAATCAAGCACAAGGGTACTCAAGTTAGATAATATACACTACTACTGTATGAAAATTCTGGCATGATTTTTTATTCATAATAGAATTTTTATTTATTTGTAATATGCAAGACATAGGTGAACAGACTCATCATATATGTTTCTGTCCCAAAGGGGCTATTCACTTCAGTCTAATTCATGTCTTTTACCCCCTAATATATTAGATGAAATTCTGCCATATAACCAAAATGTATGAAGCTTCATAACACACTGTCATTTCTACAAATGATACATTTCTAAACCCCACCATTTCTACAGTACTTTTAAAGACACATTTTTTCGCAGAACTTCAGAAAAAAAAAAAAAAAAAAACAACAACAACATTTTTTCTTCATTTTCCTTTCTCCATACATCATCTCTCATATAGGACTTAAGCAAAATGGTTAATGGAAAACTTCTTGTTATTGTCTCGTGATATTGGATGTCTTTCTGTGCACTGTGAATTGCCACTGGATAATAAAGGAGCTGTTTTGGCCTATGGCAAGCCAGCTGATAGGCATGGGGAAATTCGAGCATAGATAAATGGGAAGAATGCTCAAGTCACTCAGAGAGTTAATCCAGCTGGACAAAAAGCATGATATAAAAGTACAGGCAAAGCCATGAGCCACATGGCAATACAATAGATTAACAGAAATATATTGCATTAAGTTGTAAGAGCTAGTTTGTAGTAAGACTCAGCCAAAGGTCCAACAGCCTTTTTGTGATTATTTAGGGCTAAGAGGCTACAGAAATGCAGGGACAGACCTTGTGACAGATGGGCCGGAAAATTTTTACTACAATCTTACATACACAAAAACTTTAAATTCTTACAAAAAAAAAATTAACAGCTTCGATCCACAAAAGAGTATCAATAGTATGTACCACTGAAATAGGGATTAACAGTCATCGAAGCTGCAGGCACTATAAACTACACACTGCATTCTGCATTTTTAAAATCTATTTATTTAGCTATTTAGCTAGAGAATCTGACAGCCTCATTCTGTGGATTTTAGACATGGCTTTTCCTTCCCATTTTGGGCCTCTGTAAACTGCTTTCTGCCTGTTTTCTATTAAAGTCCCATTTATATTTCATGAAGTATATATAGCTCTGTCTTTTTTCTATCATTTATTTCCTGAAAACCCATCTTTAATTTCTATTTCTGCACCTGATACAGATAATTCCTAAACAAAAAGTGTCTCCCATAGGGGAACAGCTAGTAGCTGTGGTGAGTGCCCACTTGGCACTTCTCCCATTCTTCCTTCTAGTGTTTCTCTGCCCAGAGGCTACTTTAAACCCAGCCTTGATATATGTCTCAAATGCACGTGTTTCAAGTATGAGCAGATAATCAAAATTAATCCTTTAAAAATATCCTTTGTAGGTCATTTTGTTCTTTTTCTACTCAGATAGCATAATCATAGTGTGAATAAGGAGAATTGGTGGGGGTTGGGCACAAAAGAAATAGTGTCATTTTAGTTTCTGGTGATACTTTTTATGCAGTATCAGATATATTTTTAATCAAGTCTGACTAATTATGTCATGATAGTGACAATACACTGCTTCATAGTGAAAGGTATATCTGCTCTTACAAATCCACTCAGGACTATTTCTGCCATATTTTTTTTTCAATATAGCACTTGCTTTTATTTTTATGCAAGTGGTGATAGATTTTTAGACTTATGTTAAATTATGTGGTATTTACATAATATAAAATTCATCTCCTAACAATTTTAATTTGTATAATTCAGTGATTTTTTAAAAAGATATGTACAACTTTGTAAAATTGATCTTACTGATTTCTGAATATTTGTTTTATTACAGAGAGAAACTCTTCATACTTAGTAGAAGGTCCACAGGATCCTTTCACCAATAACCTGTAGGTAGCCAACTAACACTCTGTATTATCTCTCTATGTTGCCTATTTGGTACATCTTGCATATGTAATGGATTTATGATGTTCCATTGTAAATAATTGTCCCACCCACTGGTTTAATGAAAAGTGCTGATTGGCCAAAGGCTGACAAGAAGTGTAGGTGGGGCTACCAGACTAAGAAGACTCTAGGAACACGCAGAACAGAGCAGAATACCAGAGAGAAGCCAGAAGAAACAGAGGACAACCATGCTGCTCTAAGAAAAGGTACTGAGCCCCATGGCTAAACAAAATAAGAATCATGGGTTAGTTTAAGGGTAAAGAGTTAGTAAGTTATATGCCTGGGCCTTATCCAATCAGCCTAAAATTAATGTAAGAATCTGTGTGCCTCTGTAGGTCTGTGGGTCTAAACCTTGAGACTAGACCCGAAAGTCCAGGCCAGAAACCTCGTACTACATGCATAAGTAGGACCTTAAACATATTAAATGTAGTTACATACCTTGAATATGCACATATAATTTTTAAATGATGTCAAGCTTTCATTTCATTTAGATGCATACCTTCTGTAAAATTGCTTCAGTATGGTGACTAAAATATTGTGTGACTATAACTTAACAAATTAATCTGTTATCCAAAGTTGTGCCATTTTATATTACCAAAGCAAAATACAAGAGACATGATGTAATTGCTTGCTGACCACAACTTAGTACCTTTTGATATCTTGTATTTTACTTATATCTATTGTGATAGTTAAAAAAAAAAAAATGGTCCCCAAAAAGGAGTGGGACTAATAGAAGGTTTGGCTTTCTTGGAGTAGGAATGGCCTAGTTGGAAGAAGTGGGTCACTGTGGAGGCAGGCTTTGAGGTCTCAAGCCACACCATTAGATTAGATCAATTCCTGTTTTCTATGACTCAAGATCTAAGGACTCCCAGCTTCTGCTCCAGCACTATAACTGCCCTGAAGCCACTATCTATCCTGCATCATGATAATAAAGGACCAAGCCTCTGAAAATGTAAGCCACTCAATTAAATGTTATTCCAAGAGTTGCCATGTTAATGACATTTTTTTCACAGCAATAAAAACCATAACAAAGACAGAAGTTGTTATCTAGGACTGGAGTATTTCTGTGAAAGGCCTAATCCTGTTTTTGTTTTTGTTTTTGGAGGAATTTGGACTTTGGGAATTTGGGTGAGGGAAGCAAAGAAATGCTTTGAGCACTGCTCAATTGACCAGTAAAAACATGAAAGACAGTGGTGCTAAAGGTGACTTGAACTGCAGTGGCCTGGTTTAAGATGTTTTAGAAGAGAAGAATGTTAGTGTGCGGCCTACAGACTGATCTTGTGATATTTTGGTGATAAATGTGGCTGCTTTTTGCCCTTGTTTGAGAAATTTAGTTGAGGCTGAAGTGAAGTGTCTTGGATTAATTTCATTGGCAGAGGAAATCTCCAAATAGCCTAGTATACACCCCATTGTGTGCTTATTAGTGTTAACTCTAAAGAACATATATAAAGAAAAGAAACAAGCTGAGCAACAAAAGATATTTGAGGAGAAAAGGAGCACTGGAAAATGGAATGGAGATAAGTCCCTTAGTCAAGGAAATAAACACATCAAGATGTAGAGTAAAGGGAGTTGTGGCCTCAGAGTAAGATCTCACCTAGCTAAGTTTCCAAGTTATGAAAAGGAAGTAAGGAAAAGCTTAGAGCTGTGTGTGCTCTGGTGAATACCTTTAATCTCAGCACTGGGAAGGTAATGGCTGCCAGCTTCTCTGATTTTTGAGGCCAGCCTGGTCTACCAATTCAGTGCCAGAGCAGTCAAGCTTAAGCAGTGAAAGAAGCCATGGAAAACAGAAAGTTGATGAAGAGTTAATTGAACAAGGGAGCCATATCCAGCCCCAGCAGCAGAACTTGAAGCTGTATTCATGTGGTTTTGGCTTATGTGTCAAGATAGAATTGTGTTATGGAATTTGCCTCTGAGTTCAAGAAAAGCATCTGAGCCCAACTATATGTCTGGGTGTCTCTGAATAGAAATGTAAAGAGGCCATTGTGTAAAGCTGTGAAGTTGAAGCCTGAATTGTTGTGTAAATGCCAAGATGATGGAGACATCAGAGCAATAAGACATCTGTTAAGAACAACTGCTAACAGGGAGTAGAAACAGCCCAAGAGAAAGAAATATGTTGAGGTCAGCATAAATGAAAGGAGGTGGAGATTTGAAGAGCATTTTGACATCAGACATAGAGATGGAAAGTTTGGAGTTTTCCCAAGTAGTTTTTTGTCCAGTATTTCCTCACTATGCTCCCTTCCTTGTATTTTAGAATTTAATGTATACAATGTGACATTATATGTTGGAAGTATGTTGTAACAGTAGGGTTTCTTGGTCCCAGGAACCAGAGGTCCACACCCACAGACCTGCAGCCCCAGACCACTTAGCTGCCCGCAGTTGATCAGGCCCCCAGAAATGACTCAGACACTTGTATTAACTTCATGCTGTTTGGCCTATGACTCAGGCACATTGCTAGCTAGTTCTCTCATCTTAACTCAACCTATTTCTATTAATCTGTCTACCACTTGTCCCATGACTCACCTGTGTTCCTTACTTGTTGCTCCTTTGGGCTTTGAGCTTGGTCTGACTGATTCTACCCTGCTTTTCCAACCTATGCTGTGATTTCCTCTCCTATTTTTTTTTATGGTATTTGTCATGGGCCAAACAGCTCCTTTATTTAAAGATTGACATTCACAGCATACAGAAAGGCATTCCCACATCAGTATGTAGTCTGTTTTCTTTTTATTTTATAGGGAATTACAGTTAAATTTCAGAAGAGACTTCGAACTTCATGCTTTTACATAATTTTGAAACTATTATAGATTATGGGGACCTTTGAGGTTGGATTGATGCAGTTTTGCACTACAATATGGCTTCAAGTCTTTGAGGGTCTGAGAGCAGAATATGGTAATTTGACAGAAAATGGCCCCTAAAAGGGACAACATTTTTACAGGGGTTGGCCTTGATGGAGTAATTTTGGACTTGGTGGAGGAAGTGTTACTGTGGAGGTGGGCTTTGATGTCTCATATGTGCTCAAGACAGTTCAACAGTTCATTTCCTGTTGCTTGCCAATTAAGATGTTGGACTCCTAGCTCTAGCATCTGCCTGCAAGCCACCATGTCCCATATACGTAAACTAAGGCTAAATATAATAAAATCTAAAAATTAAAGTAATTATTAAGTTCATTAAAACGGTGATTCTTGGTGGTAATTTAATACTTACTTTAATTTTTAGAGGAAACTCAATGATGTTTTCTATAACTTTACTGATTTGCATACCATTCAAAACTGTGCAAATTTCCCCCTTCCTCTATGTACTTTCCCATACCTGTCAATATTTATCTTCTGATATTAGTTACCAAAAGAATGTGTTATCTCATAACAGCTTTAATTTGTATTTCTATGATGACTTACAACTTTGAATATTTCTTACATACTGTTGCTATTTTTGTGTCTTCTAACAAATACATGCACTTCTTTGTTTATTAATTTAGTTTGTTTTCTTGATGATGAGTTGTTTGACATTGAATAATTCACTATTAATCTCTATTAATTGTGTGGTTTTAAACATTCTTTGCCTTTGCACAGGTTATTTCTTCAATCTGATAACTGATTGATGCTTTTGTTGTGCAAAATCTTCCTAGTTTGATATAATCCAATATGTTTCTTTTTGCTTTTGATACCTGTGTGCTTGGGGTAAAACTTTATTACACAGGCCAATGCCATGAAACATTATCACTGTTTTGTTTTGTTTTTCAATAGAAGCATAGTTTTGGTTTTTACTAAAATTAAATCATCTTTCCATTTTAGACCATTTTAACACTTAGTTTATTTGTTTAGCTGCCAAGTGGGACTATACAGCCTTAGGGTTCTAGTTAACGTATTCACAGGATTTTTTTAACCAACTCAAACTGTGACAAATCTAATCTTGACAAGCTGAGTGGGGCTTGGTTCTGTCCACAGCAACAGATAGTTTCAGCAACCAATATTTCAAGTACACACAAGTTCCATGTTGAACTTAGTCGCCTAGATTTAGGGATCAGCTTAGATTATCTCCCCAGAATTTTAAAGCAGGATAACTGTAGGAGAATTTTCCTAAAGAAAACTGCAGTGAGTACCCACGTCTTTAAATATACAGACAGAAAAGCAGAGTTTGTCAAAGATGAAGAACCACCAGGGAAATACAGTGAACCAAAATAATGTTTTAAAGCACCAATGACTGATGCTAATGACTTATCTGTACAAAAATACTCAACAAAGAGGTGAAAATAATTATCTTAAGGAACCTCCATGAATTTCAGAAACCAGTTCAACAGGGTAACCAAAATGGTGCCAGAATAAAAAGTAATATTATAAAGATTAGAATAATAATAAAAAGCAAAAGAGAAATCCCATAGCTGCAAAATACCACAGAAGAGATGAAGAATACAATAGAAGTCACCAGTAACAGAATTAGGCAAGTAGATAAATTAATAACCCTAAGACCCGCATATTCAGAAGAGAAAGACGTGAAAAGTAATGGAAAAGATTAAAGTTTGTGTAGTTTATGTGGCACACCAAAATAAGAAACTTTCAAATAATAGTTTAAATTCAACAAGGAAAAGATGTAGGAAACTTGTTTATAGCTACAATGGTTAAAAAAAAAAAAAAAAAAAACCCAGCAACAAAAAAACATATAAAGTGGTTGAAATGTGTTAATACCTAGCTTTTGAAAGGTGAAAAGTCTCCCAACCTACTCAGTTTAATAAAGACTACTCTGTGACATAGTATGAACGTGCTAGCCATGAACAGTGGAATAGCATGGCCCAGTTAGAGTGGGAAAACTCCCAACCAGAAAAACCATCCTTCAGTAACAGAGGTCTGTGGTAGGATTCAGGTGTCAGCTGATAAGATCCGAGGATGCTTACCCAGGGTCCAGGGCCCCTGAGGGGGGCGTGGCCAACCCCATTGATAAGGGGCTGCTGGGACCCCTGAAAAGCCTGTTTGCCTGGTTCCTGGCTGCTGGAGAGATTGGTTTGGAATCCATTGAGCACCATTCCAGACTCCAGTCCTTGTCTAGGCTCTGCTATAAGCTATTACCTGTACCATGAGTGTTGGCTTATATTTTAATAAATATCAATCTTGGACTGGTGCCTTCTAAGAAAAACTTCCCCTACAGAGGTCTAGACTATCGAAACAAAACTTGAAGAAATTCATGTTTGCAAGAACTATGGAAAAAGAGTCCTAATGAGCAAAATGACAACATCCGAAAAGATGTCTCACTAGTAATGCACATGACTAAATTTAGCTGCAATGTTATATTAAATAATTTTTATCTTTAGTATTAGAGTAAGAGGACAACTATTAAAAACAAGAGGCTTGTACTATAAAAATATAGATTTTAAGGTCATATCATTAAGAGCTTTAAGGAAATCATGTCCACTCTAACTGTTGTTTATTTCTGCAGTTACAGTTAGGTCACTGTTGGCTGAAAAACTCTACTGCAGAAATGGGACTTACTTTTGTATTCTCATAGTGAACACAAAACAAAAACTAGTAATAGATACATATAAAACAAAACCAAGTAGTTCAGTGGTCTCCTTATGGGAGTGAACCATCGTTTTGAAAGTGTGGATATGGAAGAAGCCAAGCCTGATGATTGCTAGCTTTATGACCACAGAGTACAGCTCAAGGCTGAGTCTCTGCTTTGTTGTCTCTAACATTAAGCTTTAAAGTTCTAGTTTATATATTTTCATATGGTTTCTTTCTTCCTTTTTTTGTTTCTTTGTTTGCTTCTTTCTTTTTTCTTTCCTTCTTCTTCCTTCCTTCTTTTCTTTCTCTAATTTAATGTAAATGACAAAATTGTTTTAAGTTCAGTTACATACAGTAGTTTGTGTGTGTGCATGTGTATGCATGTGTGTGCGTACAGTATTTGAAATGTATCACTTAGATGAAAACTATAGATTGCAAAAGGACATTACACAAAAAATTCTATCTTTAATATTATATTCTTATAGGTATCTTAGAATTTTTTGGAGGATATAGCAAACATTAAGTTCTGAAAGTCAGAAGTATGACTAGTTGAATTTGTTTCACTGCTGTTTATAATGAATGATTTGTTTTCAATTAACCCATGAAACTGTTAGGACCCAGAAATCCTTTTTCTATACAAAATAAATGGATAGATCGATCGATCTATTTATCTATCTATCTATCTATCTATCTATCTATCTACCTATCTCAGAGAGAGATAGATTATAATATAATGACATCAATTCCTCGTGACATTGTCCCTAATTTCTTTCCAGTTCATGGCATCTTTGTCTTTGACTTTAATGTGCATTTTTTTAAACTTAGCTGTGAACCATGGTTTAAAAAATAAATATTGTTTCTAACTTTGTGTTCAAAGACACTATTAGTGACTATTTTACCTCTGCAACCAAAATAATTGAATGAAAACAATTTGAGGAGAATAGGTTTATTTAGAAGGTACAATTAGCTCACTCTTAGCAGCAAAGATCCTGATGGTAAGGGTTATGCCCATTTTGGAGGATTAGGAAACAATACATTTCATAAACCCAGGACCAGGCCAAGCTGCAAATTTCTGATCCTAATGACCTGTTCCCTCCAGTGAGGCCTACTAAAAGACTGTAGAGCCAACCAAAGCACAGCCACATGTTGGTGAACAAAAATTCAAAGCACAGAATTATAGGATCTGTGTGATGACTCAGGGAGTAAAGATTCTTGGTGCCCTAACATGACAACCCACATAAATCACAGATGGAGAGAACAACTCCTGAAAGTTCTGTTGTGATCGCCATACCACATTTTATATCGTGAAAAGTTTCCCTTCTGCATATATGTCTCCCCACTAATAATAAGAAAAATTTGAAATGATTTTAAAAGCCGTAAAGTTCTGACTTTATACTCTAAGTATAATTATAGGAGCCCACTGGCCCAGGAGCCATAGTCAGGGGGAAAGGGATGAAGGAGGAAATGAGAAGTAGAAACAGAGTAGACTAGTTGTCTTCCAACAGTTCCTTCCAAGTTCCAGTCATGAAAATCTAAGAAGTGTCCACAATGTCTTATGCCACAAAGTTTTGCCCTCGATCATTTTGCTATACTGTGGCTAGTTGTGAATCACAGCCTTGATGAACTAATACCCTGAGGAGGGAGCTAGAGAAAAATATGAATGTAGTCAAATTTTCCATATTCTTAAGATGTGTTTCTTCATAAAATGTTAATTTACTAATTATTTCCTGTATTCTTGAAAGTGGACATTCTTGAAGCAAAGTTACATTCTGATAATAAATTTTGACTAAAGATATAGTGCTACTTTCAGTGAGCTAAAAGTATTTTCTCCTTGTCAGTATCTCTAGCAGAATCACAGATTGTGAAATCACTGGTGGCCTTAGGATATGCCTTTTCTGAGGATCACAAACTTTATTTTGGCAATGGCATCTTTGTTTCTTGTGACAAAATTAATATTATTGTAGCATTACCGTAGAAATGTATACATTAGAAGAGAGCCTGTACCTGCCTCTGGTGTGTTTAGGTAACTTTAAATGTCATATAAGGATCCTGGGGCTATTATGAGCAGTTCTAAGAATGGCTGAGTTAGTCTAAACTTCATATTCTCTATGTATCCAAACTGAACTACAGAAAGGCTGTAGTTTTTATTGTACTGTCAAGTTAATGTGCAGAAAATCCCCCTCCCGGATGTTTAATCATGATGATGAGTGGATATTAAATGGCCTTATCCAGTTTGTGCATTCGTTTTGCCATCTGTTTCATCTATTGTTCTCTAAGGCTGCCTGCCCTCTGGCCATTTCACACTCATTAATAGCCCCATCAGAGGTCTACTAAAGGGAGAAGACAATGGGAAATTCAAATCCCTTATTAGATCTTATCTAGAAGAAAGATGGAAACTAATGAATATGACAATATTGGATATCAGCTCTGGCTGGGATGGGAATGTGGTCAGACTGTTCATATTTCAGAACATTACTATAGAACCAAGTGTTCACTCATCCAACTTTAGACAGACTTATGCTCTGACCAGATGTGAACCATCCCCAAACAAAGACCAAATTCAATGTCAAACCCAGTCTAATTTAGGTTGAGGCATAGTGGTTGGCACCAGAATCCACTTAACTTTTGTCTCTTCTTACTAAAATATCTCAGTAGTTTCAGCGACCCTTCTATGTAGTTCTGTCTTGTAAATTTTGTTGCAAAGTGTCCTTTTCCTTGAAGTTTTCTTAGGAGTAGTAGTTAGGAGAAGATTTTAGGTGTGATTTTCTGTTGTATCTTGATCTCTACAATCAGACTGAGGCTTTCTTTGCTAAGATTATTTTGTCATTTCCCTAAAGGAATGTGCTATGGGTTCTTACAGCATTAGTCCTAGTATATTACAACACATTGCACTTCCTGTGAAGCCTCTGTGAAAATTTGGCATGGTTGTTGACTCTGTTGTTACCAAATTGAGACTAGTGTCTCATAACTTGTATGCTTGACTAAGAAATGAAACCAGCAGCTCAATCCATTTTGTGGGTCAGTAGTGGCAACCTCAAGTATATATACATTCTATACTACCACAGTCTACTATGCTTTAAGAAAAATATTCAAAAAATGGAGAGGTTTAGTAGTATTTGGCATGGTTGCACAAAAAATACACTTATAGAAACTTTTACAACTTCTTATTCTGTAATTCAATGTCAGTTTTCCTCTCAATCAAATTTGTGTTTATTTGCAGATATGTAAATAAGTGTATATAATCATGTCAATTGTATATATAAGTTAGTTTGATGTAGCCCAAGATGCTCTAGGAGAGGACGTATTTCAGTGGTTTAAATAAGATAGAAGTGTTTCTTTCCAAACACTAGATCTCAAATAATTTCATTGTCCTAGCCCTCTCAGTTATTAACTAGGACACTGGAGACATCCTTTCTCCTATAAGAGACAGAGTTGTACTGTTGTTTTACTGACAAATAATGATCTTGTCCCAGAGTGCTGCCATATATAAAGAATCATTTAATAAGCCTTACCCCAAATAGCTCTCTCACTCAAGCATAGCTAATGCATTTGTTCTTTTCCTTTGGTAGATTGTATGCTCTTTGCAAGTGGAAATTGTGTCTTCTATAATTTACCTTGAAAAGTCTTTGAATGTGTGGATGGTGGTTATTACCTCTTTTCCTATTACCACCAAGGACAGAACAAGGAGAAATAGCTTCAAGGGAAAGGAGATAATCAGATAAGTTGTTCAGATATTAGAGTTATTTATTGAAGGAGCTCATTGAATCTTCTTCCTTGAAAATATTTCAAATAGAATAGAAAATTCCAAGATATGACTAGTTTAGAAGTCAGTACGCCTAGATTTATATATTTAAATTTTGATGTGATTTTCAATAACTTAGGTAATCTTAGCTGTGTTATATACTTAGTCATTAGCCAGAAATACATAGAACTGGTTAGCAAAATGTCAGTAAATTTAGCCCAGAGATGTCCTCCCAATCCTCATCCTTTTGATAAGTTGATAAAACACTTGTCCTGTGACACATAGACATTATGCCATTTACTCATGCATTCAGTTAATGCTTATTCTACAGCAGACACTAGATATTAAGGGTAGAAATATGAATTTAGGTACTTTAAAATCAAAACTGATAAACCTTGACTACACCCTTAACCTAGACAGCACTCTTGATTTTCAGAAACTTTATGAATTGCACATCATCTCTAGCTCAAGTAAACAAATCCCATTTATCTCTAACTTGAGTGAATCCTAATATCTCCATGTCTCTATGTCCTGGCTACCTTGAAGTATACATTAAATTTAATAATAGTAATGATAATAATATTAATAACTTTATAATAAAAAGCAATTACTTGTCTGAGAGGTAAATATGACAGGAGCCTTGGGGTGGAAGAGGGGATTCCATTTGAAATCTGAAGAGGAACGTAATTAAGAATGAAAACAAGAGAGGGACAGGGAAAGGAGAGAGGGGGGAATGAAAGGCTTTGGGGTTGAGAAGCACCTCAGAGAAAATCTACAGACAGGTCTCACATTGAAGGGGATATCTGACTTTCAAACCTTTTAGGAAAGTATTTCTCAAACTATAGGTCATGACCCTCTTGGGAGTCCTATGTCAGGTATCTTGAAATCATATATTTATTATGATCCATAACAGTAGAAAATTACATTTATGAACTAGCAATGGAATTTTGTGGTTGAAGATCACCACAAGATTGGAACTATATTAAAGTGCTATGGCATTTGGAAGGTTGAGAACCATTGTTTTAGGCAGTGGTGGAAAGTTTTATTTCACTTAATTTAAATCAACATAACATGATAAGAACCACTGGATGAGTCAGGCCCTGGATGAGACCATCAGTCAGGAGTTGTAAAAATTACAGCAAAAAAAACAGCTTCTAACTCTACATCCCAGGTAGAGAGCTGCTGGTCACGATGGCCTGGTTCTCCAAACTGTGGGGTCTGGCTCCTTAA
Source organism: Phyllotis vaccarum (assembly GCA_033318265.1). Lineage (NCBI taxonomy): Eukaryota > Metazoa > Chordata > Mammalia > Rodentia > Cricetidae > Phyllotis > Phyllotis vaccarum. The sequence continues at coordinate 100,882,144 of JARWLC010000002.1, forward strand.
GAGTAAGAGCTTGAGGCTGAGGATCCAGGTCTGTAATCTCTGCTTTTACAGAAGACCCATGGTTAGTTTCAAGCACTCACAGTACAACCCATGATCATCTTCAAAGTCAGGTCAAAAAGATCTAACATACTTATCTGGCTTCTGCAAGTAAGAGAATCCACATGGTGTGTATAGTTACATGCAGAAAAACAGTTATGAACTAAAATTAAATTAATCTCTAATTTATCTTTAAATGTGAGTACTGTCTTAAAGAAACAGATCCATGTTGTAGTAAGACTAAAAACTCATATTGAGATTCTGTAGCTATTAGCAACTCCTACTTTGGTTCTTAACTTAATGTTTCCTAGTGTATACCTCAGTATCCAGTCCCCTTCTCCAATTGAGGAATCTCTGGGCTGAATCTCAGCCCTGGAAGGTCATAATGTTGTTTATGTCTTATTGTTCCCTTTGTCTGATTGGTGGAGAATGGATTAGTAACAGCAATATTGCAGAACAATTTTTTTCAGTGTGAAATATTTCCTCTCTTTCCTCCAGGAAGGAGGTAGTGATGCTCAAAATTTAGGAATTAAGCAACTACTAGTCTGAGGGATAATCTGAAACTAGCAAGACTCATAAAGTTCTTGTTCAAAGTTATAGAAGCCATAAACAATTCCTGGAGGAGGAAACTCTCCATATCATGGTAAGCAGCCTAAATATTATACAGAGAGCTTGAGGGTGGCATGTTTCCTGATTTATCATCCTGCATGCATGGGTTATTCTGTGATGCATTGGCTTTGAGTCACCTATGCACCTATAAGCAATACCCATAAACTCATTTCAACAAATTAGAATTTAATAAAACCAATACTTTGATCTGTCTTTGATTTGCTCTTTGGTATAAACAGATATGCGTTGGCATAGCTAACCAGAAAAGGAGTCTCACACATCAAATGAGTATAGACTGAAAAGAATTCTAGGAGATGTAAGCCTCGCAGCTTACACCTATTTTCACCTGAAAAGCAAATTACTAGACATTAGGGGATAGATAACAGGAGTTTTGTTATTACTTCAGTGTCTCATACATATATTATGTCTAAGGCAATGATCTAGATGTCTTTAACATATACTTCTAATCATTACCACTATCATAGAAAGTAAAAAAAAAAAAAATGAGATCAAGAGAGTCTAAGTATGTTGATTAGGGAAGGATATTTGCTAATGTAGAACCTATAATTTTACTGTCTTGATAATGTTATTCAAGAAATAACTCAATACAGTTTCACACTCAGGAAAACCTTTAGAGAGCTCATTAATAGAGATATATTATATCCAGAATGTAAATACCTTAGAGATCTGGGCATCTGGTTAGTGGGGATAAAAATGGAGACTTGTATACAGTACTGTGCTTTTCCCTCATTTTATCACTCAAAACACAGTCAGTTGATTGTACATAACTGTAAGGAAGATGAGCACAATTGTGCAAGCAAAGAAAATAATGTTTTGAAGAATTAGTTATTTTTCAGCAAGCTAAGTATTTATCTATGTTGTACATAGATAAATAAAATATGCATTAGTTTCTTTACTGCTATTGTGATAAAACACCCTGACCAAAACAACTTAGAGGAGAAAGGATTTATTTGGCTTAAAATTCAAGTTACAGTGCCTCTTGCAGGGATGTGAAGGCAGCAGGAACTTGAAATAGCTGGTCACATCACACCAATATACAAGAGCAGAGAGCAAGGTTAGTGCTTAGCTTGAACTCTTCATTTTATATAGTTCAAAAGCTCTTTCCGAGGGAATGGTCCAACCCAGAATTGAGATGGGGCATCCCACATCAATTACAACGATCTGGAAGATTCCTTTAAAAGTTATTCTTACAAGCTACTCTTAATCTAGAAGGTGCTTCACAGATGTGTATTGATAGCTTGTCTTTTAGATGTAGTGTTGCAGGAATAAATGAATCTCAAGGATGGATCTCTGAGAAAGTCAGAGATAATAGAGAGAATAAACACCACAGTCAGATCTTACCCAGCTATCTTCCAGCTTCCTCAGCCTGGCTTCTCTTGGCTTCCTCTCCTCTGTCTTTCTATTTCCCCCTTAAATACTCTCTTGGTAAGTTAAGGCGTGTCCCCACCGCTGCCTGCCTGGGACTGGAACTCCTTCTGTAAACTAAAGTGACCTCAAACTCAAATTGGATTAAGGGTGTAGGTCACCACTCCCTGGATACTCCCTGTGCTGGGATTAAAGTTGTGAATCACCACTCGCTGATCCTCCTAGACTGACTGTGGTAGATCCCTCTTATATCTCTGAAGCTTTCTTTCGGAGTTTTTATTAATACTAATCAGCACAATGGCAGAGTGATGATGCAAATCTTCTGACCAGTAGCCTAATTATGTTGGTGTGGTTTTGTGCATAAAAGATAGGATATTGGAATGCTTTGACAAAGGATGTGGGGGTTTTTAGGAATAATTTTAGTTCATCTTTGGAAATGAGGAGACACATTGGAGTTAGGAAGGGCCTTAGTAGTCCCATGACTAGTACAAGTTCTGCAGGTCCGATAGGCTTAAGAAAACATGAGATGATGGGAGGTAGCTATGATCCTCCTCTCTTGGGTGCCACCATGACATGATTGCACATGGAGTCATCTTTTTTGTAGTGGGGAGGAGGAGACAAGGTGTGGCCACAATCTTTAGGAATGGAGTTCTCGGCAGTGTACTTCATTGAGAGTTCTGTGAGCTTTTCCAAAAGATCAGTGATGTCTCAGCCAGCACTCCCTAAGTGCTCAGATTGCCTTGAGGGTGTTCATGAATGAATCCCACTCCAGCTAGAATGTTCTAGATCAAAAAATATTTCATCACTAAAGAGAAGCTGAATCAGTCATAGAAATAGACCAAAATCTTTGAGCCACTGAGTAATAATTGTAAAAATAAACTGCTCAAAATGATGAAAAAAATTCACCAAGAAGAAACTTTGAAGAAAAATGTGAAACAAATTTATGCTTTTTCAAAAAACTATGTCATACATGACATGACTTTTTATTTACATGTAGATCTTATGATGTTTCTTATACAATTATAAGTAAGCATTGATGTCATTGTAAGTAAACATTAGTTCAACAATAGTAACTGAAAACAACAGTATTCTAGGTTTTGAAGGAAAAGATGAAATCAAAGAAGTTAATCACATTTGTGAAACATCTGGAGCTGAAGGTATCCTGAGCTTTGTATTTAAGATAGTGCAAAAACATACCTGTTGCAGAGGTACACAGTCTGAAAGATTAGACATTAGAAATATTCTTTTAATTTTATATTTTTATATGTTTCAACTTATATCTTTTTATTTGCTTGCTTGTTTGTTCTTGCTTCTTTTTGTTTGTTTTCAAGACAGGATTTCTGTGTGGAACAGCCCTACTGTCCTGAAACTCACTTTGTAGGCTGGCCTCAAACTCACAGAGATCCACATAACTCTGCCTGCCAAGTATTGGAATTAAAAGAGTGTGTCACTACCACATGGTGTCAACTTGAATACTTTTATGCAATAAAAAAGTTTCATTTAAAAGAAAATCTCATTGAGATGGCTCACTGTGTACAGCAGTTGTTGAAAAAGTCTGAAAACATGATCTGGGCCTCCAGCACCACATAAAGATAGGAAAAAAAAATTCACTAAGTTATCCTCTGACCTCCACACTTTCACTATAGAACCCTTTGAATACACATCACAAAATTCAAAAGTAATATACTATAGCAATAGATAAACTTTTAAAATAAAAAGAAAATTTGTATTGATAATTTACAGTTTTTTCTATTTGAAACTGCATTGTGATACCTATGCATGTCAGGAGATAAAATATGCTAAACTTACCTATGTATTTCCTTTTCTTTCTTGGTTTTGAGCTACTAAATTTTTCAAGAGAACTAGCTTGTCATTTCCTTTCTTGAGTCTTGCCTATGTGTTGCCCTTAGCACCTTACTCTACAGGATGAGATGAACCCATAATTGCAGCCATACAGAATAGATAGCTATCTTCCTGTCCAGAAGTGACCAACCTTTTTTTTTTGTGTGTAAAATTGGTTCTGTCTTTAATTAAAACTTAAAGCATGTCCTTGTTGACTCAGGCAAGGGCTCTCAAATGAGAACTTGCCTCACCGAGATTTGTCTGGCTGTAATCTGTCTCACAGCAGGCCCCAGCGATGACTGCCATCAGATTCTGGGACAAGAGAAAGTCTGCAAGCTCATAGCATTACAGGGGGAGGGAGTTAATGGACAGAGCTACCTGCAGTTGCTCTCAGTTCATTAACCAAAGCTAACTTGGGGATGATTACTGGAGGGAGACTAATTTGGCAGCCAATAGCCTGAGAGTAAAAGTCACCACACTGACTGTGGCCATGTATATCCAAAGTCCATGCCTATCAGCTGTTACTTCTCTTCATCCTAATACCTAGTTTCAGCTCATGAATTAAATACCGCACACCCATAAACCCTCCTTTATTCTGAATGAGACATGCTTTTTGATCTAAACTCCTATCAAAAAACCTTAAAAAATATTAAAAAGCCAACCAGCCTATCCAATAGTAATTATTTTCCCACCCTACTACACATAAGTCATCAGAAATATACAAAAACAAAGAATATTATTTCCGCTCAATTGTTCCTTCAATCAAGTTGTTGAGTTCATTCTGAATACAATGCTATTTTGTAAAGACATATGATTTACAACATATACAGATATATTTACATAGAAGCATATAGAGCAGACTATCAATAACATTAGACATTGTGGAACATGAAGAATAGATAAAGAATAATAACCATTCCAGAAAGCAAAGATTATCAAAGGGTTTTGTTGCTATTCTATCCTTTTTCAGATTTCTTATATTATGGTTCAAAGTAGTCATTTATACTTTACGTCTGTCTTAGATGTCCTATTCATTTAATATACACCAGTTATCCTGACTTATCTGAAGAGCCTAAGAGATTGTCAGACACTATAGAATCTGCTATTCCACCTACCTAGAATTGCTTACAGTCTGAGTAAATTCCTCACTATGCAGCAAATGTTTGATATGCTACTAAGCACTACTCTTGAACCCACACTGACTCTTTATAGCTCTGTCATTTAAGAGGACTTATTTTTTCAGTTAATAGAACTAATTTTACAACTTCTACACATGAAATGTCAAATGCAACCAAGATTTTCTTAAAGCTTTGTGTCAAGTATGAAATACATTCAGAATATTCAGGGAAGTAATTTGTGATTTGTTGAGAAATACTTTTTGAACCAGTGTTATTTTGCTTTGGTTTTTATTAGGTTACTAAATGAAGTAATTCCAGTGGAAAAAATATTGTGTTAATTATGAAAATTTCTTCTTACTGGTAAAATTACCTGTGTTCAGAAAAATATTGATTATAACATCTTAGTTCTTTTTATTGTTTTTAAAATTGTTTATCTCATTAGAAGTCATTATCAAGTGTTTAATAACAGATGCCATGGTCTCTATGTTCTCCATATACTGCATCACCTAACACATTATATAGTAAGTGAGGGTGGAGGCTGGGAAGATGGCTCAGTTAGCAAGATATCTGCCTTGAAATCATAAGAAATTGAGTTTCATCTCCACCACCCACATAAGAAAGCAACTTCTCTTGGTATATTCTATCAATCTAAGCAAAGGGTATGATATAACAGGGAGATTCCCCAGGACTTGCTTGTCTCATAGTCTAGTCAAGTTGGTGAACTCCAGTTTAAATGGTAGACTCTGTCTCAAAAAGGTAGAAAACAATTGAGGTAGACACCTGAACCTTATATCAACTTTTGGCCTCTACATGTGTGCCTGAGTGCATACACACACACACACACACACACACACACACACACACACACACACACACACACACACACATATTCACCCATTCCTAAACACACACAAATCATAATATTTGTTGAACTTATAACACCATAACTATTTATATTATCCTGAAAATAAAATGTTGCTTAGAGCTAATATAGTACATACAATAACAGAATCTAAAGCCATTTTACAAGTGATTTCAGAGGCAATGGTTTTTTTCTTACTATAATCAATGAATAATTTAAGAGTTATATTGAGCCTACAATGTAATCCAATATGTTTCTGGTAGTGTTAAAAGTATGAGCATTAATTAAAAAATTAAGGAGGAAGAAAATATAGTAAAAGCCTACTTCGGACTTGACCCTCTTTCTTTTCAGAATTTTCTCCCCTTCTCTGTCTCTCAGTCTGTATCTCTGTCTCTCTCTCTTTTTCCCCTTCCTTTATTCTCCTTTCCTTTTGTTACTGAATACAGTTTTTAACAGGGCATCTTATAGTACAAGGCCTAGAAAATAAAACCATAATGACCAAGAATAAATTCTGGACCCCAACCTCATGGGAATTGAACTGCAATGAACACTCACTGTGTCACAGTGAGATAAGCATGAGGTACTGTAGAAACATGAGGGGAAAGAAGCCAGGAAGAAAAGTGTAGGAAAGGGGTGGACAGTTCACCCTTCAAAATTGTTCAGGGAGTGGCTGAGAGTTCTACTTTTATTTAGAGATTTTTTTTTCTCAAAATTTCTAAAACCAAAAGCACCCACCCCATCTTTTTGTGTGTTTCTTAGGGCCTAGTGTCACTATATTAAGATGTGTATTTCTTTCCTCCATTTCTGCCTTTGCTGCTGGCCTAAAGCCCCCCCCCCCAGAAAAGAGAATTACTGTAGTTGATCTTGTTCCCTGAATATTTAGCACAACACAAGACTTATAATAAAATTGCTTTATTAAGTTATTGTCACTCTTACATGAGATGCCTAGATATTTACTGAGCAAATACTATGAAATACTCTAATATGCTAAATGTTTATATGCATTTTTGTTTTCTCAATATCACCCACATCATCTTTATGTACTAGTTATATTTTTAATTTAACAGAAAACTGTGGTTTAAGTTTGGCAATTGATTTGTCCAAAGTTAGATTGAAGGAAGGCAATAGACTTGAGGTGTTCTGCTAGCATTTGATAAAGGGATGGGTGAGTGGAAGGTGAATGAAAAGAAAAAGCTCACTGCTATTGTTCTAGAGGTAAGTGTGTGGTACATCTGCTTTCTTTAATGTTTTGTGAAGCCATCTCTCCTCTCATAATGTACTTCTAAAATAAACACATAAGACTTTATGACATGTTTGTCTTCTGGGGAATTAGAAGTAAGTCTGTAAGTTATTGTTTGTGTACTGTGGGTAAGATGTCACGATATAAATAAGAAATTATATTCATTTAAATATAACTATTTGGACTACAAACAAACACAGGTGTTTAAATGGGAGTTTTAGCAGTCACAAAGCACAATGTATGGTGTACACTACAGGCAAGAATTATGTGATCTTGCTACTTTGGTCTCACTTTTCACATTTTTTCATCCTCGGGATAACAGGAACAGGTAGAGGCTTATGTGGTCTCTGCATCTCATCTACATCTTACAAGTAGATTCAAAACACTCCTTTAACTTATCGGGTTCTCAAGAATGAAGTTTTTTATAATTTTATATAGATGTGACTAACTGGAGCAGAAAACAGGTCACTATTGCAAATTGTTGTGTTTGACACAAATACATTGTTAGCTAAAAATCCCACAGAAATACCAAGGGATGGAAAATGTATGAATTCGTCACCTGTCATCCTTAGTGTTGAACAGCATCGTCTCTGTATAATTTGAAATACATAAAATATTTGGCAACTTTTCAGAAATTACCTCAGGAAATGAGAAATGCAGTACTTTCTCATTAAAACAGGGGACAGACAATCCCTCCAAGAAGAAGAGACAGAATGAGCGAACTTGAATTCCAGTCCTAATGATGTACCTCTGCAGTCCTGGCTGCTGGGGTTATCAGCTTTTTTTCTGTCTAGAGGGAGATAAGATGTTCAGATTACTAAAGACAGCACTGTATCTGAAAGTCTTTGTGAACAACCAGAGTGCTAAAGCATGTTTGTGATTATTAAGTGAAGGTTACTTGATAATGCCAAAGTGTAAAATTACACTTATGCCTTAAACTATAGGAAAGATCCTATCTTGACAAAAGGACAAACTTTTTTATTTAAAAGATTTTTTTTTACATACCAACCCCTCTCTTCCCTCTTCCCAGTCACCCCCTCCACCTATCTCCACCCCATTCCCCTATCCACTCTTCAGAGAGAGTAAAAACTCCAAGGGGAACTCAATCAGCCCAGAGACCAAGTCCCTCCCCCAGTATCAAAGCTGAGAAAGTTCTATAGGGAATGAGCTCCAAAAAGCCAATTTATGTGTTAGAGGTAAATTCTGTTTCTACTTCCATAGGCCCCACAAACTGCCCCTGCCACACAACTGTCATCCATATTTAGAGGGCCTAGTTCAGTCTCATGGAGATTTCTTAGCTCTCAGTCCAGAGTCAGTGAGCTCCTACTAGCTCAGATCAGCTATTTTTCTGTGTTTCCTCATCTTGATTTTGACCCCTTTGCTTATATAATCTCTCCTTCCTCTCTTTAGCTGTACTGGAAACTTAACTGTGGGTCTCTGCATCTGCTCCCATAAGTTGCTGGATGAAATTTCTATAATGACAACTAGGGTGATTATCAATTTATTTACAGGTAAAGACCAGTTCAGTGACCCTCTACACTTTTGCTTGGAATCTTATCTGGGGTTATGTTTGTAAATTCTTGGGTCTTTCTCTAGCACCAGGTTTCTCCCTAAGCCCACAAAGGCACCGTCTATCAAGATATCTATTCTGTTGTTCACCTTCTCTGTCCCTCACCCAGCTCAACCTTCTCATACCCTCATGTTCTTTTCTCATCACCCCTTACCCCCTCCCTCCCTATAGTCCCTATTTACTCAGGAGATTTTATCCAATTCCCTTCCCAGGGGAGGCCATGGATGTTTCTCTTGGGGTTCACTTTGTTACCTAGATGCTCAGGTGTTGTGAAATGTAGCCTGGTTATCTTTTGCTTTATATCTAAAATCCATGTATGAGTAAAAATGTACTAAAATGACAGCCTACACAATGGGAAAAGATCTTCACCAACCTCTACATCTGACAGAGGCTAATCTTTAAAATATATAAAGAACTCAAGGAACTAGAGATCAAAGACCACATAATCTATTTAAAATGGAGTACTGTGGTGATATATTTTATATTTAATAAAATCAGCCTGGAATATCAGTGTTAACAGAATCACCCAAGGTCAAGCCATGAGAGAGAGAGAGTGGTGACTTGTACAGTCATACCACAAGGAGTTTTGCTCAACTATATTAATAATAGCATTATTCTTAATAGCTAAAACATGAAAAAAACTGAGATGCCCCCTCAGTCAAAGAATGAATAAAAAATATGGTGCATTTACACAATTGAGTACTACTCAGCAATAAAGAAAGTAATAACATTCTGAAATTTATAGGCAACGGAATGGAACTAGGAAAAAAATCCTGAGTGTTGTAACAGACCCAGGAAGACAAGAACCAACTTTTTGATAGTAAAAGCTACTAGATTCTGGAGAACATTGGTTAATAATGGTAACATAAGGGTGTTTAACCTAAAGAATTTTAGAGACAAGACATATAAATTTTGTATAAAATTTTCTATTTAAAGCTTTTACAAAAGGAATAGGTCTGTTATAGGATTTAATGATAACCAAATGGGAAGATGACTTTCAAAGGCTCTGTTTCATCTGTTCCCTTTTTGTGAAATAAAAAATGAAGAGATATTAATCTTAATAGGTCTAGGTTCCAATCTTACTTTACACACTTCAGGAGTTTTGCTATAGGAGGTGGTCACAGATATTTTGCAACAGTTTTCCATATGGTCAAAAAAGAAAATTACTCTTCTGTACTCCACTGGGTTCTCAATATATACAAAGACCCTCAACTATCCCAAGTTGGCAAAAAAAAAAAGCAAGCCAGGAAGCTAAATTAGCTGTGTGTGTTTCCTTACTTTGCTTCTGACTACACAGCAGTTCTAAGACACTGTGTTTTAACTGTATAGTCTTTACTTTGTCCTAAGAGTAATTTAAGGAGTAGTGAATTGGCATTTGAAAGAGGTTAAAAGAAAGAAAATTGCTGTCCTGCTGTGAATTTGTTCATGTGCCTGTTTTATGTTTCTAAATAACAGCCTGTGACTTTATTCAATTTAACTGTGAACTATGTTTATAAATGGACAAGAAAAAGAAGTTTCTTAATTTAAAATGAGTGTAAGGACCTGAGTCATAGGGAGCAAGTCTTAATGCACACTTGGCTTTCTGTCCTTTTAGCCATTATGCATCAACTGTTAACCAGCACACAATATGCACACTGTGGGGATGTTCATGATGATTTAGAAGAGAGAGCAGCAGAGTCTGTCTGGTAAAGTTTTAATTTTGCAGGAGAACTGAGAACACTCATTATTATGGATTGTCACTTGCTGGAAAACACTGGTGTCTTCTGGTTTCATTGGAAATGACTGCTCTTCTCTCAATAAATACAAAGTAAAGCACCGTTATCAGACAAATACTGAAGTAAATTAAGCAAACCCATGTGAGTGAGCAGTTAATCACTCCAAGGGAAGGTCTAGTCATTTTTCAAGCAAAGTTTGACTGATATTTCAAAAGGAATGTTTTCTTGGATTCTTTTCTGTTGGTGTGATAAAATACCCCAACAAAAGGAACTTAAGGGAGAAAGTTGCCTATAGTTGTCTCATACCATCATGGCTGAGAAGTCATGGTGACAAGTTCTCCAAGCAGCTGATTGAATTGTACCTTTAGTGAGCAAACGGGGGGGGGGGGGGGGGGGGAGCAGGAAGTAAAGCTGGGCTATAAGCCACAAGGCCCATTCCTTGTGGCTCCACCTTAAAGGGTGTAATTTTTCTTCTAAACAACACAACATGCTGGGGACCATGTGTTCAAACTTATAAGCCTATATGGGAACATTTCACATTCAAGCCTCACAGCAGAGACTGAGCATCCAAATGTTGGAAGCACACATTCTGCCAGTATGAACTCTCAGTCAACTGTACATATGACCAGTGAGTGCAGGGTAAACATCTGTAAAATTTTTATGAAAACTGAGCTAATTACAAATGATGATGTTGTGCATTTATTCTTACTGCACATGTTTAGTGAGAGCTTATGAAGTGGCAAACATGATTCTCTTCACAACACAGTACTAGTACTAACTGAGTAAGATAAGCCATACATAGTCTGTGACTTGAGGCAAACACAGTAACTGTCATTGGTGTTTTGTGTTTAGGCCTAGAAATATACTAAGTACCTTCTAGTTGTAGCATCCAGGCAGAGAAGCAAGGAAGCTGCTGTATGGGCAGACTGGAAATGAGCCTTCCTAGACAGTGAAGAACATTTTTAAAAGCCTGGGATATAGTAGTACAGGGTTCTATAACTTGAGCATTATTGACATCCAGATTGAATAACTGGTTATTCAGTGTTGTAGAATGGCTGTCCATTAACTATTCAGCAGCAGCCCAACCTTCATACCAAGCAACGGTCACATCTTTTCCCTGCTTGTGACAGTCATGTTTGTCTCCAAATAATGATTATTTCAATGCAGAGCATAATAACTTCCCCATAGAAACTAACAGAAACAATAAATAAGAAGAAATATTTCATGTAGGAAAAAGAAAGATGAAATGGATATCTTAGTAGTTCATGCTAAACAATACTTCTATAGCTTCACTGGCTAGTGATTTGATCACACACCATCCATTTCTTAGTCTAAATACAATGCCTGCTTCTATTAAACAAGAAGAAACAACTTCTTAGGACTTCAACTTCTAATGTTACTATGATTTATATTCTAAGCACCCTCACTGGGACCTTTATTCATTCCTTCCAATTGTAAAACAGTATTTTATATCTTTTGTTTAGGTAAAATAGTTAATAAGCCTCTTTGATGCTAATAGGATAATAAGTATTTCAGAAGAGTATAAAGCAGTGTTTCATTAAGGTAATAAATCCTTAATGTTTTTATTAAGTAAATGTGTATTATTATTGACAAACATAGTGAAGAGTATTTGATGTACATTTCAAAAAGCTAGTGGAAAGATTTTACTATAGAAAAAGAATATTTGAATAGTTATACACATTCAACCAGATGTAAGTATTATAAGTGTATATATAAATTGAATAATACATATCATCTTATCACAACATATATTTGGGGGTTTATGTGTTCATTTAAAAGTGATTTTAATATAAAAATATTAAAAAGTACATCTCTGTTTTTTATCTTGAAAGATAAAAACAATCTGTTTAGCTGTGATTCAAATCGTACTTGAAATGAGCAGGCTGAAGTTACAAGGCCGCAAACAAGCTAATAATAATGTATATCTATAACACTTATCCCAAAATAGTTTCTGTTTCAAAAAAATTACAGCAAATTGTTTCTCCTTTATGATGATGCTGTGTAATAGCTCTGGGTGTACTTCATTTGAAAATATTTTTTATAAAACATGTAGTAGTTCTACAAGGAAGTATCTGGTGCTGACATTTTAATGAGAATAACCACAAGTGAGATTTGTGTCTGAATGAAAGTGACACTTTTAAGATCAGCTTTAATGTGACCTCAGTGGTTTGGAATTTCTTTTTATCTACCTTAGTTTTTCATTTGATGCAGCAATACATTGGGCTGAAATCAGTTTCTTAAACTATACACACCAAATGGTTTCTAGATATCGAAAAGATCCACAAAATCAGTCTTATTGGATAAATTTAAGGAGTTTGGTGTGTTTTCTGGTTTATTTTATGAGTTGTAGGATTCTGGTATTTCTTTACTGATTACTTAGATCAGAATTAGTGTTTACCCCATTGGTAGCTGATATAAAACGTAGGCATTGATAACATGTCAAAGCTGTCAGAACCCTAAAGTTCTCATTGTTTGCTCATGAAGCATTCTATGGTGTGGTAACATTCTTGGTCATTTGGAAATTCTTCAAGAGAAATATTCTCTTGGCATACATATCAGATATTTGATGATTTTTTACCCTTCATCATTCAAATCATATGCCTGAGAATAACAACTAAAAATAATCTTTTATTAACAATGTCTCTTGGTTTGGGGAATTGATTTTTTCAGAAAAGGAAATTTTAGAGAGTAAAGATAATTGAACCCAAAATAAACTGCCGTGGGACTCTTTCTATTCCTGTAGAACATAAAGGGGAAAAGTGCAAGCGTTTGCTTCATGAAGTAGATGCAGCCCTGTCTGGTCTGGTGGTCTCTTGGACTACTTTATGCTTTAAGTGTCTATAAATTTTTGTGAAGGCAAAAGGAATGTCATGGGCTTGTTCTTAATACAGTGTGAATCAATGCCTTTTATAAAAATGTTTATTTTTGTTAACTTAAAAGGTTGAAATACGTTTGATGCAAAAAATAATACAAAACAAAATGTTAAGATCAGCCATCCACACAATTCCATTCTAGAATGCAAAGTTCAAAGTTAAGAAAAGAAAGATAACAAAGATAGATGATAAACAGAGAAACATATAAATAGATCGATAAATAGAATATATATCTGAAAAGTTATTTCTTTGCATCTATTTCAGTATTTCCATGATTTCTTTTTGTGGTAAAGATTATATTTTCTCCAAACTAAACTATGAAGTAGTTCCTTTTCTCTAACCTGCATTTCTAGCTCTTTTCTTCATTCACTTAAATTTAGATTCTTGCCATGAAATATCAAAGGGATGTACTGACAAAACCTGGCTCCTAATTAGAGAAAAGGGATAAGGAAAGATGTAGAGTTGTCAGGAAAAGTATTTATCTTAGGTATCGTGGCTCTGTATATAGAAATTTATGTAGGTGTGCTGACTGGTTTTTGTGTCAACTTGACACAAACTCAGATGATCTGGAAAGAGGAAAACTCAGTTGAGAAGATGTTTCATCAGTTATCCAGTAGGCAAGTCTGTGGGGCAAACTTTATTAATGATTAACATGGGAGAGAAATAATGGATCTAACAGATGTTATTACTCAACTAGACTTTATATATATCATATATATGTTCATATATATAACTTGCCTTTATATATATACATATATATGTATATATTTATACAACTTACCACCACCACCACTCCCAAAAAGAAATATACCTTCTTCTCAGCACTCCATGGAACCTTTTCTAAAACTGGCCATATATAAGGTCATAAATCAAATATGAAAAGATACAAAAATAGGAATAATTCCCTTATATACTCTCAGAGCACCATGGTCTGACGTTAGAGTTCAACAACACAAACTACAGAAAGCCAACAAACTCATGAAAACTAAACAACTCTCAACTGAACCACCTCTGGGTAAAAAAAAAAAGATACAAAGAAATTAAAGACTTCCGAAAATTCAATGAAAATGAATCCACAACATACTTAAACTTATGGTACACAATGAATGCCATACTAACAGGAAGGTTAATAGCATTAAGTGCCTAAATAAATATTTTGAATAAATCACACACAAGTGACTTCACAGATTAGATGAAAACTCTAGCACAAAAAAGTAAACTTACCCAGAAGGAGTAGAAGGTAGAAAATAGTCTAATTCAGGGCTGAAGCCAATAAAATTAAGACAAAGAAAACAATATACACAATCAATAAGGAAATAGTTCTTTGAGGAAATCAACAGGAAACACAAACTTATTCAAACTAAATAAAAAGCAGAGAGAGAATATTTAAATTAACAAAATGAGAAATGAAAGGGGAAAAATAACAACAGGCATCAAGCTAATCCAGAGAATAATTAGATCATACCTCAAAAATTTGTACTCCACAAGACTAAAAAGAAATGGTCAGATTTCTGGATAAGTACCACTTACCAAAATTAAATGAAGACCAGATATAGGACTTAAATAGACCTATAACCCTTAAGGAAATAGGAGGATTTATTAAAAGTCTCTGCAGCAAAAAAAGCACAGGGTCAGATGGTTTCAGCGCACAATTTTAAATTACCAGAATTTTAAAGAACTAATACCAATACTCCTCATATTATTCCACACAATAGATACAGAGGGAACATTGGCAAAATCTTTTTATGATGCTATAGTCACCCTGATACTCAAACTACATAGAAATACAACAAAGAAAGAGAGTTACAGACCATTTGACCTTATGAACATCCATGCAAAAACAGCCCCCAAAATACTGGCAAACTAAATCCAAGAACATATTTTTTAAAAAAAATCATCCACCATGATTAAGTAGGCTTTATCCCAGAGATACAGGGATGGCTCAGCATATGAAAATCTGTAAATGCCATTTACTGTATAATTAACCTGAAAGAAAAAGACCACATGATTATCTCATTAGATGCTGAAAAACTTTTGACAAAATCCAACACCTCTTTATGATAAAGTTCTTGGGAGATCAGGGATACAACAAATATACCCAAACATAATAAAGGGAACACACAGTGAGCCAAAAGCCAAAATCAAGCAAATGAAGAAAACTCAAATTCATCCCACTAAAATCAGGAGCAAGACAGGGTGTCTACTCTCCCCATTTCCATTCAATATAGTACTCAAGTTTTAGAAGAGCAATAATACAAAAAAAGGAGATCAAGGGGATGCAAATTGAAAAGGAAGAACTTTTGCTATTTGCCGTTGATATGACAGTATACATAAGTGACCCCAAATACTCTACCAGGAAAATCCTACAGCTGATTAACACCTTCATCAATGTGGTAGAATACAAGATTAACTAAAAAAAAAAAATCAATAGCCTTCCTATATACAAATGATAAAGGAGGTGAAAAAGAAATTATGGAGATATCATCTTTTATAATTGCTGCAAAGAATATAGAGTTACCATGGGGTAACTCTAACTAAAGAAGTGAAAGATTTGTCTTTCATTACAAAGTTCAAAGAACTTTAAGTCATTGAAGAAGATATCAGAAAACTGAAAGGTCTTCCCATGACCTTAGATAGGTAGGATCAACATGGTAAAAATAGCAATCTTACCAAATGAAATCTACAGACTCAATCGAATCCTCAACCAGAATTTTCACAGACCTTGAAAGAACAACACTCAGCTTCATATGGAAAAACAAAAAACCCAACATAGCTAAAACAATCTTGTTTAATAAAAAGAAGTTCTGGAAACATCACCATTTCAAGCTCTACTACAAAGCTACAATAATAAAAATATCTTAGGATTGGTATAAAAACAGACATATAAATCAACAAAATCAAATTGAAGACCCTGGCATTAATCTACACATGTATGAACACCTAATTTTTTTCCAAAGAAACAAAAAATATACAATGAATAAAAGAAAGCATTTACACAAGTGGTGCTGGCATAACTGGATGCTAAAATGTAGAAAAATACAAATAAATCCGTGTTTATCACCCTGTGCAAAACTAAAGTTCAGGTGGATCAAAGCCCTCAACATTAATCCAATTCCATAGAAACTGATAGGAAAGAAAGTAGGAAATAGCCTTGAACACATGGGCACAGGAGACTTCTTCTTAAATTGCAGTAGCACAGACACTAAGATAAACAATTAATAAATGGGGCTTCCTGACACTGAGAAGCTTCAGTAAGGCAAAGGATATGATCAATAGAACAAAATGGCAGCCTACAGCATGGGGCAAGATCTTAACCTACCCTATATTTGACAGAGGTGTGATATCTAAAGTATATAAACAACTCAAGAAACTAGAAATCAAAACCAAACAATTCAATTAAAAATGGGTTACAGAGCTAAATATCCTCAACATAATACTCTCAAATTGTCAAAAGACACTTAAAGAATTGCTCAACATCCTTAGCTATCAGAGAAATGGGAATCAAAATGACTCTGAGATATGATCTTACACTTGTCAGATCAAACTTCTCATTATTTAGATCAAAAACACTGATAGCAGCCTATTCTAGAGGGGGTGTGGAGTAATGGATTCACTCCTCTTTTGCTGGTGGGAATGTAAACTTGTGCAGCCAATTTGGAAATCAGTATGTTGGTTTCTCAGAAAACTAAGACTCAATCTATTCAAAAGCCCAATAATACCACTCTTGAGCATATACCCAAAGAATGTACATTCTTACCCCAAAGACATTAACTCAAATATGTTCATCGCAGCATTGTTTGTAATAGCCAGACCTAGAAACAACCTAGATGACCCTTAGCTGAAGAATGGATTTAAATGTGGTACATTTACACAATGGAGTACTACTCAGCAGTGGTAAAAAAAAAAAAAAGACATCATTAAATTTGCAGGCAAATGGATAGAACTAGAAAAAAAAAAATCATCCTGAGTGAGCTAACGCAGACCCAGAAATATAAACATGGTATGTACTCACTTATAGACATAAAGTAAAGAATAAGCAGGCTACAACCCCTAAACAGGTAGGTAGTAAGAAGGAACTTAAGAGAGACATCCATGGACCACCCCCTCTCAAGGCAAATAGAGATCTCCTGAGTAAATTGGGATTATAGCGGAGGGGGTAAAGGAAGGTGGGGAGAGAACATAAGAGAATTAAATTGTTGGGTTGGGGGAGAGACAGAGAAGGGGTGCAAGAAAGGAGATATCTTGAAAGAGGGAGCCATTAGGGAGTAGAAAGAAGCCTGGTGCTATGGAAATACCCAAGAATCCACAAACATAACCCAAGCTAAGACTCTAAGCCGTAGTGGAATGAGTACCTGAACTGGCCTTCCCCTATAATCAAATTTATGGCCATCCTAATAATCCTTATAGAACCTTCATCCAGCAACTGCTGGAAGCAGAAGCAGGCATCCACAGCTAAGCACTGGGCTGAGCTCCCAGTCCAGGTAAAGAGAGAGAGAAGAGATTGTATGAGCAAAGATCATGATCAAGAAACCCATAAAGACAACTTAGCCAAGTTATGGGAACTCACTGACTGAACTGACAGCTGGGAACCTTCCATGGGAAAAGCTAAGAGCTTTGAATGTTGATGACAGCTGAATAGAGTCAGCAGTTTATAAAACCTCTGGCAGTGGGAATAGAATTTATACCTAGATCATGACCTACCTGGTTGGTGCCCATTCCATACAGACGAACACCTTTCTCAGCCTTGATAATTGGCCATGGGCTCGGTGCTACTCAACTGGATATACCAGGCTAAATTAAGTCACCCTGGGAGTCCTTACCCCTTCTGAGGAATGCATTGGGGGAGAGGGAAAGGGCAGAAGCTTCAGGATAACTGGGTAGAGGGAAGGGAAGAATAGTGATGGGTATAATTTGAAAATATTTTTAAAAATCTTTAGAAAAATGAATCTTAAGACATTGATTAGTTTATTTCATGTGTTTGGATGCTTTCTTATTTCATAAATAATATTCTATCAATTTGGACCAGAATGTTTCTAAAGATAAAATAGCAAGAGATTATGATTTGGAACACTATAGTCATTTTTAATCCAAAAACTTCTTTCAAGTATGAGGTTACTGCTGTGTCACCTGTAAGAAATATCTTCTCCTCCTCCTCCTCCTCCTCCTCCTCCTCCTCCTCCTCCTCCTCCTCCTCCTCCTCCTCCTCCTCCTCCTCCTTCTTCTCCATGATGCACCTGTGTGGATAATTTTTCTGTCTGGTAAGTTGCTACTTTGACACACAACTGAGTTTACACTATGGAGGATGCTTGGTCCTTCTGTGACCTTTTGCTAGATGATTTGGTATTAATACCAGTGATGGGAAACATAAATAAGGTAGATGAGACTATCATATTGATTACTATACTGTTTATTATAAATATTTTTGTTTGATTTCTATTTTATCACTTAAAAAGTTGATTAATATTAATCCAAAGAAATCGGTCTTTAAAAAGCCTGTTTAAAGAGAGCACAAAGATGTTCAAATTCAAACAGAGGAATATGAAGAACCACTTTCAGCAAGGTCATCTAAAATTAAACAAAAACAGGCAACATTAATATACCCAGAAACCTTTTAAAAAATGAAGAATGATAAAGATGATACAGAATCTAGCTGGTTCCAGTACAAATGTTAGAATTATGGAAAGTAAAAGAAGCAATTGTAACATTTTGGATGCATTCACCATTTGTAAAATAAATGTTGAACTCTTGGTCATGCTCTAACTGGGTCACCCCTAAAGATTGGTTAGATATGGTTACCGCTGTGCTAGAGGCAGTGCCTCTTATACAATGGAAATAATGGTGGAGGGGAGAGGCTAAAACAATAGAACAAGGAAGCAGGGCCAGAGGCATAGAAGTCTCTCAAGACCAACATCTTAGGGAGGGTGATTATGCTTATATTGAAAAGCAGTCTTTATACAATGAACAAACTCTGCATTTATGTAGCATGACAACTTTAAATGCTTGGGACCAGATTAAAGAAATAGGAAAGAAAACTGAATCATTCACTAAAGTAATTCAAAGCCCCAAAGAAACTTTTACAGACTTTTTGCACAGATTATCTGCAGCAGTAAACAGAATGGTACTGGACTCAGAAGCCAGGCGAATAATAATGAATCACTGGCTTTTGAGAATGCTAATGCACAATGTATGAAAATAACTAGACCTTTAAAAACAAGTCAACACCTTTGGGGGATTGGATTCATTAGACAATTAATCTAAAGTTGTATGACAGTGATGGTAACTGAGTAGGAGTGCTTATTTCCAGAGGTATAAGAAAAGGCCAAAATGTTAAATGTTAAAATTTTGGAAGACAAGATCACATAAAAAGAGATTGTAAACAAGGCATTCCCAGAAACAGTGCTTTTAGGAATAATCTCAAGAGAACATCCTTCTCTTCTGGAGTTTGCAGAAGGTGTGGAAAAGGAAGACATTGGACTAATGAGTACAGATCAACAAGGGACAGACAAGGTAACTTTCTGACCTTGAGAAATGCTCCAAGGGGGTTTTCAAAAGCCCCCATATCAAATCAAATCCAATCTTACCCTGCCATTGTGGAGAAAATGCCTTCATAGAACAATTCAAAAAATTAAAACCTATTTTAAAAAGACATACTACGTGGAATGATAGAAAATCTACAGAAAAGGAAAAAATCAGGAAAAATTATAAAGCAAATATTTTGGCAAGCCTATATTAATGAACAAAGGCCAAAATTAAAAGAACAAATAAATGGTGTTATTATTGAAAGCTTATTGAACACAGGGGCGGATGTATCAATAATCTCTCCAGAGTCATGGCATCCAAGTTGGCCCCTTCAGGAGGTAAATGTTCAGTTTTTTAGTATTGGGTCCATATCCCAGGTAAAACAGAGTGCAAGATGGCTCGAGTGTATAGGACCAGAAGGACACAGAGGAATATTAAATCCATATGTGGCTCACATTGCTGTAAATTTATGGGTATGAGATTTAGTGCAACAGTATAACACACAGATTAATATTCCTTCAAAGACAGAAATAAGCCGTAAACTAGCACATGGTTCTGGAAGAAACATGAGAAGGTATGAGAAACAGTCACAGATCATTCAGGTTATAAATAAACAAGGCAAAACAGCTGCTGATCTTTCAAAAACACCCACAGCACTACCTCTAAAATGGCTAACAGAGAAGCCTATATGGGTTCATCAATGGCCTCTAACAAAAGAGAAATTGCAGGCCTTGGAGAAGCTGGTACAGGAGCAGTTAAATGCTCAACATATAGAAGAATAAAGCAGCCCTTGGAATTCTCCTGTATTTGTTATTAAAAAGAAATCTGGAAAGTGGAAAATGGTAACAGACCTAAGGGCAATAAACAAGGTGATCCAGCCAATGGGCTCTCTACAGTCTGGGATTCCTTTGCCTTCTCTGTTACCTAAAGAATGACCTATTATAGTTATTGATTTTTTTTTTTTGCAATACATTTACAAGAGGAAGACAAAGAAAAATTTGCCTTTACATTGCCCACTTATAATAATTCTCAGCCTGTAAAGAGATACCAGTAGATGGTCCTCCCTCAAGGAATGCTGAATAGCCCTACTCTGTGCCAGTATTTTGTACAAAAGCCAGTAGAACAAATACATAACAAATTCCCACAATCTATAATTTATCAATACATGGACAATATCTTATTGGCCAATTCAAATATCGATACCACAGAAAAAATTTTTGAAGAAGTGAAAAGAATTTTGCTTGCTTGTGTATTACAGATTGCCCCAGAAAAAAAAATACAAAGAGGGACTCCATCAATTATTTAGGCTACAAAATAGGCCAACAAAAGATTAGACCCCAAAAGGTACAAATCAGAAATGATAGATTGAAGACACTTAATGAATTTTCAAAGACTACTAGGAGATTGCCAATTTTGACCCACTATTGGAATTAAAAATGATGAATTTGATCATTTGTTCAAAACTTTAAATGGTGACAAGGACTTGAATAGTCCAAGAGAATTGTCACTTGAAGCTGTGAAATAATTGGCTTTGGTGGAAAAGAAATTATAGGATGCAAATGTAGATCGTGTGAATTCAGACATTTATTGCATTCTACTTATCTTGTCCTTTAAGCATTCTCCTACAGAATTTTAATGCAAAGAGAAAATGTTGTATTGGAATGGAGATTTCTTCCACATAAACCAAATAAGAAATTAAAGACATATATAGAAAAGATTTCTGAACTTATTTTTAAAGGAAAATTAAGACTTTGTCAATTGACAGGAATGGACCCAGAAGAAATTGTTGTATATTTAACTAATGAAGAAATTGACCAATTATGGGTAGAAAGTGAACCTTTGCAAAGAGCCTGCAGTAATTTGGGGGGAGATATTAACAACAAATATCCTCAAAGCAAAAGGATTTCTAAAGAAAACTAATTGGACTCTCCCTTGTATTGTACGAGATAAACCAATATCTGGAGTCCCTACATTTTATATAAATGCAAACAAATCAGGAAAGCAGGTTACAAATCAGAACATATAAGTAAACTGGCTTAAAGCCCTTATAATTCTGTTCAAAAGTCAGAATTATATGCTATCGTGATGGTATTAATGGACTTTACTGAACCTCTTGACATAGTCACTGACTCTCAATGTGCAGAAAGAGTTGTTCTATACATTTAAATGGCTGATTTTATTAATGATGAATCAGAATTAACCTCATTACTTATTCAGTTCCAAGAAATAATCAGGAATAAAAATCATCTCTTCTGTATAAGACACATTCAATCCCATACGGGTCTGCCAGGTCCTTTAGCACAGGTAATGATGAAATTGATAAATTATTAATAGGAAATGTACTAGAACCTCAAAATTTCATAACAAGCATGACGTCAATAGCAAAGGATTAAAAAAAGATTTCTCTATCACTTAGCAACAAGCCAAAGAAATTGTAACAAAGCATCCCACCTATTCTTTCTATAACCAAACTCTATTGCCAGCAGGAAGTAATCCTAAAGATATATGTAGAAATGAAATCTGGCAGATGGATGAATTTCATTTTACAGAATTTGGGAAATTAAGATATGCCCATCATACAATAATACATTTTCAGGATTTCAATGGGCAACTGCTTTGAGTTCAGAAAAGGCTGATTCTGTAATCACACATTTGCTAGAAGTTATGGCAACCATGGGAATACCTGTACAAATTAAGACTAACAATGCTCTGGCATATGTCTCTAGTAAAATGAAACATATTTTTGCTTATTATAATATAAAGCATATTACAGGACTACCACACAATCCTACCAGGCAAGCAGTTATAAAGAGATTAAATCAAACTCTAAAGAATATGCTAAATAAACAGAAAGGAATAACAAAGACCCCCAGAGATAGGCTACATAATGCTTTATTAACTTTAAATTAGCTCAATGCTAATGACAAAGGAACAACAGCTGCTGAAAGGCATTGGACTATCGAATAAACAGCTGAACTAAATCAGCCTGTTTACTTCAAAAATGTACTAACCTCTGAATGGAAGCCAGGATATGTTCTACATTGGGGAAGGGGTTTTGCTTTTTGTTTCCACAGGTGAAGAAAAGTTATGAATACCATCAAAATTAATACTCGATCTGAACCAGAGAAACTTCATGAAAATAAGAATTTATAGCTCATACAATTCTTTAAGTTGTAAGAAAAAATAAAGGGTTGAGGCAGGTTTTTGTTTTTGTCTTTACAGAAAACTGGGAATATCCATCTTTAAGACGTGAAAAGACCTTGGACATCTAGACATCTAAAGCAAAAGAGAGGCTATCCAGAAAAATTTACAAGCAAAAGAGTAACATTAATATTGGTACCAATATACTTCATAGGCTAAAATCTCATTACTTAACCTCTACAAAATTTTTTTTTGTAAGTTGAAGTCCCAGTTTAATTATAATTTAAAGCTGGCTTTAGAGTTGGATTGTGGCTCTCTCCTTCTCTAAACTCAAGCATACTTGTTAAAGGAAAATAAAAGATCTCTATCATATCAGAAGAGCCACCTGATATGGGACAGAGAAATAACAAAAATAAGGGACTATTCTATTGTTACTAATCCTATGCTAAATAAGTCATTATATATTTAGCTTCCTGTACATTGTGTTGGGTTTTAGTATCCTATCAATTTTCTGCAATGATCCAGGACAAGGCCTAATTGTGAAGTATCCAAAAGGAAGATCAGACCCCACAATGATGATTTCACATGGACGCTGACAAAACCACTAGGCTGACAGACACCAACCAAAGATCAGATTTGGACTACAAACTGCTCAGGACAATTTTGAGGCAGCTCACTGAGATGAACCAGCTTCACAGACTACTATTGCCAGGAATTGAGACAATTTGTGCACTTTCCTATTATTCAGATATTGGACAACAAATGACACAGCTACTTATTTTAGGGCTTGACATTTAACAAAACTTTTCTTTTCAGGATCCCCCAAAATATGTTGTCACCCCAGACAGTAGGAAGTAAATTTAAGAACATGGCACCCACATTCCCAAGAGGTGGGGTAGGTTGTTTTTGGTTGTTGAATGGGTTATGGATGATTGTTATTGTTTAGGTTAATTGATTAAAAATTGCTCATAGTTATGGTTAGAAAAAAGTAAAACAAGAATTACTAGATTGAAGATTTATGTTAAAAAATAGAAAGAAAAGGGGGATACAGATATAGAGGATATAAAGATAGACTATTGAATCTTCTTTTTAAAGGATTTACTAGCTTTAAATATTTTACATTAGATTGGTTTTTTGTATATTGTATACAAATTGTGTATATTGAGATTAATTGTGTTACTGTACAAATATCTCTATGCTTGTTCAAGGTAGTATACGTATGCTTATTCAGTTCATCTAACAATGTAAAACAAGTTGCTAGTTCATGAAAGTTTTTATTACCAATTAATTAGAATATAAAGCAATGCAAGTTATTAGTTAAACATTACAATTATACATAGTCATGTTAGATATGTTTTCAAGGTCAAACAAATATATTTTAGATGAACAGGTCTTCTTCAAACACTTCAGAGACTCATAGAATATGGCATTCAAAATATTTTAAGAACTGTTGGGAGCCGCTGGCCCCAGCTCCTCAAGGTGGCGCCAATATCCGGTGCTGGCCAACCCGCCTGAGTCAGTAAACAAAGCAAGAGCACATGCGTTTGATACTCTCACGAGACTGGTCTCTCCGCCTCTCCCATGGCGTCATGTGAAATAATGAGCTGCAGCCTATAGAAAGGTGACACGTCCAAGGCAGAGGTCTTTGGTCTATATAAAATTAGGCTTTTCCTACCTCGTGCCTCTCCATCTTCCGTAAGCTAATGCTCTCCCTCAAGATGCATTAAAGCTTTACTACAGAAGGATCCTACGTGTGCCGTGCCTTTTCTTGCGGGTGAGAAGTGGGCACGGGACAACTGGTGCCGAAACCCGGGAACTGAACACCATTTGCACCGTCGGAGAGCCCTCGGAGACGAGGTGGATTCAGAACTGCAGGTAGGCTGCTCGGAGAGATATGTCTGAACTGGACTTTGGTTTGGGACTTTTGCCACCCTGGAAAGGATTTTTTGAGGCCTTGATGCTTGCTTAGCAGTGTTGTTGTTCGTGGTTGCTTTTTGCTTCTACAAGGCTGTGAGATCCTCTCAGTCTATCGTAACAGCACTAGACTCCTTGCTTAAGCAGAGTGATATTAAGATGGCACAGCGTACCCTAGAGAACTTTGTAGAAGATAAGGCCTGTAAAGATCTGATAGCTAAAGGGCAAGATATGATGAAAAAAGTTCAGGACAGCATGTCAGAAACCGAGCGCCATGTGAGGTTAGGCATGCGCCATAAAGTAACAATACTCAATAAGGAAAAAGGACCCCCCGGTAGAATAAAAAATATGGGGGAGTTAAGAAACCAGAAACTACTCAAAAATATGGGGGAGTTAAGAAACCAGAAACTACTCGATAAGGAAAAAGGACCCCCCGGTAGAATAAAGAATAAGGGGGAGTTGGGGAACCAGAAACTAAAGCCTGGTCCCCCCACTTTGTACCCTGTACGGGAACTTGAAAATTTAAATTTAAAGTTTGGCTCCTCGTGGTATGAGGAAAGACAGGGCCTGGGGCGGTTGGGGCAAGGACGAACCACGCCCAAGATTCCTAAACAAAGACAAGGCCTGGGTTTTTTTGTGATTAAAAAGAAATCCGGAAGGTGGCATCTGTTACACAACTTAAGAGCTATTAATGTGCAGATGCATCTTTTTGGGCCCGTTCAGCGGGGACTTGCCATGCTCTCTGCCTTGCCAAAAGATTGGCACATGATTATAATGAAGGTCCAATTAGCTCGGATTGATTATGATAAGCCATTTTTCCCTATGTGTTTTTTAAAAAAGAATATTGCCTACTGCTGTATTATGGCAGGCAGGCCCCTTATTGTGGATTCATCCCCCGGCCTCACCCCAGAAGGTTATTGCCTGGTATCCAGCCGCCGTTGCCCAGTTAGCTCAAAAGGGCTTGAGGGCCTCGGCTGAATATTTTGGTACTTATCCCACTTTGATAATCTTACCCTATACCACCCATCAGGTTCAGGTCCTAGCTGCTACCAATGATGATTGGGCCATATTAACTGCTATGTTTCCTGGAAAAATTGATAATCATTATCCTAAACATCCTTTGTTACAGTTTGTGGCCTATCACCCTGTGATATATCCACGTGTTACTTCCTCAGTACCTTTAAAAGATGGCTTAATTGTATATACTGATGGCTCAAGAAATGGAAGGGGTTCTTATGTTATAAATTCACAGACATTTTTTAAAGACTTTGGTCAAAGATCACCCCAGATTGTTGAATGTCTAATTGTGTTAGAAGTTTTACAAAAGTTTGATTTGTCCGCTTAATATTGTGTCTGATTCCCATTATGTGGTAAATGCTCTTCAATTACTTGAAACGGCCGGTGTTATTAATCCTTCCAGTACAGTGTCTGCCATGTTTTGTACCATACAAGATTGTTTGCTGCAACGCCGTGAGCCTTTTTATATTACCCATATACGGGCACATTCGAGACTCCCAGACCCTATGAGCAGGGGAAATGATTTGGCTGACCAAACCACACGCCTGGCTGCTGCTGCTGCTGCTGCTGCTGCTGCTTCTTACACCTCTGGCTTTTGTACATCGAACCTTAAAATCCTATTTGTTAAAACAAAAAGGGGGAATAGGGCTGCCCCCAACACCAAGAGTGTCAATTGCCCTGGCATTGCTTACCATAAATTTTTTAAATATTGATGATAATTATCAAAATGCTGCTGAGCGACATTGCACAGAACCACAACGGCCAAAAGAGCTAGTAAAATGGAAAGATATTTTGGAAAATAAATGGAAAGGCCCGGATCCTATTTTAATAAGATCCAGGGGAGCTGTTCGTGTTTTTCCACAGGATGAAAGAAATCCGGTTTGGGTCCCAGAGCACCTCACCAGGAAGATATTACAAGAAGAGCCCTCGCCTTCTCCAGTTGAGGTGTTAGATGTTACTAACATATCACACCCGGGGAGAACAGCGGTGGGGGATAATGTCCACCTTCCCTCTGCCAATGCTGGTGATGTATAATACACAAGTTTTCCCTTGATTTTTTACCACTGATAAGGATTTAGGCCTAGCATTAAAGAAAATAGAAGTTTGGGGTTAAAGGGAAGTTTATGTTTTAGTTGAAAATAGTTCATGTATATTACTAAAAAATTTCTCGGCAGCCTGGCAAAAAGAAACAGAGTTTGATAAAACCAAAATTGGCTCCCTTTTGCTCAGGCAGGCCGGATAAAGATTCAATTTTACCATGTAACAGTTGCCAATCCAGGAGTATAGGTTAGGCCGCGCCCAAAATATTTTCATTTCCTCCCAATTTGGCCACCATTTATTTAGATTGTTAGCAATGCTTCAGAAATTATAGATGAATTGAGATGCAAATTTGATAATTGCCTTTATGCCTTATGCTGAGATGCTCAGCTTTATTTCTTTGCAGTAGTGGCCCACATGCCACGATTTGTGCCCATACCAGTAGAGACCCCCAGTAGCTTGCAGCTATTTAGACAAAAAAGAGATTTTGGAATCTCTGCCATGGGGGCCTCGGTGACTGCCTCAGCTCTTGCACTTTCAGAAACAGTGCAGACTGCGCAGGCGGTTAATGATTTGTCCGCCTCAGTAAATGGCACAGTTGGGGTGTGAGCAAAAACTTGCTGGCTTATGCATAACCTCTATTCAATATGAAAATTTTACAAAGGCAGCTAATCTTTCGAGAAGCCTTTCTCAATTTTTGTTACAGAATTGGTCGTCTGAATTTGAGCAGACCCTTCGTGACCTGCAGGTGGCGATCATCCAGGTCAATTCCACTCGGCTAGACCTGTCGCTGACCAGAGAGTTTTCTACATGGATTTCCTCAGCCTTCCCCTACTCCAAAAAATGGGTGGGGGTGGGTATGTTTGGCCTAGCCTTTTGCGGAGGACTGGTCATTCTTCTCTAGATGGTTTGCAGGCTCAAAATCCAAAGTCCGAGAGACAAAACAGTTTTGGCTCAAGCCTTAATGGCTCTAGACTCAGGAGCCTCGGTAGATGTGTGGCTACCTATACTAAAGCAATAGGGATATTTTGGCTCAAACAGCTCCTGCACACCTAGGACAGTCCTGTCCATTGCACTGGGTGGAGTGTTCGGCCCCTTTCCTGAGAGGAGTGTTGAGCCAAGGGCATCGCACAGGACATAGCTATGTCCTGGGAGGTATGTTGTCCTGCATAAGGGTGCCTGCCTTAATTCCCTTCCCAACAAAAGGCAGAGGACAGGCTGGGGGCATCTCGATCTGTCGCGGGATTAGAGATGACGCCCACGCAAGTCCACAATGTTTTCTGGGGGATAACCACTGCCTCCACCCTCTTACAGGATTCCCTCATTGCTTAGAAAAGAAAAAAGGGGGGGGGGGTGTTGGGAGCCGCTGGCCCCAGCTCCTCAAGGTGGCGCCGATATCCGGTGCTGGCCAACCCGCCTGAGTCAGTAAACAAAGCAAGAGCACATGCGTTTGATACTCTCACGAGACTGGTCTCTCCGCCTCTCCCGTGGCGTCATGTGAAATAATGAGCTGCAGCCTATAGAAAGGTGACACGTCCAAGGCAGAGGTCTTTGGTCTATATAAAATTAGGCTTTTCCTACCTTGTGCCTCTCCATCTTCCGTAAGCTAATGCTCTCCCTCAAGATGCATTAAAGCTTTACTGCAGAAGGATCCTACGTGTGCCGTGCCTTTTCTTGCGGACGAGAAGTGGGCGTGGGACAAAGAACTTAGAATTTTCTGGACAGTGAGACAGGTCTGTTCCTGGCAGCACCAATCTACTTCAAGAGAAACATGGGCATCGAAGAAATTCCATATGGAGTCTATTTTCTTTGTGGCAATGGTTAGCCACTGGATGAGAACCTGTTTTTGTATTGACTGCTTGACAGTACGCTATTTAAACTGGACATGCAGTTTCCTTAGGAAAGTGACCTCTGAACTTTGACAGAACAAGCTGAGATGGTCCTTCAGGTTCCTGCTTTTCAGAAAAAAAACTGTCAGACATTCTTCAGGTCATAAGGAGAAGTGACTGAACTATACCAGAATGGGCAGAGCAGATTTCCTGCTTCACTGAAATGAAAAGAGATTGTGGGCCTGTAGGCTGAAGATGGATGCCCCAACTTTATAAGGGAACTTCGGGTGACTGTCCAGGCAGATAGGTGTCATCTCTGTCATTTCTAGTTTTTGGAAGTTGCATACACTTCCTATTTACTTGTGTAAATATTATTTCCTACTTGGGTCTCTGAGGTAGTTGAAGATGAGATAGCTATAGTTACAGTTTTCTAATAACAGTTTTAGAAAAGAAATTTGAAGTTAAAGTTTATAAGTTTAAGGGACATCAAAATAATAGCATTTAGTTAGAAAGGAAATGAATTAGGTACATTTCTTTGGACTCATCAAAATATTAATGAAATATTTTCTTTGAATTGTCAATTGTTAATGGGCTGGACATTACTCATTTAAAGCCCCGTTTCCTAGTTCCTGACTGCTAGGGAGACTGATTCGGCATCCATCATCCACCGTGTAAATAATCTAGTCTATCAGGCACCTATATAAACTGTTACCTGTATTGTGAGTGTTGGCTTATATTTTAGTAAATATTAATCTTAAATTAATATATTTTAAAAAACCTCCACCTTCAATTTATTGTTTATATATATTGTATATAATTATTGTACCTATTGCATATGTTTTTTCTTACATTAGCTATAACCTTTTTTAAAAATTTGACACAAAAGTGGATACATTGGGATATTTTGTAATATAATAAAAACATTTCATAGATATCAGAGGGATCTATTCACAGTCAGTCTAGGAAGATTAGACAGTGGTGATTCATACCTTTAATCTCAGCACAAGGAAATTCCTGGAAGTGGTGATCAGTGCCTTTAATCCAATCTGAGTTCAAGAGGTCATCTTAGTTTACAGAAGGAGTTCCAGGCTCCCAGGTTGGCAGTGGTGGGGCTATACCTTAACTGAGAGTATTTAAGATTGGTATAGAAAGACAGAGCAGGCAGAAGAAGCCAAGAATAGCGAAGTTGAGGAAGCTGGAAGACAGCTGGGTGAGATCTGACTGTGGGGTTTCTTTTCTAATATCTCCAACTTTCCCAGAGATCTGGTCCTGAGTTTCCTTTATTCATGCAACAATTGTCCTCCTAGACACCTGCAAAAGCACACAACACAACCAAAAAAAAGAACCAAGATCTGTGTGAAGAGAGGAAAAAGTGTCTAAGATCTAAAGAAGTAAATAAATATATACTTCAAAGTTTGTTAGATAAATTGCACTGGTCAACTCTGACCTACCATCCCAAATGGGAGTATAAGAAATACTCAAGAGACCATTAAACACTTTCCCCTTATGACCTGGTCTTCTTTCTGAGCAAGCATCTCAGAAATCCACTGCCTGTGGGTTTCATAATTCCAAAGCAGAAGCAGGCACCCAGAATTACTATTGCCTAGACTTTACACTGGGGATCAAGGTAGACAAATATGGATATTTCTCTCAATCCTCAATGTCATTAGAATTCAGAGAACATTTAGAATGTTTTGCTTGGATACCCTTGGATAGAAAAGAGGCACATAAATCCATAATTATGCTTAGTAGTGGCATCATGTAAATATCACAAGGCTACCTCTTGAACTACGCAGTTCCTCATGTCCTTCCACATATTGATGGAGAAAGCATACTTCACCTCCTGGAAACAATGATCCCAGCTGTCCTTTCCAAAGATTCACTCACTAAGGCTTGTTCTATAGGGGACCAGAAGACTTATGTTAGCTACCTAAGAACTGTTCAAGTTAATATGGCTATCAGACAGGTACTTGCCACACACCCAGACATCTTTTTTAGAATCCTGGAGGATGATGAATCATTATCACTAATGGTTCCTGGCATCTGAATGACTAGAGTGGCTCAATAAGGGCAGGCGGGATTAAACCCTGATAGCTGAGATTTTGAGAGTCTGCTCTTTCGGGGCTCCCATTACTATGGACTCTGTCTCCAAGAGAAGACAAAGATAGAGGTAAAGAAGAATTCATCATCTATCACACTGCTGTCTTAGACCCTTCCTGAAGAGTAAACTGATTACAGTTTTCTGAGAAAAGAGTGTTTTATTTGATCAATTCCTGATTAGTTAAAGGAAGGAATGTATATTGGATATGTGTAGGTGATATAATCTTCAAAGACTTTGCTATTACCTCTTAAAAAGGTAGAAATGAGTGTATAGGTCAATAGAGTACATTAAATTCCAATAATAAAAAATACAATAGTTCTCAACCTATGGTACCAGCAATTTGTGCTTCTATGAGTCAACTATCAAAATTATCCTAACTCTTCCAGTTACATCTATTTTTTAAGCTCTTTACTGGCTCTCACAGAGAGTATATGTATCTGAAAACAACAGAACTTAATGGCCCTTAGAGTTGCTTTTCAAGAGCACAATAACAAACAAAATCACACAAATCAAATGTGATGGTACACACGTTATTCCAGCAACCAAGAAATAGAATACCAAAAATTCCATTATCTTCTGCTACATTACAAGTTTTGGCCAATCTGAGCCACATGAAAACAACACAACAACAACACATACACACGTGCGTGCACATGCATGCACACACACACACACACACACACACACACACACACACACTTTTCCCCAAAGAAATTAGTTACAGTCATCAGTTTTGCTTCCTAATGTTGTGACCCTTTAATGCAATTTTTCTACATTTCATTGTACCTCAGGAAAAGGAATCATATCTACAACTAAATGAGACATCAAATTTAACCAGGCCAACTATTCAGTGATTCATCTCTTCCTTTAGTTAGAGGTATTAAGTTATTTTTCAATTGCTATTATAAAATCATAAACAAAACAAAAAAACAGGGTTTATCTGAGCTTATGGTTCTAGAGGGTTAAGTATATGTCATAATAGGGATTCATGGAAAGAAGCAGAAGACACTGTGGCTAGGGACCCACATCTTGAGTTAAAAGCATGAAGAGAGCAACTGGAAATAGTGTGAAGACTGAAGGTCCAAGTGATATTGAATCCAGTAGGTTCACAACTCCTAAGGGTCTCCAGGCAGCATGACTAACCAAATATGTGATTGCCATTATAGTAGGTCTTATAATATTCAAACCATTTATAGTAGGTATTAAAATAGAAATAGATGAAATTCACTCAGACTTCACATATCCATAATTAAGCAATTAATGCTGGTAAAAAGAAGCTCAACAAAACAAAAACAAGCTTTGTAATTTAATGTAGATTGTGCTAGTTCTTGATATTTCTACTATTTCTGAATTACACTAAAACATTAATTAAATATTCATTTAATTAATGAATTAAGCAATGAATTCTGGAAGGCTTTCCCTTTGGAATAAAGTATAACTTAATTTACTTGTACTTAATACCTACATTTTTCATATATATTAATAATGAATATCTGTTCTTTTAAAATGGCAGTCACCACCAATTTATACTGCTGCTGAGCAAATTTGACATGACAAATGTCAATCACTATAATTTAGTGTTTTTGCTTGCCTTCAAGTATATTATAGCATAATCAATATTTTACTCAGTCTGTAGTATATATATGCCAAACAAGTTGGTCATTTCACTAGAACATTTTCTTCATTTTCTAGCATATTTTATTCCACAAAACTTGGCTTAACTTTTAAGAACTTGAAAAACTATTGTAATCACATTCACTGTGTGTTTCCTCACTTCTTCCCTCCAGATGTCTTGCTTCCATACAATAAATGTCATCAACAATAGTACTCTGATTTCAATGTAAAAGAAATCACCCTGATTGTTGTTTTTAGTCATCTTTTTAACAATGTTAAATGATTAAAAGCAGGTAAAGTGAAAGAAATTTACTACTCACTGTGTGAGACTGGTGTAAATAGTATTGTCTACTATGAAAGGCTCATAGTAGAAAATTATTCAGCACATTATGTCAAGCATGAGTGTCCATTTTATTCAGTTTTGGGCTTATATAAAATATTCTTAACACAGAGTTATTCTTATCTGGCTTTTAAACTTTTCTTCTTTTTATGCATCAACACAATAAAGGAAACAAGGTCTACAAAATTATTTAGATTTTATATTTCAAATCTAAGGAAAGAAAGAAAAAATGTAAAAAAAATATAAACATTAATAGACACACCCTTGAATTTAAAACTAAATCATACAAAATGAGGAACACTTTGTTCTTCAAAACCAGTGGCAAGGAAAAAAGCCAATGGCAGCCTTCTTTGATGGCAACCACATCTCTTGATTGATTATAGGAGAAAATCTTCTTTTGAATTGGTGATTTATATGAAATCCTTAGAGAAAAATAGAGGGATCAGATGGATGGAAAAAGTAAGTTCTCTGTGCCTGGCAAAATTTCTACCTGGCTCAAAGATAAAAGTGAAGGAAGAATTAATCATAAATGTGAATAAGGTTTGACACAAAGAAAAGGACATCGTGCTGATGAACCTGAAGAAGCAAATGTGGAAGAAGAACATACTCCTTCTATTCTCTCATACCATTGGAAGAAGAGTCGAGTCCAGATTTCACATTCCCATTTAGGTAAAGAAAGAATATATGCATTAGCATTTTGAAGAGAAAAATCCAGATAATACCATATAACAGATTTAAGAAAAAAAGACACTGGTAATTCGCCAAAGACTTCAAAGACTGATATAACTAATATAAATCAAAAAAAAATCCAAAGTGAGTTTGTATTAAAAGGTAACTTTTTTCTAAAGCATTTTTGTTGATTTAAACTTAATATAAATTTTTGATTAGTTTTATAAAGAACCAAAATTTCTTGTACATTTTCTATAAAATGTTCATCATTCTTATA
The DNA here is from genome assembly GCA_033318265.1 of Phyllotis vaccarum. NCBI lineage: Eukaryota > Metazoa > Chordata > Mammalia > Rodentia > Cricetidae > Phyllotis > Phyllotis vaccarum. Next base: position 100,915,875 of record JARWLC010000002.1, read on the forward strand.
AATAGTAGCAAAGTTTCCAAGATGTGTATAAAAATTAATTCCTGTTTCATTTTATTAGCATATATACTAGGTAGCATTTTTGCTGAAAATAATTATTTAACATTTTAGAATATAATTTCTATGTGAAGAGATGATAACTAACATTAAAGACATTTTGAAATGTTTATGTGGAAACCTACTGCTAAAGAGGCTTTGTAAATGTATATACACACTTGTGCATAAAGAGTTTTAATGGAGTTGCTATATAAGAGACAACAATGTTCTTCTTATGATAACAACAAAAGTCAACAGCCAGGAATGGGTTACCTCTTTTGGAGTTTTGGGCCAGTGAAGTCCACAACACCTAAACATTATATGCTCCTGCCAAATACTCTCATTTTTCCTCTAGAACAGGGATTCTCAACCTGTAGATCTTGATCCCTTGGTGATTGAACAACCTTTTTTTAGGGGATGCATATCAGATATTCAGCATATCAAATATTTATATCAAAATTCATAACAGTAGCTAAATTTACTGTTGTGAAGTAACAATAGAATAGTTTATGGTTATAGGGTTACCACAGCTTGAGAAACTATATTAACAGCTGAGAGCCACTGCTCTGGAAGTTAACAGTAAGACCTGATTCTGAAATACACATACTTGTGGGACATGGAGAAACAAAGCTGGAGACTTCATGGTTACTGGCTATCTTTCATTGTGCTGGAAGGTGCTAAAGAAGAGAAAAGGAATCACCAATCTTGCTCACCTGTAAATATTGTAAACTACAATAATGGCTACGTTGGCAAGACTTTCTGAATATTACAATAGCAACAAAATGGAAGTAACTGTCTTCAGACTAAATATAAGGCCTGTTTCACAGTTTAAATCAATGCCTTGCTCCAATATTGGGGCCAATATTGGGACTTCTCTTATTTAGCTATGGCCATTTCGCTTGTGAAAGAGGCCTTGTATTTATGTACTCTTAAGAACCAAAATTTAAAGATGAGACCGACCGTGATAATTAGTTTTTGTATTTTCTTTCAAACATAAAATGCTTCATGTATACTAGGGAGTAAGATACTTATCTAACTAAAAATGTTGATAATCTTGGATATTGGATGGTTTGCTGAACTTCCTGAATTCCATTCTTTTGTTATGAAATAAAAATATTACCAACATTTTACAATAAGCTATCAAGAGTTTAATTACTAAAATTAGATCAAATTATATATATATATATATATATATATGTAGATAGATAGATAGATAGATAGATAGATAGATAGATAGATAGATACATAGATACATAGATAGATACATAGATAGATACATAGATAGATAGATACATAGATAGACTCTGACTTAATCTAGATCTTTCCCAAACTAGCCTTGGTGAAGACTTGAAGGTAATCAATTTGATGATGTGGAAATATACCATGGAACACCAGATCTTGTCCCATACTTGGGCTGTTTTAAGTTTATGTCACATGTACTGTCTTATTTGTTGCCTTGTTTTTAATTTAGCGTAATTTAAAATGTATAGTTTTTCTTATTATAAAGTTGAACAATTTTTAATGTATTTTTAAAGGAAAATTTGCTAGAAATGGAGCTTATTGCACTCACCATTGAAGCCTGATGTCAGAATTTTAGTACAGAATGGCTCACTGCAGTGCTTGGCAGCCTCATTCATTCTTAAACTGGAGAGCACAAATTAAGAATTTCTAATAAAAAGCATCATAGATCTTCATTAGTCTAAGTTACTCCCATTGAGAATCTTGGGCCAATTGTAACTGATTTTAAACACTAGGGCCCTGCTTCTAACTGTTTTGCTGGAGGATTTGAGCTGTGTGTGACTCCAATGTAAACTGACGATAAAAGAGACAAATTAACATAACTGACTGTTTCAGTTATGAAGATTAAATAGCCTTTTATTGCAGATGTTTGCCAAGGAAAATGCTCCCTAGTGGAAGACTTTAAGCAGTTAAGATAGATTTGATGAGGGTTTTAATTGCTATTATGCAACTAGTAAGAGAAAGCCTTTATTAAATGTCAGACAAGAGCCAATGACTAGTTGAAGAGAAAAGCATCTCCCTAACACAGACCTGAGAGTTTCCCAACAGCACATTAGCAACAGCAGTAGTTCCATTAGCCATCACAAATATTTATCAAGAACCCAGTATGCACATGACAATATCATAAATATGCTGGGCTGCTGGAGATAAGCAAAAATCAGACCACGCTGTGGATAATCTGGTGATTTGAAGCAAACAACTAGCTACCATGGAAACCTAAATAAATATAAACATATGCATGTGTGTTGATTTGTATACATGTTTTTATGCATTCTACTTAAAAAATGATTCAATGAATATCATAAGAATTAGAAGAGATATGTTAATATTGAAAGTACTCAAAAGCCGTTATTTTTCAAAAGGATTTCTCATAAAGTTCTTAATCCATTTTTTTACTTGGTTTTGCTTCATTTGTTTTAATAGCTCACTGAAAAACATTTGCCTATATTATAATGCCGAATACTTGGGTCCTATTATGCCATTAACTTCCTTATCTGAAATATTTTCTTAACTTTTCTGGGTTTGAAAGTTCACTTGTAAAATTGAGATTTATTGATTTATGTTCTGAGGAACTTTTCTACCTTTAAGATTTGTGGAGTTTATGAAGGAGTGATAAATACCATATGGATGTATTATACTTCATTTTATAAAATTATTTTATGCAACTTTAAATCCATTCATTTTGTGAAATACATGCTTATTAATAAAACAATGAACTTTCCATAAGATTAATTTATTTTTAAAGTACAACAGGAACAAACTTAAAAAATTAGCATTTCGCAGATTCCTATTTTATAAAATGTTATAAAATAGTTTCTTTATTTTTTTTTTTTTTTTTTACCAAACTCATTGTACTGTCAAGCTTCTCTCTTCTACTAATTTCATCTTCCCCTAGCTGCTCAATGGGCTGTGGTGATTGTACACACAAGCACATTTCCATTTGTTTGTTTTTAATTTTATGTATACAGGTATTGTATCTGCACAAAAGCCTTTATACCAAAAGAGGCATCAGATCCCATTATAGATGGCTGTGAGCCACAATGTGGTTGCCCAGAATTGAACCCAGGTCCTCTAGAAAAGCAAAGCAGCCAATCATTTCTCCAGCTTCCTGCCGTGCTCCCCACCCCCTTTTTAGGAGACAGAGTCTCAGTTGTTTATCATGGATTTTAATTCAATGACTGATGTATAGCTGGCAAAGATTCTCTCATTCCGTGGGCTTCCTGCTTACCTGAGTGATAGTCTTCTGATAAAAAGCAGCTCAAGTCCAAATTGAGTTACAGTATATTTCTACTAGATTTAAAAACAAAACAAAACAACAACAAAAAAAAACAAACAAATAAAATATAACCAGTATTTCTTTTTGGTTGTTTTGTTGTTTTACACCTCAACCTCAGTTTCTTCTCCTTTCTCTCCTTCTAGTTTCTCCCCCATCTCCCCTCCCTATCCTGCCCCCATCCTTTTCAGAAAAGGGCAGGCTTTCCTGGATATCAACAAGTTATGGTATATCAAGTTGCAGTGAGACTAGGCACCTCCTCTCCTTTTAATACTGGACAAAGCAACCCGGTAAAAGAAAAGGGTTCCAAAAGCAGACAACAGAATCAGAGACAGAGCCCTTCTCCCACTGTTAGGAGTCCCACAGGAAGACTAAGCTACACAGCAGAAATGTTCATACAGGCGGCCTAGGTCATTTCTACGCAGGCTCCTTGGTGTAGGTTCAGTTTCTATGAGCTCCTAAGAGACCAGATCAGTTCATTTAGTGGGTTTTCTGGTGGTGTCCTTGATCCTTCTGGCTCATCTAATCCTTCCTTTCCTCTTCCGCAAAATGTTTCACCTTAAATTTGGCTGTTGGTCTCTGTATCTGTTTCCATCAGTTTCTGGGTAAAGCATCACTGATGACCATTGAGCTAGGCACTAATTTTATAAAATCATTTCATTGACTTGACATTTTTTTTTTTTTGGCCAGCCATGTTTGGTTATACTCTAGGGCTCTGACACACATCTGAGTCCTGGCCCTGTAAACCATGTCAGGGGTGAGCTCTCTCTTACGGTATGGACCATGAGCTGGACCAGTAATTCTTTGCCACTTCCATGAATTCTCCACCATCTTTACTCCCAGAACATTTTTCAGGGAGGACAAATTGTAGGTCAAAGGTTTTGTGTCTCAGCTGGTTTCCCAGTTTTTAAAATGGAAGACTTGCCGGTTCCAGGAAATGGCTAGTTGAGGTTCCATATCCTTCATTGCCAGGAGTCTTATTTAGTCACCCTCATAGATTCCTGAGAATTTCTATTCCATTGGATTTACTTATAGTTCTTCCCAGAAATGCCCATTCCAGTTGTCTTTCTCTGTAGTCTCTTCCCCATCGTCCCACAACATGACTCCCCTATTCCCATCCTCCCATCCAGATCCTTCCCCCCACCAACTGGCAATGTCTCTTCTATTCCCCTTTCTTAGTAAGATTCATATATCTCCACATGTGCCCTCCTTATTACTTAACTGCTCTGGGTCTGTAGACTGTAACCTTGTTATCCTTTGCTTTGTAGCTAATCTCTTCCTAGAAGTAAATATATTCCATGCTTGTTTTGGGGTCTAGGTTGCCTCACTCAGGATGATTTTCTCTAGTTCCAACAATTTGACAGCAAATTTCATGATACTATTGTTCTTTTACCTGAGTATAACTATTTTGTGTAAATGTACCATATTTTCTTTATTTAATCTTCCATTGAGGGGCATCTAGGTTGTTTTCAGTTCCTAGCTATTATGAATAGAGCTTCTATGAAAATAGGGAGTGGAACAGATAGTCTTCTCCAGGGAAGTGCTCACTAATTTGTTATTTAGGGTCAAATGGGCAACTCTAAAATTATAATACAAGTAGCATTATATAGATTAAGCTGACATAAATGCTTTCTTATTTGCTTTTCATTCATATAACATTTATATATAATTATCTAATATATATTCTTAAGTATAAATATGTATATTTAGAAGTGTGTATGGATATGGATACATGCATGCAATAGCAATTATTGAAGAAGAGGCTTTGAGTTTGAAGAACATTAGAGGGGTATATGGAGTGTTTGGAAGGATAAGGGAAGAATGAAATGCTATGAATAGATAACAACCACAAAACAAAAAAAATTTGAAAAAAAAAAACCAGATCTTTCTTTAAATATATTTGAGTTGATGACTTATTCTGTGCCATTTTGTAGCTTTATGATTGAATCAGCAACTTTCCTTCCAAAAAGCAATGATTGAGACTGAAATTACTGGATTTTGAGAAGGACCCACACAACTATTTTTCATCTCTACAATACTAGAATATTGTCTGTCTTTCTGAAACTCCCAAACTTGAAAGGTATAACTGTTGCTGAAAATGAAATAATATACAGGTTCCTATGTGAAAAATCATTATTCATATTCAAGTTTTGTCTTGATTACTCTAGAAAGGTGCTTTCAGCTTTCTTCAGATTCAAAGCAATATTGTTGAGCTCCTACTCTGGGAGTTCCCAAGCTGCTTCACTCTTCTAATGTCACCATTTCATGGGCTAGGATCCAGGATTAAATAAAAAGAAGAAATTTCACTGATGAGGAGCACCAACATTTACTTCTCTCTGCTGCCTGACTAGATGCAATGTGACCCAGTTCTTCACACACCTACCACCATGATTTACTCTCTACAAAAGATTGTACCTTAGACTATGAGTCCAAACAATATACTTAATCAAGTTGCTTTCGTCAAATAAATAATTTTGCCACAACAATATGAACTGTAAATTATAGAACCAGCAAGGGCTTCCTTTAGCCAGAAGAATTTATTGAATTTTGTATACAGAATTAGAAGTAGACTCAGTTAAGGGGGTTTGGTGAATGTGGGAAAAAAAGGTGAATGATTACTATTTTTGAAAGGGAAACTGTGATAAATTGCTGTCCATGAGTAACAATGTTGAAAATAAAAAAGAAAAGCCTATGCCAGGTCCTTCCTAGCTTAGATGCAAGGAATAAAAATATTACTACATTTTAAAACCATTCTTTCTAGTCCCTAGGATCTAAAGCCACACCTTCCCTCAGCTGTGTTCAGGCAGGCTAAAGGGTACTGAAAGAGCTTCCCATAGAGAAAACAACAGAACCAGCAGGAATGTGCTAGGTAAATAAGATCCTGCTGTCTGCTTCTAAGGAGTCAATCTTTTAACAAAGTAGTTCCCTTCCCTTCCACAGTATAGTAAACAGAAAATCTTTATTGAAAAATGAAATATAAATGAAGAGAAACTAATTAATATGTCTGCACTGTGCCCACTATCAGTATTTTATAAAAGACAGTTTGCACATTACATTTCAGTTTTTCCTTGTATGTATTCAAGTGTGATACATGCTTGCATGTTTTGTAATACACATGTGTGGGCACATACAAGACTGAAGAAGACTGAGGTCCTGATGTTGTAGTGGCTATTCTTGGCTGTCAACTTGACTATATCTGGATCTAAAACATAAGATGGAGAAACCACCATGAGGAACTTTTTTCCCCTTAATTTGAAGTATAAAGATGCACACCTAATCTGGATCTTTGAATTAGTAAGACACATACCTTTAATCTGAACAAAACCTTCTGCTGGAAACCTATATGAGGAAACCTATACAGAAAAAGAACACTGTTGCTCTTTACCTACATAGCATCACCATATTAGCACTTCCATTCCTTAAGTAGCATTAGAGACTACATCTTCGGGATTTTAGTGTACATGTAAGATCAGCAGAGACATCCAGCCTTGTGGACTAAGCAACTACTGGATTTTTGGACTTTTCACTCGTAGACAGCCATCGTTGGGTTAGCTGGACTGCAGCGTATAAATCATTCCAAAATGTTTTCTCTCCCTGTGTCTGTCTCTTTCTGTCTATCTCTGTCTCTCTTTCTCTCAATATATATAGATGAGATTCATTCTATTAGTTCTGTTACTCTAGAGGACCCTACTTTACTACTACAGGTGTCCTTCCATTGCAGTGCATGTTCTTGTGCTGACTTTAGACCTCACTGACTTGGCTAGCTAGAATGCCCCAAGGATTCTTCATCTCAGTGTTCTACTTTCCAGGATGACATACAGGCCATTCCATTCATACAACCTTCACGAGTGTGTGAAAGATCTGAACTTCGATTCTCATGCTGGCTCTGAAAACATTTTACCCACCCTCTGGATCTTCATTAGAAGCTCTCAAAATCCTGCAAGTTGTGATTGTACAAGTAAGGAAACATTTAGATATAGTCATGCCCTTATCAGTAATGGAATTTAAATCTGTGCATTTTTACTTTAAACATAATTCTTTGATTCTTTGGAAATTTCATATCATGCACCCGAATCCCACTCACCTTCCAGTCCCTCCATTTCCACCCCTTACTCCTGCAATATTCCCCCCAAGCTAGTTATAAACAAACAAACAAATAAACCATCTTTCCAACACCTCTCCATTCATCCTCATGGCACTGGGAGCTGGGGTTTGTCATACTGTGCCCCTTTTGTCCAATCAACATCATGTGTACAGTGTTCATTGCAATGAGTTGTTAGTCAAGGCCTCTAGCTTCTGGCACCATCATCACTAGACCCTCATTATAATTCCTCTCAGATATCCTGTTGTTGCCTAGAATCATGGAGATCCTTCAGTTATCGATCCTTCCTTAGCACAAGTCCATTTTGACACTTCAGCAAGTGTAGATGGGGCAGCTGTTAGCATGGGCCAACTCAAGGCCCAGAATGTGGATATGGGTGTTATCTGAGCTGGTAGATCCAGAACATTGGGACCATTCCCCAGGTGAAGGGCAGAGCCATGCTCCTTGGCCAATGTCATTGGGAACAGGTCTTCCACACCTGTGTTGATGGCTGCTCTAGCATGGCAAGGGTGGTGCCTGATTTCCTGTTACAGTGCTCAGTGAGAGGCAGGGCAGTGAAGGACAGGGCCAGTTTAGAATGGCCCTTGGATTTCAACATACATATTTTCTATGACCCTTCTTTCCATAGTAACATGTGCTATTGACATCAGTCCAGACACTGAATGCTAATGGACCACATCCAGACATGACCAACAGTAGAAGCTCAAGCTAGCCTCATATGGTTGCACAGGTCATTCAGATTGGCATGGCCACTATGGCATTGAGGCCCTAGAATACCAACATGGCCAAAGAAGACAATCCAGATGCCTGACATTGGCATTGACTTAAATGGTATTAGAATCAACACAGACCTCGGTTGAAGTAGGGCCATATACCCCAACATGGTCCTCAGCAGCAACTCAGGCTCAAATGTCACCAATGACCCCATGTAGCTGTGTTGCCACTCAGATAGAAATGGCACCTGCTGCAATGTGGCCCTCAGACCCTAAAATGGCTCTAGGTGTTAGCCCAAGCCCTTGACATCAGCGTTGTTTTCAGTGGTATCAGGATTAATGGACAGCACAGATCCTGGCTGTGGTAGGGCCACAGACCCAGACATGACCCTCAACAGCAGTCCTGGTCGAGATGACACTATGGCCCCAGTGGCAGCATGATCCTCAGACACCATCATGAATGGTGAGTATAACTGCCTTCTAAATCTGCATTTATAATCCCATTGAAATACAGAAGCTGCTTGGCAGTTTTGGGATAAGTCATAGTCCAAATTCAAGAACAACTGTTCAAAGAAGCTAGAGAAAACTTACTTCTATCTCCTTGCTCCATAGTTAAACTATCGTGGTATTAGTTTTAAAAGGGATGCCAGAAAACTCTATACAATGCGGTTTGTTTACAGACCCAGTGCTGAGAACAGGAAAAATAGTTTAAGAGTATTTTTCCTCTTCTGACATGACTTAATTTCTGTCTTGCTCTATTAAGTATGCTTTGCTTGATGGGTTGATGGCTAGCTGCATTGTGTGTGGTTGTTTCCCTACTGCTCCTCAGAGCCATAACAGCACTTCAGATAATGGGCACTGCTTCATTTCCATTGCACAGATGTTGTCTGATCAGATGCCATGTGTCTCTCTGTCTCCTAAACATGCGTCTCCTCATGTGGCAAAAGGCAGGATTCCTGAAGCTCTGGTCCTTTTCTAAAACATATTTAATGGGCCTAAAGTTCTGCCTACTTAGAAAATTATCTGAAGTGACTTAATACAGCAAACATCAAAATTCCACCTGTGAAGGACTCTATAAAACAAATAGTACTTTATTTTAAAATATTAACATAATGGAATTGATCAGTGAAGCAATCTGGTTAATATATACTTACTGATACAATTTCTCTTTTACCACTCTCATGTATATAAGTGTGTATGTGTTATACACATGTAAAATTAAATTAATGTATATACTAGGACAACAGCCATGAAAATATAAAGAATTCACAATTGAGTGATAGGATTAATTACCAAAAAATACATATGTGTCTCTATACATTATATTAGCATGATTTTTGTAATGGAAGTAACTTTTATAGTCAACATATCTTTATTTTTAAATATATTAAAAACATAAATGATACTAAAGTCTTCAACTTTGTATGAGCTTTATACATATTTCACCATATTCATAGTATTATAGTTCCTAATATCTTTTTTATGTATAATCAGAGTAAATTTAAATCTTCGTAAGTGGATTAGAATGATTTATAGAGCTTCAGAAAAGCCTCTAAACATCTGGAACCCGTGAAAGATAGTAATTACATTTTAATATATTTTTCCATTTATTTATAAAAGTCTTTTTTTCCATGTATCCCTCTGCTCCCCCTCCCTTCCCTCCTCCCAATTCCTCCCAGTCAGCCTTCAACCTCCCAGCTGCCCACCCCTGAGCCCCCCCAAGAAGGGCACAAAGTCCCAAGTTGGGTCAGCTCAGCACAGCATAATAAGTCTGCATATGATTTCTAACATTAATTCCATGTTTTATCATTTAAGCTCTCCATAGTATAGGGTGAACCAGGTCAAAGTTTTATTCCAAACAAAGGAATAAAAATGGATAAAGTCAACAATGAATGTTTCTATAGAACTATCTCCATTCAGATTAGCAAACTTGTTGCTGGCTTCTCAACACAGCATTCTTGACAAGTCATGCTGGATCAAACAATAGAAGAAATTCTAAATTTTTATTCTGTCTAACTAAGTTTGTCAAATAAACAAAGCCTTTCCATTTAAATAAAATTGTATCTAAACTGAGACCAATGACCTGAAATAGGACTAGTAAATTAATTTGAGCTATGCAGGCTACGTGGCTGCACATTTAAATCATATGCATCCGTTTACAAGGGAATCTTCACAGCCATCTGAGAGCAGGTGGGGAAGATGATAGCAAGGTAGAGTATTCAGGTACTACATATGAACAATAATCTAGCAGCCAGAGGTAATGTGGATTCTATACCTACCATATTGATTGATTCGCTGATTAGTCTACTCCAGAAATTAGTAGTGAGTGATCCAAAACACAACCCTTCCCTCCTAATAGTTATTTACCTAGGAAATAACAAGTAGTCAAATTTGATTGAGTAAGACATGGAGGGAAAATCTTAGAAGCATCCTAACAAATGTATGTCTGAACAGCTCCATGAAACCTAGAATTGCTGAAACTGTCATGTAACCAAACAGATGCATCCTGAATTTGAAGGTCATAAAGTAGAAACTGCCCAATGAACCTATGGAGTGATGACTAAATCAGTAGCCTTCAGCCTGGAGTTCTTAACTTTCTACTATGAGGTACTTTTTGCTCACATTCTGATACTTGTTGCTAAAAATTTTCAAACTGGTGCAGCTAACAAGAAGGTAAAGTTAAAGCTACAAGAGATGAAATCTGAAGATGCTAATGATAAAAATCACATCCTAGCTTTCCTCAGAAATGATCCTCCTTGGGAATATATTGTAACAATGCATAGAGAAGATCAGAACTTTTCAAACATCGATGGAGACCCTTGTGGGAAGCTTGTTAAAGTTTGCATTCTTATCCAATAACTAGCTCCCAAGTGATACTGATATTGCTGTCTCAAAACACCCTTGAGGAATAACTAGACTGTAGACAGCAAAGATTGGATGCTGGATCTCCGAGTATTGATTTAAACTCTTAACAGTCTTACCACATGTAGGTAATACTTTATAAATTATGAATTACTATTTGAAACCCATTTTATAATAAAGTTTGTAAAATTAAAAATTAAAGGCCATGGACGATGGTGGTGATGATATTGACAGTCCTATTGATAAAATAGGGCTGTTGCCTGTCAGTAAAAGTAATACTGCTAGTAATATAGTTAAGACAATAGATCTTAGAATTAACTATATAGGTCTTAACATGCCTATGTCACCTTTTTATATTTATAGCCTAAGGAAAATTATTTAACATATTTTTATATCAATTCCCTCACCTACAAATTGATGTGCTAGTGGAACCTTGGACATAGAAAAGAGAAAATACATGCTTCTACATGTTTGGCCAATAGCAAATACTCCAGTAAAAACAGAGATAGGAATAATCATGGTGAAGTTATGTGTGGCCATATAAAGTTTTCCAATGTTTATATTACTTTTGCAAGAGCCAGTCTTTTTTAGACATTAAATTTTCTCTTTGAATATTTTTCTGCTACACCTCCTAAAATAAAATTTAACTATTTTCTTTAATTCTATATCTATTCACTCAACCACAAATGCTGAGTAACTGCTGAAGACCACATACAAAATATAGACAATATGTAAATACTCTTTCTTCAGGTTTACTGCCACACTGCAAACCAAACTGGGATGTAAGAGAGCTATACCCATCCAAACCTCTGCATGATAATTCTACATTTCCACGTGGAATTTTCCTCTATTTTGATTTCCTATCCCCACTATTTTCCTTGTGAGTTTTATTATTATTTTTTTTTACTTCACTGAAGTTCCTCTATAGGGGTATTGTGTTGCTTCATTGTAAATAATTGTCCCACCCACTGGTTTAATAAAAAGCGCTGATTGGCCAAAGGTAGACAGGAAGTGTGGGTGGGGCTACCAGACTAACAAAACTCTTGAGAACAGGAAGCACAGAGCAGAATGCCAGAGAGAAGCCAGAAGAAGCAGAGGACAACCATGCCGCTCTAAAGAAAGGTACTGAGCTGCATGGAAGAATCATGGGTTAGATGAAGGGTAGAGAGCTGGCAAGTTGTATGCCTGGGCCTTAGGCTGATCAGCCTCAAATTAATGAAAGCATCTGTGTGCCTCTGCGGGACTGCGGGCCTAAACCTTGAGGCTAGGCCCGAAAGTTCGGGCCAGAAACCTCATACTACATTCCTCCTTTTCTTGTGCCCATCCTCCTAAAAGCTACAATTTAAGAGTAAATTTATTTTTAATGGGTTCAATGTCTGTATATCTTTAATAGGTTTGACTGATTCACTATTTGCATTTTCTCTTGCTTTCTCTCTCTCTCTCTCTCTCTCTCTCTCTCTCTCTCTCTCTCTCTCTCTCTCTGTGTGTGTGTGTGTGTGTGTGTGTGTGTGTGTGTGTGTGTGTGATTGTACTCTGTAATTTAAGTGTGATTTATATATGTGATTTGTATTATGTATATGTATGATGGTTATGTGTATAATGTGTATGCGTGTGTAAGATTTATAGGTGTGTGAATGTACAGTTGACCAGCCCATACTTGGAGACCATAAATCAAGTCTTAGGAGTTGATTCTCTTTCCAGTGTGGGATGTGAGGATGAAAGTCAGGTTCTCAGGCCTGCACAGCAAGACAGTCTTTCCACTCCTACCTTTAGTAGTGCATCTTCCTTTGTTCACCAGTCAACTAAAGTTTCCTTTTAGAAAGTTACCTACAGTATAAATTCCTGTTTTATTTCTATTTCTTTATGAAATAAATATATATAGAAATAGGTAGGACACAAAATAACCTATTAGTCTGTTACCCAGAAATAAGTGAAGCTTACATTATTTGACATATACTTCCAGTCTTTTGTATACAACAAGCATGATCATTAAGACATTTAAAGCATTTATTTGTGTATAATTAGTTTACTAAAAACACATATGTACATGCACATATGTACACATTCTGTCTACATAGTATATGTCCAAAATAAACAAATTTTTGTTTTTATGTTTTATGTTTATGAAAGACTTTTTCATGTCATACATTTTGGTTATTTTTCCTTCTTTCACTTACTCTCAGATTCTACTCACCTTCCTACTGATGGAACTTAATGTTTGTTCATTCTATCTATCTGTCTGTCTATCTGTCTGTCTGTCTGCCTGTCTAGCCATCCATCCAAATGTCCATCTGTCTGTCTATCTCTAAAAATACTATGCAAAAATCAAAATAAAAACAAACCCACAAAAGCATTAGGACAAAAATGCCTAAATGTAAAGATGTGCATGTACACACCATACACACACACACACACAGAGAGAGAGAGAGAGAGAGAGAGGGGGAGAGAGAGAGAGAGAGAGAGAGAGAGAGAGAGAGAGAGAGAGAGAGAGAGAGAGAGAGAGAGAGACTGTGTGTTTGTTTTGGCAACTGCTCTGAGGCAGTTACAAGTTGAAAAACCTAAAAATGTCTTGATTAAGGATGAAACTCTGTTTCTACTTCTTCCTTTTAGTTATGATATTTTTTTCCTGTATAAACCTGAGCAAATCTTATGTGTGCTGCCACAGTCTCTGAGAATGTGTGTGTGTATATGTATGTATATATGTATATGTATGTGTATGTGTATGTCTATGTCTATGTCTATGTGTATGTGTATGTGTATGTGTATGTGTATATGTATATGTATGTATGTATGTATGTATGTATGTATATAATTCCTGGTACAACTACCTCTGGCTCTTATATTCTTTTTGCCTTGTTATATCTAAAACACATTGTTTTGCTCTTGTTCTATCTGCTCTATTTTGTCTGTATAAATCTTTCTGTCTCTTCCTTGGCAATAGTCTCTGGGCCTTGAAGCAACAGTGTGTGTTATAAATGACCCAGTAATGGCTAAGTATGACACAGAAATTCAACCTTTTAACTTTTCCATTGTGAGTTTCTTTGGCAACCATAAAGAAACTTTGATGAGGACTGAGAGTTGTAGTAATCTGTGAATATAGTGACTGTTATTTAATTTACAATTTGTGGTTATGTTTACTTAGCAAAATAATAAATAGCAGAAGCATTACCACTAGAACTTACGACCTCCCTATCCATATATTCTTGGTCAGAACTTCTGTACTAGGCATATATTTTTCCTGTGAAGTAGGCCTTAAGTCCTATTAGAAGCAAGTTGTTTAGCCACAGAAAAATTCTTTCATGTATTCATGTATATTCATGTATCTATGGACTTGGCTTGCCACAGATGGCAATTCATATATCTATATATTTTGTTTTCCAGGCCAGTCATTATTGTAATTTGAAAGGTTCACAGAAAGAAGAAATTGTTGATAAGTTTTCTTCTCCAGTATTTTACACAGAAGCTTTCCAATACTTCAGAAGCTGACAGCAGGAAGCAGAATCAGTACAGTACCAGCTTGATTTTTCCATGTGCTGTCAGCAAAGGGCCTGGTATCTTCAGAAGTAGGTCCTACAAACAAGTCCTGATAGGCACAAAGAAAAATCTTTAAACATTAGAACTGCATAGAATTATTATGGTATCACAAAGAGTGGTATGAAAGAATGGAAATTGCAGATTAAAATCATACTTATACTCTCTTATTCTGCTGTTGTAATGAGGATTTTTGGTCTCGGAGCAGCCAGAGGTCCAGACCCACAGACCTGTATTCCCAGACTCCTTAGCTGCCTGCTGCTGATCAGGCCCCAGAAATGATTCAGACACTAATATCTTTCTATATACTATAAATATCAATCTTTAAATAAAAAACTATTTTAGCCCATAACAAACACCACAAAAAAATAAAAGATAAAAAAATCACAGCATCCTGCCATGCTCGACTTAAGGTTGTTGAATGGAACAACAAGAATGACTCACACTGGACAAATTATGATTTTTATTTCCTAATTTATTATTGACTGAGTGCACCTAGTTCAATATAGCTAAATTATATCAAAACATAATAATATGTTACCAGACACATTTTTCATAATTTTAATGCCAAATGTATGCTTGTTTGTTATTCTAGCTATCTGTATATCTAAAGCAAAGCTTCTATTTTCCTTACACAGACACTCTATAAGTTGAAAAATCTCCAAATTCAAGAAGTTAAATATATAAAAATTGTCGTACAATATTGAATTGTTTGATCAATATGATTATGTTGAAATCTATATACATGTCACATTCAAACCCCAACAATAAATCAATAGAACAAGTCTACCTGAGTATTTTTATAATTCCTTATTCTTTTTTATGAACTATTTTTAATTAAAACATTAGATTATATTTTAATATTTTTTTCATTTGACTTTTGGACCTTCCTTAAGAGGATTAGCTAATCACGAATATTACACCAGTATAAATATTCATTTTCCTCTTACAAATAACATTTAAGTGGAAAAACTTGGTGTCACTCTAGTGGAGTTCAGTGGCATTCCAGTTCATATGATTAAGGGCTATGATAATTCTTGGTCTAGTTTTATGTACAACCCTTGCTTTGGGAATTCCATTTATATACAAATAAATATAAGTTTTAAAAACCAAAACAATTGTAAAGTAAGATAAAATATTTGATTGGCCTCCCTTCCTTCCCAATCTCAAATCAAAGTGGTCTAACAGCTTGATCCAGATCTCTGAGCAAGCTAATACTGCCTCCTGCCTAAGTGTGCTCTGGGCAATGATTAAATTTTAAGATATGAAAACATGATGGAACTATAATAAACAACTGAGCAACGTGCCTTCCAAGGTGGACAGATTCTTGGTAGGCAGCTCTAATTGTTGCAATTGCTTTTAGGTGTTCTAATGTACTCATCTGAATTATGCACCACAGTGCTTCTGAATGACACAGCCATTTCTGACTCCATTAATATGGAAGATTTCAGCCAAATGCTCTTAAACGATAGTTTCTCTTTATTTGTAATTTCAGACTCTATTGATTTCCTTCTGTTCCCTTCATTATGATTTCAATTGATTACCTTGGCAACTGCAATAACAATGATTGCACTTGACACTGTCTGAGACTCTTGAGATGGTGTTTGAATAGGAATGGTATAATTTGGGGGAAAGTGCCTGCAAGAACCTGTCATTAACAGTATACTTACAATTTACTTTATTGACTTTTCTCTCTTTTGAGTAGGCCCTTGTCACAGAGTTGGCTGTGAACATGGCTACAGTAGTAGTTCAGATTTCTGCAGTTCTTTAGAGGGCAAAGATTTTTATTAAGGACAATTGTCATATAAATAACACAAATATGCATAAATATACTCTGTTTCTTTCTATATCTCTCTGTCTCTGTCTGTCTGTCTGTCTGTCTGTCTGTCTCTCTGTGTGTGTGTGGGGGGGGGGTGTTGGTTAGTTTTTCTTCAGCTTAACACCAGTTAGAGTCATCTAAGAAAAGAACACTAATGAGAAAATGCCTCCATATATTATCCTGTAGGCAATACTGGGGCGGGGGGTCTTTACTAAGCTTGATGTGGCACCATGCTCCCCAGACAGGAAATCTTGGGTTATATAAGAAAACAGACTGTAGGACCCAAGGGGAACAAGGCAATAAGCATTGGCCCTCCATTCCTCTGCAGTCTCTGCTTCATTCCTGCCCTATATCCCTGCCCTGCCCTCTATTTATGATGTGTTACAAGAACAACTGTATGTCTCTTCTATTTTCACTTAATTTGGTGACAAGAGGTAGTATTTGCCATTTTACAGGGCTTCATGAAAATGTAGGAATGTTAATTATCAACTTTTTTCTGGGAGGCCTTTGTTGTTCATGAGTAAAAACCCAACATCTATTCCCACAAAAGTGCTTGGCTTATTTGCATAAAATTCTGTGGCAACCTCAGTGTACTGAGGTCTATCCTGAGTCAGAACTTTGTACAGAAGATATCTGGGTTGGCCTAAGCCAGACACTTTTAAAAAAATCTATACATCACTTTTTCTATCTCAACTTCAGTTTACTTGACTATAAAACCAGGAGATTAGATTCAATTGTATTGGGCTCTTTTTAACTCTAAATTTTTATCAGCAAAGTAACTTAGTAAGCTAGCTTATTATGCACAAATGCAAGTGAATTTAAACAGAGAAAATGTTTGACATAAAATCTATTTTCAAAATCTTCTTGTTTTAAAACAAACAAATAAGTGAGTACCGAAAAGTCTTCAAGCTATTGTCCTCTTCCCTTCTATATTGTTTATCCTTGCCCCTTGCCTGCATAACCTTACTGCTTTTGCTGCTCAAGCTAATCAGTTGATCAACTCTTTCCTGCTTATTCACAGGACACAGATTTGCAATTCTAGTCTTAACATAATCAGTTTTTTGATGTGAGGTTCCTCCATTTTGTTCCAATGTCCAATCAGAATGGCATGAAGACTGGGGAGAAACAACCACAGTGTTGAAAACTCCATATCAGAGAATAGCAAAACTTTTTGGGGTCACTCTACTGTAGTATGAGGTTTCTGTCCTGGACTTTCAGGCCTAGCCTCAAGGTTTAGGCCCACAGAACCACAGACCCGCAGTGACACACAGATGCTTACAATAGTTTTAGTCTGATCAGCCCAAGGCCCAGGCATATAACTTGTTAACTCTTTACACTTAATCTAATCCATGACTCTTATCCTGTTCAGCCATTCAGCTTGGTGCCTTTTCTCAGAGCAGCATAGTTGTCCTCTGCTTCTTCTGGCTTCTCTCTGGCAATCTGCCTATTCCTAGAATCTTCTTAGTCTGGTAGCCCCACCCACACTTCCTGTCTGCCATTGGCCAATCAGCACTTTTTATTAAACTCATAGGCAGGGACAATTATTTACAATTAAACAACATAATCACCATACACTCTACTCCTGGATCAGGGGTGAGATTGGAAGACATAGTGTCAGGAGATATGTGTTATGTAAACTGGGGAAGTGTTAGATGTTGATTGTTTTTCTGTATCCTACTATGAAATAAGACAAGAAATGACTGGTACAGATAAAAGCCATCCTTTAAACAAAACCAACAGAAGAGAAGAGATCAGCAGGCAGACTCAGAAAACTGATTAAACATTCTCAAGGTCCAATTTCCCCTTATGAAGACTCTGTCTTTTCATGGTATTGTAGCTTAGCACTAATTTTTGGCATAGCAAATCTATCATTACTGAGAGAATTGATGTCTGAACCTTTTAAATGAAATGTCTTCATATTCACCACAATTAAGGTCACCAATCATTTACAAGTCTCTAACATGGACTTACTTGTCATGGTTTGGGTACCCCATTCTGGCAGCCACAGATAGATATTGAGTAAAAGTGTATATGGATATGGAGTATAGCAAATAAAGCTATACTCCTGAGGACACTGAAGAGCCAAGGCATGTGAGAATGTAACCCAAAAAGCATATGTGAATGAAAGTCCCTCTTTCTTTGTCAATGTTTCACATTCTATTTTTACTTACAGCAATCCCAGCATGTCATAGATTCAGAGATTGGAGAGAATTGCTGTCAATCATTTAGGATGAAATACTAATATGGCTTCAGAAGAAAAGGAGAGATTTGGGGCCTGCCATTCATGATGCTGCTCTTAATAGTTGTTTCCTTTCTAAGCTTACAGAACAATTTGAACTCAAAGCTAGAAGCAGAAATAAGTAGATGATGCCCATAATGACATGGTGGTGTTATTAGTCTTACAAAGTCTTTAATACATCATATTACTTTGATTCTTATTAAAAAAAAAAAAAAAAAAGGACCAAGGCATAGATTTTTTTTTATGTCATCAGGAAAACATAGAAACTAGTAGTGTTTATCAAAAATAATGAGAACCAAGAATTAGGAGGCATCTATAGAATCTGAGGGATCACATCAGACAGTATCGCCGTTAGAACATGTCTCCAGAAAACTTATCTCTGGATTTAGAAAACTTTACATAAGAATTAAGGGAATCCTGCAGAAGATGGGAGAGGAAATATTTTAGGAACAAAAGTGGTTGAGGACACCACAAGAAAACTCACATAATCAATGTACCTGTGCTCACCTTGGCCCACAGAGACTAAATTAAGAACCAGGTAGCCTGAATGAGACTGAACTAGGAACTGTGCATATGTTGCAGTTGTGTGGCTTGGTCCTATTGTGGGAATTTTAACAGTATGAACAAGGGATATCTCTGACTATTTTAAGAAATGGCTTTTGGGAGCCTATTCCCCTTCTGGATCACCATGTACAGCCTTAATACACAGGGAAATGTTTAACTTACTTCAATTTAGTATCTCATGTTTTGTTGATACTCATGGGAGACCTTCTCTTTCCTAAACAGAAACAGAAGAAGAGTGAATTGTGGGGTGACAACAGAAGGGGCTTGGGGGGAGAGAGACTGGAAGAGGAAGGGGAAACTATAGCAGGGGGTTAAATATTTAAATTTATTTTTAAAGAGAGAGAGAGCATGTGAGAGTAGGCTAGGATGTAGGACTAAGGAGGCTGAGGTGTTCAAGCATTGAAATCATCAACCTCATAGCTAATCAATGAAAGCACAAGCTTTTCTTGGAACCACTTCAGAGACCCTGAATAAACTTTGAGCTCCTTCTCCTTAAGCCAGTCCCTACTGCTGACACTGCATTCCACCCAATGAACAGCCACTCTAAGAGACCCACATGGAGCTTGGAATGAGCACATTTTCCTTGGGTTGGTGCTTTGTAATGGTTGCTTGCTTCTTCATTCCACTGCCAGGAAATGTGTCCTTTCATGAGGGCATTTGAAGGAGATGCTTTTTTGTTTAGTGATTTTCTGCACCAGCAGTTTCCTCATTTAGAGACTAAAATGGATATACTTCACCTTGGGAAGTGATGTTCTAGAATCTGTTCCTTTTCTGTGAGCAGCAAGAAGGCAGGGGCACTGCAGACATGGAGTGTGGAGTAGAAGACACAGCTCTGTAGAAAAGAAAAGGTCTGAGAGAAGAGAATCAGATGCAGGATTTGATTTTGTTTATCTCTCCATACACCCCCAAAAGAAAGAAAATGGTAGTTTACTTGCCAAGAAGATGATTTTAAAACCCTAAAGAATGTATACAATCTGCAGTGTGGCTTCTATATGTGCCAGTGGAAACCCAATATTTATCAAAGTATCAGTGTTATGAAACTTTGGCTGAAGATTTTAACCTAACAACCATGATGGAGACATTAGTAAATGACCTTAACTGGAAAGGAAGCAGGCACATGTAGAAAGACACACACACACACACAATTTTGTATTGGTTACAGTGCTTAGGGTGGTCAGTAAAAAAATAATGAAGGATCTGATTACTCTAAATTCCAAGGCTGCTTTGCCCTTGACTAAGCACATGAGTTCATTTGAGTTACTATATATTTAGAATCATGGTTCATTTTCTGTGAAATGGTAATGATAGCTATAAGTATTATTATAAATACACTCTAAGGTGAGTTTTTGTGATTATATTAACATTGATTTCCCTTGCTTGATATATTTCTCTGGTCAATTTTATATGCACTTTATTAAAAGGCTGCCTCTTAGCTTTTAGAAACACAATCAAATGTAGTAGAGAAAGGTTGAGAAGTGTCTCTTCTTACTAGGAATATCAGAAGAGATGCTCAAAACATTTAATTTGCAGTTACTTGGTTGGAGAAGTATGTGTGCATCTCAGTTGTCATTGGTTTATTAACACTCGGAGGTTAGTAGATCTATAGACTCTCGCTTGTCATAGTGCATATTATTCTTTCCACAGCATCAGGCCTTTATTTGTGTAGTATATTTTTGTTTACAATAATTTTGTTTACAATTTGAAAAAAATGGTCAAAAATCAACATTGACTTTAAAAGAACTCATTCTATAGCATATAATTTTGTTTCAAGTTGAAATTTGCTACCAGATCTAAGATCAGTCAAATACTTCATCAGTTGTTTTCAAAAGCAGATTTCCAGTCACTTACAATGGTGCTAATAATATCACTTAAACTTCTGCTTCTTGTCACTTATTTGAAATTGTTCTAAGTACAATGTGCTCATTACCTGATTAGTTCTCACTACAATGGATACTCTATTTTTATCTCTACCATATTGAAATATTTATACCATTAGTAGGCCAGGGCAAGAGGAATCCTCAAGTTGGTATGGTTCTTCTTCAGTCATACCCTCTTTGTGACTGAAGAATCTATTTGGAGTACTAAGGGAGAATATCAAACCAGACACATGGTCAAAAAATAACTACAGGGTGACTAATTGTGAGAAGAACAATGGAATCCAAAATCATATGTGAGGGTGATAATGAGACGCAATGGAAGCCTATCACTGCAAAGGAAGAAATGGTGAAGAAGATTGTGTGCTACCTTTCAGTTATCTTGGTTTTCTAGAATTCCTAATATTAATTTCATACTCTCAAGATAATAGGTGATATGGTATGGTTTATGGCCCTAAGACATTTTGGTCATTTGTATTATTTTTCAAAACTATAAAATTTGGGGATATTGTGAAGAGAGTTTATGCAGTGATGGCTAGCTGGAGATCTGGGAGACTCATTGATCAGAAGTAGCCATTGGAGATCCATCGGGAAAGGGAGCTAGGCCCTCCAAGGGTTTGCAACTATCAACTGGCATGAGCATTGTGTGGAGCCTCGAGGGGTGGGATCAGACTGTGTTCCTGTACATGGGCTGGCATCTTGGAGCCCAATCCCTGCATAGGAACAACTAACCCAGCCTTGACTTTGGGATGAGTGAATCGGACTTGCCTGGAGTGGATGTACCCCGAGCTGAGCTAACCCACCTTGGGACAAGAAGTCCTTTTGGGGGAAGGGACAGGTGGATGGGGAGGGGCGAGGCTAAAGGCTGACTGAGAGAGATTGGGAAGAGGGAAGGGAGGGGGATCCGAAGGATACATAGATTAAAAATGACATTTCTGTAATAAAAATGAAAAAAAATGGGGGGGTTGACGTATAATTAGGACTGTTGAGGCACATAGACTATCCAAAATCCCAGAACAAGAAGGTGGTAGAGCTGTGCTTTTAACCCTGGTCTCGAGGCTGGAATCACTCTGTTTACATTAAGATATCACTGCAAGAGCTGAGCTTATAGAATCTGTAAAGAGGATGTGACCTCTCCCATTATGTTGTGTCACCTTCAAGAAGTAGTCCAGTATCTCAAGAAGGCCTAAGCTTTCAGTGCTGCTGAATGGGCCAAGCAAGCTAGTTCAAGCTGTCACTGTTACACTTTTTTTTCACAGAGATCCACAATTCTTGGGAGCTAGGTGGGTATCAAAGGTCAGTCCAAATTTTATATTTGGAATCAACCAGAGGAGAAACAGTTTTTATCTACCAAAAGAATCAAAATGTGTAAAATTCAGTCATAGCTGGATTAAGTATAAAAATAGATGTAGTTAAAAGAAACTTGTTTGATAGAATAGGTATGGACTTGGAATGACAACTGGATTTAAATCTTTATACTTGCTGGTTGTACTGTTGTCAAGCAATGTAATTTTACCAGGTTTCTGACTCATTTTTAAAAGCAGAAATGTAAGAAAACCCATCTAAAATTTACTAGAACATACTAGAGCACCTACAACATTGAAGACACACTACTAATGTAAATCAGAACATTAAAAGAGGTAGCAGCAGTAATAAAAATAGTAAATAAGGAAAAATAGAAAACATAATAATAATAATTATAGTCAATATTAATATAGAACTTACTGTGTGCCAAAGAATTTAAACCAATCTACAAACTGCAAAAGACCACATAGTATTTTAGGCTTCACAGACTAGATGGTTTATTTTTAGCTACTTCACATGGTCTTTGTACTGTAAACACATATATTGATAGGAAATAAATGAATATAACTATGAATTATAGAGAGTAATGTTGATATTAGTATTTATTGTATATATCAATGTGAAAAATATTATTATAGTTCCTATAGAAATAGTCAGCATACTAGATTTGGAAAGGGCTCAGGTTTTTACTATTATTAAAGGGGGTTTCTTTCTGGTTCACCAAGGAACCACCAAGTTTAAAAAATGAGCTGTAATGAAACTAAGAAAGAAGTAAATTTATCCTTCTTAGAGAGGACAACTTGGAGAGAATAACAGGGCATAGGAAGACTGGTAAAATACGCAGTGGTCGTTTGGAAAGAATATGTGGAAGATCTGACCATCCATGTCTAGGAGCACCATTAAAGCTATTTCTAATTGTGTGCGTGTGTGTGTATGTGTGTGTGTGTGTGTGTGTGTGTGTGTGTGTGTGTGTGTGTGTGTGTGTGTGTGTTATAGTAATTATTGTCAACTAAAATGAGCACTATAATTTAACTTAAACTTGTGTTTTATTTACTGAGAAGGGAAAAAAGAACAGTGTTAGGCTCTCAGGTTGAGTAAACATTTTATCAGCATTAAACACCCAAAAGGAGAAAATGTCTGTGTATTAATTTCTTGTTTTTAATTGATATCTGTTATCATATATAATATTCTCATCAAAAGACATCTGTGATACTTTTCATTTGGATATCACATACTGTGATAGGTTATATGCACTATGTGAAAGATATTTTTTCTCCCTAAGAAGCGAAAATTTTAAAAACTTTTCCAAATTTCTGATTATTATGTCTTTTTCTCTTGTACAGTAAAGGAAAGTATTAGAGATTCTGTTTATGGGTTGTATATCTATCTAAAATTAAGACCTATTCTAGGTATGTAGGTAATTTGACAACAGAACCAAACCTGTTCTGCCAGGTAAGAGTGGTTGAGTTCTTGAGGGCAAACTTCACCCTCCCTCTGCATTTCTTTCTTCTTCAATAACCTTCTGGTAACTGATACTTGAAGCCATTGTTCTAAGACACTGGTCTCTTTTTCATTCTTTTTAAAATAGATTTTTATTGTACACTAGTGAGAGCAGACATGGAGGCTACATTTATAAACTTTCTTTTAAGTTTTGTATTATATTTTTTTCTTTAAAATTTTTGTTTTAATTAGAATAGAATTACATCATGTTCTCCTGTCCCTTACATTTTTCCAATACTGCAGCTGTTCTTCCTTGAGCTCTTTCCATCCCTCCAACATCTCAAATTGACATTCTCTTTCTCTTGAATTAATATTGACACATGCATACATACATACATATGTGTGAGCACATGTTTGCATGCCTATGTACAAATACATATATAAACATGACAGCGGAGTTCACTTTTGTTGTTGGTATGTGTATCATTTTATGGCTGACCTCACTCTGCACTGACAGCAGTAAAGGAGCTCATATCTGAGAAAGGCTAATTTTCCTTCTCCCAATAGTTATTAGTTGTGTATAATTTTTTCATCTTTACTTTTTTATGATAATAAATATAAGAATTGCATGAAAACCTGAAAAAGTTGCTCAGAAATTAAGAATACTCGCTGTATTTCCAGAGGACCAGAGTTTCCACCACTCATGTCAGGTGACTTACAGCTCTCTACTGTGGGGATTCAATAAAAGCTTCAGAAGTTTCAGAGATATCAGAGGGAATATACCCACAGTCTATGTGGGGAGTTAATAAAAACTCCAGAAGTTCTGGAGATCTAACCAAAGTCAGTCTAGGAGAATCAGAGAGTAGTGATTCACACCTTTAATCCCAGCACAGGGAGTACTCTGGGAGTGGTGACCTACACCCTTAGTCCCAACTGAGTTTAGGTCATTTTAGATTATAGAAGGAATTCCAGGCTCCCAAGCAGGCAGTGGTGAGGCCATGCCTTAATTTACCAAAAGGGTATTTAAGGCAGGGATAGAAAGCCGGGAAGAGGAAGCCAAGAGAAGCCAGGCTGAGGAAGCTGGAAGACAGTTGGGGAAGATCTGACTGTGGTGTTTATTCTCTCTAATATCTCCAACTTTTTCAGAGATCTATCCCTGAGTCTCATTTATTCGTGCAACAGTCTACCGATCCAAAAGATTTATCTGGCCTCAAAACATGAAATAAACAAAAGAGACATGCACACACATGTACGTAAATAAAGATAAATAAAAAATAAATAAAATTTTGGCCAATCATGGTGGTACATGTCTTTAATTCCAGAAATTTGGAGGCAGGGGCAAGAGGATCTTCATGCATTCAAACTTGCCTTACTACAAAGGTGACTCTAAGGCCAGCAAAGAGCAAACAATGAGACCCTGTCTCTAAATAATAAACAAATAAACAAGTATGTAAAATACTAAGAATAACAATAAACAAAAGAAGAAAGAAAAGCAACCCAGGATATAGAAACAGCCAAGGTGAAGAGGCAAAGAAAGCAGGAAGCATTTAAGGCCTCTGCCACTGTCCAAGGAGGCTTCTTTCGCCCTAGGATGAGGGGCTAGTTTTCTATAAATTTCAGACAGAGTGTGTATCTTCAGATGTACATCTACCATTCACGAAGGATTTTTTATTTTATAATTTTAATTTTTTTTATAAAATTTATTTTAATCTTTTTCTTCCTCTACCTCCTCCACCATCTTCCTCTTTACCTAACTACCCAGCTTCATGTTATTTCTCTTAAAAAAACCCAAAAACAAATTAATAAATGCATACATGCAAGCAAAACATGCACACACATGCACACATGTAAACCAGTAACAGGAAAAATCAAACAAACATAAAAAGAGGAAGTAAATTTTGTGTTTTCCAATAACTCTTCACCATGATTCTGCTTTACAGTGTGATTGAAATACTCAATTTCCCAGGAGGTATCAACTGCAATAGTTTCTTAGTGAGAAATAGGGCTTTGAGTCCACTTCCCCTTTCCCAGCTGGGATTTGATCTGGTTCAACATGTACAGGTTTTTTTGTGATTTGTGCCACACTCTGTGATTTTACATGTTAATTGCTATACTTGTATATGGAAAACATTTTTTCCGTGGATTAGTCAACTATTTTGACTCATAGAATCTGTCTGGCTTCTCTTCCACATAGATCCCTGAGTCTTAGTAAAGACACATCATTTAGGATTGAATGCTCCAAAATTTTACACACTCTTAACATTGACCAGTTGTGAGTCTCTGTGTTAATTTCCATCAAGTATACAAGATTTTCTGTTGAGGACTGAGTGATGTCTATGTATATAAGAATAATGTCACTAAAAGTTATTTTCTCATTGTGATCACTTATCAGGAAAATAACAGTAGATTCTCCCTAGGCCCATTAACTATCTAATCTTAGATTCTTGGCCTCATTAATAATGTCAAGTTCATCATTCCATCTCATGTTTTTTAAAAAAATGTTTCTGGTTACTCTCAAAACATTTATGCCACAACGTACCAGTAAATATAATTTGCTGGCAGGTTTCTGAAATGTGATGTGGGAATGTCTTTCTGTATGCTGTGAGTATCAATCTTTAAATGAAGGAGCTGTTTTGACCCTTGGCGAACACCATTGCCAGAGACAGGAGCAGGAAGAAGAAGGAAGGTGGAGTTAGAGACAGATCAAGCCAGACGCCCAAAGAAGAATCATGTGAGGAAAACAGGTGAGCTACGGGCCACATGGCAGGAAAGATTAATGAAAATGGGTTGAGTTAAGATGAAGGAGCTAGCTAGCAAGGTGCCTAAGCCATAGGCCACACAGCTTGAAATTAATATAAGTATCTGTGTGTTTCTTTGGGAATTTGGAATTACTGGTCCAGATAAGCAGTGGTGGGCAGGTCCGAACTGTGGGGTTAATCCAGGCCAGAAACCTCATTGTTACAGAATTGTCCATTACTTTTCTCCTCTAGGAGCAAGTATGGTACCTTCATATATTATGAATACTTCTTAGTGATTATGAAGCACTTACTTGAACACTAGCTAGATTTCTACATGTTTAATCACATAAATATGTGCATTTATCAATAGATTCTTTCTGATAACTTTTAGCGTGTAAACAATAGCATTGAAAAAAGGCTGTGATATCATGGACTCTATCAAACCCCACTGTCCAATGACTTAAATTTGTAACCCATTTCTGGTATTAAGGGATTTACATGGTAGTACATGGTATTGTGGCATTATCTCCCCTGTTACATAATAGCTCCATTTAAATTCCTTTCCTACATGTATATATTTTAGGGAATTCGTACAGTAGTAACTTTTCATATGACTTTTAAATGGTTCCTAATATTAATTTTATCTACTCATATTCTTCCTTTTATGATGCCCTTTCACTTCCCTCATTTAATTATCCTAGACTAATTTTCTCTTAATTTCTTCATAACACTATTTTCTATTTCCCCTTTTTGAAATATTCTGTTACACATGATCTCTTACTAGTCACCTAACCTTTGTTATCTGATTACAACACACACACACACACACACACACACACACACACACACACACACTAACACACATAGCCAAAAAGCTAATATGCACATATAAGTTTGTCTTCCTGAGTCTGGAGCACCTCACTCAATATGATTGTTTCAAGTTCCATCCATTTACCAACAAATGTTTTTGTTTTATTTTTTCTTAAAGGCTGAATAACATTCTATTATGTAAATATATCATATTTTCATTATACACTCATCAGTTTGTAGACAACTAGGCTGTTTTCATTTTCTGGATATTATGAACAAAACAATGAACATAAATTATCAGGTACCTCTATATAGAAGAAAGTCTTTTGGGTTATGTGTTCAAGCTTTTGTGATATATAGCTCTTGAGGTGGGCTGATTTTTAGCTTTTAGGGGAACTTCCACAGTGATTTCATAGTGACTTTGCCAGTTTCTCCTCTCTGCTACAATGAAAAAGTGTTCACTTTCTCCTGCATCCTTGCTGGTCATCTTCTCTCATGGGTTTTTTGTTTGTTTGTTTTGTTTTCTTTTGGTGTTGTTGTTTAATTCTTGATCTTAAATTTTACTACAGAACTATAATAAAAATAGTATGGTATTGGCATAAAACAAAAATGTTTCAAATGAATTAGAATTACAGATCTAGATATAATTTCACATTCTTTTGAGCACCCAAGCTAAAAATACATACTATAAAAAAGACAAGTTTCTTTGACAAGTAGTGATAGTCAGACTGAATAGCTATATGTAGACTAGATTCATATCAATCACTCTGTTCAAAATTCAATTTCAAAGAGATCAAGGACCTCAAAATAAAAACAGATATCCCAAATCTGATAGACGAGAAAGTGGGGTATTATCACACAAAAGAACTTTCTGAACAAGACACTAATAGCATTGGTATTAAGACCAACAATTAATAAATGGACCTTGTCAACTTGATTACCTTATGTGCAGCAAAGAAAACAAAAACTCAAACAAAATTTACAAAATAGGATAAAAATCTTTACCAAATCATACATCTGCCAGAGGGTCAGTACTTAGAATATACAAACAACTAAAACATACAGAACATTACCAAAAAAGTCCAATTTTTTAAATAAGAAATAAGCAGAGAGTTGTCAAAAGCTAAAACAGAAAAATGTTCAACTCTTGTTATCACTTAAATTCAAATTAAAACTACTTTGAAATTTCATTTAACCCCAGTCATAAAGGCCAATATTAATTAGACACAATAATTTCTTTTTCCATAATTATTTTTAAAATATGATTTAATTAAATTTCTTCTTTCCCTTTCCCTTTCCTCTCTTCATACCCTCATGTACATCCCACTGCACTCTCCTTCAAATTTATGGTCTCTTTATTCACAGGTTTTGCATATACATATATGTGTGTGTATATACATACATATATATAAATATATATTCCTTAGTATAAAGCATTCCCTCAGCCTAATGATACCTGACTGTTCGGCACTGGATTGGCTATACCCATACACTCTTACTAATATGACTGTGCAAATGTAAGGATGTCACCAATGATTTGCCAAAGTGAATGGGGAAAATCCTACGAG
Organism: Phyllotis vaccarum; assembly: GCA_033318265.1. Classification (NCBI taxonomy): domain Eukaryota; kingdom Metazoa; phylum Chordata; class Mammalia; order Rodentia; family Cricetidae; genus Phyllotis; species Phyllotis vaccarum. Next base: position 100,944,765 of record JARWLC010000002.1, read on the forward strand.
ACCTTAAAGAGCTATAGGCCACTGAGGAAAGATGGGAGATGGAAAACTGGCCTCCCTTAGGATCATTTTTAATACCTTCTCCTTTAAGATTTTCTCAGAGAAATTCTAGTGCTGAATTCAGAAAGAACTCATTATGTCTCACAAGATTTTTTTACAAGCTCATGTTGTTTTACAAGCCCATAGTAAAACTGTATCAAATAGATTAAACACTTCTCAATTGGGTAATTTTGATAGTAGAACTCCACCTTTAAAAAAAAAAATTATGTGTATAGGTGTTTTGCACCTATGTATGTCTGCACCATGCATATGCAATGCAGGAGGAGGCCAGAAGAGTGCAGTAGATCCCCTGAGACTGGAATTTAATAAATGTGTGAAAGCTGCCAATTGGGTGTGGAGAGTAGAACTCTGGTTCTCTGTAAAAATAGCCTATGTTCTTAACTGCTGGACCAACTATCTGGCCAAAGGGTAGCTACAGTATAACCACTAAGTTGCAGACAGCTTAGAAAAATGTGAAGCCATTTTTTACCTAAGACAAACAAATTGTTCTGACTGATTGCCAATGCCTGTGCCCTGCTTGAAAAAGAGCTAGCTTGGAGTCCTTTGCACACTCCCTTCTCCTTTTCTGACTTGTAGCTACATCTGCACTTTGGATTTCATTTGAGGTGGTCATAATATCTGAGTAGTTAGCTCTCTTGTTGAAAGTGTAATCAGAATAATGCTACCTTGCACTGCACATGCCAATGAACTGAAACAGGAATTTAATCTTTAAATTACAATTTATTCAAAGAGCTGGGAACCTGGGAAGATTATGCTAACATCCCACAAGATCTGATTTCCCTGGGCCATTTCCAATCAGCATATTTTATAGAAAATCAGAACAAAGTTAACTAATCACAGCAAAGCCTGGTCAACCTCCTCTGGGGTTCAGGGTTTTGATGCTTTTCTCTCTAATATTCTCCCGCACTTTTCCCTCATTATCTCCTGTTCTTTATGGCAGGAGTTCCCATACTTACATGACTTCTGAGTCTCACATTTCTCCCAGAGCACCATCTGGGTCAGAGGGCTACTACACAAACTGTTATCAGTGAGTATGGGCTGAGCTATTTATAATATACATGTGCAGATTCCTTTTTACAAGTTAAAGATCTAATGTGTCCTTACCATACAGAATATAAAACTGTCCCCAGCAGTTTCCCCGTCTCTTACACAAGAAGCTTTTGTAAGTGATCTTTTGTGTTTATGGAAAGTCATGATTTTCTATTACTATTAAGACACGTTTTTCCTTTCTTTGCCCTGCAGATCAGGGTTCTTATCTGGCAAGAAGCCCTCTGACTGGTGTCACCTCCCAAAGTGGAAAGAGACAATCTTTTTACCTTTTATATTTATAAAGCTTAATTTTCTAATTCTCATATATAGTTTCTAGTTAATACATGTCAGACCTTTAAGCAAGAGAGGACAGCAGTGTCTTTCCTGAACTAGGGACATATTTTTAAATAGCCCAGATGCACAGGAATCTGCATGAGGGCATAAAGGTAGTCAGGATTCTTGACTTTTTCCCTTTACTATTTGCTTCAACTAAAATAAAAACCCTCTAGAACCAAGGTGAGGTCTTCCTTGAAATAAAATATTCCTGTATGTTTCTCTGCCCATACTAACATACTTATTGTGGCCTTTTGCAGAAAATATAATTAACAAAAGAAATGAAGTTTGTAAGAACGGCACTGTATACCTTTATGGGAACATTATTGCAAAATGTTGTTTCTGCTTGGCTGCCTAGAATGGAGTTTGATGAAGAAAGAGCTCTATTACTTGATGATGGTTGCTATGCATAATGCACCATCTCTTGAAATAGGTTTAAGAAACTAACAGAATTAGCTTTTAATAATTAAGGTGGATGAGCTCAGCAGATGAGGTTGACATAGTAAACCATTTGAGTGAGTTAGGAAGACTCTGCTTGATGCTTCTCTGGTCCCACATTATGTCTACCTAAGTCATGCACTGAGCGTCTTACTTCCTAGTAAAGTAACCTTTGCTGTGTGTGGTGTCTTGGAATTATATGTTATCTAATTGGAATATAATAATATATACTATAGCACAGAAGAATAGACGTTTATTGAAAAATAAGAAGATAAAATTATAGGGTGACCTACAAAAAAATGCACAGAAAAATTTTGTTTTGATACAGTTTCCAGTCAATGCTATTTGGGCCTGACAAAAAAAAAATATCACTTTAAAGTGATGAATGTTGAATGATGGATTATAAACCCAAAACCATGAAACTAATAAACAAGTCAAGAACCAACAAAATCCTCAGTGAGATGCTCAGTATTAGAATAAAAAAACAAGGATCCAACATATATTTTATATGTAAAAGTAATAAAGCATAAATATTGATTCTATATATCTGTGTTCTGGGAGCTATGATGAAAACTGCAGGAAGCATGATAAATGTGTGTTTGTTGAACTTAAAGCCTAGAATTGCGGCTATGGATAGGTCGGTAGACAGAGATTTGATTCTCTTAGTACTTCTTAAAGAAGTATAAGTTATGCAGAACTGATATTACTTACAAATGTAAGCCAGCAGATATAGTACTGAGCTCAAAGAAATATGAGTTAGGCAGACTGGTAATTTTTCTTCCTGGAGCTAGATCTTATGACAATATGCACAGTAACTACATAAACTGTGAGCAAAAATGCTAAAGACATTGAAGACATAAGACTGGTTCAAGATAAGTGACAGGGTACCTAAGATAAGGCAGTAAGTGTGGCAAGTAGCAAAATAGTAACAAAAATCTGGGTATCAAGGAGATCATTTATACTTTACCAATAAAGTAAGTAGTGTAGTAAGGGGTTTCTGGCCTGGACTTTCAGGCCTAGCCTCAAGGTTTAGGCCCAAAGACCCACAGACCCACAGAGACACACAGATACCTACAGTAGTTTTAGGCTGATCAGCCTAAGGCCCAGGAATACAACCTGCTATCTCTTTACCCTTAATCTAACCCATGATTTATCCTGGTCAGCCATGAGGCTCGGTACCTTTTCTCAGAGCAGCATAGTTGTCCTCTGCTTCTTCTGGCTTCTCTCAGGCATTCTGCTCTGTTCCACCTGTTCCTCGAGTCTTCTTTGTCTGGTAGCCCTGCCCATACTTCCTTTCTGCCTTTGGCCAATCAGCGCTTTTTATTAAACTCATAGGCGGGGACAATTATTTACAATGGAACAACTTAATCTCCCTACAAAGTAGTTTTAAAATTTTAAGTAGATGAATTAAAGAAGCCAAATCTATTAATGATATTGAGAACTCTATGCATATATACAAGGCCAAATGTCAGATGAAACTGAAGGGAGATTGGAAGTGAGAGACCTGTTTTGAATTGGGTTACATAGGAGCTATGCAAACTGTCATACCAGATGAGACAGTTTAAGACTCTCTACAAAGGTAAGGTTTTTTAAGGGCCTTATTATTTGTTGGTTATTAAGTTTGGTAGCAAGAAGATGGTATCCTTAGGTTTTCTGGTCTACACAGAGGCTAAATTCTGTTGTCCATACATTGAAGATTCTTTACAGCAGAACTCCTGGTACTGTCTTCTATATTAGTTACTTTCCTGTTGATGTGACAAGACACCATGACCAAACACAACTCAGAAAAGCTAAAGTTTATTTGGTCTTATGGTTCCATGGGCTTAAGTGTTCATCAAAGCATGGAAGCATGGCAGCAAGCAGCATGCTTGGCAGCAGGTATAATTTCAGGAGCAGCAAGAAGCTGAGAAATACCTTTATTTACCACAAATATGAAAGCAAAGCGAAAGTGTCTGAAGGTTTTAGGCTCTCAAGCCAGCCTTGAGTAATATACTTCCTCCAGTAAAGACAGAGATCCTAAACCTTTCAAACAGCACAACTATATAGGGACCAAGTATTTAGATGCCTGAGAATATGGGGGACAATTTTTCCCTAAATCACCATACTATGCAAACAATTTAGTATAACTTTCTATGGATTAAGCAGCATACCTTTTATATAATTATCTCCAAGCAAAAATATTAATTGATCATTTGATTTTCCTCTGGTAATGATTATTAATTTCTTATAGAATAATTTTATACAAATTAAACTTTTATTTATTTAATTAACTTATATATTTTGCATAGTGATTAGAAAGGCATTATATCACTGAGCTACATCTCCAACCCTATAGGATTTGGATTAAGTCAACAATTTCTCAAGTAAGTTCTAGCTCCAGCCAAGAGTTCTGACATGTATATTCTAGAATCAGTCTCCAGAAGGTAGTCTTAGATAAAGCAGGGCTTGTCAAAGGTTGTAGGAGACTCTTGGATGATACCATAGGCACAACATTTCCATCTTCAGGTGAGACTTTATTCATTGCCTTTATCTTCACTTGTGAACTTAAAAGATATAACCCACCTAAAGACCGAGGAGAACTGACTGAGTTGGAGGAAAATCATTGGCAATATTGAGAGTTTTCAGTTTGTGGGCATGGTATGTTGGCTAGATGCATGTCAACTTGACAAAAGTTAGAGTTATATGACAGGAAGGAACCTTAGTTAAGAAAACGCCTCCATCAAATCTGGCTGTAGAGCATTTTCTTAAATAGTGATTGATAATGGCAGGACAGGTCCATTGTAGATGATGCCATCTCTGGACTTGTGGTCCTGAGTTCTATAAGAAAGCAGGCTGATAGAGCCATGATTAACAAGCTAGTAGTCAGCCCCTCTCCATCAGCTCCTACATCCAGGTTTTGACTCTGTTTGAGTTCTTATCCTGACTTCATTTATCCCTACTTCCTTTGATGATGAACAATGTTAAAGAAGTATAAGCCAAATAAACCTTTCTTCCCAAATTGCTTTGGTCATGGTGTTTCGTCACAACAATAATAACCACGAGTAGGAAAAGTGGTAAATCAGCACATGTAAGAAATCTTTAGAGATAAGAAACTTATATCCTTCTTAATGGACAGCACACAGGAAATCTCCCTGATGTAGTATTTCAGATTTGGCCTCTGTGCCCTTCATAAAAAAAGTTGTTTTTGTGTTTGTCAAGTGCAGCAATTAAGACAAAGATATTTTCTGATGATGCTGTGTTCACGAATACAAGAAACATTTTTATGCTAGTACTGCTTGATAAGATACACTGGTGTTACATTGCTAAAAAGCATTGGTTGCAAGAGCTGTGAGATGCTTCTGAAGGATTCAGTCATTGAGAACTGCCTTCAGGTCTAGGTTAGTTATATCTTCCATTAGCAACCCCAGGGCATGGTAGTATGACCTATTAGTTTACAAATTCAAAAAAGAAACTTTAATTTTTTTAAATTTCAAAATGAACATATTATTTTTCATGGTCGTTGGGGGGGCAATATATTGTCATTATAGCAAAAGAAACAGTTGCATAGCTCCACTCAAAATGGCACCAGTTTTCTTTAACCTTTTCCTATAAACTGTAAGCTTTGATTATATTTATGCTGTGACTTTGGCCAATTAACTTGCACATCCCCCAAGGAACAGCCCCTGTAGCAATGCTCTGATCCTTATATGCTATGTCAGTTTTTCATAACTTATCCACTTCCAGAAGCAAAGTGTCAGCTATATTTTTACAGGTGCCATCATTAGAAAACACATGTTGAAATGCTATTCACATTTATATCTACGCCTGCAAGGCTCTAGTATTCTGAGATAATGCCAATAGGCCAGCTTACAACCTGTTACCAAATAAATGACTGACATGTCTACAGACCACATACACATCACATTAGTATACACACCAACAAACATTATGATAAAATACCACTGGCATCTGTATCTATTTCTACATAACTTCAGTATTCTGTAATAATGCCAGTAAGCCATCTTGTTGTCTTCTCCCAAATACGGGATTAATATGTTTATATTCTATTCACACATCACACTGGAATACATCTACACACAAATACTCCAAGAAGGCTTATATATATGAGTGTATGAGTTGAGATTATAGAAGTCATAGAAGCATATATATATGATATATGATATATATATATGATATATATATATCATATATATCACCAAAGAAAGTCATAAGGCAGTTAATCCCAAGGTACAAAAGCTCCTAACCTGACTAAAATTTACTTTTTGTCCCTTTTATCAATATTTTAGTGAGTTTTATTGTAGTTTATTTTTTGTGAACTGTTGGTAAAATTTGCTTAGATGTTCTGTGTACATATTAAGCTATAATACAGCCACTATTCCCAATTTTATAACCATGTAAATTGTTTGCATTTTGTTTCAAACATTTTACATGTTGATGTCCTTGCTCTTTGAATTTTTTTGGAGATCATCTCCAATTCCTATCTCTTGTACAACTCCACCCTTGATTTATTCTACTTTAGGTGTTTCCTTACTCAACACTGCTTTAACAGAATAATTTCCATTAGTTGTTAATATATTCAACTTAAACACTGCTGATTAACTTCTGTAGATGTATTTCAGATCTTAACAAGAAAATATTGGCAGTTTAAGATCTAGAATCAATTTAAAATGCCATTTAACACCAGCTGTGAAGGTGTCATTTTTTCTACTGGTATGTGTTCTCCTCATATCTATGCATCTTTTTCAATGGTATTGTTGGTTCTTTTGGGAGGCATCTCTTCTTATTTTAAATCTTAATGTTCAACACAAGATAAGTATTAGCAAGGATAACTTCAAAGGATGATGAATGATGTTGAGAGAGCACCTTTGGCTTTGCATTATGGGGAGCACAAATGTGAATGTGATAGTAATTCTGTCCTTAAAAAACTCATGGGACTGGAGAGATGGCTCAGTGGGTAAAGTCACTTGGCACAAAAGGCTAAAGACCTGAGTTCCATCCTAGAGCATGCATAAAGTTGAGAGAAAAGAACCAATTCCATAAAGTTGGCTTCTGATCTGGACATAGCACATAGCATGCATTCCTCAAAATACTTCATGTACATGTACTTACACTAGTAATAGATAATTTTTTAAAGTCATGATATAATTTCAAAGTTGAGAATCTAGACAAAATGATGTCGATAGTGATAAAGTGATGTGGGTGGAAAATAACAGGAAAAAGGGGAAAGATAGAATAGAAATTGTGGCTGTTAATTTGCAAAAAATAAAAGGTTGCCTAAGAAGATAACCCACTATGGCAGTATTTATTCATTCATCATCTAGAATAAACTATATTTGATAGTAGATTTGCAGTATGGTTTTCAAGGTGCAGAACTATACAGTTAAAAAGAGTTGAGCACTTTTTCAAGCAAGCTATGATATTCTGTAATTTAGAATATATATGTCTTCTGATAAAGTATTTGTGTCCTGGTAGAAGGCTTTGGGGTCAAGTCCAGCTAAGGAAACCTTTGGGGCCTATGTCTGAAGTATGAGGTGTCTTCAGCTTGGTGCCATTTATTTTGGTTGTGAGCGTAGCTTTTAAAGCTAAGCCATTTCTCCAGCACACTAGGTGCCGTTTTTTGTAACTTGTATTTGCCAACAATTAAAGATTAAAAAGATTAAAAGATTAAAAAGAGGCTATGAATTTGAAAGAGAGTGCAGAAGAGTTTATGGAAGTATCTAGATAGAAAAAAGGAAATAGAGAAATGATGTTAATAGAATTTCAACAAATAAAAAATAACTCATATCTACTTTAATTTTTATATCAAATTAATATTTGTTTTGGATTTCATTCCTTATTCTGACAAAAAACAGTGTGGGAAGTAAAGAGTAGTAAGAGGTTTCTGGTCCCTGCTTTCAGGCCTAGCCTCAAGGTTTAGGCCCACAGACCCACAGACCTGGAGAGACACACAGATGCTTACAATAGTTTTTGGCTGATCAGCCTCAGGCCCAGGCATATAACTTGCTAGCTCTCTACCCTTCATCTAACCCATGTCTCTTGTTCTGTTCAGCCATGGGGCTCAGTACCTTTCTTTAGAGCAGCATGGTTGTCCTCTGCTTCTTCTGGCTTCTCTCCAGCATTCTGCTCTGGCATTCTGCTCTGTGCTTCCTGTTCTCAGACTTTTCTTAGTCTGGTAGCCCCGCCCACACTTCCTGACTGCCTTTGGCCAATCAGTGCTTTTTATTAAACCAGTGGGTGGGACAATTATTTACAATGTAACAACACAATCTCCCACACTATATCCCCTAGTAGACCTCAATTTTCCTCAGCTAGGGGGAAGACTTTATGAACCCTGCTCTTGTACATGATGAAATTTCAACTGGCTTTATTTTGTGCTGGTCTTATGTAGACATCCTTAGATAGTGTAAGTTTATGATTGTGGTGAACCTCTCAGATCCAGGTGAGTCACACAGCTATCCCATCCAATCTTTTACTTCTGCAAATCCTACTTTGTAATACTCCATGAGCCTTAGGGTAAGGGGTATTACATTTATGGTATAGCACTCCATAGATACTCATTGTCAACATTTGGATAGTTTCTTTATCAACCATCATTCACTTGTACAAAGAACCTTCTCAGATGAAGCCCCATTAGCATCTATATTTACTTATTTAGTCAGGGTCTCACTATGTAGCCCTAGCTGATCTAAAACAGAAATCTGTGTGTCTCTATCACCTAAGTATTGATATTAAGTCATGTGCCACTTTTCTCACCCCAAACACACACAAGTAAGTATTTAGATTGCAGTTTAGTACTATTTTTATTTAGCAAAATAAAAGTAGTAGGTTCTTCCTTAGAGTCTATGACTTCCTCAGCCATATGTTTTTGTTTTTACAAATACAAGATTTTTCCTAAGGAGGAGCCTTAAAATTTTTTTTATTCCTCTCTGAGTAACTTCAGAGTGAAACAGAAGTGAAAACTCAGTGTTTTGCATTTTCATCAATTCACTGTCTACTATGAACCTAATGTTCGTCTACATCAAGACCCAGAATTATATCCTTGGCATTCAGTACAGAAGCTGAGCACTGCTATATACTTAACAGTAATTGAATCCATGAATTTGCAGTGCATTTTAGAGTCTTGGAAGAAATGATGAAAGCACAGTTTCAGTCAATAAAAGGAATACTTTCTCACCTTTTCACTTTTTCTGTCCATTTCTCACTCATATTATAAAAGAATGTGATTGCCATATTAAAAATACATTAAGACACAAGGCTGTCTCTGTACTGATGTGTGTCCTTCTTGGAGTGAAAACAGCTGTCCTTTGTTGGGAGCAATGCCATTCAGGGAGGCCAGCTGGTACTCTTAATATGCCTAATTTGTAGCTTGGTCTTCATGGCACCAATTGAATTCCAGCACTAAGAAGCAAAATTCTCTGATCTTTATCTGCATTCTATTGCACAAATTCTACTTGTTCTTATAATAAAAACCCAGAGCCAGGTATTTGGGGAAAACTGAAAAATCCAAGACACAGAAGAACAAGCCACAGCTACTTCTAACATAGGCAACTCTTCAGGAACTCTCAAACTAAATTCCTGTGAATTCTCAGCTGAGAAGGAAGAGAGTCACAGCAGAAGGGCGTTCCTCTGCCTCCTCCTGCCTCCTCCTGACTCATCTTTCTTCCTCCACCCAGTTTTCACACTTCCTGGTTCAACTTTCCCAGTGCTAGAATTAAAGTGTGTGTGTTTCCCAAGTACCAGGAACATAGGTATGGGATCCCAAGTGCTAAGATTAAAGTTGTGGGTCACCACTCCTTGACCTTCATGACAAAATCTGTGGCTTGGCTCTGTCCTCCAATTTTCAGACAAACTTTACTAAATACACAATATATCACCACAGTATCCCATCATTGTGCTTCCCCTAACTTCACGACTCAAGTAAGAAAACAGGGTCTACATGTTGCCTGTCCTCTCAAAAGTCCAAGCGCTTAAGAAAGAACTGAGTATGTCATATAAGATATTACACTCTCATGCTCTGGATAAATTAGGGTCATAAAAGCACAAGCTCACTTTTAACCGGGAACCTTCAAAGTATTCCAGAGTGGCTATCATGCTATACCTCTTGAGTCTTATTAATTTTTTGTATTGAAAATTCTTTACTTATTTTTTTAAAATGCCTCTAAGTATCTAATCTCCTACAGCAAATTGCCCCAACTACTCTTCTGGGTTTTTTCCTCATTTGTATTAGTTCTTTGAAAATTTCATATAATGTAGTTTTATCCTTTTTTATTTATCTTTATCTTACCTCATTGTCTTCTGGGTTAATCTCTCAAACAACTGTGTTGTCTTTCTTTTTATTTTAATCTATAACATCCAATTTGTGATGACCAAATAATCTTTGATATGTAAACTTCAGTGGAGGGTGGTTACCATACCAATGGTGTCATTCTTTAAGAAAACTAAATTCATCTTTGCTAGCATCTATCAACTATCAATAACTCCTAAGCTAGTTGTGAAACATATTAAACCCCTCATTTTACAATGGAAGGTTTTCTAACTTGAACTATCACAGATCCTGTACATATTGTTTCAATATAGGAATTTCTATATGCAGCTGCCATGCTATATTCAGAAAAAAACTATTGTGTTATAGTCATCCATTGCCTCTGATTAGCAGTTGTAGCTATGGATGATCAGTTAATAAAAACCAAAGATTAAAATAATTTCTTAGATAGAATGAAAAAATAAAACATAAGAAAATACTTGTGCCCTATAGCAAAACGAAAAATCACTTAGGCAATGTGAAGTGAACTATATATTTATTGCACAAGCACTTATTAATGGTAATCCTACCATTCACAGTCACACTTGATTAAAATGATAAAGACAACAGATACAAAAAGAAGGAGCCAGTGTTATAAATTTATTTCATGAGTCATAAGAAAGAATTCTTAGAGAAAATACAGTGAGGTTTCCATTAAATGCTGATGCAAACTTCAACTTGCTCTTCAGAATTGTTCTTTATACCTAAGCATCTGGGACCTAACAAATATATACTGAAATATATACCAATTTCTGAACATTGAAATTCAACCTAAGCCAACAGAGTGGCAAATTGTAGACCCAAAGAGAACCACTACTGAGTCCAGCCATGAAATTTCACACAAGAAAAGAATTCACATCATTCTTAAATAGCAATAAACTGGGAAGATAGAAGATTTATTTGTGAGCCTCTGCAAATGTTCTAGCTGTTACATGAGGTCTTAAGGCATTCCCTTCTGTAAGTGCAGACATCAAGCTAGCAATACATTCAGCATGAAAACATGCTAACAAGCAGATTACACTCCCAGAACTGTGTTTTCTAAACATAAAATGAAGGGGCTGAAATTGTGTGGTGCTCACATTGAAGCATTCCAAATCTGCTTCTATAAACATTTTTTAAGTGCTGTGTGCCAGGGTTTTTATAAGTCATTTCACGTCTATTACCTTAGCAGCTAGTCAGTGCATCTGTTTGAGGATGGCTCAGGAGAAACAGTTACTAATGGTATAGTCAGGTCACAAGTTTCACAGTAATATTAATGCAGCTAAGTGATTATATGCAACAATAGACACGGAAGTCAAACTGAGTAAATATATGAAAAATATCTGAGGATAATGATATAACATTTCTCTGTTTTAAGCAGAAATTAAAGCAGTGAGCTAATATACTTTCTTCTCCTACTTTCTCATTATCTGTCTTTTTCTATTCTTTTTTAATCCTGAAAGTCTCCACCAGAAGTTATTTATCCATGGAAAGAATTTTGAAAGGTGAACTCTCAGAATCCCACAATAGATAAGATTTTGAAAAGAGAATTATGCAATACATGATGCACCAAATTCACTCTGAAGTCTATAAAATAAGTACTAACTTTAAAAAATAAAACTCATCCCTAGGACTCAGGGAGAGGCAAGGGACACATCACTTTGTACCTTTAATCAGTGTGTCTGAATTCCTAGTGACCACCTCTGTCACACAGGGCAATCACAAATTTGCTTACTATGAGTACAACTTTCATGGGATCTACATGTGTTTGATTTGTCACACTATGGTGTCCTCCATGTTTCACAAAAGCCAGCATTTCATTCTTTTAAAGACTAAAGAGTATTTCACTTGGCCATGTAGATACATATTAAAATTACTTCAATTTATTTGTTGATAAAATAAATGGATTACACATTTTGACTATTAAAATTTATATCACAATTAGAATTTTTTAGACATACTGATTTTATTGTATTTGTTTCTCTAACATCTAATATAAATCCAATTTTAATTTTTTCAGATTCATTTTTATCCGTGTGTGTGTGTGTGTGTGTGTGTGTGTGTGTGTGTGTGTGTCTGTGTGTGTCTGTGTGAGTATGTCATATATGCATAGTATTTATGAAAACCAGGAAAGGAGCTCTTACTCCCTGGAGCTGGAGCTACAGAGAATTGTGAGCTACTTAATGTGATAGTAGTTCCTCTGAAAAAGTAGCAAGTTTTTTAAATAACTGATCCACCTTCACAGCCCTATCTTTGAATTTTGTGAGTAACTTCTGTACTACTTTCCATGATGCCTTTACTTATTTTGCATTTTTATTTAGTAGTTTTAAAATTCTGTGTATTTTGATCATATTATTTCTCCTCCCAGATCCTCCCTACCCCTTCCATAACTTCATGTCTTTTGTCTTACTGAGTTTTTATTTGTTGCTTTGCAAAGACTTTATTAATTTTTATACATACTAATAATGTATAAGTTTCTATTTTCTCTACAGTCTCACTGGCACTTACTATCTCTCAGTTGTGGAAGTGGGTATTCTAATAAGTGTGAAGTGGTATTTCATTTAGATTTTAATTTGCATTCCCAAAAATAATTAGTAGGGTTAAAGATTATCTTTATACTTCTGTTGTTTCTGTGTCTAACATTCTTTAAGAAATATCCCTGCCCTTGGTTATCTCTGAGATAGCTGGCCTTGCCCCTCACTGGACACTGTAGCAAGAGACCTGGCTCCAACATTCATGGGAGAGCTACCTCCTCTCTGGCCCCTATCATGACTCAGTAGAGATGGCTGTACCCTTCACCACAAGCAGAGAACTGATCCTGATCTGATGGGATGGGGGTAGATAAGTGGTCTCAAACTTTTGTCTAAGGTAAAAACACCTTTGGATTGACCAGCTCAACTACAACCCAAGCACCGGCTCAGTCCACTTTAACATCTACTCAATCTAGAACCTGCTGAAGCTTAATGAAGGGACTAGTCCTGTGGACAATACTCAGAGTATATCCATGACTTGGGACATCCATGAGATATCTGAGAAGAGTTTTGGTGAACATCCAGTAATGATGGTGTACCAAAATCCAGAGGCCTTGAACCAGACCAACACTCACTGTAATAAAAATTAGCTAAAAAAATTTTTAAAAAAATCCGTAGTTGTACATACAAGGGCTGAGAAAGAAGTCATAGAAACATCACTGTGCTGGGATTTAGATATTTTAGATATTATTGAGGGAGAGCTAGAGGCTTAGAGTAGGGGTCTCAGGACCATAAATGGGACATGGGCAGCCCCCATTGAGAGCCCTGATTGCACTTCCTGTTTGTGCCTGCATTCTGCATAGAGGGTTGGCACCATCACTGAGTGGGACAGTTCTACTCTCCAAGAATTACCATAAGGTTCAAATTTCTATCAGTGAGTGTTTATATAACTCCTTAATAAATATTAATCCTTTATATAATCAATTGCCAGTAAATAATTCTTACAACACATCACCTTTTATAATATCACAAATAACCTAAAATACCTTGGAGTAACTCTAATCAAACAAGTAAACGACCTGTGTGACAAAAACTTTAAGTCTTTAGAGAAATAAATTGAGAAAGATAACAGAAAATGGGCAGATTTTTCATGCTCTTAAATAGGTAAGATCAACATAGTAAAACTGGCAATTTTACTGAAAGCAATGTACACATATTCAATGCACTCCCCATCAAAATCCCAACACAATTTGTCACATATCTCAAAAGAACAATATACAATGTCATATGGAAAATAAAAACCCAGGATAGCCAAAATAACCCTGTACAATAAAGGAACCTCCAGAGGTATTCACATCCCTGACTTCAAGCTCTACTATAGAGCGATAATAATAAAAACAGCTTGGTATTGTCATAAAAGCAGACCAGTGGATCAATAAAATTGAATTTACAATCCTGACATTAATCCACACACCTATGAACACTTGATTTTGACAAAGAAGCCAAAACTATACAACAGAAAAAGAAGGCATCTTCAACAAATGATGTTAGAATTACTGGATAACAACATGTAGAAGAATGCAAATATATATATATATATTACCATGCACAAAACTCAAATCCAAATGGACTGAAGACCTGACCTCAATATAAATCAGTTACACTGAACCTGATAAAAGAGAAAGTTGGAAGTTGCCTTGAATGCACTGGCACAGGAGACCATTTCCTAAATAAAACACCAGTAACACAGACCCTGAGGACAAAAATTAATAAATAGGACCTCCTAAAAATGATAAGCATCTAAAAAGTAAAGGTCAGAGTTAACAGGACAAACCAGAAGCCTACAAAATGGGAAAAGATCTTCACCAGTTCTACATCTGACAAAGGCCTAATCTCTAAATTATATATATATATATATATATATATATATATATATATATATATATATATATATATATATATATATATATAAACTCAAGAAACTAGAAATCAAAATACCAAGTAATCCAATTAAAAATGACGTACAGGTCAAAACAGAGTCAATAGAAGAATCTAAAATGGCTGAAAGAAATCTTTTTAAATAAAAAAGATAGAAATAAGCAATTCAGGTTATTTGTTTTAATTAATTTCTTTATCTTCCCGTTACTGAGATGTTTGGGTTCTTTATATTCTTAACATTAATACCTTGTTGTATAAATAATTTGACAAAAAAATTATTTTATCTTCATTCTGCTTGTAGTTTCACATCTCTGAATAAATTATTTTTTAAGTTCTATTCTTCAAACATTCTTTTTAGCTGTTAGTGTGATTCTTTGGTTTTATTTCTGTTGTCTGGGATTTGAGGTAACATTTTAACAATTGTTTCCAGAAAAATATGAAGAAATGTTGCCTATGTTTCAATTTTGTTCTTTGAAAGTTTCCAGTTGTCTTACTTAGGGTTCCTGTTGCTGTGTAGAGACACCATGATCACAGCAGCTCTTATAAAGGAAAATGTTTTATTGGGGCTGGCTTATACATTCAGAGGTTTAGTCCATTGTTGTCATGGAAAGAAGAAGCATGGTAGCACACAAAAGACATGGTGCTAGAGGAAGAGCTGGAAGTTTTACATCTGGTTTGACAGACACCAGGAAGAAAGAGTGAGTCACTGGACATGGCTTGAGCTTCATAAACCACAAAGCCTACCCAAAGTGATACTCTTCTTCCAACAAGGCCACATTTACTCCATAACATACTTTCTAATATCACCCCTTAAGCATTCAAATATATAAGTCTATGGGAGGCCTTCTTATTCAAAATTGCATACCAGACTTACATTTGATCCTTTTATGAGCCTTGTGTTAATTTGTAGAGATACATTAAGTATTTGCTTTTGTTATCCTGTAGGTGTCTTTCCATTTGTAGTTGCTATTTTCTAAACAAAACTGTCCTCACTCCCCTGTAGCATCTTGTCATCTTGTCGAATACCAATTAGTCATAAATATGTAG
Source organism: Phyllotis vaccarum (assembly GCA_033318265.1). Lineage (NCBI taxonomy): Eukaryota > Metazoa > Chordata > Mammalia > Rodentia > Cricetidae > Phyllotis > Phyllotis vaccarum. Next base: position 100,960,359 of record JARWLC010000002.1, read on the forward strand.
GCTTGTTTTCAGGTTTTATTCTACTTTATATACCAGGCTATATATATGTTTCATGCCCATACCTTGTTGCTTTAATGACTGTATTTTTGTAAAATTAATATCAGATAGTAAGTTACCTCTAGTTTCATTTTTAAAGATTATTATTGTGTGTGCTCTTTTTTTTTTCTTTTTGAAATTATGATATGCCTATACTATTTATTCCTTATCCTTCTTGCTAACCCTTCTTGTTCTCTTTCAAATCCATGGCTTCTCATTTCATTAATTATTATTTTTACATTCATATATCTGTATGTATATTTTTAAATATAACTTATTCCATAGTATAATGTTAATTGCATATATATTTTCAGGGCTGACCATTCCGTATTATTAGAAAATTCCTTAGAGAAGACTATTTCTCCTGGTCCCAGAATTGCCCAGTTACCTGTAATTCTTCACGTGGGGTTCAGGCTTCATGGTCCATCCCCTGAGTATCTTTTATATCTATTTTTGGTCTTGTCTATATCTTCTTTAGGCAGTCATTTTGGTGAGATTTGTGGGCACAGCTTCTGACTTCCCTAGCAGATATAGTGTCTGGTCTTGGCTCTCACAATCTTTCAGTTCTCTCTTCCCCAAAGTACCCTGAACCTCAAATACAGGAATGTCCCACAGTGATGAATTTTTATTTTGACCTTTTTTCAATATATCATTACTACATAGATATGCTATTTTGTAGTATGTTGATTTTGTATTCTGAAACCTTACTGATATTATTATTAGTTTTAACATTTTTTTAAAGACTTACTCAGAAATTTGGTACAGAAAATTACATTATCTAAAATCATGCCTTCCTAATATGAGAGAATGGCAGTTGCTAAGAGAACGGAACAAACATAAAATTATCCTTCAGGAATGAATTTGTTTGGGGGTTTCTTAATATTTTTGTTTATTTTTCATTTTTAAAAAGGAATGTTATATCTGTGAGAGCCATGACTGGGCCTTGAGATGCAAAAACATTAAAAAGAGGTAATACAACACATCAGAGACAATATGAATGGAGCCTTAAAGGAAAAACAGACTTGCCTTTAAAATCTGAAGAAACACATAATTTAAAAGAAAAGTTTAGATTAAAAGAGAAACAAACACCACAGATGAGATTATGAGGGGAGGCTTGGTTTGGATGACATATTGACAATGAGCTTATAAGAACCAATAGTGGGGAGGATTCTAAATTAGGAGCTATGAAGCCACAATACAGAGAAAGAGAGAAAAGAGAGACTGAGATGAAGGTGGAGATGGTCTTAATTATTCAGGCTATGGCTCTTTAGAGTCAGCACCAATCTAAAGTGTCAGGTTCATGATCTAAGACTCCCTATCTAATCTGTGTTCTTTTCTCACTTAATTGTCCTAAATAGGACTTCGCAAAGTACAGCAGGGAAGGAGAGTCTATGTGAGCAAGGGGATAGTGATTATGAGGAAAATTCCTACAGTGATGACTGGCTGGAGCTCTAGGGAACTCACTGAATAAAGAATAGCCACTGGAGATCCATTGGGACAAGGAGCTAGGCACTCCAAGGGTAGGAAACTGTCCATTGGCATGGGCAGTATGTGGAGCCTCAAGGAGTTGGATCAGACTGTGTTCCTGTGCATTGGCTGGCACCTTGGAGCCCATTCCCTGCAGAGGATCACCTAACCCAGTCTTGACTTTGGGATGAGGAAATCAGACTTTCCTGGAGTAGATATGCCATGCTGAGCTGACCCACCTTGGGACTTCTTGCTCTTTTGGGAGAGGGAATGGGGTGGGGAGGGAGAGGCTGAAGGCTGGCTGAGAGGGAGTGGGAGGAGAGAAGGGAAGGAGAGCAGAGGGATACATAGATTTAAAAAATGACATTTTTATTAAAAATATAATAAAATGAAGAAAAGATAGAAAATAGAACTTGTGAGATGCACTGTTGCCATGTTTTTTAACTTGAAAGATATGCTTCTTGCCGTTGAGTATTGTATTAGCTATAAGAAAAACTTATGTTGAGCTTCCTTTTTCTACAATCAATTTGTGCAGAGTTTTTAATCATAAAAGTATATTGATTTATATCAACTTATTTTCTTCAGCTCCTCAAAATATCACATTGTTTTCATTGGCTTTGCTAATATGATGCTTCCCATTTACAAACTTTTATATGTTCACCTACTCATACATTCTAAGATAGTTCATTGACCATACTTAGTCATGGTGAGCAATGCTACCAGTATTATCTTGAGTTTGATGACATTTGCTGTTGTTGTTGAGTTTTGTAATTACATTTACCAAGGATGTTGGCCTGTGGTTTTCTTTTCTTGCCATGTCAGGGTAATGCTGACCTTAAAAATTGAACTTGGAGATGTATCCTTCTCTTTTCCACTTTGGTTTTGATTTGTGGGTTTTGTTTGCTTGTTAGGCTTTGATCTTGTGTGGGGTTTTGTTTGTTTATTTCTTTGTTTTGAAAAGCCCAAGATTACTAATGGCTCTATGTAATGGCTAGTTTTCTTGTCAACTTTACTATCTCTGAAAGTAACTCAAACCTAAGAGTCTGTGTATTCATGCAAGGGACTTTTCTTAATTAAATCATTTTTTAATTGTGAAGAGCTATCTTTAATCTAAATCTTTTGCTGTGGGAAGATTCACTTATCATCTGGACCATACCTTTCAACGGCAGTGGGAGAAGGAAATTTTTGTTCTTTGCCTCTGGCCTTCACTTTTCTGACAAGTTCAATCTTTCTTTGGCATTGGAGGCTACTTCTTTGAGATCCTAGTAAATAATGAAGACCAGCTCAGACCTCCAACTTCTTTGACTAAATAAATAATAGATTCTTGGGCTTTCCTTGGCTAGAGAGCTTTTATTGAACCAACTGAACCATAAACTGTAAACAACTCTACTAAATCCCACACTATTTCAGTATATATATTGAATTATAAAGGCCTCATATCTTGGGCTTTTGTTCAAGGGAAACATTTTTATGATTATTCAATAATCTTAATAATTGTTGGTCTCTTCAAATTTTTCTGTTTTATCATCATTCAACTTTTTAAATGGAAAAAAATAATTCTAAAAAAGTTCATTCTTTTCTAGTTTGTTAGCTTGTAACTATGCACTCTAGGAATCATAGCTTACCTTTTCTACAATATCTATTTTGAATTTCTTCTCTTTCATTTCTGATTTCAAGTCTTTCTTCCTTTATTGTTTGGTGTAGTCAAAAATTGTACATTTTGATTATCTTTCAAAAGATAACTTATTTTCATTTATCTTTTCCAATATTTTTCATGCTCTTTTTCTTGTATTTCTGTTTAGATATTATCTTCCATTTTCTAACTTCAGGTTTAGTTTATTTTTATCTAGTTATCTGAAGCATAGAGTGGACTCCCTTAGTTTGTGTCCTTTTTATAAGTGACTATGGTGGATCCTAATAGTTATGGATGCTGTATTTTTATGTTTCCTAGAATTAATGATTTTTATTTTCCTTGTCTCTCTGGTTATCTAGAGCATATATGCTGCTTTCTTGTGTATTTCAGAACCTCGATTCTGTTGTTCTAGTTTTATAACTTTGTGGTTAGAAATGATGCTTCAAATGATTTCAGTCTTTTTAAATTCCTTAAACTTTTCTATGTCATAAATCAGGACCTATCTCAGAGGCTCTTCTGTACATACTAGGAGAATGTGTGTTATATCACCATTTATAATAGGCTATGTGAATATCTTTTATGTCCAGTTAGTCTAAAGTATACTTTAAGCCCAGTGATCTTTTTCATTTTCTATATAAATGTTCTATCTATTGTTAGGAGAAGGTCACTGATGACCTATATTATTATTATTATTTTGTGAATGTCATATCCTTACAGATCTGCTTGGATTTGCCGAATCATTTTAGATATGTCTTTATTGAGCAAAAATATATTTACATTTGTTATGTTTTTTGATGGGTGGCCCTTTATCATTATATAACTTTCCCTTCCCTTTATGTCAACTTTTGATACAGAGACTATTGTACCTGACATAAAAATAGTTGCTCTGCCCTTTGGGCTTTCATTTGGATGAAGACTCCTCCATATTTTCACTTCCAATCCATGAATCCTGAAATATGAAGTGAGTCTCTGGCAACTGATATGTAGAATTTTATTATTTTAATTTTATTTTTAGTTAGACATCTTTTGCCTTTTAACTGGTGAATTAAGTTAATTTACATTGCAAATAATTATTCATAGATTGGGATTTATTTCTTCCAGTGAGTCATTCATTTTGTAGGCTTCTTCCTTTTTTATTTCATTTGTTTTGTGGAGGAAATTTTTGTTTATTTTGTTTTATGCCCATGTACTTTTTTGTAAATCCTTCCTTCTTTACCCGCATGTCTCTCTTTATAACTTTATAATTTTGTGGAGCGTTGTGCTTTGGTTGCATTGGGGTTTTTTTGTTTTGTTTTGTTTTTTGTCTTTTTAATATTTACCACACTAATTTGTTCTCTGGTTGCCATGGGACTTACCTGAAAGCATCTTCTAGTTTATTAACTTATTTGAACATGGTAAAATTCACACATAAATCCCTATATGTGCACTTCTCCTCAAACTTCCTCTCTTGAACATTCCAATTTATATCACTTTATATCACTTTATATAAATTTATTCACAAGTAATCACAGGTCTATTTGGGTTTATCTTAAACTTTCTGTTACCCATTGTATTATAGATGGAAGTGATTTGTAGACTATCCTTATGATGTTAGCTTATTTTATGTTTGACTATATGCATATCTTTTAATGGTGAGTTTTATATTTCCTGCTTTCATAATCGTGAGTGTCAGACTTTTATTTCATCTTGAAGAATCTCTGTATTATTTCTCACACAGTATTTCTAGTTATAAATAACTTCAGCTTTATTCCTAACAAATCCACTCTATCTTTTACCAAGTTTAATTTAAATAAGCCGAGTCAATTCATAAATATAATTTATCCTACACAGAAAAGTTAAAGATACCTAAATATCCAATTGCATTCATGATGTAAATACAAGCAAATGTATATTATCTGCTTGGTCTAAAATGGAAAACAACAAAGGTTTACTATTCAGTATCAATATTGAATACTATTCAGTATTCAATAAAGAGAATTAACATAAAATACACACTTTTAGTAGATTGTGCTAAATCAAAAATTTACAGGGTAAAAATACAGGTTACCAAGTAACACATGTACTAGTATCTTATTCTTATAAACATGTTTCTCATCAAGTACACAAAATAACCTACAGTTGCCAAAACAAAAATTTTTACAGAAATTGTATGAAAGTGATAGATATATACATAATTTTAATTTTTTAAACTTTTTCTCAAAGATCACAACTTATAAATATTTTTAAAAAACAAAATTTTTGCATGAGCACATATTATAAAATAGATAAACAAAATAATAGTAAGTGAGCTATGGCTTTAAAATGTTCTTCTGATCTGAAGCTTTACCATATTATAATATCAAAGTTCTCCTAGGTTCATAAATATTAAAGAAAAACAAATATAACAACAGAAAGCAGGAAAAAAGATAAAAATAAAGAAATTAGTTTTATAGCAGAAACCAAAATAGTTATTTAAGTCAATCAAATCTCTGTTTTGTTGTGAGCCAGAAAAAAATCTAAATTAATCTATTTATTATCTAAAATAATTTGAGTATTCATACCTAAAGTTCAGAAGAAAGAGATATGTGCACACTTTTGAAGAAAACCACCAAATGGATTATCTCCTCATATGCATCCAAAGTTTTTAATGTGCTGTGTAATAGAGTTACATGTCTTCCAGCTGTAGTTCTCCTTCCTATATTGTGCATAAAGACAAACCCTCTGCTTTGACTGACCTTGAGTCTGTTTTCTCTGTAGTCATCTTCCGCAGCTTCTGTGTAACATTTGCTCTGCTGGCTCATCGAGATATCCCTGGAGATCCTTTTCCTAGTTCCAATAATGATGTGAACTTCAATAGTGTCACAACCTGAATCAATTCCAGCTGGGATCTTAGAAAGGTAACATAAAACCTTAACTAAACTAGAGCACAACATGATCTGTTCTTCATGCATGGGGTCTTTGTTACAACTGGTCTCTATCCAGAAAAATGCCAATAACTGCCAAACAAGTAAGCGTTCAAGAAGCCAATGAAAGCTATTTTAACTTCACCTGTAAACCCGAAGCTATAGAACAACCATTTTAAAAGTATTTTAAAATAGTTACATTACACTTTTTGGCCACATTGATAAAAAGCAGTAGTATTCTATCTCTATGCCAAGGGTACTAAGTGTGTCCAAAATAGGATGTATACAATGTTAATAATGAATCTATTGAAATGCATGAATACCTTGCATATTCCTTATTCAATTTCCATTGTACTATGTTTCTGATACATTCAGTTTTTATATATTAAACAAATATATGTGATATGTAAATTCAAGTGCATTTATGGAATATGTTCGAGGCTTAAAAACAATTTCTCCAAGAAATTAAATTGCATAATATAGAGTAAAATAACATATAGTTTAATACACTGGCCAAACAGGTTTTAGTGATTAGAAAAAGATTTGGGAACTAAAACAAACTAATCACCTAAAAGAAAACAGAAATGATCCCCCAAAAAAATGAGTAAGGAAAGTGTCAAATTATAATTGTAATAGCTATTTAAAAATATAGTCAGAGAAGTCATTTATTTAATTATTTAGCCAAGTTTCTTATTTAGAACAGTTGGAAGCTTTTTACTAGAAGGCAATGGAATTATAAAAAGAGGGATCCAACATTTTACAAAATAAATCATGACATTCTCATTTTTCTCTGTTCTTTGACTGAGAAACCCAAACTAGCAAGTGCAGCATTTTTTTAAAACTCCAGTAAATACACTGTAGATATTTGTAGCACCCTAAAATTTTACTGCCTCTTCCCTGCAACAAATCCAGTCTCACATATATTCTAAGAGTAACTTTCTCTAAAAGAAGCAAATTTCATATTGTTGAGATATTGAAAGGCAGGGAGAGAAAGCCTTTTATAACAATTTTGAGATTAAACATGAACAAAACCAGATGCTGTTAAAAATCCAGAAAAAAATAAACAAAACAGAGAAGCATTATGGCCATTGAAGAAAGCCAGTGGGAACAGAGCCATAAGAAGGGCTTCTTCTTTAGTCACACAATTCAGAAACCATCAAACTCATAATAATCAGAAAGCTTGCTTTGGAAGTATAAATTCCTTTAGATGAAGAACACTGAATAGTCCAGGTAATGGATAAAATCCCAGTGAGTTCCATGGCCCAATCAAATTATTAGAAATATAGATGTAGCATAATAAGTTCCGAAACCGATGCTAACAGCTTTGAGGAAATTCTCTTATGTAGCAGAACTTTCCCAAACCAAGTGACCCTGGTACAGCTGGAAAGTCAGATTTTATACTCACATGCTGGCAAGTATTTTCACTTTAAATCAACTTTTGAGCTTTAACAACTGAAACCAAGTCATTTAAAAAATACAATGAAAGCTGGAGCCATAAAGACTGTGGAAAGTTACTTAACAGCATGAGCTAAAGATAACCAGGAATTTGCCACTGGGAACTATTTAATGCTTTTGATGGAGTTGCAGCATATAGAGCCTAAGGTAATGGATGTGCAGAGTGAACAAGCTAATAAATACTAGTTCAAGAATTTCTATGATTTAAGGGGGATGGGAGTGTTAAGTTGATGGATAAGTCCCACAGTCATTTTTTTTTTTTTTGGTACTATGGTCTGCTCAGCCTTGTTGGCAATGTAATCGTATTTCAAATCCATTCATAAGGTCACTTATAAAAGAACAAAAAGCAAGTGTCATGTGTCAGGACAGTAACAAAAAATGAATAAAGGTTGTTGTACATGTTTCATGTAAAAATATACTAAACCATTACTTCTGGTGAATCTACTCTGCATGTTTTTCCTATGCCTGGAAATTTGGATAGTTTCTAACTTACAGCTTTAAAGTAGCCTTTAAAACTCAGAAAGTTGAATACCCAAACATCAGATAATTTGATGCATAAATTAGCAAATTAAATGGACAAGGAGATCTTGAAATACGAATAACATACAGCCAAAAGACATATAAAAAGAATGTCAGAATCCTTGACCAGCACAACATGCAAATCAAAACTATGCTGGTTTTCTAACTAGCCCCTACCAGGGTGGATGTCATTTCAAAACTTAAAAAATGCTGACAAGAATGAGGGGAGAGAAGGCACATTTACACACTGCTAATTTGATTATAAATTTGTATGGTCACAGTAGACAATAGTAAGGATGGTCATCAAAAAAGTAAAAGTATAACCACCACATGATCTTGCTATGTCATTTCTAGGAATATACCAAAGAAAATATTGTGTCAGCATTCTACCCAGACACCTGCTCATTCATGTTTATAGCAGTACTGGTCACCATAGCCAAGCTATGGAAAACGTCTGTGTATACATCAGGTGATAAACAGATAATAAAAATATGATGCTCAATGATAAAAATATACATGCATAATGGAGTTTTAACCAACTTTAAAGAAGAATGGCATTGTTATGTTCAGAAATAAGAAATAATCATATTACATAAAAGAATACAGATTCAGAAAGGAAATGGTGCATGTTTACTTTCATATATATAACATATGTACATATATATCCTTACAAATAGAATAATATTAAATTTGACAAATAACTATGTTAAGGCAGATTCGGTTCTAAAAGCCTAATATATATTTCATGATAACATAACATTTTGTTGAAATATATATACATACACACATTGACATAAAAAGTTTACAAAGATACAGTGTAAAAACATGCATCATAGAAGTGGAAAAGGCTCATTTAAGATGATGAAAAGAATGAACAGGAGATGGAGGGGGTAGGCATAATAATGAAAATACATGATATTATGAATCTAATTATTATGTACAACACATGCATAATGGCAAATAAAAAGACTAAAATAACAAGTAGGCTTAAATAAATTCTAGCTTATAAAAACTAAGCAAGAAGTTGGGCAAGGAATAGAAATACTAAGGATAAGAATCACTCATTTTCTTCTTTTCCTGTTTGACATTTGGTTTTGAATATGACTCTGCTATCTAGGATATAAACATCTTAACAATGCTCTCTCCCTCTCAAATGAACACTGGTATAGATAGCCCTGTCTTACCATCTACCCCAAAGTCCCCCTACTGTAATTGTTGATGCTAGAAAGAACAATGTGTTATGGAGCTGAGCTAGCTTCAGGTCAGTGCAGGTGAACTTTCTCATGCCTAAAGGCAGATGCCTGGGAACCAGAATCTGAAGATTCTAGGATACTTTCTTCATCCAACATCTGTTTTGATTTTTCATCTTCCCGAAAGCTGTAGCATGCTATACTTCATGGTAATGACAAGATTAAGAAAGAAAGCTGATAAGAAAAAGTATTATACTTGATCTTAGATAGACAGCTCAATATCTCATAAAGACTTGACTGAAGCCTGTTCAATCGTTAGTATCAACAGAGACAGTTCACAACTAGGTATAGACCAAGCTCTATCTCTAGAAGGAATTGAGAAAAAGACTATGACAGTATCTGCTAAATCCTGGAAATACTGGAAAGGATGAAAATTTTTAGGGTATTTTTGGCAAACAATACATACAACAGATATCAAAAATACAAATGATATGCAAACTCAATCTATGTGCTCTCATATATATGAAGATCTTTTGTCAAAAGAAAGATGAACGGTACATAGGGATCTTTGTTGGGGCATATCTAGATACAGTAGGAAGCCAGGAAATAAATACAAGCACTATTTATCTATATGACCAATTTATAATCTGGGCTCCATAATGCAGTATTTGTATGATCTGAGGAGTATGCCTTATCTATTCAGAATTCCAATGGTCTCATCTATATAATACCTTTATTGAAAGGTACAGTATTGAGTGACACATATAGACTTCTGAGAGCAGAACATGGTGCCAAATCACTGGCAACTTTACAATCTATTTTACTATTAATAATGACAAAAAACTATTTTAAAAGCTGCAGATCAAATAAATGTGGAAGTTCAATGGTCTTTCAGCTAATGTGCAAGTAGTTATGCATTAGGAATGTTTAAAGTTATAAAAGCACACCCACTTCATTCAGTCTGAGTTCCAGCTGCCCCCAATCCTCTACTGGAATCTTGCTACGGATTTCTAACTAGCAATCAGTAATTTATGTAAATTATTGAACTCACTTCACTTTGTAAAAAGCATTTTGAAATCAGTTTAGTGCATTTTTAAAAGACTTTATCAATGTGACCTATAATTGTAGCATCACTCTACAAACAGAACCAGAAGGAAATATTCAAAATCAGATGTTTTTAGATAGTTAGAGAGAAACAATTTCATCCTGCTTCCTCAAACCTCACTTCCAGCCCTCTCATTCATTACCCAGTAAAGACATAAAAGGATCAAAGCAAAAGTTCTGCCATCTCAGGCCCATGGATCATAAAACAGCCTAGTCTACTAGTTGGTTGAAAATCCAGGGAAACCAGCCTTCTAAACAGAGATCACAGCTAGGAAGTATGTATCAAGCACCTATCACTTGAAAGAAGGATGGAAGTGCTTCTGTGAGATGAAAATAAATGAGAAATCTGGGGAAAGAAAGATGCCAAGTCACCAGAGAAACCAATTATGCTTCCAAGCAGCCAGAACATAAGCATATGCCTGGATGCCCAGGGCTTAAAAGAAACCAGAATGTTGAAAGAAAATCAGACTTTAGATCTAAGGGAAATCATTTTTCTTGTATATTCTGCCTACAGTTTTGATTCTGTTTTATCTCAATAGAATTTGCATGAACCATTTTAATTCATTCTTACACAGATACAGCACATTTACCAGCATGCTGACGTTCTAGTAAAAGAAGAATTTAATATATGCCTTTTGGTCTCTTTCAGTAGGGTAGATCACACTAAAATCTCTTGCTTTGGAGCTTCAGAGAGGAAGAAGTAAAGTTTATTAAGCAGGAATAATTATGTGGCAGGACTCTAACAATTATCTTCACACATCATCTTTCACCTAAATGTCTCTACATTACAGCATTATAGCACCATTTTATAAATGAAGAGCAAAGCTTAAGGAGTTGTATGACTTGGCCCAAACAAAGAAGGACAGAGCAAGGATTCCACTTAACCCAAACCAGATTTGGCACTTAGTAATTTATTCAAAAAATAGGACACATAAGTTACTTCTGCTATCTTAACCACACTTTATAAATCCATGCCTAAACAGCTGTACTTTGTCACTAATGCAATGTCTCTACTCATATTTACAAATTTCATAGGCAGAAATATTCAGCAGTTTGTTCTTTGTTCTCTCCCAGTCTCTCTCCCTCTCTCTTTACCCCCCTCCTCTCATGCTTACTCTCTCTTCCTTCTTCCCTTCTTACAGAAAAAGAAGAAAGAATTGATTCAGGAGTCATAAGGAAAAGAGGGTTAAATGTTAAAAATGAAGGTCTGTGCATCACAAAGGTGAGGATATGGATTGACGATAGCTTGCACTGTGTGTATTTATCACCCTGTTTCTTTAGATCTACTTTCAGTGACTCATTTACTGCCTGTACTAGGTGCTGCTTTGAAAAGAGAGTCACACATGGCTATCTGATCAGGGCTATGGCTTCAGACCAAGGAATACCAGTTATAATGAAATACAAATATTTCATGTGCATTTGAGTCAAAACTAGCTCATGATTTGCAAATTTTTCTTTAAAACAGAAATACGATGTGTTCCATATATCTCTGTTCTTTAAGGAAGTTCAGGGGATTGAACACTGATCATCATGTCTGCACTTCTAGAAGTTAAAATTAAAAAGAAAATGAGAATTTAACAATCCTGTCTAGTCCTTATATAATGAACAGATTGTGAGACAGGCAATGTAGGCTACAGCTAGATATAAATTATTATTATCATTATTATTATTATTATTATTATTATTATTATTATTATTATTATAGTCTGTTTTAGGCAGAGTTCTCTAGAGGAACTGAGCCAATAGAAAACATAAATGCCCTCCATATAAAGGGGCATTTATTAAGTTGGCTTATAGGATAGTGCCAAGAGGTCTAACAGTGAACACTTGAACACAGACGGCTGAAAATCTGGTAGGTTCTCAGCTCAGGAACCCTGGGGCCTCAGCAATGCCCTGGAAGATATGAACAGCCCCAGAGGGACACACTGGCAGAAATAAAGGCAAGCAGGCCACCTTACTTTTTTCTTGATCCATGGTATAATCTCAGGACTAGTTAGAAGGCATCCCCCATCTACAAAGTTTTTCTTTTCCTCTTCAGGAAACACATCACAGACTCACCTAGTGGTGCATCTTCTAACTCAATTCTTTGTTTTGATAGTTTGCTAGCTTTTGGTTTTGTTTTATTTTATATGGTTTTTGAAACAAATTCTTCCTATGTAGGCTTGCTGACCTGGATCTCACAGCATAGACTACCTGTCTGTTTGGTCAAGTACTAGAGAAGGATGCTTGTTAAGGATCAAGAACACAGATAGAACCAAGCAGTTCAGGCCATTTCCTTTGTCTCATAAGGAGTGGATGTACTTACAAGCATGTTCTCTTACTTTCCATCTCCAATATCATAAATTCATTTAGCTTTAGAAATGGTAATCTCGGATATTATTTGATGTCTGTCCAGGAAAATAAGCCTTCAAAGACTGACCAAGGTGAGTTAGGAAAACACTGCTTCTAAGCTTATCTTGATGAACAAATAATATTGAAGCTCCAATATTTCAGGCCTCAATGGTGATATATAAAAGTCTTTTAAGCTAAATGTTAGACTATTCCCAGTCATTGATCCTTTAACACACATTAACAAAGACCACTCCCACATAATGGCACGTATATGGATCAAAGTAAATTGTGCATATTTATTTAGTAGCTGGTCTCTTCAGCATGTCATTGTAAGAGATTATATAACAATAGACAATCGATACTATCACATTTATTTTAAACCCTCTTCATTGATAATGGGACATATCAAATCAGCCAGTTCAGAGAAGCACACAGAGAAATCAGCATGGGGATAGCTGTAGAGATCCCTTTAGCTAATGGCAAGAAAAAACTGCCAGGTGCCCCTGGAGTTGGTTTCAGAGATGTACTTTCCATCTCCAATATCATAAATTCATTTAGCTTTAGAAATGGTAATCTCGGATATTATTTGATGTCTGTCCAGGAAAATAAGCCTTCAAAGACTGACCAAGGTGAGTTAGGAAAACACTGCTTCTAAGCTTATCTTGATGAACAAATAATATTGAAGCTCCAATATTTCAGGCCTCAATGGTGATATATAAAAGTCTTTTAAGCTAAATGTTAGACTATTCCCAGTCATTGATCCTTTAACACACATTAACAAAGACCACTCCCACATAATGGCACGTATATGGATCAAAGTAAATTGTGCATATTTATTTAGTAGCTGGTCTCTTCAGCATGTCATTGTAAGAGATTATATAACAATAGACAATCGATACTATCACATTTATTTTAAACCCTCTTCATTGATAATGGGACATATCAAATCAGCCAGTTCAGAGAAGCACACAGAGAAATCAGCATGGGGATAGCTGTAGAGATCCCTTTAGCTAATGGCAAGAAAAAACTGCCAGGTGCCCCTGGAGTTGGTTTCAGAGATGTATATGCAGCTTATTTTGCCACAGGAGTAATTATGTTATTTGAAGAAGAGATTCCTAGTCCTAATAAGTTAACCAAAAAAAAAAAAAAAATCTTTAGCTGTCCCTCCTCCTTGGTTTTGTAAAAGTTGTTTATCATTAAGATATTTCCAATCCCAATCTTTATATTTCCTTCCCATTTCTCTGGGCCCTTGTGAACCAATAAGACCTACCCTTTTCTCCCAAACTTGCCTGAGCATTGAAGTCCACAGCTGCTGCATCTCTTCCAAACACCTATGGCTCAATATTATGCATAGGCTTGGCTTCCATCTGGGTTCAGTGTGGCTATGTGGTTTGGGGAATGGAAATTTGTGTCTGTGACTCTTGGTTTCCTCACCAACAATTTTAGTCTAGTAAGACTTCAGCTTCTCAGATAATTATCAAAAGCTTTTAAAACACCGGTTTTAGTGCTTTGTGAAGCTTAGCTGCCTAGATAGTAAACACTGATAGTAAAAGGCTTAATGCAAATGGCTTGAGCACAAACTGAAGAACTATATCCTGGGATAGGTATATCAATGAATATATCTACTCTCTGGTTATTAGATGTAGACATAGCAGGGCAGAGGCAGTAGGAAATGGCCTTGACTGAAACTCTGGCAGAAAGAAAAAAGTTTAGAAAGGAGAGGCTAACACCTTTGATAAAAGGCACTAATAGGCCTTGAAGAAGAAATTTCATAGACATATTTTCTGCTTCACACAACCAATGCAAAACTAAACAATTACAGATGTTTTCAGTATGAATCTGGGCCCTGGAATTTGAAAAGAAGGGGTGACTAGTAGTTTCCTTAAATGTAAGCAATAAGTTCCATAACCCAGAGGGCAGCTAAGTAGAGTAGGTTAACATGGGATGGATATTCCAGCAAGTTGCAAGGGTGATGTCCCTGATGAGAACCAGAAGTTAAAGTGGGATTCTTTTATCATAGCTGACAATGTGCCTAGCAGAAACATAGTCCTGTAATTGTTTGGCCAATCAACCTAGATAAAGATTACTTAAACAGCATGATAATGTGCCAGTCCTCTATCTAAGCATCATGATCCACTCAGATTTATGTGCAAACTTTTTAAAATCTTTATAGTGGCTCTTTCCTATCCTTTATATTCTCATGTATCTATACTTGGATAATTTCTAATGCACATTCTTTCTGAAGGATTGGCTATATAATATCCATTCCTTCCACATATGGGATATACAGAACCCAAGTATTAAGTGAAATAATAAGCTTACCATTTAAAAAAAAAAAAAGTAGTCCATAACTCTCAGTCTGACAAAACACAGGAAAGACTCTTCCATGGTTATACAGGGAGCGGGCACTTCACTTGAAATCTATGAAAAGTATATGAGAAATCATGAAAGGTTCCTCAAATGAGGTCCTGTGAACTGAGTGTTATTAAGTGAGAAAATGCTAACTAGAACAGACTTCGAAATTTTCCCACTTGGCCCCTGTCCTACTGTGAATAGGAATGGTACCCATATACTCAGGATATTTTGATGCTCAATTATTAAGGAACAATGCTACTTGTCCAAGATGAGGAGGTATGGCCTTGTTGGAATAGTGTGACCTTGTTGCAGGAAGTGTGTCACTGTAGGTGCA
Source organism: Phyllotis vaccarum (assembly GCA_033318265.1). NCBI lineage: Eukaryota > Metazoa > Chordata > Mammalia > Rodentia > Cricetidae > Phyllotis > Phyllotis vaccarum. The sequence continues at coordinate 100,975,665 of JARWLC010000002.1, forward strand.
CTTGAGTGTTTCAATGCTCAAGCCAGGCCTGGTATCTGTCTCTATTCCTGCTGCCTGTAGAATCTTATGTAGAACTCTCAGCTTTTGCTCCAGAACCATATCTGCCTGCATGCTGCCACGCTTTCTGCCAGGTTGGTAATATTTTTTCTTCATAAGAATTGCCATAGTCACAGAATAATACATAGGCTGGCTGCCTGTGGAACTCTCCCACATCCACAGTTTGTTTCTATATGCCTGTTCTACCATCACTTCTTCTAATTCTACCCTCAATGCCCACTGTTGTATTCCCCTCTCAACTAGGTTGATATCCTTTGCTTAAATATAGGCTATACCAGACAGAATAACAGGAAGGCTAATCTAAACTGAGACTACCTGCTGAACTGGAGAGAAAGCTAATCACCAGAACTCCAGAAAGGCTGCCCCAACTCCTTCACTCTCTCAATACCTCTTCCTACTTTATCCTATACCCTCCTCTCCTTATGACCTTGCCCCAGTCCCCAACTCAGGTGAAGACATTTGCTTGACCAAAGACCATTGGGGTCACCAGGAGTCCAGGTAGTTTGCTCACATCTTGACCTTCCTCACTCTCTTGACCTCCCTCATCTCCAGCCTCCCCTTTCTTCCTCATCACCAGATCCTCAAGTTGGGTGGAAATTCTCTGCTGGACTGGAGGCCACATAGGCTTCCATAACTCTGAAAGTATATCAACTGCCTACACTCTAAACTCTTCCACTCTTTTGGTGTCCCCAATGCTATCCCAAATCCTCTTATCCTTTCTCTTCACTATGTGTTACAGAAACTACAAGCCACCAGAAGTCCAGGCCCCAACTTGGGCAGATAATCCATTCTCAACCACTGACCACACAGGCCAGAAGACCAGAGAAGAAACAGAAACCAAGGAACAAAATACCCATTTAACAAAAACAAACTCAGAAATTAGAACTAGACCTATAATCACTCTCTAGCCCAAATGCCTAGACACCAGTTTAAAACACAGCAACACCAGCCAGGATAGTATGTCACCACCACAGCCCAGCTATTCTGCAACAGCAAGGCCTTACTATTCTAACACAAATAAAGTAAAGAAAAAAGACTTTAAAATCAGATTTATGAAGATGATACGGGTCATTTAAAAAGAAGTAATTAAAGCCATTAAAGAAATCAAGGAAAAGAAAAACAGAAAATTAGAGAAAATGGGTGCATACCTTAAAGAAAACCAAAAAGGCCACAAAAATTACAAACAGATAAAGGAAATTAATAAAACTCTTCAAGACCTGAAATGGAAATAGAAGCAATTTAAAAAAACACACAATTTGAGGAAATTCTGGAAATGGAAATCTAAGTAAGCAAAGAGGAACTATAAATACAACTATAACCAATAAAATACAAGCTATGAAAGAGAAAATTTCAGGTTCTGAAGATGTGATAGAAGAAATAGATATATCAGTGAAAGAAAATATTAAATCTAAAGAATTCCTGACACAAAGCATCTAGGAAATTCGAGACACCATCAAAAAAACAGACCTAAGAACAATATGAATAAAAGAGGGAAAAGAATCCAAGTTTAATGGTCAAGAAAATGTTTTCAAAAAATAATAAAAGGATTTCCAAATCTAATTAAGGAGATTCATACAAAGGTAGAAGAATCATACCAAACACCAAATACATTGGACCAGAAAATAATGTTCAGGACACTAAGCATATTGAATAAGAGACCAGGGGTACCACACAAAAGTACTATACACAGCAAAAACTTTCAATTAACTGACATAGAAAAAAACAAGATATTCCATAATAAAGTCAAACTTAAACAAATATACCTACAAATCAGACCCTACAAAAGATAGTAGCAAGAAAACCAAACCTAAGGAAGTTAATACACACATGAATACATAGGAAATAAATATCATAATAACAAAACAAAATAAAACACACACATACACATAGACACTACCACCACCACCACTACGAACAACAACAACAAAACACGTTAAACTATAATTAATCAAAAGTGATGAGGGATAATACCATAATCATCAAACACCAAAATCCACCAAAATGATGTTCAACTGTTAACATCTATACTCCAAATACAAGGGCACCCATGTTTGTTAAAAAAAAAAAAAATTACTAAAGCTTAAGTTACCAATTGACCCTCACACAATGATAAGGGAAGGCTTAAATACACTTTTCTCACCAATAGACAGGTCATCCAGACCAAAAATAAACAGAGAAATACTGGAGATAACAGATATTATGAACCTAATGGACCTAATAAATACACTACAGAACATTTCACACAAACACAAAAATATATACACTGTTGTAAGTACCTTACAATTCTTTCTCAAAAAATAATTTGTGGGATTATGCTGTTACATTATAAATAATTATCCTGCCTACTTGTTTAATAAAAGTGCTGATTGACTGAAGGCAGACAGGAAGTATAGGTGAGGATACTAGACTAAGAAAACTCTGAGAACAGGAAGAACATGGCAGAGATGCCAGAGAAGCCAACAGATGCAGTGGACAACTCTGCTGCTCTGAGAAAAGGTTTTGAGTGGCATGGCTGAACAGAATAAAAATCGTGGGTTAGTTTAAGAGTAAGAGCTAGCTAGCAATATGCCAGAGCATAAAACTAATACAAGTATCTATGTGTGTAGGCGTAGTTTACTTAGAAGGCACCATTGCAGGATAGATATTTATTAAAATATAAACCAACACTCACAGTACAGGTAACAGTTTATAGTAGCACCTGAACAGGGGCTGGAGTCTGGAATGGTGGACGAGAGATGGACGGATGACGGATTCCGATCCTGTCTCTCTAGCAGCCATGCACCAGGAAGCAGGCCCTCATGTCCCAGAAGCTGATTATCAATGGGGTTGGCCACACCCCCTCCAGGATGGCCACATCCCCTCCAGGAGCTCCGGACCCTGGATAAGCATCTTAGGACATTATCAGCTGACACCTGAATCCCACTATATCTCCCCCTTTTGTCTAATTAAGAAGGTTCTAAACTAAGACTATGTACAATAGGAATTATTATGAGGTAGTATCTAGGAGAGGATAAAGTACCAATTCCAATCAAAACCTAACCTATGTAAGGTACATCATATATTTCTAGAACATTGGTAGATGGTAGGGTGTATAAATTACTTCAAAAGGTTAATCTGGGAAAGTGAAAATTCAACACCTGAGTGTTCTTATCTAAGGGATAATAGGGTGATAACCTTAAATACCCATTCTTCAACCTCTTCAAGACCTGAGAAGGAAGGTGAATCACCTGAAAGTCAGAAGTATATGGAAGTAGTGGCTTCCAAAATTTGGGAGAGGACAGCAACACAGCTACAGGGACAATCACCTCTGGATTTGTGCACCATTGGAGCATCTATCATATTGGCTATAGGCCTATGGTAGCTGTCAGATCTTTTCACAAGCAGAACAATTTTGGAGGGACTGTGTTATCCTGTCCAGTCAGGTTTCGTCAGTATCCATCCATCAACTTGTTCGTCCAGCTTGACACCATGTGTGTACTGTCAGCAATCAAGGTAAGGACAGTTCCTTACTCAACCAGCCATTCTCTGCCAAAAGGACACACTCCAATGGAGTATCCTCGATGCTCATACCATCTCATGAAGGGAGCAGTGACACCAGGAGTCATCGTGTCTCTCATGGCCGAATTTCAAATGTTAAATGCCATATTCTCTGGGTCTATGAAATGGTTGAAGATTCCTGTCTATCTATGATATTCTAACTTGTATCTGATATGACTGCGATATGATACCTTAAGTAATGTTGACTAGAGTTCTTATTGTCTTAAGGAAGAAAAACTGTACTAAAAATTAGAATACCTATATAAGGGGTATATAATCTCTGAACAATGACTTTTAGTATGACTATCAAGCATTAGCCAGGGGTATATTACTATGTAAAGTGGCCACAGCATTTTAGACATGTATATACATATATATCATCTAAACAGAGGTATATAAAACATCTTGTGCATATATCATAATTAGTGAAATCATACATTATATCTAGTATAGTTAAATGGAGGTAGTAATTGTATAGTATACATGACAATGATGTGCAAATATTTTAAACAGAGGTAGAAGCATACATAAAATATAGCAATTTCAGATTCAGTTTTACATAACAGTTACAGATTCAGATTTATATCGAAGTACAAGTTGCTTTGGTTATATAAAGCAATCTCAGATTAAACTTTGTACCAATGTACAAATTATCACAATTAAACATATAAAATGATTTCACATTTGTATCAATATACAAATATCTATGCCAGTGCAAATTGTCTTTAGCTTAGCCCATACATTCAGCTAGAATGGTGTATAGGTAGGTAGAACAGTCTACCTTTATCTATCCTATCTATCCCCCCTCTCTTCTTCAAAAGAGATCTTTGATGCTATATTACAGTTTTGTCCTTTACCCAGTTTTAACTTATAACTATTCTATTAGAATAATAATTACCCACAACCCTCAGAGCATAAAACTTATTGGGAAAGGGGGCGTAGTCTTTCATGAGGTTGCTTCCTGCTGACTTAAGGGTGATGGCATCTCTTTGGGATCCTGTAAAAACTAAAACAATGGTTAGTTCTTAATGGACTTACTATATACATCCATAACCATTCTTAGAATAGTGATTAACTCTGTCTGGAAATCTAATTAGAAGTGTGATCTGAAGGATAATCATAAAAAGCTATCTTGTAGCTGTTTTTGAATAGTCTATTTTCTGAAAACAATTATTGATTGGTGCACCCCAGGTTCTTGATTTTTCTATTTTTGTCTCTGTCTGTCTGTCTACCTGTCTGTTATTCTCTCTCTAATACTCTCCCTTTTATTATTGTTTCACTAGTAGGAATTGTTGCGGTGGGGGCCCCATCTCGGTTCCAGATTCTTTGTAGATAGCTGATAGGAGGAAATGTTATTTACAATGGAAAACTTAGGCATTGTTGATACTCAAAAGAGATATTTATATCTTTTATGACTTTAGGAGACTGTATGCAGACAGGATGTTTGAAAGGTATAGATACAGAGAGAAACACGGTTTGAGATGAAGTCACAATAATATTGGTCTCTAAACATTCTGTCTTCTGTCTCACACCAGGTGGTTTTTCTGATATGAGACAGAATTCTTCACATTTTCTTTACCAATATGCTTGGGTTTAGAGAGGAGAGAGCCACTTGCTCACAATCCAAATCTAGCCCCATTAATAGTCAAATCAGGACCACCTTTTTTTTTTTTTTTTGAGGTGTAGATGTAAGATGCAAAGCAGTAAGAATTGAGAGATTACCCAGCAGTGCATATGCGTATCAGTTGGTCTCATAGTCAGTTATGTACGTTCCTTCATCATCAGTCTGTCTTCAATTGCAGGTGAGTAATTATTCAATGTCTAGTCAATGCCTTAAAAATAGTTGTATCTGTTTTCCTGGAAAGACAAAATTGAGACCCTGCTCCAGATTTGTTAAATGTGTTTTCCTTACCATGTATCCATTTGTCATATCAAGGATGAGCAATTACTTCTCTTCTTCAGGAAGGAACTCCTTTTCGAAGCGGACTTTTATTAGTTTTGTCAGTACCCATATCTTTTCTGTCCCTGTGGAACAAGAGCAAAACCCCTACCCCATCGAAGCACATATCCCGGCTTCCACTCTGAAGTCAACACATCTTTGAAGTAGATGGGTTGATTTAACTCAGAGGATTTCTCTACTACCCAATGTCTCTCAGCAGCTGATGTTCCCTTTTCATCAGCTTTAAGAAAATTTAAAGTCAATAAGGCACTGTGCAACCTCTCTCTGGGTTTTTTCATTTTTTTCTTCTGTTTATAAAGCATCTCTTTTAACGTGCAGTGAGATCTCTCTACAACTGCCTGTCCTGTAGGATTGTGTGGTATCCCTGTAATATGCTTTATATTATAGTATCCAAAAATTATCTTCATTTTTCAGGAAACATAAACTGGAGCATTGTCAGTCTTAATCTGAGTGGGAATTCCCATTATGGCCATGGCTTCCAAAAGGTGAGTAAGTACAGCATCAGCATTTTCAGAACTCAGGGCAGTTGCCCATTGCATTCCAGAATAGGTATTGGTAGTATGACGTATATATTTCATCTTTCTGAATTCTGGAAAGTGAAACATATCCATTTGCCAGATCTCATTTCTCTGTGTACCCTTAGGATTACTTCCTGCAGGTAAAGATGGTTGGTTATAGAAAGAGCAAGTGTTATAATTCTTTACTATTTCTTTTGTTTCCTTCCAAGTGATGGAAAAACTCTTATTTAGCCCTTTGCTGTTAACATGATGTTTCTCATTAAATTCTGTGGCCTCTAGCACATTTCCTATCAGCAACCGATCTATTTCATCATTACCTTGCAATAGAGGGCCTGGGAGATCCATGTGCGCCCTGATATGTGTTATGTACATAGGATGTATCCTACTTCTGATGATATCCTGTAGTTGTATGAATAGTGAGGTCAAGTATGTATCATCAGAAATGAAGTCAGCAGTTTCAATATGTAAAACAACTTTTTCTGTGTATTGAGAGTCAGTAATTACATTGAGAGGCTCTTTGAAATCCAACAACACCATAATAATCGCATATAGTTCTGACTTCTGAACAGAGTTATAAGGGCTCTGAGCCACCTTAGTTAAGTTTTCAGACTTGTAGCCAGTCTTCCCTAAATTGTTTGCACCAGTATAAAATATAGGGGCTCCAGAAATGGGTTTATCCTGTACCCATCAAGGAAAGATCTAATTAGTTTCCTTTATAAATTGAATTCTCTTGTTTTGGGGATACTTATTATTAATCTCTCCTAAAAAGTCACTACAAGCCTTTTTCCAAGGTTCACTGTCTGTCATAATCATTCAATTTCTTCATTAGTCAAAGGCACAACAATTTCTGCAGGGTCCTTTCCAGTCAATTGGTGAAGTCTTAATTTACCTTTAAAAATCGGATTAGAAATTTTTTCGATATATGTCTTCATCTTCTTGCTTGGCCTATGTCGCAGAAATATCCATTCTAATATAATGCTTTCTCTTTGCATTAAGATTCCTGTTGGAGATTGTCTAGAGGGTAAAATAACAAGTATGCAATCTAGGTCTGGATCCACACGATCCACATGTGTTTCTTGAAGTTTCTTTCCAACTAACTCTAATTCTGTCTCGTCCTCATCAGATAATTCTCTTGGACTATTTAAACCCTTGTCACTTTCCAAAGTCTTGATCAGATTAACTAGCTCATAGTTTTTTATACCAATCATGGGCCGTATATGAGCAATATCTCTTAGTAGCTTCTGAAAATCGTTAAGAGTCTTCAATTTATCTCTATTTAATTTTACCTTTTGCGGCCTAATTTTTTGCAAACCTATCTTATATCCTAAATAATTGATAGAATCTCCCCTCTGTACCTTTTCTATGTGTTTCTGTGGGACTGCAGATCTGTGGATCTGAAGGTCTCTGGGTCTGTGGGTCTCTGGGTCTGTGGGTCTGGACCACAAGCCAGACAGGCCAGAAACTTATTACAGCAAGTGGCAGCCCAACATGGATGATATATATCCACATAAAGCTGGAGAGAGATTAAAAGGGGTTGTAGAGCACAGACTCCGAGTCAAAAACAGCTTCCAAGTTCTGTCTCTTATATGAGCTGTGGTAAAGAGACTGAATAGTGTATGGGATTAAATTACAAAATGGTGTGTTTGCTGCATGCAAATTAAGCTGAGCAAAGCCAGTCCCTGAGCCTCAATGTAAGTAAGGAGCTGTATAGGGTGGATTTAAGATTTCTGTTAATAAGGACAAAAAGTAAACAGACTCAAAGATGGCTTATTAGTGGTGGTATTTTCTTGATCAGCTCTGCTGGAGACACGCAGAAGCTTGGCTTTTTTAAAGGGAAGCTTCCTGATTCAGCCTGAGAGGCAAAATACTTGTGAGTCTTTCAAGAGGCCTTGCTGCCAAATACTTAAATGGAGTTCATGAGCAGCAGATGACAGTGCTTTACTTGATAATTATATGGACCCTAAAATTGCCCAGAATGAGTCCTACCAGCATCTTGACTAAAAAGCTAAATTCTATGAAGCTGACTAGGAGCTGGGTGGAGCTAGCCAGCCATCCTAGCCAAGCCTTTAATCCTTAGCCACACCTTGGCAGATTAAAGGTATGGTCAGAAACAGAAAGAAAGAGAAAAAGCTTGGTGGAGTCAGCCATCCAAAAGAAGCAAAGTATGATCAGAAACATAATAAGATAAGAAATAAGATGTATACAGCAAAGACAGATTTAAAAATAAAACTCATATTTAAAAATATATGTAGGCTTGAAAGAGAAAAGAAAAAAGAAAGAGGGTAGAGAAATTCCTTAAAAAAGAAAGAGTAAAAACAAATAATAAGCCACATAAGGATGGAAATTACAAAGAGTATGTAGATACTGTATGTTATTGTCTTGTCTTTAAGTTTTTTGACTGAAAATGAAGTAGTAAAAGCTGCTAAAAGCCATTTGATTATAATTGCTGCTGGATTAATCCAAACATATCTACAGCATTTCAGAGCACCCCTATTGCAGTTTTCTCTGAGCTCTATATCCAAAACATCTTCAAGGGGACTGGCTGAGATGACCCAGCCTTAGAACTACTCCACTAAAGATTTGTTCATACTCCTAATTTTTGCTTTGTGTTCCCATGTGATTGCCAGCACCCCCAGTCAGCAATAAATAGCCTAGAGAACTACTCCCACTTTCCCAAAAAGTGAATTATGAATGTTTGTCTTTGTTTTCAGTGTTGGTTATAGGTTGTTATAGATAATGGAAATAAAGAATATTAGATTTGCTTTTCTTTTTGTTTTTAAAAGAAAAAAGGAAGAAATGTAGTGGAATTACATTGTTACATTGTAAATGATTGCTATGCCTACTGGTTTAATAAAAATTCTGATTGGCCAAAGGCAGACAGGAAGTGTGGGTGGGGCTACCAGACTGAGAAAACTCTGGGAACAAGAAGAATAGGACAGAGATGACACATAGAAACCAGAAAGACACCACAGAGACACCATGATATGATGCCAGCAGACACAGAGGAAAAAAGGTGAAGTGCTGCTCTGAGAAAAGGTACTAAGCCTTATGGCTAAACAAGATAAGAATTTTGGGTTAATTTAAGAGTAAAGAGTTAGTAAACTATATGCCTAGACCCTATATCAATCAGCATGAAATTAATACAAGCATCTATGTGATTATTTGGGCCTAAGCAGCAGTGGGGCTGAGAGCTGTCGAAACCTCTGGGTTAAGCCTTAAAGTCTGGGCCACGAACTTCATACAACACATATACTCAGTATATAGCAAGTCTCAACAAATACAAGAAAATTGTAAAATTAAATATAAAAATTATTAAAAATAGATTTCAACAACAACAGAATCAAAAGAAAGCCAACAAAGTCATGTAAATTAAACAAATTTCAATTGAATGAATACTGGGTCAAGGTAAAAATAAAAATATAAATTAAAGACTGCCTAGATTTTGATGAAAGTTAATGCACAAATACCAAAACTTAAGGAAACCACAAAAACAGTCCTAAGAGGAAAGTTCACAGTAAGTGTCTACATGAAGACAATGGAGAGATTTCATACAAGCAATATAACAACACACCTGAGAGCTCTAGTACAAAAAGAAGCAAGAGGAGTAGCTGGCAGAAAACAATCCAACTCATAGCCGTAATCAATAAAATAAAAACAGAGAACAATGCAAATAATCAATAAAACAAATAGTGGGTTCTTTGGTTGAATCTATATAGACAAACCCTATCAAAACTATCTGCAAAGTGAAGAAGGAATATCCAAATGAACAGAATCAATTAGGGGAGGGGATGTATAACAGGAAGTGAAGAAATCCAAAAACTCTTTAGGTCATTTATGACTAAATGATGAAAACATGACTTTACAAAATTCAAAAAGCTGAGAGAAATAGATAATTTTCTTTAAACCATTTGTCAAAGTTAAATCATGATCAGATAAATAACTTAAACTGATCTATAACCCCTATGAAAATAGATGCAGTTATTAAAAGTCTAAATTCTACCAGGTTTTCAAAGAAGAGTTAATGCCAATATACCTCAAATCATTCCACAAAATGGAAACAGAAGGAATATTGTCAAATTCATTTTAAGAAGCCACTGTCACCCCAACACCCCAAAAAAAGAAAGATTCAATAAATAAAGAGAATACAGAATAATTTCTTTTATGAACATAGATTAGAAAGTACATAACAAAACACTGGCAACAGGAATCCAACAACACACCAAGAAGATCATCCAACATATCAAATAGGCTTCATACCACAGATGCAGTGATGGTTCACCATACTATAATCAGGCAATATAATACACCATATAAATGACTGAAAGAAGAAGGAAAATACCACATGATCAGCTTAATAGATGCTGAAAAAGCCTTTGGAGAAAATCAAACACCCCTTTATGATAAAAGTCTTGGAGAGATTAAGTACAAAGAAAACATACCTAAACATGATAAAGGCAGTTTACAGTATGCCTATAGGCAACATCTAATAAAATGGAAAGAAACTCAGATAAATCTCATTAAAACCAAGAATAAGACAAGGTTATATCTACTCTTTCTATGTCTATTCAATATAATACTTGAAGTTTTATCTAAAGTAGGAAGACAACTGAAGGAGACCAATTAATTGATAAAATTGAAATTAAGACACAAACATAAACCCCTATATTCATAAGCCGATTATTTTTATTGAAAACAAAGCCATAAATATACAATGGAAGAAAAAAACTTTAATAAATGGTGTTGATCACACTGGATGTCTGCAAGTATAACAACGCGGTGGACTGATATCTATCACCCTTTAGAAAACTGCTGTTCATGTGGATCAGAGACCTCAATATGAAATCAGACACACTGATTATGAAAGAAGGTAAAGTGGGGAAATATCTTTAAATTCATTGACAAAGGAAACAGCTTCCTAGACAAAACATTGATAGTGCAGGTACTAAGATTAACAACCAATAAATGAAATCTCCCAACACTAAAATGCTTCCGTAAAGCAAAGAATACCATCATAGGCTAAAATGGCAGCCTTTAGAAAGAGAAAATATTTTCAGAAACTCCACATCCAACACAGGGCTAATATTCAAAATATATAAAGAACTCAAGAAACTAGACATTAAGAAATCAAATAATCCATTAAAAATGAGGTATAGATGTAAACAGAACTCTCAACAGAGTAATATTGAATAGCTAAGAAATACTTGAAGAATAATTCAACATCCTCAGCCATCAGAAAAATGCATATTAAATCTAGCTGAGATTCCATCTTACAGCTGTCAGAATGGCTAAGATCAAAAGCACAAGTAACAGCCTATCCTGATGATGATATGGAGCAAGGGGAACATTGCTCCACTTCCAGTGTGAGTGCAAACATGCACAGCTACTATGAAAATCAACACAACAGTTTCTCAAAAAATTGGAAATTGATTTGCCTCAAGACTCGGCGATATTTCTCTTGAGAATATGCCCAAAGGATAATTCACCCTACCACAAGGACACTTGTTCAACTATGTTTATAGCAGCTTTATTCATAACAGCTATAAATTATAAACAACCTAGATGTCTCTCAACTGAAGATGAATAAAGACAATGTGCTCTGTTTATACAATGGAGTACTATTTTGCTGTTGAAAAAAATATCAGGAAATTTGTATATAAATGGATGGAACTAGAAAAAAATAGCCTGAGTTAGGTAACCCAGAAAGACCAACATGATATGTATTCACTTATGAGTGGATATTATCTATTAAGAAAGTGAAAATCATCCTACAATCCACAGACCCAGAAAAGCTAAATAACCAGGAGAATTCAGTGGGAGGACACAATGCACTTGGGAGATGATATAAGAAACCTAGTACAGTGAAAATGCCCTGGAATCTATGAAGGTGTCCCTAGCAAAGATTTGTAGCAATGGGTACTGATGAGCCTAAATCAGCCATGTTCTGTAACCACAGAAGGCTTCCAATGTTGGGACTGAAACCTCAACAAAGCCACAAAACCTTTAGCCTACAATTTGTCCTGCTTGTAAAACTTGTAGTGGTAATGATGGCACAGAAGTTGTGGGAGTTACAAAGAAATACTGGTCCAACTTGAGGTCCATGCTGACACTGGATAGCCAGAAGCCATCTAGATAGCTCAGAGACATAGGATAGAATAAATATGACTAGTAAAAATCAATGAAATGATTTCTAATGATATTCTTCTACTCATACTCATAGATCAGAGCCTAGCCCAATCACCAACAAAGAGACTTTATCCAAAAACCTTTGGGAGATGAAATAAATACTTGCAACTAAACTTTTTGCAGAGCTTGATAAACCCCACAGAAGAAGAGGAAGGATTGATTTTAGGTGCTAGAGGGATTAAGTACAAAATAAGAACATGGCTCACAGAATCAGCTAATTAGAGCTCATAGAAGGTCACAGAGAATGGAGTGACAATCATAGAGCCTACATGAGACCACACTAGGTCCTCTGCATCTATGGTATGGTTATGTATCTTGATGTTCTTATGAAAATGCTACAAGCAAGAGTCAGACAACAGGGTGTCTCTGACACTTTTGCCTACTCTTGGAACCCTTTTACTCCTACTGGGTTAATTTGACCAGCCTGGATTGGAAGGTCTCTACCTAGCCTTACTGTAACTACTTATTCAGTATTCCATTTCTATGGGCAGGAGGGCTCTTTTCTGTAGGAAAATGGGGGGAGGAATAGGTTTGGAGAAGGGAGGTTAGTGGTAACAGGGAGTGTGGGGAGGAAAAACTGCAGTTTGGCCATAATATAAGAGAGAATAATAAATTTTTAAAAAGAGTTGCCACCAAGAGAACATTGACAAAGATATCTCACTTTATCTCCTATGAATAGTGTATTATGACCTCAACTATACAAAAATAATAAACAGTTATACAAGTCAAACATTTGCTGATAATAAATCATAAAGTAGTTTATTATAAAATAATTCTTTGATATAATTTTATTTTCCTCCGACATAAAAACAAGGTAGCCCATTTATTGCTTGTTTATTTTTACATAAAAAAATTGTATATTGGGAGAATATTTGATGTCATAGGACATAAAGTATTGTCAACATATTACTGAGTTTAACTGATAGTTTGATTCTTTAATCATCAATACTGAAATTTTCACTTAACATATGTAGTACAAAATAGCAATAGTGTGTTTGGGACACTCCAAACTCTGGTAGAAATCCCGCTCTGATCCAAAACTAAAATTACCTTATGAAACTCTTTGGAAGAACCCAAACACTCATTTTTTAAATAAAACATTTTGATATAATATTATCTGAAGATAAACTAGTATGAAGTTTATATGCTGATGAATAGTGGCAGAATGATATTAAAAAACTTTATTTTCTGTAGTTAGACTTTTATGCTTCTGTGAATATAGAACACTGCACATATAGTAAAACTGCTGTCATTCATAAAATACCATTCTAAACCGCAGCAGAACTGATTCAGAGAGAATTCATCAGTAATTTGTGGCATTATAGTCTGAGAACTCTACGGTGCTTATGTGTGTCAGAATGGCAGTTGCAGTAACATCCCACAGTTTGGCTTGTTGTGTGATGCCAGAATACCTTGGATTCATTACATTTACTTTCGTTCTTAAAAAATTTCCTTTATTTCTTGAGATTATTAATATACTTACTTCTTAATTTCATGTCCTGCCTCCTTCCCCTTCTATATGTCTACCTTGCTTTTTTTAAACTCTGTGACCTATTTTTCATTAATTGTCATTATATTAATATATGTATATGTGTGCATGTGCCTCTCTCTCCTCTCTCTCTCTACAACATTCTTATTCTTATATGTTTAATGTTATGTATACAATGTTTCTCCTCCACATGAATGTATCTATTTTTGTTGTCTTCACTCAGCTTTTGTTTAGGAAATAAGGCTTTGGTAAGACTTCATGGGTAAAGCTTCTGACATTACTAGGAGACTCCCAGAAAACCAAATGGTCTTCTGGCTCTTATAATCTCTTTGGACCTTCTAAAATCTGAGTCTTAGTTGCATGAGTTGTATTCTTGTATTGTAGATGTTTTAGTTGGAACTAGGCTCCACAACTCTACAATTTGATTGGTTGCAGTTTCCAGTAATGGTCTATTTCTTTTACACAAAGAAGTTTCCTAGATATGGGGTGAATATTACTCTGATCTGTGTATAAAAGGGCAAATTTATAATGGAGTGAAGGATTGTGCTGGCTTAATAAAGTGGTGGCTGTAAGTTTTCCTGAAAAAATCATGACTTCACTAGCTATGTATATCTGGCTATATTTCTAGTAATAGTCATAATTTCCCTCTTGTTGGGTGGCTCTTAAGTCCAATTAGAGAGCTGTTTGTTACCACCAAAGTATTTTTACCACATCCAGACCCTTAGTATTATTGCAGCTTGTTGATCACCTTGTAGTTCATAGGTGTCACATGTGGTTGTGGTTTGTAGGTGTTACAGCTGGGTAGTACTTTCTTCTGTTGAAAGCTGGCTTGGCACCTTCTAGTACCATGGAAGCAAGTCCTCAGGAAGAAAACTTTCCTGTTATATCCTGATCAGGGACATCTAGCCCTTCTATCTGAAATGCTTAGTGCTTCCAGCAATAGAGACTTTCCATCTCTGGGGAAAACAAGAATAACAGCAATAACCTATAATATTTGGGGAGTTACTTAGACAAACTTGACCAACAACTCAAAATAATATTTTTCATGCCTTGTATTAGGGTTTTTCTTTGAAGACCTTTGGTTATTAGAGGAAATATTACCATCCCAATGGGGAAACTTTAACTGTTTATGGTATATTGAATGTGTGTGTATTATATTTTTAAGTAGTTAATACTATAAATATTTATGATTTTTCAGCTATCCTTAGTTATTTTACTGTCTTTCTTCTGTATTTATCTTCTTCCCCTTTCAAACTAAAGCCCTCTACCTGTTTTTCTCATTTCCTCCATCAAGTCACTTGTAGGCAGCTATAACCCTTTCTATTCCTGTCCCACCAACTAACCTTGAAAAAGGCCCCTGTTTACTTTCCTGATTTCTTAAGATACCCCAAGATATGTACTCATATCTGAAAATCTGGAGTTAGGAACTTGAGATGAGAAAGAATCTGTGATGTTTCTCTTTTGGGTCTGGCTTGCCTCATTTATAATAATCTTTTCCAATTTCATCAGTTTACATGAAAATTTAATTATTTTGTTTTTATGGCTATAGTGTTCTACAGTGTATAAGTACATTATTTTCATTATCCATTCATTGACTGAAAGCAATTTAGGTTGTTTGCATTTCTATCTATTATGATTATAGCATCAGTGAATATGGTTGAGCAAGTATCTGTGGAGTGGAAAGTCTAGTTCTTTGGGCACATGCCAAGGAGTGATGTTGCTCATATAGTAGATTTATTTTTAGTATTTTGAGAATTTCGCAGACTAATTTCTAAAGTGGCTGCATCAATTGGCATAGCAGTCTGAACAACAGAAAAGCAGAACTCCCTTTTTCTCACAACTGCTCTAGCTTTTGTTGGTAGTGGTTTTGTTGATATTTGTCACTCTACTATGGGAAGATGAAATCTCAATGTTGATTTTCCTTGTGTTTTTCTTATTGCTAGTATTGAAGTTTGAATGAAAATGAACCACTCATAGGGAGTGACACATAGGAAGTGTAGCATTGTGAGAGTAGATGTGGCCTCATTGGGGAAGTATGTCACTAAGGATAAGCTTTGGGTTTTCAGATGTTCAAACCACCCCAATGTCACTCTCTCTTCCCTCTTCCTGCTGATACAGATATAGAACTCTTAGCTTCTTATCCAGTACCATCTTTGTTTACATGCCACCATGCTTCCTGCAATGATGACAATGGACTGAACTTCTAAACTGTAAGCCAGCCCCAATTACATGTTTTCCTTTATAAGAGTTGCTATGATTGTGGGGTTTATTCACAGAAGAAACTCAAAGACAACTAGGTACAAGAAAAAGGTTTTGAAGTAATTCTTAGCCATTTTTTTCTTCTGTTGGGAACTCTGTTGAATAGGTCTTTTTTTGTTGTTGTTTATTTTATTTTCGACTCTTTTTAAAGTTCTTTAGATATTCTGAGTATAAATTCTCCATCAGTTATATAAAGTGGCAAAATTGGCTACCATTTTGTTAGATTCCTTATTGATTTTATTTTGTTTTGGTTTTGATCTTTGTTTTCGTTAGATGCATAGAAGAGTTTTAGTTGTATGATGCCCGTTTTTCAGTTGTTGGCTTTAGTTCTTGAACAAATGGAGTTTTATTTAGAAAGTCCTTTTCTATAGCTATATAATATAGAGTAGTGACTATGTTTTCTTCTAGTAGTTTCAGTGTGTTGGGGTTCAGGTTTGGAGTTAGTTTTGTGCATGGTGATAGATACAGATCTAATTTCATTTTGGACATCCTATTTACTCATCACTACTTGAAGACGATTACTTTTCTCCAATGTAAGTTTTTGAAACATTTGTCAAGTATAAGTGGCAGAAGTTATGTAGACCCATGCTTGGTTCTTTGACTTTGTTAAATTGGTCTTTGTTACATGTCTGTTTTGTGACAACACTCTTGTTATTTTTGTTTTGGTTTGGTTTGGTTTTTTACTATGGCTCTGTAATTTATCTTTAGATCTCTAATAGTCATCCCTGCAACATTGTTATTTTCTCAGTATTGTTCTGGCTATTCAGTGTTTTTTATGTTTCCATATAAATTCTAGGATATCGTTTTCTATTTCTATGAAGAATGAGATGGAATTTTGTTTGAGATTACATTGAATCATTAAATAGCTACTGGTAAAAAGGCCATTTTCACAATACTAATTCTTAAAATTCATAAACATAGTGTCTTCCCATTTTCCAATGTCTTTATGTTGGCGTATGCCTGGTTCAGAGTCAGATGTTGTAATTGTTCTATGATTAGAGCCCTAGTAGTTCCCCTTGGGGAAGTGCATAAGAAGGTGCAGAGATCAACAACACAGTATTCAAAGGCAAGTTGAAACAAGCAAGTCCAATTTTACTGAGGAGGGTAAAGCCTTAAATGCCATTCTTCTAACCAGGGAAAGGGATTGATTTACTGGTATCTGTGGCTGTGGTGTGGTGGTTTCTCACTGGTCTAGATCACCTTGAATCAGTACTTAGCCCTTGTTGTCAAGGCTCCAAGCAAACTCCGGATTTGCTTATTAAGAAGTGCTAGAAGCTCATGTATTGAGGTACCAGTTATTACTAGTTTGAACTGGCTGAGGCCAGGCTGGCTTGCAGGTCTCTAGAAGCCACTGGGGCCTGTATATTCCATATGTTTATAGCTCTTTTTTCAAAGATTTTAAGTTTTCATTGTAGAGACTCTTCACTTTCTTGGTTAGGTTTATACTTAAATTTTTAAATTATCTTTTTTATCTTATTGTTTCAGCTGTTGCTTAAAGCATAATACTGAAAAAGATTAAGGAGAATGTACATCTCTGTCTCATTTCTGACTTTAGTGAGATTGCTTCAAGTGTGGTACTTTTGACATTATCTCACACTAGAACATAAAAGAAATCAGGACTGCATCGTATTGTCAGCCCTTTCAAATGCCTTCCAAACAAATGAGATGATATATGAACAGTAAAAATAAATATATCTAGTAAAAACTATAAACTTCAGTTTTAAAACTTGTCATCTGCTCTTCCAACAAGAAAGCAAATTATCTACCACTATAAGTCATAGTTAAAAATGACTATGTTCATTTGGTGTATAGTTTAATTTCTTTTAGAGTAATGTATAAATAATGAGAAAAGAGATAGAAATATCAAAGTCTGAGTTTTTATATTATCCAAAATGTTCAATTAAAACGCTCTGCAGAGCAAAATGGGGTAATAAGAGGATTTGACATTTACAGAGGATTTGACCCTCATCATGAGAGAATGGGTCCAACATGATGACAACCAGTCCTTATCTTCTAATCACATTTTATTAAATAGAACAAATTTACTGTACATGAACATGAAAAGGTACTTGGCAGTGAAAGTGGTTGTAATGGATACTTCATTTTAAGCTAAACCTTCTCCATCTGTTTTTCTCTCTAATTACCAGTGAACACAGTTCATAATTCACAGTTACATCATAAAACAAGATTGCAATTATATTAACTAATGCCGTAGCCTTTTGATATACACTATTTGGCACCTGCCATGATAGTAATATTTGCTCTATTCTAATAACACATTACTTTCTCATTTAAAAGGATATTTGGTACTGTGTTTGCAATAAGAGAAGGAATTCTCTACCAGGCCATTTTCTTTCATAGTTCTGCATCATTCACCTTCCACTCCAATTAATATTATATAGTCTAGTTCTTTCTGCATTGACCTTCACCACACACCTCTGAAAGAATAAAAACTAATAGAGTCACAAAAGGCCAAATATCTCACACACTACAGTAATTACGGAATTTCTTAGCTCACTTTAAGAAGATACAAAAATGTAACAGAGACGAAATATATGCACATGTGCATAAGCACATATTTATATCTTATATTGGTACAAAATGTATTTTATAAGGATTTTTTTCTAAAGAAAATCACGGGAAGAGACTAATGGGTAGGGATGGAAGAATGACAAGGTTTCAGTGATGAATACGTTTTCCTACTCTAAATGTTTTACCTGCTCTCAATTCTTTTCCCACAAAAGAGATTGAATTGTGTAACTATTTCCTGTGACCATGCCTCTGGCTCCTTTGATCTGGTTCTAGCTTCTTGTATACTTGGATATTCTTTTTAATTAGGCTTGGCCTGAGTGCAGTTCTTTCACTTTTATAATCACTAATAGGATTATTGTTTTGCATACCTAAGTTGTTTATAATTAGGACACTTGAGTTTCTTATATGGAGGGTCTTTCCTCCTTCAAAATGTTTTATGAAGGATTTGGTTATACTTAATATCATGGATGATCCTGCTTGCTTCAGATATCAGACAGAAGAACTTCAGATCAAGACCTTTTTCTGATATAAATTAAACAAATACCAAATATTGGCTAAGAAGGTGTAGTAGTTTGAAAGAAAATGGCTCCCAAAGGGAGTGTGGCACTGTTAGGAGATGCAACCTTGTTGGAGGAAGGGTTTCACTGTGGGTGTAGGCTTTGTGTTCTCCTATGTGTGTGTCCCAAGGAGACACAAGCTACTCCCAGTGTTTCACAGACCACTTGCTATTGCCTGCTGTCAAGATGTAAGGACTTTCAGCTCTACTACCATATCTTCTTGCATGCTGCATTACTCCCCCCCCCATAATGATAATGGACTAAACCTCTGAAACTGTAAGCCGCCTCAATTAAATGTTTTTCTTTATAACAGTTGTCATAGCATCCTATCTCTTCACAACAATAGAAATCCCAACTAAAACAGAAGGTCTTTCTATCACAGTCTAGACTAATAAGTTTATTCATAACTCTCATTAACAATTTTTCTCTCAAATGAGCATCTGATAAATGTCCTTAGTATTTTGTCAGTTGGCATATTATTAGTACTTCAACTAGCTTTTCCTAATGACTTACATATGTGTTATGCAATGCTCATTAACTCATATTTCTTCACATTTAAATAGGCTAGAAGGACCATCAGTAACTGTTACCTTTTACTCCAAATGAATTAATGAAGCCCTGACTTCCCTTCCTCCAGTGTCTCTCCTCTGGTTAAGGCTGGAGATGGGGGTCTTTAGAGAAATGACTAAAATTTCGGTCACAGGAGTTTGACCTTAATCCATTATTGTTGATGTACTTATTTAAAGGGGTGATGGGCTAGAGAGATAGCTCAGCATGTAAAGCACTCACCATATAAGTCTGAGGAACTAAAATCAGATCCTCAGCACCCAGGTAAATGCCAAGCAGGCATGGCAGCTGATCTGTAATACCAGTTCTCAGTTCATGGATACAGGGTATTTCTAAGCCAAGTTGCCCATCTAGAATGTCATCATAGCAGAGAGGTCTATGCTCAGCAAGAGACCTTGTTTTGATGTCTAAAGTAGACCATGATGGAGGAAGATACATATTCAGTTTCACCGTTTGGCTTCCATATGTATGTTTACAAATATAAACAGACACAAACTCATGCACATGTATGTGTTTGTAAAACTAAAGAGGAAATGGTGGGGAAGCAAGCGAAAGGAAAACTACAAATATTCAGTGAGTATACACTTTTCACATTAAGGTAAACATATCTCCGAAGAAGCCATTCCTGAAGACCTTGGGCTTCTTGCTTGGAGTTTCCAGAATCTAAGAAAAAACTTTCTATTGTTTAAGTCAGCCATCCTGTGATATTTGTTAATGTAGGCTTGGTAGACTAACATCAGCAGGGATTAAGTTTTATTAATATTTCTCTAGCTCTTTTAACAGAATCTCTATTATTTGTTTTTTCTTCCTGCGTGATTATTAATAAGGTAGTAAATTAATCAATTAATATTCAGTGTCTAAGTACTACTAACCTTGTTCTTTTGCCTCAGAAAGCTTTCTACTTGCATAACCCCAAGTTTTTCCTATAAGAGGAAAGGCAATTGAGTGAAGAATCAAAGAGCAAACCTTTAGAGGGTTTAGCAGGAGAAGCTAGAAGAGGAATTTGTCACTCAAGAGAGATATTTTAGTCTACAGAATAAAACAAGCAAAAATAAAACTTGTTCCTACAGTTTACAGCATTTAGAGATTCTGAACTCACTCTTTATGGAAAGTCACTATGAAGTCCAGAGTGAGTGTTCTTTGTGTCTGTTCCAGAAGCATATGACCATAGGACCCTGTGATCCATGATCAGGTTTATGAGGTGTTCACTGGGGAAAGATTGTCTGCCCACAATTTATTGCTCACACAGGTTGCACAGCATTCCCAAACTAATCACAGATGTGGTGCCTGTCAGATATGGTATATGAATAATTTTTTAAAAAATTCAATTATTGAATTTACTTAGATCAGGAAATCAGCTGTTAATCTCAAAATGTTTTACATTGACATGGACTTTAGTTTACTGATACAAATTTAAGGTCAATTTTGTTATGCTGAATGTATTTTTCTACTCTGGTTTACAGTTTCATGTTCATGTAACTGATTGAAAATTATAATGTATAATTAAGAAATGCAAGTTAATAGTCACCTTTGATAATCAAACTTATAGTTAGGTTAGTCAGGATTTTTAGGTATACAAAGATATATTTCAATTAGATATATAATCTTCAAAGACTTCTAAGACCTACAGAATATAGCATTTAAAATATTTTAAGAACTTAGACTTTTCTAGACAGTGAGACAGATCTGCTCCTGGCAGCACCAATTTACTTCAAGAAAAACATGGACATCGAAGAAACTCCATATGGAGATTAGTTTCATTGTGGCATTGGTTAGCCACTGGACATGAACCTGTTCTTATATTTACTGCTTGACAGTATGCTGTTAAAACTGGACATTCAGGTTCCATAGGAAAATGACCTCTGAACTTTGGCAGAACAAGCCAAGATGGTCATTCAGGTTCCTGCTTTAGAGAAAACAGTCAGACATACTTCAGGACTCGAGGAGAAGTGACTGATGAACTGCACCAAAATGGGCAGAGCAGATTTCCTGCTTCACTGAAATGAAAAGAGACTCTGGGCCTATAGGCTGAAGAGGGATGCCCCAACTTTATAAAGGAACTTTGGGTGACTGTCCAGGCAGATAGGTGTCATCTCTGTCAATTCTAGATTTAGAAGTTGCTTGTACTTTCAGTTTACTTGGGTAAATATATCCCTCTGTGGTCTTTGATGTAGTTGAAGATTACATAGTTATAGGTATAGGTTTTTTGTTGTCATTTAAAAGGTATTTTAGATATGAAACTTTATATTCATAAAGATAAGGTAGATGATAAGAGTATTTCTTTAAGATTGCTAAATACAAATAGACTATATGTTATAACTATAATCCTTGCTTGATAGCTGTTTTGTTATATGTAATTTTCCTTTATTAAAATTGAAGTCTTTCTTTTTTATTATACAAAAAGGGGGAAGTGATGTGGGAATGTCTTTCTGTATGCTGTGAATAGCAATCTTTAAATAAAGGAGCTGTTTTGGCCCATGACAGACACTATAGGAAAAGTAGGAGGAGGCATCAGAGTAGGTAGGAGGAGCAGGGCGGAGTCAGAGACAGAAGGAGCCAGAAGCCAAAAAGAGCAACTTGTACGGAACACAGGTGAGCCACAGGATACGTGGCAAAAAAGATTAATAAGAATGGGTTGAGTTAAGATTTGAGTTAAGATGTAAGAGCAAGTTAACTATGTGCCTGAGCCATAGACCAAACAGCATGAAGTTAATATGAGTGTCTGAGTCATTTTTGGGAGCCTAAGTAGCTGCAGGCAGCTAAGGGGTCTAGGGCTGCAGGTCTGTGGGTCTGGGCCTCTGCCACTCAGGACCAAAGAAACCACATTATAACATGAATAAGACACACAAATTTAGGATAGCAAGAGTCAGCAGAGTAAGTTTGATTAGAGAAATAATGTCTTCAATGACAAAGTACATAGGACAAGGAAGCTGAAAAGCAAACAGTGAACTAGACTTTAATAAACACAGCATTTTATAAATCATGGCTGTAATTTACTTGAGTGGACAATGAATAAATATAGTGATTACTGAAATTAATATTTATTCTATTTCCAGAAAAACCTCTCTAAACAATTGATGTAAATGCATTTATGTTTCTAGTCTTTTGCTTAAAAAATGACTAAAAATATTACTTAACTTATTTTGAGGAGATATCTCAGTGGTTAACTAATTGTTCTTGCATACAACCTGAGTGTGGTTTCCAGTAGCCAAACAATGCCTCACAACCATCCAAAACCACAATTCCAGGGAATTAGATGGCCATCCTACCTCCAGAGACATCTATCACACATGTTGTACATGGATACTTGCAGGCAAGAATAAACATTTTCCCCAAATAACATGTATATATGCATGAATATATTATATGAACAAAAACATTTACAGGAAAGACCAGGGCGAATATTTACCTGATGAAATCCTGCCAACAAAGAAATCCCGGAATTATACTTCATGAACTGTCTGCCTTATCATGCTCATGTGTGTACTTTAAGAAGGCACCATCTCTTTCCCCATTCTCTAGCACCTTCCCAGCTAGCACTTTGGCTGCTATTACATTGAGTAGGAACCATGGTGGAAAGAGTAAAATAAGAATGGTTTTCTGATGCATTTACTAATTGAATGGCATTGTCAATTTAATGTTAACATATTGTTGCTGTAGGTACTGATCAGTTTTCCTGAGGGAATGAGAATGGAGACAGACATTGAAGACCCCTGATCTTTCACCTATCTCCCTTGGTAGGAAAGGAAAGCTGTTTCTGATAGGGTTTTTCCTAACTGCTGCAGTTTATATCAATTCTAGTGACTTTTCTGAACACTCAGCATGTTTTCTTCTATTCTTTAGGAAAAGAGGATTGGGATACTTAAAAGTTTAGAATACTTTGTGTATATTTTATATTACATATAATTAACAGTGTTTCTCAAATTCTTCTTTAGGTCATAACTGCATTCTCCAGTCATTCTGACCTCAATATTTCTTTTTCAATACAATGAAAGAAACTTTCTGAATCCTTTTTAAAGTCTCAGCTGTCCTACCCACAGGAGCTGGAATTACACTAAAATAAGCTTTATTGCACCAAATTCCTTGTTATATATGTAATTCAAATCATAACATATCCTCTCCTGCCATAAAGAGAATATTGACTCAACTCTTCTATAATCATTGGATACTATTTAATTCATAGAATACATCAAAGGTGAGAATTTGGGTTCCAATTATCCTAAAAAGAACAAAAATGTGAGGACTTAAATTTGTTTACTAAATGCCACCCTCCCACATTATTTAATAATATTTGTATTAAAAAGCTGTTTTTACAAATAAGGGGCAAGACCACGATGGAGAAAACCACATAGATGGCTGACCTGTGCTAGTGCAAGCTCAGGGACTTTGCTCTGACCCCTGGGAAACCTGCAGAGAACAAAGCTAGGCCCTCTGAAACTGGGTGACCTTGAGTGGCTTGACTTGTTTGTACACCCTCTGGCAGGGGGACCACGACCTATCCTGGATATTTGAACTGGCTCTTTAGAGCTCATTCCCGAAGGTGGGATGCCTTGCTCAGCCTTGATGTGGGGAGGAGAGCCTTGGTTCTGCCCCAACTAGGTAGTATGCCATCCTGTGTTGACTACTCAAGGGAAACCTTATTCCCTATGAAGAGTGGATATGGGGTGGGGTAGGAAGAGGTGAAGGCAAGCAGGGGAAATGGAGGGAGTAACAGTGGTTAATATACAAAATAAAAAAGAAAGTAAAAAAAAGCAAATAAGGGGTAATGCCCGGAAACTTCTAGATGCTCACTCTTTGGAAATTCAGCACTCCAGTTTTAGCAACAAGACCATACCATAATTTCTTCTATTAAACACTGATTACACATTATTTTGTTTAAATGGTGCTGTTTGCCGTTCTAAGCTATTTCCACATTCATTTTGACTTCTACCTCCCTTTTGTCTTTTTCTTCCTGCTTGAAACTCTCATGGTTATCATTTTAAACCTACTCAAAATGAGTCTTCCTGTAATATCATCTGATTTGGAAGACTTATTCCTGATGAAATAATCAGTTGCTTGGTCAGTTTTGCTAATGGACAAAGTATAAAGTCACCTTGGAAGAGGGTCTCAATGAGAAATTATTTGGACTAAGATGGCCTGTATATAAGATAAAATTTGTGAGGGATGTTCTGTTCGAATTAATTGAGGTAAGAAGACTTTCCTTAAATGGGTGATGACTCCATTCCTTGGGTTTCAATCCTGAACTACATAAAGTGGAAAATATGAGCTGAGTGGTAAGAATAAACACATTCGTTCTCTCCTTGCTTTTGACTTTGTATAGGATGGCAATCAAACCATTCTTGCCCAGGTTGCTTTTGACCAGGGTATTTTATCAGAGCAACTCAAAGAAAACTGGACAGTGGGGTCTTAATAATGGAATAAATCATTTCTAATAACAATTAATATGCATTTATATTAAATTGATGAGCTATGCAGTGCTTTCCAGAATAGAATAGTGAACAAAATTTTCATGTTTTGAGTGTTCATTTTCAGTTTCAGGATCCAGCAGAGAACAAGCCCAATGTTGATGCTTTGGAAATATTTGTCGAATCAGGCAAATCATATATAAAAATGCTAGAGAATCTGTATTCATCCTTCTTACAATCACAAGAAGAAAGACCAGAGAATATGTATTTTTTTAATGTGTGGTCCCTTTAAAAATAATCCTTGCCATCCCAGAAGGTTAGTAGTGTCACTCAGTAGAGAACACAGAGTGATCGTATCAATATTAATGAGTTCAGTGAAGTGCCACTGGCTTCAGTGCAATTTTGACACTCTGCAAACTAATAAAATAAAACTAATTCTAAAAATAATTTATCTCCTAGAGGCTTTAAAATGGATTTTACTAATGAATTGTGGGAAATTTTAACATAAATCTTGTGTTTTTGTAGGTGAACCAAATGTTATAATAGGCCTTAAGTCTAAAATGGCATATTCTAAATTCTTAGAGTCTGATTTTAGAGAACATTGTATGCATTTTTTTCATCCAGACTTAAACTCTGAGTCATATTAGCAGCCAATCAATGATGGAAGGATAAGGCTGAGGGTAATGAGGAAACCAAAGGAATTTGTTTTTATTTACTCTGTTTTAGCCATTTTAGCTTCTGGCTATCTTCCAATTAAATATTGCCATGTGGAAGACTGTAGACCAGGAAATGAATAATAGAAACATAAAGGACTTAACAAATATAAAAATGCCATTTTAATTCATAAATTACTACTTAAATAAAGTCATAATAGCCTGGGGGCAAATGAAGAACAAATGAAAGAAAGACAACTCCATGGTCCTGTTGGCTAGCCACAGACTGATATCACTTTAGAGGCTGTGCATTCTTTGTAATTGCTTGAATAGTTAATGTTTGAGCCTTGAAAAATCTTTCTGGTGGTGGTTTGTATGTACAAGTTCACACACATTCCTCTCCACTTGAGAATACATGGTGCAAGAGATGAGCGAGAAAAAACTATTGGAATTTTTAAAATTCTCCTAGGTCAGTCCAATAATCCCAGATCAGCCACTAGGTAAATATGCATAACTGCAAATATTTAAAAACACAGGCAGCATTAATCCTGAGTATTTTAATTATAACTTCTTCCTCAAGGGATGGGGCTGGGCATACACTTTAAAATGTTTTCTCCTGTTCTATTTTGAGTTGAAATTTTCTTCTCCTTGAGTGTTAGAATTATTTCTTTTCTCACAGTTCCTCACAACCCACACAACTTGTTCAAAAAAAAATCACCTTTTTAATAGAATCACAGAACATTGTCTCTGAAAACTGCATTGCACAAAATAAGACTCCCTAGTTGCCCTCTTACCTTTTATGCTGAGAAATATAAAACTCAGATGTATCAAAGCCATAATCAGTCAGTGAAACACCAGAAACATGAATATAAGCCTTTCTCTGATATTTTATTATTTCCTGCTTTTCTTATAGTTATTTATGTTTTTATCCACACTGCTACCTGTCAATTCATTCTAGTATATTAGGGTAAATTGGTTAATCAAAGAAGGCAAAGTACTTCATGAAAATCTGAGTCTGTCTTATGTTTCCAGAGAACTTCTAAAATAAAAACATTAGAAAAATGTTTATTTATTTTATCCTTTTAGTAAAAAACACCCACTTGCTAGGCAATGAGGATAAGATACCATACTCCATTTTTACTATACATACTTTATAAACAATAAGAGTACACATTCATATACATGTAAAAATATTTCCAACATTATATTAAGAGAAAAAGTGAGATAATATTCTGCATAAAGTTTTTAAAAAGTCTTCTATATAACTTGAATGTGTGCATTAATTGTCTCCTCCAAGCTGGTACATACCACATACAAGCTTCCCCATGCTGACACACCTTCTCATATGTCACCAGAATCTATGCCTATGCTCCATTATTATGTGCCGATCTGAAGTCAATGCAAGCAGATTGCACTCATCTTCAGGTTGAGAAGTTCACAAATGAAAGTGCTGTCAGCTATATAGACTTTGTTATTCAGAGCCACATAAAGGCTGCCCACAGATCTATGATTAATTTCCTCTGAAGGAAGCATGTTGGACTGAGTGAGGATCCCTGCTGCTACATTAACTTCTGATCCTTTTTGTGCCCTTTCTGGTGTCTCTTACAAAGTTTTGGGTTTCTTCAATGAAATCAATAGCTTAAGATGAAATCTCATCACTATGGGCCACCTTAGCAAACTCTATTGAATACAGTGTTCAGTGTGTCCCATTCAACCTCCCATGTCTTTGCTATTTCAGACCTCAGTGCTGAGCTGGCCTTGATGACATTCTGCATGAGTTCTTTATTGAATATGCTTCTCTGTTGATCTGCTTCTAATTTACTTTGTGTTTCTTACTGGGGATCAATGGATGTTTATTGTGTCATTGGTTGTATCACTAATTACTTGACTATAAGTCTACTGAATGTATTGAGTTGATTTGTCCACAAAATACTTTTGTATACTTCTGTGTATATGTCGGTTTCTTCAGAGTACCAAAAATATGTAGAGAAGTTCAAAGGCTTCTAATGAACAGTGATGACTAAACTAGGTTTCCTACTGAAGGACCTCTGAGAGAGGCACATACTATGTTCCTACTGAAAGTGGTATTTGCTCTAGTTTTCTGAAGACAGTGAGATTTGCCTTGCCGCCATATTTCTCTTGAAGGCATGCAGAAATTCTTATTCATTCCCTGCTCACTATCTTTATGCACAACAGCCTTACTAACCTTGGCTTTACTGTGCTCCTCACTTTTGGAAGCTTCCAAGGCATTCACTTATATTGTAACCCTAGTGCTGTTCCCACATATCTAGTCCTCATTTTGAGAATAAAATGTCAGTTCATTTATAAAGTAACCATATAAGACTGAGAAAAATCTAGTGGTTTCTGTATTTCCTCAATGAAATATTCATGACATGAAAACTTCACCTTTATAAATCATAGTTACTGTATTGTCTTTTTTTCTTTCACATTTACAAAATTGGCTCATATTTTTAATGTGAATAAAAAAGACCAGCATGAATGAATACATGGAGATGCTTTTCAATTACATGTGCTTCTGCTTTCTTAACTACCTTCAGTTTATTTCTAAGAATGGGACAGTACCTAGAAGAAGAATTGCCAATGTAAAATAATTAAGCAGTTTCTTTATATAAAACTATTGATTATTATAAAATAATTAAAACAATAATTATGCCTTTATAGTTACTTAAGTTTTGACAGTAAGGAGTTTTACTTATCAATGTGTATGAATTCCTACTTAATTACTGGATTGTGTACTTATCTAACTTTTTTTTTAACCCTTCTTAGAGAAGAAAGAATACATAAACTAAACAGGGACTTGAAATGCATTCAAAGTTAGAAACTGCTCCAAAGCATAGTGGCTTAAAATTAATTTGTTCATAACTTAATGAGTTGAATAAATTTAGATGCATCATTCTTCTGACTGTTAAATCATTAGGGACATTCACTAATGTTTGCATACATGTCTAGACTTTGACACTTCTCTATCTGGTTTCAAGAGACATACTGTCTCTGATGTGCAAGCTAGTCCCTCTGCATTGTGAGCTGGCTTTGGAATAGAAGAAAGCTCTGTCAATCCACTTAAGAACTGACCTCAGTAGTTTCAAATATCAATTCCTTCACTAAATTCTCTTGTTCTCAAGTCAATCTGTCAATCCAAATTTAGGAAGATGGAAAATATATTCTGTTACCTGGTGGTAAAAGTGTTACTGAATAATTTTGCCAAGAAGCTGTTTTCTTCTAGAATTTAAAGATCTTGACACATGTTTAAAATAAAACTGAAATGTTAGGTGACCAAAGAAAGTTGTCACCAATGTATATTTCTTTTGTATTTCCTACCCATCAATCCAGACAAGTTAGTGTAACTAAACTTTATTTAATTTATAAAAGAGACAAGTAGATATGCTATGTCTCTGAAATGTGTATGCATGTGTACACATATGAGTCTATCCTCCTAAAAGTCTCACATATGGTGATGCATATCAGATGTGACTATATAACTTGCTGGAAAAAAATATTTTTTGTTTGTCTGGTTATTTATATTTTGGGAGCTGTGGGAGATTGTGTTGTTTCATTGTAAATAATTGTCCCACCCACTGGTTTAATAAAAAGCGCTGATTGGCCAAAGGCAGGCAGGAAGTGTGGGCGGGGCTACCAGACTAAGAAAACTCTGAGAATAGGAAGCACAGAGTAGAATGCCAGAGAGAAGCCGGAAGAAGCAGAGGACAACTATGCTTCTGTGAGAAAAGGTACCGAGCCCCATGGCTGAACAGGTTAAGAGTCATGGGTTAGATTAAGGGTAAAGAGTTAGCAAGTTACATGCCTGGGCCTTAGGCCAATCAGCCTAAAACTATTGAAAGCATCTGTGTGTCTCTGCGGGTTTGTGTGTCTGCGGGTCTGCAGGTCAGTGGGTCTGTGGGCCTAAACCTTGAGGCTAGGCCCAAAAGTTAGGGCCAGAAATCTCATACTACAGGCAGCTTCCACAAGAAGTACTATTTATGTGGTATAAATAATTAGAAATATTTCAGTATACAAGACAAGATACTTTAAGATTAAAGGGTTAAGAACATAAACAACTAAAAATAGAAAATGCTATGTTGACTCAGCATTTTTCTTCACTATTAAAATTCTTTTTAAACAGTATATTTTGATCATATTCTTTAACCTCCAACAATCCTCCTCACCTACCCAGCATCATGTTCTACCCTTGGTTCTCTCCTTCTAAAATAATAAAAATCACAACAACAAAATAAAAAAGACAAAAAAATAGCAAACCAAACAAAAATCACACAAAAAGTAAGAATCCCATTTTGTGTTTGTCAACTACTTCTATGTTACAGACCTGGAGTGATTCATTTGCCCAGTAGCAGTGTTAATACATTAAAGAAAACTGGTTTTCTCTTTCTCATAAGATATCAGTTACAAATATCTTGTTGATTATGGGTTGGACTTCAAATTCATTTCACCTACTCCATATTGTGATTCTGTCTGGTTTGAACTTGTGCAGTTTTGTGGATACTGCCACAGTCTCCATACATACGTATGTGTATCGGTCCTATTGTATCTGGAAGACGGTCTTTTGGAGCCATCTACCACTTCCGGTCTTACATCCATTAAGCCTACTCTTTATATATTTCTAACCTTAAGAGAAGAGGGAAGAGGTTTTATGAAGACCCACTTATGACTGAGTGTTCCTAAATCTCTTATTCCCTATATATTATCCAGGTGTGAGTCTTTGTCTTAATTACCATCTATTTCAGGAAAGAGTTTCTGTTATGAGGGTTAAGTATAAATTGATTTATGGATATAGCAGTATGTCATTAGGAGTCATTTTATCGCTATGTTCACTTAGGAGAATATTATTACTAAGTTTTCCCAAGGTCACATAACCTACCTGGTACTAGGTCTTTGACCACTCAGCAGTGTCAAGTATGGGTTCCATTGCATGAATCAGGTCATAAATATAATTAAAAACAAAAAATTATAGATTTCCTCCATAACTTTTGTGTCACTATTGTAAGTACATATTTCAAGCAGCTTGTTATTGTAGTTAGGTGATACTGATGATTACATTCTCTACTGGTGGCATACATAGTACCTTTTAGCATCATGAAAGCTATTAAGTAGGGTTAAAACTTCTAATTAAGCAACATTTCAGTTTCTCCAAGTTCAAAGGTATAAGTTTGTAGTGACTTCCAAAACAAGGTATTATCATCAAATTGTATAGGATAATCAATAACCTTGCAATAGCCTGTGATATTTGGAGGGGTATGTGGGACCCATTTGACCAATGTCTTATCAAAATGTATCCCATACCTGACACTCAACATTTTACTTGGTGGCATACAGTGTCTACTTGAGGCATTATCTTTCCCATTATATGGTGACTATACTTTAAATCCTTAAATATATGTGTATATATTTAAGAAGTTTCTACAGCAGTGTGTTTCCATATGGATTTTCAAAAAGTCTTGAGTGGTAGTTATCCCTGCTCATATCTGCTTTTTTACCCTTCCCTTACATTACCCTCCACATTTAACCCTCCTGTTTTAGTTTTCCTTTTATTTCTTTAGAGCATGGTATTCTACTTCCTTTCCTTAGAAAATCCTCTACTCCCACTTGGTCTCTAGCCTCTGTGGTTATTCCAATTGAAACACACATATCTAAAGCATAAAATCTAATATTCATATAAAAAAGAAAACTTGAAATGTTTTTCTTTTTGAGTTGGTTTTATTAGGATGATTATTTCTAGCTCCATCCACTTACCTGTAAATTCTGCAATTTCATTTTGCTTATCAGTTGAGTAATATTTCACTATCGGAAAAGTACCACATTTCTAGTTTCCATCCACCTGCTGATGGACATCTAGGATAAGCCCAATTTCTAAATATCATGAATAGTAACAATAAATATGTACAAGTCTTTCTGGTAGTAAGGTCCACAGTGCTTTGCATATACACCTAAGACAGACCTTATAGCAGAACTATCTTTAGTTTGAGAAACTTCCATAGTGATTTCCATGGTTTCTGTACCAGTTTATTCTCCTACATGTAACTGAGTAAGTGTCAGCCTTTATCTGCAATTTTTACTAGCATGAACTGTCATTTGTTTTTTATTCAAATTTTGGGTAAAATAGAATCTCAAATTAGTTTTAATTTCTATTTTCTTGATGACTAAGGATATCTAACATGAAAAAAAATGTTTCTCATCTATTAGTATTTCATTTTTGGAGAACACTCTTTTTAGCTCTATGTCCCATTTTAGAATTTAGTTTTTTCTTGAAGTTCAGGATTTTTGTCCGTTTGTTTCCTTATATATTCTGGATACTAATCCTATGTCAGCCATATAATTTATTATTTTTTCCAATTATATAGGCTTCTGCTTCGCTCAAAAGATTGTTCCACCCTTATCTAGTTCCACCCTTATCTGTAGGTGATATGATTTTATGTATGATAGACCCCAGTCTCTACCAGGAAACAGTTTCATCAAAGTAGAATTACATAAAATGCACACACAAATAAGTAGTCTCCCTATATACAAATGACATAGTGAGAGAGAAATCAGGGGTACAGTATCTTTCACAATAGTCTGAAAAAGATATCTTTGGATAATCTTAACCAAGCAAGTGAAAGACTTGTAAAACTTTAAGACATTATAGAAAAAAATTAAAGAAATCCTAACAGAGGAAATACCTCCTCTGCTTATAGATTGGTATGAAATGATATTGTAATTACTATGAAATTATACATGAAACCAAACTAGGCCCTCTGAATGAGAGTGACAGATGAGTAGATTGTCTGTTAGTGGGCCTCCTGGCTACGGGACCAGGAATTATTTCTGAATACATAAACTGGCTTTTTGTATAGCCTATGCCCTATGGGGGGAAACCTTGATCAGACTTAATACAGGAAGGTGGGACTGTGTGTCCTGCCTCAACTTGGAATGCTAACCTGTGTTGACTACTCAAGGGAGGTCTTACCCACTTTGTGGAGTGGATGGAGTGTACAGTGGGGGGGGGCATGGAAGAAGGGGAGAGGAAACAATGGATGGTATGTAAAGGAAAAACAAACTTAAATTAAAAAGATGGGAAAAAAGAAAATGATAATTCTACCAAAAATTATAAAGAAGAATTAATACAATCACCATCAAAATTCTAACACAATTCTTCACAGAAATTGAAAATAAATTTTAAACTTCATGTGAAAACACACACAGACAGACAAACAGAGTGAGAGAAAGAGAGAGACAGAGAGGTAAGTTTATCTAAAACAATTCTGAATTATAAAAGAAAAATTATGTGTATCACCATCCCAGACTTTAAATTGTCTTATATGAACATAGTAATAAAAACATCATGGTATCAACATATCAATAAACATGTTAATCAATGGAATAGAAAATATAACCTAGATATGACTCTATATACCTATGAACACCTGATTTTAATTTTAAGAAAGCCAAAAATATACACTGAAAAATATAGAAATGGCTTTCATCAAACTAGATAACTAACTGCATGTAGAAGATTGAAAATAGACATGCCCTGTATAAAACTAAATTTAAATACTGAGCCCAGATAGCCTGAATCTCATAGATGATAAAGTAGGGAATTCAGTAGGATTCATGGGCAAAAGAAAGTACTTTCTGAACTGGATGCCAATAGCAAACACCAAGCATTAAGACCAACAATTAGTATGGGATCTCAGGAAGCTACAAAGTGTCTGTACAAAAAAGAACCATTAAAAATTTTATGAGTACCTCCCCCATCTGCCTGTGTGTGCCCATCAACAATCACTTTTTCTCTACAGCCAATAAAGTGAGCTATGCTATTTCTTTAAAGTAATCTGTGTTCCAGTATAAAACCAGGTTTACAATATGAGCACAACCCCTTTTTGCTTGAGCAGCATTAAGCAAGGTGGAGGAGAATTGTGTGCTAACCTTCTAGCTTCTGCAAGAGGAGCCCAGCTTATTTCTAGGCCATTTTGATGTCTCTTCTCCTCAGTGTCCTTTGTTGAGTTTTCAGAAAATTCAAAGTAATGGCAATGACATAAGCTAAATATAATTAGAAAAGCAATCTGTTGGAAAAAGAAATGATAATGCTTTTCAAAATGAGGTAGTGTACCATGTAGAGAACTTGGGCGCAGTCCATTGTTTTAGAGGATCCATGCCATGGTTCCTCACCATTAGCCCTGATATTGGAAGAAAGTAATTTCAACTATTTTGACCTCCAAACTAACTGAACTCTGCATTTTCAAATAGTGTTGCTTAGAGAAGTTTCAGAACTTAATAATGTATGCTTTGAACTAAATTACAAAAAAAAACTAATTGCATATATTATTTTCAAAATTCCTTATTTTGTTTGTAAATGATATTCTTTAATATTTTGGATGAGAAAAAATAGAAAAAGTCAGACATCATGAATAAATCAGCAGTCAATGATGATTGAATAATGTTCTGTCATTTCTTATAACTGGTGTTGACAAGCACAGTATGTGGCTGCCGTGGAGATGCAGATTGCCAATGAGCCAGGTATTATAAACACCTAAGACTAGTTAAGGTAGAAGACTGGGATAGTGATGGGTCCATAGCAGCCATTATGACCTTGAGTACCATATAGGCCCAGTCTCAATCTGCTGCCATGGAAAAACATATTTGATGTGAGAGAACACCAGAGGAATTAGCTGTTACAATAGGTTTCTCGTTCCTGGGCTGCCAGAGGTCCAGACCCATAGACCTGCCACCCCAGACCCGTTAGCCATTTCCTGCTGCTTAGGCCCCCAAAATGACCCAGACACTTATATTAAGTACATGCTGTTTGACCTCTGGCTCAGGCACATTGCTAGCTAGTTCCTTCATCTTAACTCAATCCATTTTCATTAATCTGTCTGCCACATGGCCCGTGGCTCACCTGTGTTCCTTACATGTTTCTTCTTTGGTGGCTGGGTCGATCTGTCTCTGACTTGGCGGCCCTCCTTCTCCTACCTATTCTGATTCCCCACCTACTTCTATGGTGCCTATCATGGACCAAAACAGCTCCTTTTATTTAAAGACTGATATTCACAGCATACAGAAAGTCATTTTCACATCAAATAGCTGGCACAGCAGGGCAAAAAACACAATGCTGCTATTTCTGTGAACTTGTGATTTCCCTTTGCTGAAAGTCAACCGAAATCATATGCAAGGCAATTTATATGGATTACTTTACTTCATCTGCATGACAATTTAGTGGGTTAAATTTTATCATAAAATTTGTATTATAAACAAAGACTGTAATTTTGCCTGAATGAACAAAGTAATTTTCTCAATATATAGAAATAAGAAATACTAAAAGACAGTTTGTGTTTGAACTTAACAAATCAAAACCACTTGAGCCATAATTTATGTACTTGAAAAGTCATATACTTTAAACTTTATACATCTAAGCTTTGACACATATATAAACCATGTAACCCCCTTCCACACATAAACTATAAAAAAGTTTTATCACTTGCCAAAATTACCTCAGGCCTTGTGTATTCAGCTATCTCCCCATCTTTGGGCCCTAGCAACCAGTGAGAATTCCCTTTCCTTGACAGGTTTTTCTTTTCAAGACTATCAAATAATTAGTCACGAGGTGTAGAGCATTTCATTTCTGTGCTGAGTGTGGAACCTTATGCATACTAGGCAAACACCACTGAAATTTCTATCCAGCCTACTTGTAGCCTTTGATTCTGGATTCTGTCTTCAAATACCAGTCCTGGACTGATATTCGTTCATCCTTCAGAAGAAACCAGAAGCTGCTCTCTTTTTCTCATGACGCACTAGTTCATTCTATGGCCATGCCACTGGAAGTTTATCCTTTTAACCTTTTAAACTTCAATTAGCAAAAACATATATCTAAGTCACACAAAATATTGTTTATCAAACTATAACTGTTTCCTAATTGTGATGGCCAATGTTCCTAGGACATCCTTATTTTTAGTGTTCTCTTCTGAATCACTCAATAATAATTTCATAGCACCATCTCAAGCTCGGTACGTCAGTATCATGTTTACTAAGCAGAAGGGCAGTTAAACTCTCATTCCAACTGTTGTGTAGCACTCATCACACAGAAAGATCATAAAATGATGCAGAATGAATAAATAAGTGAAAAACATAAAGTATACACATGAATCTTCTACACAGGAAAAAAGTTCTACAAACATTTAGGGGCCCATAGTTTTATAGCTAAGTTTGCAATGAGATTTCTTCATAAGCCCAGCAGAAAGCTGTACAATGCTGAGCCTAGTGCTTTACAAACACTGCATCCTCACCCTGATTGGGCAGATTCTACAGAGGTTATACTCAATCCCTTACTCCCATCCAGAAATAACCCTTCCCTTTTTATTTTTAGAGACATGTTTTGAAGGAATCTAAACAACACTAGTTAGAAGAACTATCCTGTAAAATCTACAAAACAATGAAAGAACAAAGGTGGAGCTGACAAGCACTTCTTGCTGGAGGTGCAGTGTCCTAGCCCACTAATTCTTAGCTGGATGTGGTGGCACACATCTACAATCCTACTTTAGGCGACCAAGGCAGAGGATCATGAGTTCAAGGCCAACCTAGACATCTTAGTGCAATGAAAAATTAAAGATTAAGTAGATGTGTTATATTTCAGTGATATAGTGTTTGCCTAGGAACAAAATGCCCTGAGTTTAACTTCTAGCAACATAAAATACCAAAAAAATATTAAATACATTCTCTCAAACATTAAATTTTTTTTCTAAAATTTCTCTTTATATCTGAAATCTCTGTACTAAAAATAACTATAAGATAAAAGGAAATAAAATAGACTGAGGTTGTCATTGAGTCATTGGAAGCTTTTAGGATACATTTTAACCTTATGTAAAAATGACACATATTAGAAATAGTACAGTGGTATCTATACCCCTAAAATGAATATAAATTGAGACAACTAGTTTCTTACTGCCCTTCTGTCCACTGGTAGCTTTGCTACCTCCTCTCACCATGGTTGGATTGTGAGATGTTTATAAATGTGTTTTTGCTTCATTGCTGATAATAATCATACTACAGCAAATGGTAGCTATTGACTCATTCTACTCCATTCTAATCCCCCGGTTAAGACTTATGGCTCAGGTGTCCTTTAGCTAGAATTCTGTAGTTACTCCATTCCCACAAAGCAGATGCATGGGTAGATGTGTAATATGAGACCCATGGTATTAAATACAACCATGTAACCTTTGACATTGTAGCAACAGCAAAATCATGGATACCTATATACAGTCCACTATTGTGTATGCATTGAGTCTGGTGGTCTGTTTCTTGGGATTGAAGGCATGGCATTTTGATAGCTCTAAAATAGTGGCAGGAACATAACTAATAATTAAGTCACTAAGCCTACAGAATAAAGAAAAAAATATTAAGAACTGCAAAGGAAAAAGGCCAAATTACCTATTAAAACAGATTTATCAGAATAATACTGACCATTCATTGGAAACAATGAAAGTAAGATGGTCCTAGTCAGATGTTATACAGACACAAAAAGAGCACAGCTGCCAACCCAGACTACTTTACTTAGAAAAACTATCACTCACCATAGATGGAGTAAACTAGATATTTCACAACAAGACCAGATTTAATCAATACCTATCAGCAAATCTGGCCCTACAGAAAAACTAAAGGGAAAACTCCAACCTAGAGAAAACAGATATATCCATGAAACCACAAGAAATTAATACTGCCAAGGAAGAAAAACCCAAAGAAGGGAAATACATATAAGCTACCACCAAAAATAAAAGGAAATAACAATCATTGGTCATTAATATCCCTTAATATCAATGTACTCAGTTCACCTATAAAAGACACACCCTAACATGATGGATACAAAAAGAGAAAGCATCCTTCTGCTGCATACAAGAAACACATCTCAAATTCAGAGATAGACAGGCTCAGAGTAAAGGTTTGGGAAACAATTTCCAATCAAATGGTCCTAAGAAAAAAGCTGGTGTAGCCATCCTAATATCTAACAAAATAGACTTCAAATTAAAATCAATCAAAAGAGACCAAGATGAACATTACTTATTTCATCTCAAGAAAAAATCCACCATGATGAAGTCTCAATCTTGAATATTTATGCCAAAACACAAGGCCACCTACATATGTAAAAGAAATACTGCTAAAGCTTAAACCTCACATGAATAATAAGAGACTTCAATACCACATTTTACCCTTGGATAGGTCAACCAGACAGAAAGTCAACAGAGATATAAGGGTTCTAACAAATGTTATGACCCAAATGGACTTAATAGATACATACAGAACCTTCTACCCCCATACAAAGGAATTTACATATTTCTCAGCACCCTGTGGAACTTTCTCTAAAACTGACCACATAGTAGGCCATAAAGCAAATATCAATAGACACAAAAAATGGGAATAACTCCCTATATCATATTGGACTGCCAAGGCCTAAAGTCTAACAACAACAAAAATCATAGAAAACCTACAAATTCATGGAAAGTGATTATCTTTCAATTGAACTACCCCTGGGTCAAGAAAGAAATCAAAGACTTCCTAGAATTTAATTAAAATGAATCCACAATATACCCAAAATTATGGAACACAATGAAAGCAGTGTTAAGAGGAAAATTCATGCCTACATGAAAAACCTAGAGAAATCTCACACAATACCTAACAGCATAGCTAAAGGCTTTACAATTAGAAGAAAACTCATTCACCTAGAAGGAGTACACAGCAGGAAATAATCAAACTTAGGGATGAAATCAATACACTAGAAACAAAGAGAACAAAACAAAGAATCAATGAATCAAAGAATTGGTTCTTAGAGAAAGTCAACAAAATAGATAAACCCTTATCCAAACTAACCAAAAAGGAGAGAGAGATTACAGATTGACAGAATCAGAAATGAAAAGGGGAGATAACAATGAACACCCAGGAAATCCAAAGAATTATCAGGTCATACTTTGAAAATCTATATTCCAGTAAAACCTAAAAGAAATGGAAATCTTTCTGAACAGGAACCACTTACCAAAATTGATTCAAGATCAGATTAATGACCTAAACAGAACTATAACCACAAAGGAAATTGAAACTGTTATTAAAAGTCTACCAATTTAAAAAAGCTCAGGATCATATGGTTCCAGTGCAGAATTCTACCATATAATCAAAGACAAACTAATACTGATACTCTTCAAACTGTTTCATACAGTAGATATTGAAAGAACATTGTTAAATACTTTTTATGAGGCCACAATCACCCTAATACCCAAGCCTCTTAAAGATACAAAAAAGAAAGAAAATTACAGGCGCATCTCCCACATTAATATTGATGCAAAAATATTCAATAAAGTTCTGGCAAAACTGAATCCAACAACATACTAAAAACACATTGACCACGATCAAGTAGGCTTCATCCCACAGATGCAGAGATTGTTGAACATATGAAAAACTGTGAATGTCATCCATCATTTAAACAAACTAAAAGAAAAAAAAATACATGGTCATTTCCTTAGATGCTGAAAAAGCCTTTAACAAAATCCAACATTCCTTCATGGTAAAATTATTGGAGAGATCAGAATACATGGAAAATACCTACATATAAAAAAGACGATACACAACATCATACTATATAGAGGAAACACTCAAAGCAATCCCACTAAAAACAAGACAAGGCTGCCCTCTCTCTCCTTATCTATTCAATATGTTTCTTGAAGTTTTAGCTAAAGCAATAAGAAAACAAAAGGAGATTAAGGGGGTACAAATTGGAAAGGAAGAAGTCAAACTATATTTGTGGATGATATGATCATATATATAAGTGACCCCCAGAATTCCACCAGGGAACGTCTACAGCTGATAAACACCTTCAGCAAGATATCAGGGTATA
Organism: Phyllotis vaccarum; assembly: GCA_033318265.1. NCBI lineage: Eukaryota > Metazoa > Chordata > Mammalia > Rodentia > Cricetidae > Phyllotis > Phyllotis vaccarum. The sequence goes on from JARWLC010000002.1 coordinate 101,015,267, forward strand.
AGGTCCTATACACTAAGGATAAAAAAGGCTGAAAAAGAAACAAGGGTAACATCACCCTTTATAATATCTATGAACAGCATTAAATATCTTGGTGTAATTCTAACCAAAGAAGTAGCAGACCTGTTTGGCAATATCCTTAAGTCACTGAAGATAGAAATTGAAGAGGATAACAGAAAGTGGAAAGATCTCCCATGTTCTTGGATAGGTTGGATTAACACAGCAAAATCATCAAAGTAAGAATGGCAATTTTACCAAAAGCAATCTATAGGTTCAGTGAAATCCCAATCAAAATCTCAACACAATTTTTTACAAACCTTGAAAGAACAATACTCAACTTCATATTAAATAACAGTAAACCCAGGATTGCCAAAACAATCCTGCTCAGTAAAAGAACTTAAGGAGAAATCACCATCCCTGAATTCAAGCTATACTATAGAGCTACAGTAATAAAAACAGCCTGGTACTGACATAAAAACAGACTTGTGGCTTAATGGAATCGAATCGAAGACCTCAACATTAACCCACACACCTATGAACATCTGATTTGACAAAGAGGCCAAAAATATTCAATTGAAAAAAAAAAGATAGTATCTTCAACAAATGCTGTTAGCATAACTGGATGGTAGTATGTAGAAGAATGCAAATAGATCCAAACCTATCACCCAGCCCAAAACTCAAATCCCAGTGGATCCAAGACCTCAACATAAACCCAGATATGCTGAAGTTGAGAGAAAAGAAAGTAGGAAATACCCTCCAACACATTGGCACAGGTGACCACTTCCTAAATAGAACACCAGTAGCACAGATACTAAGAACAACAATCAATAAGTGGGACCTCCTGAAACTGAAAAGCTTCTGTAAGGCAAAGGGCACAGTCAATAAGACAAAGTGATAGCCTACAGAATTGGAAAAGATCTTCACCAACCCTACATCTGATGGAGGCCTGATATCTAAAATATATAGAGAATTCAAGAAACTAGAGCCTAAAACCTAAATAACCTAGTTAAAAAAAAAAAAAATGAGGTGCAGAGTTAAAATGGAAATTCTCAACAGAAAAATTACAAATGGCTGAAAGGCACTTAAAAAATTGTTCAACATCTTTAGCCATCAGAGAAATGTAAATCAAAACAACTTTGAGATACTACCCTACACCTGTCAGAATGCCTAAGTTCAAAAACATTGATGACAGCTTGTGTTGGAGAGGATGCAAAACAATGGGAATACTCCTCCATTGGTAGTGGGAGTGTAAACTTCTATAGCCACTCTGGAATGCAGTGTGGAGGTTCCTCAGAAAACTGGGAATCATTCACCTCAAGGATTCAGCAATACCACTATTTTGCATATACCCAAAGGATTCACATTCACATCTCAAAGGCATTAGCTCAACTATGTTCATAGTAGCATTATTTATAATAGCAAAAACCTAGATATGACATATATGCCCCTTGACTGAAGAATGGATTAACAAACTGTGGTACATCTACACAATGGAGTACTACTCAGAAATTTAAAAAAAAAAAAATGACATCCTAAAATTTGTAGGCAGATGGATGGATTTGGAGAATATCCTCCTGAGCGAGTTATCACAAGCCCAGAAAGAAAGGAATAGGATGTACTCACCCATATGTAAATTTTAGACAAAAAGCAAATACCCAAGCTGCAAACCACAACCCCTGAACAGCTTGGGATCAGAAGTACCTTAAGAGAGACATCCAGAGATTCCCCTAGAAAGAGAAAATAGAGAAGATCACCTTAGAAAACTGGGATCATTACAGGTTGCAGTCAAGAAGAGGTGGGAACAAATCATGAAAGAAGGAGATGGTTGAGTGAGAGAAACAAGAAAGAGGAAGAAAAAGAGAGAGATGGATATCTCCATAGGAAGAAAAAGAGAGAGATGGATATCTCCATAGAGGAAGCCAATGTGGGGTTGGAAAGAGACCAGGTGCTAGGGAAACCTCCAAGAACTCACGGGATGTACCTGGCTAGATCACCAACCAATAGTGTAGGTGTGCCTGAATGGGACTTGCCCTATAATCAAATGAATAACCACCCTAAGTGTCATCACAGAACCTAAATCCAACAATGAATAGAGGTGGAGGCAGAGATCGATGGCTGAGCACTGGACCGAGTTCCTGATCCAGCTGAGAGCAGGGGGGGAGAGTCTGTATGAGCAAGGGGATAGGAATTATGTGAAAATTTCCATAGAACTGACTGGCTGGGAACTCACTGAATCAAGAAAAGCCACTAGGGAACTATGTTGAAAAGGAGATAGGCTCCAAGGGTAGGCAACTATTGATTGGCATGGGTAGTATGAGGAGCCTCTAGGGTTGGGATCAGACTGTGTTTCTGTGTGTGGCCTGGCACCTTGGGGCTCATTCCCTGAAGAGGATCATCTAACCCACTTTTAATATTGGGATGAGGAAACCGAACCTGCTTGGAGTGGATGTGCCATGCTGAGCTGACCTACCTTGGGACTTCTTGCCCTTTTGGGGGAGAGTATTGGATATGCGGAGGAAGGAGGCTGAAGTTAGACTGGGAGTGATTTGAAGGAGAGAAGGGAAAGGGAGCTGGGAGATACATGGTAAAAAGATATTGTTTAATAAATAAATTTTTAAAATATTTTAAAAATAGTGGCACGAAGGTGCTTCAAACCTCTCAACTTATGCATTTGTTTCCTCATCCCCCAAGTTTTTTATTTTCCTCTACCTTTTTTTTACTGTGCTCAAAGTGCATATGCTTTTGATAGGTAAGATCTTCAATATTGCTTTCAGATTTACTTATGGAGCTTCTGCATGGAGACTACATCTCAAGATTTTCCATACTTTTAAAGCAACTAATTCAGTAGATTAAATCTTTTCTGTAATTGAACCCTGATCTCTATGTATAGTACAATACATGATGTAATTTTCTCATTTGATATCTTCCTGATTTATAACTTGAAATTGTTGGCTTTCTCATTTCCAGTTCTATAGTTTGTCCCCATGGTAGAGATTTATCTAACTGAGATGGAAAGGTATGTACTTTTTGTCTTAAATTCACCAACATTTCTTTAATGCTGTTGCTGAATCTATTGTTTTCATTGTAAGTTCTGTCCAGAACACAATATAGACCATACTCAGCATTATCCCTATTCACTCTCTCTGCAGAGAGCTCATTGCCTGCAATATTCAAACAGCCAGGAATATATGAAGACATAGTCATTCTTTATGCTTTCATATTCATAGAAATCTCAACCTTGTGCTTTGTTTGGCATTGTAATCCTGTGGAAAGCTAGTGCTTAAAATCCAGAAAGCTGAGCAGAAGTAAATATGAATGAACACTATGATATAAAAAAGGGAGTCTTTAATTAAGGAGGAATTAATTTCATAGTTGGATCTTTAATAAAATTGTGAGAATGTACTTCTCTTTACTTTTAACTTAGTTTTTTAGCTGACAAGGTAAAAATTGTCTTTATGGTATGAAACATGATGATTTAAAATAAAATATTCTTCACTCATCTAAAATTTTGCTTTCACTGTTTTCAACTGTTCAAGATTAATCAAAAGTTAAAAATATACAGTAAAAGAAAACTATAGAATTTGACAATAAATTTCAAATTATGTACTATTTATGAATAGTATTATGAAAACTCCTACAGTCTGACTCTATCTACATTGGCTCCTATGCTATCTATACTTCTATCAATCACTTAGCAGTAATCTTGATAACAGATTACCTAATTCTTCCAAGAACTGTTGTGGTGATTCTAATAATGTAAATAGACAATGAGAGGTAGATACAAAGTACTCTTTCTCAATGTGAAGATATGAAAGTACTTGATTGGGGGGGTGTAAGAAATTTGTACTAGTTTTGCTATCATATCTCAAATTGCAAATGTTACCAGTATAGAATAGTAATTTATTAGCTAGGATTTCCATTCTATTATGCATATTGATGATGTGTAGAAGGAAATAGAATACATAGGGTTCCCATGCAGCTTTAGGTATCCATGGGAATCCTTGCAACATATGTCCAGGTGATGGGGGAGACTACCAACTATATATGTTATGGATTTGCTACAATAAAATAATTAACATGCTTACTTCACATGATAATTCCTTTAAATATTTTTATATATTTATTAGATATTTTATTTTCAGACAAAATGCTTTGATCATATTCACTCCCCTCTCCAACTCTTTCCAATTCAGCCCTTCCCTAATCAATCAACTTTGTGTTTTTTTCTTAATCTTTCAATACCAATTTGTGCCACCAAAATATTATCATTTAGTGTGTAGTCTTCCATGGAACAGCTGTCAACTTACCAAAGTTACTCAAAATTCTTTGAGAATTTTTTAATTGAAAATAGATTCTTCTCTCATGCAATACCTCCTGACCACAGGTTCTTCTTGCTCTACTGCTCATACATCCTCTTTCCTCTAGATCCACTCCACCTATGTTTCCTTTCAGAAAAAGAGCAGGCCTCTAAGAGATAACAGCCATACATCCAAACAGGACAATCCAAGAGACAGTAAGGAAATGTAAAATCCCTCATATTATAGATGGACACTTTTGTGGCTGAGTTGGTATCCAGATTTCTCTTTCCACAGTCTGTGGATTACCTACCCATGCCAAAGAGACTAGAAAAAAGGGGTGAAAGCTCCATATGGGAACCTGCTTGACCTCTCTAAATTGAACAAGATGTATGGTTATTGTCCTTGCCAATGGAGCCTCTTCACCACCCACCTAGCTGTTGTGGGAAAGCAGTCAAAGTGAAGCTCTGTCCTACCATCAACCTGGTTGTTTAGGGGATTTCCATGAGAACCCACTGGCCAAAACTCAACCAATTGGAACCCAGTCCCACTACTAGAAGCCTTGCCTGCCTACAAAAGTTTCCATATACTCAATTACTAGGAGTCCTGCTAGGGTTACCTTTATAGATTCCAGGAAGTATCTAGTCTACTAAGTTTCTATAGTACACCCTATATGACCTCAATTCCAGCTGATACATCCCATACTCTCACATCTCACTTGATCCCTCCTGCTCCTGCCCCCACCTGCCCCCAGTCAGCCCACAAAATCTATTCCATTTCCTTTTTTTCATGAATGTCTATGCCTCTGACCTAGAGCCCTCCTCCTTACTTAAACTCTCAGTCTGTAAATTGTAGTTTGACTCTGTTCATTGCAGCTTTCTTCATAGACAGAAACTGGAAATAACCTATATGCCTCTCAACTAAACAATGGGTAAAGGAAACATGGTGCATTTACACAATAGAATATTACTTACCAGTTAAAGAAAAACGGTATCAAGAAATTTGCAAGCAAATGGGTACAACTAGAAAAAAAATCATTCTTAATGAGATAACCCAAACTCAGAAAGACAGATTGTGGTATGTATTTGCTTTATAAGTGGACACAACACACATACAATATATTGTGATAATATACACAGCGCTCCTTCCCCATTTTTTCCCAGATCCATCACCATCCCCTACTACCCTTATCTTTTAAAATAAGCTACTTAGTTCAATTTGTGTGACCCATATACTCATGGATAAAGGGCTATCCTCTAGAGAATGGCTGACTCACACAGGACATAGTCTTAAGGAAAACTGGCTCTAGTATCCATTAACTGTCCAAATTTCCTCAGATAGGGATGAAGGATCCCTCTCTCTCCCATGTATATGCTACAATCTTGACTGACTTGATCTTATGCATGTCTTGTGTAGGCAGCCACAGCTGCTGTAAGTTTGTGGATGCAGCAGTTTTGTCAAGACATAAAGTACTGTTTTGTTCCAGTTCTCCATCTTTTTGAGATCTTGAAGTCTTTCCCTTTTCTTTCTTTGATCATCACTGAACATTGAGAGGGAAGAATTTAATGTCTGTGTCCCAATTGTAATCTTTTAAATGAATATCTCACTTCAGCTTATGAAGAAAATATAACAAAAAACATGTGACATCATTTTAATTTCATTTTATCACAGACCTGTGTCTTAATTAACTTTTAAAAAATTACAAATGCATTTATTAGTATATTCTTTAAATTTGTTTCCAATTTTACTGAGACAAATTTGAAGATATACTGAATTTTCATACCTTTAATAAATTTCCTCTGATTTAATTAAGAAAATGTAATGACTTAGATATTTACAAAACTTTCATCTTACTATATAATCTTACTTTCAGAATGTTCCTTATAAACAATGTTAAGGTAAGGAAGTCAGAGATGAAATTAGATGAGGAGTGAGAAGGGAATGTAGGAAAAAGAAGAGATGAAGAAGGAAAAGACAATAATAAAGATAAAGAATACTCACTGTACTTTCCCACAGAGTAAAATAACAGCCATCACAATAAAACTGTGTTGTTTTCTCGAGTCAGGCAAATCATTCCTCCATCAGCCATTGCCACTGAGAATGAGCATGATGTCTGATGTTTCATAGTCTGGTATCTTAAACTGTACAGTGGAGCTAATAAAATAAGCTTAGCAGTTTTCTTTGGGTTGTGTTATTGTTTCTAACTCTGTACTTGAAAAAACAGAGGAAGAGATTAGCTGAAAAATAGTGGTAGAGAAAAAATACTTGAAAAATGAAGTGTCTCATTTTTGGTACATTGGTCTGACTTTAAATACAAATTCTCACATACCAAGCCTATCATAAAGTGCCTCAAGGTTCAGCTGGACTTTAAAAGTCTACTCCAGTGCTTAAATGCTGTATCATCATCCTTCTCATTCAGAAAACAGATTATGGGGCAGAATACTCAATGGGAGAAACTCTTTGGGTCTCTCTCTTTCTGTGCTTCTCTCTGTATTGTCTTCACTGGATTGATCACTCTTGCACACACATATTAGAAAAAGAGGAGAAGGAGAAGAAAAGAAAAAATCCAATTAAAATAGATTTTAATCTAATAGAAAATTTTCAACAGAAGGATCTCAAAGGGCTAAGAAGCACTTAGAAATGTTCAGCATCCTTAGTCATCATGAAAATGCAAATCAAAATAGCTCTGAGACTCCACCTTACACCTGTCAGAATGGCTAAGATCAAAAACACAAGTGACAGCTCTTGCTGGAGAGAATGGGAAGCAAAAGAAGCACTCCTCCATTGTTAGTGAGAATGCAAATTTGTACAGACACTTTGGAAATCAATATGATGTCTTCTTAGAAAACTAAAAATTGATCTACCTCAAGCCCCAGCTATACCACTCTAACATATACTCAAATGATGCTCAAACACATCACAAGGACACTTGCTTAACTATGTTCGTAGTAGCTCTGTTTGTAATAGTCAGAACCGGAAAACAACCTATATGTCCCTCAACTGAAGAATGGATAAGGAAACGTAGTACATTTACACAATGGAGTATTATACAGATGTTAAAAACAATGACATCATGAAATCTGAAGGCAATTGGATGGAACTAGTAAAAATAACTCTGAGTGAGGTAACCCAGATCAAGAAAGACAAACATTGTATGTACTCATTTAGAAGTGTATATTTACTGTAAAGGATAATTACAATTCACAGACACAGAGAGGCTATATAAAGGGAAACACTCTAAAGGGACACTAGAATCTCCCTGGAAAGTGTAAATAAAAGATATTTCATAGGTGGGCTGGCCGTGGATGAATATGGAAACATGAGGGATCAGGTAGGAACAGTGGAGAAGAGAGAGCTAAAAGAGGCAGCTAAAAAGAGTATTAATTTAGGGTCAGATAGAAACCTGGTACAAGGATTCTACAAGAATGACCTCAACCAAGACTCCTAGCAAAAGAGAAGACTACCAGTGGAGGTTTAGGGCACCAACCCAGCCATATAACATTCAACCTACAATATATCTGGCCTAGGGGATGTGCTGGTTAAATATGACACTGAGATTGTGGAAGTAGCCAGCCAATGATTGGTACAGTCTGAGACCAATACCTTATAAGTTTGAGCCTACCCTTGACACTGCCTGGAGTGCCAGGACCCAGATGCTGGATGGCCCAGAGACCTAAGATAGAAGCAAAATGTTCAAAACAAAAAATGTCAAAAAAAATTAAGATGCCTAACAATATTGTTATATTATGGCCCAATGATCATCAAAAAGGCTTCCTTCATCCAGAAACTGGTGGAAACAAATGCAAAGACCCACAGTCAAACATTAGACCAAGCTGGGAAAGTCCTGTTGAAGAGAAGGAGGACTGTACAAGCCAGAGGGGTCAAGGACATCACAAGAAAGCCACAGACTCAACCTAACCTGGGCTCATAGGTGCTCACAGAGAATAAACTGACAACCAGAGAGCCTGAATGGGACTGACATAAACTGCATATATGTAACAGTACTATAGTTTGCTCTTCTTATGGGACTTCTATCAGAGAAAGCAGGTGTGTCCCTTGAGTCTTCTTCTGACTTTTGGGATCCTATTCCTCAAGCTAGGTTGCCTTACCAAGCCTTAAGGTAAGGTGCATAGTCTTACTACAACCTAGTATGCCGTATCTTTTTGATATCTCTGGAAGGTCTGCTCTGTCTAGAACATAAATGGAAGAGAAGTGAATTGGGGAGTGTTGAGAGGGCTGTGGGATGAGGAGGGAAGGACAATGATGATGGGGGATGAGGAGAAAACTCTGGCCAGGATGTAAAATAAGTAAAATGTTTAATTTAAATAGAACAAAACAAAAATAGAAATAAAAATATCATTTTCCTCCAACCTGGTCTTTGTCTCTTCCCATTACTTTAGAGAAAATTTAAGACAAAGAGAGCAGAAGAATACTGAACTAGCGGTATTTATTTTGCTAAACTGTTTGCTTTCTCTTGTGAAAGTGGTCATGGAACAAGCCTTAGATATAGATTGAGAGATGGAGCATGACCTTGGGGCTGGAAATCATTTTGAGATCTTACACTTTGCCATAATAGGCATTTCATATTATCCTCATATATTGATCATGATACACTGTTATAAAAATGTGAATGTGTGCATGTGCGTGTGCGTGTGCGTGTGTGTGTGTGTGTGTGTGTGTGTGTGTGTGTGTGTGTGTGTGTGTGTGTGTGTATACCCTGAAGAAACAAAGGAAATTTTGCCACTCAGAATGTCATGCAGAATGCTGTTTTGAAAGCAACCTCATAAGCTCATTTCCAAACTGTTTATTTACAGCTCTGCAGCTATCAATAGCAAAGACAATTAAATTAGCTGGGTCAAAAGCCTATTTGTGTTGAATAACTATATTAGAAAATTAAGGTTTGTGGAAAGTGCCCCTCACCAGCCCTTCTCACATGAAATTGATGCAGAGGATGTTTGACTTTGTTAAAATACTAAAGGGATTAATATCTTTCATGATAGATAATATTACCCACAAATAGTGCCAAGTTTAAGACTCCACCCACCCCTGTGTGAATGAGGCCTCACTTCATTTGAGACAATGGATGATATTTTGTTGCATCTAGAGAAGTTCTGGGGTGAAAAGATTGACTGCTCTCTGTGAAACCCAGCCACATTACGGAATTTGCTGTCAAACTCCAACTAATAAGTCAGACTGTAGCTTCAGCTGCATCTCTGAATAAACACCATGTTTCTTCATTAACTGATCAAATACAGAGCTCAAATATCACTGCAGTGATCTTCTATGTGGGAAAATAATAGATTATAACCAATAATTAGTGTTTTAAAAGGTGCTGGTAGGCACAGAAGCCCACAAGCCATTTTCTGTGCCAACTTTATACAGTGATGGCCTACCCACAATGGAGCCTGCATTTTATTAGACCAGTGTTCAGCTCCAGGGAAGAAATGTATCCCCTGAGTCCAGTAGTCCTCAGTGTAGCTTGACAGTAGCAACCTAGTGTGTTATTCTGTTTCTCTTGTGCTAATGATGTGGCATCTCTGTGGATTCCTTGCCTCTGTCTTTCCCTTTCTCACTCTCTCTCCACCACTCTCTTCTGCTATCCCCTCCACTCTATCTGAAATACAGAAGAAATCCAGGTGTTCACTCCTGGGACTGTCTCATAATTTTAAAAAAATTAAATTAATCAAATTTGAATTTAATGGCAATTCTATTAGAGTTTTAAAACAACATCAAGCAACAAGAACAAAATTAAAAAAAATAAATAAAACTACTCAGGGGTATCCAGAAAGCATGAAGGCCAGAAGATGAAAAAGAACTATGCCATTTAAGCAGCCATGGAGACCAGACACATGGGTGACAAGCAGTCACATACCAAGGAAGGGGACTTTAGGAAAACAGTGAGGAGCCTAGGATGCTGTGGAAGTCCAAGTATCGGGGCAGGTGCACTTAGACAAGAGATGGAAAGAAGAAAGGCAGGAGTCATACATATTTGTGTAATTCAGGAAAGAAGGTAGACTGACAAGCTAAACAGTTGTGGCCTTTAATCTACTGCACTAGGGTTGGGGTTCTTAGAAAATTGTAGTATCCTATTAAATAATTAACTATGGCACTTATCTCCTTGGCATGCCTTAAATTGACCCTGCCTTCCTCGAGTGACCAACTTGCCCCAAATGGAATGTTAGGTTTCTACCTAGGCCAGTGATTCTACTCTTGGAATCTCAAAGTTTTCCTCAGTGGACGTTTCCTGCTGTTCCTTCCCTCCTTTTATCTTTTCTTTTTCCTTTCTTTACTTCTCAAAATTGAACAACTGTTTGTTTATAAGCATTTTCTATGAAAAAATAGCTTGAATTCCAAATGAATTCATTGAATATTTGTGTCCAATTTGGATATTATTTTTTATGCTAAATTTGTATTTCTGTTCACCTCTTGGAATCTCTATCCAGAAATTTGTTGTTTGGGTTTTGTTGTTTTTGTGTTTTAACAGTTCCATTATTGGTTACATTACCACCTCTCTTAACGTTCCTACTGTAAGGAGTCTCTCTGTCCCAGTAGCCAACTCCCAAATAATGGCATGGATAAATCTTATTATGAAAGCTTGGTCTACGGCTTAGGCTTGTTCCTACGGAGTTATTATAACTGAAATTAAATTAAATTTTAATTAATCTACCTTCTACCATGTGACTTTTACATCTATCCCATTTTGTTTGTCCAGATGGTTCTTGCTTCTGACTGATTTCTCCACTACTTCTCCTTCTTCTCCTCCTCCTCCACCTCTTCCTTCTTCTCCTCCTCCTCCACCTCTTCCTCCTCCTCCTCCTCTTCCTCTTCCTCCTCGTCCTCCTCCTCCTCCTCCTCCTTCTTCTTCTTCTCCTCCTTCTTCTCCTCCTCTTCCTCTTCCTCCTCCTCCTTCTCCTTCTCCTTCTTCTTCTAAAGCTCTCTTGCCCCCAGAAGTCCTACTTAACTTCTTTCTGACTAGTTAGTGGCCTTTTAGCTCTTTATTAAACCATTCACAGTAACACATCTTCACACAACAAAAAGGAAGATTTCACAATACCCACTTTTTTGTGTATATTCTTTTGTCTAAATTTTCTGCCCACTAACATCCTAAACCATAACTACAGCAGAAACTCATTGAATTCGCTCTCACATTTTTACAGCCTTCTGTAAGCAGCTCATCCCATGCCTAATATATAAAAGCACATAGCCTGGGCTTATATGTCACCTCCACCATCTTTGGTTCTCTGTCAAGTTGTATGTGATCCCTGGCTTTGTTTATCTAGGCAGTAAAATATCTAACACATTGATATTTGCCTCTTTGTAGTATAGGGTTAAAGAAGACACTCAATGAGAACTAGTCACCTGGTTCCTAGCCTACAGTATGGATGTGAACTGGTTTATTTTCTTTTATCTTTAAAATGCTTCATCCATTTTGTGCCTGGGTTTGCTCTCATATTGCCCTCAAGTTATTCCTGTGCAATATCTGGTCCCTACCACAACCCTCAACAAATTCATAACTTAAAATAGTATTGCTTCCACTACTGCCATTCCAAAGGCTAATCACTGAAGCTTTTGTTGTGTTAATATGTATACTAGTGGCATCCTATAAAGGCAAATGAAACACTTCATACCAGCCACTATGATAATCTGTCATATCTCCTATCTTTTCTCCGGTTAACTCCCAGTTAACGAGACTCAGATCTTGGTTGATTTATAGACCACTGAAACCATTTAGACCAGCTTCAACATCACCCACTCTAGAGTCTCCCTCAACTTTCTACCCACAAAGTATAGTGCTCATTTACAAAGAAGGTTAAAAGCAGAATTGTATAAAACCGAAAAGGTGGCATCTGTCCTCTAGCCATCCTAGTCTCTTATCATAGCCATGTTCCATCTCTGAAGACCCACTGTATGTTTTTCTCAACAGCCATAAACTCTTCATATTCATCACATGATCATCATTACTCAACTCATCACCAATTATACTAAATTAGACTAATTTGCTAATGTGATAAATTATATCTTTCATTTATCACAACTGATCTGACACTTGAAAAATATCAATCTTAAGGCACATTTAGAAATTTCTATATTCTTATATTATTCTTAGAGATTTGGATAGTTAACCATTACTCTTTACCAAAAATTGGAGCTATTTTCAACTTTCTGAAGCATTTCTATACACACTGGATCTTCTTGACAATTCTCAGTGATACACAGGGCAAATATTATTATCTCTACTTTTCTGATGAATAAATTGAGGTGTTGGAGGCTAAATGATTTTTCAAGGTTTCAGCTCTTGCTGATGAATAGCAAATCTAAGCAACCACAGCCTCTGATTTAACAGTTCTCTCTCACATCCACTTTGCACATCTATTGCCATCTGTGGAGCTGTCAGAAACCATTGATAAAAACTGAGAATGTTAGAAAAATTCAGAGAACTTCTTAACAAACAGTTATGCATCTTTAAATTGGGTCTATATTTTATGATTTTTTAAATAAGCATGTTCATTTTTATAAATTTGAAAAATAAAAATCTATGAAAGTAAAAAATAGAGCATAATTTTGCCATGTAGTCATGAGTAGGATTAATATTTTGGTTAATTTCCTTTAAGTAATTTTTTCTGTTCTTGATTTATTTTACTTACATTATCATGGTTACAATTATGTTGAATACTTTATTTTTCTCTTTTCATATATTTTATTATAACTATTCATGTTTTTGAAACAGAATTACTAATACTAATATTAAGTTATAAAAATATTCTGTTTTTAAGTTTATTCTAATATAATTAACAACATCTTAATTTTGGTCATTTGCTATAAATTTTTACTAACTTTTAATTATTTAACTCCTCTTAATACTGAGTACCATATCTGATAAATAGGCATTCATCTATTACATATGCTGAGGTAACAAAATTCTAACTTGCATTCATACAGAATGACGACGCTGATGTGCACAGCACTCCAAACAGGATCTAATTCACCCCAGGTAGGATCAATCACACAGACATGAAAACTTGATTTGTTTGACCTACTGAGATACCAGAAGGACCCAGCATCCTCATGCTCCAACTACTGTGAATCTAGGAGGAACTCGAAAACAAAGCTCTGACTTCAGTTCATGCTTTAAACTCACTTTCTTTATGACATATAAAAACATCTCAAAAATAGTTCATTCTGGTTTGCTTAATATTAGTTAGAACATTTAAGTTTATATAAGTGCATTATATCCTTTCCATGAGCTCTGTAAGATTATACACACAGTATTTCCAAGTTTTCATAGCCCCACAGAAGTGACAGGTTAGTCAAATAATATCAGACTATAGAGGAATTTACTATTAGGAAACTCAAAGTATGTTGAGCCAGAAGCTGATGGCTGGGGTTTGATAGCTGACAGTCCTAAAATAAATATCCTGACCTCTCTAGCTTCATTAGTCCAATATGCTTACTGCAACACTTCTTGCTTTGTAAGCTCATAATGAAAATTAAAAGTGGTTATTTCTATAAAGCACCTAGAGTCATACTCGATGAATGCTCAGTCTGAAATGACTATTCTCTAGAATTAGTTTATCACTTCATTTTATAAAAACAGAAATAAAGAGCAGGATTAACGTAGCCCCAAATGTTTTTATATTAACCCAAACTTAAAAAGTATTCCCCATTTGGATTTTGGTAAAATCTCTCCAGTGAAGTTTTTCTTCTATTTTTTTAAGCATGATATCTTCAAATGACATTCTTCCCTGGATTCTCAAACCCTTGTGTATTGCAGAGGAAATTGAATCAATAAATTCCTGATTCACTTACCCTAACTCATCAAACCATCACTAGAGTTATTTCATGTCTAGGGAATTCATATGTGCTTCTGTGTGAGGTGTTAATGTCTTCTTCTTCTAAACCAAATACTTTCTCCAGTCAGCCATAAATAGCATAACAGTACCAAATGGTAAGGGCAACCCTGAACTCCAAATGGTTGAAAATCAAGGAAGCCTGTTCTGTGCAACCTGAATTTTCTCAGTATAACTTAACCCTCGATTATCAAAGATAAGGATTTCTGCCTCACTACATCCTGTGTTTATCTACAAGTAGTATTTATTGAGTTCTTGCTATGTGCCTATTCTTTCAAAAGGGAAATAGGGGCTGCTTTTCATCAGTTCTTACCTTAGTGAGTATCACAGATAGCTGCACTTTCAGCGGATAAGTGAAGGCTCTGAAAGACAGCGGGTTCACATCGTGTTTCACTCTGGATTTTGTAGCCAACTTCTCTATATGTTGGGCCTTGCCACATTAAATCACACCGGAAATTTAGTTTCAGGTTTTAGTTGTCAGTTAGGACTTCATTCAACCTTTGACCTGCTTTATATCAGTGTTTCCGATACCATTTCAAGCCTGGCATGTCTCAACGTTCTGACTTCCAATTTCTGCAGCTTTAACATGGTCCACTGGAGGCAGAATGTGCATTCGTTCCTAAAGATAAACTTCGTACTGGTATAATAGACCGAGAAACTGCAGCAAGTATGCTAAACTGTAGAAGAGAGTGGAAGGATGGATGGGATAGAAGGATCACAAAAACTCCATAGCTGCTTCTGATGTTGGTGTTGCTGAGTTACCTTTCCTGGAGTCAGGAGAACCCTCAGTTCTAAGCATTATCATCTTAAGAGACACAGAAGTTTTTCAAAGAGTGTGAGTTGACTACCCTCTAAGTAATATGGTACAGATAAATATATGAACCTGGAGACTCTTAGAAGCATTTGAAACGATATCTAGCTTTCCTAAGACTCCATTTCTTCAACTGTGAAATTGTGATCTAACTCATTGGACTTGCATAAGAATTAAATGGATTTTAGTATTGACTCATTCAGAACTTATTAAATATTCAATTAGTGTTAACTGTTGATTCTATATTTTATTTAATTTAGAGTAATAGCATGTCTAAATGGATACAAAACTAGAAAGAGTGTGGACTGGAACTGGAGTGTGTGTGTGTGTGTGTGTGTGTGTGTGCCAAACACCAGCATCTATGTCTCTGTCAATGTGTCTTTGTATGTAGTATTTATAGAAGTTTAAAGGACATTTGTTCTTGGATTTTATTTTTTGTTTGTTTTGAGACAGGAGTTTCACTATGTAGCCTTCATGATATGGAACTCACTGTGTATACCAGGCTAGCCTCAAAGTTATACAGATCTACCTGTCTCTGAGTGAATGGATTAAAGTATATACTACCACACCTGGCTTGTTCCTTAAATTTTACCTCTTACATTGCGTACAAGTAGACACAACAATGGTTAAACCCTAAGCAGGAGAAAACAAAACAATATAAGTAAACAAATAAAGAGAATAAATACATGGACAAAGCCAGAAAGTCCAATTAGAAGCAGCATTCTTGCTAACACTGGCCTTTCAAGCTGCATACAGCAGAGGAACTGAATTTTGCTAACAGTCAATTAAAACATCAAGAAGGCTGAACCAAAGGAGGCAGTGCCTGGTGGAACTGTGCTCAAAATCCAATCAAAAACAAATAAGATCTTCTCCCTTTAAAGGCTGAAATGAACAGTAGAAATCCAAGAAAAACAGAGTCTTTGATCATTCTGCACCAAATATCAGCTCCTGTGGTGATGGGAGCTCCTATTAGGAGGGATTTAGGGGAGACATCATGGCTCTTATTTAGACCTTTTATTTCTTACACACTCCTTTTGGAAGAAAGAGATAGGGAGGGGGAGGGAAGTTCACGATCAACATTTCACTGTTCAATAGGAGGTAGTAAGCCACTTAGTGATTCAATAAACAATATATTTAAATTTAATGTAACCAAGCTGTAGCAAAGATCCTCTTCAAAGCTGTCATCTTGGTAAACAACATGGTATAAGTGAAACAGACATTTGACCCTTTTGCTATGGGCATTTTTAGATTCTTCAAAAGAACATCTCTGTTGTTTCCCAATGTTTTATGCACATCATATGAATATGGCCATAGTTACTCATCTAATCATAATAGTATGTGCAAATGTTTACTTTTAAATATCAAATATTGCTTTAAAAAAATCAGAAATGTG
Organism: Phyllotis vaccarum; assembly: GCA_033318265.1. NCBI lineage: Eukaryota > Metazoa > Chordata > Mammalia > Rodentia > Cricetidae > Phyllotis > Phyllotis vaccarum. The sequence continues at coordinate 101,031,611 of JARWLC010000002.1, forward strand.
GGACAAAAATCAAAACAGCAGATGAATACATGAAAGTAAGATGGTTTTTTGGTCAGAATTTTTATCAAATGACCAAATAACCCTAGCTGGTACAAACAGTAAATCAGACATTTCATAAAATTAGTGGCTCACTGAAATCTTGCAGGGCCTCAAGGATCAGACTGAAGCATAAGTTTACATCACCAGCTTTCAAAACAGTGATGGGAAACTCCATGACAAAGGAGCAAATACCTCTTTGTCCATGATGAGTTTAAAAATTATCTGGAAAAGGAAGAATTTCCTTATTGTGTGTGAGGGAGAAGCAATACTGAGACTCCAAACCAGGAAATTACACATACTAAGCAAGAACTCTACTACTGAGCTACATAGCTAGACAAAATATTTTACTACTTTTTAAAATTTTTTCTCATACCCACAACTACTCTCCCTCTCTCCCCTTCCCCTAGTCCTCCCTCAGCCTCCTCCCGTCCCATTCCCTATTCATTCCCCAGAGAGGACATGAACTCCCAAGGTGAGTCAATTTGATCTGGCATACACAGTTGAAGTGGATCTCTCCATACAGTATCAAGACTGAGTTAGGTGTTCCCCTGCCTGGAATGGGCTCTAAGAAGCCAATTCATGCACCCGAAGTAAACTCTGGTCTCACTATAAGAGGCTCCACAAACTGCTGTTGCCATACAACTGTCATCTACATTTGGAGGGTTTAGTTCCATTCCATAAAGGTTCCTCAGCTGTCCTTTCAGGAGCAATGAGCTCCCAATAGCTTGGGTCAGCCATTTCTGTGTGTCTCTTAAAGATGATTCTGATCCCTTTGTTCAAATAATCTCTCCTCTCTCTTTTCAGCTGAACCTGGAGTTCAACCTGGTACTTAGCTATGGATCTCTGCATCTGCTTCCATCAGTTGCTGGATGAGGTTCTATAATGTCTATTAAGGGGTCATTCATTTGATTATAGGAGAAGGCCAGATCAGGTACCCTTAAAAACCGGCTAGAATTTTTCCCTTACTGTTACTGAGAGGCCATTCTCTGTGCTGTGCTAAATCTTTGACAAGTAGATGGGTTCCATCCTGAGTGTTAACCCCTATGAGACCTTTGGTCTTCTGTTTCTCTACAAGATCAGATAGTTTTGTGAATATGTCACACATAGAATTAACAGACTAAGAGTCAAGAACTCAATTTATCACTTCTAAATCTCATGCATGTACTTCTGATTCATTGATTCTAAACCTCAAAACTACTATACAGGAAGTTCCATTTCAAAGATGTTGTGAAGGATATAGATAAAAGTAACTAGTGAATATGAGGTACTATTCTAGATGGTGGATACTGTAGGAATGGGGGATGGCACAAAATCACATAACTTCTTAGTGATAGAAAAATCCATATGGCTTAAATACAAGTGGACATTGGGAGATTGGGACAGAAGTCACAAGAGGAAGATGTGCTCAGACTATGAAAGAAATTCTATGACATCATAAGAACCAGAAGTTGTTTGTAATATACCATATTTTGGTAACTAATTGATACTTGAATTATTCACTATAGTAATTTTTGCATAATTGTATATTACTATTTACTTTTGGTATTTTCTTTCATGTGATCTTTAAAGACTTAGTGGTTTCATACAAATACATTTATATAAATATATTTCTTATTATAACAAATATTTATAAAATCACAGATTCTTATAAAAGCTTATTTTTTCTTAATATAAATAATAACACATACAATGATTGTAGGTTTAAATATTTTTGAGACAGGGTCTCATCCCATGTAACACAGACTGACTTGTAATTCACCATGTACCTGACAATAACATTGAAAGTCAAATACTACTACCTTCACTTCTCAAACCAGGGGGCTATAGGTATGAGAACCAAAGATCTTGCTTATTTATATTGATGTTTTTATGAAAAGGGGGGTTATTTTGGCTTACTCCGTTAAAACTTTCAGTTCATGGTACTTGGACCTTTTACTTGGGATGTGTCATACACCATAGTGGCGATACACTGTGAAGCAAGACAGCTCACTTTATAATAAAAGACCTAAACACAGAGACTAATGGTCTATAATTTCCTATGACAATAGCACAAAATAACCCAAAGAAATCCTACAAGGTCCATCTCTTAAGCTCTCTAGCTACCATGTTTTCAAAGTGCCTTTGTGGAAATCAAACTTTTAACCCTTAGCCGCCCAAATCAGAATGTTCTACCTACCTTTAAACTAAAAAAAAAAAAAAAAAAAAAGTCATTAGATGTGGTATGGAACTCACATTGCCATCCTAAGGGTAGAACCACCAAGTCTCTGAACTTGAAAGCAGAGTCAAGTGGCAAAGAAGGACCCACAGAGATGTGGGAATGTCTTTCTGTATGCTGTGAATAGCAATCTTTAAATAAAGGAGCTGTTTTATGACAGGCATCATAGAAAAAGTAGGAGGGGAAATGAGAGCATAGGTAAGAGAAGGGCTGAGTCAGAGACAGACTGAGCCAGAAGCCCAAAGGAGCAACATGTAAGGAACATAGGTGAGCCACTGGCTATGTGGCAGACAGATGAATAGCAATGGGTTGATTTAAGATGGAAGATCAAGCTAGCAATGTGCCTGAGCCATAGGACAAACAGCATGAAGTTAATATAAGTGTCTGAGTCATTTTGGGGGCCTGAGCAGCAGCGGGTGGCTGAGGGGACTGGGGATGCAGGTCTATGGGTCTGGGCCTCTGGCCGCCTGGGACCAAGAAACCACACTGTAACACCACAGTACTTAAGCTTCAGCATGTTTTGCTTTCTCACAATGAGAAAGAAATTGTTTTGAAGGCTTTAAAAATTGATATGACAATGCTATAGGTTTTTTCCATCCAGGTTGAATGGAAAATGTTTATATGGGTATAGGTCAAACACTACATAGGACATACTATAATATGAATTGGATATTTATAATCCTTAGCTTGTTGATGCAATTTGAGATAAGCATTTTTAAGTATGTCAAGAATTAAAGAAAAACTATATAGTTGATTTTTATTCTTATCAACACTACAGAGCAAACTGAAATGTGAATAAATACTAGTAGTAGATACTCAGTTTGAACGTATAAGTTCACATATCTTCAGGAAAGCAATCTCACTTGGCAATATGCTTTCATCAGTACCTCAAAAATAGTATAAGAGAAAGAAGATAGCTTGGTTTCTAGAATGCAGAACATTCTGGAAATCTGTATTTATGAGAAAAAATCTAGTAAGAACATAGCTTACAACATGCTGGATAGAGTGCCTCTATAACCATGCCTCAAAAGTTAACAGTTCCTAACAAATGGTTGTTAACTGACAAAACAAATCTTTATGGTCAAGAAAAATATCTCTTGCTAATTATTCTACACAAATGGGTTTCACTTCTTTTCAAGTTGTATCTGCATATCCTAAATAAATTAACAATAGTAATAAGATTAAAATGCTCAGCTAAGTCTACTTAGATTAGAAGGTGCTCCATACTTTACTTGTCTTGGAATTTGCACTAATTTTATTAAACCTTAGCACTTGCTAAGTAAAAGCCTTGGGGTTCTCCCTTTAGCCATTCTCTTTCCTATTTTTATTCTATGTGGCTGATTTGCTCATTCTATTTATTGTGCTTTGCTTGCTCTTTGTCCAAAGTTTCTGAGCTCTTTTTGGCTCAGATTTTAATAATGCATAACCTACCCACCAAGCTACCTCATTCTGTGGTGAGTATTTTATCCTCAAGACATTTACAAAAACAATCAGCAAATACTTTGTTATAATTAGGTCAAATAATTCTAGAAAATTTCTTTTGTTGACTGAGCCTATAAGACTCATCATGGCCTCTTAGTGCTTTGTTTTTTTTCTTGGCACAAAGATAATTACTTCTATTACCATCCCCAAATAGCAATGCTTTTCTTCTCCAGTCTTTGTTTGGAGCTGTCTATTAGCTCACTGACACAATAGTTTCTAATATGTTGCTTTTGTCCATAATTTATTTACTCAATGTATTTTAGCTGGGCTGCAAGCATTTAGATTCTAGCTTAGGTCAGCTATTTTCAATCCAGATCCCTTAACTTTTTTAGTTAAATGTATTGAAGCTCAGAAACATCCTATACTGTATATACAGAGATATCCATTTAAAAGTGTATGCCTATAAACAGATAGGGCATTATTTTTAAATGCTGATTGGTCCTGAATTGATCTGTGAGTAATCTGCTACTCTTCAGTACACTTCAGAAAACTACCAGCAATTCTCAGCCAAATTATCCCTCATATCCCTACAGATCAGAGTATAGGGAGTACACAGTTTGAATTTCCTGACACTGGGGCCCAAATGATTTCTACAATATTCACTTATAGAATAGAACAATTCTTAAATGGAATTAAAGAAAAGAAAAAGGGAAATGTAGTGGATTATATTCTGTTGCATTGTAAATAATTGCCCTGTTTACTGGTGTGATTAAAAAACACACTGATTGGCAGAAGGCAAACAGGAAGTGTGGGCAGGGCTACCAGACTAAGAAAACTCTGGGAACAGGAAGAACAGAGCAGAGATTCCAGAAAGATACCAGAGAGACACCACCAGAGACACTTGCAGATGCAGAGGAAAGAAGACAACCAGGCTTCTCTGAGGAAAGGTACCCAAGCTGAATGGCTAAACAGATTAATGGAAATGGATTAAGTTAAAATGAAAGAGCTAGATAGCAGTATGTCTGAACCATAGGTTTATCAGAATAAAATTGATACAAGCTTAAGTTATTGTAACTGTAATTCTTGCTTGATAGCTATTTTGTTATATGTACTTTTGCTATGTTAAAATTGAATCCTTTTTGATCAGACAGAAAGGGGAGGTGATGTGGAAATGTCTTTCTGTATGCTGTGAATATTAATCTTTAAATAAAGGAGCTGTTTTGGGCCATGACAGGCACCATAGAAAAAGTAGGAGGAGAAATCAGAGTATGGGCGGAGAAGCAGGGCAGAGTTGGGCAGATCGCCCAAGGAGCAACTTGTAAAGAATACAGGTGAGCCACAGGCCACATGGCAGACAGATTAATAGAAATGGGTTGATTTAAGATGTAAGAGCAAGCTAGCAATGTGCCTGAGCCATAGGCCAAACAGCATAAAGTTAATATAAGCGTCTGAGTCATTTCTGGGGGCCTAAGCTGTGGCGGTGGGCTACTAAGGGGTCTGGTGCAGCAGGTCTGTGGGTCTGGGCCTCTGGTCACCCAGAACCAAGAAACCCCATTGCAACACTAAGTGTTTCTTTGGAACTTTGGGACTGCTGGTCCAGCTATTGTGGCTGGTTATTATACAATTTCAGTTGTACAGTTTGTTTGTTTACTTGTTTGTCTGTTTGTTTTGTATTATTTTGATACAAGGTTTCTCTGATAGGTCTGGATGTCTTGGAAGTTGTTCTGTAGATGAGGCTGGTTTCAAATTAATAGATCCACCTGGCCCTGCCCCCAAGTTTTAGAAATGAAGATGTGTGTCAATACCACCCAGACTCCAGTTGTAAAGTTTGATCCAACAAGTCTTCTGGTACACTAGCCAGTGCAGTCATTTAATTTTGATGGCAATGTAAATAGACTCCCTCCAATCAAATATTCAGTTGCTACTGAACATAAATTTCTACTCATCAATCGAGTTATCTGCTATTTTCTTCATCAATTGAAGGTGCAAAAGTTTGTTTTATTTTTTGTTTTGTTTTGTTTTTTGTCTGTTTCTAAAATATCTTTTGGGTCTAAAAAGAACAGTAGAGAGTTACTGTTTTTCCACTACAAACATTCTTACCAATACCAATAATAGTATATATCAATAAATTGCCTTGATACCCACCTTGTCAGAACATAAGATTTTCAGCTACTCAGCTTCAGAACATAATTTTAATAGATCTAAATAAAATCTCACATGCCAACAGCTGTCTTCAATGTATGACTGGAGTGAGCAATGGATAAGTTCTGCCAGACCAATGAAGTACAAGGAAATATATGCAGGGTGTGTCTGTGGATAGTGTTTCCAATTTATCTAACAGAAGTTTTATGTACACAGCACTGAGTGAGAAGGTGCATAGTTAGAAACAGATGGATAATGTTGATCTTGGAAAAGTTGTTTAATCTCTTCATTCCTTGGTTCTCATATGTAAAATAAGTATAATAGTAATTTGTACATATGAAATTTTAGTTCGAGTCATATAAACCTGCACTTCTGCTTGTGACAAAGTGAGACTTTTCAGAAAATAAATGTAGCTCTATGAAGGGTCAGAAACTGGAGACTTGAAAACATGGATGGTTTTAAACTATGATTCATCATTACAGATTTATTGGTTAAGCCAGTTTCATGTTAGGGGGTTTTTATAATGAAATAGTTTTCATTTTAATAAAGACATCAAGCATTTTTGCTACTGCATATAGAAATAAAGAAGACATAGACCCTGATACTGCCACATATTCAACACATACTTATTAAATATCTATTATAAATAAAGCAAACAGAAATTACTAAAGGTGAAGTGAGATGAATTTACACAAATAACTGTAATGAATGATATAAATTTTTTAAGACAGCCACTGGCAAGTTACCCAGAAAAGTCACATAGAGATTAGGTTTCTCATTTAGTATTTGTCTTAGTTACTTAGTTACTCTAATAAATATTGAGACAAAATGAAGGAAGGGTTTATTTTTTATCACAGCTCCTGGGTACAGTCTAGCAGAGCTGTGAAGTCATGACACAGAATGATTAAGCAGCTGGTCACGTTACCTCCACACTCTGGAAGCCTGGGGAGAGCAATGAAAGCATTCAGCTCACTTTCACCTCTATACTCAGTCCAATGTCCCAGGGTAAACAATGGTGCCGCCCAAAACTAAGGTGATAATTTTTTTCTCATCAACTCATCAGTCTAGATAATCTCTCATAATCATGCCCATGTAGAAAGTATTTCATAAATGTGCTCCTAGGTGATTCTAGATCATAAAATGGATATTATTCTGTCAAGATAATATTAGTCATCACAGAATTCTTGAGACTGTCATTTTCAAAAATAAGAATGTAAAATATTTTGTAAATGCCATGCTTTCTTTTGTTTATCAAAAAAAATATATTCATTGAGTTTTGAGAAGTATCATAAATGGTTTAAAAATTTAGATATTGACCAATTTAGACATGATACCTTTTCCCACAGAACAGCAGTGGGCAGGAAGGTCCTAACTAAAGAATCATGTAAAATACAAAGGGCAAGAAGTATGGCTCCATAATATAATACAGCCTTAGCTTATTCAGGGCCCTGAAATTAATACCCAGCATAAGCACACACATACACATTCTCTCTCTCTCTGTCTCTCTCTCTCTCTGTCTCTCTCTCTCTCTCTTTCTCTCTCTCTCTCTCTTACACACACACACACACATTATTTAAATACAATTAATTGTAATAAGTGCTTTGAAGAGAAAACTCACATAATTTTTAAAATATTAGACAAACTGTGGAGTCACCACAGATATTCGGTATTTCATGCATAAGGAGCAGCTTTATCAAAGAGACACATGGTCATCATGAGAACCAGAACAAAAAAAAAAAAAACAAACAACAGTTTTCTTAGATTTTTCCCTCCTGCTTTATTATTTCTTGAGCATCATACTACAGGTGAAGCTATTCATTTTGGTTTACAATGATCCAAGGTTAATCACAGTTCTTAGTAAAACTTGTATTCTCAAAATAAACACAATATGTCCTTCTGAACAAACTAAAAGTAACTGCTAATTAATGCTTATGTCAAGGTCAGCAAAATGGCTCAGTGAGTTGTCTTGTAATCTTAGCCACCAAAGTTTGATCCTTACAACCTACATAAAGGTAGAAAGAGAAAACAAGGTCTACAGGTTGTCCTCTGGCCTCAATATCCACTGTATGCATGGCTTATTTGCCCCTACACAGAGAAATAGATACAATAATGATAACAGAAACAACTATGATGATGATAGTAGTATGTCAGTAATAATTTTCTTATAGTAAATTGTAAGTATTGTCTAGTTAAAGTTAGATTATTTTATAGTAAGGGAAGATGAGCTGAAGGGGGAGCAAAACATCTGTAATACATTTACAGTACTAAATTAATGTCACATCTAGTTGTGCTGAACTGACTCCTTGCCTTTCCTTGACAAACTGACAAAGAATGAAAACCAACTCAAGTTACACTACTATAGTCACATGTGGTTTAACTGGACTCTTAGGTTGAAGTGTTGACATGTGGCTATTATTTTAGAAACAAGTGATCATTAAAGAGAAGATAACAGTCAACACAAATAGGCAATTAGCATTGTCACCACTGGCTTCTGGTATAAACATCTTAATAGGCAACAAACAATATAAGTTACAGTTTAGAAAATAGCTCAATTAGTGGCGATTTGTTGTTGTTGTTTCTCATGGGTCAAAGTAAACTACATTGGTCTTGTCTTCTCTTCTTTCCAACACTGACCGCTGTTCCCGATAGGCAGAGTCGGGGTCCCTTGATTCCCTTCAGCTCACTTTTGTAAAGAGAACTCATTAAAAAATGTCCTTACACTTTTATCACCTTCTTCGCAAAGTGAATTTTGTTTTTTTATTGCATTTTGCATGCTTAAGGTATCTCAAAGCAATTTACAGTAATGAGTTTCAAATCTGGATTGACAATACCTCCGTAGCAATTGTGTTACCCATTTCTGATTCACAGAAAGCTAATTCTAAGTCCTGGAATTAAAATCTCTCTTGTCAAAAGAGGCAGTCTCCTGGGAGAAAGCAGGTATCTTTCTGCTGCCCCGTTTTCTCTCTCCACACGTTTGCTCTTGCTCTGATCTCCCTTTTCTTTCTTCTTTTCCAAATTTACTTCACCAGCACTGACAGATATCAGGTGTCTATAAAAGGGCAGCATATATGTTGTTCTCACAGTTATAGAGGCATAGCATGGAAAGCAAATAAGTTTTAGGCACATGGGGAAAGTATTTCATACTAAGGTTCTTAAGGATGGGATGCAGTGGAGCTGCATCACAATTTCTCGGTTCTTTCTCTACTCAGTCACGTTTTAAGAGAGTTGATCTCATAAAAAGAAATTTTTTTACAGTATTTTTTTCAGTACCAGCAGAGGAAATCTTGACTGTCTGTTCAAAGCTATATTAAAAACAGATGAATCTGGTCCTTTCCTCCTGGGAAACTAATGGAGTGAAGGAATTCAGTTTTCAACAGGTAATGTTCTATGCTTGTAACAGATGGACAAACCTGTGGCTCGTGATATTCTCTCCAGATGCAGCAGGGATTCTTCAAGATGCCAGAAGTTTACAGTCCGTGATAGATAAGTGGAAAATGTTGGGAAAGTTGTTCTTTATGTGTATTTACTTCAGTGGCCATTGTTTCTTAATCATTTGGGGATTTGAATTCCTTAATGCTTTGATTGAAAATGCTCCTTTGAGAGATTTGGAGATAGAGCGCCTTAATTAGTGACCTCTTGCCTTTTTCACTTGATTCCTGTCGCTCTTCACTTCTGTTCATGGTAATCACCTTCTGTCACATTCCAGCATCTTTAAAAATGATAACTTACTGAAATTGATGTTGCTGCTGTTGAACCCCCAAAATTAAAAGTAAATAAGATCAATTGCTTGAATTTTAGTAAAACGAAATAACAGGTGGCAAAGCATGTATTCTTTCTGAGTAGATATATTATCATCAGATCATGGAAAAAATCACAGGACACTGATGAAGTAGATCCATCTCCCTTGAATGCCCTTTCATAACAACTGTGCATAAGGAATCAGTATATCCAGTGTTTTTGCTTGCTGACAGCTTTTAAGTCTGAATCTCTGGATTGTTTCCATCAGCCTACTATGTGAAATATAATGCACAGTGTCATTATAAATTGTCACCAAGAGAAATACTGGTATGTGTGAACTCACATGAAACATGCTGTTATACAGGAATATGCAAACCTTTTGGCATTGTTTAGTACTAGAAATGTGTGCAATAAGGGGTAGATGGCATAATGTGATGGGAGTGTAAAGAGCAAAAAAAAAAAAAAAAAAAAAAGCAACTTTGGAACCAGGAGTATTATAAAACTATCTACAAGTACTGCCAGAGCTCAATAATTCCTTGTCAGTTCTCCCATCAAGAGTTTACATGATGAAATGGGGTCTTTAAAGTCAGATGATTTTATACTCATCTGATCTCTAGGCAGTGCCATCTGTGGACTATCATGTCCTGAACATTCTGTTTCTAGTCCCTGTGTTCAAATGTCCAGTTCTGAAGAGAAGCCAGATATTAAATAACAGTACCTTACTTGGCAAATGGACATGTCAAACTGTGAGTAAGGAAGAAAATATCTGAGGTTTGATGAGATGAGAAGAAATAAAAAGGGGATTTGAAAAAATTATGAAATAAGTCTCAATATTGGGAAGTTCCACATTGGCAGATTCAACTAATAGATATTCAAAATTTAAGAGAGAAGAAATTAAACTGTATTTCAAACTGCAGATTCTGTTATTATTTCCTTAGCAACACGATGTACCAACTAATTTCACAACATTAACATTTTGTTAGCACACTGAAGAACTTAAAGATACCTTTAGTATACTAGGAAAGATTCATGGATTCTATACAAATAATACCACTCATTAGAATAAAAATAAGCATGGTAAATTTTTGATTTGCAAAGATTCTGAAACTAATCCTCAGATATCAAGGGTCAACCATACTTCACTAAAGACTCCAGAAGACAAGATTTATAGCACATCCTACAGCATATTTAACAGTAAAGATAGGTGAAGTATGGTCTCTGGGCTTAGCAGCCACTGACTAAATGACTAAAGCTTGGATAGCATGTGAGGAAAGAATGAGAACTGAGGTTGGACAGTAGTCAGATCACGAACCACAACTTAGAAAAAAGCTAAAGACAACTTATAGTAAATCTCACTGAATTTTGAAGTACATCCAAAAATTATCAAGCACACTGAAATGCTGGCTAGCTCTCAAAAATGAACCTTGGCTAAAATCACATCACTAGTGATATTTTTCTCTGAAAACTATTTAAGAACTTAGAAAAATTATGGGGTATTTTGGGGTTTTCTAGCTCTCAACATCTCAAAAACACATTCTTCTTAGAGTGTTCTCAGTTTCTTTTTTCTAAGAAAAAGAAAGATGGGGAAAAGAAAGAAAAAAAACCCTGAGAGCAATGATTTAATGAAAATTTACAAAGAACAGAATGGAAATGGCCATTGCAGAAGATTGATCAAATGTATTAGGGCACATTTTAAAATGTCATGCTTGTGGAAGTTAAGATGAATGAAGAGTTACCTTCATACTGATTTAAAATGATAACCAAAATATGCTATAGAATGGAAATGTGGATTGAGAAACAATATATACAAAGTATTTTAGAGTGTAGTCCCAAATATAATTATAGCCTTCTCTCAGGAGTATGTCAGAACAAGGCAGAGGGTATGACATTGTTTATCTCAGACATTTATTTATTTTACAATGTTCTTATATTACTATACTATTGCAAACTTCATTCAAAATTTCAATAGGCTAGCAAGGAAAAGCAGATATGATAAAGGTAACATATTCACCAAACCTTGTGCATAGAATACCTTTTATGACATTGCCTCAGCTTTTTGCTTGTTTTAATTCTCAGATAACTTAATCCAGTTACCTAGATGTTTTAGATCCAAGAAACAAACAAAAAAACACCTCCCCCCTTTTGGTTTAACTTTTTGTAATTTCATCAAGGATTCTTGCCCATGGAATGGTACCACCCATATTTAAGGTGAATCTTCTTGTCTCAACCTAATCTAGATACTCCCTCACAGACTTGTGTAGAGGTTTGTTTCTACTATGATTTCTAATCCCAGAAAGTTGACAGTCAAGATTAGCTGTCACATGCTCCTAACAACGTTTTAAATATTATTTGCAAATTTCTTTTAAAAACAATGATCAATAATTAATTAAGATGACTGAATGTAGAGTGTAAGGTCTATAAAATATACTTATCTAGTTCAGTGGTCTTCAACCTTTCTAATGCTATGGTGCTTTAATACAGTTTCTCATTTAGTGGTGACCTCCAACCATAAAATTAATTTTGTTGCTACTTCATAACTGTAATTTTGCTACTGTTACGATTCATAATGTAAATATCTATGTTTTCCAATGGTCTGAGGTGATCCTTGTAAAATGGTCATTAGATCCCCAAAGAGGTTACAATCCATAGGATGAGAACCATAGGTATAGTAAAAAAATACATAGGTATCTACATCAATAAATATAAAAACTGATTCTAACCCAACTAATAGCACATGTCAGCCTAAGATACTTCATTATTTAAGATAGAGGTGATTCTTGGAAAAACACTGATACTGTTATAGTTTTTGCCTTTCCACCTACCTGCTTTCTCTCCTTTGGCTGCTTAAGTTAATATAAAATGCTGTATTGAGCTTTATACAATAGGGTTCATATGCACAAATATTCTTATTTTAGATGTGGATTTTTTGTACAAAGCTCTTTGCCACAAAGACAGCTGTAGGCTGTGTCCTAAGAGACCCATATCAAATGACCATGAGTCTCCTCTTCCCGGATTTTCATGTTTCATTTGTCTGCTTTCAATAGTTGCAACCAATTTGGATTTGAAATGGTTCAGTTCACTGCAGAGATTAAAGGGTAATTTTGTTTACTCTTAATTCAAATTAACCCCAGAGTATAGTAGGTTATCCTGGGCCTAAAACCTTGCTACCAAAAAGGAAGATAGTTGTATTTTCATATTTTGAAAATCATAGAGCTACTGATCTTTTTATTATTATTTTCATTTTAAAAAAGTCATCTCCATCAACATACACCTCTGCTCCCCTCCCTTCCCCTTCCCAATCCCTCACAGCTAATCCTCAGTCTCACCTCTCCCCATTCACCCATCCCCTCCCAAAAAAGGGTGAGAAGTCCCAAGGTTGGCCAAAACAGCACTGCACATCCATTCCAGGTACATCTGACTCAGTCATCCCAAAGTCAATGCTGGGCTGGGTGTTTCTCTACAAGGAAAGGGCTCCAGGGTTCCAACCCATGAACAGGAGCACAGTCTGACCCCACCACTTGTGCCTCCTCACACTCATGGCAGTTGAAAGCTGCCCACCCACGGAGGACCCAGCTCCCCCTCCCAATGGATCTCCAGTGACAATTCCCAATTCAGTAAGCTCCCCAGAGCTCCATCCAACCATCACTATGGGAACCTTACTCATAATTCCTGTCCCCCTGTTCATACAGATTCTCCTCCTCTCCTCTTAGCTGGACCAGGAGATCAGCCCAGTGCTCAGCCATAAATCTCTGCCTCCACCTCCATTCCTTCTTGGATGTAGGTTCTGCAATGACACCTAGGGTGTTTACTCATTTGATTATAGGGGAAGTCCCATTTAGGCATCCCTATACCATTGTTTGGAGACTTGGCCAGGGATATCTGAAAGTTTCTGGACATTTCCCTAGCACCCAAACTCTTTCCAACCCAACACTGGCTTCCTTTACTGAGATATCCATCTCTCTCCATATCCCTCTTTGGTCTTCTCACTCAACCATATTCTTCTTTCAATATTGTTCCCAACTCTTCTTGGTTGTAAACCATTATGACTCCAATTTGCTAAGGTGATCTTCTTTATTATCTCTTCTTAGGGGAATCTCTGGATGTCTCTCTTAAGTTCCTTCTAATCTCAAGATATTCAGGGGTTGCAGTTTGCAGCTTGAGTATTCTTTGCTTTTTGTCTAAAATCCACTTATGGGTGAGTACATCCCATATCTCTCTTTCTGGGTTATGATACTTCACTCAGAAGGATATTCTCCAAGTCCATCCATTTGCCTGAAAATTTTAGAATGTCATTTTTTTTTTTACTGCTGAGTAGTACTCCATTGTGTAGATGTATCACAGTTTTTAAATCCATTCTTCAGTTGAGGGGCATCTAGGTTGTTTGCATGTTCATGCCATTATGAATAATGTTCCTATGAACATAGTTGAGATAATGCCTTTGGGGTGTAGATATGCATCCTCTGGGTATATGCCCAATAATGGTATTGGAAGATCCTTAGGGAAATCAATTCCCAGTTTTTGGAGGAATAGCCATAATATATTCGAGAGTGGCTACACAAGTTTGCACTCCCATCAGTGGAGGACTGTTCCCCTTGTTCTGCATCCTCTCCTTCATAGGCTGTCATCTTTGTTTTTGAACTTAGCCATTCTGCTAGGTGTAAGGTGATATCTCAAAGTTGTTTTGATTTGCATTTCTCTGATGCCTAAAATTGTTGAGCAATTTTTTAAGTGCTTTTCAGCCATTTGTAATTCTTTTGTTGAGAATTTCTTTTTTTTAGCTCTGAATCCCATTTTTAATTGAGGTTGGGCCTCTAGTTTCTTGAGCTCTCTATATATTTTAGAGATCAGTTCCCTGTCAGATGCAGGATTTGTTAAGATCCTTTTTTATTCTATAGGCTGTCATTTTGTCTTAGTGACTGTGTACTTTGCTTTACAGAAGCTTCTCAGTTTCAGGAGATCCCACTTATTGATTGTTGTTCATAATGTCTGTGCTACTGATGTTATGTTTAGGAAGTGGTCACCAGTGCCAATGTGTTGGAGGGTATTTCTCACTTTCTTTTCTATAAAGTTCAGTGTAGCTGGGTTTATGTTGAGGTCTTTGATCCACTTGGATTTGAATTTTGTGCAGGGCAATATGTATGGATCTATAGTATGCATTCTTCTGCATATTATCATCCAGTTATGGAGAAACACTCAAAGCAATCCCACTAAAATCAGGAATAGAGGAAGCCACTGATCTTGAGAACTCTCAACATCTGACTTCTTTCTTCTCCTTTTCCAGTTCAGCAGATGCATGATCAGTGTTGTCAGTGGCCAAACTTGAGGCCTTGAAGGGGGTGGGAGGTATTAGGTTGTGTCATTGGGTGGTTTAGAAGTATGTTGGGATGGAGAACTTCCTGGGATGCAGGATCTGCACTTACAAGAAAGTTGGAAATGCCTCAGGACTTGGGGACAGTAAATGTTCATGATAATTCTTGAGGCTTGTTTTTACTTTCTTTCTGTTGCTACAATAAAATACTCAGATAAAAAGCAACTTAGAGGCAGAAGAGTTCTATTTGTTCATATTTCCAGGTTACTATCCATCCTTCAGGAGCTCAGGGGAGATACTCAAACATGAACTTTGAAGCAATAACCATGAAGGAAGGCCATTACTGGTTTACTCTGGGGCTCATGCTGGGCTAGCTTTGTTTTAGAGCCTAGACACACAGAGTTTGTACCTGCAGTAGACTGGGCCTCCCATTATCAATTAATACTTGAGATAATCCCCTCAAACATGTCCACAAGCCTGCCACGGCATCTCCAGTGGAGTCTGCGTAGCATGCTGGAAGCTTGCTGCCAGACCTGAGGCAGAAATTTCTAGTACACTTGCCTCCCCTGTAGAAGGGTGTGTTCTTTTCCTACTGTGATTTCTTTCTAGCTACATGAGCTTATAGGAGCACAATGGACTGTTACAGATGCTCAGTCTCCCATGACCAGCACTCCCGGGTTCCCAGAAGAGAAGGTGCCTTTGGGACCCTCTGAGTTCCCCCCTCACTAGAGCTATGTGGAGGGTCCTAATGGAAAATCAGATGGGGGAGGGGAGGTTTGATGACACAATTGCAGAATGAAGAGTTGCTCTCAGAAGAAACAAAAACAGAAACCAATACCTTGCAAGTGGCTTTTCTTAAGAAAGCTTTAAAACCCAATCCAACAGATTCCTATGGCCACCCGATGGGTAGGAATTCTGATGAATACATACAGAGGAAACTTCATAAAATTCCCAAAAGATTAATGGCAATGGTCTATAAAGAATGGATGATGGGAACCACCTATATGGAAAGGACCTTACAAACTTCCTCTGGCCACTCCAGACCCTTTACCTTATACAGGAGTAAATGGTGAATTTGGAAATAGATGGGCAAATTATTTAGGAGAAAGAGTGTCATGTTACTACTCCCTTTCTTTTCATGAGAAATTAGCTAGGGCAAGACCACCCTGGTGTGTGTTAAGTAGGGAACAAAGAGAAAACATTATTAGACAACTGACTAAGCCTCTAGAGGAAATTAATAAGCAGAGTGATGCCTGGAGGAGAAAATGCTATGATTGAAGCTGGCCTCTTCTTACTATGGACCAGTTGATAGAGAGGGACTGAAGAGGGGAAAAGTACACAAAGAAAGAACATGAACAGGCCATGTACATTTATTACAAGGCTGGCACACAGAAAGAATTCAGGAGAGTGTGCAGAGGATTGATGGGTCTCAAATGCTGACCACAAGGCCTGTTGGTTTCCTACTCATGTCTGTCTGTCATGTACTGAGTTAATAATTTTGTCATGTACCATGTGCCACTGTGGATTTGTGAATTCTTGGGAGCCTTTGGGGCTGTATTTGTGCTTTGTTACTTTACTGAGGTAGTGAATTGTTTAAGAAATGAAAATATTATTGTTTAGGCAATTATGTGGGCATTATTTTCTTGTAATTTTGGCCTATAAAAGATTTGATGCTCTGCTAATAAATTGGCATTCAGCTCCACTACTGCCTAGTGGTGTAACTGTTTGTCCACCGCTGGTCCTTGCCCACCTGAGTACTAGAATCCCTGACCTCGCCCGACTGAGCCAGTCCATGGCAGAGGCCAACCTTATCTAAATAATCCTGCAAATGAGATTCTTTTCTCAAGTGACTCTAAGCTGCATCAAGTTGAAGGTTAAAGATAAATAGAATGAGGCTTAAGTCTATGGGCAAGGGAAGGCTAATTTTAATAATATCTATATAGTTTCTAGATATATATTATATTCTGAAGGCAAACGTAAGAAGTTGTATTAGGAGGTTTCTGGTCTGTACATTTGGGCCTATAGCCTCAAGGTTTAGGTTCGCAGACCCACAGACCCGCAGAGACACACAGATGCTTACAATAGTCTTAAGCTGATTGGCCTAAGGCCCAGGCATACAACTTGCTAACTCTTTACCCTTAAACTAACCCATGACTGTTATCTTGTTCAGCCATGTGGCTGGGTACCTTTTCTTAGAGCAGCATAGTTGTCCTCTGCTTCTTCCACCTTCTCTCTGGCATTCTGCTCTGTTCTTCCTGTTCCTAGAGTTCTCTTAGTCTGGTAGCCCCACCCACATATCCTGTCTGTCTTTGGCCAATCAGCACTTTTTATTAAACTCATAAGCAGGGATAATTATTTACAATGGAAAAACATAATCCCCTACAAGAAGTAACTCTTAATTCAGGCTGAATTTCCCCAGATGATCAGAAAACAAAAACAGATATACACAGCATCTGGTGAGTCATCATTAAGTAGTTGAGACAATAAGAGTGTTGAAAAGTTTCTTCCCTCTCTTCAGATGATGAAATATTTATTTTAATTTTTGTCACTAAAAGAAAAAAGGAACACAGGGGAGAGAGATAAAAAAAAAAAAAAAACAACTAGTAGCCTCCTTTGCCTAACCTAGCGACTGTTTAGTTAAACTAGAGATGTCTATGGCTTTTCATGGCTTTGCTTCAGTGTTCCACAATACAGTTAGTCTATAAACCAGATGTGTCTATTTATTTTATGATATTTATCCCTATAATGGATCCAATACTATGAATAGGAAGATCAAACCAAGCAACAGCAAACAAAATTATAATAATTGCAGGACAGCGTATGTAACCAGTAACATTTATAGGAAGTACTTTATAAAACAATGGTCACATAAGACTTGAAATTGGGAGTTGATTTCAACATTTAAGTCTGTTCTGTTTTGCATATGATGTGATTATTTCCACTGGCCTTTTCAGGATGCATTTCTACCACTTAGACTTATACTTGCAGGATTCAAATTTTCAGCTATAGAGAAATAAAACTGATTGCCAATCAGAAGTCAAGGTTTTAGTCAAACATGACACCAAGATGAAGCATTTATAAAAACTATGTAATTGATTCAAAAATAATGATAATAATAAAATAAAAGCATGGAGTGTTTTACACCTTTCCTCATACTTTAGCATAGGCATGCATTGAACAGTATTTTTGCAGTGTTCTTTCTACTGTGTAGGTAAACACAGACATATTGGGTTCTGGGAATAGATCTAGCACATTAACTGTACTTAATGAAGGAGTTCTGGAAACTCCAATTCATATGCAACAATTTGCCGGGCTCATAGTTGTGATCAATATCCAAAGTGAGAGAGTCTTATGGGTCTGAATTCCCAGTGTGATATCTCGACCATTTCTCCGAGGGATAGTCTCAGAACTGAATAGGAGAGCACCTGCTAATGTTGCCTGCTACAACACTGCTTATGCATGAAGAAAAATCCCCACATACCTGACACAAGAAGTGTGCTGTGACTATCAAGGGAAAGTCATTGATTTTGAGTTTATTTATATCCTGCCCTTTAGAAATTGGTTTTTATTCATCTCCATGCTATACTTTTGTAAATGGAATTTCTTTTCTGTAAAAGTTTACATGTGTGGTTTTATTATATTGAAGTTCTATTTCGAGTGTATTCAACTATATTCCCTAGGCATGCTGAAAGAAGATAGAAATTCTTTTAAGGGAGAGATTATTATTTTAACTGATGGTGTGGAGTAGAAAAAAAGAAAAGAATAATAATAACCATGAAAAGGAAAAGATATACCAAACACTTAAAGGTAATGCATCTAACACATAAAACCATGTGGACATCACTAAGTTTTTAACTTGGTGAAGAATAGCCAACTCTACAAGAAGTATTTCTGCACTAAAAACTCCTGAAGAGAAGAGATAACCCAATTCAACAGGGCAAGTGAAGAAAATAGCTTCCATAACCAAATGTCTAGTGCCACAAATGCTTAACAAAGTTAAACAAAGCAGATCTGGAAGACAGTTAATCAGAACAGAAAAATCTTCTGTTTTCTGAGATAAAGTAGATGTTTATTCCATTAACTGTTATGGAAAAATGCAAACAAACATCAAATCTGTGAAAGGCCAGAGCATAATTTTACCAAAGTCTGTTTGAGAGATAATTTATCTACACTGCGTAAAGATTTGTCATTGTTATTGATTTAATAAAAAGATAAACTGTAGGGATTCAATAAAAGCTTCAGAAGTTTTGGAGCTATCAGAGGGAATCTACCCATAGTCTATGTGGGGAATTAATAAAAACTCCAGAAGTTCCAGAGCTCTAACTACAGTCAGTCTAGGAGAATCAGAGAGTGGTAATTCAAACCTTTAATCCCAGCACAGGGAGTATCCTGGGAGTGGTGACCTACATCCTTAATCCCAATTTAGTTGAGGTCACTTCAGATTATAGAAGGAATTCCAGGCTCCCAAGCAGGCAGTGGTTGGGCCACACTGTAATTTACCAAGAGAGTATTTAATCTTAAGGCAGGCATAGAGTTGAGGGAAGCCAAGCCAAGGGAAGCAAGGCTGAGGAAGCTGGAAGACAGCTGGGTAAGATCTGACTGTAGTGTTTATTCTCTCTAATATCTCCGACTTCTTCAAAGATCTATCCCTGAGTCTCATTTACTCATGCGTCAGATGAACAGTCAGTAGGTAGGCAGAGAGAATAGGTAGGACTTTGAGGGAGAGAGAGGAGCTGGAAAATAATCTAGGCACACAGAACTTGGACATATTAGAAGAAGAGGCAAAAAGCCTCTAGACTAACAGAAAGAGATTAACTGAAGTTACAAGAGCTAGTTGGAATCAAACATAAGATAAAGATCAAGCTTTCATAGTTAATAAATCTCTGTGTCATTATTTGGGGGCTTGTGCCTCAAAAGTAAGTCTGACAAGAAAGATCTGCTGCAGACCAACTTGGTGAGGGCAACAAGCCTTTTGGACTTCTGCAGAGGTGAGGGCTATCAGCCACTAAGTCCTACTTTATCGTGTATGGGGACTCAAGGAAGATATGATGTGAAATCTCCCTTTCATTCAACCATTCACTTCTCATATAATCTTCTCATATAATCTTCTCATATAACATTTTCAAAATGTTATCTATGGCTAGAGTAGAAATTAGTAGCAAAAATCTTATGAAAGGCTCTCCTGGCCTTGTCTTACCTCCTTTACCTCCATTACCATTATTATTGATTTGGCTCTCACTGTACTTTTATGTTCTAGTTTCCATGGCTACAGGATAAAGTTATAGGATCTTGCTATAACTTGAGGAAAAAGCACCATACCACAGTGGTCGTGAAAATGACAATGTCTGAATGACAAAGGCACATCTTTTTCAGAAAAAAATCTTACAGGAAGTATGCAACCCCAATATATATAAACTTATTTCCTTTAAGTTTCAATCTGTTCTACTATATGAATAAATTCTTTATAATCAAATAAGTTTAAAGGAAAAACTAAATATATGAAAAAGATGAAATGTTTATATATTATTCTTGCTTGAGTCATGAGGCCTTGTATAGGTACATTTTAATTTATTCCCTAGTAGAAAGGACCCTTTCTGCTCAAATTCAATATTCCCTCTGGCAGTCTAGAGATGTTCACTACTAACCACATCCTTGGGGTAAGAAGGTCTGTGACTCAATGTGGACTTGTTTCTGGAGACAGTTTTATTAGGTAAAAATAGGGCCCAAATTTGAGGCCAATCACTATCAGATTTATGGACTCAAAGTGTCTACAGCAGGGAAGAAATATTTGAGTACATGGTTAATGTATAAAGGAACCCTGGGTGCCTCTTGTTTCTGAGTTCCCAGAAAAATTAAGTAAAAAAGTATGCAAAACTCAAATATTAACAAACAGCAATGATCTGTGTATCTTTGTATCAGTCCCTTTGCCTCAATGAGATTGGTGACATGTATATTATGAGCATCTTTTCCAAATAAAAAGGCTAGTACAACTTTAAGAAGATATTGACTACCTGGCCCACACACACTGAAGCCTTCCCAAAACAACAACATGTTTCCAAATGGCTCTAAGTCCCACTTTGTTATTATACTTAAGTTGATGAAAATAATTGATAAAGGGAGACTTAAGGGTTTTATGATTGCTGTTCTTTGGGAAGATTAATGTATGTTTAGTTCCCTTCTTTTAAAATAAACATAGAAGTTAGATTTAGAGCATTCAATAGATGGTGCAGTTTTATTTTCATTCATTTTTCTAAAAGATTGAAAATATCACTCAAATAATTTTCTTCTTGAATTTTGCTAGTCTGTTTTTCTCAAACAAATATTTTGAGAACTTTCTTAGTTAATAGTGTCTCCTTACTTATCATATTCTCTGATATATATTAAATTTGACTTGATATACTGAACAATTGATAACAGTGACCTTAGAATGAATATAATACAATCTCTCCTCATACAAATTTAATATTAATAGTTTTATGGATTTAATTCATCTTTAAACTGAAACTTTAAAAACGGTTTTCTTTTGTTTTGTTTTATTTTCCTGGGCCCTTGTTTTTAAATACTAGACCACTTTCTACAGCAGACCACTAAACATGTCACTAAAACCACTTTATAATTATTCCTTGTATAATGAAAGGAAACTATAGTACAAGAGTACTTTGAATAGTCGTGGAAAAAATTAAGACCCTTAATCTTAGTATTTTAGCAATTTCTGTTCAAAGATACCATATTTGGAATTTTAACCTGTACTGAACATGAGGCTCAAAACTCAATACAGAGATGTAAAACATGTGATACTTGCCTTGGCAGAGAAACAGTAACACTACATAAGTTTGGAACAAGACATATGAGTTTTGCTCTGTGTACATGGGGAGATTTATGCAGCCCTCTACTTTTCTTCTATTATATTCTTAAGCATACAAAGGGCATAGTCACTAGGTGTCTTGATGTTGCCTTGAGGTTCCAGGACACAAAGGAAAAACCAAAAACTCCATTTGAGAGTACTGTCATATCTCCTTGCTTCTCTGATGAGCTATAATTTGTCCTTTTTTTTTTTTTAAGCCAGAGTAATTCTCTTTATTTCTGCTATTTTTTTTAAAGCAGTTTCTTTGACAAAAATAGAGTCAAAATCTTGAATTTTCTCTTCAGTTAGTTTACTTACTTGATCTGGAACTTTCAAAGCAGTTATGAAGTCAGGAGTCCCAAGGCCAAGTGGGTACATGCCAGATGACCTAACCTGGAGTGGGGACAGTGTTCTTATCCACTCAGGGGCCACCTATAAACCATCTTCTTTACCCCAAAGCTCTGGGTTATTATGTGTGTCCTCTTGGACCCTTGGTAGTATAGAGATAAAACAGAGTGCTTCTCAGACACATGACCACAAGCTATAAAGGAAAATGCACACTTACAAAATCATCTCAGAAACCTACTGCCAGGGAAATTTCCAGGAATCCACAGGGATAACCCCACCTAAGACCCTAACAATAATGAACATGCCATCTACTGTAATCAGATTGGAGACTACCCTACTTGGCATCAGAGAACTTTATCCATTAACTAATGGAAGCAGATGCAGAGGTCCACAGCCAAGCAGTAGGTAGAATTCTGTAAATCCCCTTGGAGAAAGGGAGGAGGGTTTGCACAAACCAGAGGTTCAAGGTCATGACTGGGTAATCCACAGAGACAGCTGACCTGAGCTCCTGGGAACTCATGGACTCTGGACCAACAGTTAGGGAACCTGCCTGGGAATGACCTAGGCCTTCTGAATGTTTGTGATAGTTGTGTAGCTTTTTACTTATAAGGCTCCTAGCACTGAAATCAGGACTTGTCTCTGACACTTAGTTGGCTTTTGGAACCTGTTTCCCCATGCTGGATTACTTCACCCAGCCTTTATGCAGAAGAGGAGCTTGGTTCTACTTCAGCTCTATGTGTCATGTGTCAAGCCCATGGGAGGTCTGACTCTTTCTGAATGGAGACCTGAGATGGAGCAGATGGAAAGGGGGTGGGGTGGGAGTGGGGAGGAGAAACTAGAGAAGAAGAGGGAGGAAAAATTGTGGTCGGTATGTAAATAAATGAAAAAAGTTAAAAAATTAAATAAATTTAAAACAAACAAAAACCAAAATCATCTCACAACTACTAGCATAATATGCTTCAGAACTGAATTATCTGTTATATACTACATGTGTTTTTTTATTACCATTTGACATAAAAGATCATTGCCATGGCTTTTTCAACATTTTTATGGATTGTTATCTTTAATTCATAATTTAAAAATATTTAATTTTAACCCTAATTAGTGCTAAGTTAAGATAATGCCTTTATTACCAAATTTTATAGGTCCCCTGAATTCTACAGTTTCATTTAGACACTGCTGTTCTTGCCCTTTAGAAAATAAATACCCTGATCAACATAAAAGGCAATCTTAGTACTTTATTAATTAAGGTTGCTTTTACAATATTAATGCCACACTGTTTCAACATATATAAATTACACTCATTCTCAAAATTTACCGTTATGTTCAAGATTCCTTTAGGTACCTTTTTCTTGCTTATTATTATGTTGGCTGGGGACTTTCTAGAAACCATCTTTCAAGCAAAAGTTTACTTATAATTCAGAGAAAGTAATTCCAACTTACACATTCGTTTTTTGTCACACATAAAAATGATTTGGAGATGTCATAACTTTCACTTGCAAATAAGTCTACTCATTAACTGGTATTACCAATCTTGGCTAGGGAATATTTTGAATAAAATTTGTTATTGCTTAAAAACCCAGTCTAAATATCCTAATTATTGTTAGTCCAAACCTCACCTTTGATTCTCTAAAAATTACTGAAGATTTCATTAACATTTAAGTAATAACTCAGGGAAAATAAAACACATTGTTTTATGATTTAGCAGTCATCTATAAAACCTTTGTGTTTGGTTTAAGAACAATATATACATGTGTGTGTGTGTGTGTGTGTGTGTGTGTGTGTGTGTGTGTGTGTGTGTGTGTGTGTGTGTGTGTGTGTGTGTGTGTTAAAATGATAGTTACCCTCTGGCTGCTTCTCAAATCCCACCCACCAGTCTGCATTGTTTGGGGTTATTCTATTGAGTTTTCCTCATAAACAGTAAAAATATTCACAAATTCTTATATCAAATAAGATTTGGTGTAAAAAGAAAAATGGTGATCGTTGATTAAAATTAGGCCAGTTAAGGAAAGGAAAATATGAAAGGGGTATAAACCACAGGAAAACAGGGGTATGGGGAGTTGGACCTTAGATTCTAGATACTTAGAACTTAGATACTTAGTACCTTGATACAAAAGTTCTCTAAGATCCAATTATTATAAATGTGAATGCATATTCACAGTATAGTTAATTTAAAATTTGCTAAGCTGTCTTTCACTGTTTTCTTCAGCTTAGCTTTTCTACTAATTGTATTCACATTGTTAGTTGAGGCTGTGTGAAATGGTTAGAGTCCCCTTGGAAGTTCATTTGACCAAGTTTTCATCATTTTTTGAAATGGATGAGCCTCATTAATGCCTGCTACTCTGAGTTTCTAAAGAAACTGACCTGAATTTTCACTTAGAACTTATCAACCTGCGATAATAAACATGTTAAAGTATCTTCTAGACATTAGTATTAAGCCCATTGTTAGACACAGAAATTGTATCTTCAAAAATTATTATAGCCAAAAAAATGGAAATCAGGACAAAAGCATGGTAAAAGAGGAAACATTTGTTTGAGAGGAGTCATCTAAGGTTGGGTAAGATACGTGCATTAAACTTTTTAGCTTACTTTCGAGAAAGAGTGTGGGTTCAGTTAGTTTAACATTTACATTATAAAAGTAGTAGCACAGCTGCTTTAAAGGCTAAGACATATAATGCAATTAAGTGTGTAAATATTTGTTTAGTTGCATAATGATTTTTTAAAATATTTTTCTATTAAAATTATGTGGACTATAGTTTTCTTAGCCTAATAAACAATACTCAGGAAAGTTGCCTATTACACCATCATTCCAATGAAGAGGTAGCCTATAGAATGGAAAGAAAATTTTATAACCTATGCATCTGACAGAGAGTAGGTGTCAAGAATATACAAAGGACTCACAAAATCATACACCAAGGAAAAAATAGTCAAAAATTGAGGCATGAAACTGATGGCTACCCTTGGTTGTCAACTTGACACACCTAGAAACATAGATTTTAGCTGGAGAAATTTGCCTATCATATTAGCCCATTGGTACAGATTACTGGCATTTTCTTGGTTGTTGATTGATAGATGAGAAGTAAACCTATGTGGACAATAGCCATCTCTGAGCAGATGGTCCTGAGCTTTATAAGAAAAGTGACTGAGGAGAAACAGGACTGCAATCCAGTGAGTGTTTTACCTCCCTAGTCTCTGCTCAGTTCCTACCTTGAGTTTCTGCTTGACTTTCCTCAATGATGGCCTATGACCTATGCTCCAAATAAACCCTTTCCTTTCCTATGTTGCTTTTGTTTTATTAAAGCAATAAAAGCAAAGTAGAATGGAAATATATATCAGGAGCACGGGGTATTGCTTTGATTAACCTGATCATGTTTGGGGGCAGGAAGGATTGTGCAAAGATTTTGGAGCTTTGAGCCAGAAAAGGCCATTGTGTGCTTAGAGCTTAATAAGATATTCTGGAAGCTTTGAGGATAATGCTATGACAAGTGTGGATGCTGGAGGCTTGGCTTGTGATTTCAGAAAGAGGTCTATAAATCCTCAAAGCACTCTTGGCTTTTCATGTAATAATTTTAGAATCAGTATTTCCTGGTCATTTGGGGCTAAAGAATCGACTGTGGTAAAGAAGAGAATGGTACCACTTATGTGAAATCTTTGCTTTACTAAGCTAGTTAACTGAGGCTGAAAGAGGAGTTTTGACTAATAAGAGACCACATCATTGAGGTAAAATCTTGGAGGTATTTCCTCAGGGTCTGGATGCAGAATCTGTGGTCCAGAGTGGGCCAATTTTATATATCAAGCTAGTAGCTGAACTTGGCCATGTGTTAGGCTCTCTTCTCTCACACGTTATTGACTTTTAAGGCTTGAAAAGCTCAAGGACAGTAGTTGAGGGTTATCACTAACGTGGCAGGGTTGAAGTCACTATAGAGAGGCCAGGAGGCCATCAGTGAAAATTTCATCTAGGTTGCAGTGGAGGCCTCAGAACTGAAGGGAACATGAAAAGAAACTGAATACTGGTGCTGTAAAAGCGATGGAGAGACCACTGTAAAGTTTCAGCCACAGTTGATGTGGAAAGCCCGGGATATTGAAAATTACAGGACTATAGGATGATCACCAAGGACAGTGGCAGTTGTATTATGGAGCTAAGTGGAGCCTACCAGACAATCTATGTGTTACAAATGGCAAAGCTGAAGAAGTGTGACTGAGCATGATTTTGGATCCCATAAGATCATGATCAAGTCCTAGATGCTAGATATTGACCTAGTATTTACACTCTTTGAATTTAGTTTTACATGTGTGTCCTGGTTCTTCCTTTAAAAATAAGGAAGTATGCAATTTATTTTTGATTTCATAGGAAGCTACAATTAAGAACTTTGGACTTTTAAAGAATCATTAAACCTTTAAAGCACTAAAAAATTATAAATACTTTTTAGAGATTATTAAACATTTATTAATTGGAAAAACATTTATATATTTTTATCATGTATATTTTAATTATTTTATACCTCCCAAAATTCCTGACAGATCATCTTTATCTCACAACCCACCTAGCTTTTTTCTCTCTAAAACAAAAATAAAAAAACAATAAATACATACAAAATATCCCCACAAAACAGAAAATCAAAGTAAACATTCAAAAACACAATAATACAAAATATTCTCAAACAAAGCAAAATGAGAAAAAAATTTCTATAAAATCTACTGAATTTATTTGTGTTAGTCAGTTTTTCCTGGGCAGGCGATCTACTCTGAGGAGTAGACACTATGGTAAGAAATATACTCAGTGAGACATTATGATAAGAAAATAATTTTTCCTTTGCCAAGAGATATCAGTTGTAGATAGTTTCTTAGTATCTTAGTTAGGGGGAGAAACTTGTATGCACTTCCACTTCTCAGTGATGGACTCCCTCTGTCTTGAACCTGTTTGTACATACTGCCACAGTCTCTTTGAGTCACATAAAGATATCACTTTAAGCCATACTCTTTCTTTTCTTCTTTGTTCCTGAGACCTAATGCTAATATCATAATATGAAACACTGATTTATGTATCCATCCATCCTTTTGTGCTTGAAAGACAGTTTTCATGGAATAATTCATCATCTTTGGAAATAGCCATTTACTCTTCTACTTAGATCCTAGAGCCTTAAGGAGAGGGTTTGATGAAGATCTCTCACTTAAAGCTGACTGTTCTAAATTCACTTACTCTCTGCATATTCCCCAGTCGTGGATCTCTGTGATAATTTCCAGCACCTGATGGAAAAAGTTTCTCTGATAAGATGTGAAGGAGGTATTGAAAGTTGTGATCACACACTGACAACTGGAGACCTAGAGCCTCCTGCCCAGTCCACAGCTGACTAAGAGGTAAGTGACACCCTGAGCCAAAAGAAGGGAAATACATATAAGCTACCACCAAAAATAACAGGAAATAACAATCATTGGTCATTAATATCCCTTAATATCAATGTACTCAATTCACCTATAAAAAGACATGCCTTAACATGATAGATACAAAAAAGGAAGCCATTCCTCAGCTGTATACAAGAACCACACCTCAACTTCAAAGACAGATACAGGCTCAGACTAAAGGGTTGGGAAAAGACTTTCCAATCAAAGGTCCTAAGAAACAAGCTGGTGTAGTCATACTAATATTTAACAAAATAGACTTCAAACTAAAATCAATCAAAAAGAGACAAGGACAGACGCTATTTATTCATCTCAAGAAAAATCTACCAAAAGGAAGTCTCAATCCTGAATATTTATGCCCCCAACACAAGGGTACCTACATATATTAAAGAAACACTACTAAACCTCACATCAAACCCCACCCACTAATAGTGGAAGACTTCAATACCCCATTTTACCCTTGTATGGGTCAACCAGAAAGAAACTCAACAGAGAAATAAGGGATCTAACAGATATTATAATGAAATGGACCTAATTATTATATACAGAAATTTCCACCCAAACACACACACACAAAAATACATATTTTTCAACACCCTATGGAACTTTCTCAGAAATTGACCATATACTCAGAAATAATGTAAATATCAAAAGATATTTAAAAAATGAGACTAACTCCTTTAACTCCTTGTATCATATCAGACCACCATGGTCTAAAGTTAGAGTTAAACAACAACAAAAATTATAGAAAGCCTACAAATTCATGGAAACTGAACATCTCTTAATTGAACTGCTTCTGGGTCAAGGAAGAAATTTAAAAAGAAATCAAAGACTTCCTAGAATTTAGTGAAAATAAATCCTCAACATATCCAAACTTACAGGATACAATAAAAAACACTGTTAAGAGGAAAACTCATAGCACTAGATGCCTATATGAAAAGCCTAGAAAAATCTCACACAAGAGACTTAACAGCACAGCTGAAGGCTTTAAAACAATTAGAAGGAAACTCACTTAGAAGAAGTAGACAGCAGGAAATAATCAAACTTAGCGCTGAACTCAAGACAATAGAAAAAAAGAGAATAATGCAAAGAATCAATGAATCAAAGAGTTGTTTCTTTGAGAAAATCAACAAGTTAAATAAACCCTTTTCCAAACTAACAAAAAAGCAGAGAGAGTATCCAAATTAACAGAACTGGAAATGAAAAGGGGGATATAACAACAGACACCCAGGAAATCCAGAAGATTATCAGGTCATACTTTGAAAATCTATGTTCCACTAAAATGGAAATCCTAAAATAAATGGACAGTTTTCTGGACAGGTACCACTTACCAAAACTAAATCAAGATAACATAAACAGAGCAATAACCACAAAGGAAATTGAAGATGTTATTAAAAATCTCCCAAGTAAAAAAAGGCCAGGACCAGATTATTTCAGTGCAGAATTCTACCAGACATTCAAAGAAGAACTAATACCAATACTCCTAAACTGTTCCATGCAGTAGAAACTGAAGGAACATTGCTAAACTCTTTTTATGGGGCCACAATCACCCTGATTCCCAAGCCACTCAAAGGTGCAATCGCCCTCAACAACATTGTTGCAAAAATACTCAAAAAAAATCTGCCAAAACGAAGCCAATATCATATCAAAAAAAAAAAAATCATCTACTATGATCAAGTAGGCTTCCTCCTAGAGACGTAGAGATGGTACAACATATGAAAAACTGTGAATGTCATCCAGCATATAAACAAAATGAAAGAAAAAAAAACACATAATAATTTCCTTAGATGCTGAAAAAGCCTTTGACAAAATCCAACATTCCTTCATGATTAAATTCCTGGAGAGATCAAAATACAGGGAAAATATTTACATATAATAAAGGCGATACACAGCAAGCTGAAAACCAACATCAAACTAAATGGAGAAACACTCAAAGCTATCCCACTAAAAACAAAGACAAGCTATCCTCTCTCTCCTTATCTATTCAATAAATTTCTTGAAGTTTTAGCTAAAGCAATAAGAGAACAAAAGGAGATTAAGGGGTTACAAATTGGAAAGGAAGAAGTCAAACTATCTCTATTTGCAAATGATATGATCATATACATAAGTGACCCCCAAAATTCTACCAGGGAATTCCTACAGTTGATAAACACCTTCATCAATGTAGCAAAGTATGAGATTAATTCAAAAAAAAAAAATCAATAGCCCTCCTATACTCTAAGGATAAAAGGGCTGAAAAAGAAATAGAAAAACATCACCCTTCATAAGAGCTGCAAATAGCATTAAAGATCTTGGCATAACTCTAATTAAATAAGTAGCAGACCTGCTTGACAAAAACTTTAAGTCACTGAAAAAAGAAATTGAAGACAATATCAGAAAATGGAAAGATCTCCCATGCTTATGGATAGGTTGGATCAACAGAGTAAAATCATCATAGTAAAAATGGCAATTTTATCAAAAGCAACATACACATTCAATGCAATTTCCATTAAAATCCCAACACAATTTTATAAAAACCTTGAAAGAACAATAATCAACTTCATATGAAATAACAGGAAACCCAAGATTGCCAAAACAATTCTGCTCAATAAAAGAACTTAAGGAGGAAATACCATCCCGGACATCAAGATATACTATAGAGTTACAGTAACAAAAACAGCCTGGTACTGACATAAAAACAGACTTGTGGATCAATGGAATAAAATCAAAGATCCAAACATTAACCCACACACCTATGAACACCTGATTTGACAAAGAGGCCAAAAATATTCAATGAAAAAAAATAGTATCTTCAATAATTGGTGTTGGCATAACTGGATGGTATAGTATGTAGAAAAATGCAAATAGATCCAAACCTATCACCCTGCACAAAACTCAAATCCAAGTGGATCCAAGACCTCAACATAAACCCAGCTACACTGAACTTTATAGAAAAGAAAGTGAGAAATACCCTCCAACACATTGGCACAGGTGATCACTTCCTAAATATAACACCAGTAGAACAGACACTAAGAACAACAATCAATAAGTGGGACCTCCTGAAACTGAGAAGCTTCTGTAAGACAAAGGACACAGTCAATAAGAGAAAAATGACAGCCTACAGAATGGGAAAAGATCTTCACCAACCCTATATCTGACAGGAGCCTGATCTCTAAAATATATAGAGAACTCAAGAAACTAGAGCCCAAATTCCTAAATAACCCAATTAAAAAATGGGGTTCAGAGCTAAAAAAGGAATTCTCAACAGAAGAATTACAAATGGCTGAAAGACACTTTAAAAATTGCTTAACATAATTGGCGATCAGAGAAATACAAATCAAAACAACTTTTGAGATACCACCTAATACCTGTCAGAATGCCTAAGAACAAAAACTCAGATAACAGCCTATTCTTGAGAGGATGTGGGGCAAGGGGATCACTTTTTCATTGTTGGTGGGAGTGTAAACTTGTGCAACCACTCTGGAAGGCAGTATCGCAGGAAAACCGGGAATCAATCTCCCCAAGGATCAAGCAATACCACTATTGGGCATATAGCCAGACAATGAACATTCATGCTCCAAAAGCATTAGTTCAACTATGCTCAAAGCAGCATTATTCGTAGTACCAAAACCTGGATATGACCTAGATGCCCCTCAACTGAAGAATGGATTAACAAATTGTGGTACATCTACACAATGATACTACTCAGCAGGAAAAAAAAAAAAAAAAAGATATTCTAAAATTTGCAGGTAAATGGATGGACTTAGAGAATATCCCTCCTAAGCCTCAGGTATCACAAACTAAGAAAGAAAGGCATGGAATGTACTCACTCATAAGTGCATTTTAGACAAAAAGCAAAGAATACCCAAACTGCAAACCACAATCCCTGAGCAGCGTAGGATCAGAAGGAATTTTAAGAAGACACCCAGAGAATCCCCTAAGAAGAGAAAATTACCTTAACAAATTGGGGTCTTCAGGGGCTGCAACCAAGAAGAGCTGCCACCAAATCATGAGCGGATATGGTTGAGTGAGAGAAGCCACAAAGAGAGGGAAAAAAAAGAGACAGATATCTTGATAGGGAAAGCCAATGTGGGGATGGAAAGAGGCCAGGTGCTAGGGAAACCTTCAAGAACACACAGAATGTCCCTGGCTAGGTCTCCAGCCAATAGTGGAGGGGGTGCCTAAACAGGACTTCCCCTATAACCAAATGAACAACTACTCTATCATCACAGAACCTACATCCAAAAATGAATAGAGGTGGAGGCAGAGATCCATAGCTGAGCACTGGGCTGAGCTCCTGTTCAAGCTGAGAGTAGGGAGGAAGAGTCTGTATGATCAAGGGATGGGGATTATAAGGAAAATTCCAACAGTGATGGCTGGCTGGAGCTCTGGGGAGCTTATTGAATGGAGAATAGCCACTGGAGATCCATCTGGAAATGGATCTAGGCCCTCCAAGGGTAGGCAACTATCAACTGGCATGGACAGAATGTGGAGCCTTGAGAGGTGGGATAAGACTATGTTTCCATGCATGGGCTGGCACCTTGGAACCCATTCCCTACAGAGAAACACCTAACCCAAACTTGACTTTGGGAGGAGGATATCAGACTTGCCTTGAATGGATGTGCCATGCTGAGCTGACTCATCTTGGGACTTCTTGCCACTTTGGGGGAGGGAATGTGTGTATGGGGAGGTGGGAAGACTGAAGGCTGACTGGGAGTGATTGGGAGGAGGGCAGGGAGGGGGAGCAGGGGGATTCATAGATAAAAAATACATTTTTATAAAAAATTAAATGAAATAAAATAAAATGTTGGCAAAGATAAAAAGAAAGTTGTTTTGTATTTTTTTATTATGATATTAACATGAGGTCTTAGGAACAAAAAGAAGGGAAAGGGTATGGTTTAAAGTCACGTATTTGTTTCATACATTGGCAAAAGATATACTGGTAGTGGTTATTACTGGTTGTCAATTTGACATACCTGTGAAGAAGAAACCTCAACTGCCTTGGCCTGTGGGGTCTAACAACATGGACCTAAAGAGGGGGCAGAAAAATGAAGGGACAAGAAACATGAAGAACAAGACCAAGACAGGTTTCTGATCAAGCTCTAAAACTATTATTCTCAGCAGTACATATAGTTCTTTAGGGGGAGGCAAGGTTAAGCAAGTGAGGAGTTTACACAGCTTCAGGCTATTCCACAAACAGGATGTGTTGTCATGAAAACCTATCTAATCTTACCTATTGTTCAACCATAGGCAGTTCACCTTATTCCTGGATGGAACTCAACTAGTTATGTTAACAGCAGGGAGGCCACCTGGATTCTGGAGAGGAATTCATCCAGGGAAAAGGAAGCTTAAGATGCTGGTCCCAAAACGGCATCACCACTGCTAAGGCTTTTCTGGCTCCTGGCACTTATAAAAAGAATTGCCTCAATCAGTTTGTCCTATGAGCACACATGTGGGACAGTTTTTTGTTGTTCGTTTTTGTTTTGTTTTGTTTTGTTTTTTTGTTTTGTTTTGTTTTGTTTTGTTTTGTTTTGTTTTGTTTTGTTTTGTTTTGTTTTGTTTTGACTGCTAGCTGGTAGAGGTTGTCTAAGTCCCTGGGCAAATAGTACTGATCTGTAAGAACAGTAAGAAAAAGCTAAGCAGATGTAAGAGTCAGTCATCAGCATTCCTATATGATCCCTGTTTCAGTTGGGCCTACAGGTTCCTAACCTGATTTCCCTCAGTGATATACTGTGATGTGGAAGTGTAAGATGATATGAATCACTTTTTCCCCACATTGGTTTGGATAAGTGGTCTATCATAGTAATATAATGAAAACAAGAACAAAAATGAAACAAATTCTCAAAAGAAGAAATAAATATTTTTTTTAAATCTTTAACATCTTTAGGTATTGGAGAAATTCAAATTAAAACTACATTGAGATTTCATGTTATCCTGGGAAGAATGTATAAGACAAAGACAGCAAATGCTGTCATGGATATGGGAATGGGGAAATACACATTCATTATTGGTAGGAGTGCAGCCACTATGCAAATTAGTATTGAGTTTCCACAAAATGTTAGAAATAGATCCATCATGTTATCCAGAAATTCCGTTCCTGGGCCTATTTCTAAAGAGCTGTTTCTATATTCTCAAATAAACATACTTGCTCTTCCATGATTATTTCTGCTCTATTCGCAAGATCCAGTAAATGGAGAGAGCCTAGACATTCATAAATTGATAAATGGATAATGAAAGTTGGTTCATATATGCAATAGAATATTATTCAGCTGTAAAGAAAAATTAAATGTGCAGGTAAATGGATGGAACTGGATTGGATCATCCTGGGCAAGGTAACCCAGACCCAGAAAGCCAATTGGATCCTCTTCTTTCTGTGATGTGAATGCTGGCATCAAATCTTTAAATCTATGTTTCATTTTGAATACCAGTACAGGCCAGGGGACTAATAAGGGCCTATAAATGGGATTTGAGAAAGGTTATAAAAGGGTAAAAAAGGATAATGGACCAGGAAAAGCCAAATGGACTGAGGAACGGAAGAGCAGAGTAGAGGGTGAATATATGGGAGAATAACTAACACCAACGACCTTGGACAACACCATACGGAAATGTGGTACCACAAAACTTTCTAAACATGCTTCCTATAATCTACATTCTGTGTGTGTCTCTTTCTTATTGTCTCTATCTATCTATCTCGGTCTCTCTGTCTCAGCCTCTCTCTCTTTTATTAAAATTAAGCATTCAAAAGACAGTAATTTTAATATGTAATTTTTTTTATTCATTTGTTTTTTAACTCCAAAATGTAGTTGTCATAGGTTTGCTTCTCTGATTTTAGGAAGTCTAGGGGCATAATCAATTTTGCCCTCTGCTTTCAAAAGTTTATAAAAGACTGTAGTGATTACCACAAATGAACTATATTTCCAAGGCTATACAGACCTTATCATCTCCTAAACAGCCCTGTTTTTCTGTGTCTCATATAGTTCAACAGGATGCCAATGGCTCGGCAGAGCATAGAAAAACAAACACATTTTGACTTTTCTCTGTCACATAACAGATACCCAAGTAGTTCAATACAACTCCAAATATACTAAAAAATAACTTTCAAATTGATAAGGCCTGTCATACAAACAGCTCAGAACTGAAAAATAAAGCTGTTCACCAAATAGCAGCCATTAAAAAAAAAAAAATGATTTTAAAGGAACCAAAACAGCTCCAAGGGATCCCCAAACTAAACGAAAGCAACAGCCAAAGAGCACAGATTAGGCAGAAATTTACCAAGGGTCAAGCCAGGGATTCATCTCTCTGCTTCACCAAATAAATGTGGAGACCAGCTACTGCCAGCTGAAGTAGAAAGATAAGAAAAGTCCCTGCAATAAAGAGATTGTAGCAGCTGCATGGGACATTCAATCTTCCTCTCCTTCCAGGGACAGCTTACTGAGAGTTGATGACACCCCAAATGTGTCTTTTTTTTCCCAGTCATAGCTTGCCAAAGTTGTTATCAACATTGTGAAGATCAAAGCCTGAACCTCTGTATCAGCTAAGCCACCTGTCTGCAGTAGACCAACTAAAGAGATAAGTAACAGTGAAAAACAGACGCAGGAATTTTATTCAGGGTGACCACTTTGGGAAAAGTAACAAATGAATAGGCACATGATGCCCAAATCCATATTGTCTATATTTAAGATTGTGATCTGAGGTTAATGTTTAAATTGATAGCAAGAAGAAGCACAGATAAGCAATCCTGGTCATGGTGGTCTTGCCACTCAGTGAGCCATCCTTGTCTGTCTCCAGTTTCTCCAGGAAGGTAGTCTGACTAGTTGTCAAAACCATGTGAAATATTTTGGGAGACGAACTCCTCTGACTTGAAAAAGCCTTCAGTCTTTTATTCTTCCAGCATGACTTTCTGGGAAAATTCTCATTTCTTAGGAAACCTTGTTTCACAAGTCTGATATCTAAAGGGAGAAATACAAAGTACCTTTAGTAACTTTGCTTTTGCCAAGATAGATTAACCACCATAATCTTATAATTAGCCTTAGGATGTTGTGCCCTGTTTCTTTCAACAATTCCCCAAATTTGATATAGTATCTAAGAGGTTCTATTTTGGCCAACATTAGCTGACAATTCTTATGCTTTCTTTTTGACAGCTTATTTGTGTGTACTCTGTAAAGGGTATCCTGTGTCATTTCGTGCTCACTGTTTCTGTGAGTTGTTTACCTTCACCTTTATTAATCATGCAATAGTATGTAATTGATCTTATGTTTTAACATATCATAAAGAGACTGGGACAGACCCACTTAGAATATCTGTTAATTTTTGTCTCAAGAATGCTACAGAGGTTTTCATGAGACGGTTGATGAAAGACCTCAGGGGTAGGGTGCTCCCCTTGTCCTATGCCTGACACCAGAGTTATGCTCACTGTGTTGGTTTTCACGTGTTAATTCTGCACTGAGTTTTAAATATTTGCATACATTAGACAGAAGCAAAAGAGTTTTGCTTTCCAAATTGCTTATCCCCAAAGATAATGATTTCACAGAGAGGGTTGTCTGTTCATGCCAAGCACATTTCTTATTAATTAGAAAACCTACAGAGCTTCCTTGATCTGGCCATCTGAGGGCTAAGGACTTCAATACATTATTAGGGGACCTTGTTCTGATTAGAATCCTACCTAGTTGTACCTACATTCATGGTCATGCTCTAGATTTATAGTTTTAGCTTCAGAATGGAAAATAATCTGGCTCCAGATAAAATGTATAAGTAACTTCAAAAAATCTTATTACATTGCCATTTAAAAATATAATTTTTAAATAGCCTCATAAAACTCAATTATTTCAGAATACACGCAATCTAGGGACTAAAGATCCATGGAGACAGTTCCTCTGATATTGCCATTGGCTGTTTGTGTTCACATTAGATTTCCTTTCCACTGTACTGTGAGTTTAAAATCACTTGTGCCTTATAAACAAAATCAGTAAGTGCCACTGGGCATGAGTACATGCAGGACAACAAAAACTAGCACAATGTAGGTTAGAGGATTTTATTTTTCATTGGTTTCCTTCAAAATAAACTCTATAGTAGAAAAGGAAGAATGGTGTGAAATTATCCTCCCTTTCATTTCTTTGTGAAACGCTTCAGTCTGTAGATGCATTTAATTATTGATGGCAGAACATTTAAAATAAAGAAAAGTGCTTCACAGTAAATGGGGACATGCTCTGGTAAAGGACTCCCCGGATCTAAGGGGTCAATTATATCTGGTAGTAATATCATTCTACATATTGCTGTGTAAATTAGGAAATAGGCTCCACCATGAGAGGCTATTGTTTACAAAAGAAAAGAAATCAAAAGATGTAACTAGCGTTTTACTTTATCTTCATCGTTCTGGTATCATCCAGATTTCCTTTGTAACACTCAGCTCAAAGTTCAGTATGTGACCATTGGGAACATTAAAGTTTTCAATGAGCAATGTGCAAACACCCACCCATGTAAGGCCCCCTCCCCAAGAAGTAGAGTTAACAGCAGCGCGTTGCAAGTAAACCTCCCTAAGACATATTAACAAGACAGTAAAGATTAACTCCGTAAGATGCTTGAGATAAAGACAAGGGAATGTAGTCAGGTAACTTTCACAATATATGTCAACAGGGCAGAGGGGGGGAAGGGAGGAGAAGCAGTTACTTAGCTATGGGATCAGGCCCAGCCTGATCAGGGAAAGAATTCCAAAAAGAAGATAAAGAACAAAAGAAACAGCAGGCCTGGGGGCGAGTGATAACCAGGTTGTTTGGTCAGGCCGGATGGCAACCTGGGGGCCCTCACCCCTCACCCCTCAACGGGCGGTTTCATTCAAACCAGCCAATGGAAACTTTGTAACTTCGCCTTTGCCTCTGTACGCATGATTTTGCTTCCCTAACCCTATAAAAAGGCCCTAAACAGAGGGCTGGGCGCGCCAACCATCCCAAATGGCTCGGTAGCCCGCAGGTCCTGCGTTATTCAATAAAACCTCGTGCTGTTTGCAGCTGATCTGTGGCTCGGTCCTCCTTGGGTCATAGGGTCTCCTTCCGAGGAAAGGTCCGTTTCGGGGGTCCCTAACCCCCGGGGGTCTTTCATTTGGGGGCTCTTCCGGGATTTGAGACCCCCACTCAGGGACCACCGACTCACTGTCAGGAGGTAAGCTGGCCAGCGTTTTGTTCGTTGTCTATGGCTGTGTCTGAACTTGTCTATGGCTGTGTCTGAACTTGTCTATGGCTGTGTCTGAACTTGTCTGTGGCTGTGTCTGAATGAACTTGTCTGTGGCGGTGTTGTCTGAACTTGTTTTCTGTGAATCTGCGCACGCGTTTGGTTCGATCGGGTCCATTTGTATTTGGCGGGGGCCAGAAGGGGCTGACGAGCTCAGAACTTCTCCCTCGCAGCCCTAGAAGACGTTCTAGAGGCATTTGTAGTCCCGCCGGGCGGGACATTTGGGTCCTTCGGGACATAGAGCTCGCTTTGGAGTGGCAGTCCTTTGGAGCTCAGCCCGTATCAGAAGGATACGTGGTTTTGGTAGGAGAGGGGGGGGAATCCGGACCCCCCCCAAGTCTCCGTTTGAGGTTTTGCTTTCGGTTTTAGGCCGAAGCCGCGCAGCGCCTTTGTTCTGTGTTTGAGTGTTCTGTGTTTGAGTGTATCTTTGTCTGTTCTACTAACCTTACTCAGTCTTAAAATCATAGGACAGATGATAACCACCCTGCCCCCGAGTGTTGCAGCTCCCCCCTCCCTCCTCTCCTCCGCTGCCCCCGCGGCGGGGCTCGCGCGCGCGCATGGGAGGTCGGGTCGCATGGCTCGGGCGGGAAGAGGTTGGGCCGGCCCGCCCCTCCTGCAGCGTGACCACGCTCGCAGGTACGGGGCACACGGGTCAGCCTAGCCGGCGCAGACCCGTCCACCTGCGCGCGTCTCCGGCCGCAGAGGTTGCGCGCTTTCGGGCGCGCGCAGGCGGAGCAGGAGATAGGGTCTGGCCAGCCACGGGCTGCCGCAAGCACACTTCTGCCATGGCGGCGCCGCGACCGGCTCCGGGACAGCTGGGAAGACCGGCCGCGCGTCTCCGGCCGCAGTGCGCGCGCGCACGGGCAGGACCGGGAATTAGGCTGATGGGCACTTCCGCCGTGACCAGCTCCCTCCCCCTGGGCCCCTAGCCTGGGTCGGAGCAGCCTGAACTTGGTAGATGCTTCCAAGGCTCCTGGGGTACCTGGTAGAGCAGCTTGACTTTCCCTTAAAGTCCTCTGCCTACCGGGAGTCTCAGATCCGACAGGACCCACAGAGGCTCCTCCTCCACCCGTTATAGGCATCCCCCTGGTGCCACTGGGAATGAAACTGGCAAGGGACCAGGACCCCGAGAGAGCCGGGCCACCTAAGGGCGTTGCCAGCACTCCTGTTAAACTATGTTCTCTTATCAGCCTACTTGGGAGAATCTCTTTACCCCTGAGGAAAAAGATCGGATCTTATTAGCAGCTTGGAAACTGGCCCCCAGCTCGGACGCCACCCCGATGCAGTTGCCTAACCTAGACGTCCCCATTGGGAAGGTAGGAGACACCTATTAACTCTGTCGCCAGGCTCTGATGCACCAATTAATCTGGCCAAGGTAAGAAAAAGAGATGTAAAAGTCTGATAAATTCCCCTCTGAGTTTTTAGTGAGGCTAGTAAAGGTCTATCAGAGAGGTACACTGTTTGCTCTAGAATCGGAAGAATAGGGGGGCGTTAAGAAAGTCCTTTATAAAACAGTCAGCAATAGGTATTCAAAGAAAGTTTCAGAAAATGGGTGGCTTACAAGATATGGCCTTGAGACTTAGTTAGAGAGGCTAGAAAGTGTTTTGAGAGAGAGAGAGGAGAACAGCGGAAGCGAGATGTGTATAGAGAGAGAGAGAGAGAAAAAAGAAAAACCGATAGATGAACGAGGGAATGGGGAGGAATCTTGGCTGCCTTGGTTGGCAGGCAGGGGAGACAGTAGAGCTTGGGCCCGCACCAGAAGCTCAGAAGAATACCGAGCTAGTGGGGACTGCCCCAAGAAAAAGAAGCCTGCGGCTAATACAGCCAGCCTTCTGAATCCCCTCCTGAACCTTTAATGTGGAGGGGACCCCAAGTGACTTTGAAACGGACACGGGAATGGTTAGGTTCCCTCTCCAACAAGAAATCATTAGTCCAGGATGTCAGCAGTGCAGACATAGGGCGTGGACGACTAAAAGAACAATGGACTTTAAAGAAAAAAAAAATGCAGCACTCTTTCCTAGTGACTCCAGAGTGCCCAGAGAGACTTGCTTACCAAACTGGGGGCAAAGATCACCTTTAACCCCCAGGGGCCCAAGGTAAAATTCACTAACCCTCTAGTCAGCAAGCCTGCTGTAACCAATTCAGGCCTTCCCGGAGGAGAGGCATGAGTAGAAACGGCTAGACCAGGGCTGGCGATCCAGCGGCCCCCTGTGGTGAAACCTTCAGCCACACCCCTGCGAGTCAGATTTGAGCAAAGATGCCAAGAAAGGGATCAAATCCCACACTCAGAGGCTGCTGGAGCAGAAAATCCTGAAACCATGTCAGTCAGAATAGAACATTCCATTGCTGCCCATTAAGAAGCCTGAGACCTGAGAGAAGTCAACAGCCGGGTGGTATAGACATTTACACTGTCTTAGATTAAAAGGATGCCTTCTTCTGTCTGCGTCTCCATGAGTCCAGCCAGCCCCTGTTTGCCTTTGAGTGGACAGACCCAAAGAACGGATTCTCAGGACAGCGCACCTGGACTAGACTGCCTCAGGGCTTCAAGAACTCTCCTACCATCTTCGATGAGGCCCTGCATCAAGGTAACTAACTCCGTTGCAGTACTCATTGCTTGCAGCCTCCACCGTGGAACAGTGCCGAGAAGGGACTGAGAAACTGCTTGTTGAACTGGCCAAACTGGGACATCAGGCCTCTGCTAAGAAGGCCCAGATATGCCGACCTGAGGTGACATTCCTGACCCTTCAAGACGGTAAGAGATGGCTAACAGAGTCCAAAAAGAGAACTGTCACTCGGATGCCTCCCCCTGAGAGCCAAAAGAGCCGGAGAGAGTTCCTGAGAACTGCTAGATTCTGTAGGCTCTGGATTCCAGGTTTCGCAGCCTTGGCGGTCCCTCTATGCCCCGCCTATAGATGGGGGAAAGAACAGCAAGAGACTTTTGACCAGATCAAGAGGACCTTGCTCTCGGCCTCAGCTCCAGTCCTTCCTGATGGTGTTTCACTCCTGGTGAAAGACGCTTGGTAAACCTTGCAAATTTTTCCTTGGTTTGGACTTTTTGGTGAAAGATAGGGTCCGCGGCCCAGGTAAGTTAGAGAAGTAGCCAAGAAGTTAGGGGACTAGCCAAGATATTAGAGATTGATTAAAAACTTTATTATACCCCAAAGTTCAGGACAGGTAGAAACCTTAAGCAAATTAACCCTGGAGACTGGCCACAGAGTTTGGGTGATGCTCCTGCCCTATACCCTTTTCTGAGCTCAATACTCCTTCTGCTAATACTTTTTAGATCTGAGAACCATCTCTGGTGTAACCCCCTTGTCTGCTAGGTTGCAGGCCCTGGCTAATGTATAACATTCTTTATAAAAGCAGCTCTCAGACCTTTACCAGCCCCAGAGAGATGAGACCCCACATCGCTACCAAGTGGGAGACCTCGTCTACGTCCAGTGACACCAGCATCGGACTTTTAAACCTCGCTAGAAGAGACCCTACCAAGTCCTTCTGACCTCATGGCATTGCTGCTTAGATCCTGATGACTGATGGACTGTACAAAGAACTGGTAATTCCCTCAAGCTCCGTGTGCAGCGACAGTCCCCTAGAGAAGAGCCTTCACCAATCGATTGAGCAGACGTGGCAGGTGATATCTGGGACTGAGGACACTTTTCCCACCATCTCCAGTGGACCTGGTGGCCTAGCCTGTACCCGGACCTGTGCCTGCTGGGGGCAAGATTAGAACCTTGGGACATACCCACCATTGACCCTGCCCATCTGCCCCCGTGTGCCCACCAGGGGATCCGAGAGCAGAAGCCCTCACAAGCGTAGTAAGGGCTTCCCATAGAGTTAATTTGCTGTCAAAAAAGTAGACACTAGATAAAGAGTCATCTCTAAGATTAGAGATATTCAGAAAAGAAAATGGGGGAATGTAAGGCCCCCTCCCCAAGAAGTAGAGTTAACAGCAGCGCGTTGCAAGTAAACCTCCCTAAGACATATTAACAAGACAGTAAAGATTAACTCCGTAAGATGCTTGAGATAAAGACAAGGGAATGTAGTCAGGTAACTTTCACAATATATGTCAACAGGGCAGAGGGGGGGAAGGGAGGAGAAGCAGTTACTTAGCTATGGGATCAGGCCCAGCCTGATCAGGGAAAGAATTCCAAAAAGAAGATAAAGAACAAAAGAAACAGCAGGCCTGGGGGCGAGTGATAACCAGGTTGTTTGGTCAGGCCGGATGGCAACCTGGGGGCCCTCACCCCTCACCCCTCAACGGGCGGTTTCATTCAAACCAGCCAATGGAAACTTTGTAACTTCGCCTTTGCCTCTGTACGCATGATTTTGCTTCCCTAACCCTATAAAAAGGCCCTAAACAGAGGGCTGGGCGCGCCAACCATCCCAAATGGCTCGGTAGCCCGCAGGTCCTGCGTTATTCAATAAAACCTCGTGCTGTTTGCAGCTGATCTGTGGCTCGGTCCTCCTTGGGTCATGGGGTCTCCTTCCGAGGAAAGGTCCGTTTCGGGGGTCCCTAACCCCCGGGGGTCTTTCACCCAGAGTAACCCATTTCTCCCAGTATCTTCATACATGGTAAACACAGAGGATAGAAATGCTACATATTTCATGGCTCCAAGTGGGGAAGTATGGGGGAGTTAGGGTTTTTAACAACTCACTGTGTATGTATGTATGTATGTATGTATGTATGTATGTATGTATGTATGTATGTATGTAAAGGAAGGGAATATGTAAAGAGCACTTTTCAGTTTGCAAATTCATTTGAAGATCAGCAAGGAGGCATACCTCTTTGTGAGTCCCACTCAGACTCATTGAAGAATGCTTTGAGAAGCCACTGCCCATGAGCTGGATTCCACTACTCTCCTCTTTCTTGTGATAGGCCTGCCTGACCAAAATTAAAAGCATTGGTCTTTTACTGCTGAATTGTACAATTGGAAAAATAAGAACATCCCCCACTTCTCTAATAACCCTAAAGGTCAATAAGACCTTTAGATTCTGTTATTTTTTTAATCATCAGACTACATAAAGCACCTGCCACCTTCAGAGCCTTTTCACAGCAGAGAAACAGGAGTGCATTGTTGTTGAGGCTTGGAGGCTGATTTCAGGGGATGATGGGTGTCCCAAGTCCAGAATAATACAGGCCTCCCTTGACCTACCCCCAATAGAATTTCAATTTGCCAGAAAGTAGGAAGCACCTCAAGGTCTACCACCAGATTCTAATGAGGGATATCCTGGCTGCTAATATGACTAAAATTTATAATGTTCAGCCAATGGTTAATGAAACACCATAAACTTACCTTGAGAGATTAATAGAGGCTTTTGGGGCTTACTCTTCTGTGGCTCCCAAGACAGCAGAACATAGGTCTGCAGTAATCCTAGCTTTTGTCAACCAAACAACATCCAATATTAGAAAACATCTCCAAAAGATGGTTTAGCTAGGAAGTCACTGAATGACTTGATGGAGTTAGTGAACAAGGTATATAATAATAGAGAGAATCCTGAAGATAGGTTGGCCAGATTAGGGAAAGGGGAGACTCCTAAAGAAATGCAAGCTAGATTGAGAATGGGGAAAAATAAAAAGCACAAGAGAGTTAGGGCTGTAGAAAAGGAAAGGTTTGAAGAGCTAGAGCAGATGCAAATGAAAAAGAGGCTTGTAGCATGCTTCAAATACTACTGATGGCATCATCTGTGGATCCAGAGGGAATGCAAAAACAAGGCCACTGCCTGGCATGGGAGCAGGATAAGGCACCCCAGGAAAGCAATGGGCTAAAGTTATAAAGAGATGAATGCACCTAGTACAAGAAGATAAGCCACCAGGCCAAAGAATACCCCAGAAATAGGGAGTATAATGATGCTCACTGTGTTCTGGGAGCAGAACCAGGGGAAGAAATGACTGAAGGGGTTGGGGTTCACAAACCTAGAGTGATTTTATGCTTCAAGGGGAAGTCTGTCAAAATTATGGTTGATATGGATGCCCAACATTCAGTTCTGATATCCCCCTGGGATGTACATCAAAGGAAAAAGTTTTGGGTACATGGGGCTACAGTCATGAACCAATACTTTGGGCTAACCAAAGACAGTAGGACATTAGAATAAGCCAGACATCCCATTCTTTCCTGATCATACTTAATTGCCCTTACTCCCTTTGGAGGGAGATTGCCTTGCTTGACAAAGCTATTGAGAAACTCACCCTAGGGCAAAAACTGAATAAGACCACACCTTAGGAGATAAAAAGAAATCTCAACTAGCTTCCAAGTGCTGATTAAGTAACCTGCTGCCTTTTCCCCACTTTTGTATATCAACTGCCTTAAATCTGGCCACCCTGCTTCTTGATCTGACTTGGACCAACCATTCATGACTGTGCTGAGATACTCAGCCAAGTTCACAGAATCTGACCTGATGTGAGGGACCAACT
Source organism: Phyllotis vaccarum (assembly GCA_033318265.1). Classification (NCBI taxonomy): domain Eukaryota; kingdom Metazoa; phylum Chordata; class Mammalia; order Rodentia; family Cricetidae; genus Phyllotis; species Phyllotis vaccarum. The sequence goes on from JARWLC010000002.1 coordinate 101,075,682, forward strand.
GATGTGAGATGTCTTCCTGTATCCTCTGAATATCATTCATTAATAAAAAAAACTATCTTGGCCTATGGCAGGCATCTTAGAAGTAGGTGGAAAAATTGGAGCATAGATAGGGGAAGGATGATGGAGTCAAAAGAGACGTGATCTAGCCACTCATAAAGCAAGATGTAACAAAATAGGTAAGCCACAGGCCACATGGCAAGACAGATTAACATAAAGGGGTTGAATTAAGATGCAGAAACTAGCTAGCAATATGCCTGAGCTATAGGTCTAGCAGCATGAAACTAATATAAGCCTTTGTGTGATTATTTGGGGCTAAGAGAGGGACATAAACTTCTTATTACAACCAATAAATGCCAGACTCTGAATTCACCTGGTACACTCATGAGAGTAGTTTTGTTAGAGATGGAAAAGATATGCAGGCATGGCTGTGGTAATTGGAAGGAAAAGACATTTGGGCTAAGGTGCTGTCCCCAGGGATAACAGCTTAGAATACAGAACTGATCACATTGACCAAGGCTTTGCAATTAGCTAAAAATAAAAGACTCAATATATGTACAGACAGGTGCTATGAATTCACCACGGCACACATATATGGTGCTATATATCAAGAGAAGTGACTTCTGACAGCTGAGGGAAAGACTATTAAAAGCAAACAGAACATTTTGGACTTACTAAAAGAAAGCCCCATGGCTCCTGGCTAAGCTGGCAATCATTCATTGTCTAGGACATCAAAAGAGGACTCCCCAGTTGTTCAATGAAATCAGTGGGCAGACAAAGTCCCAAAAGTGGTGATGGAACAATCCACCTCCATACTAACTTTGAAGCTGCCAAATTTGCGTCCCATGAGTTGACAGATAATCTGGCATATGCCGCAGAAGATTTTGTCCTGATTCATAGCCTATCTCAGGACTAGCAACCCAAAGGCCAAACGGGTGGTGACTGACAGGAATCAGGAGACTAATGCTGCCTGCAAAATGACAATGGATTTGTTGATACATATCCACCAAGCTATACATCTGGACCCCAAAAAGATTGTATTCAGATGGTCTCATTTCAAAGTGTTTGCTCTCTGGGACAAGGTAACACAGGTATTCTCCAAGTGCTTGGCCTGCCAGATAACCAACACCAAACCAATGGCGGTAGGGGGATTGCAACCTGGAACAAGATTCAGAGAAGGACACATGGGTCTCACTGGGAGACTGATTTCACTGAAATAAAGATTGGAGAATACAGCTACACATATCTACCAGTTTAAACAGACTCTCAGTGTGGGTAGAGGCTTTCTTTAGTATGAATGAAACCTCCCAAGGTTCTAATTGGCTCAGACTGTGGGAGCTGCAGATGTACAAAGTAGGAACTCAGCTGGCACCAAAAAGGGTGACTCATCAGAGTCAAGGACCCTGGTGGAGATAAAGCCAAAACTCAAGGAGTTTGGGTGTTAATTGCCTTTAAATGCATTAGATGTTTCCTGCAGAAGATTTCTTGTTTGTGATTGTAGCTTTTCCATTTGTTAGTTCCTTGGCATTTATTTCCCAGGAACTTTCTGTAATGTTATTGATCAGTTATTAGGACCAATTTCCCCCATACATATGGGGGGGGCATTTGGATAACTTCCTCTGTGGGGATTTAATAAAAGCCTCAGAAGTTTCAGAGATCTAACTACAGTCAGTCTAGGAGAATCAGAGAGTGGTGATTAATCCCAACACAGGGAGTATCCTGGGAGTGGTGATCTATGCCCTTAATCCCAACTGAGTCAAGGTCATTTTAGTTTACAGAAGGAATTCCAGGCTCCCAAGCAGGCAGTGGTGGGGCCATGCCTTAACTTACCAAGAGAGTATTTAAGGCAGGCATAGAAAGGAAGGAGAAGGAGAAGAAGCCAAGAGAAGCGAGGTTGAGGAAGCTGGAAGACAGCTGGGCAAGATATGACCATGGTGTTTATTCTCTCTAATATCTCCGACTTTCTCAGAGATCTATCCCTGAGTTTTATTTATTCGTGTAACATTCCCCTAGCTATGTGTTAAAACAATCACACAGGCAAGATCTCTTTTCTCGCAAATCAAGTCTTTATTCCTTTGCCCAGAGCAGACTCAATGTCTGCCCTCCCTGCAACTATCTTTACCAGTAAATGTCTGGACAGAGTCAGCCCTCAGACAAAGTATTTTACTTAAAACATTTCTCAGATATCCAAGGACAGCTACAGACAGATAACACACTTGTATGTCCTAAGTTCACCATCCCTACAGATAAGAGCTATCTGTAGCTAACACTACAAATCTTAGGCCCTTAACTTTCTATATTTACTTGCACCGAATTCATTATTAATATAAGATACTAACTTAAAGATGCCTTGTTTGTGACATAAGAAATAAAGTAAACAACCAACTCCTAGTTGCAGGTGTTAAGACATTTATTCTGAACTGCAGCACCAGGCCAGAGCAGATAAAAGGTGACATTATCAAAAATGAGTGGGTAGAGTTGGGAATCAACATCTATACTTCAAACAGAAGATTAAGATGCAAGTGATATTAATTTGGCAATGGGGTTGACATTTGAAGCTTAGGCTCTGGATAGTCACAAAGAATTGTGGAAGTCATCAGTAAATTGCATATTTGTTTTGCCTTTTTGGCCATTCTTGAGGTCTAATTAAGGACTTTTCTCATGCCTAGGAATATGATCTACCATTGAGATTGTTATAGGTTTGGAGTCATTCAGAGATCACCAGTCTGACCAGGAATATATTTTAACAAAGAACAGGCTTTTATTCAGATTCTAGTGACTGGGCTACACTTGGGCCCCAGGATTCCCAAATATAGAAAATTACATTACTCAGGGGCTTTAAAAGGCAAAACTCACAAGGCTACATATTTCTTGCCTGTGTGCATTCAGAGACAAGTACACATCCTGACATACTTTCTGTTTACATGTAATCAAGTATACATCCTGCCTGTGTGCATTCAAATACAACCTCTTTACATGCAAACTGAGGGTTGCATTCAGTGCAGCAAGCAGATGACTTGGTTATCTCAAGCAAGCAAGCCTTGTTTAGAAAAGCATTATGACTATTAACTTATATAAACAAAAACAGAACAAGACCAGCAAATTCCAAGAATAGTCTCCAACCTTCCAGGCTATTCTATTCTTGGGCAAGTGGAGCATACAGGTTAGAAGCAATTTTGTTTTATAGGCCTTTTAAACACAGTAATTTAAACTTCATACATAATGTTAATCATCATAAGATACACACCATGTCTCTTGCTTTATCTGTTGCCATTCTTTTCAGCTTCTAAATTAATCCCACCTTCCCTCTCCTGCCCCTTTCTGCATGCTCTTTTCTCATAAGTATGTACCTTCAGAACCTACTGACAACTTTTTTTTTTTTACTATTGCTTTTCACCAAATGATTTGCTGTTTTTCACTCAGAAGTCCACATTTACACTAGGAGCTATAAATTGTGTATAATTCTTTAACTAACTCTTCTCTCTCTGGACCATAGTTTTCTCATCAAGCAGTCAGGTTACATCAATGAATGGTAAGACACAGGGATCCCTGGATGCTTCTTCTTAGTCAAGCCATTACATCTGATTGCATTGAAATCACCATTATTGTAAGTCATCATGTTAGACAGAACCTCATTACGCAAGTCTATGTGTAAACATAGAGGTTTAAAAACCACTGGCTTGGAATCACCTTTTGGTGAGTTTCTGTGAAGTATTTAGGCTGCAGAAATGCAGTCAGAGGTAAATGCGGTTTCAGTCCACAAACTAACTTCAGTATTATATCCTGCTTCCTTGATAAAGTCAACAGGGCTTCAACAGGCTCACTGTCCAGTTCTTATCCCTATTCTACTTCCACAAATAAGATGCTTGAAGGCTGAGCTACCCTCTTTACCTAAAGTACCAACAATAGTCTGACTTCGCTGAATAAAAGTTGCAATTCCTTAAGGATTGTTTATCACTGAGTACAGTCCCTGTATATTATCCTACTCAACTTCCAGAAATACATGACTGTGGTATGTTGCCAACTTTAGTGGATTTAGACTAACCACAGAAACACACCTACAGCATGAATTCTAATTGGTATTATAACAAACCCCCAGAGCCTGATGTTGCAGAAAAGGGAAAAGCTGGAAGATCAGAGAGACAGAGGAGCAAGCCACAACCACTTCTCACTTAGCCACTTCTCACAAATCCTTAGACTAAATGCCTCTGAGTCCTCAGCCGAAAGGGGGTGGGGGTCACAGGCCAAGTGCTGAACTCCTGCCTTCTCCTGCATATTTCTTTTTCTCCCCTGCCATATCACTTCCGTTTTCAACTTTTCACGTGCTGGGATTTAGTGTGTGCCACTACCACCTGACTATGTCTGGCCTTGAACTCACAGAGATCCAGTTGGATCTCTGCCTCTGCCTCCTGACTGCTAGGATTAAAGGCTTGTGTCACCACTCCCTGACCTCTATGGCCAAATTTATGTCTGGCTCTGCCCTCTAATCTTCAAGCAAACTTTATTATATATACAATATATCAACACACACACACACACACACACACACACACACACACACACACACACACACACACACACACACACACACACCTGGGTATGTCTAGAAAAATATTCCTGGAATTTTTACCCTGAATTAGCAACACCTGATAGTTGGAACCCCTTGCCTGAATAAAGGGAGAAATCTCTAGCTGAGCATCAGTATTCAAGTCTCTTAACTTCACTGTGTACACAATGTGACCAGCTGCTAACCTTTCCTGCTGCCAAGTCTTCTCTAACCTAATACACTGTATCTCTAAACTGTAAGCAAAAATAAACCCTTCCTTTCTTAAGTTGCTTTTAGCTATTCTCTCTTCTTTTTTTCAACAAGAAATGTAACTAAAGCAGAAACCTGGTACCAAGGCATGGAAATATTGCTACACTCTGACCAGACATCTCATAGGAAGTCATTTTCAAAAAAAAAAAAAATGGGGAGGAATTTGGAACTCAAGTTATAAATGCCCTAAGACAACATGAAGACTTAAGAGAACCATTGTGAGGTAAATAGAACACCAGAATGCTGGGAAAACTGTTGACAGCCAAAGGCCTAGCTCATGAAATTTCAGAGGTGAATAATGACTCTATCAGGAGCTAAAATGGAAGTCATTCATGCTATTTCACCAAGGAATCTGGCTTCATTCTTCCCAAGACCTAAAAGCAGGGGTAAAACCAAATTAAAAAGTGATTGACTCATTGGTTTAGTGGATGAAATTTTAGAACATGGTAGCCTCCAGCTGTGTTGTGGTTACTGCTCAGTGCTCACATCCAGGTTTGCAGCTTGTAGTACAACAGACAAAGCACAAAGTGTACCAAAAAAAAATGCAGTTTTGTATGGAAAGGAGCGTGATTTCAAAGTTAGAGGCTAGAACAGGAAGAGTTTGTAATTATTAAAGACATTGGCATCATTAAAGAGAAATCTCCTATTCAGCACTAGGAGTCTTACAGCAAGACTCCATACATCAGAGGCTCTAGCTTGTGGAAATTATATGAATCAATTGGATTTTCTTATTATTGTTTTGAAACAGTGTCTCATCTAGCCCATGCTGTCTTTGATTGCACTATGTAGCCAAAGATGTCTTTGAAACCCTGGTTCCTCTGCATGCAGCACCAACTCTTAAATGTTGGGATTACAGGCATGTGTGACTATTTCTGGCAATGTGAATGGACAGAACTTGAACTGAGAACGCCTCTGCTAAAAACATTGCTAAAGAAAGTTCTCTCAAAATTAGCCCTAAAGGTGTATACTTATGCTGCAACTGTGATCCAGAGGGGTAACAGCATCTCTAGATGGAGAAGCAGGATTTGATATTAATTTGTAGACATAAAGATATAAGTGTGAGAGAGGTCATGGATGCTTATACCAAGATATCAGAAAGCTACTAAAGTCATACAATGCATGGAAACCTCAGATTCCTTGAAAATAGGTCCTGGGAGGCCACAAAATGAAGCCAGAAACAGCGATATTGGTGATGCTAGTCCTATGAGGTAAGAGGCTGCAGGCCCTGGAGCAGACACCATGCAAGGAGCCAATACCTAAGGGAAAATACCTGACATTCCAAACCTTCTCTTCCTGGGAAAGGGGCATTAACACAAGAGATAGTCTCCAGGTACATAACAGCTGATCTGCTGATATTGGTAAACCTTAAAGATAACTACTTCTGCTAAAAAACATCCCTAGAATTCAAAGCAACCAATGAATGCAAAACAGGTACTCCTAGCCCGAGTTTAGATTTGCAGTTCTAAAGCCTCTAGAGCCCTCCCCCCAACAAAAACCCTTGCCTCATGCTGCTCCTGGTCACTCCTACCACATCATTGTGTTAGAAAGAAGAATAAAGTGACCCAGGCTGGCTTGTCAATATAGAGACTCTTTGTTGCTGCATTGGAGCCAGTCTCTTGGTGATCTTTTGGGCAGTCTGGACTCTGGGGACAGCATTGACATCTAATTGAAAGAAGCAGCCTTTATGGAGCAGTGCTGGGCTAGTATGATACCAGAAGTAGCATTGGAAAAATGAAGTTACTCAAAGCTGCTGGATTCCAGATTATTCTATCACAAACTTCAGATTCCAAATACTTAGGTGTTTGGTTTAATATTTTTGTTTGCTGGGTTTGTCTTGTTTTGGTACTGTCTTTCCTGGCTATCTCTTAGTCCTCCATTTTGAGAAGGAAATGTTTATACTGTGTCATTGCATATTAGATATATGTAACTTGTTTGTTTTGTTTTGTTTTAAAATGGGCTTATGGCCATTCTATTGATTATGAATCTTAAAGGAGACTTTTTAGAACTTTTGAACAGTGATGGATTAAGACTACGGGGACTGTTTGAGCTGGACTAAATGCATTTTACATTATGAGGTGAAAATGAGACCTTCAGGCCATAGGATAGAGTGTTATGATTTAAAGCAACATGCTTATGTGGCAAAGAATAAAGTTGTAATAGCTGATTTTCATTGTCTGTGAGTCCTCAGTCCCCTATCAGGCATTGTGCGCCCCAGGAGGTGGTTTCCAGATGTGAAGGAGCTGGGGCATCAGAAAAGGGCTCGTGACTGTTTTGGAGGACGGCTCATTTACTGAAGTAAAGAGTCTGGAAGGAGTAGAGGACAAGGAACAAGGGACGAAATGCAGCACATTTCTATATGTGAACCTGGTTGAAGATAAGCAAATGTTAAGGAAGAACCAATTCAAATACCAGAGTGCTGGGAAGAAGGGCTGGAAGAAGGGCTGCCGGTAGGGACTTTCCAAGCTTATCAGGTTAACAGGTTGCCTGCCACTTGATTTCTGAGAAGACAGTTCTTTGGTAGGGAACAGAAGTTTAACAGACTCTAAAGGTGACACAGCCTTTGTCTTTATGGAGTTGAGTGAGCCCAAGCCTGATTTGAGTAGGGAACAAGGTCAGTCCTACTCTGCTCTCTGAGAGCTGTCCAGAGTATGGGCAACTCTCTACTGTCCCTCATCTGGCTTGGGAGCTCACAGCTGTCAACTTATCTGGATTTAGAACCACCACAGAAATACACATCTGGTTATATCTGGAAAGGTTTAACAGGAGGGAACACCCATTCTTAATTGATGAAAAGGAGAAATTAAACTGAGCATCAATATGTCTTTGTCTCAGCAGCCTGACTGTAAACACAATTCCAATAGCTGCCTACCACACTGCTGCCATGACATGGACCATGATATGTCCAGAATAGATTGGGTCCTCAAACCCTGATTCAGACAGAATAAGCATGTCTATTCTTAAATTGCTTTTATTAGGTATTTCCTTACTGGATATTATCAGCCTGAGAATGACTAAAAATTTGGGCACCATCCTGGAGGACAGCTACACAAACGAGGAGCCAAAGCTGATTGGCATATACCCATGAAATTATGGAGTGACTCAGCATAACTAAGCATGGGCTAAATGCCTACAACATGCTACAAAAACAGTTGTATTAAGTGCTAGCTTCCAGATATTGGGATCCAAATAGAAGTTTAAAAATACTGTTTTGGTTCTAAACCTAATATAGATATGTTCGGCATTTTAAAATCTTTAACATAACATATAACACTAACAGTTCTCTCTTTTGTGCTGACTTCCATGTGCAACACTTCCTCAGTTGCTATCAGACAGTGACATTTCTAACCACAGCAATTCTTTGTTGTCAAGGTAAAAGAGGAGAAGGGCTCCCCTGTGCATTGTAGGATCTTTAGCAGTGTCATTGGCCTCCTCCCACTTGTGACTCCCCAGTTATCACAGCCACAAATGCTTTCAGATTGTGCCAAATGTATCCTGGGGGACATATAGAATTTAGTTGAGTATTATTGCAGTGTAGTCATAGACTTGAAGTTAAATACTTTGCCTCAAATAGCTGAGCTACTTCAAATAGACCCTCTCTCCAGGCACAGGAAGGGGATTTAATCCTTTCTGGCATACCTTTAGACAAGCATGGCTTATTCTGTGGGTCAGGAAGAAGGACAGATTTTTATTCTCACACTAATGATACAAAACTGGCATCTGGCTCACAGTGTGTAAACTTTATCTCCCATTACCAAATAACTGAGACTTTGTTCTCCACAGAGGATGTCCTTAGTGTAGTACAGGTCTGTGTAAAAGAACCAAGAGCCTAGGGAAGGATCAGTGGAGTCTGTCTTTTCTATTATTAAGAAAAGACAAAACTGAAGTTAACCACAAGATCCACATGGAGAATAAATTAAGGGAACTTAAATATGTACTAATGATATTTCTGAGGCCTGAAACTAGAACAAGCTTGCTCTTCTGCCAGTCTGTAAAAAGACTTGTGCTCAACTCATGGTGAACTGTATTTTCTGGCCAGCAGCCAAGAACACTTTTGGTGAGGCCATGGGCTTGAAAGGAACATATGTCCACTGAACAAACTCCTGCATCCTCATTAAGAGGCAGAAATATCATGTTAGTTCTTTGGACCTTGAAAAGGTGAACTCTAGCTCTCAAGACTTTAATTACTGCCAAGTCCAGTGGTAACATCTTCTTTAATTGCTAAAAGGAAAAGAGAATAGAAAGCTGCCCATCACTAGAGCCTGATGCTGGCATCCCATTGGTTTCTGTACGTGGAAAAGGACTCCCTACCTAAATGGTGTTGCTGCACTTCTTGTTTGCTGAAATCCTGCTTTCCTCAAGCAGAGATTACAAAAGAGAAAAATTTATCAATCCATGAAAAGCTGGAGAAGGGAAACCTCCATGGGGTTTATGGACTTTTTTTTTTTTTTATCATTCCAAGTGTGCTAAATTTTATTTTATGTTCTTCCTTCAGTTTATCCGCAGATTGCCCTCATGTAAGACATCATGAATACCCAAAGAGGCCTCAATATCCCAGGAGTAGTCATTAAAACTTAATACTTAAGGTAGAAGCAACAAGGAGTGTCCTTGTTACAATTATTATGTTAGACCATGTATAAAGAAAGTAGGTTGGAACTTCTCTTCCCTATTTTTCAGGACCCTCCTGCCAAGTTCCTGAATTGGCTCACATTTCTTTAGGATTATCAATGATGATTAACTTAAGATTTATTTAGTTATTGAACTAATGAGAACTTGCTTAGTTATATTCTTCAAAGAATAAAAAATTCATTGTGACATATATGTGTGTGAGATAGAGGGTCTTAAACATTAAAGTTTAGCATATAACCATGTGTTGTTACTGTATTTTTATAGAAGAAAGCAGTTTTTAGTCTCCTGGGGAACTGTTCACTTCTTGATGAAGGATTTTAGATTAGTGGAGTCAAGGCAGGGTGACATACTATATAAGATTCCAAGTGCAGCATTGTAGCTGACAGCAAAATTGCTGGGTTGATCAGTGATGTGTTTCTGATAGTGTGTGTTTTGTTTAACTGTTATTGCTTAAATGTGGGCATGCAAATGTACAGAATTTCAGCTACTTGGAGCTCTGTGCTTTGAGGGTGTGTGTATTTAATCCTCTTTAAGGATAAGTAATTTTTATTATTTTAGAGTTGGTCTTCTATAGTGTAATGGGTTCCATTTATGTGAGACATTTGCTATGGGTGAGCAACATGGGCTTGAAGCCCTCCCTAGGTGGAAGGGAATTTTGAGGAGGATCTCATTGCTTGAGCAGTCTCCTTTCTCAGATAAAATGAAGAAAAAAGTCTTACAATTTATCTTTGGTTACTGCTATTGCACCAACCATATAAGTCTGGAAAGGATGCCTGAGGATCTAATGCATTTTTCAAAATGTTGAATATAGATGGAATGTTTCTATGACATCTAATTTTTAAAGAGTTCATGATGCTTCTTTTTCTAGTTGTAAAATTTGATAAAATGCTAATTCTGCTGGATTTAAAAAAACTGTTTTGCTTTCTTTATTTTTTTCTACCTATATTTTAAAATTTTTGTTAAATCATGTTCTATGTGATGGTTCTACAACATAGTTTCTCAATATACCTTAACTTATTTTATTTAATAATAGTTTTATTGTATTAAATGGTCCCCTCATATACTTAAAGTAGTATTATTCGTGTATTTCTCTGTGTCCCAGTTTCTGGGAAAATAAAAGTGTGATGTGTGAATTAAAATTCTCTAGGCAAGGAGCCACATTTCTGTTATAGATTCTTCAGTATTTACTGACTGATTAGAACACTATGATCACAGAGAGTTGGAATATTAAGGATCCACACTCAAAATTACTTAGGGATACCTTAAACACTCTTAAGATCCACTTATTGCCCACTCCCTACCATGTCTGACATAATATCTTTGTCAGGTAACATTATTTGGGATGAAGTAACTTGGGGACAAAAAGGTTCTACAAATTCAAAAATCTAAGAATGTCATCAGATAGTATCAGGGACCAGTGACAGTTCTCCCCACATTACTCTAAGCCACATACCTTCTGTTCCCACCAGTTTGAAAATATGCCATGTTATATGACTTTCTTTTGTTTTGTGACATAAAGTCTTTATGAAATGAATGGCTTATACATTGAAACATTATATTGGGATCACCCAGGACCCATGTTGCTGGGTAATAGTCACTCATATTTTAAATAAAAGTTATGTCTTGCATTCAAAGACTTTAAGAGAATCGCTTTATAACTTGAATTTTCTTTATTTGAATAAAAATTATTCCTTGTTTATATTTTAAGTTTCTGTCTTTTTAGGTTTTCTATTGCTATGAAGATATACCATGACAATGACAACTCTTAGAAAAGAAAACATTTAATTGAGGTGGCTTCCTTACAACTCAGAGGTTCATTATCATCATGGTGGGGCATGGAAGCATGCAGGCAGATGTGTTGCTAGAGAAGCAACTAAAAGCCTGACCCCAAAGTGACATACTTCTTTTAACAAGGCCACTTCAACAAGATCACACCTGCCAATAGTGCCATTTCCTATGAGCTTATGAAGGCCAATTACATTCAAACTACCACATTCTACTTCCTGGCCCCTATAAACTTGCAACAATACCATAATACAAAATGTATGTGGACTTCAGAAATACCCATAGTTTATAACAGCTTCAACACTGCTTAAAAGTCCAATGTTCAAAGTTTATTCAGGTATTTATTAACTACAATACCCTTTAAAATCAAAATTAAATACAAGACCACATACTTCCAACATAACAAAGCACAGGATATTCATGGCTCCAGAACCATGTGGCTGAAACTAACTGCCAAGGTCTGCTGCTTACTGGGCCTGGAAAATGGCCCCCTTATTCAATTACATCTTTACCAGCTTTATGTCCTTCACTGCCTAAGCTTCACTGTGTTGAATCTTGCTGTTTAGACCAGGCTGGCCTCAAAAAGAAATCTGCCAGCCTTTTCTTTCTAAGTACTGGGATTCAAGGTGTGCACCACCACATGGGATCTAACATTTTCTTTAGTTTCTTTTCACAAGTGAGAAACTTAGCATGGCTCTTGCTCTGAGGTCACCATTCACTTCATACCATTTTTTAATCTGTTTATCTCCTTGAATGCAGAATGTATCTCTCTTCACAGCAATACCCCACTCTTGATAGCAATTTCACGATATGAAGAGACATCACTATTATGGAAACTCTTATAAAGAAAAGCATGTAATTGAGGTATCCAACAGTTCAAACATTTAGTCCATTATCATCATGATGGAACATGGCAACATGCAGGCAGACATAGTAGCTGAAAGTCATATATCTTATAGGCAACAAGAAGTGGTATAAGATACTGGGCAGTATCTTGAGCATATATGAGACCTCAATGTCTGTCTCCATAGTGACACACTTTTTTCAACAGGGCCACACCTACTTCTTCAAGACCACACCTTCCAAGAGTACCATCTTCTGTGAGCTAATGAAGACCACTTACATTCAAACTACCACAGTCTTTTAATAAGACAATTCTTCCTTTTAGCTCTATTTATGGGACAAATTTCATGTCTATAACAAAGCATATTCAGTAACAATCAGAGAACTCAGAACACTCTAAGACAAACTACATGTTGAATAAATACTTGCTGCAAGCAAGAAAAAGAAATAAGCAAAACTCCATTGTCATAAACGGAAACATTATCTGAAATATTCTCCACTAAGTCTGGAAGTATATTAATTAATGAACTGGAGTAGGAACCAAGAGTTGAAATAACTAACTTAATAATGGCTAACATCAACATCTTTCTCCCACTTCTTTCATTCTCACAATTTAATTTTACTGTAATCATTTCAGAAATTTAAACTGATCAAACTAAGCAAACCTCCATTGTACTTTTCATTAAAGCCATAAAATGCAATCACTATTCTATCAGTGATACTTATTCATTCTATCTGGGGTAGCATTGAAGAAAAACAAAGCCCTGTAATTGTTTTCACTGAATTTTTTGGGCCCTAGTTCAGCCTTTATATTTGAAGCTATTTGATACTAGACTATCATTACACAAGCAGGGTAGAGAAACAAACATTATAATAGACACACACACATACACACACATATATAGACATATATGTTCAGTGACGATCTTCAAAATATAAATGAAAATATTTCACTAAAATAATCAAAAATCATGTTTTATACTATCTGTAAAATACCACTGCTTCTCCACTAAGACATGAAGTTACTCTAATGTAAAAAAAAAAAAAAAACCATATTACATTGTTAAGTATAACCTTTTTCCTTCTTAAATCAGGAAACACAATGTCAATCACGTGGCATAATATGACCTTGAAAAAACCTTTGCACTAATATTGACTACAATAATAATTATCCTAATGAGTCAAAGTTGACTTCACAATACAAGTATTGTTATGCAAGGTTTTCAAGAGCAGGACTTGGAATAAAGGTTCATAATGTCATGATTTGTATTGAAATTTCTTAGTGTAATTTACCTAACAGGTAATTGGCTTTATTGAAACACATCAGAATTTTGATTTGAGTGAGAGAATATATTATAAAATAACATAATTTCTTACTGTTAAATAGACAACTTCACTGAACAAATATTTATTGAGAGTTTAGTTTGGTCACTAACTTATCTGTGCATCAAAAATACAGCAGAAATCACAACATAGCAAAGTGCCTATTGTCATGTAGCAGACAGCATGAGTTTGTAAATCAATATAAGAACTTTTACTACTACTAAAATGGACACTATTGGAGAATATTAAGGGGAAATAACATGAATGGTGTTTTTAAAAAGCTATATTATATCCCCCAGGAGGAAAAATATCATAATAAGAAAACACAAGAAGGAAAATCCAAAGGGGACAATAGACTAGAACTGAAGGTTTGACTATGGACATGTGATAATGTAGTTGAATTATAGATAAATAGAATAATTAAAGACAAAGTCTACTAGCTTTGCAAAAAAAAAAACAACAAAAAACACAACATGTGTTGTAAAAGAGAAATCAAGGCTGAAACAGCATTTAGAACTAAAGAATGTAAAATACTAAGTTCTGTTGACAACAATGAAAAGCACCATGGGAGAGACTTTGCAAGGAAAGACTACAAGCTAATTTTGGGCCTTCTGGGCTTCAGATACTGGTTAGACTTAAATTTTATGCTGAATAAGACTTTTAAAGCTTATGTACAGAACAAATAATGGCTTAGCATTGATTGTATGTTGAATCCTGTCCATAGAGTAGGGGGGCGGGGATCACATTTTTAGTTTGGGGCTAATTTGGAATTTTGATATTATTAAGCACTCTTGAAAATACATAAAGAAAAGACAATAAAATAAAGTTGCCACCATGAAGTGAAGGAAAATATATAAACACTGTGGATGTGACCCAGTTTGACAAATTTGGAAGGGTATACAAAATATCAACTTGCTACAACTTAGACTTACCTGGGAAAAGACCATCCATTGAGAACTTGTTTAGTTTAGTTAATGTTGGCCTGTGAGCATATCTATGAGGATTGTCTTAGTTGTTAGCAGATATGGGAAGATATAGCCAATCAAGTTTTGCTGTGAAATAATCCTTCTGCATACTGTGTGAATATATGTCACTATGATTGGTTTAATAAACAATCTGACTGGCCAATAGCTAAACAGGATAAAGTTAGGCAGCAAATCCAAACCAAGAATGATGGGATGAATAAGGGTAGAATCAGAGAAGTTGCCAGCCAGACTCAGAAGGAGCAGGAGATGCCATGCTAATAAAGATACCACCACACAGACGAGCATAAATGAAAAATATAGGTTAACTTAAAATGTAAGAGCTATTGACTAAGCATTTATAATTAGTATAAGTCTCTGTATGGTAACTTGGAAGTAGCTCCCAGGACATTAAGTTTCCACTTACATATGGGACCCATCAAAAAACAACATAAAGCCAGAGAAATTATAAAATAAATAAACAAATAAAGAAAGAAAAATTGTAAATGTACAAAACCTGAATCAAACATGGCTTCTTAGTAACTGCCTTTTCTCTTGCAGGCTCTGTTTGCTTGTGGCAAGCAGAGATACAACTCTTTTAGGAGAAGGCTTCCTGTCTCAATACTAGTGACAAAAATTGGTGGCTCTTTTAAAAGGCCCTGCTGTCAAACACTTAAGTGGTGTTGGTAAGTGACGGGCAACTAGAGCTGTTCAATGAACCAGAAACTTCCTGAAGTTGGGGCAGTAAAAATGGCTACAACACAAGATTAACCTCTTAGGAAACCAAGAAATGGGTAAAACAAGCTTTCAAAGACACCTCTTTGGTCCTAGACATGCTACTTAGCAGTTCAAAAACTCACATGGTCAAAAAAAGATGGAGATGTACAGCAAAGATAGATTCAGACAAAAAAATAAACTTTTCTAAACAAGCTATAGCCTACTTAAAAATATACATAGGCTTGGGAGAGAGAACAGAAGGTATAGGCAGCCATAAAAAGAAATATATATTTTTTAAAATAATAAAAAAGCACTTTAAATGAGAGTAAAGTAATACAAAAGAGAAAAGCCTCATAAAGGTGGGAAATATACAGAGCCTGGATCCTGCGTGTTATTGTGTTGTTTTTAAGTTTTTTTGGCTTCTACAAAACACTGGATTATAAAAAATGCTAGATTAAACCAGTCTATATATTTTGAAAATGTATTGACTTCATAATTAAAGTCATAAAGTCATAATTAAAGTCATAATTAAAGTCATGTATTTTAGGGAGGAAGAGGTTATGCTTTTATTTCCACAAGAAATGAGAGACTATGGAATCATTCTGTGTTAAACAAAATTGTGTTAGACAATGAAGAGCCCTGAAAATCCTGGCTACAAACATAAAAAAGAATAAACCTATAAGAACTACAAGACATGTAATAAATATATTACCTGTTTAAATATAAAACAAAAAAACCATTTTATGCTGATTTATGTACATTGCACAGTCTATACCTGTATTAAAGCAGATATGTATGTTACCGTTAAAAGTTTCTGTCTTTTCAGAGCAAGGACACAAGACACCAATGAAAATGAACGGCCTAGTTTATGCAACATCTTTTTTTTTTTTTCAGTAAAAAAATGCCATCTACATCAATGTATTCCCCTGTTTCCCCTCCTTTCTTCCCTCCCAATCTCTCAGAGCCACCTCTGAGTGTTGTCCTTCCCCATCTCCCCATCCCCTCCCCACAAAGGGCAACAAGTCCAAAGGTGGACCAGCGCACCATTGTACATCAACTTCAAGCACATTCAATTCATTCATCCCAATGTCAATGCTGGGCTAGGTGTTCCTCTATGCAGATTGAGCTCCAAGGTTCCAGCCCATGAGAGGAACACAGTCTGATCACACCCCTTGTGGCTCCATACACTCATGGCAGTTGAAAGCTGCCTACCTCTGGAGGACCCAGCTCCCCCTCCCAGTGGATCTACAGTAGCAATTCCCCATTCAATGAGCTCCCCAGAGCTCTAGCCAGTCATTACCATGGGAACCTTACTCATAATCCCTATCCCTCTGTTCATACAGATTCTCCTCCTCTCCTCTTAGCTGGACCAGGAGCTCTGCCTAATGCTCAGCCATGAATCTCTGCCTCCACCTTCATTCCCTCTTGGATGTAGGTTCTGAAATAACACCTAGGGTGTTTACTCATTTGATTATAGGAGAAGTCCCATTTAGGCACCCGCTTAACCACCATTTGGAGACTTGGCCAGGGACATCCTGCAAGTTCCTGGACATTTCCCTAGCACCCAGTCTCTTTCCAACCTCACATTGGCTTCCTCTATATCTCCCTCCATATCCCTCTTTGCTCTTCTCCCTTAACCATCTCCTTATTTCAAGATTTGTTCACAATTCTTCTTGCTTGAAACCCATTATGACCCCAATTTACTAAAATGATCTCTGTTTTCTCTTCTTAGGGGAATCTCTGGATGTTTCTCTTAAGTTCCTTCTAAACCCAAGCTGTTCAGTGGTTGCAGTTTGCTGCTTGGGTATTCTTTGCTTTTTGTCTAAAATCTACTTATGAGTGAGTATATTCCATGTCTATCTTTCTGGGCTCGTGATACTTCTCTCAAGAAGGTATTCTCCAAGTCCATCCATTTCCCTGAAAATTTTAGGATGTCTTTTTTCCCCCGCTGACTAGTACTCCATTGTGTAGATGTACAACAGTTTGTTAATCTATTTTTCAGTTGAGGAACATCTAGGTTGTTTCCACATTCTTGCTATTATGAATAATGCTGCTATGAACATAGTTGAGATACTGCCTTTGGGGTATGAATGTGCATCCTCTGAGTATATGCCCAATAGAGGTATTGCTGGATCCTTGGGTAGATTGATTCCCAGTTTTCTAAGGAGTAGCCATACTGCATTTCAAAGTGACTGTACAAGTTTACACTGTCACCAACAATGGAGGAATGTTCTTGTTCATCCTCTCCAGCAGAGGCTTTCATCCATGGTTTTGAACTTAGCCATTGTGACAGCTGTAAGGTGGTATCTCAAAGTTGTTTTGATTTGCATTTCTCTGATGGCCAAAATGTTAAGCAATTTTTTAAGTGACTTTCAGCCACTTATGATTCATTTGTTGAGAATTCCCTTTTTAGCTCTGAACCTTATTTTTTTTTAATTGGGTTATTTAGGTTTGGGGGATATAGCTTCTTAAGTTCTCTCTATATTTTTGTGATCAGTTCTCTGTCCGAAGGGTTGCTGAAGATCTCTTCCCATTCTGTAGGCTGTCGTTTTTGTTTTATTGACTGTGTTCTTTGCCTTGCAGAAGCTTCTCAGTTTCAGAAGATCGCACCTATTGAAGATGCCACTTTTATAGTCGTCTAGGAATTCTGCATCCAGAATAGTTTCAAGATTGCTGGCTGAGATGATACAGCTTTAAAGAATTCTCAAGTCAGAACTTGGCCATAATCCAGAATCTTAGAGTCTCCAAAATATTAACAGAGCCCCCAATGACAAGAAGAAGTATAGAGAACTATACCCATATTCCTCCCCCTAAAACGGATTCTGGATGTTTATTATCATTAAAGGGGGGTTGTTCAAAAGTTTTATTGGTAATGATCAGAAAAACAGCTTAACAAAGGAGAGTAGATTCAGGAGTCTGATACTAAAAATAAAAGGGGAAATACAGAAATATAGGATAAAAGGGTAGATTAATGAATCTACTTTGATTCAAAAAATATTTACATTTATATGGATTTTAGTTTATTGACACACATATAAATTTAATGTTAATTTTTGTTATACTCTATTTATATGTCTACTCTTGTTTTAAGGTATTGTGTTTATGTAACTCATTTAACATGTAATGTATAATTAAGAAATACAGATTAATAGTCATCTATAATAATAAACCTTATTGTCATGTTAGATATGTTTTCAAGGTCATACACAGATATATTTGAATATATAGATGCTCTTCACACATTGTAAAGACCTACAGAATATGGCATTTAATATTTTTAATAATTTAAGGCCTTTCACAACAGTGAGACATGTCTGCTCCTGGCAGCACTAGTCTACTTCAGAGAAGATGATAGGCATCAAAGAAACTCAAAATGGAATTTGCTTTTCTTATGCCAAATAGTAGCCATTTGTGCAAAGAAAATGCCCTTGGCTCAATTACTGACATTCACTGTCAAAGTAGACCAACAGGATACAAAACATGGCAATTGCTAAACTTTGCCAAGACAAGTTAAGACAGTTCTTCATAATTTCTTGCTTCACAGGACAGTCTTTCAGATATGTTAGGCATATATGCCAAATATGTATGCCCCAAAGTGACAGAGAAATTGAGGTGACTGTCCAGGCAGCTAGATATTCCTGTCATTAAGTAACACTGCACCCTTCTGGGGTCTTTGATGTAGTTGAAGACTAGATAATTATAGTTTTCCTTAGTTGTCATAAAAAGCAAATTAGGTACAAACTTTAGACTCATCAACATATATAGATAATAGAGTATTTTCTCTAATTTTACCAAATACAAATAAACTAGATATTTTAACCGTAAATCTTTCTGGAGAAGCATATTTGTTGTACATAATTTTACTATGCTCAAACTAAAACCTTCCTATTTAATTAGACAAATAGGAGAAAATGCTGTAGAATAATCCTTCTGTACACTGTGTGAATATATGTTGCTATAATTAGTTTAATAAACAAGTTGACTCTCTAATATCTGAACAGAATAAAATTAGGCAGAAAGTCCAAACTGAAAATGATGGAATGATAAGAAGGGTGGCTAGAGTCAGAAGAGTCACAAATCAGACTCAGAAGGAATAGGAGATGCCATGCTAACAAAGGTCCCACCATATTGCAGAGCATAAATGAGGAATACAGGTTAACTTAATTTAAGGGCTAGTTAGTAATAAGCCTGAGTTATTGGGTGAGAATTTATAATTAATATAGGTCTCTGAGGTAATTTAGAAGTGGTTGCCAGGATGAGAAATTTCTGCCTGTAGTGTGTGTGACTGGATAACAATAGGCAGAACTGTCTGTGTACTTAATAGGCAGGCAGCATGGCATCATTCTTTTCTTCCTATTCTTTACTATCAGTTGCTTGAAATCTTACCTTGACTTTACCTATCATGGACTGTTAACTGGAGTTGTAAACTAGATAACCCTATTGCTCTCTTATGTTACTTTGGTCATGGTATTTGTCACAGCAACAGTAAATAGGGCTCTTCTAAAGAAATAAAGCAGTTGAGAGTACATATTATTAATAACTAAAATATAAAGCAGTCTAAGTGAAAACATTATGTAGGATGAGCAAAGAAGGTCCTAGCGTGTGTCTGAAGAGCTGGGATGCAAGAATTTGGAAAAAAAAAAAAAAGTTCTAGCAAAAATGAAACTGCATTGGAAAAGAACAGCTCCTTGGATGGGAAAGGCATTCTTCAGAATAAAATTTCATATTTTTCTACTTTTATTTTGCTGAAAGGAAATGATCACTCTTAACATAGTACAGAAAAGGAAAAAAAGTAACCAGACTGCTGATGTGGGAATGCCTTTCTGTATGCTGTGAATATCAATCTTTAAATAAAGGAGCTGTTTGGGGCCATGACAGGCACCATAGAAAAAGTAGGAGGAGAAATCAGGGCATAGAGAGGAGAAGCAGGCAGAATAAGACAGAATGAGCTGAAGCCCAAAAAAGCAACATGTAAGGAACACAGGTGAGCCACAGGCCACGTGGCAGACAGATTAATAGAAATGGGTTGAGTTAAGACATAAGAGCTAGCTAGAAATGTGCCTGAGCCATAGACCAAACAGCATAAAGTTTAATATAAGTGTCTGAGTTATTTCTGGGGGCCTGAATAGCAGCAGCGAGTGGCTAAGGGGTCTGGCATGGCAGGGTCTGGGTCTCTGGCTGCCCGGGACCAAGAAACCCCCACTGCAACAGACTGCTCTCACCAACAGCATGAAGTCCTTGAATCAGTAAGATAGTACCAAAACTGAGACATGCATTCTGCATGCCATATTTATTGGAACTTTGTCTTAAACTTACTTCCCTGTCACCTTTCATTACAAAATATTGTACTTACATTGAAATATAGATGGCTTTTCACCAGGAATTACTTTTTGAAAATGCCAGACTCAGCTTGTTTGATGATTATTACCTTAAGAGAATCACATTTCACTGTCACTTATTTGTCTTAGCAAAATTGAGTTCTGGCAAAAAATGAGTGAGAGAGATGGAAGGGGACCACCATTCTTAAGCAGATTTAGTAACTATTAAAGTAAAAGGTCTTAAAACACGAAGTTGTATCAGAAATTTTCTATGCTTTTCTATCCTATAGGGGTTCTAATAAGACATAAAAAGAGAATAAAACATGATAGATTGGGTTAAATGGAAGTGTCTACATTGCTCTCAAGATTTCCTCGGACAAAGCTGTTTCCAATCTCTTTATTGTTAACAGAAGACATGCATCTGCAGTCACAAATTATCACCATGATCTCAACCATGAAGATTCCATTGACTTTGAGAGGTCATCATTTGTGTATCTAAGCAATAGATGAGTATTGGCTGGAGGAGACCTGAACTCCAGGATGAAAGTTAGAACTTTCTGTTGTCATGAGCCCATTTGTTCACATGTCTAGCCCTCACCCTCTATTTTCTCTGCTTTATAACTGGGAGATTTAACACAGTCGGATACTTAGATGTCTTTGGCTTGGTACCTATTATGATGTGATCATACTATAAGTGTCTCTATCTGCCTAAAATATTGAAAACCAACATCAAATATAAGCCCTAGGCACTATTTCATCTTGCCAGTACTTAGTTTTGTTAGCACAGAAAAACTTTTATAGAAGTTTCAGGACACCTGTTGGCCTTAATCTTCAGACAACAAGAATAAAGGGGATCAAAATCAGCATCTCTAATTTCCAGGAAATGTACAGCATCTGTCAGTTTACTAAAGCCCTTGAAGGAGAAGCCTCAAGGATTAAGTTATCTCAAGTCTACATTGATATTTAAGTTTTCTCTCATGATTGAGTTTGAAATGTTTTAATATTTATTGCTATTCTAATTTAATTATTCTCCCACCCTTAATTAAATATTTTTACAATACATAGTATTTCTATAGATTTGAAAATGTTTGTGCATACTACTACCAGTCCTATAATCCAAGCTTTAGTAACAGAAAAATGCCTTAATTTGTAATATTATTTCAGTAATGTAGAATTTACTTATTTCATTTCTAAAATAATACTAGAAACTTGAAAAAATTTTGAAAGCCATACTTTTATACACAGCAAACTTGTCTATTCAAGTTTTTTATTTGACAGTGCTAACAAAGGGCTACAGATAAGTAGCTTCAGAGCAGAAGACACTGGAAGATGTGGGTTTGGTTGAATGTTAGATAGAAAAGGCATTTTGCAAAACATTTCAGGGACTGTGTCTTCAGAAAAGAGTATCCTGGGCACTGGGATACAATCACTTGGACTACTGTGCTGCAATACTGTCCAAGCACCTAGAATATTTTCTATTGTGAGGGAGTCATGTATTTATTACATAATGATCAGAATACAGAAACTAGGTTGAGTAATCAGAGAAACTTCAAACTATGAGAGGAAGGTGGCAAAGGCTGATGGGAGGGCAAAAGATGAAGGATGGGTTGCTTCTGTGGAGGAAACTAAGCTGAAATTGAAAGGAGTAAGAAACACCCACTGAAGTCTCCTTTAATGTACCACATAGTAAGGAAGACTCACCACTGTGTGTGGAGGATATGAGGAAAACATTCTTGTTCAAAGAATAAAGGATTCTAAAAGCAAGATTCTGTTTCCGAGTCTCATTTCTATTGGTAATTTCTCATTATTGTTTCCATTTAAATTATTGAGTTATCTATTCCTTTAATTCTTACTTATAACCCTCATTGAAATAGTACTTGAATTCAATCACCATAAAAGTTCAGGCTTATCTCAAGCCATAGTATTTAATCCTAATAACTAAATTGGAACATTCACCCTGTCCTGAGGCATAAACCATGCAGGAAGGTCCTATGGAAAGAGAGATAATATGAACAATCTATTCTACCCATAGTGAAAGACATAGACAATATGATTTAATTTACATCTGCCTGAAAGGCAACAAACACTTGAATAAAAGAGAGTTTTCTTTCTCTTAACTGCATAGTGTTTTCCTTATGTCTCTGCAATTTAGGAACTTGAAGAATCTGCTCATGAGCTTCTTTGTCTGATGTTTCTTCTTTTTCTAATGTTTCTAGCTAAAAAAAAAATGTTCTCCCACATTAGAACTGAATCTTACTCAATTATTTATGATATTGTGTTTCAATAAACTCATCTCTTATTTTCAGTTTGTGTTACTTTATAGGGAAACCAAGTCATACCTCTGAAACTGGTATCAACCCAGGCACAAAGAAGATGACAACAGCTAGCTTGCTGAGTGGCTGCAGAAACTTAGAAAAATGGTACACAGCAGAGAGTCCCTTAACAAACAACTATACAAAGTGTGTAGCTGCTAATAGTAGCAGTGCAAATTAGTGGGTAGTTCCTCAATTAAAGAGCTATAAGGAGATAAACAGCACAAAGCAGATGTTTGTGACATGTGGAGAAAGTTTTAAATGTGGACTGCAATTTCACATGTGGATCTGCATTAATGATGTCTCTGTCCTTCAAATTGGCCAGTATTTGAGCACTAACCATGATGAAATTTTGTGTTGGCAGCAAAATCAACTCCTGCTGTGACAGCTAGAATGGCAAGAAGTCAAGTTCCAGGATGTTAGCTATTGGCTTATAGGAGTTGATTTTGACAATGACACTAGACTTCAGTATGAACAACAAAAAATAGGGAGAAAAAGAGGGAGGGAGGGAGGGAGGGAGGGAGGGAGGGAGGGAGGGAGGGAGGGAGGGAGGGAGGGAAAACGAAAGAAAGACTCCTAGTAAACCAGTGGGGGCCTGGTTAGTTTTTTGCTTAGGGATTTATTCTGTTTCCTGACCATTAAATTTTTATTGGTCAAAGAATTTTCCAGATGTCCCACTTTCTCATGAATCTTTATGACTGATTCAGCCTGCCCTCCTCACACACTCACCTATAACAAAACAAGTTGAGTTATAACTATTATCAGGGTATGCACTGATATGTTACTAGTATATAATAATAAATTATACATAAATGAAATCTGGGAAAGATTATGAATTTGAAGCAATTTTAAAGGTTTTATTTTAACAGATTATTTTTAAATTTTATTTTATTTTTATTAAAAAAAGTCATCTCCATCAATGTACCCCCCTGCTCTCCCTCCCCTGCTCTCTCCAAATCCCTCCCAGCCTGAGGCCCCTCCTCATAAACTGATCTCTTCCCCAAAAGGGCAAGAAGTCCCAAGGTGGGCCAGCCCAGCACTGTACATCCACTCCTGACACATTCAATTCATTGATCCCAAAGTCAATGCTGGGCTGGGTGTTCCTCTATACAGATTGGGCTCCAAGGTTCCAGCCCATGAACATGAACATAGTCTGATCCCACCCCTCATGGCTCTACATATTGCTCATGCCAGTCAAAAGCCGCCAACCCAGGGATGGCCCAGCTCCCCCTCCCAATGGATTTTCAGTGACATTTTTCCCATTCAATGAGCTCCCCAGAGCTTCAACCAGCCTACACCATGGGAACCTTCCTCATAATCCCTATACCCCTGCTCATATACACTCTCCTCCCCTGCTCTCAGCTGGACCAGGAGCTCTGCCTTGTGCTCAGCCATGGATCTCTGCCTCCACCTCCATGCCCTCTTGGATGTAGGTTTTACGATGACACCTAGGGTGTTTACTCATTTGATTATAGGAGAAGTCCCATTTAGGCACCCCCTTTACCACTGTTTGGGAGACTTGGCCAGGGACATCCTGAAAGTTCCTGGACATTTCCCTAGCACCCAGTCTCTTTCCAACCCCACACTGGCTTCCTCTGTTGAGATATCCATCTCCTTCCATTGCCCTCTTTGTTCCTCTCACACAACCATCTCCTTCTTTCAAGATTTGTTCCCAATCCTTCTTGGCTGCAACCCATCATGACCCCAATTTGCTAAGGTGATCTCTATTTTCTCTTCTTAGGGGAATCTCTGGATGTCTCTCAAGTTCTTTCTAGTCCTAAGATGTTCAGGGCTTGTGGTTTGCAGCTTGGGTATTCTTTGGTCTTTGACTAAAATCCATGTATGAATGTGTACATTCCATGTCTATCTTATGGCCGAATAATATGGTCTTATATAATTGGTACTCATTAGAAAATTCTGGGATTCGTTGGGTTTTTTTTGTTTTGTTTTGTTTTTTAACCTTGTCAATTGGTTTGGGAACACTTATGCTACATTCCTTAACCAATGGCATGAGGCAGAAAATCCACTGGAAAATTGTGCCTTTCTTTTTTCTTTACTGAGATTTCATCTCCCCCCAACCCTCACCACAGCCTGCCGAAGAAGTACAATGTGAATATCAGTGATAAATGACAATGAAGCCCCAAAGATCCAGCTCCATGCTCAGGGTTTTTGCAGAGTTCTGCAATATAGGGAAACCCTTTAGTAATGAGTTACAGAAATGATCCCTGACAGAATAAGCCTATTTCACTTTGTAAAAGCAGTGCAAAAGGAGAACATTGCCCTTTCCCCCTTTCAACCCTGTCTTCAATGTCCTTCAATCTTAAAATGGTCCAGGAATCCACTTAAGGTAAAGAGCCAGGCTCCCTGCAGGTGGCAGAGAAGAAAGACAAAAGGACATTGTCCTTGAACTGCTAAATTAACCTTCACAGAAACATCCTGCTTCCTACTTGGTCCCATTTGAACTTTCATGTTCTCCCTTTAAGAAAGTAGATAGAAGAGACTACACAGACATACTAACAGTTTCTGGAGAGTTCACATTGTTTACTACTATTTTCTTGTACCATCTTGCATAGTGGCTTGACAAGTGTGAGTGTCACTTATTTATGGAAAATTGATCCTAACCAAAAGCTTGATGTATATGTTCCTTTTCCACTCTTAAAGGGCTTAGTGTTTCTGCTCACATTTTCTAGATTGACTGGTAGTGACAGCAAATTAGCAATGACCTACTTGAAAAAAGCCAGGACAATATTCTATCAGTGAGCACGTTTGGCATAAGTGATGGCAACATCAACTTTTAAGGCAAAGTATGAAAGTCCATTAACAAAATTTTGATTTGCTGAAACAAGTTTACACAATGGTGACTCTTTAAACAGCCATTTATGGGTGCTCATTAAGCATTTTCCATGCTTCCCAAGTGCTCCAAATGAATGAGGTAGCACCATTTCTGTGTTGTGATTAATTTCCTGTTGTACAATTTCTCCAGCCCCAATCATCATGATAATTGCCAAATCCCACCAGGCAACCTGCTGTGGTGGAAACTTCCTTACTAGGCAGGTGTGGGTGATGGCTTCAAAACAGTTCTAAGTCAGCAGAGGGGAAGTGTTAATGCTTCAGAAACTCAGCCATCTGGCCTTGGACTAAGAATGCCAGGAAGGTTCAGAAGGGAAATCTAGAAAGGAGAGAAGAAAGGCAGTGCCAAGGCTCTGGGGAGCCAGAGCTGCTACTGGAGAAGGATCCTAATGTGATTCAGGGAGATGGAAGATGAAGGGGACCAGGCACTGCAGCAGCTAGCAGTAAGGGGGTTGGTGTGGGAGGAAACTCCCTGAGCCAGCTTTAGGGCTAAGCTGCTTATGGAGGATGTAAAGGAACATTCAGTCTCTGGGAGAGAGCATGAGATCTGGGGCTTGAGCTTAAAACTGGCTCTCTTTCCATATGGGAACTGGAGGGAATCAAATGAGAGACTAAGTAGAATGTTCATATTTTTTTTTCAGCTTAATTGAAATGCTTGCTGTAGGAAATGTGGGAGATGCAGACAATTAGAAAGAAGTAAATGGTTGTCTCACCACTGAATTTGTCTGTCATTGTGTCTTTCAAACGTGGTTTCCACTAACATTAAAGTTCGTTGCTTCTCTGTAGCATAGTTTCCACTGTACAATAAAAGAGGGCTCTTTCATAACTTTGTGTTTCTGATTGTTTTAATTAAATGCCATTTTATAAGCATTTTCTCCATTACTTTACCTTGCAATTTGTATCAGCATAGTTAGATACAGTTATTACATGACATGGGCACTTCCTAAAATATCCATTTACCTTGTGCTGTTTCTAGTGTTTAGCATGTATGCACAACATAACCATGAATATATGAATGTAATAAATATCTGATGGTTTGATCATTTCCTTAGGCAAGTGCATGCAAGTAAACTGTTTAAGTGATTACACATTTCCAAAGCTATGGATACCTGCTCCTCCCACCTATTCTGATTCCTCCTCCTACTTTTTCTATGGTGCCTGTCATGGGCCAAAACAGCTCCTTTATTTAAAGATTGAGATTCACAGCATACAGAAAGGCATTCCCACATCAGTCACAGGTGAGCATGAGATAATGCTGTATACAAGTTTCCTCCAAATTGAAAAATTCCATCCTGGATGAGAGTTCTTTAAACTGTAAAGTAAACAACTCAAAATACCTTCAGGAAGTCCCTGAAATTGGCCAATTTCACTACCTCACTCCTTCCCAAGAGTAAACAATAAAGACTGTTGAGAGTGACTCTCAGACAAGCCAAGCTGTAAAGAAGACTCAGAGACTAGACTACATACCTGCAAGGACAGTCTCCAAAGCATTGAGCTGTTTGCAGGTTTTGCAGTGAGCTCCAGGTTCCCAGACTTTGTGAGCTGTTACCCTGCTAGGGTGGGCTTTGATGATGCAGATGTCTTTGAGTGATTTTCTGCACCTCACATATATTTCTTTAAGTAATCCCAGTAAAGTCCAATTGTTCCATACACTGGACTTTGATTGTATCTGCAATTTCATCTATCATGGGTTTCCTATGAGTACGTGTGTGTGTGTGTGTGTGTGTGTGTGTGTGTGTGTGTGTGTGTGTGTGTGTGTGTGTATGTGTGTGTGTGTGTGTGTGTGTGTGTGTGTTATGTCTCACAAGAAAAGATCAAAGATGTTATTGCACAACAGACAAGCAGCAGAGCAGCAGAGAAGTAGAATTCACACATCACACAAGCCCAACTTTAACACTCAAAGCTTCATTAGCTCAATGGTTTGGTTACTTTTAACTATCACCCAAATTCCACAAGTTATATCATAATAACCAACATTTTCAAACAAATGCAAACATGTTTTACTTTTACAAAATTTTATGTATTCACATCATCTCCCACCAGTAAATAGTTTAAGCATATCCTTCAAAATCATACACTATAATGATTCAGAAGAAACCTTGTCAAAAAGCACATAAAACTTTCTTTTCTCCCTGTTTCTGTACTTTTTTCATCCTATGCCCATGCTCCTCTGAAAGTGTCAGAGAATAGAGCTTTCACAGCACTAGCCATACAATCTCTTTACATATACAGACATTGTGGCCTAGCTAGAGGATGGAATCGGATTAATTCAAAATTAGAAATGAAAAAGTCATCTATGATTTCCCAGACTACTTCTTTCTGCCTCTAGCAAAAACATATTCTTTATGCCAGCTATGCTTCTTAGTCTTCTAGTTTATGCTTAGTAAATGCCTTGAAAAAAATCAACTTTACTGGTCTCCTGGAATGTGACCTGGTGCTTGACTATAGATCTCTGCATCTGCTTCCATCATTTACTGGATGAAGGCTCTATGATGACAGTTAAGGTATTCATCAATCTGATTACTTGAATATGGGTAGGCCAGCTTAGGCATGCTCTCCACTATTGTTAGTAGTCTATCTAAACTGGGGTAATCTTGGTAGATTCCTGGCAACTTCCCTACCACCAGGTTTCCCTCCAACCCCATGATATTTTCCTCTATTAAGATAACTTTTTCATTGCTCTGCCACTCAGTTCTTGTTCCATCTTGACCAGCCTGTTCCTTATGTTCTCACCCTCCATCCCCTCCCATGTGTTACCTCCCTCAACCCCCACTTTACTCAGGAGATCTCATCTATTTTTCTCTTACCAGAGAAATATATACATCCATCTTAGGGTCATCCTTGTTGGCTAGCTTCTCTGGAGCTGTGGGTTGTAGTCTGGTTATCTTTTGCTTTACATCTATAATCCACTTATGAGTGAGCAATAGTATGTTTGTCTTTCTGAGTCTGGGTTACCTCACTCACAATGGTATTTTCTAGTTCCATTCACTTGCCTGCAAATTTCATGCTGTCATTATCTTTGACTGCTGAGTAATACTTCATTTTGTATATGTACCACATTTTCTTTATTCTTTCTTTGTTTGAAAGGCATCTAGGTTGTTTCCAGGTTCTAACTATTACAAATAATTGAGTAAGTGTCCTTGTGGTATGACTGAGCATCCATTGGTTGCTCAATATGCCAAAGAGTGGAATCATTGGGTCTTGAGATAGATTAATTTCCAAATTTCTGAAAAGTCACCATATCAATTTCTAAAGTGGCTGAACCGGGTTGCACTCCCACTAACAGTGGAGGAGTGCTCTTGTTCCACAATTCCTCTGACATAAGGCAGCTGAAGAGAGAAAAGAGGGATTATATCAGCAAGAGAGGGTCGAGATCGTAAGAGGGAAATCTACAGAGACAACCAAACCTAGCTATTAGGAGCTCACAAACTTTAGACAGACAGCTATAGAGCCTGTATGGAACTGGACTAGATCCTCTGCATTCAAGAGACCGTTTTGTAGTTTGGTCTATTTAAGGGTCCCCTTGAAGTCAGACCAGGATCTATCCCTGGAGCATTACCTATGGCAAGACACCTTGCACAGCCTTGATGGGGGTGGGGAGTGGTTAGACCTGCCTCACCTGATTATACCAGGCTTTGCTCACTCCCAATAGAGAAGGCCTTACCTTTTCAGGGGAAGAAATGAGGGGTGGGTCAGGAAAAGGGAAGGGAAGAAATCTGTGGTTGGTATGTAAAATGAATTTTTAAAAATCTTAAATAAAAAAGTATAAAACAAATCAATATCATATATAAAAATCATTTTTCCTATATATATGTTTTGAACAAGAAATTTTTAATCTCTCAAAATCTACTCTAGATGATAACTGCAATTCTTTACTAAGTTACAGATGGAAGGAGGCAGTTATAATTTATCACCACTGGCACCTGACATAGTCTATCTTAAACTGAATGTCACTCTAAACAATTGGAGACAGTTCCACTGAGACCAAAATTGGCTGCATATAAATGAATCACTTTAAACAAGAAACATATTAATTATGAGACATTTATACCATGGTATTGAGATTGTACAAACTGGAGAGTCAAAAATAAAGTATTTTTAAATATTGCATTATATTTTATGAAAAAAATTTTGAGAAAAAGTTCTTGTGAAGTCTGTTAACCCAGTTTTGAAAAGAAGTTTGAACAAAATGGAAGGTAATCAGCCTTTGTGCATAATGTCATAATGATAGTAATTGAAACCATGCAATCACATAGACATTCTACTCTCTGTAACTAACTCTGAATAACCAGTGATTTTTCAATGGTAGGAAAGTGGACATTTCAAATTTCAACACAGAAAAGTATTGTGATGTTTACATTTAATGCAGTTATGTTCAGTTGGTGGTATTTATAAGGAATAAAGTTCCCATGGAGGAGATTGAGGACAAGGGTTGTTTTTAATATTTCACATTTGTGTGGTGCTTATAAAGTCCATTACTCATGGTTTGGCCAAACTTTTGGAGATGCTACCACAAGAACACAAGGACCATTAGACATTGTCTCAGCTGTTTCATATTCTTTGTTATTGCTTGGAACACAGTGACTGCTAGAGCCAGTTTGGATCGAGCACAAGATACCCTCAATCCTTGTCATTATATGATGGTATTTTCTGCCCCCATCACTCTCTGAGAATCTCATATTCTCATGGTGCTTTTGTCTGTAGTTAACACAATTAACAACAGTATTCACAGTACCCCAATCTTTCCCAGGGCACTGTTTACCTGACAGAGCAGCGAATGACATCAGTGGTCTAAGAAGAGTAATATGTGACAGAGATGAAAGTAGCATTAGGGAGGAGAGTTGATAATATTTCCTTGGGTCTCAAAGTGGTCTAAGTGATTGAAATATCCATAGTAAAGATTCCAGACTACACTTAGGCTTTTCATTTCTATGTTTGTTTGTCTTGTTCTGCTGTGTCAAAATCAAGCCTCTTGTATACCAATCAAATACTCTACCATTAAGCTCCACTCCAGTCCCCAGATTCTTCTGAGTCAGACTCCTTCCAGTTCTACAACAAAAGCATTTACAATTACATCTTCCCTTTGACTATTTCACTGTCCCTAATGCATCACTTGAGGTGATATTAGTCATTGCAAATGCTTGAATTTCTTAAAGGAAACCATGCTACTTACTGGAAAATTAGTGAAAGACTCTAAATTTCATAAAGTATATTCCTATGATATCCTTTTCTGCCATCAAAATTTAGAAATACCTATAACTTATAACCGTAGGGAGAAAGACATCTGCTTAAAGATGAACTGGTATGCTTCAGACTAGAGTTTCAAATGGAATTCAGGAAAAAAAGCAATAAAAACATGGAAACTCTGAATGATCTCAATTAGACCATGGAAAAAACAGCAATGAGAGAAGCTTATGAAGAAATAAAATTGGAGAAGCCATCAGGAAACATTCTGAGTGCATGCAATAACTATCTGTATGCCATGGATGGGGCTGTGTAATAAACAAAACGATCCCTGCGTGTTAGGGAGCAGTTATCAGTTCCAAAAAGAAGTCGTCCAAGGAGAGAGTCAAATAAAAATGGAACACTGAAGTTTCCTCCACAGAAAAATGATACAAGAAGTTCTTTATAGGACCAGATTCGGGTGTGCATGTGTAAAAGAAAATAAAAGAATTTTAAACAGGGTTTTGAAGCATTAAGCAAATTCTGAGGACTTCTAGAAGCTCCAGTATTATTAAAAAAAAAAAATCTGTTTTATTTAGCCACATCCCATAAATATTTAAATATGATTAAAATATGTTTCTTAAGTAATATATTCTGTAAGCTGGTGTTTTAGAGAGTGTATTTGGGTTATTAAAGTCAACTTATAATCCTCCTGAAGTACCTTAACTGTCAAAGAGGAAAGTTCCAGATCCAGAATGCCTGGATGTGAGCCTGCCTGCAAATTTAGTTCTGATGAGATTGAACTTCTAATTAGAGCATTTCCCTTTCCCAGCTTTTTTCCTAACTATAAAATAAGGGTCCAAATCTCATGGTGTTTTCATAGGCTAAACTGGGATAACATCTGAGAAACATGTATCACTGTGCCAAAGACAATTCACACTTTTAATGTCAGCTTGAATCACTATCATCGTTGTCTTCATCCTCCTCATCATCCTCTTTGTCTTCACTAGTAAATTAGTCACATTGAAGAATCAGGACCAGTATAACCCAAAATTTTCCCTGTGATGACAACTTCACAATTCCAATTTCTTAAGCATATGTCAGCAAGAAAACCATCAACTGTGAGTTACCTAAGGCACATGAGTGCCTGTCACTGCAGGCCTTACTAGAGTGTACCCCAACCAGATGCAAAGCCCATGGATCAATAAAGGGTACAGAGAAGAACTACTCCAGAGACACTTTCAAGGAACAGGATCTGCTTTAACGAATGTGAGCACTACTTACAAGTGGCAGCCTATTGACTGTGATTGGTTATCACATCAGATTGGACAGTGAGTGCTCATATCACAAGGGTCTCTGTGTAGAAGAGACAAAGAAAAGGAGACATGGAGAGTGCAGACACATCAGCTGGCTAGTTATTGGCTACTCATGCTACTTCCATGAGTGTTCCTGCTGACTTCTGGGGATACTCAGGATCATGGTGTGCCATACTTCTTACTTAAATGCAGTGTGACAGGTAGGCTGACCATCAGCTCATGCCTGCATTTTCTCTGACAAATGTCAGAAACAAACATGTTTGTGTCTTTCCACAATGACAGATTTTTTTTAAAAAGCATTACAATAGCAAGGTACCATTATTACAAAGGTAGCAATTTTACTGATAATTCAAATTGTCTTGGTAATCTGGCCCAAGTGAATACAAATTCCTTTATTCCAGCCTTAATTACTAATATTTACTCTCCTATCACCCAGTAAATCTCTTTCTCCATATGTGTGTATCTGTGTGTGTGGGTGTGTATGTGTGTGTGTGTCTGTGTGTACATGCATGTGTGTGTCTGTGTGTGTATATGTATATATAATATATTATATGTGCATATATATTATAGAAACGGGTACAAAAGTTATAAGCAGGCAGCAACAAAATTCAAAGATCTTAGCAGTAGACTGATAAAAATATAAGCAGCATCTATATAGATGAGACATGGTACACAAATCATTTACAGGGAAGAAATCACGGCTGTAGAATCAGTTGGTTGTGAAGTCAGGGTTGGGAGGAAAGATGAGTCTAGCTATGAGATGAAAACACAGGACAGGTCAAGATCTAGATCAGGCAGCTGATCAATAGCATGTCCAGAAAGGCCGACAGACATATGGGCAGACAGCAGGTGAGTAGCTTGTACAAAAAGCTAGCTAGGCTCCAGTGGCAAACTTTCAGAATGGAATTAAAAGATATAAAATGGAACAGTCTAGGAACCACTGTTTGAAACAATACAAAATAACTTCAAGCAGAGAGCAGGGGTTGGCAACAATGTGGGTTAATGAAGACTCCATTTTGCCTCCTTTTCTGAAAGTTACTGATGTGGAGCAAGAGTGTGAAGAAATACCCACAACATGCAACCCTTATAACCAAATTAACTCTTTTGACACTTGACTTCAACTTTTGTTAGGTACTTTTCTGTCTTTTTACTACCTACTGGAAACAGTGTTATAATTCTCTCTCATTGCCTTTTCTTCTTACTTAAATTTTTTTTTAAAGAGGTAAGAATTGACTAGCTTTTCTAAAATAAAAAAGTTTGATGAATAATATCATAGCTCTCAAAGTCAAACACCTTGTAATCTTTCAGTCTGAAAGAAGTATAATTCAAATCTTCCCACTCTTGATTTCTAACCATTATCTATATTCTTTTCTGTCTAAAAAATGATCTTTATAAAACATCTGGTTCAGGGCTTGGCAAATGGCATCCTACCTGCACAGAGCTATGCAAACACCTCTCTCAAAACATAGCAGCTGGTCACTCTACCCTCAAACCCTAATAACATCCTACAACCCCTAAGAGGTACCCATTTAACCCTTTTGTGGTCAAACACATTCTGGAGTGTATACTAGAACTAGTCATGTTGAGTCTATCCAAGGCCCACAGATTTGAAATGCATGCACACTGTGGCAAACTGTGTCCTCAGAGTAATGTAGGGGTACTGTATTGTTTCATGGAAAATAATTGTCCCACCCACTGGTTTAATAAAAAGCGCTGATTGGCCAAAGGCAGGCAGGAAGTGTGGGTGGGGCTACCAGACTAAGAAAACTCTTGAGAACAGAAAGCACAGAACAGAATGCCAGAGAGAAGCCGGAAGAAGCAGAGGACAACCATGCTGCTGTGACAAAAGGTACTGAGCCACATGGCTGAACAGGAAGAATCATGAGTTAGATGAAGGGTAGAGAGCGGGCAAGTGATATGCCTGGGCCTGAGGCTGATCAGCCTAAAACTATTGAAAGCATCTGGTGTCTCTGTGGGTCTGCGGGTCTGAGGGTCTGTGGGCCTAGACCTTGAGGATAGTCCTGAAAAGTCGGGCCAGAAACCTCATACTACAGAGTAACTTTTACTGAAAAAAAGTTCTGCTTATAGGAAGGAAAGAGTAGCAAGGCAATACCACATAATCCAAGCTTTCTTGGGAAGAAAACAATTTCTGTTTTAATAACTAGTCTATAATCTGTTCATAAGCTAGAAGATTTACAGAGAAGAGAGGTAGGAATGAAAGGAGATTTACAAGTTTCTTTTGGGTCAGAAGTTAGTTGAGGTGGTTGATGAACATCTTTCTTGGCTGACCACTATTAGAAAGGCATAACAAGGTAAGAAGTCAAGTGGCTAAAGAAATATTACTGTGGAGGGTGATGAGGTAAAGGTGAGCATATGGAAGGTGATGAGGTAGTAAATTGAGGGGTGATAAGATGGGAGGCAAGAGTCTAAGGAAACCAGGTACTTTAGTTCTGAAGTCTAAAGACATCATCAGGGAAGTAAACAAAGGAGTTTGAAAGAATTTACTACAGTTACAAGAATCATCACCATTTCACCAAAATGGAAGCGATTACAAGACTGTGAGCTTGGCTGTTTCTGTGATGAAACATCATAACCAAGGCAACTTAAGGAAGAATTTATTTTGGTTTACAGTTCCAAGGAGATAAAAGTTTATCATGGCAGAGAGGCATGGCAGTGAACAGTTGGCATGGCAGCAGGAGGCGGGGCTGAGTATTCATATCTTCACACGTAAGCATAAAGCAGTGTGAGCAAACTGGAAGTGGGGCTTGTTTTAAACTAAAAGCCCATCCCTGTGACATAATTCCACCAGCAAGGCCTAACTTCATAAGCCTCCCACCAAGCAGAACCTCCAATGTGGAGGGGAGGTGGAAGTGTTCAAATGAGCCTATGGGGGACATTCTCTTTCAAGTAAACTAAACAATCTTATTCCTATGCAGAATTGGACATGTTTTTTCCTTTGATATGTTTAATTAAAATTATCATAGGAAAGAACATGAAAAAATCAACAAAGAAATACATAACCTCAGCCTGTAGATCAAAATAGAAAAACACATCTCATCCCTAGAAATCAACTCTTTTTCCCTCTGAAACCATAAAAAGAATTACTAGGAAGTAGCTAAAAAGCTCCTGATCAAATCCTACTCAGAGCCTTCTAGCCCATCGAAATATTTTCTCATTCTGAGCTTTTCTCTATCTTTGAGTAAAATCTTTTTCTAATTTTCTCTCTGTAAGGACTTCTTAAATTCTTTAAAGAAGTTATGAAGAATCTGAAAACACCAATTGGCATACAGTCACAGCCAGTAACAATGAAGGTCAACTCCCATTTATCAGTGATACTAGTAAAAGAAATAAGAATGTTGAGAAAATACTTAAGCATAAGATGAAATAATCTTAAAAACACAAACCTAACTATTTTCTTATTATCTAAAATAGTCCAGAAAAACGTAGTCACAAAACAAAATTAAGACATTCTATCTTTACCAAATAGATAAAAACATGAATTTTTAGCACTGGAAGTATTTTCCCACAGTATGTAGCAGTGGTTCTGAAAGAGTGTTTGCCAAAAAGGCAAAATTCTAGCCTCTGCCTCAGTTCTACTGAACTGGTTTCTTTGTATTGTTAGCAAAATATCTGCAACATGTATGTGCTCAGTAAAATACCACTATTCTACTATTGGCAAGTTAAACTTCTAAATATATATATATATATATATATATATATATATATATATAGTAAGCTAGTTATTTTTCTTTTCAAGATATATCATGGTCATTCCTTCATCATTAGAATAGAACCTTAACCACATGACAATGTCAACTAACTAAACAGAACAGTGTAGACGTATCCAGGTCTACAGTAATGGTAACAGAGATGCTGCTACTCCCCGGTAGAATAATTATCACTGTTAACTGATAAGGAAATATTTTGTTTATTAAGGAGTTCAGAAGGAAACACTCACTGATACAAGAGAGATATATAGTCATGCAGTTCCTGGTCTATGAGGCTTTACTCTGTAGGTGTACAGAGTACAAGGGAGAGGCAGAAAGGGGCTGCTGTGTTCCTGTACCCTGATCTTAAGCTGCCCTCCAATCATGTCCCTAATACTGGTGTTTACAAGGTCATAGGTGATTCCAAGCTCTATACTGGCCAATGTGCCGCTAGGTCAAGGTAATAGTACCTGTTCTCCATTACAAATGAGGGAATGAAAGATAAGAGATATGAAAGTGCATAGGGGAGAACTCTGGGGTGAAAAAGTATCTTTCTAGTTTCCTGACTTCTGCAGGTCTCCAAGTTAAATCAGCTCATAAATCCAAAGGCTTGAAGTCAGGCTCTACACAGGAAAAAGAACAGGCAGCATTTGTCTCTTTGATAGTAGATGACCTCACTCAGTATAATATTTTTCAGTTCAATCCATTTACTTACTAATTCACAATTTCATTTATCTCTCAGTTAAATAAAATTTTATTGTGTGTATGTCTTACATTTTCATTATTCATTCATCTGTTGATAATATCAAAGCTGTTTCCATTTCTTGGTTATTGCAAATTGAGCAACAATGAACAGGATGAGGAAATGTCTCTGTAATAGGATATAGAGTCTTTGAGATGATATACCTAGATCGTATGCTAGTTCCATTTTAGGTTTTTGAGACATGGTATATTGATTTCCATGATGGTTGTATAGGTTTGAACATTTACCAATAGAGCATAAAGATTTTTCTTTCTGGACATTTTTGACAGCATTCATTTTTATTTTCTGATGACAGCCATTTTCACATGGGTGAGAAGAAATCTCAAAGTAGCTTTAATTTTCATGTTTTTGATGCTAATGATGTTAAAACTTTTTAAAATGTCTATTTGCCATCTGTGTCTCTTCTTTTGATAACTCTGTTCAGATCTACAGCCCATATTTGTTTGCATTGTTCTTTTTATCTTTTTTTTAATCCCCTT
Source organism: Phyllotis vaccarum (assembly GCA_033318265.1). NCBI lineage: Eukaryota > Metazoa > Chordata > Mammalia > Rodentia > Cricetidae > Phyllotis > Phyllotis vaccarum. The sequence continues at coordinate 101,112,659 of JARWLC010000002.1, forward strand.
CTGTATTCTATATATTCATTAGATTTATAGCTGGCAGGGATTTTTCTCCAATAATAGTCTGCCTATTCATTTTATTCACTTAAAAATATCTTTGTCTATGCCTATATCCTATAATTCACTCCCTACCTTTCTTCTAGAAGTTTTAGAGATTTAGATTTTACTGAGAGGCCTTTGGTCCATTTAGAGTTAAATTTTGTGCAGAGTGAGGGATGAGGAAGCAGATTTTCCCCTACAAGTAACTATCCAGTTTTCTCATTTGTTGAAGATTCTGTCTTTCTTCAGCATGAGTTTTGGTAATTTTCCTACAATTTTAAGTAGATGTAGCTAGAGGCACCTGTATCTGCATTCTCTATGTTATTGCATTTCACAATGTGTCTATATTTATACAAATACTATTCTGTTTTTATTCTATGACTCTGTAGTATAGAGCTTGAAACTGGGTGTGGTAATGCCACCAGCATTATCCTTTGTTCTCAGAATAGTTGTGCTTGTCTGGGATCTTTTGTGTGACTTACTCTTTTGAAGTCACCCATGCTCTGTAAGTAAGCAAAATTAATTCACTAGTTCATCATGCTGGACTTAGATAGAGCTCTTACCTTGTTTATACTGTCTGGTCTGGTGTGAATGGATGTTTGTTCTCATTTCCCAAGTAAAAGTTAACATAACATTTTTGAAGGCCCAAGGAAACCTACAGCAGGACATTTTCTACTCTCCAAAAGCTAATATTAAAGCAGCCATAGTGGAAACTTGAAGTGTAAAGAAGGGTGATAGTAACTTGAGTAAAAAGTAGGAAGAAAGAAGATGTCAAATATAGCATCAAAGTTCTTAGATTCAATATTAAATTTTTGCCAAAACTGTTCAAAAAATCCAAAGATTTATCAGAGTCATTTGTAGTAAGAGGTTTCTGTCCTAGACTTGCAGGCCTAGCCTCAAGGTTTAAACCCACAGACCCACGGAGACACACAGATGCTTACAATAATTTTAGACTGATTGACCTAAGGCCCCGGGTATATAACTTGCTAACCCTTTATCCTTAAACTAACCCATGACTCGTAATCCTTATCAGCCATGGGGCTCGGTACCTTTTCTCAGAGCAGCATAGTTGTTCTCTGCTTCTTCTGGCTTCTCTCTGGCATTCTGCTCTGTTCTTCCTGTTTCTAGAGTTTTCTTAGTCTGGTAGCCCCACCCACATTCCTGTCTGTCTTTGGCCAATCAGCACTTTTTATTAAACCAGTGGGTAGGACAATTATTTACAATGGAACAACATAATCCCCCTACAGTCATTGGCTTCTCAGAGCATCTTACCAGCCTTAGGAAAGGGAACATATGGAATTAATCCATCAAAGGACATTGTGAGTGATGATTTTTGCAGCCCTAGTATAGGAAAGGAGGACAAAGAACACTAGATGTAACCATGTGACAAAGAGCCACAGTGCTATACAATATAGAAGGCAAATGAGTGAGAATCGGCTAAAATTAATTTTTCTCATGGTAGAAAATGCTAACAATGCACTTTAAATTTTAGTATATATTGATTATTCTGCTACAGAATATGTTTACATTCTGTCTTGTTACCAAAAGGCAGAGGTTAAATACTACACATTGTTGATTACTTGAAGTCAGGGCACCCCAGCTAGTTTAATGTGTTTCTACATGCTCTGTGACCCCTTTATTACCCTCTGCCTCTTTGACTTACTGTCCAACTACACTTCATGATTCATTTGGGTTTTGTAACAAATTCATCCTGACAAACCCAGAAATTCTCCTAGACTTAGTACAAAATCATGGGGTTGAACTAACCTCCCAAATTCTAGCTTTGAGCTTTGGGGTGCTCTTTCAGGTGTATAGGAAGACAGCATCCATAGCAAGAGGAATATAATCCAAGGGGACAATGCCTAGGAAGGTAGCTAGCCCTGCCTGACAGAGCCCAGACAGCTGTTCACACTCACATGAATGACAAGTGCAGGTCTGAGAGTTCCTGGGAGGGTGGCACACAGCAGAAAGCTCACAGCTTGATCTGTAGATGCCAATTTGAGCTTGCAGCCTGCTATGTGTTTTGATTTGAGAACTCAGCAGACTAGATGAGAAGGTCATAAATGGGCAGATGAATATGGAACACAAAACATTCTGTTTATGAGAAGTGATCGCCTACCTTTTGAGAGGCATGTTTTTCAGAGGTGACAGAAGTTAAATGATTGAGATGTGAAGTTTTCCCTGTAATGCTCTACAGGCCTTACCATTTGGAAAAACTGGTGCAAAGAATGGAAGGTCCTAAATCTACCTTATTCTGAATTAGTTGTCTTGGGAGAACTGTTATGGAAATAGAAACCCAGCCTCTAAGCAGGACTTGGGGTTATGTCAAGCAGCCAGTTGTATCATCAAGGAAAAAGAAACTGACAGCTGGAGCATTCTGCTTCAGAAATTCCCAACAGCGATAATGAGCAGGTCAGTGGCACACCTGCTGCAAGGAGGCTGCTGCTTCTCCTCAGGTGCTTGGTCCACCAGGGCCAGAGAAATGCCTTTCATATAATCCAAGGAGCCTTAAAAAGTATAATTAATAGAAGAGTACCAATTCATTTTTTCCCATGAATCTAAGACCCACTGTGGGAGTTTGTTAATAAAAACATACTCTAAGCCCCTTAGATTTCTGTTCAGCTGGATTATGATCCTAGAATTTTCAATAAGCTCTTATATGGCTTCAAGAATTATAGACACACAGAATTAGGGAAGGATGGGGGGTGGGCCTGCCTTTCTTCTCACAAATATTAATTTAACCCTTACTATAGGCCAAGTTCTTACATATCAGGAATACCATAGCACAAAAATAAGATTTTCCTTGTTATGGCTGTAGCAGATTGCCACAAATGGTAGCTTCAAGCAAGACAAATGTGTTTTCTGACAGTTCCTTTGACCAGAGGTCCATAATCTAGATTCTTTCTGGAGGATTGTAAAACACATGTTTCACAAATTTCTCTTGGATTCTGAGACTTTCTAGGAATCTCTAGTGCTCATTGGCTTGTTGACACTATTCTTCAGTATCTCCCTTATTATTCTCATCTCCTTCTGCTCTGTGTATTCTTGGGGTGGTTTTTTTGGGGTTTTTTTTGTTTTTGTTTTGTTTTGTTTTGTTTTTCAAATCCATTCAATATAGATTTAGTACTCATTCCCATCTGGTACAATATAGTATCAATCCTTACTTCAAATACTCTGCAAGGCCCCTTTTTTCAAATAAGCACACATACTGAGATTCTTGGTGTAGATGTAACTTGAGAAAAGAACATTATTTTGCTCACTGTAAATGGTAATAAAAATTACATTGTTTATAGACCAGCTAGGGAGAAAGACATTAATAAACTAGTTACACAAAGAAATATAAAGTTTTACTCTGAGTAAATGGCTCAAATATTAAAGTATTTACTGCACATTATGAAGACCTGAGTTCAATCCTTAGCATGCTTATAAAATAACATTCACTTATAATCCTAGCACTTAAAAAAAAAACAAACAAACAAACAAACAGGTTTCTCTCTAGGATTTTCTAGACAGCCATACTATTTAAATTGGCAATCTCCAAGCTCATTATGGGCTGTGTCTCAAAAACTAAACAAAACAAAACCAAACAAACAAAAATCACCACCAACACAGAGCAATGACATGGTGAATGACATTTGAGTTGACATCTGACTTCTACGTGCACACATAAACACATGTGTGTACATTCATACTCTCAAACACATGTATACTCACTCAAACATATACATGTATACATGTGTTCGATCACATGAATATGAACACACAGTCCACCCACACAAATATGTACACAAGAGAAACATAAGTTTTCAACTGATAAACTATAACTCATCAGAGCTTATGGTGTCACGAGAAAGCTGTGCAACCCATCATTCAAGACCTACTTTACTGGCTATTTCTATTAATTTTATAATTATTATTTTACTTACTAAAGATACTGCAACATGAAGCACATTAGTGAATGGTTACTTGCTGTGTAAGCTTACTTATGGGAGTGAAGTAAACCATCTGCAATTCACACCCAAGTATATTCATCCCAAAATGTCCTCCAAGGCCCCACATCTAGGGATACAAGGACAGAAAGAAAAGCAACACACCACAGAGTAAAAACATTGTGCTGTTGCAAACAGAAGGACAATAAATAGCTTGAGTCATCCCTGAGAACAACTAGAGAGAAATCCTTTCCCACAGAAGTCTTTCTTGTTTATTGCATGGTATTAAAAACCCTTCAGTGGGAACAGGAAATCAAAGGCTTTATATATGGAGAGAGCTCTTTCTATGCCTGGAATTCTGTTAATTGGGTGCTCCAGCATAACCATTTCTGCAGAAGCTATAGCGCCCAATTTGGTGGTGGGCTGCTATCTGCTGTCTTTGTCCATCTGCTACTTACTATTTGTTATTTTACATTTGCTTGTTGATATATCATCATCTCATTCTCTTAAAACGTAAACTATGGCTATGGTAGAATATCTCCCTATGGAGCAATGTCAAGCATAGGAGATATAAGCAGCATTCTTCTGTCTTCAAGACTGACATTTACTTGAGTGATAGGACAGATGTATGAGTGGAGTGTAAGAGAATAAAGAAGCATCAAAATACATAGCAATGTAAATGCAATAGTTCAAAGATGGGCCACATGCTAAGGATAATTGCAGTACTATTATTGGGCACAGAAGAGAGAAAATTCTGATAATAGCAGATATAAGGGCTAAAGCAGTTATCCTACCAGACTGGCTGATTTCTATGCAGACCAAGAGCATGACATTCATTTACATGCCTGTAGCCATGTTTTTGGTAATATTATACTGTAGACACTAGGAGACTTATCTATTTGACTTATTTAATGGTATCTTCCTTAAATTGTCAGTAGTACTAAAATAAGGTGTCATGAACTAATAAATGCATTTTGAATTACTTAAATAATACAATTCATTTAAATAAATAAATTACTTAAGTAACTAAAGCAGGTCTTACATAAACAAGCTTCTCTCCAGCCATAAAATAAGATGGAAATGTTGACAATGGATAATGGAAACTTCCAGTCAGTCATATCACCTTTAAAATACATTTGTATTTGCTTTATTTCATTCATTTATTTAAATCCACTCATCATTTATTGAGCACTTGATATGTTCCAGAACTTTGCTAATGACTTGCTTCCATCACCTAACAAGTATCCTGTGAAAGTGTGTTATTATCCTCATTTTATAAAAAGAACATTCTGGAATTTTAAAGTAAAATCTTTAAAACCTCTAAATCCATGCTAAGAACATGGCCCTCTTTATATAGTAATGGAGGTAATTTTCAGCATGTATCAAGTCAGTAGGTCTGTCTAATTTGAGATCATAGTTATGCCCAAAGGCATCTAGTAAAGCCACCTGGTATCTCATTTTACCATGAAAACCCTATTGTTTTCTCTTCCCTCCATCCATTCTGGATTAGAAACCTTTTCTTTTTCTAAGCTTGATTTCTGCTCTATTTTCCCTTTGGATCTGTCTTCTATAGCTTTCAACTACACACTAGCCTCATTTAGAAGCCTCTCTCAGGCCATCTTTGTAAGTCCTGGGACAACCTTGGCCCATTCCTCCTCTGATTTTAAGTGGGAATTTGTAATCCCCGGACTCCAGATGCCTTGGTGATGAATCGCAGGAGGGCCTGAATGCTGCACACTGGGAACCTGTGAGGAATTGTTTCTTAAGGAGATTTAGGGTCACAAGAGCAGACCACATATGCCGAGAGCAGTAAATAACCTGAAGGCAACTAAAGCCCCGTTTTGATTGCTGCCTTTTGAAATAACAGTCTCAGTTAACCATGAATTGCTTTTCAGTGAACCAGACTGACCACTGTTTGGCCTGACTGTAGCACAGTAAGCCTGCCTATTGAAACTTTATACAGAGAAATCTGCCTCTGAAACTAAACTGGCCATTTCTTTCCTGGGTGTTTTAATATGGCCTGTTTTTGTTATGCTAATGTAGCTTCTGTCATGGCTGAGGGGACTTACCTCAGCTAAGATATGTAGGAGCTTTATTCTGTAAAGCAATTAATAATATTTGCTGGAGTGGAGATGCCATCAATCTATTTGGCAACTAACCACCCTAAAGCCCGTCATGGAGAAAGGAAAGATGAATAGCAAGAGGTCAATTTTTTGGAGGAGGAAAAAGGAAAAAATGCAGCATTCAAGCATCAGTAGTTACCTTGTGCTAATGTAAAGAAATTAACTACTCTGCAAGAAAATGACATGGTCACCCTGTCTCATTAGCAGTACAAGGGATAGAGATCCTACCAGATTCCAAAATTATTTTCTCCTCTACAGGACCATTTTCAGATTTGTACGTCATGTACCTGCATCAGATCAGAAATAGTTAAATACACTCACAGTCTCACTAAACATATACATTGAGGCAAGCATTTCAGAAAATTTCACTTATAACTTTGCCTTCAAAAATTATATATAGTATGTATATATGTATATATATTATGTATGTGTTTACAAGTCACTCATTTAATTGATAATTGGCTTTAATTCAGAAATAATTACACATTTTCCAGGAGAATATAAATTGTTCTTAACCTTAATGCTTTGTTATACTGAGTAAAACTGGCACAATGTTTTATTTTGTATTTATTTTATATAAATATTTACAATTTTTGATTTTTCTATCTTCTTTATTTGAAGTCATCTTTTAAAAACAATCCAATCATTTTGATCGAACCTTGAGAAAGTTCTAGCCCCAAGCATGTTCCATGGATGCAGTGAACACAGTAGTCCCGATAAGTGCTCTTATTTCTCTTAGTTTGATAAAGCCCAGTCACTAAGATTTTCTAATAAATGGTTTTGCTCCTTTTATAATTTTTTTCAGACAATCTCCTGACAGAACTGGACACTCAATAACTTTCCTGTATCAAGTGAACATAGTGAGACTCAAGCCTGATGCAGCATACGATGAATATAACTGTCCACGAAACAGTTATCTAAGTAATCTATTGGCTGATGTCAATGTGGGGCATGTGTAGAAAGAAGTTTCTGGCCTGTCCAACTCGTAGCCCAGACCTGCAGACCTGCGGCCCCAGACTGACAAGCCCCAAATAATCACACAAAGGCTTATATTAGTTATATTCTGTTAGGTCTTTGGATCAGGCATATTGCTATCTAGCTCCTTCATCTTAATTAAACCCATTTCCAATCCATCTTGCCACATGGCCCGTGGCTCACCTGTGTTACTTTTACATGTTGATTCTTGGGTGGATGGATGGTGTCTCTTTTGACTCCACCCTCCTTCCCCTGTGTATGTTCCGACTTCCCTGACTATTTCTAAGATGCCTGCCATCAGCCAGAACTGTTCCCTTATTAAAGGGACATCCCACATCAGGCATGACATATATATTATTCCTCTGTGTCTCTATAAGTTTCTCTATGCTAAATAAGCACAGTTGATTAAGAAAGGAAGAAATGAAAGATGACGACTAAGGAAGGAAAGAAAAATAGGACATGACAGCAGAGTTGCTCATCGCTAGGCTGCGAAGGAACCCAGGGTTCTACCTCAAAACCTACACAATGTAGCGTTAGCAAATCTGATAGAGACGAACTCTAAATGTGGATCATCATTCATGAACACAACTAAAATTAGCACCTATTCCAGACAATTCTCTCAATAATTAAAAGATTCACTATATTAAGAACAGAGCCTGACAGGTGATGAATGCTCAGTTAATATCATTTTAATTGAATCTGCTTGGAAAGTTAACCTTAATTTGGATCTCTCAGGAGATCCATCACTTAGTAACATATGTAGGGCCATTGGATCTTACAAATGCTTTAATCTACACAGAGGAAAACTTTAGCAAGTTTATGTCATAGGCCGAGACTCTGAATTCTCTATTACTTAAATTCTCCAGTTTGTTTCTATTTCTTTTAAGTTGACATATTTTAACCTCCTCCCACTTTGAAAATACAAAACATTTCACAAATGAGAGAAAGCACTATCCACAATTTAGACATCTTTGAAGTCATAGAATCTACAAAGTTTCTAAGCTGTGGACAAATATTCTTCAATCTCCCAATAAGGAACAGATTTCCAAGCCATAATTACAGAATTCCTTTCATGTCCTTCATTAAAAGATTTTCATATGATAGCAACTCCAAATTCATTTCTCTGCTCTCTCTTGGCCAGTATCATATCTGGCAGTGTTATCAGTTAAATATTCATTGGTCAAATTAGAATTCATCCAAATGCTTCCCATTTAAAGTGGCAGGGTGAATATAGTAATCATTTGTCAGTGTCCCTTTCTGAATTGTTAGTAAGATAGGCTTGCATGCAGTATTTGAGACAGACAGAAAATAAGGTTTCAGTTGCTATGGTTACAGCTAGGTTAGGGGTAGTTGTTTGCATGCTATCTTTGCTTTCACACTCTCCTACAAGAGTACATATGAGTTACTGTACATGCTTGCATACACTTCGTTATGTGCTGAGTCCTTGCTTTTCTAATAAGATGCCCATTCAAATGTTCTACCCCAAAGTCACCATTAGTGACTCTATTATTGTTAAACTGTTCATCATGATTTTTCTCACTGACAACTGCAATTTCATATATATCACAAAGGAGACGTCACACACTGTTAAAGAGTCCTGTAATGATTATTATCCTCATGATTAGATCTTGAAATTAGTAACAGTTTTGCCTATGCTAAAACATTTTTTAAAATCATAGTTTTTTATTCTTAAGAGTATCTGTTCCAAAACTCAAATGTCTTCACAACAACAAAAAGCAATCATAGTTACAACAAGCTATTACTTTTAAAAATTATTTAAACATTTTGCTGAGATCTTAATTGTAAGCAATAGAGAGAAAGGGTACAAATGGACGAGAAGCTCATATTAAAATAGTGTAGCTCCCTAGGTTCACTAGGAGGATTAAAATATTAGTCTCACCTGTTTCTGGTAACCATGCCCTAAGTGACTCCATAGAATAATCATTCATTGCTGTTGTTTCTTGCTTTTTAAGTGTCGCCTTAGGAAACTAAAGCAGCTTCCCATTCCCAATCCTCCTATATTAGTCTCTCAGTTATGAGACCACAGGCTTGCCTCATCATGCCTGGCTTACATAGATTCATAAAAAACCTTAGCTATCTTCAAAGATGTAGAGTTTACCACTTACATGGTGCACTCCTGAGAGCTAGAAATGCACCAGTGCTGCATCCATTGTGTCCCATATCTGAGAACCAAAATTCAGCCTTCACTCTGAGGTCTGATTGCGACTCTATATGGGAAACAAGACTCAGGTTACCCAACACATGCATATCCTTGAGAAGACACAATACGAAATAAGAAACACACAGAAGCTGAAAGGTAGGTAAGTACCCTGAGCACCTTGGAAGTGCTTGTTGTGTTCCTGCATGATTTTTTTCCTAGGAAAATTCGAACAAATGTCTATTCACCCAGGAGACTGCTCCAGTGGCACAACAAAGAAAAGGCTCAGTCCTCTGAAGTCAATAACTCAATGAGCATATTGAGCCTCCATTTTGGAATGTGGGCAAAGAATTAGTTACCTGAGTATAAAATAGTCTCCTTGAAATAACTGAAAACCCACGCCCCAGAAAGGATGACTACTTCCTGAAATCTGCATTGGTAGAGTTCCTCCTTCAGTACCTTTTCCCCTCCTGTTACTTCTAGTTCCTCCCAAGACCATGTGCAGATAGAGCAGAATTACATGCAGCTTGTAGATACAGGGAAGCACAGGAGATTGATCCCCTACAATCTTGGGTAAGGGTCTGATGACTATTACTTCTCCTTCCATGATGTAACTCATCTACCGAAGGTCTTCTGTGAATGGTCACAGCCACTGGGATTAGGATAGTAATAGCTGTATTATACCCTGAGGAGAGTGTTTTCCTAAAATATACAAAGGTTTTTAATTAAAAGTCTCTTCTTTTAAAAAGTCCATTAAATCAACCAGTTAATTCAAACACAAAACTCTTCCTGCTATTTGCTGATACTGACTTTACACCCTAATTACCATGTCTATCTTCTCTCAAGTTCTTACAGCATCTCCAAAAGCACATCAGTAGCAGCACTTTGTAAGATGTCTCAGAAGCAGACAGACATGTGCTTTCTTTCCTCATTTTAATTGGTAGACAACATGAACCATGGTGTACTCAGTTAGTACAATGTTTTCCTAGGGTGCACAAGAACCTAGGTTCAATTTTCAGGACTATAACTAACTCATAGTCTAAGCTATAGTAGACAGTGTAATACAAACAAAAAAGATAAAAGATACAAGGAGTGAGAAAGAGGGAAGGAAGGAAGGATGAAGAGAAGAAAAGAGAAGGAGGGAGGGAGGAAGGAAGAAAGGAAGGAAGATAGGCACAGGAAGGCAGAAGGCACGTAGTCAGCATTCCAGTAATTTCCCAACTTTCTTCTCCTGTTGCTTCTTGGTACTATCTTCAGTCTACTGTCGTCACCTCTCTCTTCTATTTTTCTCTTTATTCATTTCAGTCAGGCTTTAGCTACCTCCAACTTACAGACTGGCTCTTGAGTTCAAGATAAACTTCCCAATGCTAAATACAACTAATAGTGATTTCCATTCCCTATGATGCTTGAACAACAGTATCATGCAATAAACTGCCTACTCTTCCTTGAACAACATATTACTTTGACTTCAGAGTCATATCCCTTTTCTGGGTTTCCACAGCTTCCTTCCGATCTTATCCTTACTATCTTATTCTGATTTGTAGAATGAATTTAAGTAAAATACCAAAATTTATACAGAGAAATAGCCCAGGAATACTCCCTTCTAAATTCTCCCTTCATGTGTCTAATGATCTGAAGATATAGTTCCTAGAAGTATTCAAATGTATAAGACCCAGAACAACTTTTTGGTATGTGCCTTTACTACTTCTCTCTATATTTTAAACAACTCAATCCAATGTTCTTTAGTAAAACTTTGCCTCTGCTTTTTCACACTTAATAACTAATCTGTTAGTAATATCTGTTGGATCCATTGCAAATTAGATTCTATAATAGATCTTTTTTTTATGATTTCCACAGGCACCAAAAATCCTGGGCACCATTTGTATTTGTAGGGAATAGAGTAGTAGGGTCTTATGTTTCTGTTCCCATCTTCATATAACAGCATATTTTCCACATGTTGGTAAAACTAATCTTTTAAAAATGTAATGATTTGCTTTTCCTAGCAAGCCTCATCATCTTGGGATTGATACCTAATGAACAGAATTTTGGTTTTTTAGGATAATATCTTTTAGCATTTCATCTCACATGCTCACTTTCTTATAGTCACACTATCTTCAAAGAAAAGGGAAAAATTACAAAGTAACAAGTCAACAACTGAGTATGGTTACTCAGGCTGTAGCCCAGCACTTGACAATTAATGCAATATTACTGCTAGGAGTTCAAAGCCACACTAAGCTATAATAGTGAATTCCAAGCCAGTCTCAGATATAGTCTGGGAACCAATAACAAGAAAGAATATTAAAATTTTAAAAGTAACAGTGAAGATCTTTCTCCATTCTGTAGGCTGTCACTTTGTCTTACTAACTGTGTCATTTGCCTTATAGAAGCTTTCCAGTTTCAGGAGGTCCCATTTATTAATTGTTCTTCTGTGTGCTACTGGTGTTATATTTAGGAAAGGGCCACCTGTGCCAATTTGCTGAAAGGTATTTACCACTTTCTTTTCTATCAAGTGTAGCTGGGTTTATGTTGAGTCTTTAACCCACTTGGATTTGAGTTTTGTGAAGGGTGATAGATATGGATCTATTTGTATTCTTCTAAATACTACCATATAGTTATGCCAGCACCATTTGTTGAAGATACTATCTTTTTTCCATTGAATTTTTTTGGCCTCTTGTTAAAAATTCAGGTGTTCATAGGTATGGTTCAACTGAACTTTCTTCTTTTCCAAATAATATCTAAACAGACATACTCATTGAAGGGATTCTAGCCAGAATGGATCTGGCAAGCTCTGGTAGGCCCTGTTCTTCTCCAAAATTTTAGAAGCCTTGTAAAAAACAAAACAAAACCAAAAAAAAAAAAAAAACAAAAAAACCCTGTTAGATTATATTCCTAAAGCTACCCACCAAGTGATATCTAATATGGAATGTCTTTCTGTATGCTGTGAGTATACTTTCACCATTGGCTAATAACGAAGCTGTTTTGGCCTATGGCAAGGCAGCTTAGAGGCAGGCAGGAAATCCAAGCAGAGATAAAAGAGAAGAAGACAGAGTTTGGGAGACATGATCTATCCACCCTAAAAGCAAGATGTGAAAGTACAGTTATGACATGAGCCACTTGGCAGTACAATAGATTAAAAAATGGATTGAGTAAAGTTGTAAGCGTTAGTTGGTCATGATCTTGAGCCATAAAAAAAAACAGTTTGTAATTAATATAAGCCTCTGAGTAATTATTTTTTAAGCAGCTTCAGGACCACTGGTCTGTCTACCAGCTATCCAGAGGCAATTCTCTGTTTCACTCAAGGGCAAATATTCTTTTTCCCATTCTGCTGCCCCTTCTACCCTTCCCTTGTCTTCTTCCCTCTCTCTCTCTCTCTCTCTCTCTCTCTTCTCTCTCTCTCTCTCTCTCTCTCTCTCTCTCCTGTCCTTTTTCCATATCCTTGACCTTGGTCCCGCTGGGGCTAATAAATCTCCTTTGTGCTGAGAATTTGATCTCGGGTATCTTGAGCCAACTTCAAGGTTCCCTATACCAATGAATCTACAAACTGGTCTGTGTTGACTAGTCTCAATGTTCAAGACAAGCTCAAGGGAACTAGATGAGAACTTAGACAAAAGCACTTTGTGACCAGTGAAATGCAGAAGTGACAATACAAAATTTACTTGATATTGACTATTAATTTCTCTGGGTTTTAAAGAAGTTTTTCTATACAAAGATAATATAATAAGAGAAAATATCTTCTTGTTCCTCATAGATGTATTTGTTTAATTGCTGGAGAAGAACTAAACTAGTTTTCTTACACTAAAATTCTGGCTCTGTACCTTTGTCATCTTGGCTATATATTTACAAGTTTTTTTCTGGGCTAAGCCACTATAGCAAATATTAGATGAGTGTAAATGTGAGAATAATAAAAGCTGTGCCACTGTCCCCAGTGGAAGCTCCTTGATAAATGTCAGTGAGGTGATTTTTTTCCCCTTCCCAAGGAAGAGGTGATATTCTGAACTTGCCACTCTGATCATTAATACTTAACAAAACCTTTCCTTCTTTTATCAAAGACAGCCCTAGAGACCATCCTCAAAACTTTGTAATGGAGAATGAAATTAACCTTTGGTTGAGAAGCTCCCATGTCGATTTGAGAATTCATTATGTAAGTACTGGATTGTGAAGGAGTTCCTATAATCTCTTTGGCAAACAAAATGGCTTAATTCAATATTTGATGTGATAACATATTCTTTTCACAGTTGTGGTTCAATTGAACTTTCTCCTTTTCTAAATGATACCTAAACAGACAAACCTATAAGTCTACAAACTGATCTACATTGACCAGTCTCAATGTCCAAGACAAGTTCAAGGGAACAAAATGAGAACCCAGGCAAAAGCAGTGTGTGAAAGTGAAATGCAAAAGTGACAATGTCTGTCAGAAATATTCTTCTACAGATTTAATAAGATTCATGCCACATATCAACTGTCCCTTATCAGACCCTAGGCTATATGGATCTACTAAGTAATGTGGGTAGGATAAAAAAAAAAAACTTCTCAAACACTTTCTAGATGTGTACAAACTGAAATCTTATCTTTGGTGTAGCAAATCAGTTCTTATGATTAGCTTATTCATCCATGAAATTGATCAATTCAGGGAAAAAGTCAGGGAAAAAAGAAAAAATAGCTGCTATCTTCTCCACCATTGTATACTCACACACACACACACACACACACACACACACACACACACACACACACACACACACACACACACAATTTGATAAATACTATACCTTTGGGGAAGAGGGAACCACTATCTCTATCTTTCAAAAATAGGGACAGAATGTTCAGGAAAGTTAATTAGGTTGTTAAAGCTTACACTTTAAAAAACTAAAACTCTTAAGAGTTAGACATAAATGTACTCCAGCTAATTGTTCCATGTTCCTCAAATTGATATTCAAAAATGTCTACTGTGGACTGGAAAGTCAAAGATATTAGATATGAATCATTATTCTTATCCTTCTTTGGGGAGAAAAGGATGTACATGGAATAGCTGTTATCAAGGCTAGAAGTTTAGCTCTATGCATGTGAAATCCTCTTCTATCAAGCAAATGCAAAATTGTTTCTTAGGCTTTTACTTCACAAAGAATCATTGGATTTTAACACTGAAAGACTTGAGATATCAGTCTTATATGTCTCCTCTTTTTGACTTTTTAATTGAAGTCGTCATTGTTTAAATGTCAAATAATGTCTAATTCCCATAGCAAAAGAAGATCTATCTGCTTTGCCACAAACTTCCCACTAAGCCTTCCCCAGCACTGGGGTGGCATCGCTTCTGTTTGTGCATTGCTTCACACAGTTGGGCTACTGCTCTGTTTTTGTTTGGTTTTGTTTTTTTAATTTTTATTTGGAATATTGTTCATTGACTATGATGTAAATGGTGAAAATGAGACCATACGTTTGAAAGAGCACATAGGAATATATGGAAGTGTTTGGAGTAAGAAAAAAGGAAATGATTTATTTATAACAATTTTTCAAAAATATAAGTGATGGTTTAAAAAGAATGAAAGAAAAGAATGGGTTTATCATCACAATAACATTCTCAAGAAAATAAGAAAATAATATAATGCAAATTAAAACAAAGTTTAAAATTGTACATAGCAATAACTTAAGTAAGAACATACTGCATTTAGATTCAAGCAAGATGGCTTTACTTTCTTTTTACCCTTTTCAGTGGAGTCCAAATGTGGCCAATCACTTTAGGACATTACTAGATTGATTGCTTAAGACAATTAGTCAAACTCTGTAATTTAATACATACAGAGCCATTTTATATTTCAAAGACTGAGTTCAAATCAAATTGAGCTTTTATTTGAATTAGAAATTCCCCTGTCTTTCTTTTTGTCAATATTAAATTGATAAGCTTGTAAAACAAAAAAAGAAGACAAGTGCCATCTTTTAAAAATCTTTCTCATGTTATGTTCCCCCCCCCCTTTTCACTTAGGAGATGTTTTTCTAATGTGGGCTGCAATAATGTAACAGGTGTCTTGGCACAACCGTTATCATACATGGAAGTACAGAGACTGAAGCCTATGTTCTTTGAGTCTATGGCCCTTCCCTGCCATCATTTAGAACCATGTCTGTGCTTTGGTTTTTGCTTCTCTTTGTAGAATATTTATTATCAAGGATCCTCCTGAGTTGAGTTCTTTACATTCCTTTTGTCTTGCCCTGTTTTTCCTGTTTGCTTTCCTTTAGGGAAGTTTCATCCACCTTATATTTCAGCACCTACACTAAACTTTGACATCCTTTTAAATAAAAATCTTCAATTTCACAGCAATGTTGAAGTGTTTTTAAACTAAACATCCTCTTGTTTTGAATTTAAAATTTTAATATTTATTTTTAATTTTCAATATTATTTTTATAGTTCTCCGGCTTTTCTACATGAGACATCCTTACAATACTTCAGGATTGTGAAGCTTTCCTCATTTCCCTAAGGAAACTTCAGAAGCTTTCACCTGCTTCCACTCCATATTTTCCTGTGGTAATTGGCATTTTTTCTCTAGCTTTGGTCTTCTTTCCTGTCAGTCGCTGTCTGAGTGTCTGGGGTTCTTGGCTGTCTGTACTTAGCAGCAGTGGAGGAGCTCCACACAGCTAGGGTTTTCTTATGCCTCCGGAAGGAAATCGGAAAGTAATAACAATAAAGACAATATTGAACACTCCATTTGGGGATACTTTGGGAAACAGAAACATATTTTTTATATTTATAAACTTTTCTAATAAGAAATTCTTGCAAATAAATGAAAACACCATACACTGTGATTAGTTAGACCCAAAGTCTATACAACTCAGTTAACTCCTATCTAATTAGAACAGGCATTCGGAACAAAAGCCAAGAACCTCAACATTAAATTTTATGCTTTCTCAACCACTCATTTCACCTTTCTTGTTGTCTTTGTGATGCATTGCTGTACTATTGGCTAGATTCCATATATAAGAGAGAATGCGGCTTTTTCTTTCCAAGAGTCTGTGATCTCACTTAATATTGTATCTTAAGTCCATTTATTTTCCTTAAAATTCTATGTTTTCGTTAGAAATGAATAGTATTCACACACACACACTAAATTTTCATTATCTGTTCATCTTTTGATAGACAACTAGGTGGATTCCAATTCTTTGTATAGTGAATAAAGCAGTGATGAACATGAAGTACACATATTCATATTGCAGAATGTGGAGTTTTATAGATATATGCCCTGGAGTGAAATAGCTGACTCAAAATATTTTCAAAGGCAGTCCTAAGAGGTTCACTTTACTAGGAGGTTGAAGGGTCAATTACCCCCAAATCCTCAGGTGGATTGAGCCGTTCTGGACAGGAAAGTTGATGTAACTGATAACACCTGTAGCAGCTTCCAATAAGGAGATTTATGTACAAAATCCCCCTGGTATCTATCTTCCAGACTGCAGAGCAATTGACCTGTACAGGGACTCTTCAATCTCCAATGTTTCCCCCTGTCCAGCCTACGAAACCCCCTGAGCAGTCCACTCCACAAGTATACATTGTCCCATACATGGAGATACTGCACTGTTCAGTTCTGACTAAAAGAACAATTTGGTTCTGAAAGAGATAGGTCTGATTGCTTGTTTTATGTCCACATTGCCTCCATTAGTCCTGATCTAACAGAAGTCAAAGATGGAAAGATGCAAACTTAGGAGAAATCACCAACGGAGGCTTCGTCACTCAGTGAAGGTGAAAATCCTACTTCCTGCTGTCTAATTGAAGCTATGAGAGAATAAAACCCTTCCACATTCCTGGAGGAGGTGCACTTGATATGAACCAGCTGTGAGCAAGAGCAGCCCCTCCTGAATTTAATTGTAAAAAGAGATGAAACTGGGTCACTAAAATATATCTAAAATTCCTAGTTACATAAAATCTCAGTTTTCATAAAAACTAGGAGACTCTGGGATTCTTTTCAAAAATATATCCTGGTCACAAAAAGGAGTTGATATGACTCTTGTAGGTCAGGGAAGACCAGCTCATTCAAAGGAAAACACACACACACACACACACACAGACACACACACACACACTATCCCAACATTCACAATGACATTAAATCAAAAATGTAAAAGGGAAAAAAAGAAATAGGGAAATCTAGTAAGAAAAAAATCACTTCCTTCAAATATAATCATTATGGAGAAGCTTAGGAAATGAAACATTCTGGAACAGCTTGAGACAAGTGTTCTGGCTGTACTGTGGAAGCAAATGGTCACTGCAGTAAGGGTAAGTCATCCTTCAGGTTGGGTAGAAGGTCACAGATTAGAGCTGGAAGGAGTTGCCAAATTTTGATGTTATACATTTCAGTCCATAATCTCCAATTAGTTTATCAATATTTCCATCTCTTTCTGATGTATTTCTTTCCTCAATTAATTTTGGCCACAAGCAGGGAAAGATTTTTATTTCCAAATAAATAAAAAATAAAACTTGGTGTGTAATGTAATGTTATTAGGATGCTCCAGGGAGGATGTGTCTGCTCCTTCTGTAAGCAAGGCTGAGCTCTGATTAAGTGTCTTTACTTCTCTGGTCTGCATCCTGCTCAACAGAATCAGACACTAAGACCCTATTTGGCCCTCCAGCTCTCCTAGGATAATCAGTTTAAATAAGGGTAGAGCATAATAAGACTGGAAACAATATCAGCCACCTTAATAGATCTGCTTGAAGGCACAGTTGATGTGGAGGAGATGTGGGCACTGCACTATTGATTTCTCTTTGTACTTTGGGCATGTATGTATTTTTCATTTTTAAAAGCCCAGTGCTAATACTGGCCAACTATGTGGCTCAAGAACTGAAAAGAAACTTGTTCAATATTTTATTCTCCAATAGTCAATTTAGACAACAGTGCCACAAGAATAATAACAAAAGCCTTTTGAAAAGAATTTTCTGTTTTAAGTAGAAAGTATCAACATTACCTGTGTGGCTAATGACATTTGTTTAATTTGGGAAAAAAAAAAAAAAAAGGACTTACGATTAGAGAATCACACATTATTTATAGTGAGTATAGACTGTGATGGTCTTACCACAACCAGGCTATGTTTTCCCTGTTCGTTCCTCTAGCTATACCAAGAGAAGGCTTTCATTCCTTACTATCTTATTTCTCATTATAAATGGGGAAGAAGGAACACTGTGGTCTAACTGTTTGAGCTCCATGTAAATCAATTATTGTGAATTAGCTTCCCAAGAGTCAGATTCTGAGTGACAGAGTGACAAATAAAGAACCATACCATCGGCCATTGGTGATCTCACCAAAACTAAGCATCCCCAAAGATGCTGTGGAAAACACCCTGGGCTAGTGCCTCTCAAAGTCATCAGGAATAGAGGGTAAAACTCACAAGCATTCTCTCTTAACCAGGGGGAAATGATGTTTCAAGCACTGAACTTTTGTTGTTGTTGTTTGGGTTTTGTTTGTCAAAAGAAAACTGAATTTGGAAAGAGAATCTCTTCTCAACAATCTACCCAGCAGTCTGTGGGGAACTTCTCTGGGCCATGGTGATGCCCTCAGTTATGGTGGGACTCTGTTCTCTTCCATTGTAAATAATTGTCCTGCCTACTGGTTTAATAAAAGTGCTGATTGGCTGAAGGTAGAAAGGAAGTGTGGGTGGGGCTACAGACTAAGAAAACTCTGGGAACAGGAAGAGCAGAGGAGAGACACCAGAGAGACTCCAGAGAGAGATGCCATCCAGCTGCTGCCCAAGAATCAACTTGTAAAAGTAACACAGATAAGCCATGGGCCATTTGGCAAGACAGACTAATGGAAATGGGTTGAATTAAGATGCAGGAGCTAGCTAGCCTATATAGAATATAGCCTAACCTATATTCCCAGCAGAATAAAATTAATGTAAGTGTCTTAGTCATTTTCAGGGGAAAAGCAGCTGTAGGTGGGTCTGGACCTCAGGGTTGGGCCAGGCCAGAAACTTCCTATCACACTCAGTAGAATCAAAGCATTCATAAGTATATAGGAATTGACCTCTAGAATTGATTCTCAGTTTCATCATTGTATGTAGTAAGAGGCTTCTGGCTCGGACTTTTGGGGCTAGCCTCAAGGTTTAGGCCCACAAACCCACAGACCCACAGAGACAGATACACAGATGCTTATAATAGTTTTTAGGATGATTGGCCTAAGGCCCAGGCATATAACTTGCTAACTCTGTACCCTTAATCTAACCATGACTCTTAACCTGTTCAGCCATGAGGCTCAGTACTTTTTCTCAGCAGCATGGTTGTCCTCTGCTTCCTCCTGCTTCTCTCTGGCATTCTGCTCTGTGCTTCCTGTTCTCAGAGTTTTCTTAGTCTGGTAGCCCCACCCACACTTCCTGCCTGCCTTTGGCCAATCAGCGCTTTTTATTAAACCAGTGGGTGGGACAATTATTTACAATCAAACAACATAATTTCTCACAATTGTACATCTTTAAAGTCATTATTTATGATCCCACCACACACCAGTCTCTTTATCCATCAACATGCCAAGGAAGAGTATTCTTGATGTCCCTCCAAAAGCTTTTGTACTACCTACCTTCATAGCTCCCACTACCAATGATCTGGCAAAATCAAGTCCAGAAGAGATCAAACCCTGGACAAGTATTGAGTGATTCTGATTCTAGATTCAGGATGATTAATATTGAGTACTTCCCTAAAAGGTAAAGTGCTGACTTAGCAAGTAATCAATGTCATGTGTGAATAGTGAAATGTTATCTGGGATGTGGATTTGGGGAAGGACCAGAAGTAGTCAAGGGCAGATACAGGAGCAGAATACTTGTTCCTGGTTGAGTGTGTGCTGCCGGCTCCTGCAGCCAGTCTTATGCTTGCCAGTGCTTTGCACTAAAATGATAATCACTTAAACCGTCTCAGGTGGATAGGTTGCATTGTGTAGCACAGCATGGGTTAAACAGGAACCATCCTTGAGAGCTCTAGCCTCAGCAAATGTCCACAGCTCTCACAGCTCAGATGACTCTTCATTTCTCTACCTTACTAATCAGAGTGAGGAACAGCAGAAATAGGAGGTCACATTCCCTCCTGTAGTCTCCCCAGAAGAAAACCTCTAGATGTATGTGCTCCCCATTCTCTGTGTTCTTCACACATAGACTTAGTGGCCCCAAATTGGGGTCTGTCACTTGCTTAGCCATCAGTGTTCTTGTCTCAGTTAAATAGAGGTTGTTGTGTTCACAGACTCCATCTTTCAGAAATCTGATCAGTTTGAAGGATATATGGAATTTTTCTCCCATCACCTCCTAAACAAAACTGCTGTCTTGTTTCCCACAGTATTTCTAGTATGTAGTATTGTCTATCATATAATAAGCATATAGCAGTTATTAGCTGACATGAAAATGCCCAAGCTTATGCCTTACAGTCCTGTGTGAAGACAAGGAGAGGTTGATCTTGGTTGAAGTATTTGTCTGGACTTCTACACAACATAAGGAAAGCAGCTTGTACCACCACAGCATAGGCCCTATCAGAGCATTGTTCCACAGCCAAGGCACTGGCTTCTTCTGAGACAATCTGTACATTAAGACATGACTCTAATTCTGTGAAAATGTGTTCAAACAAAAATGTTCATTTCCTTATTCTAAACTAGAGAGGTAGACATGGAGACTTTTTATTGATTTGTGTGAAATTTCCTTAGGAAGTAGAATTACCACCCCGTTCTTTTGTTACAGGAAACAAAGCCATGTACAAGTTCAGTTTAAATAATGGCATTTTAGAAAATAAGCTGGTTAATCAGCATGGTTCTCTGAGTCAGGTCTAATGTCTTATGAGAAACCTTTCAAATTCCTGGAATCTCTCTCCTGGGATGTCTCTCTAACTCTTGGGGTGGGGTGGGGGATACCATGTGATTAAGCTTTGAAGAGCAAGTCTGAAGGGACTTAGGGATTATTTGTTTTCCTAATACTCAGCTATCAGCAACAAAGTTTATAGTTGCAGACGAATTTTTCCCTTTATTGCAAATGGCTTTGATTTAATAATAACATTTTCTAAGCCATTGGCCCATAATGAGGATTATTGCCTCTGGGTGTTTAATACAGGACAAAAGAAATGGGCCCACTTCACCGTGCAAATGTCTGCCACAAACACTGCTGTGGGGGTGCTCAAAAGATATTTCTGCTACTGGCTGAGCCTGGGTAAAGATGGAGGCAGTGTTACTCTGTGTAAGCCACAACGCAACCAGTCCACAACAGATATGCTTTTCTAAGAAGTCACTTTTCAAAGCCAAAGTATTTACCTTGGTGCTATAATCAGGACATGTTGATAGTGTGCAACCTTATCTAGGAGTCATTTCCCCAAGACAAGGAGGAGCTGTGAAGGCACCAAAGATAAGTTGAGGTTGCTAGACACAGAGTCAAATTCTGGGAAAGGAAAAAGCTAAATGTGGTGTCATTTCATGCTCATATCATGTCCTAGGTGCTATTACTATGTTCACTTAGAAAAGAAACTGATGTCTTTGAGAGAGAAGAACGCGTTCTCAAATCATAGGTAAGTGGTGCATAAATCCTAGTACATGTTTGTTTGGCAAGGAAGCCCAGGATCTTCCTGAAGTATGGTGCAGCCTATCTGTCTCATGTTCTCCATTCATGAATGCCACACAAAGCTGAAGTTCTCTGTGCCTCTTCATTAGTGTTGCTGCTTTCAGAAACCTAACATTCATAACTTCTTTAGCCAGTTCCTCAGCTTTCACACAGAATGCTGCCAAGTGCAGGGAGCTTTCTGTGAATCATTTTTCCCTAGTGGGGCTTTGCTGTGGTTTCTGCCTGTGAAGGCTCTAGAAGACTGGTCCTTCCCTAACCCTGTTCGGACAGGAATCCCCTCCACACACAGGCAGAGCAGAGTGGTTATGTGGGAGAAGACACCTTTCTGATGACTTCTGAGAGCTTCAAGCTACCTCAGCTGGTCTCTCCTGACTAGCCTTCTCTGGAGTCTCTGCTGGTACTGCAGCCACGGATAGCAGTGCTTGAGGCTGGGGAGGAAGAAGAGAGAATGAGCTTGAGGGCACATTCTATTTGACCATGCAGCCAGAAAATGTTTTCCGCAGCCTCCCTTCCCCCCCTCCCCAGACTTCACCCTTGTCTCATTAGTCTGACCTGCCTAATATGTTTTTGGATCCAAACAGCTCAGCTACTATCTTATCTGCATCAGGTCACCTGGTGTGCTCTGACATGATGAGGCAGTCTTTGTTATTCCTCCAGTTTGCTTGTGCTGAATCCGGTTAGTGAGAGGCTAAATATTTGGCTCTGAGCATCACAGTTGGTCAGTGCAGAGCCAGAATCCTGCACCAGCAACCTGACTCCCTACTGAAGCTCTCCCGGGTTCCTATCAGTGCCTCTCATGATTACTGGGTCTTCTGAGGCCAAGGAATTCTGGCATTTTAAAAACTGTTTTTGAATTCTCAATATTCCCCTGATGATTGCTCCAACTGCCACTCAGCTTCCTTCTTTGTCATCTCTGTACACAGATTCTTTCTGTCAGATTGCTTCTGTCAGTGGATGTCAGCAGCTGTGTGCCTCACTTGTTTGGTGGTGCCTGAAATGCTCTTGAAGTGGTATTTAAAATTTGAAGAAAAATTCAACAGGCTCTAAGTGTTGCCTTTTAAAAAAGACTACAGCATTCTGAGCTTCATCACAAGACTTAGAGAAAAGACCGAGAGCTGAGCTGCAGTTAACAACAAAATGGCTCTTCCCTTTACTTATTTATTTTTAATTTCCATCATGTGTTGAGATTTAATTTATGTTTGTTTTTGGATGGTATCATTTTTGTTCCTAGTGACAAAGCTACCTTTCCAAGAACAATTTACAATCTACTTAGTCACCTGATAGTGTCTTCCAGGGTCCTGTCAGGTGGTCCATGCTAAGGTTTGGACAGAGGTTGTGTCAGGATGGATGAACTTGTGAAAAGCCAGAAAAGAATGATCAAATGTGTCCTAGAAGTGTTGAAGATGCATAGCCTGGTAGGCAAAGCAGGAAAATAAAGTACAGGTGTAAAATGTGTCCAGAACCAAAACCTGGAAGGGAAGGAAATTATGGCTTGTTGAGACAGAACCCCATGTAGAACGGCCCTGATAGGTTCATGTTCCAAGAGTACTTATGCAGGGTAAGTGGATGTACTCATATGTATATGAGATATATATATATATATATATATATATATATATATATATATATCAGTATGAACATAGTGGCTAAAAATCTATAGTAACTTTCCAAAGTGCAGCTTCAAACCAAAATTTCATATGATCTGTCTCTTCAGATATGGATGGATGCCTGCTGCACATGACATAGGCAGAAAGAGAGACAGGCACCGGAAGTACAACCTCCTAGCTATGTGGAGTCAGTGCACACATACCCAGAATTGTTATACACCAGGCCCAAACACTAATGAAGGTCAAGGAATTAAATAGCAACAAAGCCCATCCTATGTAGTCTTGACCAAACAGAAAGTCTTTTTCTGTGGATCCAACCAGGAATAATGCTAAATACAGCTCTCCTGGAAGCTCCAGTATCTAAGGATCTCTGCTAAAAGAGGTCATGTGGCTTTGTGATATCAGCAGTTATGTTTGGAAGAGCATTGAAACACCCTTATAATAGCCCTAGGCCTGGGAGTCTGGAGAAACAGGGCTCATATTGGGTCTTACTGCTGATCTTCAGTCCTTTCCCTGAGTCTTACTGTCTTCTGGTTCTGAAGTTCCTCTTAAGCTATCACAGTCTAATACACTAGTGCCCATATTACTGGCTAACACAGTCTCCCCACTACAAACTCTTATTCTGCCCCAGGCCTCATCTTCACATTCCCTGAATCTTTCTTACTAAGCCTGAATGTCACTGGGGTCTTTCATCAGAGCTTTGAGACTTGCTTGATTCAGCTGCACACCCACTTATTTCTTGATGAAGTCTAGTAAGTCCTGTGGTTTAAGGCTCCTATAGCCTGTTGGAAGTGAACAGTGGATGGACAAGGGTGGGCTAACAAAAACCCTTGCCACACCCTACTTTAATCAGTTGTTTCTTCATGATGTGAATAAATATTTTATTTATCTACAAAGGGGCTTTTGAAAAAGGCTTGTTCTTGCTTCAAGAAAACATCAAGTAATAATATAACATTTTCCATGCCGATTTTTCATGTCTTTGTCAGGAAACTTCTGGTTGGGTTCTGAAAATTCAGAAGGAATATATTTACCTTGTCTGTGTTGGGAATCAGTCAATAGCAAGTCAACAGAGAAAATCTGCTGGGCAGTACTGCCTAGACAACTCTTTATTATCAACTGACTGGGAGGCTGAAACATAAATGTCTCATTTTTAGGGAACTAAATAAGAAAAATAATCTGCATAGGAATTCAAGACAAAGAAGCCGACTTCAAAATGAATTTGTGAAATGCCTCATTTTTTTCTACCTTATTTGAAGTGCACAAGTTCACTGCTTCATGTTCACTGAGAGCTACGATTTATCAATTCTACCTTTTTTTTTTTCAGATTAAAAAAGTTCAAGGTTCTTGACTTTTGAGACTAGAGACAAGATTTGTCTAGATTTCTGACTTGTAGTATCTCTAATCTTATGACAGGATAAGGAATCATTTCTGTAAATAGTGCCTGTACAGAACAGAAATTTTGGTCTCCCACTACTCACCAATTCTCTTTTCTTTATTCTTCCATTTCTTCTCTTCTGGTTTGCAGTGTAGGAAGCATTTACTACTTATTATGCAAAGCATACTCACAGGTCCTGCCCAATCACTAGTTACCAGTCTGTCTAGTTTCCCAGCAGAAGCTAGAGATGGTGGGCTGAACCCTGCCCTCCCTCCTCCTGCACAGAGTTTACAGACTACATTTGTGGACACTGTCCTTTGACTCTTCCATTCTTCAACTTCTTGATCTGTTTTCAGTTTGAAGTGAATCCTCTTATGGGTCTTCAGACCTAGAACTTTCTATGGATTGCCAGGGGAATCTGCAGGTGAAATTTTCCTTTCTTGTGCTCAGGGCCTTGCTGTAACTTTATAACTCCCAACCACCAAAACATAGCAACTGTATCACTTTGGCTGTGGTGTTATACATCCTGGGTAGACTCAGAAGCCTCTCGGTGGTTGCTGGAGCTACAACTTTTCTCAATTGAGAAAAAAAAAGTTTCTCAGGGCTTATCTGACACAGCTGGATGCAAGAAGGTGTTAATGGACCAGCAACTGCTTCAAATACATTTTAATACAATTACTGCCAAGAAGCCATGTGCAACTGAGATAAGAATATGAAAGCAATTCTGAAGCTGGAAGGAGGTGGAGATACAACAGAAAAAGGTTTGTGTGGGTCTTGTGGGGAGGAATGAAGTTAGGCCTGAAGGGCGTGTTTCTTCCAAAAATCTCCACTGCCATTTACCCTGAGCTTGAGTTTTTCCTTTCTAGTCTAAGGCTTTCTGCAAAAATGGAAATTACAACTCAATTATGCAGGCAGTAAGAGACAGTGCCTGCTTTGAGTCTGAAATACTCATTTATTATAAATCAAAATATATCAAGCAGCTCTGTGTTGGACTCTGTTGCTTGTATATGGATGAACAAACAGGCCCCCCTCAGCTAAGGAGTTATCATCTAGCAGACAGATGGAAAACTATTTTAGTTACTGTTTTCGTTACTGATACCTGACAGCAGCAGCTTAGGGGAGGCAAGGTTTATTTGGGCTCACAGTTCAGAGGTTGTATTCCATTATGTCAGAAAAGAGACAATAGATGGAAGAACTCAGTCCGGGGTAACAGGTGCTTGTGTTGAATCGTCACATTTCAGCAGCACACAGGTTGACACTATGTAGGCAGAATCAAGATGTGAGCAATAACCTTCAGGATACTGCCCCTTCTAGCTTCTGTCCAAGAGGAAGACTGCACCCATGAAAAGTTCCATAGTTTCCCAACAATTGTATCACCAGCTGCAGAACAAGTTTGAACATAGGAAACATTTTATACTGGAACCATAACTCCAACTGCAATAAAAAGACATAGTGTAATATATAGGGAGGTTGATGTTGTAATAATTCAGAAGGGAATTGTTTAATTCCTGCTAAGCTAATCAGAGGAACAACAGAAATTATTATTTTAAGGTCAGCTTTGAGAATAAGTCCATCCAAAGGGCTTAAAGGAGTAAGAGGGTCATTCAAGAGAGGACTATGAAAGCATAGTTCCTTTGGGGGAGGTTGAGGCACAAGTTACTCAGAAACATATTCAAAAGTACAGGGCATGCAGAAGGATATGGAGATACGTTTGAAAAGGTATTTTGGAAGCTTATAAAAGTGTAGAGTTCAGACTTGTTTCCCTTTGAGCAGTGGGAAAGCCACTCAAGGTGTTCAGGCTGAGGACGATAAGAACAGTGTTAGAAGCCAACAGACTGCAAACGGTGGGCAGAGACACCAGGCAGAATTAATTTCATCTCAAAAGTAAGACATTTAAAGACCAAATAATATTTAAAGAGAACCTTATGGAAACCATGGTTATGGGAAAAGAGGTGGGAAAACTGGAAGCTCATCATTAGATTATACTCCCAGGACTCAGAAATTTGGAATATTATGGGTTGTATGTGAGAAATAATGTCCTCTCTAGAAAACCCTCGATATAGGGAGCAGTGGAGACTGTCCCCATCTGAGATGGCAACTGTGAATAAGTACCCTGGTTTGAACTTCAAGACTGGTGGATTTTAGAGAAACTTACTGCTTTATACATAATCCTTTCATATGCTCTATCCCTGGTGCTAACCAGAGCCTGTGATTGGGGAGAGAAAGCACTCTTCCTTCCCTTCTGTCACACTGCTAAGAGAATACAAATATGCAGTGCTCTGTAGAACAGAAGATTAATGTCATCCAATTCACATTGAAACGAGAGTGCTCAAAATATAGGGGAGAGGGTGTGGGGAGGCTGGGAAGGACTCAATATCCTCTCCTAATGAACAGCTCTGGTAGACAGAGGAAGTATCTAATGTGGACCATTAGCCAAGCCTAAAATATCCTCCTGGCTGGCACCTGTCCTCTTTGGCTCTTTTCAACTGTTATTGGGAATTCTGAATGCAAATTTTTGTTGATATGTTCTTTGGAGTGCTGTGTTCTTCCTGGGGTAAAGACCCAGCCATCGTCACTGCTCCAAATTGAATATGGATAGTACCCATGAGAGAAAATATAAGTAGAGATTTTCACATGATAGTTGTCATAAAATAAGAACAAATAAAAACGAATAACAGTCCCATCATGGATTCAGCCAATGTGGTGATCAATCAGCTAAGCAAATGCCATACTTGAAAGGCTTAGCTATTCCTGAAATTTTTTGTCTTAATTTTCTAAGAACTTGAGGGAAAAATAGTATGTTAGCATGGTGTTATACCAAATGGGTTCTTCACATGAATTAATATATGATCACAATCATAGGGTATCTGTTTAAGTTGATTTATATGAAAATATCATCATTGAGTCTTATTTTTTATATTTTATTACATTTTGTGTGTGTGTGTGTGTGTGTTTCAGCCAAACGTGAGGAGCCAGAGGGAGGGAAAATCAAATATGCCGTAGAGGTATTGAAAATTCATAACTTGATAGTCAAAGCAGCAAAATAAAGTACAGTGGCAAAGGGTATCTAGAACCAAAAGATGAAATGGAAAGAAGGTACCATCATAGTAGAATAAGAGGACATGGAGTGACTGTAATTATGAGCCAACAATTTAGAAAATTTAATGTGATAAAGTGGAGGCTCCAAATCAAAAGATAACAAGACTCAGGAAGGGATTGAAATGTAAAAGTGGATTCTGACATGTGCTGTGTTTCTCTCTTTCTCTACACATACACACCCCCCCCCACACACACACATATACCACACATGCACACACACACACACCAGACATATAAAGTTCAAAGGACAACTTTCAAGAGTTGATTCTCTTTTCACCATGTTGGTACACGGAAATAAACTTAGATTGTTAGTCTTAGAGGCAAGTGCCTTTACCCTTTGAGCCATCTTGATGTCCCATAATAATATTCTTATTCTCTATTTTCTATGCACTTCTTGAAATGTCAAATATCCAGGGTTGGATGATTCCCAAATCAAGTGCTTAAGGATCACTTGGATGAACCAGACCTGGTGATACATACTTGTTAACCCTGCACTTCATTCAGAGAAGCATTAAGATTAGAAGTTCATGGTTATCCTTACATGGAATTAGTAAGTTCAAGACCCACCTGTGCTGTGTGAGACCCTGTCTCAAGAGAAATGGGAAAGAACAACAGCAACAACAAAGAGTCTTCTGGAGCAGTTTGAAACTTAGATCTCCAAGCCAGGGCAAATGGAGAGCGCCCTGGAACCCAGTGTTAATGCACTCCTGGTGAACCAGTGCCTTCCAACAGGAAGCTGCTGCTGGATCTTCCTGAGTTCCTTGCTCCTTTTCTCTGAGGCACAAGATGGAGAATATGAGAAGGGAACAATTACTACCAAGACACCATATCCACAAACAGGAGAAAGTGCATCCTCACCTGCAGCAAATAATGAACGGAGGAAACATCCAAGGAGTGTACGATTCAAATAAGGCAATCATCCTTTCCTGGGAGTAATAGGCTCCCTGAGGAGAAAGAGATTACAGATTACTAATAGTTCATATGGCAGAAAATTGCAAATTTGGACAAAATAAATCAGTTCTTCCATTTCTACAGTTTACAATTGACGGTAAGGTAGGATACAGAATTATTAGGCAGCTATCAAATAGGATGGTGATATTAAATTACATAATCAATTTAATGTTCTGGGTCAGTTAACAAAGAGAACTGCTCTTTCTTTGCCTCTAATTTAGAGAATTCTAACCATTCTCAAAGGTTTGTTTTTTATTTATTTTCTTCACTTTTGAGAAAGCTATGGCATATCAAATTCTTCCATAAATATCTATATAAAGCATCACAGGCAAGTTGACTTTTCTCCTTTAGAATCTGAGGATGGAAATGAGAACATAATCACCCCTGTTAAGCTGCATGAGCAAAGATGAGCCAAACCATTATTAAATGAAGCAGTTGCCTTTTTGTGGAATCAAAACCTTGATTTACAGTAGGCTTTAAGAAGAAAGTAAACAGAATTTTGGCCATGCAACTCACATGATGTGTATGTGTAAGTGGGAATTTGCATATGCACTGATATCCAAAGTTAGTGAGAGCTAGAGATATTTAAGGGAGTCATTATTTTGCTTTAGAGTGAAAGGTTTTTGTTGAAAAGACTTCTAGTTCTATTTCTGTCAACAGTAAGGAAATGGCATGTTCCTTCTCATTTAACCATAGCAAATAAACTTCCTCCCATGAGTCAACTGATGGTAAACTGTTCTCTGAAACCTGTAGTAAGCGGTTTCTGGCCTGGACTTTCAGGCCTAGCCTCAAGGTTTAGGCCCACAGACCCACAGACTCACAGAGACACATGATGCTTACAATTAGTTTTAGGCTGATTGACCTAAGGCGCAGGCATGTAACTTGCTAACTCTCTACCCTTCATCTAACCCATGACTCTTATCTTGTTCAGCCATGGGGCTCGGTACCTTTTCTCACAGCAGCATGGTTGTCTTCTGCTTCCTCCGGTTTCTCTCTGGCCTTCTGCTCTGTGCTTCCTGTTCTCAGAGTTTTCTTAGTCTAGTAGCCCCACCCACACTTCCTGCCTGCCTTTGGCCAATCAGCGCTTTTTATTAAACCAGTGGGTGGGACAATTATTTACAATGTAACAACATAATCTCCCACAGAAACCTTGTACTGAGAAGCATCCAGGAAGGAAATAAAGCTTAGCTAGAAAGATTCATTCTTGATAAATCCCCTCTCTCCATAGAGGGCTGTGAGGATACATACCAGAGCCTTCTGTAAAGTTGTAGTTACTTGCACCAAACAAATGAAGTAATTAAAGAACTGGAAAGACACAAGCCTTTGGGACATAGTATGCATTATGTGGCCCATGCTTAGAACAGCTAGGGACCACTCAGAATACTCTGTCATTAACTGCTGCCTGCCAGGTTTCAGGACTGTGCTAAGCCTTAAGGCTTAATGGAAACAGAGAAACTTGAACAGACAGCCATCTAGTTTACACCCAGTCTCTGGTTGGTTTAGTTTTGGGGAGTGCAGCCCCTGAGCATGAATTTAAGGATAAATAACAGATGATTGTCTGATATATCTTTATATTTACAAATGACTGAATGAAAGTAGTTGCAAGGGAACAAAAGCAGGCACGAGTGTCCTTAGACATCCGTCTCCTTTTGGGTTCCAGCTCAGTAATGAAGTGAACTTCAAAGACTTTAACCATTGTAATTCATCATTCTGGAAAGCTTAGGGACAGATAAATCTATTTGGTTCTTTGACCACATTTTCAATTCTGAAAGTTTTCCAAGTGAAACAAGGCATGGTAGTCAACAGAGAAGGATGCAGTAATGTAGCACTTCCAGATAGCTAGAGAACAAGTCGATAGAGAATGATATAGAAATGCCAAAGATGTAGTTTCTCACTGAGGGCTGAAGTGAAGGCATTTTCAGAGTGCAAGACTTGTGGAAAAATAACTAACTCCTATGATATTTTTCTACTACCAAGTGCTTGAATTTCTACTGACACAATCTGGAAGGAGTGGTCCATGGTCCTCCCAGATTTACCAGGGCTGTTGGCAGCACAGTATGTGCTTACTTGCATAGGTTGGAGACAATATAAAAGCCAAAGTCTTTTCTATCTGCTTTTTCTTGTAAGTTGGTATATACACTAGAACAGTTGCTAACTTAATTTTGACTAAGTCTGATAAACAGTAATTTAATTCTGATGCATAATCATTTAGCTTTTGCCTGATAATCTGTATCCTAATTTTTTTTTAACTATTTTCTCCATGTCTTCATTGTGTATACTCTAGGTCTTCTCTGTTAGCATGTGTTTAAGACTGTCACTTGGGATTAAGTTCATAGCATAGGTCCTCCAAGAACATGATTAAATTTTATAAAAGAGACTTGAGTGTGGTATATCTTAAAACCTTTTTTTGAATTAAACTGCAAGCAATTTTTTTATTATTATTTTTAGGACACGTTATAGTGATGTTGAAATGGTCCCTAGTATTGATTGTGAAAAAGTGAAGAAAAAAAAAAAAAGAGCCGTTTCTACACAAAGTCCTGCTCACAGATATTTATAGCAATTTCAGTTATAACTGTCAAAACATGGTAACAATTAAAATGTCCTTTAGTAGATGAATGAATAAACAAACTGTTATATATCCAGACAATGGGTTCTATTTAGAGCTCAATGGGAATGAATGGAAAGACATAAAGAAACCAAAGAAGCAGTCTGAAAACCCATGTACCAAATGATTTGAATGATTTGAATGCAACTCGGATAAAGGCAAACTGACACAGTAACACTGTGCCCTGTGTAGGGAGGATAGAGGGGGAAGCAGCAGAACACTGGGAAATCTAAGGACAATGAAGCTGGTACTCTCCATGAGGTGCTGTTTGTCATTATCCCTTCATCCAATGTCAACACCAGAGCAAATGCTAATGTGTCAGGAACACTGCTATAGTTTGCGTGAAACTTCATGTGTGTGGTTCCAGATGAAGCAGAGTGTCCTCGGGAGAAATATGCATAAAACCTGCATAGGTGTAAGAGAAAGAAAAATGGCAGGAAGTTCTCTGAATTTCTATAAATTTGTGCGTTGAGCCTAAAACTACTCTACAACTTAACACTCTCAAAAGGTCACTAGACTGTTCTTTGTTCCTCAGCTGCCAGACAACTGTATGGCCCACAAATCAACCTGAATATGAATCAGGAAATTATTTTGCATTTTTACATTTTCATCTCAGGGAAATTTGCTTCTTCTATTCTCAATTTACTGAAGAGTATTTTTTTTAATTGTGAAAATGTGGTAGATTTTATCATGTGTTTTTCCTGAATCTATATAATCATGTCATTTTTTTCTTTTCCCCCTAAATGAAATATTATGCATCATTTTAAAATAATGACAGAGCTTTACATTGTAGGATAAATTTCATTTGGTTTATTTACATACTAGTACTTTTTAAGATAATATTTCTTGAAGATTTTAAAATCTGGGGTCAGGTCTGTAGTTTTCAGTTATTTTTAAGTAATACTTTTAGTTATTCTTTCAGAATTCTGTACATGTATACAAAGTATTTCAATAATATTAACTACCCACCCCATCCTCTTACTCTTCATCCCTCTCCACATCTATACTATCATCATGCCCTCGTATCTTTTAATACCCCTAGGATGTTATTAGGGTTACCCCCATATGCACAAGAATAGGTCCGTCTATGGGATCATTCTCAGCCTACCAGGGAGAACACAGCTATAAAAACTGACTCTCCCTCTACTACTAGCCATCAACTGTCAATGCTGTCTCAGCTAAAGATGAGATCTTATCTCCATGCTGGAAATTTGACTATGTTGATATTGTTCTTTTCTTGTGCAGGAAAACACGAGGTTTTGAGTTCATGAGCGCTGTATCTTGTCTTGTCCAGAGATGTTACTTCACTCTGTCATTCTTGACCTTAGCTACTGAAATCTTCCCCCCACCCCCACTTTTTCATGATGTTCCCTGACTCTTATGGTTGGTGTGTGTGTTGGATAGTGATATGTCAACTTGATAGGAGCGTAAGTGATCTGAGTGGAGAGAACCTTAATTGAGAAAATGCATTTATAAATTGGGCATGTAGGCAAGCCAGTCGGACATTTTCTTAATTAGGAACTGATGGGAAAGGCCCCAGGCCACTGAGGGTGGTGCCATCCCTGAGCTGGTGGCTCTGGGCTCTATGAGAAAGCAGGCTGAGCAAACCAGAGGGGGCTAGAAAATAGCACTCCTCAATGGCTTTTCAACAGCTCCTTTCTCCAAGTTGCTGCCATTTGAGTTCCAGTCTTAACTTCCTGCCATAATTGACTACAATGTGAAAGTGTAAGCCAAATAAATCCTTTCCTCCCCATCTTGGCTTTGGTCATGGTGTTTCATCACAGTTGTATAATCTCTAACTAAGACAGATGATGTGGGAAGGTCTTTCTGTATGCTGTGAATATCAATCTTTAAATAAAGGAGCTGTTTTGGCCCCTGAAAGGCACCATAGAAAAATTAGGTGGGGGAATCAGAATAGGTAGGAAAGGAAGGGTGGAGTCAGAGACAGACTGAGCCCACTGCCCAAGAAGAAGCATGTAAGGAACACAGGTGAGCCATGGGCCACGTGGCAGACAGGTTAATCAGAATGGGTTGAGTTAAGATATAAGAGTTAGCTAGCAATGTGCCTGAGCCATAGGCCAAAAAGCATGAACTTAATATAAGTGTCTGCATCATTTTGGGGACCTGAGCAGCAGCAGGCTGCTACGAGGTCTGAGGCTGCAGATCTGTGGGTCTGGACCTCAGGCCAGCTGAGGTCAAGAAACCATGCTGTAACAGACAGAAATTGTTGCCAGGATAGAGCAGTATTGCTGTGACAGACCTGACCATCTTGTTTTGGTAAAGACTACGAATGGACATTGGAATTTTGGGAGAGAAAAGTCACTGAGTGTTCAAAGCTTGGTGAGCTATTTTGTGTGAACTTGGAAGAAAAGAATGTTAAGATGAATGCAGATGATTGAGGTCCCGGCTTGTGAAGTTCTAGATGAAAGTTTGAGAATTACTTAAAGACTATAAGATTCAGTGGTTCTCGTCAGCTGGAATTGAATAGTCACCTGTGACTAACAGGAAACCTGAACTACTAAAGAGAAGTCTTTGCTTTATTGGAACAACTGATACTGGTGAGTTGGAGCTGAGCAATTCGAGGTGATTATGAGGAGACCAGCATCAGCATTACCAAGGTGACATCCTCAACTAAGGTATTTCCTGGGAGTAAGCACACAGAAACTTTGTTCTAGAGGTGGCCAAGGTTAAATTTTACATTGGCAAACAAACTTGGAGTGTAAAAGTCACCCAGGGAGTACTGATTCTTAAATCACAAAGGGGTCATAAAGAGCACCTGAGACCATGTAACAGGGATGGAATCCCTGAAAATAGCCCAGGAAAGATTATTGGCAAAAGTGTAACCTCGTTGCAGCAAGAAACCCTAGCATTTAGAAAATCCTGGTACCATGGGTTGACCCCAATGAAAGGTTGTGAGTTAACTGTGAGGTGTGCCAAACTGACAGAGGGTTGCTTGCATTGGATAGTTGATGTGGGAATGCCTTTCTGTATGCTGTGAACCTCAATCTTTAAATAAAGGAGCTGTTTTGGGCCATGACAGGCACCATAGAAGAAGGAGGAGGAGGAATCAGAATAGGTAGGAAAGGAAGGGCGGGGTCAGAGGCAGATCGAGCCTGAAGCCCAAAGGAGCAACATATAAAAAACACAAGTGAGCCACGGGCCACGTGGCAGACAGTTTAATAGAAATGGGTTGATTTAAGATGTAAGAGCTAGCTAGCAAAGTGCCTGAGCCATAGGCCAAACAGCATAAAGTTAATATAAGCTTCTGAGTCATTTCTGGGGGCCTGAGCAGCGGACAGCTGGGCAGCAGAGGGGTCTGGTGCAGCAGGGTCTGGGTCTCTGGCGGCCTGGGACCCGAGAACCCTCCTACTACAGATAGTTTTATATCAACTTGACACCAGCTAAAAACATCTGAGAGAGGGAACTTCAATTAGGAAAATGCCTTCATAAGACAGGTCTGTAAACAATCTAGCAGGGCATTTTCTTAATTAGTGATTGATGTAGGAGGACCCAGCTCACTAGGGATGATGCCATCTTTGGGCTAGTGGTCCGGAGTTCAATAAGAAAGCAGGCTGAGTAAGCCATGAGGAGCAATTCAGTAAGCAATGCTTCTTGCTGGTCTCTGCAGCAGCTCCTGCCTCCAGATTCCTGCCCTGTTTAGGTTCCTGTCCAGACTTCAATCAATGATTATTGTGTGGAAGCATAAACCAAAGTTTCTTCCTCAATTGCTTTTGGTCATGGTGCCTCATGACAGAAATAGAAACCCTAACTGGGACAGGGTGTATCATATATATGTGCCACTTATGACTGAGTATTCCACAGATACCTGTTCTCTACATTTGACTTATTGTGTGATTCTGTATTAACGGTCATCCATCTCCTACACAATGTTGCTTCTAGGATGATTACTGAAATTATCATTAATCTATAGGCATAGAAATTTGTATTTAAAAGGCAGTTTGAAGCAGTGTCCATTGAGCAAAATAATAGTAATAAGTTCTTCTCTAAAACCTGAGTCCCGTAACCACAAGTAATTTACAGTACCAGACAATCATTCTCTTGTGTGACCTGAACCTTAAATATAGTCATAAATTAGTTAACTACTCTTAGAACATTTATACCATTATTGTACCTATGGCTCAGCTTGCCAGAATATACATTACTGTAGTTCACAGAGTTTACAGTTGAGTAAGACTTCTGGTGACTTTTTCCCCAAGTAACTTGCACATTACCTTCTGTTGGATATTGCTCAGATCTTGTGCCTGCAAACACAATATAGTATATAAATTAGCCAGTAATGAAGAAGCTTCCAAATCAGTTCCAGCCTGATTTTTCCATGTTCTCTAACCACAGCAAAGCTGTTGGTGTTTTCGTGTCTTGTAGTGGCATTGCCTAGCTTCGACATTAAGGTAATGCTCATCTCAGAATGCATTGTGTAAGTATTCTCTCTGCTTCTATCTTATGAAAGTGGTTAGAGATTAGTATACTCTCTTTCTTGGATAGTTAGTAAAATTCCACATGACACCATATAGCTCTTGCATTTTTTGAAAGCCTAACTATCTAGTCAAGTGTTAATAGATGAAAGCACAACCTTATTGTTCTTACATAAATCTTGACAAACTGTGCACTCCAGAAAGTTGGTGCCCTCCATGTGGGTGGACATGGAGTTTTTATAGTATCCCTTCAATTTCTTGACTGTGTGATAGTCTTAACTGTTTGTGTTTTTTTCTCCTTGGTTTCCAGTCCAACTAGGTGCTTAGTGACACTATTGGACTTTTTTAAAGATTCTCCTTTTATATTGTTGATCTATATTGCCCCATCTCTTCATTTTTATTGATTCTTATTCTAATTTTTATTAATTTCTACTATTTCCTATAATTTTTAATTTACTAATAGGAAAGCTTGATTATTTACTTTAGATCCATGTCTCCTGTGATGTATGGGTTCAATACTACAAATTTCCTAAAGGCCTTTTCTATTGCATTCCTCAAATATTAACACGTTATATTTCCAGTTCCATTTGTTTTAAAATATTTTAATTTATGTTGAAGTTTCCCCTTCAACTGCTGTGAAACTTAGAAGTCTCTTATTCAGTCTTTGTGTACTTGAGAATTTTATGTTTCTGTCATTAATTCTGAGTTCATTGCATTCTAAGAACAAGTGTTACAGGCTATTTAAATTTAAATTTGTTGAAGTATATTTATGACTGATGATATGATATATCTTAGCAAATATTCCATTTGTATTCAGTAATAATGTATACTTCTAGCTGTTGATACAGTGTATAAATAAATGGTCATTACATCAGCCTGACAGATGGTGTAGAATTCAACAAAATTCTTACTGAGTTCTGCCTGCTAAATCAGACACTTTGTCCTGGAGGAGTATTGAAGTTTCCAATTATAATGGTAGATTCATCTCTTTTACTTTGCAGTTTTAACAATTTTGCTTCGTATGTTTTGACATGCTGTTGTTAGGCAAGTCTGGTGACTTTCACCAAAATATTTTTGTCTACTTATGTCTAAACAGTGATTGAATAGCTCTTCTCTTTTCATATATTGTGTTTCTATTACAAAGGAATATTAGACTTATCCTAACAAAAATCTTTTTTCCTTTGTATAAAAGGATGAACAAGAAAATACACTTGTAATTGGTTTTCTAAATACTTTAGCTCTGCACATGTAAAAAGCATTCTCTATCAACATCCCAGTCATCTTGCTAATTACTGTATCTCATTTTACTAATAAATGAAAGTCTATCAGAGAAAGCAGACTCATGAACTTGGATGTATTTTAAATCAACTTAACTCTATGTTTTTAATGTAACCCTGTCTACTCTTTACATAGACAGGATTTTTATTCTAATGGTGGGGAGTTTTGTGCTGTTCAAGTATACAAAGTTCAGTTTCAGGTTGTTAGATAATATTTTATGTTGATTAGTTTTTGTATCAACTTGGCACAAGTTAGAGTTATTTTGGAAGTGAGAACCTCAGCTTAGAAAATGCCTTTCACCAGACTGGCTTGTGTATAAGCCTGTAGTATATTTTCCTAATTATTGATTGACAAGGCGTGGAGAGCAGCCTAATGAACATGGTGCTATCCTTAGGCTGGTGTCCTGCAAGCATATATAAAAATATGGCTGAGAAATCTTTGGGGATCAAGTCAGTAAGCAGCTCTCCTTCAGGGCCTTTGACTCAGTTCCTGCCTCCAGATTCCTTTCCCTGGCTTCCCTAGATGATGAACTGACTAAAAATTGTAATATTAAATATACCTTTTCCTCCTAAGTTTCGTTCAGTCATGGTGTTTCATAACAGCAAGAGAAACTCTTACTAAGACATATGTGTTAAGGGTACTCTACACTATATTTGTAAGTCAATGCAAAATTTGTGATTATGTTCTGAGATGACACAGAAATATACTTACCCTGAATGTATGAAAAATGCTTACATATGCATTCTTTTGTGTCAAGGAACAGAGTCAGACAATGTCCTTGAACCCTACTATGGAAGATAATAATACCAACTGTATTGTAAGTAGATATCATTTCCTGCTTTATGTGGGGGAGGAAATTGAATTTCAAGGAATTGGATTAATGTACTCACGCACAAAAAGATGCTAATAGACAAGATGTGCAATCTTATGCAGTGTATAAATGAGAATGAAAAGCAATTCTGTTGGCCACCTCTATGTGCTACTCTCTCAACTTGTCACGATGCTGCTCTTTTTAAATGGTGAAAACAAAATTTAAAGATTGTGTTTATAATTGTCCAAAGGGAGTAAAGCTATTTTATGAACTAGCTCTTCAAATTTTATATATTTATCATCTTAAGCTACAAAGTATTTTTAATAGAGCTTCTTCAGTTTTCAGGAAAAAAAATTCAAAAGTTTCTATGCAAAAAAAAAGGGACTTATAATCATTTTCCAAGCTCTGCATATTATCAGTCTTGCCTTTCAATTCAGTAACCACAGCCTTGTTACTTGGTGCAGGTGTTGGGACTGAAGAGGTATTCTTGATGGCAAAGGAAGCATCATCTCGGGCCCTGGAGCATGATACCCTTTCTTCGAGCATTGATCACAGAGACCAGTTTAGGTTCAGTACACTTGTGGAATACATGAATGAATCAAAACCCTTTACATGCTTTATCTTCATAGCAGATATCTATTTGAGAAATAAGCCAGTTGAGTATTAATAACATGTTCCTGTTCAAAGTTAAAGCATTAATTAAGAAAAGAAATGGGTTGAAACTTTGTAACATTACAGGAGCTGATTCATATTCTTGGCGTGGTGTCTCAAAAACTAGAACACAGGCAAACATCAGAGGAAGTTGTATTAAGAACTTCTATTTAAGATTGTTCTCTCACATCTTAAAGGCTGTCATAGTCCCCAACCCTTTATGTGATAATTTTTTGGATTACCTTTAAAACCCCAGGCCAGACAAAATGGTGTTCCCCAACAATGTCAGTAAAGAACTAACACCGCATTATATTTGGACAGGTTAACTTATTGTACTTAGATAATTTGTGGGAGAACAAATTATGAATTTTAAAATGTGGAAAGTTTAGGAGTCAAAGAAAACTCTTGCAGACCTGACAAGCCAAAACCATTTTCTCTAACCCCTGAAATGGGGAAAAATGTGGCTTTGTAAAACACCCCTTTTTCTTTCTTTCTTTTCTTTTTGTTTTCACTCAGTTTCTAGAAAACTGAGATAAATTTTCTCTTTATCTATCTGGATGAGAAAAAGTAAGAAATGAGAAATAAAGGTACGTGTTTAGAAAATCTGGGAGGCAAAGAAGCTAATTAACTAAGAAGTCAGTATTGAGACAATGACAAGGCATGTGAAGTACTCTGTCAAAACTTGAAGATTTGAGGAGGGAGGGGAAACTGCAGCCAAGATGTAAAATAAATAAATGAATAAATAAATAAACAAACAAATAAATAAATAAATTTACTTATTTATTTATGTTTAAAAAGCCATCAAATAATTTATTGCAATAAAATTAATAATAACTTTACCATTAAAAAAATGAAGATTCAAATCCCAGTTGGGCCACTTAGCAACATGAATAGTTCCACCAATAAAGCCAAAGGTGTAGTGCTTTGGGTACTATTAGCTAGGCAAATATTACTACTTCTTAAGGTTTCACAAAAATGCTGGGAATAAAACTTGTGGAATACTTGTTTAACTGGTCAAAATGTGTCTCATTGTACATGCTGCATTTGTTAATTATGGAATGATGTGTTGCATTTGCTTTAACTAACTAAAATTACCATGGGCAAGAGAGGAAAGGTTAGCAACTGGTTGCCACGAAGTGGCAGGGAGGAACTTAGCATGGGTTTGTTTATTTATTTTTTGTTTTGTTTTTTTTTTTTTTAAGTTGGTACAATGTGGCAGGGAATAAATTTCAGAGACTCCAGTAAAGAAAGAAAGTTAGTCAGTTGCTATTCTAACTCTGAGCTCACAGGTTTTCACTCAAGCTTTAGAGTTTTATTAGAATTACAGAGATTTTATCGGAAGTGCCTACATTAGTAGCAACAGAGCCTTTGTCTGTAGGAACAGAATTTCCCCAGGCTACAGCCTTAGCAGCTGAATCACTAGTAGTTTAAAGCACAGCCACTGTAATGTAAGCAAAATAGCATTTTGGCATTCCAATGTGGAGCCCAAATTTCCACATAACACCTGAGATAGCTCAGAAAAAAAAAATGCTCAGAAAAAAAAAAAAAAACACCTGCCACAGTGCAAGAAGCACAAGCTTCCTAGATCTGTGGAAGTTGGATCCAACTCCTAGACAAATACAGCTCAGGATGAGGGTCAGGGCTTGGCTTTCGTGGACTTGAGAAGGGAGTGGAGAGGGTTTAGCACCACTGTTTAGGAATGTAAACTTTGGTTCATACATCAAAGAACACTGTTAAACACTCTGGTAACCTTTTTAGAGGTTTTATCCCTCTGAACTTGTAGACTTAAGACAGGGGGGAAATTGAGTATAGACAGTCATGGAAAAAAATAGTTTAAAAATAATAAAGCAACAGCTTTAGAGAAAGAATAAAGTAATAATATAAAAGGGATAAGCCACATAATGATGGAAA
Organism: Phyllotis vaccarum; assembly: GCA_033318265.1. Classification (NCBI taxonomy): domain Eukaryota; kingdom Metazoa; phylum Chordata; class Mammalia; order Rodentia; family Cricetidae; genus Phyllotis; species Phyllotis vaccarum. The sequence goes on from JARWLC010000002.1 coordinate 101,153,150, forward strand.
ATAGACAGGGAATTGATGTGGGAATGTCTTTCTTTATGCTGTTCATTATCAATCTTTAAATAAAGGACTGTTTTGGCCATGGTAGGCATATTATGTGGGAATGGCTTTTTGTATGTTGTGAAGAAACATGTAAAGAACACAGGGGAGCCATGAGCCATATGGCAGACATATTAATGAAAATGGGTTGAGTGTGGAGATATTTTCAAGTGCAATAAAAACAGTCGGAGTTATCAGAGGACAGATCCACCTCTTCTAGTTTTTGGTTTTTTTTTTTTTTTTTCCCTGAGACAGAGTTTTCTGTGTAACCGTCCTGGCTTTCCTGGAAGACCAGGCTGGCTTTGAACTGACAAAGATTCTTTTACCTCTGCTTCCCAAGTGCTGGGACTAACAGTTTGAACATGGCTTCTTCTGCCTTCTCTGTCTTTCTATGCCTTCTAATGTCACTGGCTTTTGAGAATGCTAATGCACAATGTAGAAAAGTACTTAGACCTTTAAAAGCAAGGTCAGAACCTTTGGAGGATTGGATTCCAGAGACAATTAATCTAGAGTCATAAGGCAGAAGAAGCCATGCTCAAACTGTTAGTCCTTTTTCTGTAGATTTTCTATCATTATGTGAAGTATGTCTGTTTGGATTTGATATGGGGGCTTTTGAAATCCCCCTTGGGGGTAGAAGAGCTTATTTCAGGGGTAAAAGAAAAAGTCAAAATGTTAAATGTGACAATTGTGAAAGGCAAGGTCACATAAAAAGAGACTGTAAATAAGGCATTCCCAGAAACAGTGCTTTTGTTAGGAATAATCCCAAGAGAACACCCCTCCCTTCTGGAGTATACAGAAGGTGTGGAAAAGAAAGACAATGGACAAATGAGTGCAGATCAACAAAGGACAGACAAGGTAATTTTCTGCCCTTGGGAAAAAGAAAAAAATCAGGAAAAATTATAAAGTAAATATTTTGGCAAGCTTCTATCAATGAACAAAGGCTTATTGGACACAAGGGCAGATGTATCAATAATTTCACTAGATCATGGCATCCAAATTGGCCCCTTCAGGAGGTAAATGTTCAGTTTAGGGGTATTGGATCGATATCCCATATAAAACAGAATACAAGATGGCTTGTGTGTATAGGACCAGAAGGACAGAGAGGAATATTAAAGCCATTTGTGGCTAACTTGCTATAAATTTATGGGGACAAGATTTACTACAACAATGGAATATGCAGATTAATATTCCTCCTACACAGAAATAAGCCATAAATTAGCATATGGTTCTGGGGAAAAAACATTAGAAGGTATTATGAGAAACAGTCACAGACCATTCAGGTTATACAGAAACAAGGCAAAACAGCAACTGATCTTTCAAAAACACCCACAGCACTACCTCTAAAATGGCTAACAGAGAAGCCTATATGAGATCATCAATGGCCTCAAACAAAGGAGAAATTACAGTCCTTAGAACAGCTGTTACAGGAGCAGTTAAATGCTCAGCATATAGAAGAATCAACCAGCCCTTGGAATTCTCTTATATTTTTTATTAAAAAGAAATCTGGAAAGTGGAGAATGATAACAGACCTAAGGGTGATAAACAAGGTGATCCACCCAATGGGCTCTCTACAATCTGGGATTCCTTTGCCTTCTCTGTTACCTAAAGGCCTATTATAGTTAATGATTTAAAAGACTATTTCTTAACAATACCTTTACAAGAACAAGACAAAGAAAAATTCACCTTTACAGTGCCCATGTACAATAATTCTCAGCCTGTAAGGAGATACCAGTGAAGGTATCTCCCTCAAGGAATGCTGAATAGCCCCACTCTGTGCCAGTATTTTGTACAAAAGCCATTAGAACAAATACATAACAAATTCTCACAATCTATAATTTATCATTACATGGATGACATCTTGTTGGCTGATTCAAATATTGATACCTTAGAAAAAAATTTTGAAGAAGTGAAAAGAATTTTGCCTGCTTGGGAATTACAGATTGTCCCAGGAAAAAAAAAAAGAGGAGATTCCATTAATTATTAAGGCTATAAAATAGGCTAACCAAAAAATTATACCCCAAAAGGTACAAATCAGGAGAAATAGATTGAAGACACTTAATGATTTTCAAAGACTACTAGGAGACATAGCCAACTTACAACCCACTATTGGGATTAAAAATGATGACCTGGATAATTTGTTCAAAATCTTAAATGGTGACAAAAACTTAAATAGTCTGAGAGAATTGTCACCTGAAGCTGAGAAAGAATTGGCTTTGGTAGAAAAGAAATTACAGGATTCACATGTGGATCATATGGATCCAAACCTTAATTGCATTCTAGTTATCTTGCTCTCTAAGCATTCTCCTTCACGAATTTTAATGCAAAGGGAAAATGTTATATGGAATGGATATTTCTTCCACATAAACCAAGTAAGAAATTAAAGACATATGTGGAAAAGATCTCTGAACTTAATTTTAAAGGAAAATTAAGACTTCATCAATTGACAGAAATGGACCCAGCATAAATTGTTGTATCTTTAATTAATGAAGAAATCCACCAATTATGGGTAGAAAGTGAACCTTGGCAAAGAGCCTGCAGTAATTTTTTGGGAGATACTAACAACAAATATCCTCAAAGCAAAAGAATGGAATTTCTAAAGAAACATAATTAGATTCTTCTTCTTATTGTGCGAGATAAACCAATTTCTGGAGCCCTTTCATTTTATACCAATGCAAATAAATCAGGAAAGGTAGGTTAGAACTAAGAACATGTAAGTAAAGTAGATCAGAGCCCTTATAATTCTTTTCAAAAGTCAGAATTGTATGCTATCATGATGGTATTAACATATTTTACAGAACACCTTAGCATAGTCACTGATTCTCAGTATGCAGAAAGAATTGTTCTACACATTGGAACAGATGATTTTATTAATGATAAGTCAGACTTAACTTCATTATTTATTCAGTTACAAGAAATAATCAGGACTAGAAATCATCCCTTCTATATAACACATATTCAATCCCATACTGGTCTGTCAGGTCTTTTTGCACAAGGTAATGATGAAATTGATAAATTATTAATAGGAAATGTAATAGAGGCCTCAGAATTTCATTAAAAGCATCATGTCAATAGCAAAGGATTAAAAAAGATTTCTCTCTCACTTGGCACAAGCCAAAAAAATTGTAAAATGGTGTCCCACCTGTTCTTTCTATAACCAAACTCCATTGCCAGCAGGAAGTAATCCTGAAGGTATATATAGAAAAGAAATCTGGCAGATGGATGTATTTCATTTTACAAAATTTTGGAAATTAAGATATGTCCATCATACAATAGATACGTTTTCAGAATTTCAATGGGCAACTGCTTTGAGTTCAGAAAAGGCTGATTCTGTAATCACACATTTCCCATGTCCATCATGGGAATACCTGCACAAATAAAGACTGACAATGCTCCAGCATATGTCTCTACTAAAATGAAACAACTTTTTGCTTATTATAATATAAAGCATATTACAGGAATACCACACAATCCTACAGGGCAAGCAGTCATAGAGAGATCAAATTGAACTCTAAAGGATATCTTAAATAAACAGAAAGGAATAACAAAACCCCCTAGAGATAGACTACATAATGCTTTATTAGCTTTGAATTTTCTCAATGCTTATGAGAAAGGAACAACAGCTGCTGAAAGGCATTGGACTATAGAAAAAACAGCTGAACTAAATCAGACTGTTTACTTCAAAGATGTACTAACCTCTGAATGGAAGCCAGGGTATGTTCTACATTGGGGAAGGGGTTTTGCTTTTGTTTCCATGGGTGAAAAAAAGTTATGGATACCATCAAAATTAATAAAGGCTTGATTTGAACCAGAGAAACTTTATGAAAATATGAATTGATAGCTATCCACTCATATTACAATTCTTTAAGTTGTAAGAAAAAACAAAGTATTGGGGCAAGTTTTTGTTTTTGTCTTTGCAGAAATATGGGAATACCCATCTTCAAGAAGTGCAAAACCTTGGACATCTAGACATCTAAAGCAAAAGGAAGCCTATCCAGAAAAATTTACAAGTAAAAGATTATTGAAATTATTGATACCAGTATACTTCATAGGGTAAAATCTCATTGCTTAACCTCTACAAATTTGTTTGTAATTTGAAGTCCGAGTTTAATTATAATTTAAAGCTGGCTTTAGATTTGGAGTGTGGCTCTCTCCTTCTCTGAACTCAAGCATACTTGTTAAAGGAAAATACAAAATCTCTGTATCATATCAGAAAAGCCACCTGATATGGGACAAAAGAATAACAAAAAAATAAGGAACTATTCTATTGTTACTAATCCTAAACTGAATAAATACTTATATATTTAGCTTCTTGTACATTATATTGGGTTTTAGTCTTCTATCAGTTTTCTGCAGTGATCCATGACAATGCCTAATTGCGAACTTGAAGTGTCCAAAAGGAAGATGGGGCCCCACAATGATGATTTCACATGGACTCTGACAAAGCCACTAAGCTGACAAACACCAATCAAAGATCAGATTTAGACTACAAACTGCTCAGGACAATTTCAAGGCAGCTCACTGAGATGAACCAGCTTCACCAACTACTATAGCCAGGACGTGAAACAAGCTGTGCACTTTCCTTTTATGCAGAGACTGGACAACAAATGACACAGCTACTTATTTCAGGACTTGACATTTAACAAAACTTTTCTTTTCAGGATCCCCAAAAGATGCTGTCACCCCCAAACAGCAGGAAGTAAATTTAAGAACATTCCAAGTGGGTTGTTTTTGTTCATTCAGTGGGTTATGGATGATTGTCATGGTTTAGGTTAATTGGTTAAAAATTGTTAATGGTTATGGTTAGAAAAAAATTAAACAAGAACAATTAGATTCAAGATTTGTGTTTAAAAAATAAAAAGAAAAGGAGGATACAGATATATAGGATATAATGATTGATTATTGAATCTTCTCCTAAAAGGTTTTACTAGCTTTAAATATTTTACATTCGATTGGATTTTTGTATATTGTATACAAATTGTGTATATTGAGATTAATTGTGTTATTGTACAAATATCTATGCCTGTTCAAGGTTATATACTTATTCAGTTCATCTAACAATATAATACAAGTTGCTAGTCCATGAAAAATTTTATTACCAACTAATTAGAATATAAAGTAAGGCAAGTTAGTAGTTAGACATTACATTCAAACATAGTCATATTAGATATGTTTTCAAGATCAAACAAATATATTTTAGATGAACATGTCTTCTTCAAACACTTCAGAGATCCATAGAGTACGGCGTTTAAAATATTTTAAGAACTTTGACTTTTCTGGACAGTGAGACAGATCTGTTCCTGGCAGCAACAATCTACTTCAAGAGAAAAATGGGTATTGAAGAAACTCCATATGGAGTCTACTTTCTTTGTGGCAATGGTGAGCCACTGGACAAGAGTCTGTTCTTGTAGTGACTGCTTGATAGTATGCTGTTTAAAGTAGGTGGGGAATCAGAATAGGTAGGAAAGGAAGGGCAGAGTCAGAGACAGATTAACCCAGCCACCCAAGAAGAAACATGTAAGGAACACAGGTGAGCCACAGGTCATATGGCAGACAGATTAATGAATATTGGTTGAGTTAAGATGAAATAACTAGCTAGCAATGTTCTAAAGCCATAGGCCAAACATAAGGGTCTGAGTCATTTTGGGGGCCTTGCACTTTCCCATTTCACAGAGACTGAACAAGTGTTATAAGTAGTTTTTCCAGAATGTGACCTCACTTTATTTTTCTTAGGAACCCCTAAAGATTCCTTCATACACATACAAGAGGAAACATTCTGGAGAACACAATGCTAATATTCCTAAAAGGTAGGGTTGGTGTTTCTTGGTCATTTTATAGGTTATAGATATTAGTCCTCATATATTACTTATATCAAGTATTTTACATTTGTATGGATTTTGGTACATTGATACAAATTTCAGGTTATTTTTGCTATTCTGTATGTATTTTTCTACCCTTGTTTGGGTGTTTATTCAGGTCATTTAAAAATGTAACATATGGTTAAGAAATGCAGGTAAGTAGTTTTTGTCATTTATAATATTCAATCTTGTAGTTATATTAAGTATGTTTTAAAAATTAAACAGATATACACTTAGATACATGCTCTTCAAATGCTTCAAACACCTACAGAATAGGATATTTAAAATGTTTTCTTAGCATGGAGTTTTTCTGTTCTTTCTTTAATTTTTTAATTAAACTTTTTTCCCATACCTACTACTGTTTCCCTTCCTACCCCTTCTCCTAGTCCTCTGCCAGCCTTATCCCACCCCTCTCACCCACATTAACTCCCCTGAGAGGACAAGGAATCCCAAGGTATGTTGATTTGGTCTGGCATATCCAGGTGAGTTAGGACTGAGTCCTTTCCCCAAGTATCTAGACTGGGAAAAGTGTTCCTCCACAAGACATGGGCTCTGGGAAGCCAGTTTACACAGCAGGGATAGACTCTGGTTGGGGTGCAAGAGGCTCCACAAACTGCTCACACCTTTTAACTGTCATCCACATTCAGAAAGTCCAGATCTGTTCCACCAAAGCCCATCAGCTGTCATTTCAGAGTCTGCAAGCTCCCAACAGCACTGGACAGGCTACTCTATTGGTATTCCCATCATGATCCTGAACCCTCCTCTCATGCAGTCTCTCCTTCCTCCAGCTAGACAAGTAACTCAACCCAGTGTTTAGCTATGGATCTCTGCATCTGTCTCCATCAGCTGCAGGATGAAGGTTCTATAATGGCAATTAGGGTGGTTATTCATACAATAATAGGGAAAGGCCAGTTTAGGCACCCTATTCACTATTGCTTAGAGTCCTAGCTGGGCTCATATTGTGGGTTCTTGGGTGTCTTCCTAGCACTAGGTTTCTCTCTGATCTTGTATTGGCTCCCTCTATCTACTTTGTTCTTCCTCTCTGTTGTTTTTCCTTCCTCCTACTCAACCATCCCATTCTCTCATATTCTCTTCTCACCTCCCCTTGCTCTCTCTCCCATATGACTACAATTTACTCAAGAGATCTTCTCTATTTACTCTTCCTAGAAGGATCAATCTTTGGATGTCTCTCTTAACGTCTTCCTGTTATGTAGCTGCTGCAGGGTTTGGATTGTCACCTGGTTATCCTTTGCTTATCCACTTATGAGTGAATACATATCTATATACCATGTCTATCTTTCTGGGTCTGGGTTACCTCACTCAGGATACTCTCCAGATCCATCCACTTGCCTGTAAATTTCAGGATTTCTTTCTTTCTACCTTCCTTCCTTTCTTTTCTTTCTCTTTACTGCTGAGTAGTAATCCATTATGTAAATGTATCACAATTCTTTAATCCATTCCTCAGTTAGGAGCAACAACGTTGTTTCCAGGTTCTGGCTTTTATGAATAATGATGCTATAAACATAGTTAAGCTAATGCCTTTGGGGTAAGAATGTGCATCACTTGGCTATATTACCAGTAGTGGTATTGCTGGATCATTGGGTGGATTGATTCTCAGTTTTCTGAGGAAACGCCTTACTGATTTCTGAACTTGTTCAAGTTTACAATCCCACCAGTGATGGAGGAATGTTCCCCTTGCTCTACATCCCATGCAGCATAGGTTGTCATCTGTGTTTTTGATCTTAGACAGGCATAAAATGGTATCTCAGAGTTGTCTTTATTTGCATTTCTCTGATGGCTAAAAATGTTGAGCAGTTAAGTATCTTTCAACCATTTGGACCTCAGTTGAAAATTCCCTATTTAACTCTGTACCCCATTTTCCCATTAGGTTCTTTGGTTTTTTGACCTCGAGGTTCTTGAGTTTTCTATTTATTTTACAGATCAGTACTCTGATCAATGTAGGGTTGCTGAAGACCTTTTTCAAATTGATAGGCTGCCGTTTTGTCTTACTGATCATATCCTTTGTCTTACAGAACTTCTCAGTTTTAGGAGGTCTCATTTGTTATTTGTTGCATTCAGTCACTGTGCTACTGATGTTATATTTAGGAAGTGGTCTCCTGTGCCAATGTATTCCAGGGTATTTCATACATTTTTTTCTAACATGTTCAGTGTACGTGGGTTTACGTTGAGGTCTTTGATCCACTTGGACTTGAGTTTTATGCAAGGTGATTGATATAGATCTATTTGCATTCTTCTACATGCCACCATCCATATATGGCAGCACCATTTTTTGAAGATTCTTTTTTCCATTGTATATTTTTGGCCTCTTTGTAAAAAATCAGGTATTCATAGGTGTGAAGATTAATGTCAGGATCCTTGATTAAATATCATTGATCCACAAGTCTGTTTCTATGCCAGCATCAAGCTGTTTCCTGTATCCCTGATCTCTTTAGAACTTTTATCATGAAGGTGTGTTGAATTTTGTCAAAGGCTTTTCAGCATCTTATGAGATGATCATGTGATTATTTTATTTCTAATTGCTTCAATGGTGAGTAACATTGACAATTTTACATATGTTGAACCATCCCTGAATCTCTGGGATAAAACTTACTTGATCATGGTGGATCTTCATACATTCTTGAATTTGGTTTGCCAGTATGTTTGCACCAATGTTCATTAGGGAGATTGCTCTGGAATTTTCTTTCTTTGTGGCCTCTTTGCATGGTTTGGATATCATGGTAACTGTATCCTTATAAAAGAGTTTGGTAATGTTCCTTCTGTTTCTATTGTGTGGAACAATTTGAGAAGTATTGGTATTGGATGATCTTTGAAATTCTTAAAGGATTCTGTGCTGAAACCATCTAGCCCAGGGCTTTTTTCCCCCCTTGGGAGTCTTAATAGTTGCTTCTATTTCCTTAGGGATTATAGGTCTATTTAGGTCATCTATCTGCTTTTGATTTAGTTTTGCTTTGTATCTTTTTTTCTTCCATTTCAATTTTTAAATCTTGAACTGTTTTCTTCACCTATTTGATTGCTTTTTCTTGATTTTCTTTAAGGGATTTGTTAATCTCTTTTTTTTTTTTTGTTTGTCATTTCTTCTATTTCCTTAGGAAGGTTTTTTGTTTCCTCTTTTAAGGTTTCTATTAGCTTCATAGTTGTTTTAAGATCATTTTATACTGCTTCTTCTACATTGGCATATTCAGAACTTTCTGTTGTAGAACCACTGGATTCTGGTGGTACCATATTGTTTTTTATGTTGTTGTATGTATTTTTTGCACTGGCATCTGCCCATTGTTTCCTTGAATCTGTGCAGGATTTGGCGGTATCTCAGGGAGCTTTCCTTGGTGCAATCTGTTCTGACTGTGCCTATGTCTCAGAAAGCTTTTCTTAGTCCAGTCTGGGCTGTTGGTCTACTTGGAGTTAGTGTATTCTGTGTCACAATGAGCAATGTGTCACTTGGTGCAATAGGAGCTGTTTTTGATTCTCAGGGATCCAATCTTAGTCTAATATGAGCTCTTGATCCTATAGGAATTCTTGATCCTATAGAAGCTCTAGATCCAATACGGCTCTTGATCCAGTAGGTGGTGGCAAACTGTGGGTCTCAAGTAGTCTTTCTTGATCCAATAGGTGCTGACAAACTGTGGGTCTCAGCCTCAGCAGACACTGAGGAATGGGATAAATTGGGGCTTGGAATGGGATTTGTAATGGGGGTGTCAAGCAATATGGAGTTTTATGGGGGAGTTCTGGCCCACAGGGTTTAGAGGATTTAGAGGAGAAATGGGTGGAGGTGGTGTTCCATGGGTTGTTAACATGAAGCTTTTTATTAACAGTGAGACATGTTTGCTCCTAGCATACCAATTTACTTCAGAAAAGGTGATGGGCATTGAAGAGCTTCCATATGGAGTTTGCTTTAAGTGAGGAAAAGCTAGCAATTTCAGCAAGAAACTGTCCTTTCCTCAACTTCTGATAGTGTACTCTCTAACCTTGACATGCAGAACACAAAGGAAAATGACTACCAAACTTTGACAAAACAAGATAGTACAGTCTTTCAAAATTCCTGTTTCATAGAAAAGTCTGCCAGATATTCTACATCCATAGGCTGAAAATGGATGTCCCACTGTTACATAGGAACCATGGGTTACTATCCAGGAAGTAAGTTTTTGTCATTTCTATAGATTTAGAAATGGCTTATACTCCACTTACTGTTTTCTTAGGTAATATTATATCTGGGTTTTTTTTTTTTATGAAGTTGATGACTAAATAATTTTAGCCATAGTTTTTTTTAGTTATGATACAAGGTAAATTAGGTACAAAACTTTGTACTCACCATGATAGGATTAATAATGGAGTACTTTTTCTAAATTTGCAAACTCCAAATAGACTAGATATTGTAAATGCAATTCTTACTTGATAATAATACTTATCTTTATTATTACTATCAGAAGTTTTATTATCATTCTTCATTTGCCAGACCCAAGGACATGAGAGCAGAGGAACTGGCTAGTCAGGCAGCACTGGAGAGCTCCTCTGGATGGTAACAGTGAGAGAAAGCTATCAGCCTGACAACCCACTTCATTCAGGTCCACCTCATCTATGAGTTTCAGGAGCATGTGAAGGAGTTGGACCTACAGATCCAAAACTATAGGTTCTTCATGACACAAGATAACAACAGGATATCTAAGAGCCCCAGTGAGGTTCCATTATTAATAATGCAGCAGAAGCCAAAGGCCTTGAACTAGACCAATGATTCACAGCAAGGAACACTTAGAAGTAAAGATGTATAAACTAAAGAGTACACTGTATGACTCATTAGGCCACACTGAAGCTTACAATCTGAGAATTTATTTTTCTTTGTTTCATTGATTGGGTTGTTCTTTTTAAAAATAAATTCTTATGGGGGTGAGAGGTTATAAGGACAGAGGGTGGATTCAAGGGGATATGGAAAGGAGTGGGATCAGGGTGCATAATGTGAAATCCACAAAGAATCAGTCTAAAGTTAAATTAAATTAAAAAGCCAGAAAATTTCTAATTTACCCAGAATAATGGTACATACTTAAATCTCAGCACTCAAAAGTCAAAGACAGGAGGATCATGAGTTTCAGAAAAGCTGAGGTAACGTAGTAAGTTCAAAGCTTAACAAAGATATATAGTGAAACCCTGTCTCAAAAAAAATAAAAATAAAAATAATGCTGGGGCCTTAGTTCAGTTGTAGAGAGCACTTGCCCTTTGTTCTATCATGTGTGCTAACAAAAACTAAACAACCTGATTTGCTTTTGTTGATTTCTTTAGCAATACACATATAGATTTTGCAAAGTATTTATTTTAATCTAGAATACTCTGTTATCAGTCTCCATTATTTATTTTCTTATAGATAAAATTTCTCTTTACAGCACACTGCTAGTTAGGTTTTGTTGTTGTTGTTGTTTTTTCTCAAGTTAAAACAAGTTAGAGGCATCCCAGAAGAGGAACCTCAATTGAAGAAATATATCTAATCAGATTGGTCTGCAGGCACCATTGAAGGGCATTGTCTTAATTGGTGGGAAGAGGCCTAGCCTACTGAGGATGGAGCCACCACCTGTCAGGTGGTCCTGGATTGCATAAAGAAAACAAAGCAGGCTGATCATGCCATGAAGAAGAACAGCAATCTTGCCTGGACTGTGCTTCAGTTCCTGTCTCCAAGTTAATGTTTGAGCTCCTGCCCTCATTTACCTCCCCAGTGAACTGTGACTGACACATGGAAGCCAAATAAACCCTTTCTCCAAAGTTTGGTTATGGTTCTTTTTATAACAGTGGAAACCTAACTAGAACTAATGTCCAAGCCTTGTCAACTACTTTCTATCTATAGAGCTGTGCAGAAAAGATATTTTCCCTGGAAACTGCCTCAGGACACTCTTATTATTCAGGTAAAAAGTGGAAACATTATTTATTTTATTTAAAATTATTTTACATAATTTATTTTGATTATATTCTTCTTTTTCCTCAACTCCTCCCAAATCTACCCACCTGACTTCATGTATTTCCTCCCTCTTTTTTCCCAAAACAAAAGCAAATAAGTCAAAGTGAAAGCAAAAATGAAAGCAAATTAAATAATAATGAGAAAAACAACCTGCCCGAATAAAACAGAAAAAAAAAACCATGTACACACACACACACACACACACACACACACACACACACACACACACACAAAGTCCTGTCTGCGTTGATTCAACCTCCCAGGTGTGGGGCCTGCCCTGGACTATGATTGATATATTCCATGTAATTGATCCCATAAGCTTGTAGGAAGTGGGATATTTAGGAGGTATGACATTGTTGGAGTGGACCTGGCCTTGTTGGAGAAAGTGTGTCACTCTGGGGGTGGATTTGATATTTCCTATCTCAGGATACCACCAAGTGATTCAGTCAACTTTCTACTGCCTTCTGGTTAAGATGTAGCTACCACCACATCTGCCCGCATGTCTTCATGCTCCCTGTCATGGTGATAATAGACTGACCTCAGAAATTGTAGGTGAGCTACCCCAATTGAATGTTTTCTTTATAAGAATTGTCAGGGTCATGGTATCTTTTTACGGCAATAAAAACCCAAGACCAGGGAAGAAGAAATTGCCATAATAGTCCTGACCATGTGTTTGTTTGGAGCAATATGGACTTTGGTACTTTGGGTTAGAAAAGCAGTGAGACGCTTTAAGGGCTGCTTAATGGGCCATGCTAGAAAAGCATGGAAGATGGTAGTGATAAGCGTTATTTGAACTTTGAGGTTTGGGCTCAAGAGGTGTTAGAGGAGAGTTTTAGTATGTTGCCTAGAGATCATTCTTCTGATATTTTAGTTTTTAAAAAAGTGGCTGCTTTTTGCTAGTGTATAAAGAGTCTGCTTGAGGCTAAATTGAAGAGTTTTCCATTTGAGAAGAAATGTCAAAACAGCCTATTATAGACTCTGTCATATGGTTACTAGTGTTCATGTGTATAAAGATTTATAATAAAGAGGAAAAAACCAATAAGCATCTCCTCCTCCCCCACCCCAGACCTCTGCATCAGCTTCTACCTCCAGGATCCTGCTCTGTTAGAGTTCCTGTTCTGATTTTCTTCAGTGAGGAACAGCAGTGTTGAATTGTAAGCCTAAAAACCCTTTCCTCCCAGACTTTCTTTTTGTCATGGTGTTTCATCAAAACAATAGAAATCTTAGCTAAGATGGTCATATACAACACATGTGACCAGAAAGGATACACCTATTAGAAAAGTCCAGGTACACATCTACTGTCTGCATATGGTATGCGATAATCAGATTCTCCACAGCTGAGACCCATGGGCTTCTCTATAGGGGTAGTGTGCTCCGCAGTCTTCAAAGGAGTAAATAAAACAGTTTCAAGGATTAAATAGGGGCTATGATGACATGTCCTTTATTTTTCATACAATTTTTAAGGTAATTATTTTATTTCCATTTGACAGGTGAGAAAATTAAGACCCCATGACATTTAATAATCCAATCAAGTTCACATGGTCATTTATTTTATATTAATTAATTTACTTTGGAGTTTTTATGAATACTATTAAATTTATCCTAACATAATTAAATAGTAGATATAGAGAGCAGTGAAATTACTTGTACAAAACAAATTTCCATTTTTTAAAATATAAATTGTAAAATATATATTAACTAAAAAATATCTTTAATCCTGCCACCTAGAGATTATGGCTTCCAGCATTTTCATGATTAAACAGTAATTCTGATTTTTATAGGAAACTCTTAGTCATTCATACTAATTTAAGGGAAAGAAACACTGGAGAATCTAAAATCATTTCTATCTATATTGTATGCTTTGGAGAGTAGAAAATTAAACTTTTTGATCATGTTCTGCATGGGCTAATTACTAAAATTACTTTTTCTTCCTCAATTTATCCTAATTCAGGGCAAAGTCCTGGAAGCATTTTAGTGACAGGGGATTAAACATGTGCTGTGGCTAATTTAAGAATTGGAAACTCTACACATGTATAATTAAGATCTAACTGCAGAATAAAAGCTTGTGTATCATAATGTGGAGGACTTCCACTAGCACTTCTGATGCTTTATCCTCAGAGCAATCCTGAAAGGTAGATTCAATTCAATTTGCTAAGCATCCATTGTGAGATTAACTGCCTCTGTAGTGTGCTACAAAATGTCTAGAAAACAATCTGTGATTACAGGGGATATGCAATCCAGTAAAGAAGGCAGCTCAGTTGTATATCCTACTGACTTTAATAATAGTAACAATAACCATTATAGGTAACACTTATTGAGCACTTACTTACCTGAGGCCCAGATCTGTTTTAAGCTTCTTAAATATATTAGCTCCGTTTAGCTTGGTGTAAAAGTAGAGTAAGGCCAAAACAAATAATGTACTAAGAGAAGAAATGAGACACACTGACGTGGAACCTAGGAATGGATTAGGACAACTGTATCAGCTGGAAATAGAGGCTGAAATAAACATTTTTCTAAACCTAATCACTGAGGTGTTACAATAAGGTTTTTGGTCCTGGGCAGCCAGAGGTCCAGATCCACAGACCTGCTGGCCCACACCCCTTAGCCGCCCACTGCTTAGGCTCCCCCAAAATGACTCAGACACTTATATTAAGTTCATGCTGTTTGGCCTATGGCTCAGGCACATTGCTAGCTAGCTCCTTAATCTTAACCCATTTCCATTAATCTGTCTGCCACATGGCGTGGCCTGTGACTCACCTGTGTTCCTTATATGTTTATTCTTGGATGGCTGACTCAATCTGTTCTGACTTTGCCCTTCTCCTACTTATGCTCTGATTTCCCCTCCTACTTTTTCTATGGTGCCTGTCAGGGGCCAAAACAGCTCCTTTATTTAAAGATTGATATTCACAGCATACAGAAAGACATTCCACATCACTGAGGTCTCTCAGCAGTAGGTATTAGGATTCTGTCTTAGCTCCTGAAGCCATACCTGCCTTGAGTTCTGATGTCAAGCTCCATTTAAGGATTCCTACCTTTTTTGACCCTCTCTCTCTTTTGTGCTTCTTTTCCCTATTTTCCTAGAGGGTGCCCCCCTCAATCCCTCTCCTCTCCTCTCTCTTCTTTTCCCTTCTATCTCCCTTTTTCTTTCTCTCCCTCTTCATCTTTTCCCCCCTCTTCATATATAATAAGTAAAGTATTTTATTTCCATGTAGACCTAATCTAAGTGTCTCCTGATGCATCACCACCTTTCACCATGTGCATATTAGACTTGAGTTCTTTCTCCATCCATCACCATCCACCAGCCACACCAGGTAAACATAATAACGTATCACACAACAGTGGGGGCACATGATGGTATAAGCAGAATTCCTAGGCTGCAGTCGTTTGTTTCTCATACTCATTGACAGTAATTGCTGGCTCACAAGTGCCCCACTCCGAGACGTAGTCTACCCAACAAGATGCTCAAAGATAGGTCTTACTGTTGAAGACTGATGCTTTATTCTCAATTTTTCTAGAAATAATCTAGCATGAGGAGCTAAATGATCATGGTTTAAAAAGTACTGTCATAACTTAAGAGTTAAATATATTCTAAAATCTACATTCTGAACATAGGTTTCTGGCCTATAGTTCAGCTGGGGTTGCAGAAACCTCTGGCACAAATGCCAAAGGAGAATGTTGGGTCTGTGGAAACATGCTCTAGAAGGATATGTTGAGTACTGGGACCCATGCTTTCTTTTTCTTCCCTCCCCATCTATTCTTCCTCCCTTCACTTCACCCCTTCTTTTTTCCTTTTTCCCTGTCCTCTTCCCTCCCTCAAACTCTTGCTCCCTCTTTCCTGATCCCTATAATATAAACTTGGTTTCATCACACACCTTTCACTACGATGTACTGCCTTGACATGGAAAAAAGAATATATGGTCTGAAATATAATCCAAATAAACCTTTCTTCTTTCTAGTTCATCTTTTCACCATGACAGAAAGCCAATACCTGACTTAATCAGCTTCATTCATTGAAGCATTCAATAAAACTGAGATATTTAAAACATAACTGGATTATTTCAACCAAAAATTAAGAGAAATCCTTCAGTTTTATTCTCTGTGATGGGATTAAAGAGCACAAGCTTGAAGATTTATGGTATCAGTGGTAATCATGACAATAGAGAGCTTAAGTGTACTACTTAGGGTTGTGTAATAGACCCTTGGATCAACTACTGGCTATACACATACCTTGTACTTAACAGAGTATACTCTATGCCTAGCCATGGATTAGGAAAAGCAGAGAGGAAGACAGACTAGTCTCTGTTAGGCAATATTGGGTGGAAGACACCTCATCAGCATAGTTGAAACTTCTTTAGAACTTCATGTACATAAGAATCTACCTTTATAACATTCATTACCTTCTCTTTCTGTGCTCTACAAGGGTCAGATATATGCTTCAATGTGATATCTCTTCTTGTCATTTTTGCCATATCTTCCAAAGAAAGACTTTATACCTCAGATTTTCTTAGCATTAGTACTTCTGAATAGGCCAATTGTGTCCAGCCTTTTTCTTCATCTTTCATCACATGAAGGATAAATAGTGTCTTCCTACAGAAACCATGCTACATTCTACCTTTGGATTTTGCAAGTTCCACATTTACTGATGAACTATTAACTTTAAAAACTCACCACAGTCAGGTCCAGAATCTATGTAGGAGAAGATTAGTCAAGAGTGTAGATATTCAGAGTGAAAATCCTCCTCAAATTATTGCATAAAGTAGGGGGAAAATGTTTTTTAACTTTCTTTTACAAAGCCCAGAATATAATTCCCAAACTATCAGAAATTGTGGATTCTGAAGAATGTTTTATAGACTTCAAACTGATGGAATAGAGATTTTTTAAGTATGTCCTACGATTTTCTAAATTTTATTAAAATTTACCATGGTCCTCTTTTAAATTCTACCTCTAGTAACTTCATCTTTATCTACCTATCCATCTGTTTTTCTTTTTGTCCTTCCTTATTCTTTTTGTTTCCTTTTAGCTAAAGACCTGCCAATATTGTTTATGTTTTCAAAGAATAAACTCTCTTTTACTGTATCATTTTATATTTTTTGTTTGCTTCTATATCATTTCATTAATTTTTGTCCTGATCTTAATTACTACTTTCCATGTATAATGATTAGGTTTGACCATTTTTTGTTTTGTTTATTTATGAGTTTAGGAACCATAATTCAGATATTTATTTGAAATTTCTCTGATGATGTACTGTAGACATTTAGAGATATAAATTCCATCTTAACAGTTTTGTTGAATTTTTGTGAGTTTTTTGTGCTGTGTTTTATTTTC
This sequence comes from Phyllotis vaccarum, assembly GCA_033318265.1. Lineage (NCBI taxonomy): Eukaryota > Metazoa > Chordata > Mammalia > Rodentia > Cricetidae > Phyllotis > Phyllotis vaccarum. The sequence goes on from JARWLC010000002.1 coordinate 101,170,322, forward strand.
ATTTAGTTGACAAATTTTTATTTACCTTTTATTTACATATTCAGTTATTTATTTTTCAATAGTTTATGATTTAATGTACATGAATTTATATATGTTCTACACTTTCTCTTGCTGTTAGTTTCCAGTTTTACTCCATTATGGTCAGATGGAATTCATAAACTAACTTCAGATTTTCTGTTTATGGAGAATTACTTTGTGTCCTACTATGAGATCTATTTAAAAAAATATTCCATAGTCTGCTTACAATAATGTATTTTTAATGTTTCATCCCATGGTCTGTAAATTTTTCTTAGGTCCATTGAATTTATTATATCATTTAAATCCAATATTTCTTTGCTTAGTTTTTATTTGCATGACTAGTCTATTGGCAGCAGTAGGGCATTAAAGTCACTTGCTGTCACTGTTTTTGAATTAGTCTATTCTATATATCTATTCCATATTCATTATATCTAATAGTATTTATTTAATGAAGTTGGTTACATTTGGCTTGGGTGTATATGTTTAGAATTATAACATATTTTTGTTGGATTTTCCTTAATGGGTATGAAGTGTCCTTTATCTCTTCTGATTAGCTGTGGTCTGAGGTCTCTTTTGTCATTTCTTAGAGTGCCAACATGTACTTGTTTCTTGATATTTTTAGAGTACTTCTCTTTGTCGTTTCACTCTAAGATAGTATCTAAGTTTGATGATGAAGCAAGTTTCTTGAAGGCAGCAAAAGGAAAGATCTAGTTCTTAATATAGTTTGCTAATTTATGGCTTTTGTTTCTTTAATTCTTCAATTGATAGGATTAATAGTCAAAGTTATTATTGAAAGGTGTAGTATGAGGTTTCTGTTCTGTACTTTCAGGCCTAACCTCAAGGTCTAGACCCGCAGACCCGCAGAGACACACAGATTCTTTCAATAGTTTTTGGCTGATCAGCCTAAGGCTCAGGCATATCACTTGCTAGCTCTCTACCATTCATCTAACCCATGTTTCTTGTTCAGCCGTGCAGCTGGGTACCTTTTCTTAGAGCAGCATAGTTGTCCTCTGCTTCTTTCAGCTTCTCTCTGGCATTCTCTCTGGCATTCTACTCTGTGCTTCCTGTTCTCAGAGTTTTTAGTCTGGTAGCCCCACCCACACTTCCTGCCTGCCTTTGACCCATCAGCACTTTTTATTAAACCAGTGGGTGGGACAATTATTTACCATGAAACAATACAATACCCCTACATCTCCCTTTCTCTACTGATGTGGGAATGCCTTTCTGTATGCTGTGAATCTCAATCTTTAAATAAAGGAGCTCTTTTGGGCCATGACAGGCACCATAGAAGAAGTAGGAGGAGGAATCAGAATAGGTAGGAAAGGAAGGGTGGAGTCAGAGGCAGACCAAGCCTGAAGCCCAAAGGAGCAACATGCAAGAAGCACAGGTGAGCCATGGGCCACGTGGCAGACAGATTAATAGAAATGGGTTGAGTTAAGATGTAAGAGCTAGCTAGCAATGTGCCTGAGCCATAGGCCAAACAGCATAAAGTTAATATAAGTGTCTGAGTCATTTCTGGGGGCCTGAGCAGTGGGCGTCTGGGTGGCTAAGGGTTCTGGTGAGGCAGGTCTGTGGGTCTCGACCTCTGGCTTCCCGGGACTGAGAAACCCCCCTACTACAGAAAGGTGTGAATTAATCCCTGTCATTTTGTTGATTTTGTAGGCTTGGTGTTTCATTTGCTTGTTTTTTCTGTGTTGCTGTAATCTTCTTAAACACTTTAAAGACTTGTCATTCAAATTGGTTTAATAAAACACAGATTGGCAAGTCAGGTAAGAAATATATGTGGGGTGACCAAAGTAAGAGTATTAGAAGAGAAAGAACAGAGTCAGCAGTTGCCAACCAGATGTAGAGGAAGCAAGATGAGAATGTCATACTGAGAAAAGGTTCTAAGTCATGTTGCTAAACATAGATAGGAATTATGGGTTAATTTAGATGTAAGGGCTAGCTGGCAATATGTCTTATTCATCGGCCAAACATTCATAATTAATATAAGCCTCTGTGTGTGGTAATTTGAGAAATGACTACCAGGTATAATCAGGCATACAGGACAAAAATCTCTGCTTCTGGTTACACTGTGTATTGAGTAAGGGGTGCCTGTGTTTCTTAATTTATTTAACAATGATCTTAGCATCACACTTTTCCCATACCTTTTTGCATGTGTTCATCTTTCTCTCATATTTTTTCCATTATTCTCTACAGAGATGGCTTAATGCTTGTGAATTCCTTTAAGCTTCTTTTATCATGGAATGTTTTTCTTTATTTTTCAATTATGACAGATTGCTTTGCTCTTTGTTGGCAACTATAGTCTTTTTTATACCAAAAATACATCTTTTCAACCTATCATTCCAAATGCATTTTTTGACTTTCAAACTTTACATTGAAAAATCAGCTGTGATTTTCATGTGTTGCCTTTATATGGGACTTGATCATTCCTATCATGCAGCTTTCAATATGTTTTTGGTTCTATATATTTAATATCAAATATCAATATACAATCTACTGTATCCTTTCTTGACCTGATAATTTTGCTTTTAATAACTCTTGTACTGAAGTGAGCACATTTTCCCATGGATTTGGGGAATTTTATTCTATTATTTTACTGAACTTTTATGCCTTTTGTGTAGAGTACCTTTTTCTCTTCTTTGCCCTTAACTTATAAGATTTGTCTTCTCATAATGTTCCAGATATCTCATGTGGTCAAGTCATATATTACTTTTATAAGTAGTTCACTAGCATTTGTTAAAAGACCTAGTTATTCTACCTTCTGTTCAAGTCTTGATATCCTGCCCTTCATATCATCCAATCAATTGGTGAGGTTTTCCACTAAACTTTTTATTTGATTTGTTATATTTTTAATTTTAGGCATGATTTTTCATTGGTCTCTTATTTTAATTTACATCTTATTAATTTATTTCAGATGATTCTTTTGATATAATTTCTCTTCTCCAGATCTTCCCAAATGAGCCTCACTTCCTCACCCACCCAATTTTACACATTCTATCTTTAGAAAACAAACAGGCAAGCAAAAGAAGCATAGAAACTAATTTTAAAAAAACACAAAAATAACAAAGATAAAGCACAAGAAACTCACACACAAACAAAACTCATAAAAGCTTAAAATTGAATGCCAATATAAAAAAAAAATCCAAACAAAGCAATATGAGGCAAGTAATCTACAAAATTACTATTGAGTTTATTTTGTGCTAGCCATTTACTGCTGTGCATGGTGCTTACCGATAAGTGTGGTTAATATACCCTATAAAACTCCTTGTCAATCAAAAATAGCTTCTTGCTTAAGGATGGGAAGTTGTGTCCACTTTCCCCTCTCAGTGCTGGGATCCTGTCAGGCTTGAACCTGTACAGACCTTGTGCATGCAGCCACAGTCTCTGTGAAGGTATATGTTTGTCAGTCCTATTGTATATGTTCTACACTGGGGTTTTTTTGTGTGTGTTTCATTCTCTCTGCCTCTGACAATCATTCTCCCTCTCTTTCACATAGCTTCTTAAGCCCTGACAAGAGAGGTATGATGAAAACATCTCATTTAAAATTTAGTGCTCCAAAGACTCAAACTCTATGCACATTGTCCAGTTGTGAGACTCTGTTTATTTATAACTATTATAAAAGGAGCCACTTTGATCATAGCTTAATGAAGTAATTAAATATAGTTTAATATTGTTAGGAGTCATTTTATTGCTGGATCCTTTAGCAGCTCAATAGTATTTGGTTTTCCTTAAAGCCCATGTCCACCTCTTCTCAGGTTATTGGCAATGTGAACAATGTCAGGCCTCAGTTCCATATCATAGAGTAGAATTTAAATCCAATAAAGAATGGTTGGTTATGGCCCCAACTTTTGTGCCACTATTGCACTAGCAGATCATGCACTAAAAATACCTTTGAAAACATCAGGGTTTGTAAGTGGTTTGGTGGTTATTACTTTTATTCTCTGGTAGTATGCAGTGTACCTTCTAAGTACAAGAACACTAGGCAATAAAAGTGAAGGTTCTAGTTAGGCAGAAACTTGACTCTTGGTTATTCCATGACATATACTAGCATTATTTTTAGCAATAGGGCCTTGACTTTTGTTTGTGGGGAGCAGTCAATAGCCTTGGCACTATCCCGAGTTATTTAAGGATTTCTATGGGGCATTTCTGACAACAACCCAATTACATATAACCCATTCCTGGCATTGGAGTTATCATTTGTTGATTCTATTCAGATTTCTTTCATTTGTATGTATATGTTCGTGTGTGTGTGTGTGTGTGTGTGTGTGTGTGTGTGTGTGTGTGTGTGTGTAGTAAGGAAGCTTCTATTGTAGTTGGTTTCTATATGACTCCTCAGATGGCCCTTAGTTTGTCCCTTCCAACCAATATTTACTCTCATACCTATCTCTTCCCTTGAGACACTTGAAGAAATGTTCAACATTCTTAGTCATCAGGAAAATATAAATCAAACCTATTATAATCTTTTATCTTACAACAATCACAATGACCAAGGTTATTAAAGAAAATGACAGTCCATGCTGATAAAAGAGTGTAAACTTTTACAGCCACTAAGGATATCAGTATGAGAGTATCTCAGGAAGATGGAAATTGATCTACCTCAAGATCCAGCTATACCACTGTTGGGTATATATCTAAAGACTCTACAAACTAATACAGAGATATTTGCATATCAACTTTTGTTGCTACTTTATTTATATCCAGAAATTGAAAACTGCCTAGATGTTAATCAACAGACAAATGGATGAAAATATAGTACATTTACCCAATGGAATATTACTCATCTATTAGAAAAAATGAAATCATAAAATTCAAAGTTAAATGAATATAGTCCAAAAAAGGCCATTCTAAGATCCTAAGTGAAGTACCCAGATCTGAAAAGATGAATATGGTACGTGTTGGCTTATATATGTAAAGGATAGTTTGTAAGCTTTCAATAGGCATACCACAAACTGTATACTTAGGTGTGACATATGGGACTGGGTAATCTATAAAATATTTAGAAATTGGATATGAAGATAAGAAGAAATGGGAGTGGTGGGACTAGAACCAGAAAATTAAATAGTTAGATTTTTTAAATGAAGTATTTCTATAGGGAGGGAACTACTCTCTATGGGCTAGGCCCTCCTAAATAATTTTTTAATAAAGAAAATGCCCCCATAGACTTGTCCACAAGCCAGTCTGATAGAGCTATTTTCTCAGTTGAGGTTCCCTCTTTCCCAGATGACTTTAGCTCATGAAAAACAAAATCAAACATAAAACAAAACCCACTAAGCAACACACCTGGAGACTGGTCATGGTGTGGTCTTGCCTTCACTGATTCTCTTTATGTGACTCAAGTCTCTATGGAAAGTGATCTGACAAAGAGTTTAAATGAAACCTCTTTCTGACCATGTCTTCCTGCAGCTGGTACCAGGGCTTTGTTCTCCTTTTGTCACCACATGACTTCTTGTAAAATTGTCACTCCTCAGGGATCATTGTTTCTTCATTCCTGACATGTTAGTTACACAAGAATAAAGAATTAAAGAAATAAAACTGTAGTAAAGGCCTTGACAAGAGAGTAACCTCAAGGCATATATGTGTTCATGAAAGTTAAAGTTATCAAAATAATTTATGATGAGAAAATCACCACAAAGCTAACATTTACATTGCAACTTCAGTGACTGAATTCAATGTGCTACAAACTGCCTTCAAACAAATAAAATATTCTGTAACAATATTCAGACAGTAAACATGTTATTCAAAGAGAAATATAGAAGGCATTTTCAGTAATTGCAGCCTCAAGGCTAAGATTTATATTGTATTAAGATAGCATTATACTTAAAAAGCAGAATATTGCAGGGTAGATTCTGGTCATTCCTGAAAAATGCATTACTTAAAAGCCAATATCATAATACAGGTCAAGATACATCTTATGCTTAGTTATGATCTGATCAGGACACTTTACTCTCCTTTAATTTGCATTCTTAGAAGCATCTGTGTCTTCTTTCAGCTAAGTACATTTGAAGACAATGGTTTGTGTAACAAATAAACGTAAAGCTGCAGGCTTATAGAAATGTACTTTCTTTTACTTAGTAGACACATGGTAAAAAAGCCAATTTTAGGCTAGTTATTTGCCCCACTATCTTATAAGTATATTAGCTTTGTTAAGAGAGAGTGTGTAAACAGAGATTTCCCATCCCAGAAGCTACTTCTAAATTACCATGAAGAGGCTTATAAAATTTAAAATTCTTGAGCAATGGCTCAGATTTATTACTAACTAGTTCTTACATTTTAAGTTAACCCATATTCCTTATTTACACTCTGCTACATAGCAGAACTTTGAAGCATGGCATATACATCTTCTGCTCCTTTTGCTTCCACCTTTATTCATCCAAAAATCCTTAGTTAGATTGTCCTACTTAACTTTATCATGCCTTGCAATAGGCCAATAAGCTTCTCTATTGACCAATGAGAGTAATATTATTCACAGTTTACAGGAATATTCCACAGCATTCCTCCTTTTTTGACTAATTAACAGGAAAAGTTTTATCTTTAACATAGTAAAACTATATATAACAAAACAGTTATTAACTAAGAATTCCAACTAAAATATCTAGTTTATTTGTATTTGGCAAAATTTAAAAAATATATTATTTATCTTACCATTCTGAGGCCAAAGTTTTGTCCAAATTTGCCTTTTATCATAACTAATGAAAACTATAACTATCTAGTCTTAAACCTGATCAAAAACCTGAGAAGGATATAATATTACCTGAGTAAACAGAAATATTTTGCAGGTTGCAGAGTAAAAAACTTCCAAAACTAAGAAATGACAGAAACAGCTGGCTGCTTGGATAGTCAACCCAAATTCCTCTGCATCATTGGAGCATCTACCTTCAACTTGCAGGACTAAAATATCTGATAGTCTTCTCTGGGAAGCACAGAATTTTGAAGGATTGTCTTACCTTGTTTTTGCAAAGTTTGGAAGTTGCTTTTAAAGCATCCCAGTGGTTCAGTTTGGACAGTATATTGTCAGCAATATATGTAGGGGAAGTTTCTTTGTTTATATGGTTAGCTTTTTCCGTAAAGAAAACAAATTCCACATGGAATTTCTTTGGTGCTTATCATCTTCTCTGAAGTAGATTAATGGTAAGGAACAGTTATGTCTCTAACATGAAAGCCATGTAAAGATGGAAAATACACAGAAAAATATTCATGTTGTTGTGTTGTGTTTGAAATGTTTGACTGCTGAGAAAGGAGCAAGAGCTGCCAAGAAACATTTGATTATAAATATTGCTATAATAGACCATTCTTTAGGTAACAGAGAAGGCAAAAGAATCTCATACTGTAGAGAGCCCATTGGCTGGATCACCTTGTTTATCATACCCTTAGATCTGTTACCATTGTCCACTTTCCAAATTTATTTTTAATAACAAATACAGGAGAATTCCAAGAGCTGGTTGATTCTTCAATGTGTTGAGCATTTAATTGCTCCTATACCAACTGCTCTAAGTCCTGCAATTTCTTTTTGTTAAAGGTCATTGATGAAGCCATATAGGTTTATGTTAGCCATTTTAAAGGTAGTGCTGTGAATGTCTTTGAAAGATCAGCAGCTGTTGTGCCTTGTTTCTGTATAACCTGAATGGTTTGTTACTATTTCTCATAATACATTCTAGTGTTTCCCTGGAAACATGTTAGTTTACGTTTTATTTCTGTGTTTGAAGGAATATGTATTCTACTATTGGAGTAAATCTCATACTTATAAGTTTATAGCAATGTTGGTCACATATGGCTTTAATATTCCTCTCTGTTCTTATGGTCCTATACACTCAAGCCATCTTGCACTCTGTTTTACCTGGGGTAATGACCTAATTTCCCCATACTGAACATTTACTTCCTGAAGAGGCCAATTTAGATGCAAGACTCTGGTGAAAATATTGTTATATCTGTTCCTGTGTTCAATAATCCTTCAATAATAACATCATTTATTCGTACTTTTAACTTTGGCCTTTGTTCATTAATAGAAGCTTGCCAAACTATTTGCTTTATGTTTTCCTGAGTTTTGTTTTTCCTTTTCTATAGAGTTTCTATCATTTTGTATATGTAGTACATCTTTTTAGAATAGGTTTTAATTGTTTTGGGAAGGTGTTTCCTCCATAAGAACAGGGTAATATTGAACTGGATTTGATTTGGGGGCTTTTGAAAGCCCCCTAGGGGCATTTTCAGAAGGCAGAAGTTACCTTGCCTGTCCCTTGTTGACTTGCAGTCATTAGTCCAATGCCTCCCTTTGCCATACCTTCTGTATACTCCAAAAGGAAGGGGTGTTCTTCTTTGGATTATTCCTAACAAAGGCACTGTTTCTGGGGACACCTTGTTTACAGTCTCCTTATGTGACCTTGCCTTCCACAATTATAACATTTAACATTTTGACTTTTTCTTATACCTCTAGAAATAACTCTCCTGCCCAGTTATTATCATAGTCATAAGGCTCTAGATTAATTGTCTTATAAATCCAATCCTCCAAGTGTCCTGATATTGTTTTTAAAAGTCTAATTATTCTTTTACATTATGAATTAGCATTTTCAAAAGCCAGCAATTCAATTATTATTCACCTAGCTTCTGAATGTGGTACCATTCTGTGTACCGCTACAGTTAATATCTGTATAAAGTCTGTAAAAGTTTTTGGGTGGGTTTGAATGATTTTTCTGAAGGATTCATTTTTCTTTCCTATCTCTTCAATCTGATCTCATGCAGTTAATGCTTCCATGCAACATAAATTCAGGGTATGTTCATTATATAAAGTTTATCTTTCTATATCAGCATAATTGCAGACTTCTATGCCTCTGGCTCTGCTTCTTTGTTCTATTCTTTTAGCTTCCTCCAGCCACTATGTTTTCCACTGCAAAAGTGGTTCACCCTCCAAAACAGCAGTAACATATCTAACCAGTCCATAGGGGTGATCTTGTAACATAATGATCAACTATTTAGCATTTATTTTACAAATGGTGAGCACATACCATATGTCATGATTGCCTCCTTGACTCTTCTTAATTCTAACATTTGAATCAGAGCCCAACTAACTTCTGAACTATTTTTACCATTTTTTGATTTCTTTAAGGTTACTGGCTATATTAATGTTGGCTGCTTGATAACCTTGGGTTATTTTGTATAATCTGAGAAGACACAATTGCTGAGATTGGTTCCTTATTTTCCTTTGTTTGGGTTTGAACATCCTTGTGTTTTCTCTTAACAGGCTTTTTAAAGACTTTTATCTTGGTATTCGTATTAATTTACTTTTAAAATAATACAACAGATATCAAACAAAATCTATTCATAATAAACAATATGATAAACATTATGATAGTCCCATCTACTTTGTCTTTTACTGGTTTTAATATCAAGTCAAGAGTAAAATCACAGAAAGAGCAAGCACCCTCCACTGCCTTAAATGAATTCCCCTTTTTAAACAAATTTGATTTACCCACCAATCTAATTGTCAGTGACAATTCAGATGACTGTGAAGTGGGGAAGCTACCTAGTGTGATAGCAGCTCAAGAAGGGGTTCAAACAAAAATAACAACAACCACAACAACAAAACCAAACAAACAACTCTGCAACCCACCAGGAGAAAAATGTCATTGTCTGAAAAACTTAAACAGATTTAAACACATAAAAGTGAAACGGAAACTGACTCAGAACAGAAAGCCTAGCGCCATCTGATAATTACTCCTCCAGCCACGTGCTGCTCTGGTCAGAAAATGGCTTTTGTGGGGGACAGGAGGATTCATGCCCCAAAGATAGATTTCAAGTGTTGCATGAATTCTGGTTATATTATATAAAACTCTGAGCCAGATATCAAGGAAACACTGGAATATCAAAGAGAAGAAACAGACCACAGTCAATTCTCACCCAACTATCTTCCAGCTTCCTCATTTTCTATCCTTGTCACTTCTACAGAATGAATCTATCTTTCTATATCTGCCTTAAATACCTTCTTTGCCTGGTTGCTTCACCCTCAGGATAAGATTAAAGGTATGAGCTACTAATATGTGGTAGTTAGGCCTTGAACTCACAGAAACACATAAATATCTCTATCTTTAGAATTATGGAATTAAAGGTATAGGTTATCACTTGCAATCTTTCCAAGAGCTGGGATTAAAGGCATGAGTTACCAGTCTCTAATCCTCCTGGAATGACTGTGTATGAATCTGATCTCTAATATTCCAGTATGGTTTTTAAAATATATAACATATCACCACAAGGGTCTTTCTAAAATAATGCCTGTTTGCTCCTCTCTTTTGATATTATTTCTCTATGTTTTCATCTTTGAGTTTCAGGTCCTGTGTTAAGGACTTTTATCCCCTGTGACTTATTTCTTGCATCAGTTTAAGATAAAATATAATGTACTCTTATATGTAGACACGTAATTTTCACAGAATAATTTGGTGCAGAGATATACACACATATTTTTTAAAGATATTATTAGAAAGATAATGTGGATTATGTTGAATTATAGATTGTTTTGGTGATATAACCAACATCATATTTACAGTGCTGATTCTGTCAATTCATGAGCATGAAAGTCTTTCATTTTCCTGGGATCTTTTCAAATTTTGTTTAACAGTCTTCTAAAGTTTTCACTGTAATTTCCTTTGAGGCATTGATTAAGTGCTATTTTTCTTTACAATTTCATAATTGGTATATGGTAAAGCTATTGAATTTTCATGTTGACTTCATATCCTGATACATTTCCTAAATGTGCTTATCAGATCTTAGATTTTTTAGTGGTGTCTTAGTATTGGGATATTTTATGTGTGTGTAAAAGATTATGACATGTGAAGATAGGAGTAATTTATTTATTAATACCCTTTTTCTATTGCAATATTAATATCTCTAGATTGAATTAAATAAAAGTGGAACCCTTCACCTTGTTTTGAATATACAAGATTTTTTATATAATATTGGATCTATGTTTGTCATATATAGCTTCATATTATTGTGGTATGCTAAATCTGTTTCTAGTTTATTCATGGCTTCTATTAAAAAGAAGTATTGATCTTTGTCAAAAGACTTTTCTGATCCTATTCTGTGTCATTTTTTGTCTTTAAACTCTATGTTTTATGCTGCATGGATTGTTTTGTCTATGTCGAACCATACTTGTATCTGAGAAATTAAAACATTTTGTTCCTGGTTAATGGTATTTAAATATGCTCTTGAAGTCAATTTTAAAATGTTTTATTGAGAGGTTTTTTTGTATTACTGCTCATTGGAGTGATTTGTCTATTATGTGTCTCTCTATGTATGTCTGTGTATCTCTGTATGTATCCATTGGTTCTTACTCACTTTTGCTATCAGAATAAACTTGTTTCATGCAAAAAAGTTGATAGTTTTTAAGGAACATTTTGAGAGGTATTGTTATTGTCATTTGTTTAAATGTTTGGTAGAATTTTGAAGTTTATCTTTCTTGTCCCATGCTATCACAAGTTTACTGTTGTTGTGAAGAGACACTATGACCACAGCATGATGTGGGAATGCCTTTCTATATGCTGTGAATATCAATCTTTAAATAAAGGAGCTGTTTTGGGCCATGACGGGCACCATAGAAAAAGTAGGAGGAGAAATCAGAACATAGATAAGAGAAACAGGGCAGAGAGAGGCAGATTGAGCAAGCCGCCCAAGGAGCAACATGTAAGGAACACAGGTGACCCACAGGCCATGTGGCAGACAGATTAATAGAAATGGGTTGATTTAAGATGAAAGAGCAAGCTAGCAATGTGCCTGAGCCATATGCCAAACAAAATAATGTTAATATAAGTGTCTGAGTCATTACTGGGGGCCTGAGCAGCAGGCAGCTGGGTGGCTAAGAGGTCTGGCACAGCAGGGTCTGGGCTTCTGGCCGCCCGGGACCAAGAAACCCCCACTACAACAGATGGCATCCAATGTGGGTCGATTATCCACTTAAAGCCTGAGAAAGATTAGAAAGGGTTCTAGATCGCAGAAACTGAGCAAAGGCAGCTTCCAAGTTGTATATACGAAGCAGGTCATTGTACAAAGAAAGTGTGGCATATGGGTCACATTCAATAGTGCCTGCAGACTGGCAGCAGGCAGTATAAGCTGCAATCAGGCCAGTTCCTGAAGTCTTACAGAAGACTCAGTAGCATGTGATTGATTTAAGGTTTCTGTTTGTTTGAACAAAAAGGAAACAAAGACGGTTTCTTAGTAGCAGCATTTTCTTTAGTCTGCTCTGTTCCTGGCCACGAATAGAGATGTTGTCCCTTTAAGAGAACTTACTGATTCAGCTTAATCTACAAAAACTATGTGGCAAGAGAGTGAGAGCATTTTTTAAAAACTCTTCTAAGTAGGAAATAATTAAGGATTCACAATAAAACAGATTCAGATTTTTAAAAAAAACATGTAAATGGGTTACAATGTGTGTAAAAGGTACATAGGCTTCAGAGAGAAAAGAGAGGAGGCTAGAGAAAGTATTTAAAAGGAGAAATAGAGTAATAAAAATATAATAAGCCATGTAAAGATGGACAATAGACACAAAATCTGGATTTTGGTTATTATTGTGTTTTCTTTTAAATTTTTAACTGTTAATGAGCTAACTGCACAAAGACAATGGATTGCAAATGCAAAAGTTACTAGATTAAACAAGAATATATATTTTAAAGGTATTTTGATTTTGAAATTTATGTCTAGGGATTTATTGCTTTGGAAGAGTTCTGCTTTTGTTTCCACAGAAGATGAGAACCTGTGGATTGCTTCCAGGCAAATATGGTTTCATCAACCAAGACCCCCTGAAAAACCCTCTGATGAGAAGAGAAGGCAATATCAGCTTCAAGGCTACAGATTATGATTCAGTCTTAAAAACTCGTGAGATTTTCAATGCCCCGTACTCAGCAGGAAGTAGTAATAGAAAACTATGCTCCAATCCCCAAAACTTATAGTTAGGTTAGTTAGGATTTTTAGGTATACAAAGATATATTTCAGTTAGGTAGGTAATCTTCAAATACTTCCAAGACCTACAGAATATGGCATTTAAAATGTTTTAGAACTTAGACTTTTCTGGACAGTGAGAAGATCTGCTCCTGGCAGCACCAATTTACTTCAAGAGAAAAATGGGCATTGAAGAAACTCCATATGGAGTCTATTTGTGGCATTAGTTAGCCAATGGACATAAACCTGTTCTTATATTAACTGACTGACAGTATACTGTTAGAAGTGGACAAGCAGGTTCCATAGGAAGGTGACCTCTGAACTTTGGCAGAACAAGCTGAGATGGTCCTTCAGATTCCTGCTTTGCAGAGAAAACTGTCAGACATTCTTCAGGACTCAAGTAGAAGCAACTGATGAACTGTGCCAGAATGGGCAGAGAAGATTTCCTGCTTCACTGAAATGAAAAGAGAGTCTGGCCCTGTAGGCTGAAGATGGATGCCCCAACTTTATAAAGGAACTTTCAGTGACTGTCCAGGCAGATACGTGTCATCTCTGTCAAATCTAGATTTTGGAAGTTGCTTGCACTTCTGGTTTACTTGGGTAAATATATCCTTCTGTGGTCTTTGATGTAGTTGAAGATTAAATAGTTATAGGCACAGTTTTTCTTAGTCCCTTAAAAGGTATATTGGATATGAAACTTTAGATTCACAAAGATAAGGTAGATAATAAGAGTATTTTCTTTAATTTTGCTAAATACAAATAGACTAGATATTATAAATGTAATTCTTGCTTGATGGCTATTCTGTTATATGTAATTTTACTATGTTAAAATTGAAACCTTCCTTTTTGATTAGACAGAAAGGGGGAAGTGATGTGGAAATGTCTTTCTGTATGCTGTGACTATCAATTTTTAAATGAAGGAGCTGTTTTGGGCCATGACAGGCACCATAGAAAAAGTAGGAGGAGAAATCCGAACATAGGTAGGAGAAGCAGGGCAGAGTCAGGCAGACCGGACTGAAGCCCAAAGGAGCAACATGTACAAGTACAGGTGAGCCACAGGCCACGTGGTCGACAGATTAATGAGAATGGGTTGAGTTAAGATGTAAGAGCTAGCTAGCAATGTGCCTGAGCCATAGACCAAACAGCATAAAGTTAATATAAGCATCTGAGTCATTTCTGGGGGCCTGAGCGGTGGGCGGCAGGCAGTTAAGAGGTCTGGCATGGCAGGGTCTGGGCCTCTGGCCACCCAGGACCAAAGAAACCACACTGCAACAACAGCAAGTCTTATCAAGGAAAGCATTTAATTGGGGTGGCTCATTTACATTTCAGAGGCTCAGTCCATCATCATCATGATGGGAACCGACCATAGAAACATGCAGGCAAACATGGTGCTGGTTATATCTTGATCAGAAAGTAACAGGAAATGGGTGTCACATTGAGGGAAGCTTAAGAAAAAGAGACCTCAAACCCTGTCCCATAGTGACACATTTTCTCTAACAAAACCACTTCTCCAACAAAGCCACACATCAAAATATTGTCACTCCCTTTGGAGATTTTTTTTTCATACCACATTCTATTCCCTGCCCCCCCCCAGCCTGTAGCCATATCATAAAAATAATACTTTTAGTCCAACCTTACATGTCCCTAGAGTATGTAATAGTCTCAAAATTATTTCAAAGTTAAAGTATCTCCGAAACTAATAGCAATCTCTTAACTGTAGTTCCCATATAAAATCAAAATCAAAAAGCAGATCACATACTACTAACATATAATAGCACAGGATATACATCACAGTTACAAAATGTAAAGAAGGGAGCATAGTAAGAAAATACTAGACCAAAGCAAGGTGAAAAACAGCTTTAGCAAACTCCAAATTCTATATCTCCATGCCTGATGTCAAAACACTCCTGGTTCAGCTTTGTTGACTGCAACAGACTTCGTTCTCTTGGGATGGCTCCACTCCCAGTTAGCAGTTTCCTTTGGCAGGTATTGACAGCTCAGGCATCTCCAACATTTTGGATTCTCCAAGGCAATCCAGGCTTCAGCTTCACAAATTCATGAAATAACCTCTAGTTTTCCATTTAGGCACAACTCTCATACATGGCCTCAGCAGCTTTTCTTAGTCGTTTCTTGACTGTAAAGCCAGAACCATGTGGCCAAAGCTGCTAAGTTCTACATCTTCCTGAGGCTGGAACATGGCATGTTGACTTATATCTTTACCAGATTTCTGTCCCCCATAGTCTAAGCTTGGCTGTTTTCTCTAGGCTGGCCTCAAACTGAGAGATCTACTAGCCTATGATTTCTGAGTGCTAGGATTAAAGATATACACCACCACACCAAGGCCTAAGCTTTTCTTGAGTCTCTTTTAAGAATTTGAAAATATTCCTGGAATATTGCCAAGGTCACCACTCCCTTTATTCCATTTCTTAATCTACTTATTCCCTTTGCAGAATTTAGCTCTATTCTGTTCTCTGATGTTTCCTTTCTCAATTTGTACATTTTTTCTTCTTATTTTTTCAGATTCTCCTTTAAATTATAAATCACATTAGAATCACCACTAATAACCACACAACAGAATCTATATTATTCTGTTTTGAGATTTTTCTCTATCAATGGAACTAATCCAAAACTCTTCATCTTAGCCACACATAGACTCTTTGGACAAGGGCAGAGACCAACAACTTATTCACCAAAATATCATGAAAATGATCTCTATGCAACATGGTAAAATTTTTCTCAGATGTATCTAGAGCCAGCACTCTATAGTTCAAATAACTCAGTACCATTGTCTTTCATACTCCTACTACTATGGCCTGTTTAGTATTACTTAAAGCATTCCACTGCTTTCCTAACCCAAACCACCAAAGTCCAAGTCCTCCAAGCAAAAACATGGTCAAGGCTATCAGAGCATACCTTGGTCCCTGATAACAACTTCTGTCTTCGTTAAGGTTTCTATTGCTGTGAAGAGATACCATGACCATGACAACTCTTATCTATAACAACAAAACAACAAATCCATTTAATTGGGAAGGCTCACTTTTATTTAAGAAGTTCAGTTCATAATCATTGTGGGGAACATAGCAGCATGCAGGCCTGGCTGCATTCTGATCAGAAGGCAACAGAAAGAGGACTCAGTGTCACCCTGGGGGATGCTTGAGCAAAAGACCTAAAAGCGAGCCCCTAGAGTGACACACTTCCTCCAAGAAAACCACACCTACTCCAATAAAGCCATACCCCCTAATATTGCCTTTTCTTTTAGGGGCCATTTTCTTTCAAACCACCACACATGCTTTTCATTGCTAGTAGACTGTTATTTCCTCATTCTTACTGATTACTATAGATCTGTACTAATGTTCATATTCGTTTCCTTTCTTTTAGATTGTCAAGGATTTTCTAAATATAGGTATTCTTTAATGACTCTGCATTTTATCAAAATCAGTTCTAAAGTACTTCGTTTTAGTTCTAACTTTATTGATTTGATTCCAATTTTTTCTCCTTAATCTGGCCAGAGGTTTGTTAACAATCTGGTTCATTTTACTAATTTCTTTTTCAATTTCTCTTTTAGCCTCTCTGCATTAATTTCTTCATTTTGTTCTTGTTTCCTAAGACCTCTATGTATATAGTTAAGCAATTTATGTGAATCTGGATGGTGGTCACAAACACTTTTCATCTCAGCACTTACAGCTATAAATGTTCCTCTTAACACTGTTTTTGGTTTTTTTGGTTTTTTGTTTTGTTTTGTTTTTGCTAAAAGTTCTGATAAGTTCTGGTGTTTCAATTTCATCTGATTCTAAGAACCATTTAAACTAAGTTTTCTTTTTAATGAACCAGTGATGATTTAGTCTCCAATGATTTATGCATAGGTTTCCTTTGTTTCTTGCTATTGCCTTCCAGTTTTATTTCACTGTGATCTAATAAGACACAATAAAATATTTTTGGAGTCTGCATGGATGCTTATTTGGGACAGCTCAGACCTTCATCATGAAAGGCAGAAAGTTGTTTTCTGAATCAAGTAAAACTGAAACTATACCTTCTGCTCTGCCAGAGGGACCACTTTATGTAGATGCTTTTACAAAGTTATCTGATGATAATGACCAGTTAGATTCTGGCAATGAGGCAGAATCGGTAGAAGAGGCTACTTAGTGTCATAATGAAGATTCTCTCCCACATCCACTCCTGACTATGAGTAGTTCCTCTGGAGAAACTAAGCAGTTTGTAGTCGCAAATCTAAAACTGGTTAGTCAGGAATTTGTGACTACACACTGCTTAGTGTGTTGTCTCACTTTTAGATATATATATAGCTGGCAGAAAAATTCTAAATGTAAGTGCTCTTTGTCTTGGTCTGTTTTCTGACTGTTAACATGTTACTATTTTGTTCCATGACTCAGTTGTGATAAACAGATAGCTCTCCCCAGATAGGACTTGCATACTGCAAGAGAGGCCTGCTAACTTCAAGTGAGTCCCTTGTCTTAATACTGGTATACCACACTTGGTTAACTCTGTCATTGTTACTTGTTTCATTTTCCTGTAACAGAAGAAGAGAGAGGCATGACAAGGGTCACCTTCCTCTGTACTTCTCCTACTATCAGGCCTCCAAAGTGGGCAGGGCTAGTCTAGGCCTGTAGGAGAGGCCTACAATCAGCTGGAAGTTTTACGGAGAGTGGGAGTATGTGCTCTGAGTACATGTGGGCAGAGATGGGAGCTATGGACAGGGCAGCAAGGACTTTGCTGCCTACAATTGATAAGCTTCACATTTAGCAGAGAATCTGGAGTTAATTGTCAATTATTATAAAAGAGTTAACATTTTCTTTTCAGGAACACTGGCAGTCAAAGTCACATTTTGTGCCCACCATGGTCCCTCCCCTCCTTTTTAAATCATGTTCTTCCTTACTATGATGACGTCCAAGTCTAGTCTTAGCTGCTGGCCAGCTGCAAGCTTGACACAAAAGTTAAATCAACCTAAATATGTTTGTGAAAAGATATTCTTTTGCTTTCACATGAAAATAAAAAGCAATATATGGATTTTGGTCATTTGAGTTCAATGGCTTAAAAATACTTGTCATCAATTAAGGGAATTGATCACAAATTATTATTGATTAGTGTAAAAAAAAACGAAGCTAGTCTCAAATGTTTCACATTGACACAGGTTTTTATATGTTGGTGCAAATATAAGTATTTATTATGATATATGCATATATATTTCTGTTCTTATTTTATGTTAGAAATCTACAAAATGTTCAGAACTTCTGGGAAGAAACTCTAGGTAAAAGGAAGTTGTCTAGCTGGACCACAAGAACAAATATATGAGAAAGCCTGACCTGAAGATACCTGAAGATGGGAAATTATAGAAGGCCAGAGGAGATGTGAACTCTACTGAGTTGGAAAAAAACTGTAAAATATTTTTGGATATTTTTTAACCATATTAGGCTACTGCGGGTTGGCTTTCTTTATTTTTAAAAATTATCTGATTGTTCTTCTCTGCAAAATGTTTATGTTAAAATATAATAAAATAAAATATAAATATATACATTTGTATGTATGTAGACATGTATATGACTTAGATTTAGCTCTATACATGAGTGTAAGCTAGTTGAATTCTATGTTTATGTATGTAAGTTGTATCCAACTGTGCATATGTATGCATGAAACAGTTGTTTATTTTAAAATAGCAACCACACAGCTCTTCCCCATCTTGTCTGGTGACCTCATCATTAAATCGGCATCCAAGTGGCTGGCAGAAATATTTGACTACGGTTATAGATATATCTCTTAGTTTTAATGAGCCCTCTGTTTGTTTTATCTCTTTTTAGACTAAGAAAGCAATAAGCCTCAAATATTTTGGATTGGAATGGAGAAAAATGGGCATCAAAGAAACTCCATATGGAGTCTATTTGTGGCAATGGTTAGCCAATGGACATAAACCTGTTCTTATATTGACTGCTTGACAGTATGCTGTTTAAACTGGACATGCAGTTTCCATAGAAAGATGACCTCTGAACTTTGGCAGAACAAGCTGAGATGGTCATTCAGGTTCCTGCTTAACAGAGAAAACTGTCAGACATTCTTCAGGACTCAAGTAGAAGCAACTGATGAACTGTGCCAAAATGGGCAGAGAAGATTTCCTGCTTCACTGAAATGAAAAGAGACTCAGTGCCTATAGGCTGAAGATAGATACCCCAACTTTATAAAGGAACTTTCAGTGACTGTCCAGGCAGATACGTGTCATCTCTGTCCTTTCTAGATTTTAGAAGTTGCTTGCACTTCTGGTTTACTTGGGTAAATATATCCTTCTGTGGTCTTTGATATAGTTCAAGATTAGATAGTTATAGGTACAGTTTTTCTTAGTCATTTAAAAGGTATATTAGATATGAAACTTTAGATTCACAAAGATAAGGTAGATAATAAGAGTATTTTCTTTAATTTTGCTAAATACAAATAGACTAGATATTATAAATGTAATTCTTGCTTGATGGCTATTTTGTTATATATAATTTTACTATGTTAAAATCAAACCCTCCCTTTTTGATTAGATAGAAAGGAGGAAGTGATGTGGGAATGCCTTTCTGTATGCTGTGAATATCAATCTTTAAATAAGGGAGCTGTTTTGGGCCATGACAAGCACTATAGAAAAAGTAGGAGGAGAAATCAGAACATAGATAAGAGAAACAGAGCGGAGAGAGGCAGATTGAACAAGCTGCCCAAGGAGCAACATGTAGGAGCACAGGTGAGCCATAGGCCACATGGCAGACAGATTAATAGAAATGGGTTGATTTAAGATGTAAGAGCAAGTTAGCAATGTGCCTGAGCCATAGGCCAAACAACATGAACTTAATATAAGCGTCTGAGTCATTGTGTATAGAGGGGCTATTAATCTTTCTGAGCTAATCTTTTATCTTGCCACATTGCTGAAAGTTGTTTATCAGCTGTAGGAGTTTCCTGGTAAATTTTTCAGAATGTCTTATGTATACTACTATATTATCTAGAAAAAGAAAAAGTCTGAATTTTTCCTTTTGAATTTGTATCCCCTTGATGTCCTTTTGTTTTCTTATTGCTCCAATTGAATTTTGATTACTATATTGAATAAGTATAGGGAGAGAGGACAGACTTGTGGGATTGCTTTGAATTTCTCTCCATTTAGTTTGATGCTGACTATTGGCTTGTTATATATTGCCTTTCTTATGTTTGGGTATTTTCCCTGTATTTCTGATTTCTCCAGGACTTTTATCATGAAGGGGTGTTGGATTTTGTCAAAGGCTTTTTCAGCATCTAATGAGATGATAGTGTGGTTCTTTTCTGTAAAGCTATTTAAATAATGGATGACACTGACAGATTTTTGTATGTTGAACCTTCCCTAAATCTCTGGGATCAAGCCTACTTGATTATGGTGCATGATTTTTTGATAAATTCTCAAATTCTGTTCCCCAGTCTTTTTATTAAGTATTTTTGCACCAATGCTCATGTGGGAGGTTAGTCTATAATTCTCTTTCTTAGTTGCTTCTTGGCTTGCTTTGATATCAGAGTGACAGAAGCCTCATAAAAAGTGTTTGGCAATGTTTTCCTTCTATTTTTATTTTGTTGAACAATTCGAGTATTGTTATTAGTTCTTACTTAAAATTCTGGTAAAATGTTGTACTGAAACCATCTGGCTCTGGACTTTTATTTTATTTTGTTGGGAGACTTTTAATGACTATTTCTGTTTCTTTATGATTTATAGATTTATTTAAGTTATTGATCTGGTCTTGATTTAATTTTGGTAAGTTGTATCATTCCAGAAATCTGTTAATTTCTTTTAGGTTTTCCAGTTATGTGAAATAAAGGTTTTTAAATTATGATCTAATGATTTTTTTGCTTTCCTATGTGTCTGTTGTTATATATCCCCTTTTCATTTTTGATTTTATAATTTTGACATCCTCTCTCTCTCTCTCTCTCTCTCTCTCTCTCTCTCTCTCTCTCTCTCTCTCTCTCTCTCTCTCTCTCTCTCTCTCTCTGCCTTTTGTTTAGTTTGGATAAGAGTTTCTCTATCTTGTTGATCTTATTAAAGACCAAACTGTTTTATTAATGCTTTGTATTGTTCTCTTTGTTTCAATTTTATTGATTTTGGTTCTCTGTTTGATTATTTTCTCCCTTCTAATCCTTCTCTGTGAGTTTACTTCCTTTTGTTCTATAATTTTCAGGTGTGCTGGTAAGTTGCTTGTGTGAGATTTATCCAAATTCTTTATGTAGGCACTTAGTGCTTTGAACTTTTCTCTTAATATTGCTTTTATTGTATCCCATAAGTTTAACTATGTTGTTGGTTTCTTTTTTCTTTTTTATAAATATTATATTTTATTTTAAAAGGGTTTTTCCCGTGTATCCCACTGCCCACCTTCCCTTCCCTCCTTTTATTCCCTCTAAGTTCTCCCTTAGCCTCCCCCCACCCCATTTCCCCATCCATTCTCTAAGGAGGGCAGTGAGTACCAAGGTGGGTCAGTTCAGTCTTGTGTATCCATTTGAGGTAGATCTAATTGCCTAATCCCAATATTAGGGCTGGGTTAGGTGTTTCTCTGTAGGGAATGGGGTCCAAGGTTCCAGTTCATACACAGGAACAGTCTGATCCCATTCCATAAGGTTCCACATACTCTCCCCATGCCATTTACAGTCACCTACCTTTGAAGAGTTTAGTTCCTCTCCCTGAAGATTCCCTAGTGACTGTTTCCATTTCAGTAAGCTTCTAATAGCTCCATTCAGCCATTTCTATAGTTCTCCTTCTCATGATCCTGATCCTTTTGCTCATATACACTTTTCTCCCTCTCTCCAGCTGGATTGGGAGCTCAACCTGGTGCTTAGCTATGGATCCCTGCTTCCACCTCTATTCATTGCTGGATGAAGGTTCTATAATGACACTTAGAGTGGTCATTCATTTGATTATAGGTGAAGTCCTGTTTAGGCACCCCCTCTGCTATTGGTTGGAGGTCTAGCCAGGGACATTCTGTGGGTTCTTGGAGGTTTCCCTAGCACCTGGTCTCTTTTTAACCCCACATTGGCTTCCTTTATCAAGATATGTTTTTCTCCTCTTTGTTGCTCCTCTCATTCAACCATCTCCATCTCTCATGATTTGTTCCCACCTCTCCTTAATTGCTACCCATTATGATCTCAATTTACTCAGGATATCTTCTCTATCTTTTCATCCCAAGGAGAACCCTGGATGTCTCTCATTGAATTCTAGGAAGTCTTTAAGTTCTTTCTTTCCTTGAATCAGTGGTGGTTCAATTGAGAGTTATTCAGTTTCCATAAATTTTTAGGTTTTCTGAAGTTTGTGTTGTTGAACTCTAACTTCAGGCCATGGTTATCTGACAGATTATAAAGGAGTTTTCCCCTTTTTTTGTATTTATTCATATTTGTTTAGAGATGGTCAATTTTAGAGAAGATTCTGTGAGGTTCTGAGAAGAAGGTATACTACTTGTGTTTGGGTGGAAAGTTCTCTCTCTCTCTCTCTCTCTCTCTCTCTCTCTCTCTCTCTCTCTCTCTCTCTCTCTCTCTCTCTCTCTCTCCACACACACAAACACATATTTGACTCATCATTTCTGTTAGATCCCTTATTCCTCTGTTAAGTTTCCATCTGACAGACTTTTCCATTGGTGAGTGTTTGGTACTGAGGTCTCCTACTCTTAGTGTGTGGGGTTTGATGTGTGATTTAAGCTTTAGTAATGGTTATTTTACATATATGGGTGCCCTTGTATTGGGGTCATGATTTTTCAGGATTGAGATTTTTATCTTGATAAATTTTTTTCTGAGTTAAATATGTAATAACCTTCCAGATCTCTTTTGATTTATTTTAGTTTGAAGTCTATTTTTTAAATATTAAGATAGCTATACCATTTTGCTTCTTAAATTCATTTGATTGAAAAGTCTTTTCCCAACCCTTTACTCTAAAGCAGTGTCTGTTTTTGTAGTTGAGGTATATTTCTTGTACGCAGCAGAAGGATGGATCCTGTTTTCATATCCATTCTGTAAACATGTGCCTTTTTATAGGTGAATTAATTCTATTGATATTAAGGCATATTAATAACCAGTAATGGTTAATTCCTGGGAGGGCTTTTGGTAGTTGTGTCTGTGCATTTTCTTTCTTTGGAATTTCCTGTTGTGGGTTTATCTATTATTACTTGTGTTTTTGTGAGTTCATGTCACTTCCTTAGGTTTCAGTGTTTCTTCTAGTATTTTCTGTAGGGCTGGATTAGTGGATAGGTATCATTTAAATCTGGTTTGTTATGAAATATCGTCTACACTATCTATGGTGATTAGGAGTTTTTCTGGGTATAGTAGTCTGGCATTCATGGTCTTTCATTGTCTGCATAACTTCTGTCCAGAACCTTTTGTCTTTCATATTCTCCACTGAAAACTCCATGTTATTCTGATGGGTTTGCCCTTATAATTTACTTGGATTTTTTCTTTTGCATCTCTTAATATAATTTCCTGATTTTTTTATGTTTAGTAGTTTCATTATTATGTGCTAAGCAGGCTTTTAGTGGGTCTAGTCTATTTGGTGTTCTATAAGCTTCTTATATCTTCATAGACATTTTCTTCTTTAGGTTGGGAAAGTTTTCTTTTATGATTTTGTTGAACATATTTTTGTGCTTTTGAGCTGGTCTTCTTCTTCTTCGTCTTCTTCTTCTTTTCTATTATTCTTTGTAGGTGGAAATTCTCTTACAAACACCAATCCAAACTGAATATTTATTAAAATATATGCCAACTCTCACAATATAGGTTACAGTTTAGGTAGACGCCTGATAGACTGGATAATCCACGCGGTGGACGATGGATGCCAATGGATAGGTCTCTCCAGCAGTCTGGAACCAGGACACTGGGCCTTTGAAGATCCCAGCAGTCCCTTCTGAATAGGGTTGGCCACTCCCCCTTCCGGAGCCCGAGACCCTGGCTAGGCATCTTCGGACCTTATCAGCTGACACCTGAATACCACCACAATTCTTAGGTTTGGTCTTTTCATGGTGTCTGCCATTTACTGGATGTTTTGAGTTCTGACTTTTTTAAAATTTAATGTTTCTTTTGACTGATGAACTTATTTCCTCTGTTGTCTTTTCCATCACAGAAATTCTGTCTTCTCTCTCTTGCATTCTGTTGGTTATGTATGAATCTGTAGGTCCTGCTTGTTGATTCAGATTTTTCCATTTCCAGCATCACTTTGGTTTATGTCTTTTTTATGGCTTCTATTTTGTTTCTTAGACCTGGTACTGTTTCCTTCATTTGTTTAATTGCTTTTTCTTTTTTATGGAATTTGATTTCTTCTTATTTTTGTTTGCTTTTTCCTCTATTTCTTTAAGGGAGTTTTTCATTTTCTTTTTAATTTCCTCTTTAAATACATCTATAATTTTAATAAAGTTATTTTTAAGTTTGTTTTTCACTGCTTCTTTGTGGGGATTTAATAAAAGCTCCAAAACTTTCAAAAATATCAGAGGGATCTAACCACAGTCAGTCTAGGAGGATCAGAGAGTGGTAACTCACACCTTTAATCCCAGCACAGAGAGTATCCTGGAAGTAGTGACCTATGCCCTCAATCCAAACTGAGGTCTAGGTCATTTTAGATTACAGAAGAAATTCCAGGCTCCCAGGCAGGCAGTGGTGGGACCATGTCTTAACTTACCAAGAGAGTATTTAAGGCAGGCATAGAAAGACAGAAGTTAGAGGAAGCTAAGAGAAGCCAGCGTGAGGAAGCTGGAAGACAGCTGGGTAAGATCTGACTGCGGTGTTTACTCTCTAATATCTCCAACTTTCTCAGAGATCTGTCCCTGAGTTTGATTTATTCGTGCAACACATCTTCTGTTTTGGTATGTGCAGGTCTTGCTGTTGTAGAACCATGAAGTTCTGGTGGTACCATGTTGTTCTTTATGTTGTTTGATATATGTTTGCACTGGCGTTTTCACATTTCTTTCTCCAATTGGTGCAAGCATTGTCTGTGTTTCAGGGACTAGTTTTTGGTCTACTAGGTACCCTTGGTGCAGTTGGAGCTGGTGGAAATTGGAGCCAATGGAGTCTGTGTCTCAAGGAGTAGTTGAGGTCTCCAGGAGATATATAGGTTTGAACCTTATAGATTACAGGGTCCAATAAAAGGTGGTGGGTGGGCAAAGTTGCAAGCAGGGGTCCTTCTTGCCTGCCTGATGTTGGGGCTACAATGGAGTTGAGGAAGCATGAGTTGTGTCCTGCTGCCCAGACCTGGAAGTTGGCTTGACTAGCCAGCTGATAGAAGGAAGACTCACCTCTTATAATGGAGCTCTCCAGATTTTGTTTTTCAGAAACCTCTGAGGTTTAGGGGATGGGTCTAAATTACAGACTTCCACTATCTAAAGAGAGTACCAAAATAGAATATTTTTCTACTGCTGACCTGCCCTACAAAAGGCATCATTGTCTCATCACAACCCACAACTTGTTGATAGGCTTGCAATAACTGCAATTCTATGCCATGGGTAGAATAAACACTCTTTTCAGAGGATTACTGGCTTACTGGCTTAAATTTTTTTAAAACAAAATATGTCTGATCAATTCTTTGAGATTCTCATACCATGTATTGTTTTATGTTTATTCACCATTTTCCAACTTGTCCCAGATCCATATCCACCCAACCATACATTATCTTTTAGAAACAAACAAACAAATAATTGGTTCCAATTTGTGTTTCCTAAATGCTCTTGGGTATATGTTCATGACCTGGAGTTTGATCAACTTATGAGTGGCACTTTTTTAACGTTAAAAACCAAAATTTTAATTGTGTTGGCAAAGTCCTCCACAGAGCAAACAAATATTACACTCAATTTGTTTTGTCAGTACATATAAAACAAGCTACGTTTGGATGGTGCAAATTTATATTTCTTTTTGAAAATATTCTTAAATTATTAATAAAATTCCCTTTACAAACCCTCCACTACCCCCCATTCACTTTTCTTTTTCAAATTCTTCCCGCTCTTTCCTTCCCCCAATCCCAGCTCTATCCACTCCTCAAAAGGAGTAAGACCTCTTTTAAATAGTCAGCATAGGCTAACATCCTGGGTTGAGAAAAGACTAATCCATTCCTCCTTGTATTAAGGCTGAGCAAGGCATCTCACAGGCTCTAAAATGCCAGAACATGTATCCAGGATAATTTCTGATCCCATAGCTGGGAGGGTGAGGGGAGGCTGTTAACAGCTTGATCAATGCAACTGTCACCCTCATTCAGAGTGCCTAGTTTGGTCCCTTACAGGTTCTTCAGCTACCAACCCAGAGTCTGTGAGCTCCCATTGGTTGTTTTTTGGCCATTTGTGATTCTACTGTTGAGAATGCTCTATTTATACTCTGTACCCCATTTTTATTTGGATTATTTTGCTTTTGAAGTCCTGTTTCTTGAGCGTTTTGTATATTTTGAAGATCAGCCCTCTTTCAGATGTGAGACTGGCAAAGATTTGTTTCCATTCTTTAAGCTATCATTTGCCTTATTGACCATGTTCTTCGCCTTTCAGAAGCTTCTCAGTTGCAGGAGGTCCATTTATTAACTGTTGTTCTCAGTGTCTGTGCTACTGGTGATATATTGAGGAAGTGGTCACCTGTGCCAATGCATTCACGGCTATTTCCCACTTTCTGGTCATACTTTGAAAACTTGTACTCTACACAATTGGAAAATCTAAAAGAAATGCACAATTTTCTGGAAAGCTACCACATACCAAAATTAAATAAAGATCAGATAAACAATTTAAACATACCTATAATACTCAAGAAAATAGAGTATTAATAGTCATTAATAGTCTCCCAATGGGGGAAAAAAACCCAGAACCAGATGGTTTCAGCACAGAATTCTACCGGAATTAAAAAAAAAAAAAAAAAAAAAAGATAATATAATACCAATTTATGTGGGATGAACCGTGAGACTAGTCAGGCCAGAAACATCATTTTGCAGATGGCATCCCTGGGTGGGTTAAACACCCACATAAAGCCTAAGAAAGCTTAAAAAGGATTCTAGAGCACAGAAACAAATGGAGCCAAAAAAGGCTTTTGAATTGTGTCTCTGAAGTGGGTCATGGTACAGAGATGGCATGGCAGCCGGTACCATGGATAAAATGGTGGCTGACTTGCTGTAGGCAGCATAAACTGGAACAAGGCTGGATCCTGAAGTCTCACAGAAGTCTCAGTATAAGCAATAAGCTGCATATGATCGATTTAAGGTTTCTGTTTATAGTGAACAAAGAGGGAACAGAGTCCAAAGATGGCGTCTATTTTCCCACACTCTGCAGCTGTCTTGTCACTCTTGGTGAGTTTTCAAGTATCCCTGCTCTTTCTTTGTTTGGGATTGAAACTAGTTGTTTCTTCTACTCCCATTCACTCCATCACCATCACGTAAAACACCTGTCACTCCATCATAGATGGAAGTCTCAATAGTAAGTCTCAACTTATAATATCTGGCCTGATATGTTATTGTCCATTTTATTTCATAGATATATACATAAAAACATTCACGAAAGTGTATTATGGCCTCTAAATAAATGGCTAGTAATGTATAAAATACTCTAAGAGTTTGAATCTGAGGGCAATTATTGATCAATTGGTGAGACAGCTTTTAAACGGTTTGAAACCACCCAAGATAGGTATATTTCTCCAAATAAGTAGGAATGAGTTTATCCAGATGAACTAAGTCGACCTGAAAAGCATATAATGATGAAAGCGGCCTTAAGTGAAGTACTAACCCATACTTTCTCAGTCCCGTTTCTTGCATTCTTTACCAACATAGTGTCCTTACCCATTGTTTGATCAAGCCACCCCTTGTGGATTACTTACAACAAAAGTAATTATTCTTTAGACAAGTTTTATTTACAGGATATTTATGGCTCTTCCCTACCTCCGGTTTATTTCAGAAAGGTCATCTAACACAATCTGATACACCTTCCTCATATTCAGACTTCCTGCTGGGCCTTGCATATTCTCCCATCTCCACCCTATCGTTGTCCTCTCATTGAAGACTGACAAGCCATGTTCATATCTAAGCTTTAAATTGAATGAAAGCATCAAATGTGCATATAAAAGACCGAGTGATCAACTTCTTTCCACCAACATGAGTTGTTCCTAAGCTCTTTAGCTTTTACAAGCATGATATGGAAAAGTCTGATGCCGTAGAGAAGTGACTATGAAATTGATGTTAAAGCACCAGTGAGCATATTGACTATATTGGGCACTACTTCACTACCATGAATACCTGTTTGTTTGTTCCTGGGATGATAATAAAGTCTTCTTTCTTGCTTTCTGGTGACAGAAACAGTCTGAATACTCCTTGGGTTCCAAAGGTCCATATTTATAGCTTCATTTCTAAGCAATTTGTTTTGATTAAAATGCTGGGCTTTCAGGGTAATCTGTATCTGAAAGAAGAAGGAAAATATGCAAGGAGCCTTCCTGTATGATGCAAGAAAGGAAAAGTTTGATGGGTCCATGCCTTCTTTCTGAAATAGATTATTTGAATTTTATAAAGGTACTTCTGATATAGATAGAATGAAGCTTACACAATGGAAACACAGGGCTAAGCAAGTGATATAAATCTGAGAAGCTCTCATAAGTTAAAAGCTTGTAGTTTTATCACACTACTTTAGTATCAGAGTTTAGTAATTATTATAGGTGTATGTTTAAGTAGCATTATGAAAAATATACCATCATCTGTAATTTCATTCTATAGCTTTTCCCCTGAGACATTATTATAGAAGCATATAGAAAAAGACAACTTGGGAGTTTTGTTTTATTTGTAAATTCTCCAGTGATAGAGAAATGATATATACAAAAGGAGAAAGACTGAGATAAAAGTCCTAAGAAATAGTCTTATAAAATTGAAGGTTGTAGTTTAAAATTAAGAGAGGTAAAAAATCTAAGAGTACATTTTAAGAGGGATCATCTGAATGAAAATTAGAAAACGGTGGGGAACATGCCAGCCTGCTACAGGTAGCATGAGACTCAGAAGAGAGTCTGGGAAGACCATGAAGTAGTGACATGGGATGGCAAGTGTCAGGAACTAAAGTGTTTTTACGGAGGCTTATTGTTTCTGACTAGAATGACTGATCACAAATTTCTGCCTTAAACCTTTGCCTTCTCTATCCTCTTCACTAAAATCCCCCAATTCTATATTTAATTCATTAAAATGCTGTTTATACTTTAATGCTTGCATCACTCTGAAATTTTAACCTTAGTGAGAGATGTATTTGTGACTCATAAAACATCTCTCACTAAGGTTAAAATTTCAGAGTTGTATACTTGATATGCCAAAATAATCCCTTCTGATTTTAACCTACATTTCCCCTCAACAGCATACTGTGTTCAAGCTGCACCTCCTTCTGCCCTTTGCTGTTGTAATTTTTCTGCTATATACAGAGTTCCTTTAAGGCAGGCACTACCAAGTTTATTCCCCCAATGCTTCCTCAGTTAGGCAGAAAGGCATGGGATGGGACCCTCTCAGTTGATTTTATGTCAACCTGGTGAATTCAATTTAAGATGGATCAAATAAGCATCCACTCACCCTACAAATGACAAAGAGCCATATTCTAAAAACAGAATTACTAAACTGTCATATTCCTATCCTCTAAGTCTCTAAGCTACTTATAAACCCTTTAGATTGTTTCTCTTTTACGGAAGGAAATGAAAATCAAAGGCATTTTGTGTCTTTCATAAATTGTAAAAAGTAGAGTTGGGACTAGATTCTAGATATTCACATTTTCATCTTGCCATTCTTCATAACTCTTGCAGTCTTTATTGTCTTCATTACAAAATGCTCTTCAGCAAGTTCTATGATATTACTATGCCAGAATTCTAATTAGTACTCCAGGAAGGCTGCAATGGTCTCATCCCCAGAGAGATTGTAAGGATAGCAGTTAATAGTTATAACACACAGTACTATACAAACACAAACATGGTACAGCCAAGTCTATTTCACAGTGATTAACTTAGTATTCAATGAGGCAAAAATCAGTAGAGCAGCTGCTATGTGACTTTGCAGAAATATTCATTCCTCTGTATCTTAAAAATGTCTTCTAGGCAGCAAAATAAAGGAATTTATCACATATTTGTTGATGAAGAAAGTTTTCCTTCTTTAATGTTGCTATTTATGTTCTAAGTAACCTCTTTATGATAAAGTAGTAATACACAATTTTATCAACATTAACTTTAAACCATCCACATATTGCAATAATTATCACATTAACAATGAATATTTTTACAATAAAAGAATACAAGTTTTACAGTAAATCTTAGTGGTAAGCAATTTCATCTCTACCTTGTCAATGAAATGAGTGGAGATGCGTAAGATATTTATCCGCATCATTTAATAAATTATAAAGGTAGATATTAAACCCATGCTTACTGAATTAGTATTAAGGCTTTTCTTACATTTTTGGACAATATTTACATGATATAATCTAATGTTTTAATAACTTTAAGTCTTGTGTTCAACAGTATTGCATATATTCATAATGCTAATAACTCATCATTTTTCTGTGTTTCTATTTGTGGGAAAATACCCTGCTATACTCTATCTAATCTAAGAACTTCACATATTTAAAATTACTAGTTCATTACTAGATTATTTCAAATATCATAATGTCTCCAAGGTTTATCCATGTTGTAATTTGTGCCAGGATTCCAGTCCTTTAAGAATTTGAATATTACACAGACGTCTTAGCTTTCTACCTATTGTTGTTTATTAGGATTATATGTAGTTTTTAGCTCCTGTAAATTATGATGTAAATAAATTCCACATGAAGGTTGTGTTTTACTATTTCAAGTATGTATCCAGAAATGAGATTTCTTGACAATATCATTATATTTTTAAATTCTGGAGTAGCAGCCATACTATTTTTCAAAGAGGTACATTATTTTAATTTTTTGTCAGCCATGTTCAAGAAATAAGCAGTTCTCTATACCTCATTTAGCACTGCCATTTGCTATTACTCTGACTATTAAGTGTTAACTGTAGTTTTAGATTATTTTTATTGTAGTTTTGATTTGCATTCCTTTAATAAAAGGTTATGATGAGATTCTAACATATTTATTGACCATTTACATATGTTTTTGGGAGAAACATTTGTTCAAATCGCTTGCACATTCTGAAAAAATTATCATATTTTATATGCTCTCCATTCTTATACATATATGTATTGCAAATACTTTCTCCTATCTTGTGGGTACCTTTTTATTCTGTTTACACTATCTTCAGAGACAAATTTTAACTTACATAAAGTCAAGCTGTCTTTTCTTTGTTTCTCAGTGTCTTTTATTTCTTACCTAAGGAGTTATTGATAAATCTAGTTAATCAAGATTTCAAGATTTCCCCTAAGTTTTCTTTGAAGGTGTTTATACTCTTGGCCTTTCCCTTCGTCTTCCATCAGTTTGGAGATCATTTTGTTGTGCGGTATTGGCTAAGTGTCCATGCTCATTATTTTGCATTTGTGTAGTCAATTCTTTTTGCAGCAGTTTTTAAAAGCAGCTTTTCTCCACTCAATGGTATTGGCACCCTTGTCAAAATCATCCATCCTAAGTGTAGATGTGTCACCTCTGATCTCTCTTCTCTGGTCTATTGGTCTATGAGTCTTTCTTACACTAGTAAAAACTACTTTAATTATTGTAGTTTTTCACTAAGTTTTGAAATTAAGTATAAGTTCACCAGCTTTGCTATACTTTTCCAAGCTTATTTAAGTAATTGAATAGCCCTTGTAGTTACATATGAATCTTAAAATACATTTTTCTACTTTTGTCAAAAACAGTTTTGGGATTTCGATGTATATTAGCAAAACCCATTGTATTATTAGTAGATCTGACATCTCCAACTATTAAGTCTCCTGAATTAAGAGCATAAGATGGGTTTCCATTTATACATGTTCTTCTCATTTAAATAATCAGAGGATGTGCATTTTATATGCAACCATAATGAAATTTTATGTGAGGCCTTGAGTTTTCATGAACTGTGAAAGATTTTTTTCCCACGATTTCTAAGCAATGATTATACTTACCAATCACTCTCAGTATCCCCCATGGTTTAACAGGGGATTGAATTCTGTGCATGAACTAACACTACAGATGAAGTTTCAGAATTATTTTCATTATTTCCTTTTAACCTAGCCTTTGGCTATCTCTTTACCATCCTCCCAAAAACATGGTTTGCAAAATCCAAGCAACTTGTGGCAATAATGAGGCGCATGAGCTGCACATGCCCCCACATTTTGGTTTTAAGGTCTTTAGGCTAAATTTAAGCACAGCAATGTTGTTCTTTTCTTAGTAATGATGTAAAGCAGATGTCCACTGAATTTAAGCACAGTGATACTTTTCTTATTTTCAGTAATGATGTAAAGCAGATGCCCACCATCCAATGGCAGTTTCATATTTTGAGAACCAATTTACACATCCAAATGTGTGAGCAATCAAATAGCCTTTGGTAAAATATTGTTGTCATGAACCAAATATAGAAAAGCACTCAAAGTCATGGTGTAACTCAATATTTGTCAGAGAGCAAAGACAGTGAAAATATATCCACATCATGAGGTCAACAGACCTTTAGAAACTGTACTCTTTGCTCTCCTAGTAACTTAACCACCTATCTTTTTCTTTCTCAGAAATGTTAGAAATAATAACGTATTTGGTTTTTGCATAGAACGTTTGTTGATATTACTCATCAAACTCATTTATTTCATTTGCTGCTAGTGTGCTCTGATGTGTCAGTAGAATATATTTATTCTACCTCTGATGAACATTTATCTTATTTAGAGTTTTAGACTCTACAATTAAATTTGAAATGAATAATAGCACAATGCTATTTCTCACTTATGTACACTTAGATTTGCTTCAGGGGTTGGGATTTTGTGTTCACCTCCATTATACTTAGATTTCTGTCTGGCTCGAGCTTCTTTGGGTATTGCATGTGCTATCACAATCTTTGTAATTCATATGAGCATCAGTGCTGTGTATCTGGAAAATGTTGTTTCTTTGTAGTTATCTACTACCACTGCCTCTGATCATCTTTTTACTTCTCCTGCACAGAGTTTTTTTGTTTTTGTTTTTTTTTTGTTGTTGTTGTTGGTTTTTTTTTTTTTTTGTTTTTTTTTTTGAGCCTTAGGGAAGAGATGTGATAAAGACATCCCACTTAGGTTTTAGCATTCCAAAGCCTCTCACTAACAGAACATTAACCAGTTGTGTGTGTGTGTGTGTGTGTGTGTGTGTCTGTCTGTCTGTCTGTCTGTCTATCTGTGTTTGTGGGGGGGTAGGGCGAGTCTCTACATTTATTATTACTGTAGCGAGAAGCTTCTCTGATGAGGGTTGAGACATGCATAGAGCTTTAGGTATAACATTATGTCACAAGGAGGCATGTATTGCTGGTATTGCTGTGTTTTTATCAGAATAAAATTTCCTACTTTCCATGTTGAGAGTAATGACAGGACTTGCTTTATTCTTTTTGTAATGGCAAAATAATAAATATCGCATTTGTATATTACCACATTTTCATTATCTTTGAGAAGCTAGTGAACATTTTAGTTTGTTTACATATCTTGGTTGTTAGGAATATTGAGGCAATGAAGGTAGCAATGAAGATGTCACTTCTTCAGGTACACACCCAGGCACCAGGGAACTGAATCATATGATCTGTCCATTTTTAATTATTTGAGGAATTTCCACACTGTTTTTGTCACTGTAAATATTGGTTTAATAAAACATTGATTGGACAAAAGTTAGGAAGACTTGAAGTATAGGCAGGGTGATCAGACAAGGAGAAATCTGGGAAGAGGATGAACAAAGAGGTGTCAGCAAGGTGCAGAGATGTTGGGATAAGAATGTTCCACTGAGCAAAAAGGTACCAAGCCACGTGGCTAAACATAAGTATAAATATGGGTTAACTTAAAGTAAGCGTTAACAAGTAATAAACCTGAGCCATAGACCAAATAGCTTTTAATTAATATAAACCTCTATGTGTTTCTATAGGACTAAGTGTCTGCTGGACTGGCTGAGTGGGACAGAGAAACTTTGGACTACTCTTTCCTGTTCTTGGTTTTTTGTTTTGTTTTGTTTTGTTTTTTGCTGTTGTTGTATTCTTCTTCCTCCTCCTCTGCCTCCTCCTTCCCCTCCTCGTCCCCTTCCTCCTCCTTCTCCTCTTTTTCTTCTTGTAGAAACTTTAAGGTGTTTTATGCACAGAATCATATCATCTGTAAGTAGGGATGGTTCGACTTCTTTTCTCACGTGTATTCCCATTTTATTTTCTTGACTTTTCTGAGTGCTACAGATAAGATATCAACATTTCATTGAATTAACAGCCTTGTTTTGTATTTGTTCATAGTGGGAACACTTTTGAGCTTCTCTGTGGTTAATATATTGGCTTTAAGTTTGTGTTAAACAGCCTTTATTATATTAAAATATGTTACTTGCATTGCTAGCCTCTGTAACTTTTATCGTGAATGGATGCTAGATTTTGTCAGAGGCTTTTACTGAATCTATTTACAAGACTGATGCCATTTTTTGTTGTTAATTCCATTTATAACTGAATCACATTTATTTAATTCATGTTGAACCAACTATACATTTGTGAATTGAAATCAACTTCCATGAATAAGCTTTTTGATGTGATTTTGAATTTAGTTTTTTAAGTGTTTTACTGATAATCTTGAATCAACAAGGAGATAAGTCTAATTTTATTTTTTTCTGATATTTGCATTTTATTTTGGAACCAGAATAAAATTAGCTTTATAAAAATTTCTAGGAGCAATCCTGTTTTATTTATTTATTACAAAATAAATTGAGTATCATTGGAGTAGTTCTTCTTTGAAGAAATGGTCAAATGTTTCTGCAATGCATCCATCTGGTTCTAGAAATATTTTAGTTGGGAGATTTTGTATTAATGCTCAATTTTGAAGCTGTTTATTGGTGTAATTAAATTATTTATTTCATCTTGTTTTAATTTTAGTAGATCTTACATATTTAGAAGTTTATCCATTCCCTTTATGTTTTTAATTAACTGAAATATATAGTTTTGACTTATATTCTTTAGGTTTTCCTCTGTTTTAATGACTCCATTTTCATTTCTAAATTCATGAATTTGAGTCTTTTTTGTCTTTGGCTAAGGATTTGTCTGTTTTGTTTATTTTTTAAGAGAAACAACTCCATTTGGAATGAATATTTGCATTGTTGATTTTTCTTAATTTTCATTTTTTTTATCTACTGTTTTAAGAATTTTTTTTTCTGTTTTCCTAAAGCCCTAAAGTTCACCATTAGGTTATCTGAGAGCTCTCAGGAATGTATACCCTTAGGTATATAAACTCCCCTATTAAGAATACTTTCACTAGGGCTTGAAAAATGATCATCTAAACATTAAAAGCACTTATTACTTTTGTAGAGGACCTTGGTTCAGTTTTCAGTACCTATATGGTAGCTCATAAACTTCCATTTTCTGCAGTTTCAGAAAATTTGGTAATGTATACTTATCTCTGTGGGCACTATAAATGTACATGGTGCACAAACTTAGAAGCTGAAAAGACATTCATAAGACAAAATAATTTTTAAAAATACTTTTTCATCATGTGCCATAGGTTTAGGATGTATTTCAATTTTCATTTAATTCTATGATTTTTTTAACGGCACATTCAACATTCAGTTGTGTTGTTTAACTTCTATTAACTTGTACTTTTTTTTTTAGTTCCTTCTGTTGTTGATATGTAGCTTTATATAATTGTGATCAAGATTAAATTTAGGATATGGACAACCTTGTCATATTTCTGATTTTAATGAAATTGACCTGAGTTTTTCTTCATTTAAATTGATGTTGGCTATGGGCTTCTTGTAATCTGCCTTTATTTTGTTGAGGTATGTCCTTTATAATCATAATTTCTTAAGAACTTTTATTATGAAGAGGTACTATATTTTTCTAAAACGTCTTTTCTGTATCCAATGGGATGAATTTTTCTCTTTATGTTTGTTTATATGGTGGATTACATGTATTGACTTAAGAATGTTGAACCATCCCTGTCTCTCTGGGATAAAACCTACTTTATCATGGCAGATGATCTTTTTGATGTGTTCTTGGATTCAGTTGGCAAATATTTTACTGAGTAATTTTACATTTATGCTCATTTTTCATCTGTGTTCATTTTGCATTTATGTTCATAAGGAAAATTGATCTTTAATTCTCTTTGTCTGTTGGATCATTATGTGGTTTAGGTATCAGTGTAACTGTGGTCTTATAAAACTAATTGGTAATGTTCCTTTTGTTTCTATTTTTTGGAATATATTGAACAGTACTGGTGTTAACTCTTTTTTTTTAAAGTCTAATAGAATTCTTTGCTAAAATATGGCATAGGATAATGCTCTTGTACACTGTAAAGTTTGTTACTCATATTGGTTTAATAAAATGCAGATTGTCCAGTAGCTAGACAGGAAGTAGAGGGGGCAACCTGACTAGGAGAATTCTGGGAAGAGGAAAGGCAGAACAGTAGTCACCAGCCAGACACAAAAGAAGCAAGATGAGAATGCTACATTGAGAAACAGTATCATGACTAAACATATATAAAAAATTATGGGTTAATTTAAATGTAAGAGCTACTCGCCACACAGTTACTATAACATTAAGCCTCCAAGTAAATCACTTGAAAACTGGCTGCCAGGTATCTGAAAGTTTCTGGCTAGGACAAAAACTTCTGACTACAAATGGAGCACTAACCTGGTACATATACACTCATATAAAGCCTGAGAAAGCTTAAAAGGGGACTCTATACACAAAAGAACAGAGTAAAATATGGCTTCTTGGTAGTGGCATCTTCTCTGTTGGCATCTGTTTGCTGGCAGGTAGCAGAAGCACAGATCCTTTCCTGACTCAGCATTAGAGGAAAATACCATGAAGTTCTTTTAAGAGACCCTGCTGTTAAAAACTTAGATGAGGTTTATTAGCAACAGCAAGTCAGAGTACTCTACCTGATGGCAGTGTGGAACCTTAATAAAATTACTAACTTATCTCCTTGATGATTCCAGATCAACAGTAAAATACTTAAAAACTAAATTCAAGATCACATCAAAAAGCTCATTCATTCTGGGATTATTTATTCCTCGTGTTTTCTTACGTGTGTTTACCCTTTTCAGGTTGCAGTTTTTTTCCTAGTACCTTCTACCTTCTACCTTCTATCTGGATAGATCTGTAGATAGATAATTGCCTAAATGTGTCTTTATCCTATAATGTCTTTCATTTTCTAGGTATTGTAATTGAAAGTTTTGCTGGGTATAATAGTCCGGGCTGGCATCTGTGGGTTCTTAAATCTCTAGCCTATCTGTCCTGGCCCTTCTAGCTTTTAGTGTCTACATTGAGAAGTCAAGTATTATTCTAAAAGGTCTAATTTGATATAGTTCTTGGTCTGTTTCCCTTATTTTACTATTTACTATTTTGATATTTGATATTCAGTATTTAAATTTTTATGCAACAAGGAGAATTTCTCTTCTGATTCAATCTATTTGATATTTTGTATCTTAATAGGTACCTCATTCTTTAGATTAGGTTAATTTTCTTCTATGACGTTGCTGAAAATATTATCTGTATATTTGACCTGGGTTTTTGCTCCTTCCTCTCTTCCTATAATTCATAGATTTTTTTCTTTTCTTATTGTCATACATTTCCTGGATATTTTGTGCCTGGAGTTTTTTAGAATTAATATTTTATTTGGCCAAGTTACATATTCTTCTGTCTTATAGTCAATGCCAGAGATTCTCTCTTTTATCTCATACTTTCTATTGGAGAAAGTTCCTATTTTTAATTCAGCTTTCTCTGAGTTTGAATTTTCTTTATTGATTCTATTTCTGCTTTATTCAATTCTTTCTACCATTTGTTTTTTCATAGATTTCTTTAATGAATTTATTAATATTTTCCTTAAGGATCTCTGTCATATCCATAAATGCTCTTTTAGAGCAATTGTTTTGTACTTCAGCTATGTTGCATTTCCCAAGGTCTTCTGTATTGGACTTTAGTGGATGCATGTTGTAATTAAATAATTATGTTTTAAAGCTGGTACCTACCTACCTGGATTTAGAGTAATTGTAATTCTTGTCTTGATATTTGGTTTTGTCTTTGGTAGGTAGTTCGGCCTTTTCTGTATTTTCTGTTGCCCAGTCTGGTTTTTAGAAGAGTGTGATAGCTGTTGTGCTTGGTTTGGAATGCATCTGAGATCTTGCAAGGTGTGGTCACTGAGGTTCCAGGAACAATGCATTTCTTGCCATTGAGAGCTGACACTTAGGCAAGGGGATGGGCTAGAACTGGTGAGTAGGATGGATCCACAGTAGAAAGAAAACAGGGTATTCCACTAAGAACTGCTTAGCCCCTGGGAATGGGAGCAAGGAATGAAGAGGGCACACAGGAAGTCTGATGCAGATATGGGGATCAAACTGGTGTTATGGATTTTGAGGAAAGGAGGGTGTGTGAAGATCCAAAGTTTTCCTATCTGCATCAGTGGCCTACTTGCTTTCATGGCAGACTTGTCCTGTGGGTTCCTAGGGAATGTCTTCTGGAGTTGGGGGCTGAGATAAAGGGATATGATGGATGGAATGTTGAGGAGATTTGTGTGACTAAGTGGAGATGAGGAAGGGGTAGCTGCAATCAGTGGTCTGCTACAGAACTGAGGATGAGACTGGAGGACTGGATTTGGAGGATAGGAAGGAGACATAAAAATATGCAGTTAGTCCATCTGCTTCCCTGGAATTCTTTTAATTATTTTTTAATCATTTAAAATTTTACTTTTCCTTAATCATAAAAGATGGTTTTACTGGTTAATAATATTTGGGTTGGGGCTTATAATATTTCAGAACTTGAAGTGAATACATCTTTTCAACTCTTCTGGCTTTAAATTTTCCTATCAAATAAACTTGTTATTGTGATAAGCAGCCTTTGTTAACTTTTTGAACTTTTAGTGTTTAACTAAAAAGCATATGTGGAGACTCTTTTCTTTGATGTACTGTAGTCCTCTTGTATCTTTAAGGGATTCTTATCTAGATTAGTATTTTATTGAAAGTATGTTTTAAGTATTTTCTTCTATGCCTATAATTCATATATTTTCTCTCTTTACAACATCCTGAAAATACTTCATTGTTCGTTTCATGGTTATAATAATTTATTTTCTTTCATTGAATGACCCAATTTCTATACTTATTTTAAAAATCCTCATATTCTGTCTTCTACCTGATCCCTTTATTGTTGAAGCATTCATTGAGCTTTCTATTTGATTAATTAAAAATTTCACTTTGAGATTCATTGCAGTTAGGATTTTCTTTGGTATTTCTATATCTTTAGTGAATTGCATTTCTATATTCTGAATTATCTTATTTTATTCTGCTCTTAATACGTTTATTCCTGTCTTCACTAAGTTCATTTAAGTATTTATTTGTGTCCTGTTTGAATTCTGTGATCATGTTTAATAAGAATTCTTTTAACTGTGAATCTTGAATTTGTCTAACTTGTTCTCCTTGGAGAACATTTTTATAGTATTTGTAATTTTAGAGATAGCCTCCTGCTGCAAGGGAAGGAAGAGTTATAACAAAGTCTCACAGCTACAAGGGCATATACAGATGTTAGTCTCAAAGTTTCAAGTATCTCTATAGATTTGGGGTATATAAGCACCACCACCATTCAACAGGCTAAATCACATGCCCATTTCATTGAAGCACAGTTCTTTGCCTTGGGGTCACTTATACAGTCATACTATTTGTGAATACATGACAGGTATAATAGCTTGTTTGTTGTGCCTTAAGTATGAGTACAGACGATAGATGCATTCCCTGACCACAATGTGTATCACAATGTTTGTTTTGTGGCTATGAAAGCCAATACAGTTTTAAAAGAGGGAAGGTGTTCTCAAGCTTACTCAAAGGCTACAGCAAACATTTGGGCCAGCCACCAATGGACAGGTGTCTGCCTCATAGTGAAGGATGAGATTTTCTGTGAGTTGTGGACTATGCATGGAGCTTTCAGGTTCTACAAGGTCTATACCTACCTCTGTGTTGTATGAATAAGTCCTTGTGCTACCTCTTCAATGGGGTGGAGTCTTTTTTCTCTCAACTCTACTGTCCAAATTTAAGAGAGAATGGTGGGAGAAGATGCTTGACTTGACCCAGTCTTGTTGGACATCCATGGATATAATTCTAGTTTTGTAGAGGTATTTTACCTAACGCTGAAAGTCAGGTCTTAGACTTGGACTCTTCTTCTAGAAGCAGGTAAGGCTCGCCATGTAGGCCTACTTGGAGTAGAAGTGATAGGCAATGCTTTTCTGATTTTTCTTCTTATTGTTTTTAAATAACAAAAGAAGAGAACTTGTTACCTGATGTCTTCAGCTAATTGTAAAGTTAGTTTAGTGAAAGGTATCTACAGGAAGAGACCCTTGAAGGATCTTAGTCATTGTCTTGGTTGCCTTTATAAATTAAACTTTAATTTGCTGAAGTTCCTTTAAAGTTTAATCATGGGCTGGATTAAGTATAGGAGCCCTAAATTAATCACTACTCTATAATTCTCAACCAATAATTTTGGTACATATATAAGTGTATAAAGTTAGACCATTTTTCTCATCTCTGGTCTTCTCTTCAGATATTTCTTTAAGGAAGTAAACTGCAGTTGCACAAATATATAAACTACACTGTAAACTTTGTGTCCCTATTTTCTAGTAAAGGATAATACCACCTAAATAATTAACAATAAGGTGATCAAATCCGTAAAACTAAAGCTCAATTAAGTAGAAGGAAAGAAAAATAAAAGCAAATATAATTATTTATTCAATATTTGGATTTCCAAAATCATTCCTGAGCAATGGAGTTGCTGCATTAAGAAATTATTTCCATGATAACAAGCTCCTTTGACCACATGGACATGTCTTAGAGCTAGTTGTGGCTCTCCTCATAATTGGCCCTGATGTTTGCAAGGAAATGGTCACCTAAGACCTATCTCTACCTGATAACTTGTATTTCTGAGATGATCACTAGCTGAGCCAACTCAGGGTATGTGCCTACTTCCATTTACTTGGCTGTTGGTATTATGAACTTAGGCATGGACCAAAGAATTAGAAGTCAGACAGGGAGATTGCAGCTTCCCACTATTTTTGTATAAGATCATTCTGATTTTGGATTGGGTTCCAGGAGACCATAAACACCTTATTTTTCTATAGGCTAATTTTAATAATACATTCTCTCACAATGGGACAAGCCTATTTGAGGATGCTGTTTTCTTTGACAGCATGTCTGAATGTAATGTTGCCATTTAATCAGTGTCAGCCTCTCTCAGAATAATCTTCATTTGCAGCAATACTTCACTTGTTCAGAGCTGCTTACACAAAACATGAAGCAAATCTGACTTACTATTACAATTTAGTAATCCTGAGTGTGTGAGTAAATAATTCAAAGATAAGTGTTTTCTTGGTTATGTTTCTAAATGTTCAATTAGCTAATACTATGGAACTATTTTATGTGCAGGAAAGCTAAGTTTTCTTTCAACATTACAGTGACATGCACAACATACTCTACAGTAGACCTCTCCACCACGAATGAAAACCTGTTTTGTTTGTTTGTTTTACTATGTGGATATGGGGATTTATTTCTCTAAACTTGTTTGCTTAGTAATAGAAAGTACTTACCTTAGGGGCAGACACTTGTGAGTAGCAGGTTCTTGGCAAATAGAATTCCTACCAGTGCACAGGGTCTAAGCAGATAGGCGGGAAAGGGGAAATAAGTAGAGTGAAAGCAGAGTGCTTGACATGGACAAAAACAAAGGCCTGGACTGCATAACACTGACATTTTTATTAGAATTCATTTGTAACAAATGGAACCTGTGTCAGCAAAGAACTGATTTCGTACAGACTTCTTTCGCCACCAATGTAACGAAGTAAGAAAATAAAAAGCACGCCTTTCATTCTGTAAAACACTTACGCGTACTACTAATTAGAGGTAATTGTATTTTTTTAACAAGCCATTTTACAAGTTATTATTTTTTTTTTAG
The DNA here is from genome assembly GCA_033318265.1 of Phyllotis vaccarum. NCBI lineage: Eukaryota > Metazoa > Chordata > Mammalia > Rodentia > Cricetidae > Phyllotis > Phyllotis vaccarum. Next base: position 101,212,236 of record JARWLC010000002.1, read on the forward strand.
TTTTCAGTCTATGCATTCAAATTGAGAGCAAAGAACACAACTGTTATCTTTGTAAAGACACTCCAAGCTTGGATGGCAAAGCCATGTAACAGATGGATAGGATGGATCTGTAGCCTTCTGATCTCTGCTGGAGTATCAGGGCACCCATATACCAATAGAAATCAAAAGCCAAACAGAAAAAAATGGGAAGGGGACTTTAAAATGACAAGAAAGACTGCTACAATGCTAAACCAAAAATCAGCGGGAAAGAAAAAAACGTGTGCTACTATGCATGTTTCCTTTCTTGTTGTGACCCACAGACACATAAATGAATTTCTGAAGCAGTTTTTTTGTTTTTTTTTTTTTACAGATGGGTTCAAGTAATAACATTATTGGGTGTAGAATCAATAGGGCAGTGCATAGTACAAAGGTATAGAAAGTGCAAAGTTCCCTAGAGGCCCTTCCCTCCCCTGGCTGTCCTTGCCTTGTCTAACCATGCAAACCATTTTTAAAAAAGAGCTAAAATAAAGTTCTGTACAAATCACTTTTATATATTTGATATTTTACCATTGTAACTAATTACAAAATTATACATAACTACACATACATAGGTAAATAATAGCACCGTACTGGTTATGATGATGAAAATAACTAGAAACTTGGATGTTTATGGTAATGGCAGATAATGATGTTTGCCTGGGAAATTAAACTTGAATGGTCATAGAGAAAAGTACAGAGTGGAATGCACATCAGTGACAGTGGGGAGTTAGTTCTAGGATCAGCTCCTGACTCTGGAGTAGAGCCCGCCTCTTCCTCCTATAGTAGCCATCACTTTCATTTTCTTTTGGTGATTCCTGTCTTCTCTCCCTCTGCCGTATGACAAACTGCTCACTGGACAGTCATTCAGATATGTGATATTCCATTAGATTCCACGTGTGCAAAATGACATGTCTAGATGATGCAATACCTGTCTGACTCCCTTTGTTTCACTAAAACAAAATTACAGCACTGAGCAACCTGGCACTTGGCTAAATCTTCAACAATACAAGTGAAAAGAAAACAGACCCACATAGTGCACATTCTTCTCTGGTTCTGATGAAGGTTAGAGAGTCTCATTCTGAGGTAGCCTTCTAGATTCTTTTTTTTTTTTAAGTGTTATATATATTTCTATTTTTTGTTCCTTTTTATTTTTATTTTATTTTTTTATAAAAATGTTCAAATGCAATACTTGCAAGTGTTTGGTCTCTAGGATTTTATTCTGCTAATAATGGGAAAATATGAAAACAAATACCCTTTCATGAAGAACATTATGAAGCCAAAATTAAATCAAAATATTATACCTGTATCAAAACTCTTCAGAGTTCTTGGGATTTTGGGAGGGTACTTTAAAATCAGATAGCATGTGGCAAGTTCATGACATCACCCATGGCTTCCTATGGAAAAGCTGTTGAAAGGTTTGGGGAGATACATACATACGTATATATGTGTGTGTGTGTGTATATATGTATATGTATATATATGTATATGTATATATATACATATACACACACACACATATACATGTGTATATATGTAATTTATTGCCCCTTTCAGAAAACTCCTAATGGAATATCAAAATATCCCCAAGTTGTTTCTGTAAATAGACTGGTGATTGCTGCATGCTCCAGAGCAGATTTGGAAGGGGTTAGAAGTGAAACAAGTTGCTCTTCCTGATGTAATGATGAGGAACAGAGAGGCCCTGATTATCCAAGTGCTTTGGGCTGGTACAATCACTAACATCCCCCACTTGGCTGAAAACTAGGAATGCATATTATTCAAAGAGTTTATATACATGTGGTAAACAGATAATGCTTTAATTGAAAGATTAACAGATGTGAACAACTAATGGAAATCAACCAAAAGGTAAAAAGAAATGTTATTAAAATAGGCATCAATTATAAGGCACTCTAAATGCAGAACTAAAATCAAATTAAACAGCACTGCGCCTCCCAGGGATGCTGCAGCCACATATGTTTCTGACTGAAAAGAGTAACATGAGTTTGGCTTTGCCCCTGTTACATATAATAAATGCAAATTTCATAGCACATACTATAGACAATATATGATTGAATATACTTTTTTTTTTAAAAAAAAAAAAAAAAACTTGATAGCTGATATAGTACAACATTCTTCCCTCCTAAAGGGATATGCACTGACCTTTCCCACATGCACACCTCTTAGATATTTAACAATTGTTATTGCACTAGAGTGTTAGAAATATTGAATTTTGTTGGAAGCCTGGCTAACAAAACAGTATTTGTGAATATGATTGGGTAGGTAGGGGAATGCAGGGCAGGAAAGTCGGGGGCAAGGTTCAATAATCAATGATGTGCACTCCTTAATTCCCTTTACAAATTAAAGTTTTAAAATATTAAAAATAACTTGGAAAAGATGGTTATAATTGTTTCTATCCTTAAAAAATCCTAAAGCATGAAAGAACTGAATGGCAGTTAAATCTTTGTGTGGACATACTGTCTATATATACATAGATACCCTTAAAATATAGATATCTATCTATATATATATATGTTAGCAGCAACTTTATACTTTGCGCCTCCCTGTTGATTCCAAAAACAAAACAAAGCAAAGCAAAATTCCCCTTGAAGTTTGCAGAGAATGGGCACTTTCTCATCAGTTATACCAAACAAATGTGTAAGTAACATCTGTTGAGACAGATACTGTAGATTGAGTATTGCACAAAAATGTGCAAAGTTTCCAATTATTTGATATTTCTACAGTAAGATATTACAGATAAACATTCTACAACTTAAAAACCCCATAGTTCTGAAATAAAAAATGAATTACATAACTTTTTAAATTTATCGAATGATACATTTGTTTAAAAAAAAAAAGTTTACACACTTAGAAATGAAGCACAGGGCAGCAGAATCTTTTACAACACTAAAATGAAATCAGGGACTTTCTTTCTAAACATTCCCCACCCTTACCCCTAAAAAGTATGAGTGGCATGGGGAAAGGGCGATGTTGAAGCAGAGTCCACCTTATTGTGAGAAACCACAGCAGCAAATGACTTGTGCTGAACTGAAGCCCACAGGTAAGCTCTCTGTCCCTACCAAGCAATCCTGGACATGAGAGTTCTTTGCTGTCATTTCTTCTCCCCTTTACTTTGAATCCGTGAGGTATCTGTAAATAAAATCCTTCAGATGCCTCCTAAGTCACAATTCTTGTTATTATTTTTCAGGTTAGATGATTAAACTGTGAATTCTTGGTCCACTTGCAAGAGTTTGTTTTTGTTTTTTAATAGTCCCACTAAGTGGCTGTTAGCTAGAAGTTAAGAAGGACTTCTCAAGTGCCCTGTATGGCTCAGAAGAGACTCCATGGATAGCGAAGGGCCTGTAGTAAAAATCCAGAAGGGATCAGGGGTTTCTACGTTGCATAGTGATCAAAGCTGCCCAGGTATTCTAGTGCGGCTCGATAGCAGAACTGGTATTGATCCTGCAGGACATAGGATATAAGGGGAGAGATAAAAACAAAATTGGTATTTTAATTCAAAAAGTAAAAATTGTAAAGAAAAAATTATATTTATAAGGCAGCTACACTACCACTTTAATTTAGTCTGATAACCAAGCAACAAAGAGCAAAGAACAATTAGCCATACGAGGATTATATTAACTTCACCAATCAACCTGACTGATACAAGACTCCTAATTCCAAGACATAATAACTCCAATGATTATTATCTTCCTTCTTATGTGTTACAACCTTCTTTCACAATGACCTAAGTATTTGTGATAATTTTCAGTTGGAAAAAATGTAAACTTCTCTAAAGGAATCTAGATTTGTATTTTCTGGGTTGCTTTCCACCAAATTTGAATTTACAAAAAAGAAAACAGAAAGAAGCTAAGCATCATTGCTCAGTGTTTAAAAGCACTTGGCTATAGATCTGAGGACCTGGCATCCACATAACAGAATGAGAGAAATTACTTTCACACGTTGCCTTCTGACCTGCACACACATGTGCACAACTGCCCCCACACAAACAAGAGAAAAATGTAAAAGAATCAAATCAGACATCAGACACAATCAGAATATCCACCATGTTGGATAGTGCCATGTAAGTGACAGGGCAGAAAGAATCCTACGTGTCTATGAGAAGGGAGCTTTGCTGGCTAGTTTTACGTCAATTGGACACAAGCTAAACTCATGCCTCTATAAGACTGTGCTGTAGAAAAGCCTGTACAGAATTGTCTTAGTGAGCGATTGATGGGGGAAGGCCCAGCCCATCATGGGTAGGGTCATTCCTGAGCTGGTAGTCCTCAGTTCTAAAAGAAAGCAGGCTGAGCAAGCTATGGGAAGCAAACTAACAAGCAGCATCCCTCTGTGGTCTCTGCATCAGCTACTGCCTCCAGGATCCTGCCTTGTTTTAGGCCATGTCTTAACTTCATTCAGTGATGAACAGTGCTACGGAAGTGTAAGCCAAAAACCTCTTTCTCTCCACCTCACTTCTGCAGGGTGTTTCACTGCAGCACTAGAAATTCTAATTAAGACAGGAAAGAAAGGCAGCTGTGTAGGAGCATCAGGCACACAACGTGCTTATGGAGCCTTGGGCTTTCTGGCTTGTCACCCCTGAGAATGCTGCTCACATCCAAAATGCATGCACCATTTGCCCTAAAATTCAGTGTGATCGCAAGTTGCCTTTTCTAGAAGACTCACACCAAAATAGAATGGGGTTTGAAACATTCCTCACACACAAGAAAGGGCCCTGTCATACTGAAATAAACTGGAGCATTGTTGGGGAGACGGAAAAATTACAATTTACAGATAACCACAGGGATGAGAAAAAGTAGGATTTTCCCCATAAAAGAAACTTATTTTCAGTAGCCAATGGGGCTGAAAGTAGATAGCTTCTATTTTGCTTAAATGTGCATTTTTCTACAATAAAAATGGTAATGCAAAATAAATGGAGTTTGCTCTCCTGTCTTGTCACAGTAAGTTGCTTGGCTAAGTGTTAAGGCTTTTTTAAATGTCCAATTTCCCTCTGTCACCCCAACACCCATTATATTTGTCAGGCTGACATAATGTTTTAAGTATTGCAAGCCAAATGCTTGTACTGTTTTGAAATCAAAGTCTGAAAGATATTGTAAATTGAAGAACACATACAAATTGTATAATCTGGTGGCTATTTGAGGAGCATAAACACTCCCACTCCGATTCTCTTAATTATGAATTATACTGAGTAATGTACATATTAATTAGTGAATAGAAAACAGAATTTTTACATTCCAAATATTTAATGTGGCCAGTGATGATATAAAATAAAAACACCTCCTATCTCTCCAAGCAAACAGAAAGAAAATAGAAAAGTAAAAGTATGCTTGTGAAATATTACGTGCCAGACATTGGCTTTTTAATATATCTACCTACAAATAGGTACAAGGTTTTCACTAATATATACATATATACACGCATGCACAAATACTGGAATATGTAAAATAGTTATTTGACAGGAAAAATATGCTAACAATTTAATGTATTTCAACCTAATATAGGATCTCATGTAATCTCCACAACAACTTGAATATTATGATATTGTCTTCACATTGAAAGAATGAGGAGATGGGATATCAGAACATTAAGTAAACAGTAGGTTACCTTTCCCATAGTGATCTGCATTTTGCAACTATATTTTGAATCCACAGAAGGCTTAGGATTTTGGAGGGTGACCCCAAATGTTTTCTTACCTCTGTTTGTACCATGGCTGGTCGCTGTGTTCTTAACATTTTGACTGTCTGGAAGATATCTACAACCCCTTCATATCTCATTCTTTCCAATACAATACTCAGTGTTATGAAGACTCCAGTTCTTCCAACACCAGCACTGACATAAGAACAAAGGGAGTGTTAGTAACATGCTCACAGTCTTGGCCTCATTTGCTTTGGAAGCAAACATTCTTCTGCTACTTCCATATTCCTGATTTCTCCACAAACATGTTCAAAATACAGTGAGAATGCTTTTACTACATGATTACCGGGTAGTGTGTTGTGATAACATGAGAGAATAAGTAATTAGGATTCAGTCTTATAAAATAGAATGCATTTCTATAATACCATGTAATTCCAGTTGAAAAAAATCAAGAAATAATATGAAATAATAGAGAGAAGTATAGACAGATTAAAAACAGGCATGTATTCATGTAGATTCTGAAACAGAAGATGCCTTTATATAAAGTATGCACTAAATTAGAATAAGGTGGATCACATCACGCAGATTCCCTCTTTCTTATGCATTAATAATATAATCCATGAAGAATTATGTCATCATCTAAACAGGTAACAAGTGCTTAAGAAGGCATGCAAGCTACTTCAGTATCTTCACAGGGTTGGGTATGAAAAGTAGGTTCTATAATAGACCTGTTGTTATGGGATGGTTTTTCTCTTAGACTCTGGGAAACTATGAATATCCCACATGCACTGATTGTAGAAATCTCACATTATACCTCAATATTTCAGGAGAGCTAAAACTTCCAACAGATTTTCCGAAGAGTCTTTGACAGTATATCTAAGAACCAATGAGCTCTACACTGAACTGCTTATTATATTATAGCAAGTTTCTACCATTTCAGCAAGATTCTGAGATTCTTTCTGCTTCCTTTGCTATTTTAAAATAATTTCAGAATTTTTACAACAACAAAAAAGAAAACTAATTGATAGCTCTTGTATTCTTTGACACCTGGGAGTTTAAGTAACAAGAACACTGAATAATCTGCAAAAAACCCTACGCTTTTGGACCTTAATTAAATGGTGTGTGTTGGGCATAGGTTGTAGAAAATAGATGGATTCATTTACTTTGAGATGGAGCTGATAGGCATATATAAAAAATGTGCACTTTTACAAACTGCAATTTTTCACGAATCTAAAAAGAAAAAATGATAAGTGAGGCTTTAAATCTGCAGGCGGTTGTTTAAAAAGAGGTGAAGTTATTTACCCCAAACAACAGTCAAAGGATCCTGCAGATCCCTTCAGCTCTAAAAGTCTCACATTAATGAGAGGCTCTGAAGTATGATAAATTTTGTCAAATCACCCAGGTATCCCAGGGCATATCTTATTTTGACTTTGTTAATAAAATGTTATAAAAAAAAAAATGTATTTCTGGATTTCTACTCAGATTTTCAAGTAAAGAACAGACATCTGCCTCATTATCTTCTATATTTATTGAATCTTAGTATGTTCATTTAATATGATAGAAATAAGTGTTATTCCAGGGCATTCAAAAACAAGAAAATATGTGTATCTTAGAAGGATTTGGGATGTGCTGAGATGTATGAATATACTTGTATATAACCTTTGTACTAAGGGGTTTCTCAGTCATTATCTAAAAACAATTCCAAAGAGAGGTAACACAGGGCTTGAGCTTAAATTATCAACACCAGGCATATTCTTTTTCTTAGAGGTCACACTGAGAAAATCTGAATTAAGTGGAGAAATGATGTGTTAGTTTAAATAAAAAAAAAAAAAACAAAAAACCTAGACGTTTCAACTCCAGTTTATAACATCAGCTTTAAATACCAGAGAGCATATATCACATCCTATCTGCTCTTTAGTTGCATATAGCAAGGGGTTTTGACAGCATAAAACAAATGTTTCCAAGTGTGAAAAATAAAGCATTGTTAGAAAGGATCACAGAGACCTGAAGAGAAAACCGAAACCTACTGTTATACATCTTCTTAAAAGTATAGATCCAGGGCAAGAGCATATATCCTGACACCTATGTCTAATTTTTCTGTTTTAAGATCTTGCTTCCTATGGTATTAAAAACAATAGTTTTTAAAGTACTAGGCTTTTAAAGCATAAATGTGTTCATTAGTGACTATAAATATATTAAAAACTGAAACTTCAAGCTTTTAGAATCCTGAAACACAGTAGCTAAAAGAATAGGTGACTTCCTTTGACTATGTTTTGCAAATGCAGCAACTTCCACATGCACTAAATTTATGGTGGACGTCTAAAGCATTCACTTAGTATTTCTATTAACTTCAGTGACTTAAATTACAAAATACTCTAGAAACTGTTGAAAATAATTAAATTGAAGGTGCTTCATTTTCTGATATAGCAACAATTTTCAAGCAAATTGCATTTTGAACCAAGGCACCATACTAATCACTTATTGACTTGTAGAAATTAGTATTGCTATTAAGGCTTGGCAGCTATTCACAGTTCTTTCAAGAGATAAAAGGAAAAGATACAAAAAGGTAGTTGTAAGTGCAACTCCACAAAAAGAAAGCAAACACTGACAGGAATTAGTACTGTTCATTATTGTTATGGAACACACTGACAATTCCTGCTGACACAAATATTTTTTTGAGAAATTTTTATAGCAAGGAATAAATTTGGGGGATAAAAACATCTCTCTAATTCTTTTCATTTTATGGAAAGAAAAAGAAACAAATCTTTATTTTATGTCTCATAGAACTTTCTAAAAATAAATTTCAATTATACGGATTCATTATAACAAGTGTGCACACAAAATGAATAAAGAACAGTCACATTCAAAGCTACCAAGCATCAATCATAAATGTCCACTTAGCACTAGTGACTTCCTGCTCACCTGCAATGCACTGAAATGGGCCCATCTTGGCCAAACTGCTCCTTTGTTTTATGGACTTGGCCAATGAAGTCAATAAATCCTTCTCCAGACTTTGGCACTCCTTGCTCTGGCCAGTCAGTGAACTGGAACTGCCTCACTGTTCGGGACTGGCCGTCCTTTACAGGGGAAGCCGCATAACCAGCCATGAAGCAGCATGCCAGGAGAGTTCAGAAAGTACAGAAACCACAAGAACATTCATGATTTTCCCCAAAAAAATAAGAAGAGAAGAAAAATATTAGGAACATGTCCAGGGAAACTTAGTTATATGTGTGTATTATCTCCTAACACTAACAACTATCAACATTTATATATATTTGAATTACAAATTTATTCGAGTTACTTTTTAGAAGCACTTCTGAGCCACAAAGTTTAAATTTGAAATAATTAAATACATACATATATATATATATATATATTTATATATAAGCATACACACATATATATTGATATATATCCCACAAATCTTATATATTCCACTTCAATCTTATAACTTCTCATTGAAAGGAATATGAGTCATGGCATCTACATCAGAGGCTTGATTTTACATCAGCCATGCATGCTTATTTTTAGCATTATAAATGACAAGTGGCAATCTTTAAAGATTTAAATAAACCAGGTAGTTGTTGACCTGGCTACCCAACATGTCTCTAAGGTACACACTTTCAAGCTATGTGTGAGGAACAGCATGAACTATGTAATGATGCTTAAATTTTAGCTTAAGGACACTAAGTTCCAGATTATTTTTGTCAACTAGACACAAACCAGAGTCTCTGGAAGAAGGAAACCTTGAGCAGAGAATTGTTTCCATCAGACTGTTTTATATGTAGATCTTTGGGCATTTCCTTAATGACTGGCATGGGAGGGGACAGTCAACAGTAGCAGTGCCACCCTGAGACTGATGCTCCTGGGTGATATTAGAAATCAAATTGAGTGAGCCCTGGAGAGAAACACAGTAAACAGAGTTCTTCCACCATCTCTGCTTCAGTTCCTGCTTCCAGGTTCCTGTCTAACTAAGCTCTTGCCCTGGTTTTCCTTCATGCTGAATCTGTAAACCAAATAAATCCTTACTTCCAAGTTGCTTTTGGTCAGTGTTTTATCACAGGAATAGAAAAGGAAACAAATATAGAAAAACTCCAAGGGGATTATCTGTCAGAGGTATCTGTATGACTAACTTCAGGAATTATGTGGTCTACACAGACAACAGTAAAATTGTATGAAAACAAGCCATATCTAAAATAATTTTAAAATAGGTGAATTCCTTTTACTATAATGTTTTGTGCACACAACACTAAATTAATGGTGGATGTCTAAGGCATTTACTTGGTATTTCAATTAACCTATTAACTTCTTTTTGCAAGAGAGTGTAAAAACTCTGAATACCAGAAGAACCATATTAAGAAGATAAGAGGTACTTCAGATACTTTCTGGAATTGTTTTAAGTACAACAGTAGCTGAGAGACCATTTACTCATAGAGACAAAAATTCTTGCTCTGACTCACATGGAGAAGCAAAACCAGACTCAAGTTTACTGGAACTGATTTTATTTGAAGAGACCCTCAAAGTGGCTTCCTGCTTCCTATTCTTGGGAACTAGGAATCTTCCTTCTGAGATTCTTTTGGGCCCAAGCATGCATATTTCTAAGATTTGTGGAGGTAAGTCAATCCTAGGCAAATTGAAAAGACCTAAGTCCTTGGTCCTGTATTATATCAGCACATTTGTTTTATACCACTGTGGCTTGTAATTAGAAAATCACCATAGATGAAGCAAGAATAAACCTCAGTTCAGGATGGCCACTCATCAGGTACCCTAGTGTGCTTCAGAATAAAAGAACAGAGGAGGATCACACCACTTCATGAGAATAGAGGAACATGAAAAGTATTTGGCACCATCACCAACTCCTAGATATTTACTTTAATCTATTCCCCTTTCCCTGAGAAAGTTTTGGATGGCACAGGGAAGAAAGTCAAGAGTCTGGGCAATGCAGAATTATCTTCAGAGTGTCCTGGATCTTTCATTTTTAACCATAGTCACTTGTCAAGAACAGGTCACACACACAAACACTTTCTATTTAGAGGAGAAACCAATAAAGGTTAGTTGCTTACAATGCTGCATTCTCACATGACAACTGGCTTTCTGAACTCAGGACAGGAGGTCAGAAGCAGACTGAGAGGAGACACAACACAGGTTCTGGCAGTTAACCACAGAGAGACTTTAAAATAATGTGAGCAAATTCTGCTTTACTCTTTTTTTCTCATTATTATTATGTTTAACTTGGAGCTAGGTAAATGTATTCCCTGTAGGTTAAACCTATATTTTCCTTTGTATTATCAGAAATTGCTAGGGCATTTACTTTTAAGGAACTTAGGTATTTGGCTCACACTAAAGTAGCAGGCATCAGGAAATTCTTACTTGGGCAATTAAAAAATGAGATCTTGGAATATAATAGCTTCCTTGATATACTCACATTTAGAGTAATGAATATACTATACTTCATAGGATTATCAAGTCTATAACCCGAGGCACCCCCCCATCCCCGCCTGTGAGTCATATTCTCTCTGTCTCTGTTTTTGTCTCTCTTCCTGTTGCCAGGGATAAGTTACAGGGACTAGCAGAAAAACATGAGTTGAGAGAAATCAACTTTCCTGAAAAACAACAACACAAAACAAAACAAAACAAAACAAAAACCAAAAACCAATGGCTCAACTACACACTGTCCCCTGGTGTTTCAATAAACCCACCCACTATGACAGTTCCAAAAATAAAGCAGAGCTCTGAGTGGATGCAGTCTCCCCTAAAATGTGTTTGCAATCATTGTTTGTAAATGGCTAATAGCAAACATATTAAAGTTTATGCATAGAATCTCTTACATCAGGGCTGACCCTTGGACTCATCAATCTTTGTAGGAAATGCAGAATGGAAATCGGCCAACAATGGTTGTCAGTTCACAGTTCTCATGGACAGACACATTAGCACATGGAGGAATAAACTATGCCAGGAAGCAAATTAGAATATACAAGGCTTGTCAGACCCTTCCAAGGAATGCCATTTCCTCTGCAGTTTGAAAGTCATACCAAATGAACCTACAAGTCCATATGACCCCAAAAGCTGTACAAACAACAACATATTTACAGCCTGGAGTAATGAAGAAATCAAAAACTCTCCAATGAGTATGTGCTGAGAAGGTAAATGTAAGTGCAGCCAACCAATCAGTAAATGCTTCTCAACACAAGTACTCACAAAGCAAGCCCCCAAAGCTGGGCTTCCAGGTGTTACATCTCTGAAGGATGCCAAACCTGAGTTTATGAGAACAGTTTCCAGACAGTGGAAAAGTTACAGATATTTTTTTCCTTTAAAATCATCCATAATGTATGATTTCTTTTGCTTTTTGAGAATGGTAATTTGGCAAACATTTCTTCCAGAAAATTACACTTAACCCTAATTTCTAGCCATTGGTGGCGCTGAACTTACCCTGGCATCTGTGACCTTGAATTCCCTCAGGATATACTGAGGCATGTTGTACTCAGCCATTGGATCTACAACGAAATACTGGTATCTTGCAGACCGTTCTGCTGGCCAGTACTGGTGACATTTCTCCTGAGAGGGGAGATTAATGTTAAACTTGATAAGGTGCCATTAAAAGTCTATCTTTCTAAATTTGTTCTCTTGTTAGTAAAATTCTAAAACCAAGGCAATTTCAATTGCTTTCGAACCTCTAACCTGAAGACAAGCAAACCATCTGGTATATTTTCCCCCCAACAAAACCAGCATAGACTTTGGCAAATCATACATGCTTATTAAGCATCAGTTGAACTGTGTGCTTCAATTGGGTCTATGAATTATTTAAATAATTACACAAGTCCTTGGGTAATGCTATCCATTTGGCCTTCTACTACATCAGCACATTTGTTTTATACCACTGTGGCTTGTAATTAGGAAATCACCAAGGCCGAAGCACAAAGAAGCCTCTGCATTGATCCAGTTCAATCTTAGCTGACAACTGAGGAGCTTGGGGCCCCAGGGAGCCCTGGTGACTTGTGTTGTTAGCCTTGCAGAATCAGCAGCCAGATTAAAACAAGCCAGATGCCTTTTTGGCTTCTACCTTTTTGTTTTCTAAATGAATTCTAAAAGTTGGGTTTTAGCCCTAAGTCCATCATGTATGAAGATAAATGACAGTTGAGTTTTAGCCCTAAGTCCATCATATATAAAGATAAGAGACAGAATAACAGTATCTCTAACAGTGTGGCAAACATGATTTCAGGTGCTGTTCCTGGTGTTTCAAGTATTTTTGATGCTATTTTATGTGTGCTTTTGAATAACTATTCTTAAGAAATGGATTTGCTATTATAACTTTAGAAATATTATGTAGCTTTGCAGAACCATGCTCAATGGACAGGGAAAATATAGGTTGACCTAAAAACGATACGAATTTATGTTCCTTTCCATAGGGAAATGATGGTGCATTTGTTCATAAAATTCTAACCTATTCAGGCAAAGTGCAACAATTATATTTGGGAATCAAATATAAATCAGTGGGCAGCACTGGGTGGCTTATTTGTCTCTTCAATAGCAGGTCACTGTACCCAGACTACTGAGCCTTCATAAACAGGTAAATTAATGATCTTGATGGGATTTTCCAAATTGGGTGACACACTTACTCTGCCCATTTCTCTCAGCTTGGTGAGCATGACAACAATGGTGGAGTTGTGCTCCCAAAGCATGCGCCAGAAGTCTTCAGTCGTCTCTGCTAAGGGCCCCTGGGTAGCAATGTAGGCTTTCTGTTGTCTGAGTAGAGAGAATTAAAAAAAAAAAAAAGTTAAAGTACTTTGAGAACATACACAAATTGATTTGTGAATCATTAACACCGGTCCTACATACATTATTAATTCAATTGCAGGGGATTCCCATTAGAATACATAATTAATAAGATTATTTAGCACATGTTCGGACTTATCAAAATCAATTGTGTTGTTAATATTATTATGTATGTCTTTATTGTTGTTATTTAAATTCAGTGCAATGCAAAGAGCTCAATTTCTTATGTTATACAAATCACTTAAATGCTGAATTGTGACTTCATTTTTAGAATTAATGCTCATATAATCTATTATGTTTATGAAAAATGGCCTAAAGTAGCTGCTTTATCAACTTTCAGATCTAAATGATTTATGGAAGAATAAATTAGAAGCTCAGCTTAAAATAAGCAATAATCAGACACCGAAATGGTTTGTGTAGTAAAGTATCTGCACTTTAGATTGTCAGCACTCATACAAAGGGCTAGAAGTGTGTGTGTGAAGGGAACAAGTGGATCATTAGGTCTTATTAGCCATCCAGCTCAAATCAAGGCATGAACTTGAGGTTCAATGAGAGACCTTTCTTCAAAAAGTAATCTGGAAAACAACTGAGAAAGACTTGTAATGCTGCTCTCTGATATTCACACACGTTCACACACACACACACACACACGCCTCAACACACCACACTGGTATTACACACATACCTCCAACACACTCATACTGGTAAAAACATGAACATACATCATACCCACCCACATGTACACACCCATATAAACATGTGCATATCACACACACACACACACACTTCCCCATCCCCTATCAAGGAATTGAAGGATGAGTTATTCAGAAAGAAAATGGCTTTGAATTGAGATGAAATTCTTTGTGGTTATAAATCTAGGGCAAATACTAAGGTTTTGAATTGTCGAGGAGGAAGGGTAGATACCTGTATCCATCAAGAAAACTGGCATTGATGTAATCGGAGCCTTCTACTCCTCGAATAGGCTGCAGGCACACCCTTGTGGATTCATATGGCATAATATTAACAAGGCGGTTTTTGAATTTATTACATGGAAGATTGGCACTGATGAATCTTGAGGTGTGAGCTTTTGAACTGGCTAGACGCTGTTGAATTTAAAAAGAAAAAAATAAAAAGATAACTTTAGCTAATGGTTTGAATGCAATGCACATAAAGATGTCCTTTTTATATATCAATCTTCAGTTTACTTGAGAGTAAATATTCAAAGTGAACTTCCTTTTAGCTAATTAGAATAACAGCGTATTGAAAATTATAAACATTGCATTTTGAGAACATGATTTCTAAATTTAAATTAGTGCACCAAGGGCCTTGGTATTGTTAGGGAATAAAAAATAGAGGAGAGAAGAAGAAAATGATTTATAATCAGGAGAGAAGATTAAATGAACCTTGTACTTAAAAATTTGAAAGATAATGAAGTGACAAAGACAAAATAACTTGCTGGTGAGTAACCACACCATAGCCCATGTCATACCTTAAATTCAAGCTCCATTCCGGTGACATTTTCCCCTGTTTCTATTTGTGTCAGCTTCTGAATGTAGGCATACAAGTTTCTAGCCGGCACTTCGGTATTTCCACATGTCACTGCTTCTAACAGCGCATCATGGATAAAGATGTACTGGTCCTCTGTTTGTACCATGTAATTCCTCTGGGCTCTCATTAAAGTTACATGGCCATAAATATCTACAGTTTTTTCATGCTTTATTCTTTCTAACATGGCATCTATTACAATGAAACAGCCAGTCCGGCCAACACCCGCACTAAAAGACAAACAGAGGGGAGAGGAAAAGCCCACATAAGCTTACCAAAAAAACTAACATATAAGAAAGTCCTTATAATTTTATTTACCAGATTTCAAACCTATGAATTTGACTCAAATGGCTATTATGGGGATTTTCAATTACTCCAGAGTTAAAAAAATATTAAAGCACCAATTATTGGGATATACATGTATGTATATATTTGCATATGTATGTATATATACATATATATATATAACAAAATAATGAATAAGCCTCTTTTTATTTCATAATCTAGAACTCCTAAACCCATACTTACAGCCATCTTTGGTCATGTCACACAATATTGGTATTATTATTATTACATTTATTTATTTGACATTCTGACCACAGCCTCCCTTCCCTCCTGTCCTCCCACTACAAACCCCTCCCAATACAACGCCCCCCCAGGCCACCCATGGGTAACAGCAAAGCATGCCTATCAAGCTGCCATAAGACCAAGTACCTCCTCTCCCAAATACAAATATTAATTAGGCTGCTTATATTCAGAATATTTTAAGTTATTGGTCAATATCTTGTTAGAAAATCACATATTGCAGCTCATGTCTGAAATTCTAACACTTGAGAGGTGGAGGCAGGAAAACCAGGAATTATAGGCCAGGGAAGTAAGTTTGAAGCTAGCCTGGGAGACATATAAAACCCTGTTTCCAAAACACAAACAAAAATATCTAATTTGGTTTTTAGACAACACAATCTTATTCTACTTTTTATTAAAAAAATTACAAGTGAAAACAAAATTTTACTAACTCAAGTACCTCTTATTGTAAAATTCTGTAAGGAAGTTTTAAAACTCGTCTAGTAGAATATACAAAACTAATATATGAAAATGTTGCACAGTAAAAAATAATGCAGGGAAGTATTAAGAGAAATTCTTAATAAATACCAATCAGTTGACAGTGTGTTTCCTTCTTATTTTCTTTTCCTTCAGGGTTGGACATACTTGAAAATTCTCACTGAAACTCACGAATTCAATATGGCAAAATAAAGCTCTCAATTTTCATTACACAAAGAGATTTAAGGTAATTTTTAAGCCTCATTATTTGTGGACTTAGGGGTCAGTGTTCCAGTTGGGATAAACAGACTCAAAAGGAGGACATGAAAGAGATGACCCATAATGGCTGTCAAGGTCTGCTGTTCCAAGGAGACCGGCTCATTTAAGAAACTGGCTTACAGAGGCAGAGGCTTATTAAATCACTGAGCATCCTCTTGCATGGAAAAGGATACTGAGAAAATAGCACACCTTTGTTCCTACAGTGTCAAGGTAAGCCTTGTGTTTCCTTTGATCTAATCCTTCAAGCTTCGTACATTTAAGTGTTTAGAGTTGATCAATGAAAATGGTTTCTTCCTTTTCATTATCCATATTTGCCTCACAGTAAACATGAACTCAGCAGGAAGAGATACATATTACCAATATAGACTTTGTTATAGTTTGTTTTCTCTTGCTCTCATAATATAACATGTCAGGAAGGGTTTATTTTAGCTTATAGCTAACAGTTCATTATTGAGGAAAGCCAAGACAGGACCACAAAGCAAGAGTTTAAAACAGAAACCAATGGAGGAATGCTGCTTGGGGGGACTGACTTTAGGCTTTCTTATAGAGCTCAGGCTTACTTACCTTGAAGATAGTACTGCCCAAAGTGTACAGAGTGTACCTCTTGTATCAATTAGGATCAATAAAAATGCCCCCCACCCCAATATGCCCACAGGCCATATGATAGTGACAGTTCTTCAACTGAGGATCCCTCTTCTAACATGGGTCAAGTTGACAAGATTAGTCATTACAGACACTTAGTAGCAGATAATCTTCATTTATGAAATGTCACTGTTTGTTGGAATCTGTGTATGTTTTTATTATTATTTCCAATTGCAGATATATCTCTTTAGTCAATGTACAATGAAGTGTCTTGCTAAGTCAGAAAAGGATATGACAATGTGACTTTCTTCTTATCATTAAAGATTCTGAAGCCTATCCAAGAATGTTGGTATGGACTAGAAATGGAATTTGAAGATATAAACCAGCAAGAAAATAAATGACTTCAAATCATACTGCTGCCTCTGGAAGCTACATGTGAAATTTTTCACAGAGCTGTACATACCCTAAAAGGTCTGCATAAGGAGTCTTCCGAAACTACACAATGAATAAGTTTGATAAACACTAGGTCCAGTCTCAAATGAACTGGCAGTCTCCTAGTGTCATTTGGCTACAAGGTAGTAAGAGAGGATTAAAAAAATAATATAATAACTGATCACTGCAGATCAAATTAAGCTTCCACATAAGAACCTATTGTTTTGTAGATGATACAAATTTCCCACAATTACTAATTAAAAATTGTTTATGTCTTTATGTCCTGTGCCAAAGGCCCCTAGATTCTAAGACTCTATGTTTTAAGCTCACAAACTAACATGACGTTGATAGATCCTATAAAAAGCCCTACGGGAATAAAAAATGCTGTATTTTCTTCCTTCTAATTTGGCACAGTTTCCAATGAATACTGGTATATTCAACTTTTCTTAGTGTAAAATACACTACAAATCTACCTAGGACTATATATCAAGTTGACTATAGCTACAGAAGGATTTTCTTAAGCCCTTACTTGGCACCATTCAAATGTCTAGATAAAACAGTATTCTATAGTGCTGTAGGAAGGTTCTGTAGAACCTTAGAAGACTTAGCAGAATAATTCCAACTCCAAAGAGTAAAAACTTTTTATAGTAATATTATCCCCTCCTAAAAGTAAGTAAAATAAATCAAATATGCAAATCTAAAATGAAAAATTATTATAAGAGAGAAATGGGAGACTATGATTTGAACAATATGTATTTTTTACTCCACAATGCATAGCAAACTGTCGACGGTTTATTCTGCTTGTTCATAAGGAAGAAAGGGAAGTATGGGCCTCTTTGGAATTTGTGTATTCTCATTTTCCTGGGGTTGTTGTTTTCAAGTTTAAGGACTAGGTATATGCCCATCTTAAAAATAAGTTTGACAAAATAAGATACGTTTCAAGGTCCTAATGTGATCTTGAGAATGTCATATAATCTTAGTGGGGTTTTATTTATTTATTTTCAATTTTATTACAACTCTAGCTTTAGCCAATTAATGTTTCTTTTTTTTCCCAAGTAAAGGGTTTTATTATAATATTTTATGTAGTCCAATGTTTGTAGTAAGAAGTTTCTGGCCCATCTGGCCTGGCCTAGCCCCATGGTCCCACTGCTGCTTGTAGTTTACCTGAACTTTTACATCCCTCTCCTTCGGGGACAGCTCAGTGTCTCTCCTAATTCCATCCTTTTTTCTTTTATATCTGCGCTCAGAATTCCCACCTTCCTATAAACTTTCTTGCCATAGGCCAAAACAGTTCCTTTATTACCCAGTTATAATTACCCCGCAAGTCTGAAGGCTGAATTAAACCTATCAAGGTTTCTGTAATAGAGTAAGAGGCAATTCTTTTGTAAGTACATTTTTCAGTTCTATCGCTGAAGACAACCAGGACATAAGCAAAAAAAGTCCTGGGAAATTTGTGAGTCTTTTCTGTATTGTTTGTGATTTAGCTTTTAAAACCTTGATTTAATCTACCTCCTCAGACTGTTCTAGATTCTCTTTACATTTACAACCAATAATACCTCTCGTTCAGTTTACCACAGGTCTTAGTGTCTCAGAATAAATGCTAGTTTCCTTCTTTTTAAATTAGCAATAGCTGGGTCTGTGATAATAGAAAAATCCTGTAATTCTCTCCCCTTCGACCCCTTCCTGATGTCCCTGAAACTAGACAAGGTTGAGATGGCTATTTCTCAGAAAAGCTTTGTTCCCCCATTGCCTGGCTGGGACTGCATTCCTAGCAACCTGGGGAGACCACATTCCTCATTCCTGATCTAGCAACCTGGGTGGGGCCACCCAGGAAAGCCCTACCTGAGAACTGTTAATTGTTTGCTGAGGCAGGAACTTTCTGAAGCTTGCACAATGTGTCCTGCTCCAGGAAATGAATGTCTTCAGGTTCATCCTTATTGTTTCACAGGAAATAGCTTGCATTCCTAAACTCTGTCCTAAGCTGACCGTTGGCCCTGCCCTGTTAGCGCACCAAGCCCGCCCATACTCCCTCCCCTACCCAGAGTAGGGTATAAGAATTCTGCCCTGAAAATATTTGGGGCTCCAGGCTTTCCTATACAGCGCCTGGAGTCCACACATGTGTGTACCGGTATTCATATTCATTAAACTCTCTTTTTCTTTAATGTTAACAGTGGTCATTAGCCGTGGTCTTGGGGTGTCTTGGGGTGCCCTAGGGGCGCCTGCCTATTACAGGTCCTTTCCTGAAGCCACAGAGCTCATGTCACGTGGTAGTGTTAAGACTCAATTTATCTCTCATTTGACCTATGCATCAAAATCCTGATTTTGATGCAGACCACTCATCCATAATAACTCATCAATATGAGGCTACCCCTCAGGCAGTTTCCTTGAAAAGCTTTCTTGGCTTGTAAGACACTAGTTGAGGCAGTATAGGAAAACATCTAAATACTATATTGGACTTGACAGTATGTAAGGTATTTTATAATTATCCAAAACAAAGAAGAATTTAAGACACCTAATATAAAAATTTTAATAGATAAGAGTGTGTTGTGATTTTGTGTAATGAGTCTACTGGTTGAGAGAGTGGAAATTGTATAGTATCAGAGGTAAAAACCAAAAATGAATTCTAAATGTCATCTTCTTAAATTTACAGACACTCCTTCTGACTGTGTCTCTGTATTTGTGTTAGTTTTCATTGTTTAAAACATTGTAATGTTGCTGTGATCAGTACCAAAGAAAATAGATTAAGGTGAGGAACGCCTTATTTTTGCTTGCCGCTTCAGACAGATCAGTCTTCATAGGGACAGTGAAAGAGAACAGATCCATCACCTAATGGTAGCCAGGAAGAAGAGGGGAGGAGGAGAATGATTCCTGAGGAGAGAAACGAAGAGGGAGGTGAAAAGAGGGAGGGGACAGGGAGAAAAAGGGAGAGGCAGAGAAGAGAGAAAATAATAGACTAGGATATTTCTTTCATTGTATTTCTTTGTGGTTCTACAGCCCTTTAGGCAATCCTTCCAGAAATGTCCTTAAAGATATAATCAGAGGTGTGCTCTATAAATCTTTCAGATTCGTCACAAGCTAGTCAGGATGACAATTTAGATTAATCGTCAAAGTAATGTTTTGGTTTCCCTGGGCTGTCTCCCTTATAAAGGATTCCCTGATCTGTGTACTTCTTTCTGACAGCCCTGCAGAGGGGGAATTGCATTTTTGATCTTCTCCCACCCCCCTACATCCCTCATTAACTTCATGAATCCTAATAGGACAACTCTTCCTTGGGTACTACTGAAATGTACATTCCAAGTCACCAGAGCCTGGACAGCAACATGTGTGAAACTCATCAGCAGCTTCTCCAAGTGGCTCATTTCTTTGTAGCCTCTGTCCTTGACACTCAGGCACAAAGCTCCAGAAGAAGTGTGCTCTTATTTTATCCCTGTCCTTTACAATAGAAAATCACATACCATACACATTTGACATATACCAATTCTCTAACTCTTCTTTAGTTGGTGAGCTGGACATGGTAACAACATTTAAAACCCATTTTAATTCCTTATAATATCATGGCCTTGAGATGAAAATATTTCATGATGATGCGTTGTTAACATTTCTCCACAGTGGCTACTGACTACCTGTGCTTGCTATATTTACATCTACAAAATGAGAAAATGCTACTTTTGCCTTTTTCTAATGAATTTATTGTTAACAACATTATCATATGAAATATCCCCTTTAAGAATTTTCTGTGACAGTGTTATTAAACTTATACTCAAATAATTTTAGATATTTTACATTTTACCTTTCTGATGTGGTTCATCAATTTTTGAGTATCTTTGGTATATATAAGTTGGCTAGAATATGTCTTTAGTATTTAATATAGAATATGCATAAATATATTATTTATGGTGCCCCATGTATCTGACAACTGATGTGGAATGTCTGGAATGTCTTTCTGTATACTGTGAATACTACTGGTTAATAAGGAAGCTGTTTCTCCTAAGGCAAGCCAGTTTTGAGGCAGGCAGGATATCCAAGATAAAGGGGTAGGAGCAGCGACACAAGGAGATACTGTGAGCTACTTCCCAGAGAGCAAAATGTAAAAGTAGAGGTAAGTCATGAGGCATGTGGCAATACAATAGATTAATAGAAATACTTGGGTTAAGTTGTACGAGCAAGCAAGTAATAAGTCTGAGCCACACGCAAAATAGTTTGTAATTAATATTAACCTCTGAGAAATTATTCTGTAAGTAGCTGCAGGACCTTGGGTAGGAGGGCTTTGTTTGTTGAGGGGCCCGGGCAGGTCAGGAAACACCATCATTTCATATCTCGGCTGGAAAGCATTTAGATAACAGATTCATATTATTTAAGAGAGACACCTTTGAAGTAATCTCTGTATCTTGCCATGCACCAGTATTCTGGACATTAAATTTGTGTTTCATGTTTGTTGTTCTTCTTAGTTGTAGTTTGACTTTGTTTATGCCATTGCCCTTTCCTCTCCTTTACATTACATGATAATTGTTTCTATTGTATATAGTTTTATAAATAGGTTTATTAAGACAAAAAAAGGAGATATAGTAGGGAGCAAGTGCATTACTTTGACCTAGAGGCATGGCCTCTTGGCCAGCACAGGTCTGGAATTCATTCATAAACACTGAGCTGCAGCACTGAGGCATGCCTGAAAAAGCAGCTTAAGATGGGATGCACATAAGCACTCACTCTCTGCTTCCCATCACCCTTGGAAGGAAGACCTTTATGTTGAGTGTATCATCCCAGCCTTCCTGCTTTATTCTTTTTGTGAGTTTACCTATAATATTTTTAAAATAAATAACCTTTTAATCAATTGACAGTGATTAATTACCAGCTACAGACTACTTCTATGTTGCTCTTTACAAGTTAAATACAGCTTGGCTTCTTACAGTACATGGGATCTGGTATCATCTCTGTCTCAAGTACCAAGCATACTGCCATTGTACCTTAAATAGAAAATAAATCTGTTTGGGTTTTGGCCACTTAAAGTAATATTTGTCAAAAGTACCTATGGGTATTTTTTTTTTTATCTTGGAGGCACAAAGTTTTAACTGGGTAAGTTTGGGCCCTAATATCAGGGCTAAAATTTTATGCCTCCTAAGCCATGCGTTTATGATCATATTTCTGATTTTCTTTCATCAAAAGTCAACCGCCCACCTCTGACTCTTTGTTTATATTGGTCTTCCCATCTTCTTATAACTGTCCTCTGCTAGCATCAACCTTCCTTAATATTCACCTCAAGATCTGTAACCTGAAGACAATTTTCCTCTGTGGATTCTATTTTGGAACAACAGGGTCCCTATCCTCAGGTTATGTTATGCCAGTCAATGAGCAGATCAGCACAGGGAAGGAACAATGGCTTCCTTGTCTCTTTGTATCTGAGAATTTCAAATGGCAGAGAATTTCATGCCAGAGAAGTTGGGGTAATCAACTTGAATTGTAAAATCAAATCAGACCTTTTCCTAGATTATAAGTAACATTCCCAAACCTCAACATGAGACACTCCATTTCTGCATATTTATAAAATTAAAGCAAGCTGACAAAGCATTCCTCGTGATGGACAATACTCAAAGATAGGCTTTACTCCAGCTGCTGGCAATCCTTAGACACCACTCTGTAAGAAGCAGAATGCTAAAAACTCAGAGCTCTTACAAGTGTGCCAGATGAATTCTGTTTGGATTTCTGAGCTCCCACAGCAGCTCTTTGCTGCCTTCTCCAATTTACTCCATTTTTAGATGTCAATACCTGAGTGTAGTTCACCTCTCAAAATGAAGGATTGAGTTTTGAAAGCAAATGCATTTTTCTTTGATGCTGAAGCTGAGTTCCCCACAGTAGTGATAATGACGAAGCCCTATTTAGTGTTGTTTGTTTCTCATGATTTCAACAGCCTTCAACCTGAAACATGATAAGGACAGCAGAACTGATAAACTACCCTTATTTTTATCTGTTTTCTGTCTGAGGAGTTGCCAAGCACTGAGACAAATTTTTCTAAATATCTTTCAAACGAGGAGTGTATCACCCTGTGCTTCAGGCTGAGGCTAGCAGAATTCAGCACACTTACTATAGTACAGACCATTCCAGCAAAAGGGAAAAAGACGACAGCACTTTTAAATCAAGCCCAGTGTTATGCTAGCTCCACTCGGTTAGTACTGGAGTAAACTCGGCTTTCCTAAGTTACCTTTTGGTTGGATGATGATGCTATTAATGCGAACGAGAACACAAACTCTTGATTTCTTGTGACTTCTCAAGCAAACCCAATGATTGTTAAACTTTAGTTCTTAAAACCAAACAATTTCTGTTAGTGATAACCACTGCAGTGTTTATACATGGAAAGACTGTGCAATCCATTAAACATGCACGCCTACCAGGAAATTGTTATTACTTCAATATCATCACTCATCCAGTTATAAGATTTGTTTTCAATTTCAAAAAACATGATTGAGTTAGTCCCATGAGTTGAAATATGCTTAATGTTCCATGATGTGATACAGTAGTAATGTGCAAAACGAGAAATGTTAAGAGGCATAAGGGGACTATTTTCCACTAAAACCATTCTGGAGATGCTCTTAAGAGTTGGCTTTTCTGGCTAATTTAGTGGAATTTTAATGCTGACCCTCAGCTGACACATCACTGGTCTGGCAAAGGACAGCAGAATTCAGAAGCCTTAGAGATCAGTGAGCTGGATGAGAACACAGTAAAATACAGCCAAAAATCACTGCAAGCATTTTGTACATCTATCAGTTTGTAATTTGATTGGATGTTAAATTTCAGCTATTAAGAATGGCATTTATGAACTGCAAGCTTATTTCAAAAGATATCTATGGGAAGGTATTGAGTTTTATGAGCAGTTTTACAGCTGTAATCTGGTGACCATCCTAATAAAACTCCGAAGTAATTCTGATGAGGCTTCTGTTTTGAATCTCTTCTTTCGCTCATTTAAAATCAGTGCTTTGCTTAATTTGTTGCTGTTATAGCCATGCCTAGGGCATTTAGGGCACTATGAAAATAGAACCAGTGATATTATGTATTTCTAGTATCTCCTTCATTGGCTGATAAAGAAAACAGTGGAAATTCTTTAACATAAATATGTATCTGCTTAGCTCATTTATACATACTATGAAATATAAATTACATATTTTCCAACAAACATTAAAATGCAAAGTTTATCCATGCTATTTAGCAGAGACTGTATGTCTATATAATGTACTTGTTTTGGAGAGTAATTTTGTAGCATCCATTAAAATTTAAAGCTCAGAAGTTCTTTTATGTCTGAACATTTGTTATGTGGTCTATATACGTACACATACATACGAAGGTGTCAGAGAGAATTTATTACATATTATTTGATAGCAAATAAACCAGATAAACTACTTCACTGACCATGGAAGTAGTACAACTATGTTCTATCAAGAGTATCACTACTATGCAACAGTTAGAACAAATGAGATGAATATATGTATCAATGTCCCACCATGTGTTTGTGTTTCTACCTAATTATGTCACAGAAAAAATTATACACACCCTGGTATCCCAGAGTTTTAACAGCTCATACAACAAGACCATGCATTTATAAAAGATCATGTGTTGAGTATGAATGATCTAGAGAGATGATAATAGATATCAGAGAGGGAAACCTGGCAATGGGGATGGCAGTAGGGCAGGTGAACTTTCACTTATGGGCTTGAATTTTTTTTTTAAACAAGGACAGTAGAACCATACAGAAAGGTAATGGAGAAAAATTAAAAATAATGAACAAAACATAGCTAGAGTAAAAGTCACCAAGATTAGTGAGGAGATGAGGATGTAAAAGGTGCAGAGGGAGAAGAGTTTGCCTCTGCTTTGCTCAGAGAGTTTCCTGAAAATTCCTGGCTGAATTCAGTTCCTCCTGTCTCGGGACAGTTCTCAATATTCAAATGCTAACATGGAAGGCGTTTCGGAAAGTAGGAGGATACTAGAGTCATCACAAAGTACTAGAACCAGCTAGACTCATATTGAGAAGACAGAGTTGGAATCCCTGCACCCAGGAAAGGTGGCCAACTCTTTCTTTGTGACAGTGCTCACTACCTTGTAACAATGAGAACAAATAGGATCAGAACATCCTCATACCCCATCCTTAGGGGAAAGAAAAGCAGTTGCCTGATTAATAGTGATCCCACTATAGAATATTAAGAGTACTCAGGTGGAATTCTTTAAAAAATAGATAAAAAGAGGAATGGAATGAGTTTATAAGAAGCAAATCCTGATCAGACACTTTCCTGTAAAGTGGAGACTCAAGTGAACTCCTCCACAGGCTGCAAGTGGCTCTGGTTGTATCATAACCGAGGTCCTCATTTCTCACAGAGTGCTGCTCATAATCAGTGAGGAGGCTAAGCAGTTTGACTTTAAACACGTGAATAGGCTACCACAGGTCTCACCAGGCAAGACAAGACAGATCATGCCATTAGATTTGTATGGATAAGGCTAACAAAGCTCCATAGAGGTCAAGTGAATAAAGGCATGAAATAAAGGAGTATTACACTTGTTTACATAGAGCTGCTCTTTGCAATCTGTCATATCAATCATAATCTAGGTTCTATTTAGTATATTCTGTTTTTAAGTTTTTGGGAAAAGATACTGTCATTTACCAGGCCTGGCACATAAAGCCACATAAAATGTATACTGGTCATCTTGTAGGGCAGAATATTCTCACAAACTATAATGTATAAATCCTCATCAGTTCATACAGTGCCGAACCATTAACAACATAAACACTATTACTTTGGACTCAGACTAAAGACAGTTAAAGAGAGGAGTCACTTGGAGACATTAGGAAAATCTTCAAAATTTAGTATCTTTCACTATTTTGCAACAAGCATTTTCCTCTTTAAAAAAGTACTAGTCTCTTCATTTAAATATAAAGAATCTAGTGGCTTCCAAATGCTCTAAACTGGAGGTCACATTTCACAGCACTTCTCACCCTCCCCTTGGATTCTCAGTATGAGGAAAACCATAAGAATTGAGGTCTAAATACAATCTAGTGAGCAACTATTTTAAAAAGAGCCTGTGTCTCTGTGTATGTCATCTTGGCAACTTGCAGGGCACTGTGTTGCTGCGTGGGTCCTGACGTGACTACATATTTTCAGAGCCCTCTTAGTTAACCTGCAGTGCTGCTCTCAGTGCCCTGCCCAATGCTGGACTAAGTTGACATGACTATTACCAGGAAGCTGAAAAGTGTCCAGGATTATGACCTACATCAATTGGACCCTATCTAAGAGGATAGATAGGGTCCAAGATCTGTAGATTGCAAGAAAATTAGTTGTCTGAAATGGAAACACTATACTATAATTGCCATTTACTTATAAATAATGACTCTAATTCAATTTAACTTCTTAAAAATGAATTTTGTGCCTTTAAAAAGTATTTTCAAAATGATCTTCATTTACTTGGTTACATACTGATTGTATATAGTTTAATATAGCTTTGTTTATAACATTTTATGACATGTCCTAACATGCGTATATAATGACGATTTAGTGAAATCAGTGTGTTAAAATATTTAGAGTAACTTTTTTATTTATTATTTATTATTTATTTATTTATTTATTTATCTATTTGCAGGTGAGATGAGCAGAATAACAGCAGAAGACAGGAAAGGTTCAAGAAATTGTGATATCAAAGAGGTGAAAGTTAATGTTGATAACAGTTCAATAAATGTGGAGATTTTTTTACATATTAATTGCATTGAAACAGAGCACCATGTATTTGTTCACTGTTCAAAATGCCTGTGCATACTGCAGGGCAATGTTCAAACAGCTTCTGCTGGATGTGGTGGCTCACACCTTTAATGCCGGCACTTAGAAGGCAGAAGCTGTATGATCTTTGAGTTCAAAAAGCCTGTCTTCATAGTGAGGGCTCTATGGAAATAGACCTTCTCTCAAATAAACAAACAAAACAAGAGACAAACAAAGAGCTTCTGGGTCTGCATCTGAACTTCTGATCCAGTGGTCTGGGGCAGAACTCAAGATAAAACAAGTTCCAACATGATTTTGAAAGAAACTGCTCTCTAAGGCCACATGCAGGTAGCAAGGATATGAGATATGCCTAGCGGTCTTCTACAGAAGTGAAGTCCAACAGATGCATCAATTATACTAATGATTATATGCTTTATATATAAATAGTTAAAAATGGAAAAAAACAAATCGATTTTTCACTTATATAGATATTTTTCCTTCAGTGAACTTAAAATATCAGTAGATAAGAGACTGTAAGAACTTCTTTATAAAAATAAATTGCTTTTGTCTAAATATCAAATATGCTACTATCTCCAGATGCTTGCAAGCACATTGACTTATCTTATAACCAAATTCCAATGCCAGAAGCCCACCTTGTAAATTTCCTTTGCCAGAAACAATGCAATTCAAGCAAACCAGACACCATGTAATGAGTCTGAAACATATTTTTCCAAAGACAGAAAGAAAAATAGCCAAGCAATAGAAAACACACAAAACAGAGATAACGGAACTATTTTTAAGTCTCATATTATGGCCAGAAGGAATAGCAAAATAGTTTGAAATAGAAAGTCTTCATGCTGATTACATGAAATCAAAATACACACTGTTCAAAGGCAGCCAATATTTTTTAGTGCTATTGAGTTTATGCAATGAGTTTCAATGTTCTTTTAGTCCGAGAGTATTTTGAAATAAAATAGCAGGTAGCAGCTGGGAAAACTCAGTGATACCCTTGTCCAGATCTCAGCTAATAGGGTATAAAAATATTTCTACATATCCTGCAGATGTCTAGGTTCTTTTCTTTGCTGGTAATTTTATTCTGAAGTCATTATTGACAGCTGTTTGTTCTGATAGAACCTAATTGCTCTCTACCAGTCTCAGCTGCATGTAGGCTGATTTTCTTCCCTTATAGAGTATATTTCATATAAACACGGGCAGGAAAAAAATTACCAATTAACTAAATATGTGTGCACAAAATGCTTCATTGAGAGCTCTGATCAAGTAATGCATCTAGCTGTAACAGGTCACAGGAAATTACAGCACTTATAGTTTAGATAATTAAGCATAATTACATGGAAATATTCATAAGCACTGAAATATATCAATGATGAGTGACAGCATCTGAAAAATTGTCCTTTTATTAGAACAACTTATAAATTACTATATTTGAGTAATTGGCAGGGCATTTATTCTATTGATAGATTAACTCAATGACATTTCTGACATAAACAATATGATATGCAACATCTGAAATGTCTTTCATAATTGACACAATGAAGGCATTTTCTAATATGTGACAGAGCCATTTCCACAAGGGGTCCTGAGTATTCACCAGCTCTTTTCCTAGCCCTTTAACACTACAGGGTATGAGCTCTTTTCCTTAATTTTATTGGAAAAAAATACAATATTTTTTGAAAGTGAGCATTTTCCTTGTAGGTGACTCTTCAAAGTGAATCTCATTTAAGCAGCTCCTCACAAAATGTAGGGACAGCTTGACCATATTCATTCTACTCTATCCAATGCCTCTGTACCATTATTCATGGGGTCTAGGTCAATTTGGCAGACTTGACACTGACTTTATTGGTGGATTTGAGTCCTAAAGAGGTAAACTATGGGCTAGAATAACTGTAAACTAGAAACAGTAAAAATGCTGCATTTGAGAAAAAAACAGTTCATTGTATTGTTCTCTCCTCTCCTTTCCTCCCATTCATGTCTTCCTTCCCAGACCATTAGAGATGGAGAAGAAGAACTAACTAAACATCAGCTAAGTGCTCCTTAGAAGGGAGTCCATTCAAGGAAAATGTACGTCTCCTTAATACCAGAGACACTGTATGGTATGTGAGGATGTATATCTGAGGACATGAAACAGTTATCTTTGTAGACAGCTATATCTTAGATACTGGGAATTCCAGGATGCTCATTGCCCACAGAGAAGAAAGTGTGTGTGTGTGCATTCATGTGTGTGTGTGTACATTCATGTGTGTGTGTGTGTGTGTGTATGTACATTCATGTATGAATGCATGTGTGTCTTAAGGAATGCCAAAATGCCAACATACACTGCCATACAATGCTAATTAGAATACAAACTCCAGACTCAATATCTGCAAAGCAAACATTAATGAATATAAAGTATCATAAGGAAATTGGTTTCCCACAAAAATCTAGTTAATAGCCTATAGTTCCTCCTCTATTTTAAATAGCAAATGAAAACATTTTATTTGACTACTATTTAATTTTTTCAACTGATGAATGCATGCTTTAAGCTTCTTTGCATGGCTTGGCTCCTGGAATAGTGTTGGATTATGACCATACTATTCTAATATTCATGTATTTATCACACGCATTTTCAAATTACATAAACCTAATGAGTTTTAAGTGCCACTTATGGGGGAAATACTCAGTTTTGTCTATAAAATTAATATCACTTAAAAGCTAACACTCCTATAAAAATAAGGGTGAGTGTGTGTGTGTGTGTGTGTATGTGTGTGTGTATGTGTGTATGTATGTTTGTGTATGTGTGTGTGTGTGTGTGTGTGTGTGTGTGTGTGTGTGTGTGTGTGTATGATGAGCTTACAGAAAGTGTAGTCAGAGAGCCTCATGGGCCCAACTAGCTCCACCTCCTTATACCTGGGATTATAAGCATTATGCCATCACATGCAGCTTTTCACCTGGTTTCTCAGGGCCTCATCACAAAAGTGCCTATGAACTTAACTCTCCTGCTCCCTGTTCTTGAAGGTTCATCTTTTACTAGTTAGAAGGGTTTGTATATAATGAGGATACTGACTGAGAGGATGGTGCCATTTTGTTTGCATATACACACGGCATGTCAAGCTGTCCCTAATATGATATATGCATTTTCTGAGAGAGTTGGCTTGACAGACTTTTATCTTTCCAGAGTGGACTTCAAACTCATGATCTGTGTCTTCCTCCTACAAGCCATGCAATGACAAACCACCCACTTGTCTTCCCTGATTCTTTTTTCTCCCATGAAATGGAAACACAGTGTTTTAAGTTTGCTTTAGAAGAGCAGTGTGGCAAAAAAAAAAAAAAATGTTTTTCACATAACAGATCTATGGGAAATGCTTATCTTATTGCTCTATTTTCATCAGAGAATGAAGGAAAACTTAGAGTTTAGCATGTTCAATTAGTTGACTTGGAGGCTGAATAGATCCATATCTCTATCATTGCATTGTTTATATTAATGGCCTTGGTTCAATTAATTTTCCACTTTAGTACTTTCTATCATCCCAAAAGGAGGGATATAATATAAACTTGGAGCAGACTTTGGCTTTGGTGGGGAATTTAGACACAGTCTCATACAGTGGTTCTCACCATGAGTCCTGTGACCACTGTCTTGGTAACTATATTAGAAACGTAGCATTTTAGGCTTCAACCTAACCTACAGAATCATTAATTCTGGCAACAAGCAGCTTATGTTATACAAGACTTAGCTGGCCCTGACACACCAATAAACACCCACCTTTCAAAACTGGAAATTTTTGAAGATGAGAAAAGAAAGGGAAGCAGGAAGGTGAACTGCTCAAGACGGAAATATGACTTTTCAACCTCTGGGTCAGTGCTCTTCTTGTGCTGGGTCTTCATTGTGCTTAAGTATTGCTTACTGTTTCTTTACTCTGTTCATTTCCGTGTACCTAAGGCTCTCTATTCATGTACCTCAATGAATTTCATCCATATAATTTAATAACTAACCAAATCATTCCCTTTCCTCCAGGCCCTTGGCTCACTATACTACAGTTCAAAGCACTTGACCACTGTTTTGGAGTTTGTACTCCTTTGTGGTATTAAAGTGCTTAGGAACTAGATATTCAATTATAAAGCTGAACTATTTAATGAACAAATGAGATATAGATATGAAGCAAAGTGATTTTTTTTCCTTTAAAAGATAAGTGAAATGATTTGGGCAGGTTTTGTTAATGTGTGCCTTGTCATCCCTCCAAGAAGTGTGGTTGAATTAGGTGAAGGTAAAGAAACTGTAAAAATAAAAAACATATTGATAAAATTATAGAAGGATTCTAAACTTGAGTTGTTTTAAGTCCTATAAGCTTGTGGATGATTTAAATATACCCAATATGCTCATTATAGCTTTTATTCCTCATAAGCTCTTGATTTTAAATTTAAAAATGATGACTCTAGTATATAATTATGTATTCGGTGTTGCTATTAATTGTATACATTTTTAAGGTTGAGTTGCTTTAACCTGGGTTAGCTATAAATGACCCACTCTTAGCTCATGGAGCAAGGATTCTTATGCTCACCTATATTGTTCTAGTCTCTTCTCTTTTCAGGGCATGCCATGGTATTTCATGTCCAACTGATGTGGGATGTCTTTCTGTATGCTGTGAATTATCATTGGGTAATAAAGGGACTGTTTTGGCCTATGGCAAGGTATCTTAGAAATAGGCAGGAAATCCGAGCATAGGTAAAGCAGAAGCTGGGAGGAGTCAGACAGAAACATAAGCAGACACAGAGGAAAGAGGACAACAATGCTTCTCTGAGAAAAGGTACCAAGCCTTGTGGCTAAAGAGAATCATGGGTTAGTTCAAGAGTAAGAGCTAGCTAGCAATAAGTCTGAGCCATAGGCCAAATAGCATGAAATTAATATAAGCTTCTGTGTGTTTCTTTGGGACTTTGGGACTGTTGGTCTAGACCTCAGGGCTAGGCAGAGCTAAGCAGCTGTAGGCAGGTCCAGATCTCAGGGCTAGTCCAGGCCAGAAACTACATATTACAAATAGCGCTCCAAAGTGGGTCATTTACAACCACATAAAGCCTGAGAAAGCTTTAAAAGGATTCTAGAGCATAAAAACTGAGCCAAAAACAGCTTCCGAGCTGTGTTTCTCAAGTGGGCCATGGTACAGAGATGCCCTGGCATGACTTGTAGGTTTGAGCTACAAAATGTCAGGCTTTCAGAGTGTAGCTTAAGCTGTAACGAGGCTAGTTGTTCCTGAAGTCTCACAGGAGTCTCAGTATAAGCACAAGCTGCTTATGACAGATTTAAGGTTACTGCTCTTATAGACCAAAAGTTTAATGTGTATGTGTGTGTATAGGCATATGTTTGCACTTCATACAGTTTAAATAAACACTAATTATTTTAAAACATATAGTTCAAATTACACCCACAATTTCCTATGGCTCTTATTTCATATAAGCCAAGTTATATAGGCTACAGGGGACATTCTTATGTGATAGAACTTCCTGCAGTCCTTAAAGATTTCCAGTGAGGAAAATAGTGTTTCATGATTGACTACACACCAGAATGGCATCCTTGGGGGTTCACAGTATAAACCAGTATTTTATCATATCTGGAAATCTTTATCTAAAGAAATCACTTTTATTTGCTAATATTTATTTAAGTATAGAAATTGTATATCTCCACCCAGCTTTGTTAAAATAAAAATTTAATGTGTTTATACATAAATAAAGTTTCCTAAATGCTTGAGTGACTTGCCTTCTTTTTCACTTTTTTTTTTTTTTTTTGGTGTGGTTGTTTGATAGATTTTCTCACAGTTCTTGTAAGAATCAGACAAAATATAAGAATTACTGATTAGATTACATATTCTAATAATTGATTGAGAAAAAGTGTTTGGATTCAAACGTTAATTGTCCTTTTTCCTATCCTAAACCATTCCTGATACAGCTCTTCTTTCACTCGTTAAAGGTGGATATTTTAGCCGGGTAGTGGAGTGGTGGGAGCTGCCACAACTGATTACACAACATTTAATTTAAAAACAAAAGTGCTGAATTAAAAAAAAAAAAGTGTCTGCAAGCCAAATATTGCCAAGGACAGTTTTAGGTATTTTAGGTATAAGCTCTTCATCAATGGAGGTGGTTTCAATACACTGAGTATATTTTAAAACTCATATCTTTGGAGTTTAATTTAAAAAGTAGTGTAGGTATCAGATTGTAGAAGCATAGAAGATCTAATTTAGAAGAACCCCACTTGGAATGGAGAAATTGGTAATGTGTCTCTTTATGCTAAACATGGCAGTGGAAGAAGGTACTCACCCAAGATAAGATTGTTTGGGATATCAGAATCTCAAATGCTGCTGGCCAATCGTGTAATGAGCTTGTTTAAAAATTAGAAAATGAATTGCCATTTAGAAAACACTACAGAAAATGTTGATAACTGAAGTGGGTAATATATGCTTGGGGACTCATAGCCTCTCATTTTGAATATACTTGAAAATGTCCAAACTAGAAAAACATCCCTCTTTAAATATAAGGTACCCATCATAAAAAGGAATGTTGGTGAGGATATAATGTGATCCAATAGTAGCTCAGTCTAGATGGCGGCTTCTATCATGGTCAGACTGATTGAGGCCTCACTTGGACCTATTGGGTAGGTGATAATTTCACAGTGTTACTTGATGAAGCTGACTGTGCAGAGGCATGCAGAGATGATAGAAAAGGCATCAAGATACCTTGGAAATTGACAGACTTTTCTACATTTGTATGCCACATAAATTTACTCTGCAAATGATTTCCATGCAGAATCATCATCTCGGATTTTTATACATGTTTATTCTAAGCCTTCAGGGAATACAAATAAAAATGTAGGTACCCACACCCATGGCTTATAGCTAGAATGCATTCTCGGAGCTTCTTACTGAATTCGGAAAAGGTTTTGCTAAGCTGGGAGCTTTACTATTGTACTTTATAAACCAATAAGTTGGAGTTTAATTGAACCAAGATAACAAGTGTATTTCAGGCTGGAGCATATAAGAGAATAGTCTGAAACAAGGTCAATCATTTTCAGACACACAAAAGGGGGCTTAAATGTTAACCACAGGCTATAAAGAATTTTTGTGGTTTATAGCATGATTGGTTCTGAGTTTTCAGATGGAAAGAGTGGCTGTGGCTGTAAGCTGAGTAAGATTCCTTGCTCAATTGATTAGAATCAGAGTTAGGTAAAGATTGAACAGGTGGGTTTTTAAGGTGGATGGCATAACTGACTACCTAGGAATTCAAGGTCAGGTTAAAGATATTTCTCCATTAAAACAAAATTGCTTATTCACAGCTTCCATAAAATGAAAGTTTACCCAACCTGATCATCAAAATAGACAAGCAATTAAACTACTATATTTTATCCAGTTTCCTTTGTAAAGTGCATGTCACTGGCAAATGACTAGACTGCTATCTATTTCCCTAAAGCACCACAAGAGTTCAGGTGAGTGACCTAACAAGTCCATGCAGAGTGAGGAGTCTATTTTTCCTTACGTGCAATTACGTTTCTTATTCTGAAAGCCAAGTCATTGAAATTGTGAGATGATGCTCTTATGATTAGGGCACTGGAAATTATAGCTTTAAGATCCGAGAGCTTTTTATCATTTTACATTTAAAATTTCCCTACTATACATGAACTTCTCTTGGAGGTATTTGATTTTCATTATGGTTCCAGATTATGTGAATCAACTTATATCCAGAGATGTAGCTGTATACTGGACACACTGAAATTTAACAACCCTGACTTTTAGAGTGAAATTTAGAGGCAACAATTATAGCAAATGAAGGTTACATGTGTTACGCATTTCAAAAGGATACAAAGAGAAGGGCAAAGAGACAGGAGGAAGCCATTCGTGTCACAGGGGCATCAGAATCTGATGGGTAGAGGAGGAACCAATGGCTTAATAGTCATGAGGCACCCCCTCACCCCATAGGTCTTGTGTCCCAAAAGAGGCATTTAGTTTTTAATTTCCTTACTCTATCATCTATTGGTCTTCAGCACAGAACCAACTTAGATAGCATTTTCTTCTCTTTTTCTTTTGTCTTTGATACAGGGTTTCACTGTGTAATAATCCTGTCTGTCCTTGAACTCATGTTATAGCCTATGCTGACCTCAAACTCACAGGGATCCACCTGTCTATGCCTCCCAGGTGCTGGAATTAAAGGTGTGCACCACCATGCCCAGCTTTTTTTTTTTTTCTTTTTTCATTTCTAAAAGTGTCTCTATTGTGTTTGCGGTCATCTCATCTGGTAACCCAAATTCCAGGCTGAGACTATGCTTTGTAAACACATTGGTAGCTTGTTAAGGCTGCAGGCCTAAAAATACTAGTTAAACATTTGTTTAAATAAAAACCTTTAGGTTTCTGCCCAGTAAGATTAGGTAATATGAGTACGTGAAAGAAATAAAAGTATGCTCCCAAAGACGTCATGTTCAAAATCAAAGTGTTTTCAAGAACAAGAAATAAAAAGAATCCAAATCAGCATATCTAAATGGCTGTAACTGTAATGATCCTCAATAAAATGGGAAAAAGTCATTTGCATAATGTTACAAATACACAGGCAGATTCTTATCTGTTTTTGTGTAACACAAAATGAGTATTTGGCACATAGCTTCCTATTGGACAATATACCACATGCACGGTGCTTATTTTGGTTCTAATAGAAAAATACTATTGACAGATTTCTTTCTTCCCTCCCAACTTTATTCAATAGAGGAGGTAGCAACAGCATCTGTTGCACTTGGCTGGAGACTAGGATGAGGAAATTGTGGCTAATGAGCCTCCTAGGCATATGGACACTAAAAGCTCATGGTCAGACTATGGTACAGCTAAGTTAGCACTTCAGTGGGAGTGGCAGATACACCCGGCAGTCACGGCACATCAGAACAATGCTGCCAAGATGGCATTTATAGTCATTTTTAATAGCCTGGAGCAGTTTCCACAAGCATGGTTCTAGGGATGATTACAAAGCAGGACGCACTTGTCTGTCACATCCTTTCCACCTCCTTCTGGCACCCTTCTACCATGTTTCCTTCCACAGACATCCAAATGAACTGGTGCCCTGACCACCCAGGTGTCCAATACATTCAGCCTATGGCCACCCACAGTCTGTCTTTCCATTAGTCATGATCTGAAGACCTGTGATACTTAATTGGCTTTAGTGTGTCCAAATTATTTTGTTATATCATCTTAGAGTAACCTATCATAACAGCTCTCATTTTTTTTAATGCATACAGGAAGAAGTCAAGGGACTCTTTAATCAAATTAGTCTGGAAAAAAAGTAAAAGACCATAATGGTGGTCCAGTAGAGACTTGCCTGGCCTCGTATGGTTAAACTCTTAGCTTTGCTGTGGTTCATTTTGTTTTCATTTCTGAAATTAAAATGAACAAACAGTCCTTTCCCTCCAAACACAAAACAAGGAAGAGTGTGTGTGTGTGTGTGTGTGTGTGTGAGAGAGAGAGAGAGAGAGAGAGAGAGAGAGAGAGAGAGAGAGAGAGAGAGGTGCTGATGATATGTCAGATTCAGTGTGAATAATCACACATCTAGGTTTTATCTGAGGAAAAAAAAAAAAAAAGGCCAGAAATTATAAACTACAAGAAGATGCACAGGATATTTTTTTCCAAATGGTTTAAGAGAGGCCAGAGTTAGCAGTACAGTTTTTTCCCCCTCCCCACAAGGTGACATATCTGAAAAACAAATTAGATAGTAGTTAGGAAACAAATTAAACTGGTGTTTCTGTTCTTAGTGGTGATGTTTTAGTTTTTTACTGGTGGAATATGCCAGCAAAAGAACCCTGCATTTTGGAGTAAGCTTAGGATAGGATTCTGCTCCCCTCATCCAAACATGAAGGAAAGTCATGTTACCTTAGATTGATCAAAGTGCAGAGAAGGGCCCTGGGAGCTCAGCAGATAAAGGTCAACAGTGTAGGACTTAAGGGCAGAAACAATTTGATTACAAACTGCTTCCCCCACACAGCTGAGGTCTGTTTCTTTGCTGCTTGAAGCTGGCCAGAACCTAACTTGCCAGAACAAAGAATCTTGGGAGCCTCAGCAACTACTTCCTGCCTTTCTGATGCCTTCACTACCAAAATGAAAGGCAGGGCCTCCTAGACTTCAGATCCCCCTATCTGACTGCCAAGGACAGTGAGCTTGAGAGACAAGAGCAGAAAGACTTTGCCCCACACCAAAGCAGCCTGCAGAGCAGTGAGACACATGCCAGGTTGTCAGCCTCCGGCCTCTAGTTGATATCTGCAGTCAGCAGTGGTTAACAGATAGGAATGGCTTTCATTTCAGAAAGATTGCCAAGTCCTAAGGCACATAGCTGTACCAAAAACAAAAATATGGTTCTAATTTTGAAAATATAATTCAATACTCAAAACCAACCCAAACCAAAAGAAAAAACAAAGTAAAAAACCTATTTTTTCAAAATGACCGTAATTCCCAATACTGTTTTTCAGAAGTTTAAATGACTCTGAAAACTTGTTTAGTCCTAACCTTCATGAGGGAGAATCTCAGTTGATACATACCTGCCTAGATCACCAGCTCTACCTAGCTCATATTTATGCTCGGTTACTAAAAACCATTAACTCTATGCCTATCACTGTGCACTGAGAGGAAACTTAGGGGCATATGGAGGGAGAGCGAGGGGTACTGAGGAAGTGGGATAGAAAGAGAGAACTGTTCCAGTCTCTTTCATGAAAGTTTTTAACAATATAAATGGAAAGTGTTCAAGTATTTCAGGAGAAACAGTGTTAGTAAAATTTTGAACTGTCCAGAAATATATTCTCCCATATCAAAGGTGCGAGATTTCAAGAACCACTGAGCTTGTAGCAGGGTTTGAGAGCATGATTATCTTGCCTTTTATTCATGTCTGTTATTGTTGGTTGTTTCTTAACAATGAAAAAGGGGAAAGTCTCTAAGTCATATACCACATACCGCACTCCTGGGGCTTATTGTTTTGAAATATCAAAATGCTGGCTGTCATACAAAGCATGAAGACAAAGCAAGGAGACTGATGTCCTGGCAAAAAAGACTTGCATTTATCACCTACAAAGAATATGGCCCTTAAAGGAAGCCACCTTCGAGGGCTGAAGATTTATTACAACAATTTTGCCATGGTGCAAAAAATATTTCTGGAACTGTTTCTTGGCAGTAAACAGCCTATGGCCTGTTCCTTTGAATTCACTAATGGTGGGACATTTTTGTCCTTAAGGGTGGCCTTTTTTTT
Organism: Phyllotis vaccarum; assembly: GCA_033318265.1. Classification (NCBI taxonomy): domain Eukaryota; kingdom Metazoa; phylum Chordata; class Mammalia; order Rodentia; family Cricetidae; genus Phyllotis; species Phyllotis vaccarum. The sequence continues at coordinate 101,250,521 of JARWLC010000002.1, forward strand.
TTTCCTGTGACAAGAGGTGCCAAGAACTTGGTTGATGTGCCAGAGTACTGTTGAGTCTTGATTTTTTTTTTTTTTTTTTACTATGCGCTAGAAGGCAATTATTAAAGCAGGTCTCATAAGGACTTCGCCAAATATTTGGAAGGAAGATATGCTGGTTATAGAACTATAGTAGAAAATGAAAGCTTTGGGAATTTATTTATTACCTTAAATATGGTAGTAGGTACTCAGTTAGAGGTGATTTTTGCCTAGCAGCAGACAGTGGCGATTTTGGAGGACATTTTGAGAAGAGGTATATACTACCCTCACCTAGTGGGCAAAGGTTAAGGATGTGTTGAATACTTGTCACTGTAGAAGAAAGTTCCACAACTGCAGTCATGTGATCTAGTGTGTCACTAGTACTGGAGTTGGGATCCCTAGTCTTAAAGCAATAACCCATCCTACAGAGTGACTTTTACAGCAGAACACAATCATTATATCTGTAAAGTGTTCTATGGCCTGCCAGTCCATATGAATGTATACTTTTGAATACAGTTTCTAAATCACAAATCACTTAGCATTCCACTTTACATTTCTGAAAAATAAAAACTATTAACCGTCAATAGTTATTTTATGTAGTGCTAAGATAAAGTGGTTATAAAATATCACTGACTGCAAACATTTAGTTATCTTTTGTGTTTTGTTGTTGATGCTGTTTGATTTTTTTGAGACTACATAACCCTAGCTGGCCTGGAACTTGCTATGGAGACTAGTCCAGACTCAAACTCACAAAGGTCTGTGTATGGCCACCTCATGACTACACCATTATGCCTGCTTTACTTGTTTTTAAGTGGTAAGTATCTGGCTAAGTAATACACTTACACCTATCTTCTTATTTAATATATTAAAACATACTTGGAAGGAAATACTGTGGGTATCCTCATGTTGCTGGTCAGAACCCTGAAAGGTGCTCACTAAGGGCAGAAATCTTCAAATGATTATCATCCAGACTCTGCTTCCAGTTGGACATAGACTATCAGCAAATCTTTCAACTTTCCGATTTTCAATTTCCTCCCCTACCATGCAAAGACAGTGATAATGTACACCTGTCAGATCAAATAAATGCTGGGATGTAATCTTCACACAGCTATTCTTACACGAAAGGAGTTCCTTGTTCTTCCTGTACAGAGTTGAAAGAGGCAGTTCCAGTCACCCTCACAGGGACAGTGATGATACAGACTTGATGCACAACTGTGAAATCAGTGTCTTACAACAAGGACCTCATATCCCTGCCCCTGGCTTTATGTCTACAGTGCTTCCTTTCCAACAGAATTTTTACTTTGCTAGGTTGCCAGAGAATTACTCTACTCCAAATGCTTTCTTCACTTGGACTTTTATACTTGTGTGTGTGTGTGTGTGTGTGTGTGTGTGTGTGTGTGTGTGAGAGAGAGAGAGAGAGAGAGAGAGAGAGAGAGAGAGACAGAGAGAGAGACAGAGAGAGAGAGACAGAGACAAAGAGACAGAGAGAGAGACAGCACACAATTCTTTTTAATGCTGTTTTGATAAAATTATATTCTCTTGAAATTATGCAATCAATATTGAGTACTCAACATCTTGCTTTACATTGCCATGTAAATAATTTAAACATGTGGGTTTTAAGCAGAACTTATTAATATGTTAGGAACAGGGCCTGTGATCCCAGATTCCATATAGTATAATTAATATATTTCATCTGCTTTCTTATCTAGAGGTAATTATAACTTTAATACCCCAGGCTAGCTTCTCCTATTCCTTCATTTACATATGAAAAAAATTTTTTCTGGTTTATGGAAAACCTGATTCTAGTCATTCAGCTTGTTAACATCACAAACTACCACATTTGAGAAAAATATGTTCTCCTCCCAGAAGATTTAAATGGAACATTAGGAAGAATGAGAATGTAGCTCAAAATAAATGTTTTTAAATGCATGACTCAGGATTTTACATCACTAGTAGCTTCTTTAGGTCACAAGGTATTTAATGTGCAATATTTACAAAAGTGTTTGACTTTTTAAAAGCATATTTTCCCCAATACTTAGTTCTTTTCAGGGACAGAGGGTTTTGCAGTGAATAAGACCTAAGTAGTTTCTTGTTTTGTTGTCCTATGCAAAGTTGAATACTAATATGAAGATTTGTTTTTAGGATTCTTTTCAACACCAAATGTGTGATTTTTTTTAAAAAAAAAAATGCATGTGTACATATTCATACATGTATGTGTGTGTGGGTGTGCATGTGTATGCAGATGCATGTATGTATGCGTGTGTGAAGTCCAGGAGACAACTTCAAAGTATTCCTTTGAAATGTTATCTGTCTCCTTTAAGGCTTGGCCTCTCTCTGGCTAGGAGCTTACCAGTTAGGCTAGACTGGCTGATCAGAAAGCTCCAGAGATGCTCTTGTTTCAAAATCCTCCCCTTTAGAACTTCACATTTGCAGACGAAATCCTCACAGAGCCATAATGCCCAACACACTCATGTGGATTCTGGAGACTGCACACATGTCTTTGTGCTTACAGGTTAAGCACCTTACCAACTGAGTTATTATCATGTAACTTTTAAATTGACCCTCAGTGGCCTATTTGTATTTCTAAGACATTATTAATGTTTATCTGGCCTGAGATTTATCTAGTTTTAAATCTGGAGTTTGAATTGAATTGAGAATATCAAAGATTTGCATGACCTTCAGAAGGTGTGTTTTATTATCTTTAAGATGGTTTCATTTAAAGGATAAGCTCTAGAGTGTCCAGCTATCTCTCTTCCTATTTACTCATAAAATGAATATATATTTTCTATGAAGAAAATCTATTTTCCTAAATATCTAACTAAAGAATGTCATGGCTCAACTTTTATAATTGATTCAATGAAATTATAGTTTAATTTCAACTTATTTCTAACTTATTTCTTACAGTCTTTTTATACAAGTAAATAGAATTATAAAATATGCTTAGCATTTAAAAAATTACTTTCATGCCACATAGCCATCTGAAATCAGATTTCTTTATACAGGGTCCTGAGAGCAAAGAGAAGAAGTTTAGACTTCATTTTAAAGGCTCTTAAACTCCAGTGTGATGTTCCAGGTGATTTTTAAGTTTCCATAGGAACAGACTGATGATTTAAGTCATATTCTCTAATTCAAACCATTAAAATGTTCTCTATTATTGAAAAAAATCTGGTGAAATTATGTAGAAAATATTAAGGATATTTAAGAAGTACTCTATTTGGATATGTGATAACATCTGACTATTAACACTGTAGTTCAGCTCATCTTTAAGTTTCATCTCTAGAGCTTTAGATGCATACACAGAAACATTCATATACAATATATTACTAATATATTGATAAGTTAACAACACCTTACACTTTTCAATCATTTCATGGCATTACATTTCATTACCATAAACTTCTTACTGCTGTTAATAGTGCTGCCATAGCTGATAAAGAAATAGAAACTAGGAGAAATTCAATAAATTGTCCCCCAACTCAAAACTAACGAGTAATGAACGAGCATAAATTCTCTAAAGACAGTAGACCTTCTGAATAACAGCTATTTCTAGTACCTCTTCCTGCATGTGGGCATCAGAAACTCACATATTCACATCCTCTCTTTGTCTCTCTTTGTCTCTGTCCCTCTCTCCCTCTTGCCTTCGCTCTCTCCCTCCTTCCTTCCTTCCTTCCTTCTTTTTCTCTGCCCTTTGGCTTGCTAATATCATCTTTGTAAACTTAATACTCTAGCATTATAATTCTTTTCTAAAAATTTCTATAATTTCTATTCACTCAAGGGCTTCCCCCCCTACTTCTGGTCTACCCAATGATAAGCAAGGCCGCTGGTAAAATGTTAATTTTTGGCTACCCCCAGTCTTCCCTTAGATTCTCCCCCATTCTCACTGCTTCTGTTTGTTGAGTTTATTGGAGTTAGTCTGAGTTACTTGTTTGTTTTTTATATAGAAAAGCACAGCTGAGCAGACCATAGAGAAATGGAACATGAAGTTCAGTGTTGACAGCCAAGAATACTTTTGATTCTTACATGCTCATGGCAAACAGTTCCACTTGGTGACTTCATGACTACCTTTCTCTGTGGTATTTAGTGCTGATAGGAAGGTTCAAACTAACTTTCCTGGGTTTCAATCTAAGTTTAAAAAAGCATTTTTATTGAAATGATGTTAACTCACTATTCATGGCATCTTCATACAAACATGCTGTCACCATTTTCTATCAGTCATTACTGTCCCTCAAACACTTTGTCACTGTTTTCTTATGTCACTAACTTATGGAAATAGAAGCACATCTTTAGTAAAAAAAAAAAAAAAATGTTTAAAAAATAATTTATTAGTATTTTGGGGTGGGAATGCATGAGCCACAGGGGCAGCTGGAGGTCAGAGGACGACTTTTAGGTATCGCTCTCTTCTTCTACTTTTATGTCTGGGAATTGAACTCAGCTTAAATGGCAAGTCTGCCAGCCCCATATGGTTTTACGCAATGCAAATCATAAAATCACAACGCTCTTGTTCAATAGAAACTTCCTAATAACTTTTTTTGGTTCTTATTATTTTATATGTACAATTATATCTATTTGTGTGTGTGTGTGTGTGTGTGTGTGTGTGTGTGTAGGTGCATGCATGTAGATATGAATGTTTGTGGAGATGTATGTTTGCATGTGCATAGGGATGTCTAGGGATGTGTGCTTGCAAGTGAGTGTGCAGATGTGTGTATGTGAGTGTGCATGTATGTGTGTGTGTGTGTTTTTTGCCACAAGACCTATAAGATCACCATTTCTCCTTTGAGGCCAAATTTCCTGTTTCTCCACCTGAAAATGTTTTGCGTATTGCCCATATGATCTTTAAAACCATGTTTAGCTTGTGCCAACTGGGGATAGCATGTAACTAGCTATATTAGCTATCTGAAACTTAGAAAGGGTTTATACTGTAAGGGACAGAGTGTGCTCTAAAACTAACAGCAGGGGACTAAAAATTGGCTTTCACTACCTAAAACCACTTGTACAAATAAGTAAAAATAATTGGAGGCTTTATAATTATGTAAAGAATGAGAACTGATATGCAATCCTTAGATGACCCTTTCTTATATGTAAAGATGCTAGAACCAGGTAAACAAGGCATGTGGTTGAGTGGAGCATTACAACTATCTCTGGAAATAAAAGGTGTCAGTCAGAAACACAAGTTAGTTCTATTACTGGCTTCTATTGGGAGAGATGCTCTTCCATTCAGAACTGCACAGGCCATTGTTTAGCAGTTACCCTTATAGGGTCGACAGGCAGGTGAGTTTTACAGGTTTATTCTGCTCTATACCCTAAATGATCCTGTTTTGAGCATTCATTATATTACGCTATAAAAATGTTCTCTAAATGATGCTATTAATTTATGATATAATTGACATTTATTAGTATAATTATAAAATACATTTATACCTTAACCTACAATATATATAGGTTTAAAATGTATTTTTCTTGTTTTTTTATTGTATACTTCCACTTTAATTTGATTCCCCTGTTCTAGAAGACATACTTTAATTACTCATATTAAAAGGAACTATTGTGAAATTACATGAGCATATTTATGTAGTGTCACAGAACAGACATGTCCAGGGGTATAGAACATATGGTATCTGACTAGGCATCTTTAATACTTTATCATTAGAGATATTTGAAAGGAACATGGGAATCTGGAAGAGATTAGCTGAATATTAAAATGAATGAACACTTACACATACAGACATTGTGGTTATATAGCAGATTATAGTCAGAATTTAGTAAAAGTATAAATTACACATTTCAAGAGTTATACAGGTCATCATTTCAATATGCATAATAAAACTTATTCCAAATTGCATGCCTTTTTTATCAAATACATTTAAATGATCAAGAATCCTTTTTGTGTATGTGAATTGATATTAATAATGGATAAAATGTGCCTATCTTTATGCTAAAAAATCTTCCATGCATGCTTGGATGGCTGCATCAGTATGTTCTTCCATGTTTTTCTTATGTAATAAAATGGAATATCAATCTAGCACACCAAAGCCTGCTTGTAAAGTTCATAAAAATATTTTTAAAAAACTTTCTATAGAGGTAATATCTAACTCTATTGATAAATTTAATATTTTCTGTTTTGTGTATGGTTGCATATGCACTTACTTTTGTATTTATTATTTATTTTTGCACCACAGAGTAAGCAGTTTGTGGAGTGGGATAGTGGCTATGAGGACTCATACTGTAAAGAAACAATATGTTTTTCTATTAAGTTTTTCCTATTGCTTTTAGTACAAGCCTCAATTAGCAAGAGCCACATGCAAGGTATTTACCATCTTCCAGGTTCAGCAAGCTACAAAGAGAACATTCAGCATAGGATAACTTGTACTTCTATTTCTACCCCAAATCCTTTAGCATGCAAATAAAGCAAATGCACTCAATGGTCCTTACCTGCAGTGCACGACCATTGGCCCTGCATCAGGAGGGTTACAGGTTTTGACTCTTCGTAAGAAAGCTAGGAAAGGTGTGGGGTGCTCTGGAACACCATGATCAGGCCAGGCGGTGAACTGGAATTGTCTCACTTCCCTCTTCTCACTTGAACCATTCTGTGACACAGGAATACTGGCTCAGATGCTGCTTTCTAACCTTAGGTGGTAAGCATGAGTAACACTAAAATGTGCTGTCTCAATCTTTCTTCTTGGGTCATAGCCCTTGAAGACACACTACCTGGAGACCCAAGCCCTGAGCTATCCCTAAATAACCAGTATTTGCTCATATAGATAAGCTTACCATGTGAGAAGCACTCTGTCATCACGTTACAACCATCAGCAGTGCTCTAGTGTGTTTATAGGAAGAATTAGTTCTTCCATTTGGGGAATCTTCCTTTAGAGCACAGGCTTCATAGTTACTGATAAAACACTACTAGTCCAGGAGAAAAGGAGCTGGATGATAATTAAAATGATTTTATTCTTCTCTGTTGCCAGTGGGATCAGGAGTTAGGGATTTAGTTTCTTTAAACAATGGGAGGAACAGGGCAGGAGCACAAACACAAAGAACAAACCTTATAAAGTGCAAAGGTCCTGACACAGTATGTGGCTAGCTCCACAGTATCCAGCAACGTCACCTGGACCAGCCCATGAGTTTCAGTGCCTCTGCTGGGCCAATACTGGTCACACTTCACCTAAAGAAAGAAGTGACACATTCAGGCCAGATGCTCATCAACTCTTCTCTTAGCTTCTCTTTGAGTTGCTGCTGAAGGAAAACAGCTTTTCTGCATTTCCTTTTATGTTGATCTTTTTCTGACATGCATTCTTGTTATCCCCAAATATGTAAATTACTGCTCTGATGCCAATATAAACCACATTTCAAAAACTAGTAGGAATATTAAGCAGTAACAGATTCAATTTTCTGGAAGAAAAATAAGGTGCAGATTGTTGCAGAATAAAATAAGAAAAGAGATATTTGAAATTTTAGAGTATTTGGGGAAAACACACTTGTTATTGAGTAGACACTATGATTCACAACAGAAAAATTATATGGAGACATTTAAACTACATGGTTAGATAGCGCTCATCTATCAAGATTTTAAAGGCACACACTATTTCACAATGAACTCTCACAGTTCACAAATACACTTGTTTAAAGAAAACTAGAAATAATTTGAAAAATCCATCAAAGTGTAATACACAACATAATAAGCATTATTTAAAATATAAGATAAATGGTATTTGTATGCAAAGCAAATGAAATCTGTAGTATCTATGGGGACAATATATCTTCTATTTAAGTATGGTTTTCGAGGGTCATTATAGCAGTGTGATTTAAACAGTACAATTCATTTAAAATAAATGACCTACTACTTCCATGTGGAGTGGAACAAGCCATGTAAAAACTACTCAACCCAATTAGTTTAGATGTGACAAAGAATTATTCCAACTCTGCAGTAAGCCTCAGATTCACTGCATGTGTCCAATGTGCAATAAAAAGCACAATAAAAAATGACAGAGGCATTGTATTTTCCAGTGAGGTCATAGGTCATAAAATATTTACCCATTCTGCCACAGAGAAAAAAAAAGTGAAAGTGTTACTTCACTGTAACCAAATGAAATCCATCTCCGCAGGTGAAGGAACACTGGTACATATTAGAAGCACATTCTTTATTTGAAAAGGGAAGAACAGGGGCTATGGTTCCCGAACTACACAAAGGCAATAAGCATCATAGATGCTAGAAGATTTTAGTGAACAAATTATTAAATTTTTTATTATTTATTACTTGCTTTTCATCTTAATGATAAACTAGCAACATTCTGTAAATGACACTGTAGTTTGATTTGCATTGAGTCTGTGTCCTCTGTCACTCAGGCTGCTTCTGCATAAATACCCTAAAAAAAGTCCCTAAAAAAGGGACAGTTTTCATCCAGTAGATGATTTCATTGACAAGAGAAAGGAAGAAGACAATTTATTCTGTATTTACCTATGTAGGATTCAGAAGTTGAATTCTCAAGGTTGATTCCACTACCTTTCCCTAACTATAAGACCACACAAAATCACCTCAATGACTAAACAAAAAAGGGGTTCAAGCTCAGATTCAAAGTGTTATTAAAATACTTTATATGTTTTCTACATTCACAGAATAAAGTATTGTTTTTATTTATATCATAGGCTGCAACTCAAAGAAAAACATAAAAGAAAGTTCTCTAAGGACAAAACTGATGATCATGAATTATACACCTCCACATATTCTCTATTTCTTAAACCACATCATGCCTAAAAAATTTACCAAAATACTGGTTTAAAGGAACCACACTACTTAAGGAACAATAATTCATATGGAAAAAGCCCACAAAATTAAGACCAAAGATACTTTTAAAAGCCATGAAAAAGATGTCAAGTTGATGTCTTGCTGCGGTTGAGAGAATAACTTGGTAGGCTCATCCTGTGTGAGGTTCCCCAAGCTCAAATGTGCAATGGCAAAAATCCATTCTACTGCTGGCCCCTCTCACATACAGGGAGGCCTTCCCTCTGGACTCATTCTCCATGTGGTCAGAACAGATTTCATCTGTTTCACAGGGTGAAGAGCTGACATTTAGTGATAAATAATATTTTAAGGTTCTCATTTTTAATCATTTAACACACAAATATTTTCAGTTCTAATATCAGAGAATGGAACATAAGATTATGAGAAAAAAAAGGTGTTTCAGAGAGATTTACTATTTCTTGTTTATTTTAAAGATTTGGGGTACACCAGTAAGTTACTTTTTAAATTTTTTTAACTGAATCATGTTCTTCCCTTCCTGTTCTCTCCTTCAAACCCTCCCATACAGCCCTCCTTGCTCTCTTTTGAATTCAGGGCCCTTTTTTCATTTATTGTTGTTACATACATATATGTATATAAATATTTTTTCCTAAATATATAAATATACCTGCTCAATCAGTTACTTTTATGCATGTTATGGGGGCTGATCACCCAAAACCCAGATATAAATGTAGTTCTCATCCCTTAAAAGGGAAACTTCTCTTCACAACAGACGGAAACGGTTACAGAAAACAATAACTGAGATGCAGAGTTTCCAACCAGACCAATGGATATATCTACAACACAACGTTCAAACCTAAGGCTCAAGGATCATTCCAGATCAAGGGGTAGAAAGAGCACAAGAATCAGAGGATCAGAAAGTTCTCTGTGAGACTGTGTCTCCTAGCAAAGCCAGAAGCTTCATTCACAGTCTCACCAACTTAACAACCTAAATAAGAACTGAATAAAGACAGGAGCAGCAGGAAAGTTCAATCGAACCAGAAAAAAAAAACCCAAGGCCACAATCTTCCATAGAGAACTACAGGAAATTGGGAATGCTATCAGTGGGCACAGCCTTCCCCAGGGAAGAGCACACAGATGGGTTCATCATTCAGTTATTAATTTGAGATGTCTTATTTTATTTAATATAGGCATGTAGTGTTTTTTTCCTACTAAGGCTGCCTTCAGTGTGCTCCACAGATTTTAGTAGACTCTTTTCATTTTCATTTAATTCTAGGAACTTTTAAATTTCTTCAATGATTTCTTCCTTCACCAGTTATTCAGAGTATGTTTTTGTAGCTTCCATATTTTGTGTATTTGAAGTGGTCTGTGTAACTGCTTATACCTAGCTTTTTTCCTTGTGATCAGAGAGAATGAAGGATGTCATTTCAATATTTTATTTCTTGTTGAAATTTTCTGTGTCTTAATATGTAGTCTATTTCGAAGTGAGTTTATGAGCTGCTGAGAAGAATGTGCATACTTCTGTGGGTGGATTATTCTTAGATATCTATTAGGTTTATTTTATTCATGATGCCATTTTTTATCTCTAGAAATTTATAGGTTTAGATTCTTCCCCCAAACTAATGAATCTCTAAATTGTATAGGACCTACCAAAATTAAATTAAAATGAAACAAATAAAAAGATGCAAATATTCAGTGACAGAGGATTAATTAAAAATTCCCTCAACAACAAAAAACCAAACTCAACAAATAAACAAAACAAATTCCAATTCCAGATGCATTGAGTACAGAGGATACATGCATTCAGTGCGGAATGCTAGCAGGTCTCCAAAGAACTAATATCAATGCTCATCAAACTATTTACAAAATAGAATTAAAAAAAGAAACCTTTCCAAATTCCTTTACAACAGCAATGTCATCCTGGTAGTAAAGTCCAGCACAGACTCACCCCTGTTCTGGCTAGTTCTATGTCAACTTGCCACAAGCTAGAGGTATTTGAGGGGAGTCGCAATTGAGAAAATGTCTCCAGAACATTGGGTAATGGAAAGCCTAGAGGGCATTTTCCAAATTAGGGTTGCTATGGGAGGACCAAGCTCATCCTTGGGCTGGTGGTCCTGAGTGTCAAAAGAAAACAGGCAGGAAAGGAGGCCATGGCCTCTGACTCAGCCCCTGCTTTCCCTGACTAACCTCAGAGATGGACAGTGATGTCCAAATGTAAGCAAAATACCCCCCCCTCCCTAAGTTGTTTATGGCTATAGTGTTTCATTATAGCAAGAGTACCCTCACTAAGTTAAGCACCTCCAAAGAAAATATTCACTCTTGATAAAAGTCCTGGAGAAAACAGGATTGGAGAGGGCTCGTGTCACCACAATAAAGACAACAGATAGGAAACCAACAGCCACCAGAATCCTAAATGAAGAAAAATTCAAAATATTTCTACGAAAGTCAGAAACAAGACAGGGATGTTCCCTTTCACCCATTCCTGTTCAATATTTTAGCTAAGGTGCCTTGTACAACTGAATAGTTGAACGCAGAAGAAGGCAATCTGATCTATTGTACGAATCTACTTGGTCTGATAATAATAAAAGCCCAGAGTCAGATAATGGGGGAAAACTGAAAGATCAGAGAGACAGAGGAACAAGCCACAGCCACTTCCCACCTAGTCAGTTCCTCACCAATCCTCAGACTTGACTGTCTCATCCTCAGCCAAAAGAAAGGGGTGCAGGGGAAGGCTTCAACTCCGGCCTCCTCCTGCCTTACCCTTCTTTCTCAGCCCAGCTATCTCACTTCCTGGTTCAACTTTCCTAGTGCTAGGATTAAAAGCATGTTTCTCCAAGTGCTGGGAACATGGAATCTCAAGGGACAGAATTAAAGACGTGGGTCACCACTCCTGGCCCTTCATGGATAAATCTGTGGCTGGCTCTGTCCTCTGATTTTCAGGCAAACTTTATTAAATACGCAATATATCACCACACTGATCCTGCTCTCTCAACCCTGAAAAAACCTCAACAACAAATGGATCAAGAACTTCAACTTAAGACCTGATACCCTGACTATGATAGTGGATAGGGTAGGGAGTACACTGGAACTCATTGGCATATGACATAATTTCTGAACAGGACACTGATAGCACAGGCATTACAACCAAAAATTAATAAATGAGATTCCATAAAACTAAAAGATTATTATAGAAAATAGTTCCATTATCCAGGTAAAGAGACAGTCCACAAAATGGGGGAAATCTGTACCAGCTACTGGCAGATGTTAGTATTTAAAATGTACAAAGAATTCAAAAAATTAAAACCAAATTTGAAAACAGGACATGGATCTATCTAATCAGAGATATCTCAAAAGATGAAATGCAAATGGGTAAGAAATATTTTTTTTAAATGTTTAACATCCTTAGCTACCAGGAAAATTCAAATTAACTACCTTGAGACTTAATCTCGCCTTAATCAGAATGGCTATGATTTAAAAAAAAAAATACATCAAACAGTATAAATTCTGGCCTTGATGTCTGGAAAGGTAATACTTATTCACTACCAGTGGTTTTCAAACTGCCGTATAACTAGGAAATCAGTGTGATCCAGCTCTACCACTCTTGGCATATTTCCAAAGGACTCAGAATCCTCCTATAGGTAGCCACACTTCTCTGTTTTCAGTAGCCAGGAAATGGAAACAATCTAGATGTTCATCAACTGATGAATGGATAAAGAACATGGGGTATATTTACATAATCGACTATTACTCAGCTGTTAAGAAAAATGTAAATATAAAATCCACAGGTATGGGAGATCACCCCCTAAGTGAACATGGAGAAATTGCACAAGTGTTCAATGGGAAGCTTCCCTTACTGAGTAACACTGCTATCACTGGATGGTACTATACAGACTGATGGAGGAGAAAAGAAAGCATCAGTGTCACCCCACTTCAAGTGTTGTGAACTACAACAATGACATGCCTACAAAATCTGCCTACTGGTGTACAGTGGCATGAATATTAGGAAGTAACCAAGGTTTTTTGTTTTTGTTTTTTTTTCTGTTTTGTTTGTTTGTTTTTTTTTTTTTTTGAGTTGAGGTCTACTGCATGAGATAGGATCTATATACCTGACCCTGTTAATGAGGCAAACAATATGATAATATATATATCATGGACTCTGGGGGGAAAAACTATGAATATTATCCTGCCAAATGAACAGACTATAAAACAAATCCCAAGACCATATTGTTAAACTCATTGATTCATGCACAGCCCAACCCTCGGTGGAGTAGCTTCATTGTCATAGGTAGTAATGAACATGGAGACCCATAACTGGATAATGTGCAAGTAGCGAGAGATGCTATCATATTCCTCTCCTCATGGCTAGGGAATATATGGAGAAGAGGAGGTGGAAAAATTATGAGTCAGAAGTGGTCCAAAAACTCCAAAGACATGGTATTTTTATACATATGAAGGGGCTGATGGACAGAGGAACTCAGCCTTTAGCCTAATGCATAAAACCTTCAGAAGCTCAACCCAAAAAAACATCTCTGCATGGGAAGGGGGATAGGAACAAATACTTTCTGGCCAAGAAGTTATTTGACATTAATATTTGCTAAGAGATAAATAGTTTCCTCTAATCGAGTGACTGATATTTCAGAGGAGGCTTCAGGCTCATGTATACTTTTCAAACATGCATTACAGTCCATGGTTTGTGTGTGTGTGTGTGTGTGTGTGTGTGTGTGTGTGTGTGTGTGTGTGTGTTTAAAAGAAAGAAATAATATGAAGTTGAGTGGGTAGGGAGGTAGGGAAGGGCTATGATCAAAATATTAAAATATACTGTGTATAATTTCCCCAAAATAAGTACATTAAAACAAAACAAAACAAAACAGTTTCCTGCTAGTGTGGTGGTAGTAGAACATGCCTTTATTATCAGCACTCAGGGTGCAGAGGTAGAAAAATCTCAGTAAGTTTGAGGCCAGCCTAATCTAAAAAGTGAGTTTTATGCCAGATAAAGTTCAGCAGAGATCCTACCTCAATAGTCCTTCCCCTTCCCCCCAACTTATCAAAGTAATCATACAGCAGGCACAGTCACATACATATAATTGCAGGCTCTAGGAAATACTTAGAATCTTTACCCAATATAATATAGAATTTTAATCTTAGGAAACAAACAACAACAACAAAAAAAAAAAACCCCACGGGTAAATGGATTATTCTGAGTGTGATAACTCTAGACTCAGAAAGACAAACATGATATGCTTTCTCTCACTGTGGATGTCACCTTCAAACCTTAAAATTTGTATATTTTATTTGGAATATTCATAGAGTTGAGGATGTAAGGGACCAAGGCAGTAGGTGAGGGAGTGCTTTAAGCGGGGGGAGGGGGGCAGAAAATGCAGTGGTCTAAGGGGCTGAAGGAGAATACTGAAATAGAAAGGGTTAACTTGGGATAGAGAGGGGAAGGCAGGGTAAAGAAGGAAATATTGGAAGGGATAAATAACATTAACAGTCTCTCAAAAATCATATGGAAAAGTACTACTGTAAAAGTTCCCTGACACACATAGACATAGATAAAACTGAATTGCCATTTATTGGGGTGACACTGTTCCTACTAGTTGCCACAGGCTAAAAAATAAAACACCCATCTTTTAGATTTGTTGCCCAGTAAAGGTCCCTTTACATTACAAACTACTGCCAGTGCCATTGACTGTCCACCAGAATTTGTTGGTAAGATTGTTGATAACTATTGCTCAGGATACCTCATACTTGAATCATTGGGAAACCAGGCTATTACTCACCTGGGAGTTTCCTGCCCACTGGCTAGCTTTTATAGTAATAGAAGATGATATGCATGCTACTAGAGGAGAAAAGTAATCGTATTTCTTATCACACTGTGAATGCTGAGACCTACAATAACAGTAGTAGTAAAACATGGTCATAGGTGTAAGTAAGCTTTCATTTTCTGCTTGGATTTAAGTTCTGCTCCACAAGATGAAACCCATTCTATTGGGCCAAGAGCCTATTGGCTAGACAGGTCACAGTCCTTGGGATACAATGTAGTATTATTAGTCTGCTAAAAAAAACATAGTATTAAGCCAATTTTTAATGACATTATTGATTAATATATTGGAGAGTTTCTCTTTGCAGTAGATGGTGATTAATATAAAGACTCCTAACTCGTCAGAGTACAGAGAATAAGAGAGCCTTATTTAAATAAGAATCTAGAAATGCTCAGCCCTAAATTGGAAATCTGCAACCCTACCTCGTCATTTACACTATCTTAAAAGAAGTGGGTGGAAAGATTCTAATAGCAAGATGCAGAAGATGACAAGAAATATGGTCTTCTGGTAACAGCAAGCAGCTGCACATATTAATTCATAGTGGTTATGACAGCATGCACAAGACCAGTGGAGACTCAAGTTGAGCCAAGGCTTAGGGAGATAGGCAAAAAGTTCCATGGCTAGCCAGAGGGCTACTGTCAATGGGAGGGAGAGAAACCATATTTCCTAAAAGTGTAGCCAATGTTAAGTCAACCACACACCTTGGAATATATGGTCAGCACAAACTAGACTTGGTAGGTCTAAGAAAACAAGAGAACACAGACTAAGTGGAGAAGGGCTGGATCTGGTAGGACTGGAGCAAGATTAGTAAAAAAAATGATCAAAAGATACAGGACTCTCAAAGAACTAATGGAAATATGATTTCAATAAAGAAAAAAGATTTAAAATGTAATATGGAAGGGAACGGGTTTAGTGGAGGCCCATTAGAGATAAGCTACTTCCTCTAGCAAAAGAATGGTATTCATGTTCTCTATCTGGTATAGGGTAGAAACATGATGCTCTGAACTGTCCCGGTAGTTGTAAGATTAAATATCATACTACTTTTCCATCACTTTAATAGTTAATCAAATTGACCAACTCCTAACATAGATCTGACATCAACCAGAGGAAAGCTCATAAACCTGAAGACATACTAAAGGGATGGGTGAAATAATTTTCTTCTTAACGAGGAAATACACTCCAGAAGCCTCTCCCTTGATGTTGATTGCAGATCCTGCTTACATTTATGAGCTCAGAAAGTGTAACTATTTTTCTTCCTGTTTCTTCTGATCTTTGAAGATCAATCCAAATCCTCATTATGTTTGACTTGACTACACATTCACACTCTTTCTCTAATGACTTCTGCTGTTCTCTTTCGTGTAGCTGCTCACAGGGATCTCTGTTGTTCCCAATGCATTGTCTTGTGCTGCCTTTCCACCTCCCTCCACTAAGCAGCAGCTGAGACCTACAGCTTGCCTGAACTGCCACTGTTCTCTTAAACTCTCATAGAAATATCCTTGAATTTCAAAACAAGTATCATCTAAATGCATTCAAAACAAAACATGCTATTAGGCCTATGTGGTGGGCCTTGATACAATCAATGGACTGGTCCACCCTGCTCCAGTTCCTGGTCTCATCTATTCAGCTTGGCTTAGAAGTGGCACACTGGAGTACCCCATGGAAACATTATAAACAGGTATTTTGTGGCTTAGACTGGCTTATTTTTAAACTGTCCACCACTTTCTGAAAACAAAATCTGCTCTTTCAGTTTACTAAAGACTTACTAAATTTGGCACACCATCTGACGTCCACTTGTAACCAAATGGTTCCTTGCCAGATGTCGAGCATTCATACTCTGAAATGTGGGGTTTTTTTTTTTGTTTGTTTGTTTTGTTTGGATTTTTTGAGATGGAAATGCAAGGCAAAAGGTCCAGGAACCAAAGAAAGACTTAAAGTAGCCAGGTAGTAATGTTTAAGATACTGTAACTTGCCAAAAGTAACCATCAACCCATACTGAGCACTTGCAGCCATAGTGGCTATTTGAGTCAGGATTTTCTATTAGGAGTAGATAGAAGATAGACAACTTAAATCAGAGTCACTTTTGTATTCCACGTAATGATAGTACCTGAAATTTTAAAAAAAGTTTCAGATAAATATGAGGGTACATTTTTAATGGATACAAAAATTACATCCTGATCTGTTAACTTTTATAATACCTCTTTTGGTACTTTGTTAACACCAGACTGCTTAATATTTTGCTCAATGACTCTCTAAATGTTATTCATTGTATTCGACTATTACATTTGGCCATATATTGTCCCAAATTCTAAGGCTTGTGGACTTCCCCTTTTCACTTTATCTTTTGAGCTTAGTGGTGGTTAAGAGGCCATCATAAAGGTGAAGTGAGTAATGTTAAATCAGCAGACACCAGCACCTCTCACATTTACAATCATAAGCTAAATGCTATTCCCTGGATAATCCAAATTATATGACATAAATCAGGTTGCCAGTTCATGAAACACTCTAAAATTTTTCTGAAAACACTTATAAAGTTTTAAAAGTTGTTCTTTTGATGGATCTGCTAGCTATTGATGCAGAAGGCTTGCTCTGAACTTTGCCAATGACTTATATTCTTAAACATATAGTCACCACAGCTTAGGGTCAGGAACTTTGTTATAACCAAAAGGTAACTCAATGATACATAATACTACTTATATTTTAACATTTCCCACATGAGTTTCTGGGCCCATAGAGTACTGATCTCACCACTAGTCACTCCCAAGTAGCAAGTGGGTGCCCAAATAGCTTTATAGCCAATTTTGTCCCTGTTCTGGCCATATTCTATGAACCAAGCTACATTTAATATCACAATTATCAAGCTGTTCTACTAGCTGACTTTGTACTTCTATGTAAGAATACTTTCTGTAAGCCAGCCAACAGAGAAAGCACTACAAAGCTTTATATAAACTGCATGTTAACTGAGTGTCATCCATGATAGAACCATATTGACAGAAAACAGAAAATAACATATATGTACCTTAAATACTGGACACCAGGGAGACTACATTACAATGCATAAAATCTAAGAAGTCACCTAACCCGGTCTGGGAATACTTAGACATGAATAGGACGACACGAAGGTTTACACAGCCACTGGAACTAATTGTATGTTACCTTCTCCAGTGCATATTTTTACATGTATTGTCATGTTTCTAGACGGCTTTACACTGACTCTGGGCCTGAATCTGTAGGCTGGCATTGTAAGCAATGAAGATTACAGAGAAAGGAAGTATGAAATTTGGTAAGCTAACCAGTATCCAAAAACTGGTTGGATTCTTTCTCTTTCATCTGACACTAACATGAGAAAATCAAGAGTGTGGAACTTGCTAGATAATGCCCCAGACATCCCTTAGGTTGCCAACACAAGCATCACACCTTTTGTTGCTGGTGTCC
This sequence comes from Phyllotis vaccarum, assembly GCA_033318265.1. Classification (NCBI taxonomy): domain Eukaryota; kingdom Metazoa; phylum Chordata; class Mammalia; order Rodentia; family Cricetidae; genus Phyllotis; species Phyllotis vaccarum. Next base: position 101,268,524 of record JARWLC010000002.1, read on the forward strand.
CATTTACACTATCTATCCAGCACTTTCAAAACAATCCCATACATCATGGAGACTCCTGAGGCAATGTTTGTGCTGTTGTTCCCACGGTTGCTTAAGGAAACAGCAGTTTCTGCTGCCTTAGATAGGCAGGGTTTAGGCTACGGTTTGAGAAATTAAATGTTCAAGGCCTTTGGCGCTTCCAGTTCTATCTGGAAGAAGACACAGACCTGGCATTTGAAAAGCATTTGCTCTCCATTAAACTCGCTGAACCTTGACAACCAGAGAAGCCAAGAATTAGTCTGCCACTGGCCATGGCTAGGCTTTCCAAAGCCGTTAACGACAATGAAAACAATAACACTGCCATTTATAATCTTCAGTGTGATCCTGTCAGATTTTAACCCTGAAGAACTTCAGGCTTGAAAAATAAGCTGAAGGTTCGTTTTTCAAAAACGAAGAAAAAAATTGACCAGCATCTGGTTTTTTACTGCTTCTTCCTTGCAACTGTTTTTAAAGACATAAGACTAAATATGAACATGCCTCCATCTCATCCTGCTTCTTGAAGATGCTTACAGAAGTGACATTCAAGGACTAAAGGATAAGTGGTCACAAGGTTAGAACTAGTCTACTGACTAAATATCAAGTTTTGGTATTTCCATTCCTGAAATATTAACTCAGTGACGAATGAGTACCAGCTCGGTCTCCCACACCTTGATAACAACTGATCTCCATTCATTAGCACATACACACACAAAAAAACTTAGTGATAGGGGATTGCCCTATATTTCTGACTTAAGTAACAACTAAGATCATGCTACAGAAAACATTTTTCTGAACACAATGGGTGTTATCAATTGATTCTATATGTTATAAGGGAAAATGCAATATAGATATTTTAAAATACAATAAAATTCTTGACTTTTGGGATTTTATTTTAAAATTGAATAAATTAAGTAGAATTTCTAACATCTAGGACGTTCTTTCAAAAACTGACAATTTGAATTGTATCTAATTTGTCAGGTGTCAAAACTGCCCTCCCTACTCCAAACATTTACAGCATTAACCTTCACCACAACAGTTTTCTGTACCTCGGTCAATTCCTACTGTACAGCTTGACAGACAGCATCAATAGTAATAGCTTCAACTATTTGCAATGAACCAAGGCTGGCTGCTGAGACAAAGTAAAAGATAGATATCTTCTAAATCTCTTCTCAGATACTTCAGCCTCTAACACTCAGATGGCTTCCCAAGCATTTTCTCAGCAGGCTTCCACATCCCAGTCTTAACAACCTCAAGATGGTAGATAAAATAGAAGCCAGCTATCCAAAAGAACACAGATGAAGGGGGAAAAAATAGACAATTATCCAGTGGATAAAGGAGTTTCCTGAGCCAGGAAAGCACCTTAGCCAATCCTACCTTGGAGACTAATTCTTGAGGGGAGGCTGCCAACTGCGCACTCAGTCACCCACAAATAACACCCTTGGAGGGAAAATGCCAGCTGCGTATGTTTTACTGTAACAGTGCTTCACTTTTTCCAAAGATTTTCCTCCCTCCGTGTGGTTGCCCAGACCAATCCATGTGCGTATTGGCATATTATGAAACATGGAAACAATTAGAAACCACATTCTGGGGCAGGAAAATGACTTGCTACAGAATCAATGAACTATGCAGAACTTGAGAGGCCTTGGCAATTCCAATGGAAACTGAAATAAAACTCACAGTATCTTTTATCACAGCACATTCTACAGTGGTTTTAAATTGATCTGGGTATTTCAGGCAGCTATCATATTTTATTTTTAAAAACCCTAGATTTTCATCTTCTTTGTTTGTTCTTTACTTGTTCCAGTGAAACTCGTCAGAAACAGTCATTTTTCGGCTTTACTTTCAATGTGGGAACGGTTGTTTGTTTTGTCAGTTTCACAGAACCTGAAGAAGTAAGTGTCAATGGGAATGTTCTAGATCAGGTTGGCCTTCGGGCGTGTCTGCGGGATATTATCTTGATTACACTAACTGAGGTAGGAAGATCTACAGAGCTCCCTAGGGATGCAGGAGAACCTGAGGTGTGGAAGAACAGAAAAGTGACGTAAGTGAATATCTGCACTGCTTTCAGCTCTTGACTCTGGAAATAATGTAATAGGTGCTTCAAACTTGACTTTCAGATGATGATGAACTACAACCCGGAATTGTAAGCTAAAATAAACAGTTTTCACTAAGTTTCTCTAGAAAAATGAAGCTAAGATAACTACATGCACAAACAATGTAATTACCCTTATTGAAGTGGGGGATTCTTTCAAAGCTAACGATAACTGAGAGCACGGAGAGCTAATATACATGAAAAATCAAAGGACTTGAATTTTCAACTTGAACAACTTGTGTTCCAGACAGCATCACTCTTCTGCAAGGGCTGCTTTGGCTGTTCAGAGACTAAGAACTGTCAATTTCTTAGCTAAAGACCAATAAGACTTCTAACACAAATAACGGAGAATAGCTTTTTGTCTCAGGAGCAGGTCCTGACTCTGAAGGCCACAGTACTATTGGTAAACCAAAGGCTCCAATTTAAGGTGAACCAGACAGAGGAACAAAACAGGAAGCTGGAAAACTGATCAGTTCCAGTGAGAAAATATTATACAGAGTGAATGCTGAAACAAACAGCCATGTGGTCTCTATTATCTTTAGTGACAACTACCACTACATGCCACTGATGCCTGTACGGCTCATGGTTTTCATAGGGTATCATCTTGTGATGAAAGCAACAGGCAGAAAAGAATGTCCTCTGCCAATCTATTTGCAGAACAATTAACAAATTCCTTCTGTTAAGATCCAAATTCTGGAGTGCGTGTCCAGAGACGAAAGTCTATACAGAGGAAGTAGCAGTCTACATTCCATCTCTAGTTAAGGACAACCTAGAAATGAGCCACCAACTCTAGTGAATGGAAATTAACAAGTGTGCTGGCTCTAGAGGTTGCTCAGGCTTCATTATTAATTATAGAGACACAAACTAATTTCATTTGGCAACAAAACATAGTATTAAAAAGCCAGCTTTGAAGCAACAGTAGTAAAGGAAGCAACCCTCCAACTAAACTATAGCTGAGGCTTTCAATTGTATTTCATCCTGAAACTGTTTTCTGTGGCAAAGATAAGAGCTATACTGTTGGACCATTTGTATGCAATCCAAGTGAGATAGATTTGGAGGGTCCTAGTGCTAACTTCTGTGTACCTATTAGGAAAGACTGGAGTCAAGATAAAGACCAAGATATCTGACAACAGATACTATGTTCCTGATGACACCATCTCCTCATGCATAAGGGTATGATGTCTTCTCTTTCTTTTTAATTCCTGACATAAACGCTATAGCCAATAAGTATTCTTATTCACAAAGTGTTAATGAGGCAGGATAGAAGCATAAGAGAAAATTATGGAGACATGGGAAGGTAGAACACATGCTCATTCTTGAAACATGTTGAAGCCTGTCAACTGCTTACCATTAAGAATCTCAGAATATTGTGAAGGTTGCCAATATAGAGATATTATTTCTTTTAGATACAGATATTTGAAATTTGAATGTTAAACTGTAGTGAACCTGCCTAAGGTCAAACTAGGACCTTAGGTCTAATTGTGACCATTCTTCACAGCTCTAAGGCTGTAATTTTCTAAAAATCTTAATAGAAACTCCAAATTACAGTAAAAAATATATTAATCTCTGGCACAGTCCTTAAGGTCCATGGTTTTATCTTATCAGATCACAATCCTATCCCACAATCTGAGACACTGCTGGAAACATCTTATAATCTCAGTCACCAGAGAGCAGGGGAAAGAGTTAGTCAATCATTTGAGATGCAACCTAAAGGCCACTAAAATGGCATATATTGCCACTCAGGTGCTACTGGCCTTTGTGAAGTTCATACTCATACTTGAGTATGTCTTGCCTACCCCTGAGCACCTCTCTATAAATCCCAGTTATTAAATCTGTTAAAATTGTCTTTTAATAAACTACAAATGTATTTCACACTACTTCTTCTTGAAATTGTTTTCTTTGGTGAAGTAAAAACTGTGGCCTAGCAGGAGTGGAGGCCCTAAAGCACAAGTGAACTCAAGCTGCTGGTGGCAGTTCTGAACTGCGTGTCCTGCTACACCCCCACCCCACATACACACACATGCTCATACTTTTAAAATGAAATTGGCTGAAAATCACTGGAATCTTGGGCCTTCATCTAATAATGACAATGCAATGATCAGTCTAGAACGTAGCTAGCTCAATATTTGTTTTACATTGGCTGTTGAGAATAAAAGAAATATCTTGAGTTCTCAGGTCAAAAACAGAACCTACAATATTTCTAAAATATGGGGTATACGTCCCTGTAGCAACTAACCACCATTCATGACATTGTTTTTATAGTAAAATTCAACTCACACTCTTGTTTGAAAGACTGGAAATCCATTCCCTTTTCCCCTTGCTGCTGTCAATGAAAGAATAGCTGGGCAGGCAAAGGTGAAGACTGACAAACAGATGGGATCGTTTGAGCCGCCAGTGCTGTTAAATCTGCCTGGTGACTTGGTCCTTCTTCCAAAATGTGCTGCAAGGACCAACAAAGGGCTCTGGATGTGGGGGTGGGGAGATCCAAGCTCATCTGTCTTGACAGATTGATGATGACTGAGACTGCCCAGCTGCCTACTGGCTAATGCAGGTCATCGCAAGCTTGGGTGCATGCTGAACCACCACAGAATAAAAATCACAGGACAGCAATTTAATTGACCTCCTTAGGCCATTTAATAAAGTAGACCGCCAAACTTGCAAGAGCAAAGAGTAATTAATGAAGGGAGCAAACAAAGGTTCATTTAGTAACTTCCAAATAAGTTCCTCTGTCTGAAGGGGGAAGAAAGGTAGCCTGCAACAAAAAGATAAACTGCAGGTATTTAAGTCACAATGCCTTCTGCCAGGAACTGCTCATTACCATCAGATGTCGCAGTGGCAGTGGGGCCAGTTAACTTTATTATTAGAAGCAATTAGAAAGGAAAGGGGCAGAATTTCATTTGGTTATTTCAAAACAAGTTTCTGTGCATAGTTTAATGAAGGCCTGCAGTGTCAAGATAAAATGTGTGTTTTACTGAAAACAGCTTTTGCAAATGATTGCTTGTGACCAGCTGGTATCTCTAGGCAGAGCAAACCTGGTATGGGAGATTTACATGCATGCTGTAATAGAATAGTTCGGCTGTCTCAGCTTCACAGAAAATGTCATAGATGACGTGGCCTGATGAAGAACGGTGTGTATCATTGGGCCAGAATATTGGTCATCAATTCTTCTCTTTGACTTAATTTTCAGAATGACTTTCAGTAATTTTCTGAATTTACTCATAGGAAAAGAAAGTTCATAAAAGCAGTATTTTTTTAAAAAATGGGTTTTAATGAAATATTAGTACACTTAGTGGATTAGATATTGTTATTGTTTACTCATATATATCTAAGGATCATTCAGGTTGGAGCTATATAGGGGTTTGCTCACTGGATTTGCCTGTAAAACATAAAACAAATACTGTTTTCATGCCATAGATATTTCTACATTAGTTTATGTGAAATTGGGTATTTTCAAAGATCTCACTGTTTTTTAGGTTTGCTAAAGCAGCCCCATACTACACCACTTGACTTCCCAGTTTTAAGATAGCATTGTGGACTTCTATTATTTCCCTATATAAAATTTTCACCTTATAAATTATCTGGGCAGTCTTAAATTTTCATGTCATCTACAGAGCTAGACTAAGAAATACAGTTATATAGTAAACTTAGAAGGGCACATAAAGCATCTCATTTGTCTCTTACACGAGAAAGTGGGTTTTGGCTTTTACCTATGCTTGAAGGGAAACAAACAAACAAACAAACAAACAAAAACCCCAGAGTCCTTCTACCTGAGGTCTCAAAGTCAGCATGAATATCCTCCATGCTTCAGTGAGAGTATTCAGAGGCATATTTGTTAAATTTTCAAGGTTAAAACTTGATTTTCATCATCGACATATGGAAGTTTCTGATTCATTAGGGAATATAGCATACATAGTGTCTATGTGCTATGATCTAGATTTTGAAACCAACAGTATTTAATTAATGTGCTGTGGACTATAACATTGAACCCATATGATGACTGAAACTCATTTCCTAGACCTTAACAGACAATGGCTTATTATTAAAATCTCTTCATTTTGGAAAATCTAAATTAGTAATGTGCTCCACACATTTCTGTGTTTTCTCAGCCATGTTTTAAACTGAATCATTCTCTGGCTACCGTGAGTTAAACTGTGCTGATTTGAATAATTCAAGTATGACCCCTTTTCAAGAAATTTTAGAACTTATATGCAGAATATGAGAAAGAAAAAGGTGAAAATGTGGGAGGTACACATGGGTGAATCTCCATGGGCTTTCATTCATAGCTAAAATTCATTTTCTCTAACCAAAGTGATTATATCCCCAGACATCGCTTTCATTTTCTCTGTACCAACCATGACTATTCTAACACATGAGAATTTTCTTCTAAAAAAGGATTTAGAAGCTCTACTTTTGTTTGTTCTTTAGGGTACTCCTCGGTTAGCACTGGTATCAAACTCTGCATCCTGCATCAGCCTCCTGGGTGTTGTGATAGAGGGCATGAGATACCATAACCAGACTTTCCTCACAGAGTTTAAAAGTCCTTGAATTCTTTGGCGAGGATCTTCTAAACTCAGTGCCCTGAGTTTCCTCTAGGTAACCTTCATTGGCAAACATTTCTATAGGAATGGTGGATTTAGGGGTGGTGGTGGAGATAATGTCTTGATTTTTCATCTTGTTCACATTTGTGGACAAGACCTGGGCATTTGCACTTTTTTTCTAAGTTCTGTGTATGATAGTGACAGAATAGGTTGGGGCAGAATGTAATGCTTCTGGACTGAGTCGAGCCTAGCTAAACCCTGATGAAGGATGTGCAGAACTATATTGGGTGAGAGGATGTGTAGTTATTAGGGTGTTTGGCCTTGGGCAGCCAGAGGTCTAGATTTATCGACTTGTCGCCTTAGACATTTTAGTCATCCGCACTTGATCAGGCCTTCAGAAATGATTTAGATATTTATGTCAGCTGATAAGGTCGGAAGACATTTATCCAGAGTCCCGGGCTCCTGAAGGGGGAGTGGCCAGCCCCATTCAAGAGGCTACTGAGATCTTAAGGGCCCTGGTTTGTTCCTGACTGCTTGAGAGAATGGTTCAGCATCCATCATCCATCTCTCAAATGCCTGTATAAGCTGTTACCTACATCGTGAGTGTTGGTTTATATTCCAATAAATATTAATCTTGGAGAAGTTCACGCCTTCAAGGATGGGCAGAAGAGTTTTGAAAAATAGTTTACCTGGAGTTTTTGACATCCATTCCAATGACTAGTTGTCAAAAGTGCTACTTTAAAGAAAACATAGCTATGAACATATGGGAGGGGATTTTGAGGAAGTAGACACTCCTCCTTACCCTGGACCTTTCTTCTATGGGAGGGGATTTTAAGGAAGTAGACACTCATCCTTACCCTTGACCTTTCTTCTAGCTTTGTCATCATGACAACTGTGGCACTCCGTTGCTCCCATATCATTCTCCAAAAGTCTCCAAAGGTTTCAGGAAGAGAGCCCTGTGTTGCAATATAGGCATTTTGTTTCCTATATCCATCTATGTAGTTGGCATTCACATAGTCACTTCCTGGGATACCTGTAAAATAAGCAGTATTCATCAACCAGGTGGAAAAACTAGCTGGAGGTAACTGTGGCTTGAGCTTAACAGTATTGCCGCATTATTATTCCATATCCTGCTGTAGGAATACTAATATATTTTAGCATGGGTTTTAAACCAGATTAAGAATATATAGTACCAAAACATGATGTTAAACTATGCAACATTTAGGATATGTATCATTACATTATGTCCAAATCACAAAAAACCAAAAACAACCAAAAACAAAAACAAAAACCAACCAAGTAAAACAAAACAAAACCCCAGATGATTTTTTTTTTCCTCACGGGCTCTCTGACTGCCCACTTGTACTAGTAAGTAATAGTTTGTAAAGATCATCAAATAATCTGGCTACATTTTTTTTTCTTCTCATCTCATTCCATTTCCAGATTTAAAAACAAAATTAAAAATGCCTGAGTCTGAAGATGCAGTATGAGGAGGAATATCACCATAACAAATAATCAGTGGATTATACATCATATACATTCATTCAGTCATCCCAAGAATAGTATCAAACTCATTTCTGTTTTGATAATTCATTCAAAAAAGAAGAAACATCAAGTTACTCACATTGGTGAAGGAAGTCAAGTTCAAAAGAGGGCTGTCTCACTACAGAACCCCCAGGAATAGTATTTCTCATTTAAGACTCACAGGGTTGGAGCACATAACCACCCACTCCTTAGACTGTAACAAATGCCTCAAGACTGTATCATCTTCACTTTTGCCTTTTCTAGAATGTTCCACAACCAGCATAACAAACAACAAGGATAAAAAATAATCTCAAATACTGTACTCCTCAATTAAAATCTACAACTCTCTATACTTGTTGTCTCCTGAATAAGTGCCATTCTGGCCTTTTATGGCCCATCCTACTAAAACCTTATGTTAATAGGCGGAAAAAGGAAAAAACATGTTTTCCTGCGCTATAGACGCTGCCACCTGCTGAGTACTAGCCTCTTGGGATCCTCCAAGACCTTGGGCGTGCCCGGATGTGGGGGCAGGGTGTGAGAGAGTTAAGGTAATAGAGAGCTGGGACAAAAGGAGAGACACGAGGAGAGACAGGCTGGCAGAAGCTGGGGACAAGCATGGAGTAAGGTAGTAGAGTCGGTGTAAGTGGAAGGAGCAGAAGGAATCCAGCATGGCGGGAAGCAGAGGGGAAAAGCTAGGCGAGATGCATGGCAGGAGAGAAGCATGGCAAGGGGAGAAATAGGTCTAAGATATAAGATGTACTGAATAAAGCTCGGGTCTCTCAGTGTGTTGTGAGCCCCGAATGATGGAACCTAAACGACTCCTGAGTGCAGATTGTTTAATCTCGTCGCCCCCCGCCTGGGAAAGACTCGACCCCAAAAGAAACCGGATGCGGTATATACTTTTCTAATATCCTCTCATTCTGTTTAGCTCTTAATCTCTACTGGCCTGCTTCAATTGGTAGAAAATGTTTTCTTAAACCTATATTCTAGAATATACTCTTTGCCCTTCCCAGAAACAACCTCAGCCTATATCTGTCTTAGTTGCCAGGATTCAGGGCACATTTGATACGTCTTTATACTGGTACTCATTACAGGTAATACACAGAGTTTTTGCTGAACTTGCTTACTGCAGGTTTGACCACAATTCTCTATCTCTCTTATTCACCTTTGGCTATCTTCCTGCTTAAAAAGGATGTATAATTTGACCACTTCCAATATTGATTAAAGAGCAGAGATGTTCTTTACTGTGATTTTCTGACTTAAAGTCTAATTTCATGTTATTGTAATACACCAAAATAGAGAAAATCCCATTTGTGACTGATGATAGTGACTGAAGTGACCAAGAAAGCCAATGTTACTCTACAGAAAGAACTATCAGAACAAAGGGACGAGATTGGGAACTGAGGAATAAGAGCTACCTGAGAGCATCTGAAGAGCCTTAATTTATTGTGCAGAGACACAGCTTCAATTCTGAAAGATGTTAAGTATAAACAGAGGAATTGTGTCTCTGCTACAATGATACATTTTCAAATAATCAGAATCAAAGGGTAGTAGGTTTCCTAGAGAGGTAATGAGTTCCCTGTCTCTGGAATGAAAGAAATGTTTTACAGGGACATCAGTGTGCTATGGAAGGAAACTCCAGAACATATGCATGGTCCCTCCTGTCCCTGGGAAATATGTGCCCTGAAGTTGTAGGAATATATTTTTTCTTCATATTGGAACATGTGCTCCCAAACTAAACTGTTACATTTCCCTGATTGCCAGTTGCAATTACTTTGACTGCCTTTTTCATTCCAGTTGTATAACCGATCCTCCCGAGAATAACAATGAAACTGAGATGGAAGTCACTTCACCCTGAGATGAACACATGGATATAGGATACAGCCACCATTAAGCGGAAAGTCTTTTGAGCAGGAACTGAAACACACAGTTGGTTTGAACATTATTCATCCATTTCAGCTACTCAAGGAACAGTTTGAGTTCTGGCAGCTCATGATCGATAAAAGACTAATCCTACCCCAATATTAAATTCCTATAGATATAAAGGATAGCCTAAGTACAACCCTCAGATGACAGCCAAATGTGTGTAGACAATTTTAGACAGCCATTATGAAATGAATTAATTTAAAAAAAAATAATAAAATTTGGGGGAGACAGATTTTTAATGAATAATGACTGCATTTCAAAGAGATAAAATAAAACATTTCCCCCTGAAGACCATCAAGTGGTTGAGATCAACACCAACTGCTTTATACATTTATAACTCCATGTTTTGAAAAAAAAAAAAGAAAACCGAAAATCAAGTAACGTAATATTGGTAAATGCTGATTATCAGGCTACTAGGTCCACCCTAAAAATAATGCTGAGGCTTTTCTTCCATTTTGGCACTGTCTGTGAAGAGGTAATCACCATAATGAACACCTATTTCTATCCTGATCCTTTATCTCCACTAGTAGAGTGCTGGTTCAGGCCCAGTTTGTCAGCCCTGCAGTATGGAGATGTAAGAGATGCTGTTCCAGGAGATCTGGCATCTACCAAGTCTTATATCCAACACCCTTGCATGAGCTGTGCACAGGACGGGAAAAAACTGCAGCAAGTTGATGCCTTGCCTTTTAAAAAATCCTATCCCCACTATAATACAACATTTAACATGAGGCAGTTTCAAGTACTGAGACACTGGTTTTCAGTGTGACAAATTCAGAAATGTTTTCCAACCAATTCTGGGAAAATATGCACTCTGATGGCTTTCTGAATTTTGGGTGCTATGAAGCACCTTCTCAGAAACTATTGATTAGGAAGTGTCTGCTAGGAGACTGGATCTATGAAATTTGTTCACACATCAAGTGGTTATCTTATACAAAGAATAAATACTAGTTTCTTTAATTTTTAATGCCTTATTCAGAAAATAGCTTGCATGTACTATAGTAATACTCATCATAGTGCATTACAAAGCCAAGTTTAAGGATAAAATGAATTGCTCTGGATGCCCTGGGTAAATCTAACTTAAAATGCAGTGATGAAAGAAGAGAGAATTATGACAAATTAGATTGCATCATTGTTTATTTGCTTGGAGTCAGGAAGAACTCTCTCAATTGTTTAAAGTTAGTGTTGGCTTGGGTGATTCTATTTTTGCATTCCATTCGGTTATGGTATAGGAAGGAGTCATTAAAATGGCAAGAATGTAACCCAGAGTTCTTTGCCTTGTGCTAATCTCTGGAAAAATTCGTAGGACAGATTGGTCCTGCTATAGCAACTGTGTCTTGCATTTTTGAGATGGGGTATCACTATGTAGCTATCGCTGACCTTGAATTCACAGAGATCCATAGTTCCTATGCAGGGATTCAAGGTGTGCCTCACCACCACAGTACAATTGGCTCTTTTTAATATTACTGTTCATAAGCAGCTTAAACCAATGGTTTGTATTTTTTCAATTGCTTTAGTCCATTTATAAAATAAATATAATTTTAGGATTTCTTCTCTATTGATCCATGCATGTGCCTTAAGTAGCAATAATTGTATAAACAGTTTCAATATCAAAACGATTATTCCATTCTGGTCAGATGAGTGAAAACCCAAAGCCTAGATCCCAGCGGTACAGTATGTTTACATAATCCAATCCTGTGTTAAACTGGATCTCATCAATCAGTGGATTTCTTCTAGTGGCACATTGGTGCCTCAGTCCATTATACCTAGAGCTGTAAACCCAAGCCTTTAAAACAGGGACAGAGGGCTAAAGAGATAGCTCAGCAGTTTGGTTAAGAGCTGGCTACTCTCCCAGAGGAACTGGTTCAATAACCTGTACCACACAGAAACTCAAAACTATCTGTAACTCTGTTCTAGGAAACTCCCACCTCTCTACTGTGTACCCTCATAGGATGCCAGGCACTTATGTGGTACACAGACTAACATACAGGTACAACACCCACATATATAAAACAATAGTAATTAGGATACAGGGCCAGACAACAACAAAACCCATTCAATTTACTGTGGGTCATAATTTTCTGATCAGAAGACCATTTGACTTGAAAATATTTATGCATGTTTAAAAAGTGTTCATAATTATGGTCAGTAAGAGCCTTTCGTCATTGAAGTTGTATGAAAAAAAACAGTAAATGAATAATTTTATCAATACAGAAATAAGTAACCATAAGAGGAATGTTCACAGTTTTGAATCACATCACGAAAGAGAAATTCTATGTGTAATTTAGAATCTTGGCACTTGCTAAGAACTTAGGAAAGTTGATAAGGAACCGTTCCCTAACCATTCACCCTATCTAGATCCTTGGCAGTTTATCTGCTAAACCAAGGTGTGCTGGACAAATTGATTTTTGCAGGTCCTTCTGAGCTCTAAAATATGATATCTCTATGGCATCCTTAACTTTCCTGAATTCATCCATTTCTGAAAGGTATTTTAAGATAGACATAATCGGTTAGTCCTTTAGATTTGGTAGTGATACACTCTCATGCTCCTGCAAGCTGACTCCCACTGATCCTACCTCTAGCCTGCTAAAATTAGACTTAGTTGGTGGGGCTGATACTTCACTGCTCGACTGGAAGCCACTAGAGTAAAAACGAAACAATGTGAAGAAAAACAACCTGGTAAGGGCTAGCAGGTGTCTGCTCTCAAGAAGGAAGCAGTTCTCTGAGTGAGCAGATGAGAGTAAGCAGCAGCCAAGGATGGGAGGTGGTGTCCCTCCTGACCAAGGCAGACAAACTGTTCTGGCAGAGGAGGAACAATAGGGCTAGAAGAGATCTCAATGTTCTACTCATAGAGGAACCTCAAAACTTAGAACACTCAGCCCTTCACATTCTACAAATGTTTAATAAGTAAAGTGTACTATACTTCAGCAAACAAATTCATTCCATTTTTTAAGACAGAAGAACTTTGAAAGTAATGTTACTTAAGGACATTATTATGATACTTATTATTAAAAAAAAAAAAAAAAATCATGTCCATTCTTTCCTCCATTACATATGAAACTAAACTAAAATTCCCAAACACTGAATTGGTGGTTAAGTCCTCAAATGAAATTTAAATAAGACAGAATACACAAAGTTTACTTTGCTGTTTATAACTCTGTTTATTGTTGTAACAATAAACACTAAGTTACAAGTAAACTGATTTAACTTCTGAGGATGCAGTGTTCTTTTCTCTCTCTTGAGCCATGATACTATTCCTAGCTACGTCAGAGTTACTAAAATGGATTTTCCTTGCAACACACAAGAGAAACAAGACTTTTCCAAAGACACAGTCACTGGATTTCTAGATGTAGCTGTGATCTGAATTATTCTAATTTTTGCAGAATTCACACTTGGTTTTCAAAAGCATTTTCCCCCCGTGTGGTCACTGCAGCTCATCACCTCACAGCTGATGGGAGAATGAGGAACATGAGAAGTACCTGATAGCCAGAGTCTCCACCGTCTTGTGTCCTCCTCTACCTCCGGACTACTGGGAAAGGGGGGCTTTGAAAATGGTCCCAGAAAAGGAGCTAGAGAGCCTAGTTGACTTTAAATACTGAGCAAGAACAACCACACAGCTTGTAAAGACTATTAGTACCCGTGCTAGGAAAAACTCATTCCTTGTTAGGAAGCATTTTGCCTCTGTGTATGTGGGGGGAGGACAAGCCTCATGTCATTGCAGTGTACAGTCTTTCCGTAATGGCTCATATTAATAAGGAGGCAATTATTCAAAAGCTTCATTTGGTAATGAGAAATAATCAAAACCTACCATGGGGTAGCCTGTAGGAGTCATGTGTATTAAAAAAAAAAAAAAAAAAAAAACCTCTGGTCATCAGTTTTCACCAATAATATATGAATATTATTGTTATAACATTGTCAGACCAACACTGTGAAATAGTGAGTATGCATGTGAGTGAAATTGAAGTATGCATGTGAGACGTCTAAGATGCCAATGAATATGATTATGATGCAATAAGTAAACAATATAAGCCTATTTCATTTACCTACCGATGAAAACTAATTCCAACTCTAGATTCCCCTTTCAAATTCTATACTAAAAATAGTTAATAGAGAAATAAAAATATTTTAGTAACTTCTCAGAAATTTCTTATTTCTTATGCCTCAATACTAACATCAGAAACATCATAGGAGACACAGCTCCCTATATTCTCAGAATACTGAAGTGTGGATTCATTAACATATTGTTTCCATATATAGTAAAAATAATAAACATTCCTTAATGAAAAAAGACACTGTATACAGAAAGCAGACATATTCAAGGTTTTATTACTCAATATTTGATTGACTTCCTGAGGAAAAATGTAAAGAAAGCAAATAGACACCACTAGCAACCATCACTGAAAAATGCATTTTCTCTTCTCCGTGTTATCAGTTGAAACAGGAGCTAGGTGATAACACATCTCTACACTGCTTGCTCAGCCCCATGTAGAGGAAAGTTGCCATCCAAATAGTTGTCATAGATAGTTTAATAAGCCTGAAATTGTGAAATTGTTCCAGGTTTCTAAAGCTAAAAATTCATCTTGCTTGCTACTTGGGATGAATTAGACTATGTCTCTTACTGCCTCTTAAAATAAAAAAAAATTGCATTATGCATTTAAAAGATAAATAAGGAAAGGATTAAACTGTGTCATTACTGTACATAATAAACTTGAAAAGTGAAAGCCTGGAAGTGCCACAGGAACTATGCTGTCGGCCTTCATCAATGACTGATGTTGTGGATACTATAAGATGAATAGCTCAGTTCAAAAAATAATTGGACAGAACTAAAAAAAAAAAGTGGGTTTCCAGATGAGATATCATCTAATAATATTGCTCTGTTTTAATCTACTTTTTAATAAGCATGTGCATATGTACCCTATGACATTTAGGAGCTTCAGAGTCTCTGTATCTGAAGCTAACAGGCAGACAGTTGTGAGCCCATCTACATGGGTGCTGGGAACCAAATTCAGGTCCTCTGCAAGAGCAGTACATACTCTTAACTATGGATCCATCCCTCTAGCTTTTTCTATTATTTTTGTAAATAGAATTTAAGAGCTGAGTAATCCCTACACAAGGTACCAGAGATTATTCCCCAGTAAAGAAAGAACCAGAAAACAGGGAAACAATGTTTATTAAGTTGATATCAGAAAGAACATGTGTAACCTTCAAAGGTAGTCTTTTGTAGAAAAAAAAAATGCTTTTAATTATTTGATATCTGAGTATCATTTATTCAGATTCACTACAATTAAAATTCTTTTAGAAAATGTTGGAGGTGTGTTAATTTACTTTCCTGTTTTTTAAAAAATATTTTCAAGGAAACCCAACCCTATCCCCTTGGGGCTCAACCTCCAGGTTCAGACTCAGCCCCTAGCCCCAGTTCTTCCTCACTGCCTCCCTTCTGTAAATCTTCCTAGGAGATCCCTATTCATTTAAGGCTCTAGCCAACCTGATTAACTGCTCTCTACTAGGGAGCCACAGTCACTGCCACACTTGGCTAAGAGCCACATAGGCTACAGGAGCTCTCCTTCCCTTCCTGTTGAGGCAGCTCACTTTAGCCCCCTCTCCCTGTCTGTCTTCATTACTTTATGACCAGATTTGATACCACCCACAGCATTTTCTTTTTCTTCTTGTTTTTGAGACAGAGGAACAACATGAAGTTTGGTGGGGATGCACTGGGTAGCCTTTGGGAAGTGATGAATATGACAAAAACTAAAGGGCAAGAAAAATTAAAAATATGTGCAATAATAAATAAAATAAGAATCTTGTCAGTTTTACTTATTGAATATGCATTCATTTTCTATGTAAGGCCTGAATACAACGAACCAAAACAAAAAGGAGAAGACGCTATTTCACAGAAGGAACGTGATATGAAATTGGCAAACAGTCTTACTTCTGTGGACAGTAGTCTTCAGTGACTGGTACAGGATTAACTTGGTACAAAATTAAATGTAGAAGCAAGGCCTTACCAGGACTGGAGCAGTTCATCTCAGAGTGGTGAGTGGAAAATCAATATTACAGAAAACTACCTCTGGTTTCTGATTTTCATCAACTGTTTTGAGTTAGATTTATCTCAGAAGTGGTGACTTTGTGAGCTGTTCACTCACTTTAGAGCTATTAAGTTCCCATCTCACAAATAATCACATTGTTGTCACCATCGTCTGTCATCTGTATTATCTGTACTAAGAGTTTAGCTGTTTCTGTTATGCAAATCTAAAACCAGATGATATATTCTGAATTTCCATTTAAAGGAAACATTCTTCCCCTCCTTGAAATATGTAATTTTATTATAGGTCTGGTTTTCATTTATCAAATGCTAATATTTTCTTTTGCTTTATAAACAACTCTAAATACATGTAGCTTTCTCATTTGGATATTGTTGACTTTTTCATAGATCATATAAAAGAAAATTCGGAGGAATAAAACTTGTGTCTAATAGTTCTAAAACATATAGCAGTAATGATAGTAGTGTTCAATGTTTATTGGGCATTTTCTTGGTGCCAAGCACTCTAAAGGTTTTAACTGCACTAATTTACTTATACTTCTACTGATTCTATGAAGTATGTACCAGCAATCAAATCACTATATTGTCAAGGAAACTAAGGTACAGTGACTTCTCTGACTGAGCTCCTCAAAACCAAGAAAAGTCTAGGCTGCATTAGTAAGAAAGATGTTTTGAGCTGTACTTTGTGGCTAGTTAATGAAGGTACTTGTAAAAGGAAGTGATTCTCAACATTTGTTTTAAAACTTTAAATATATGCTCCTCTGATAAAAAAATTGAAGCAAATTGCCATGGTCTGAATGAGTATTCTCAGTCCCTGCCAAGTTACATTCTGAAACATAATAGCCTGATATTGATAGGTGGGGCCCTCAGGAAGTGATTAATCATGGGGCAGAGTCTTCCAAGAAGGGATTAGGGTCTTTGTAAAAGAGCTTGAAGGCTAGGTTTACCAGTCCTTTTCCAAAGCTCCCACCACTGAGGAAACATCCCTGCAGCCCAGAAGTGGTGACATTGTTTGGACATGACTCAACAGACACTGAACTTGATGGCAACTTTATCTTGGCAGCTTTCAAATTCTAGAAATGCACATATATTGTTCATATATTATTCATTCATGGTAAGTTATTGTCACAGCATAAATAGATTTAGATACATGTTTTAATAAACATTAAAAATATTAAAAGTCGGTTTCATAAGCACTAGTGTTGAAGAACATTCATAAGTATGTCACATCTGAAACCTCTTAGATCTGCTTTATAAGCGCTATTCATATGCCAGTGATGCAGTTTCTCACATATTCTTTGCTTTCAAAGGAGATAATATAGTAATGTCCAACATTTAATATTCAATTGCCTACTCTGTATCTTTTGACCTCACAATTTAGATGATCTTCGAATTTTAGAAATAATGGGGCAGAAGGGGGGAGGGTTAAAAAAAAAAAACCTTGTTTTCTGAAGAGACAGAACCAAATACATTATGTCAGGATTTCAAAATGGGAACACGAACTTGCAAGGACTTGGATGCCCAGAAACTCGCTCAATTGAGTGTGGAAATATACTATGTGGGCATTCTTTGTTTCAGGTAGACTTAATGTGCACATCAAATCAGCAAGGGACACTGAAGATCAGAGGACAGAATCACCCTTAGCAAGCTGTGAAGGTCAGGAAATGGTGACCCACACTCTTAATCCCATTACTAGAGAAACAGAGATCTAGATGGATCTCTGTATGTTAAGGCCTATCAGGCAAGCAGTGATGGCTTCACACCATTAGTCCCAGCACTTAGGAGGCAGAGGCAGAAGGATCTCTGTGAGTTTAGGGCCAGCCTGGTCTACAGAGCAAGTAGCAGGACTGTTACAGAGAAAATCCTTTCTCACAAAAACAAACAAAAACCAAAACAAAACAAAACCCAGAAATGTTGGAGAGATGGTTCTGTCCTCTGATATTCCAGGATAACTTTATTAAATATACAATGTCTCACCACAAATGCTAGGGAGAAGAGCAGCTTCAAGTCTGTCGGGCATGAAATTAGCATTTTGGCTTTTCCACTTCTCAATTTAATAATAAAAAGTTATTATCTTTTGAAACCTGTATTTTGTGTACATAGGCATTTATGAGTATTAGTATGATGTCCTTGCATTTGTTAGTGTGAGGAGAAACAGCAGAGGTATGCATGTGTCACTGTGTACATGGAGGACAGCCTCAGCTATCAGTCTTTACCTTCTACCTTGTTTGGGGCAGAGGCTGCTCTTTGACAGCACACTGCATACAGCAGCTCACAGAGCTAGACAGCTCCTGTCTCTGCCTGCTGCCTTGCCCTGTGTGCTCTGATATTAGAGACATGAACTGATAAGCCTGGTTTTAAGTTGGTTGTGGGGATTAAAACTCAAATCCTCATGGTTGTGTGACAAGCACATTACCCACTGAGCTGGCTTCCAGCCCAATATTTGTATTTTTAATGTTTCCATTTTATCTTCTGGAAATCAGATAATAACTAGCTTTTCAGTATTATTTGAACTGTATAGATAATAAGGCTAAAATCAGTGACACGGTTTCTACTATATAAGGAGCACTTAGACAGTCAGGCCTACTCGAAGTTCTAATTGTTTTTGCACCCAAAGTAGCATTTTAATATTGTCTTATATTCAGCCTTGGATAGAAGGGTTTTTTTTCTCTCTTTTTAAAAGTCTTTGCCAATATGGCTCTCTTAAAGTAAAGCGTTATCTATAATACTTCTGGTGAAAAGTTAATGTTAGTAAGGATGAATTATGTTCCAGAACAGAAACTTGTTTTACCTAGGACAGTAATGAACAATTCTTGCTAACTATAAGAAACTGTAAATAGGAACATGCCATAAACTGTTATTCCTGGGTTTTATAAAAAACTAAAGATACATTAAAATGCATTCAAGCAAAGATTCCCTATAGAATCAGTGAGGTACTGATGCACTTGGCTTCTATAAGGCTATGACTGATATATTTGGACCAATGAGGATTTCTGATGCCGGGCCACAGTTTCAGGTTTCTTACAGCATAACCTGAGATATACACTTTGAAATACAGTGCTTGAGTTAGCCCTAAGCCTAGTGTCAAATAATAAAAAGGATTTGGGGGAAAAAAAATAAAGCTAGGCTTTAGGAGTTATACTTTCTCCATAGAAAAGTACTGTTGGTGACCTAGGAGAAATGGGCAGAGCTGGGGTCTGTAGGGTGGGGAGGGCTAGCCTCTGCCTGTTCAGTTTTCTTCTAACTACTGCATAGTAGTAAATATCAAGTGAGATATTTATAATAGCATTTCATTAGTCTGTAAGGTGCAGTAAACCTAATAACTGCTGCCAAGAACTACTTGGATCTCAGGAGCTAGCAATGAGTGAGGCTGTGAGAAAACTGACCTCAGAGGAGTCAAAGTTACCTAGATAATGGGATCACTAATACTTCAAAGGCAGGTTCCTTATTTTTCATCTCACTGTCTCTCTGGTTTAATGAAAGTATAGCTTCTGATCATTTCACAAAGTGTATAAGAATAACAGATTATACTATGGTTATATGCACATAAGAATGAGCTTCAGTCAGGCAGGCAGCTGGTCACACTGCATCCACAGCCAAGAAACAAAACAGCTATGCAGTGGTGGTGCACACCTTTAATTCCAGCACCCAGGAGGCAGAGGCAGGAGGATCTCAGGCCAGCCTAATCTACAGACCTAGTTCCAGGACAGCCAAGGCTACACAAAGAGCCCTGTCTCCAAAAACCAAAACTAAAGAGTACTTAAGTCATTAAACTAGTTCCTGTTACATCCCTTGTCCAGGAACCACAATTTTCATACCGACTCCTTCAGTGGAGCTTAGTAACAGGACTTGTCAAAAATTCACCTGCATTTCTCTACCTATTTTGCCTGGCTGTGCAACAGCTAACAACCTTCTGTGTTTTGACTCTCGGAAATTGTTCTGGGTTTCTTCTGCAGGGTGCGATCTGGAGATGTCAGGAACATCACCATTTGTAAGCCACTTAGGAAGCAGGCTAGAGCTACACAGGAGCCCTGATCACTTTTAGACTTTACACTTTCCACAATCTCAGTGGAGGAAGAATGAATGTTCACACTGTTAAACAAGTTAAAGACAATGTAAGTTACTACATCCATTTCTGTTTCTTTTCTAAAGTCTATCAGATATTTTGCAAAGTAATATGAAAAGCATAGCTACACTACCAGGGAAAGAATTACAAAGCTGTCATAATTAAAACCCTAAACCACAGTCATATCAGTTAGCCAAAATAGACAGAGCACATTAATTTTATAAACAGGGTTAATGTCAGTTCCAATTTTCATTTGGCCCAGTGTTGTCCAAGCTACCTGGCAAGGAACCCCAGTTAGTGGCTGGCTAAGCAGTTCCATGCACAACATTCTCCCCTCCAAGACTGATACAGAATGAATGACAATGACCTGGAGCACTTGCAGGTTAGGAGGACTTGGACTAAGATAAAATGATGTTCCTGGCTATAATCTAGATTAAATCTCTCCATTTAGCCCATAAATTTCAATTAAATTCTTCTAACCTTTTGCATAACAGAACATTGGGAGACTTTAGTTTCTAGGTCAGCTCTAGATTTAGGGTGTATCTGTGGGCACAGTGTTATAAAAAGACAGGTTTTAGTCTGAGTCAAGTGCCTCTGCTTTTTCACTGAAAAATGACCTAAGAATAAAATGGACCTAAGTTTCCAAATGTCATAGTAAACTCCCCAAAGTCCCCCTGTCCCCATCTCAACAACCCTTCTCGAAAGATGTGAAAAATAATAGGGTAAAAAAAAATATATGGCAAAGCATCAAAGACACAGGGATTTGGTACTGAGGAAAGCAAAAGCTGCAGGCAGCTCTCTAGAGTTTCTTGTTTATTTATTTACTTACTTCCATATTTACTTGACCAATTAAAGAGAGATTTAGTTCCTCAATCTGTGATTTAGTCCCTTTCCTAATTTACTGTGATACTGAATGTATAGATAAGAAACTATCTGTTTCTTTTACATTTTACAATGTACTTGAAGAGCTAAAATGTAAAGCCTATCTTTAGCCATTAAAAAAATACCAGCTTGAATTTCTCAACAAGATTTTGAAAGAAGCAGTTACCAATGTGACCTAATCCTGCCTTAACTGGCACTGGTGATTTTTGATAACATTAATCAGTATTTTCTGGATGAAAGAGACCAACATCTGAACACTAGTGTACCTGGCCACTAGTAAGAGATACTACAATACTTTCCAACATCAAAACCACCGTGATAGAATTAATTATACAGTCCATTGATACCACATAAGGCCAATTTGGGCCAAAAGCAGGTTGCAGGTACGTGCTTAGGCAAATAATAGTAATTAAAAAGGTTCTTAAACTCCCACTCTGAGAATTAATATATTGCTACCTTTTAGCTTACAAAGAGTGCTTTAACATCTTAAATTTATATTTGATTTGTGTTTTTGCACATCCAGGCATGTGCTATAGTGTTGTGGAGGTCAGCAGTCAACTTGATTCCTTCTGTTACACGGATCCTGGGAACTCAGGTCCTTGAAAAGTATCTTTGCCTGCTAACTGTCTAAAACCAAATAGCTCTCAAGCTAAGAGATATGAGATAAGGTGGTTACTACCATAATTTTTAAAAGCAGAAAAGGATACACACACACACACACACACACACACATACACATCACTGTAGATGAGACTGTTTGCACTGTGAATTCCTGAAAGGATTAATCAGAAGCCAGTACTATTCAATGATTTCTAAAGCAACTGCAAGAGATTAAACAGAGAGCCTTTAAGCCTGAAGAGTCACTGGTGACAAATGTGGTATGTGATAGGTGGTAGCTCAAGTTGCCTCTTAGACATGTGAAAAGAATTAGGTGGCATGAAAAAATATTTTCTAAGGGCTTTCAATCTAATGATTTTATATAGGCTAAAGGACCACTGAAGTTCTGATGGTCAGGAATGAACTCCCAGATGTTTTAGTATTGCGCATTCAGGGATTGATTATGGAAAGAAGGGGTGTAGAAACCACCCTCCTGGGTCTGCAGAGGAGCAACCCTCTTTATCCCCTCTGGAATGCCCTTCTGACTGTAAGTGTGAGAGACAGATTAGGAAGCAGATCACAGATTCCATACCACGCTTATTTCCAAGGTGCTTAGTTTTTGTTAATCACCACATCCTTGACTCAAAAGTTTGCCCTGTCTTCAGTAAGTATATGGAATTACAGACTTCCTTTTTTCTTACTTTTTAAATAAATAACTTGTATACAGACCCCTTCTGAAAGTCACCAGTTCACTCATAACTATCAACAATAATAGATAAGCTGAGCACTGCTTCCCACATAAGAACATCAGTAAATCATCAGGTCTTCAGAGAGGGATGCTTCTGTGATGCCAGCAATGATAACATGTTCCTGTGTTTCATTTTTATAAAAAAAAAAAGGTGCTAATAAGTGGTGCCCAGGTTTGAGCTACATGTTTCCAAAGATGGCAACAACCCAGGCAATACTACGTTCCCATGCAATTTTAAACCCTAGAAAACAACAATTTGAATAATATATGCATTTTCTTACCTTCTATTGCTGATAAGAGAACCCTAGAGTGATCATATGCAATGACATTTGCATATCTGTTCTTTGGTTTGTTTACTTCCAAGTTTGAGTGTTCCCATGTGAACTGCTGGCCAGGGTCAATTGACTGTAAAAGAAAACCAGTTCACACAAAGTCAATACTGAAAAACAGAATTAAGACATTTACTACAAGGAAGAGACTTGATTTAAAATGAAATTCTGAACCACACTTCATGAGCATGATTTTAGCTGTGAAGCTGAATACTAACATAACCTACATACCATGTACTAACCAATATTATAAGGGACATTAACAATTACCAATACTGATGCAAACGTAAAGAATCAATACAGAAGCACTGTCAATATTAGAACATCTGGGCTGTATCTTACCTTTTCATTTCTTTCTCTTCTTCTGTAGTTTACAAATCATTTTAACTCAATACTCCTTCCGGGGTTGTAAACATAATTTACTCCTTCCCAGTCTATGCTCTGGACCTGCACGCACGCACGCACGCACACACGCACGAGTGCACACACACTTCCACCTGATTTACACTTTCTCAGTCTTTCCTGCTGTACCTGGGCACACACTGTCAGTTGACTGGCTTTTCCTGGCTCTGCTGCGCACAGGCTCTGCTTCTGATTCTCCACATACGTGCTCCTATCTTAAGGGATATTTATGATTATATCTTTGTTATCATAACAAACAACAGCTAATACCTGGGCAATTTGTACAATCCAAATAGCTGACAGCGCCAGTGAGGAAGGGAAGTCAGTAAGCATCATCACAAGTCAGAAAGACACCTTCCATCCCTACAGAAGGTTGATTGTTTTTCTGTTTATACTATTGTTTCTGTGTATCATATTTACCAAGTTTGCCTCCTTTATCCCTGAGTTTTTATTCTTACATTTTCTAATTTTCAACATTTTTTAATGTCTTAGTTCAAGAAAAAAAAAAAAAAAACTACAGTGTATACTCTGTGGATATAAGATGCATTTTGTAGGTAACTCAACAATGACTTCAAAACTACATTTAGGTTTAATTGCTTAGGTGACAAGTTTAAAAACTTGACAGTGGAGGAAAAGCTGTATGGCACAGACGGAAATGCAGTCTATGAGAAGAAACCTGTAACTTATAGAAGAATTGTAATGAATACCAGTCACTATGCCTCACAATACATATAAGTTAGTTTTCTTAACTCTTAGGAGATGGCTCCCTCACCCCCTCATTTGGAAGATCAGGTCAGTAAATCTGACTGTTGAAGGCCTTCTCTGACAGGCAGTGTGCTAACTGGTATTAAGTGACTTAGTTAAACCTGCCAGAGCAACTTAGACACTTTCAAATGTAGGCCAATGAATCAAAAGCTCATTACCAACTACTGGTTTGTAGTTACTAAAGGCACAAGACTGTGTAACTATCCAGAATGGCACTGAAGAATGAAAAACCCCAAGACAGGAAACACATCTAAACACAACCATTCTTCACCTCCCAACTTATCATCCTGTGCCATTCTGGGACAATTACATAAGAAATCAAGTCTTAAAAACGAGGCTGGTTTCACATGGAAGATAGGACAGATGGGACGCAGCTTACATTTATACTTGTTTTACACAGATCAAACAAACATTGATTAAATAATGCTGACTTGCCTTTGTGCAGCTCAGCACTCATCCATCTGTATCTATCTGTCGGACTGAACATTTAACAATACACAGCACAGGTCATTATTTTTGGAGCTTGTCAGAATGCTGAGAGCAATAAACTCAGGAAAGAATAAGTACAGAAAGTCGGTGAGGTATACTAACATCTTTTATACTTAAAAAAGAAAACAGAAAAGTGCTTTGAAAATCACTCTCCTATTATCCATGTTAGAAAGGTAAAGAAATCATAAATAGTGAAACTCTTTTTCCTATGATTTTTCTTCTCTCTTGGTGCTGGTGATGACATAGGAGTTTTGTTTCTGTGTCCTCTGGCTTATCTTGTTGTAATCTCTTAACATGACTATCATGATTTACATGGACAAAAAACAGCACAGATGCTGGCTGACAGGGAAGGTGATTTCCATTTCAACCTCAGATACTAAGCTACTCCACCCAGAACATGCAACTTCCTATTTGAAATTACGATGGGGTCATTGGAGTAATTTGAAATTAGCACCCTTTCATCCACTCCCTGATTTTTCCCCCCTCTGGGCCTACTTCTTGTGTGTTCTTTTCTGTTCTCCTCTCCCTTCCTTGTCAATCTCTGTCAAACAAGCTTCTTTGTAATGCTGATGCATTTTTAACACTGCTGCCCATCTTCAGTGAGATTTCTGGCTAGCTTTCCTTCAGTCTCTGCAGAGTTTTGAAAGCTAGAAGTATAGTGAACGGACTTGTTCAAGTAAAAGTGGATTGATGGGCTTTTATATTTCATAAACTACATTGTTATCATAGAATTCATAAATAAGAATGACTCACTGTATTTATAATTTATTTCTCTACCCAATCAATAGAACTTCAACCTCACAACCCAGATGTATGCTATATGATTAACAACTTGAACAAGATGTCAAAGAGTGTCACAACCCTGTCTGGAAACAAGGGATGTAGGTAGGTTGCCCCCATGACTTCGAACAAAGTCATTTTAATGCTAACAGACTTTCAACTTAGTTGCTTCTGGGATGGGTGGGAACAGATGCAAGGAAATCACCTTTGTGTGTAATTCAAAGAAAGGCAGTCTCATGTAGACACTTGCTACTATCAAATACTTGGCCTTAAAGTCTAAAATTGTTTTCTTCAACTAGAACTTTGTCTTAAAATGAGTAAGTGGAAGAATAAACTACATGTAACACAAGAAGTTCTAATTGTGTACTATATTTTCATTTAAAAGCCACAATGCAAATGTGTGTCTATCCAATAGCTATAATAATATTTGTTGTATTAGCTCATTTAATTTTAAATAAAAATCCTAGGTGTGGGTATCATGTTTATCATGATTCTCTCAATGACATAATTGAGCTGAACAGAGATTAAATGATTTGCTCATAATTAAATAGTGACTGGGTAGACAGGTCAAGTTTGCTGTGCTTTCTCTCTAGGTCAGCCAACATTTACTTGAAGGTTTCATACCTACCCCTCTGTTGGTCCTTAAACACAATGCAAGAAAAAGAACTGCTTATCTCTGTGACTCTAAGTACAGGACAGAATCCTTGTAAATTTGCACAACAGATTATAGTACTTGTGCCACTCCCTGGGCATGACCTTTTTTTCCCATAGTGCTGAGGTCATCACTTTAAAGCAAAGTTCTTTAGTGGTTTCTAAAACCCAATCTCTGGGTCAAAGGAAAAATATAATTCCCATTTTCAAAACACCACACAATCCATAATCATAAGTACTCAGAGTTACACTTCATCCTCCACAGTAACCAAGGGAAAAACCTCAAAATATTCCTTTAGAGACTCATCAAAGAACTGCCACAAAAACAGATTCATCCTGTTTTTTGTGTGTTTGTAAAATAACTAACTGAAATTTAATTATATAGAAGGACTAGACCAACTATGTCACTAGCCAAACTATGGGCCAGACCTTTTTCTTTTTTAACTGGAACTGAACTTTCAGTGACCGTAGCTTCTGGAGAAGTCCTAGCTTTCCACATAGTTCATGTGGTTGTTCCATAGTGTGGCTCACCCTCAGGCCCTCTCCAGTCTCTTTGAGATTGGAAGGGCAGCCTGAAGCTGACTGATAATTTCTGCAGAAAGTACTTTCTCCTCTTCATTTATTTTTATACAAATTTTCTCTCCATCCTGTTTGAAGATGGTAAATTGATGTATATATCCATGTGAATAAAATACATGCTTACATAGTTGGGAAGGACTATATTTTCCACGGTTAGCAACTGCCAGAAGAACATTCTTCCAAGAAAAGAACATGCATTTAGTGGAAACTAACAATCCCTCATAAGGCAGAATGTCAGATGAAGTGGAAAGTAACAGCAGTGTCTGAAAGACAAGGGCGAAGCTGGTGTTTCCAGCTCTGTTTAGCTAAAGTCAAGTTAGTAACTTGTGTCTGTATCCTCTGTGTTCCTCTCTCTTTCATGTCTTCCACCCACATGTCGGTGTCAGGTTTGTGCCCTCATTTTCTCCTTATCCACCAAGGCCTTGTTGGGTCTTTCCCTGTAACAGTATCTCTGACACATAGTTAGATTGAAAGAACTAAGACAGGATTTTTTTCTAGATTATTAGTGTTAATAAATTGACATAGAAAAATTCTTCCGTGAACAGAAGAATTGCATACAATTCATAAAAAATTGTAAGTGTACCATATTTGTCAAATGTAGTGAAAAAGTATTTTAGGCAGGTATTTCATCATGTAGAATTCTGCCTTCAGGTATCCGAATTGAATCATGATTTGAAGTTTAGAGCACAGTTTGTGACAAATACAAAACCTTATAAAGTATTACTTATTCTTTGTAATAGGAGGTTTCTGGCCTGGACTTTCAGGCCTAGCCACAGACCCACAGTCCCACAGAGACACACAGATGCTTTCAATAGTTTTAGGCTGATCAACAGAAGGCCCAGGTATATCACTTGCTAGCTCTCTACCCTTCATCTAACCCACGATTCGTCCTTTTCAGCCATGTGGCTGAGGTACCTTTTCTTAGAGCAGCATGGTTGTCCTCTGCTTCTTCCAGCTTCTCTCAGGCATTCTGCTCTGTGCTTCCTGTTCTCAGAGTGTTTCTTAGTCTGGTAGCCACGCCCACACTTCCTGCCTGCCTTTGACCAATCAGTGCTTTTTATTAAACCAGTGGATGGGACAATTATTTACCATGAAACAACACAATCCCCTACAATTCTTATAGAATTTTAGGATTATGATATGTGGAGGAAGTAGAAAGGATAACTATGTCCATAATAAGACACTCAGCTACGTGAAGTAATTGAGGTGACTCTCTGGTCAGCACTTTCCCCTACACTCTGTCAGAGCAGTACAGTAAATCAGCGGTCTCCTGTGTGACTCCACCAGAAGTACTTTTAAATGATCTTAATAGCCGGTGGAACCAGTAGAGTAAAAACATTAACAAAAGTCTTGAATAGTCTTCACCTTTCTAAGACAATGCAACTGGTGCTCTGAAACTGGGCCCAGCTGTTTTACTTCATGCTTGTAAAATAAGATCATCTTTGAGAGATCTCTTCAAATTAAGAGTCTGAAAGAAACTCAACTCTAAGATCTAGAAATTATGTATTTCAGAGTTGTTCACCAGACCTACAGGTTCTGGAAGGTGGCTAAATGCAGAAGAAAGATACTTCTGTCTCCAAAGGTGATATTTTAGAAAGGAGAGATCAGGGACTTGTTTTTATCAGTTTATCTGGATTGTCTGCTTTTATCTCCTATATCAGATAAATGAGAAACAAAAAAGGGGTGGATAACTGGGTGTGGTGACCCACCTTTAACCCAGCATTCTGGAGGCAAGCCTGGTCTAACAAGTTGCAGGGTATGTAGAAATTTACAGTACGTTCATAAGGAAGGACTGTGTAACAGAGAAGAATTTTATGAACACGGTTTACATATCAGCATCTCTCATAACATTTACCAGCATCTCTCATAACATTTGGAAAAAAATAAATGATTTGCAGATAGCTTTCAGGGAAAAAAAGTTCTGTTAGAAGTTGTTTAATCTTCTCTAAGTAAAGAGATATAGTAGACTGAATTTATAAAAAGTGACCATAAGGCCACTTGATCAGCAATTAATTTAATGACAACAGTATTTATTAATTAAAATAGATTATACATTCACAGGAATACTGTAGAGTTTGATAAGTAGTGTTCTGCTAAGAAACAACCATTTGTTAAATATAATCTACACACATCATTAAACTAATTCATATACAAGTCTTCCCTTTCCTGAAGGTACAAGGCCACCATGTTTTGGCATTGAATAGCACTGAATAAAAAGGATAATCACTGTTTGCTAATACTCAGGATTCTGTTCAGTCTTCAAGGATGAAGGCAAAGCATCTATTGAAAAATTTAACTGAAAAGTGGCACATCTTATCTCTCCTACATGTATCTACTTAGTGGACTTAGAACAGAGCCTGTCTACCATAACTTAGCAAGCTAGTCCAATTTATTTCCCCCTAGGTGCCAACTGTATCTCCACCCACATGGAATTATAAAAGGTAGGCAGTTGCTTTGTCATTACTGCAAGGCAATTCATTGTTTGATCCTCTGCTTATGATGTAACAAGTCCAACTCTATCATTTGGAACCTCATCTACTTTTCAGGAGAGACAACAAAACAGCACAGTAGCTACATGCATTGCTTACTTTTTTCCCTTCCACTTGATAATGGAAACCTGCTGATTCATACATTCGGAACATTAGTAAATTGTAAAAGGGAAGAACAATTGAAGAATGGATAACTTGATTTCATGATATTGCTAAAGCTAGGGACAAACAACACTGTAAGGAAAATAGCAGATATAAATCATAACAAGGTTTGTAAAAGACGTTAATGAACTCTGGTCAGTAGTGTTATTTTTATGAAATGTAGAAAGTTTTAATGAATTTTAAGCATCATTTTATATTATTTTATATCCTGTAGTTAAAATGTGTGTGGGACTCTCAGTATTGTTTTTGTTTACCATTTATTAGGAACTTTTCATTTTGTTTTGCTTTGTGTTAAATCATTTATCCCTTCTCATACTTGGACTTCAAAGCTAAAGAATAAGATTTTTGTTAGTGTTTAATCTATAGGCTGTTCTCTGGATCAGAAAGTTAAAAATTCAACTTCCAAAATGAAAGGAGAGTTATGCTTTCTCTTTGTCTGTGGCAGAACATAGAGAATTACAAACCATCACTTAAAGCATTTCCTCATCTCACTCTTATCCCCACAGGTGTTTAGTGCAACTACCATGCTGAGTCTGAGTTCTCAGCAGGTGCCTTTTGGGCAGAGCACACACAGGACTGACTCCTGGCTGCTAAGGTGATTGCCCTTTTCAGGCCAGGTAACAAGACAACACTACACATGGGTTTCAAATTAAAGAACAACACAAGGTGGTCATTATCCCTCATCTCTAGGGTATGTAGATATATTAGGAAGTATTTACACTCTATGGTGCCATGTTCTCTTTCTTTCCTCTATATGTGACAAATTAAATCCAACCTAACAATCTATAATTTTAATTCAATTTCATTAAAAAACTGAAGAGTTGCTTACAAAAAAATGTGTTTTATTTAAACCATATATTGGCTTAAGGTTGGTAAAATTAATAAATATCCCCAGTATAATATTTGAAACTGTATCAGTTACATTTCATTTGAACATTTTTGAAAAACTAAAATCAACAGATAATATTGTGATTGAGTGTTGGGCTTACCTAGTATTGTAGCTCAGTGATTCTCAGACCATGGATTTTAAAGTATGTATTTCGAATGAATATATAAAGAGCACCAGTCAGGATGTAAAACACAGTAAGATACAGATAAATCAGTTTCTCTTTTATGGTGTGATGATAATGCGCAGGTTTAAAAAAAGGACAATGAGATGTAAAGCCAGTTAAAATAAAAATGAAAACAATCTCCACATGTGCCTACAATTGCATTTCTAAAAGCTCTTCATTTTTGCTTTCTTCCTTTAATTGAAAACAGATAATTTCCCACCTCACATTATATATTTTAATTAGGGTTTCTCTTCCCTCTATACCTACCCTCTCAACCTGATGTACCATTTCTGTCTCTCACTAGAAAACAAACAGGAATCTAAGGAAGAATGATATAATAAATACAATATGATATGATATAATACAATATAATATAGTATACTATATTGTTATAAAACAAAACTAATGCATTGGAATTGAACAAAACAAACAACCAGAAGGAAAAGAGTCTAAGAACAAAGAAACAGAGACACATTTGTTCCCACACTGTGGAATCTCATAAAAACACTCAACTGAAAGCCAAAATCTTTATACAAAGAAAAGGAAAACATAAAAATTTAGAAAGAGAAGAGAAGCCCGACATGATATTGTGAGACAAGGAACCTCTAGAGATGCTGTTGCTTCATTTTCTGCTGGCCATCTACCGCTGGGTGTGCAGCCTACCCAGATGAGCAAACTGTTGTTGTTTCTTGTTTTGCTGTTTGTTTGTTTCCAGTGAAACTCTCTAGGACGAAACTAAATTTGCATTTCTAAGTGATTATCAGCTGGAGATTGTTAAGGTCCATTCTTATCTCTGGCACATTTGAAATGTGCTCTGGGCTAACTAACCTCTGCACAAGATGGGCAAACTTTGTACCTTTTCCTCACTATTAGACTCATGACACAGTAGCCATGATACATGCACCATTCTAATGTAATGTAATTTCATAAATATGTTTAAACAAATGTGCGCTACAGAGAGCTCAAGGTCAGAAGCTCAAGGTCAGAATGTTGGGAGCTGTGGAGAGTCTATAGGTTCTGATCAGATAGAATGGATATACTTTATCAGAGTTATCACAAAGGTTGAGTTTAATTTGGATTATAGACCCTGTTTACATGTATATCCCTCATACAATTATTAACGGGACCATCTTTCATTCTAAAATACCTCAATTCAAACACTACATTACAAAGTCAGTAGGTTAGAGTCAGCCTAGGTGTCACAGCATCACAGTTAAACCTGTGTCTCTGTCCTCCAATATGTAATGAACTAAATGTCCTGCTTAGTTAAATACTGAATCTACCTACAAACCTACTCATATAGACAGGCAGGCAGCAGAAAAATAAAAAATGCTTGCATTCCTCCAGAGCCTATCTCAACTTACTTAACACTGGGGTATAACGATGGTGTATTGAATCTGAAAGGTGAGAAAATGCCTTTCTTTTTCAGTGATTCACTCTTACTCAATGTATCTATGAAACCTCATCATTAGAAAGCAATGCAAAAGGAACAGAGCATTGTACTTTTTAACAAATTTTTATTCTGTTTCTCATAAGTCAGACTTTTAGCCTGTTGCCATTACTACTTTTTCCTGTTTTAGATGTTTTTATACTTATTTATTTTGTGTATATGCATATGTTGTGTATGTAGTGGGCATATGTAGTGGGCATATGTAGAAGCCTGAGGACAACTCTCCTTCTATTGTGTGGGTCTTGAGAACTGAATTCAGGTCAATAGGCTTGGAAGTCAGCACCTTTATCTACATTAAGGTAAGCCACCCTGCCAGCTCTCCATTTTATTCTTTGGGGGAAAATAGAGGGCAGAAGAAACATGGTTAATGAATAAGTTGTCTAGATATAGGTCCACCTGTGGAATAAAGACATTAATCTACTGATTTTATACTTTGATAATTCATTCTAGCCATGATCTTTTCTTTTGAGCCTAATGTAACATTTTCTAGTATTCATAATCATCATAGGAAGAATAGGTATAATTATGTCATAATATGTCTTTTTCTTAGTGCATTGGAAGTGGAAGCACAGGCTTGTTCTATTGCTTGAATGTTCAAACAATTCAATTATATATTTTCAAATATGATGTACTTGTGAGAACATACATGCCATGTCTCTTAATAACTGCATGTATTACCATGTCTAAATAAATGCTGTGGAATTGATAAGAAACATGGGAATCACAGACACACAGAAGATGGGGAGTAGGAGGAAGATGACCATAGGAATCTTGGTCACTACTGGGATCACATTTATAACTGTGGAAGGTAATGCTCCCAGAATCCAATTTCCATTCTTATAAAACCTAGAATCAAGTTCTAGAGGAATATGATCTCATCAATGGCGTTTCTTCATCTGAAGATCTGGCTTAGAGTTAATTCCTTTCACTATCTGATGAATACTTTTCCTACTGTGTATCTTTTCCAAACACTGAGCCAGGCACACACATAAAGATTTCCAAAGGCCTTATGTAGATATATCAGGCTATCCTACATTCTACCTGCAATTTTAAAGGTGAACAAGTCTTTTCCCCAAACAACTGGATAGTAGATCCACTGAAGAATAATTTCTATTGTGAAAGAAATTCTGAATAACCTTAATATAATAGGAGGTTGGTAAATCAGTGTAATAATTATATATAGTCAATGAAACTGCTATTTTTCTACTGATATAGAAATATACTGCCACTAGAGTTTCAAAAGATAACAAAACTGTATTTCGGTTAAAACATATACATACATATTCATTCTTTATACATATATTGACACACACTCCACTAGATAGTTACCAATGACAAGAATAATCATCACTAGGGTGATGGCATTCATATTTTAATCATTGACTTTATGTTACACCTAAATTCTTTAGTGGGAAGCATCCCACTGTTTTCAAAAATGAAAAGCGAGTTTTAGTACACTTTTCACAAACCACAGGTTTGTCACATGGACTTTATAGTCTAGGAAGGAAGCACTGTGTGAGTTAGCCATCCAGAAGGGGTTCTAGAAAGCAAGCACAGCACTAGCTTAGCCTTTTCAACCTCACAAAAGAAGTTTCAATTCTTAGCTTGAGGATGAGAACTAATTTCCCTACTTTCATCATTATATATAAATCTTTCTTAATTCATAAAATAAAGAAACAAATATTGTTTCCTATTGCTGATAATACGTAGGCTTGGACAATGATGCCACTTTCCATGAGTCACACTGGGAGTTTTGGCTTTGAAGTCAAGGTCTTAATCATGGCCCTCTAATATATACACAAATTTTAAATTTTCTAAAATAAATCTTAATTTCTTATTTCAAAACTGTGGACAGTAAAGAAAATAGATTAACTCCAGATGTTCCTGCCAGTTTTGTTCCAATGATATACTCATACCATGGTCATTTCATTTCCAAAAATTCTGTGGTAATGAAAGACAAAACTACAATTTTCCCCATGCTAAGATTTTTAGAAAAGTTTTTTTTTTTCTTTAAATCAAGTGAATAAAAAAAAAAAAAAAAAAAAAAAAAGCATGAGATCTTAAGCACAATCTTTACCCTGTATAATTAGGAACAAAACGATACATTTTTTTCCCACACAATGGAGCATCCCTCTTGTTTCTTTGCTTCTATGCACAACAGAAATCCTGAGCAAAGGACAAAAGCTGATGTACACTCTCTCCTTGGAACTGAGGAGGTATAATGGAGCACAAGATAGAAAGGTATTGGCAGAGAGCACTGGGAATGGTGAGACCAATAACTCATGAGTAACAGTCTACACTAACAGCTTTAATGACCAGTTTAATGGTTTAATGGATGGCACTTTAAAAGGATTTCTGGTACAAGCCTGCTGAAAGCTTGCCTTCAATAAATCTGTCATTAACCAAGAACAGGGTTGCTTCATATAACCATAGTTTAATAAATCTGAATACAAAGAAATTATGGCAGTTATCATCCTGTATTGTAGTCCTATATGGAATTTCTGTACACTGTTGTGGAAGAGATGCCTAAATGCTCAAAATCTAAGTTCCCAGTGAAACAGGCTTCCGCCAAAAGAGTGCAGGGCACATTAAACAAACAAAAGCCACAACTGTTGCATTTATTTTTGCAAAAATGATATAGGAGAAGCACCTGACATTTAAACAGAAAAAAGATTGTGACCACAGAATCACATATCTCTGGTATGGCTTGCCAAATTCTTCAGGGGATGCATATTCAATCATTCGTTTTTGATAGTATCACACTACTTAGACTCAGTTAAAGTCCTTTAAAGCCAGGGATTTCCATGCTGTGCCCTTCATGGTGCATCCCACTTACTCTTAAGTGTGATAGTTACAATCAGGCATGATAAGTAATCTTGAATTTCAACCCATTGGTTGTTTTTTACTCTCCCTGTTGGGGGTTCTCAGTTGTGACTTCACACTGGAATACTCCTTGCCTAGACAGAAATTTCTAATTATTTCTGTTTTTGTAAATATTTCCTTTCTCAATCCTACATTCTCAGTAAACTCATGAGTTGAGATGATTCTCAAGCATTTGCTCCTGTATATGGTATACAACTAATTAGCTAAATATAGTTTAGTATTCTTCTCTCAAAATTGTTTAACTTTATCATTATAATTTACGATTTATGTGTAAGTAAGTGCCTCACACTATAGTCCACACTGGCCTGGAATTCTCCATGTAGTCCTTGTTGACTTCAAAATGATGAGTATCCTGTGCCTGGCTCCCAAGTACCAGAATGTGACATTACACAGCTTTTTATTTGACTAGTCTTTATTTCTTCAATTCTATAACAAGTTCCTTCATAGAAATATAGCCCACCATATATCTCTGCCATCTATGAAATAGCTACCCCTGTGTAGCTAAAAATAAAATATCCACAAATGTATGAGATTTTCATTCATCAAGTCATAAAATGTAGTTAAATATTGTGATCCTGACAGAAAAAGGGGAAGAGACTTCAGAATATCTTCCCATCCACTCCGACAGCTATCAGTGTTTCAACATCACGTATTAATACCACTGAAAGCAATTCATTGGCTAAACTTGCATCAAATTTGTACAAGCTGAACAAGGCCTTGAATATGCTAAAAGATTAAAAGTACTTCTTTTCAGATCCTATGTTGGACATATCTGAAGAACCATAAACTTCCTGGGAAATTTATGTATATCTGTTTAATCATTCTTAATGTCATTGAAAAATGGGTTCCTTTCACAAAATAAAAAATTCTATTAGCATATCAATAATTAAAATCAAATGAGAACTTTATTCTGGAAAGTATCTGACTTTGTTTCAAACATACATCATTTTAAAGAGAGATTTTAGAGAGGAAACAGTCTGCTTTTGCTGTGCTGAATATCACTAACTGTAAGTGGAAGATGCACTTTGAAAATACAACAGGATACCATACAAAGTACAAGGAGGCTCACCATTCTTAAAAACAGCAGTGAGGGCAAAGAAATGAACATAAATGGTAGGCTCTGAAAGACAAATCCTCCCTTTCCAAGACAGATATGAAAGACAAGCAGAGAGAGCACCTTAACCAGTGATTTAGAGAGTGAGCAGCACATAAAAAGATCTATATGATACTGTGGCAATACCCACATTTCTCTCTGTAGCCCTGTATTTTTTCCAGCTGGGGGAATTTGGTTGAAATTGTAGCCTACAATGCCGAGCTTCTTAACCGCTCCCACAGCCTACAGAAACATTAAGCAGTTCTGCCAGGGAAACATAATAAAGAACAAATGTTGTTCCCTAATCTCATTTTACATCCACTCAAGTAACAGAACATGAGGGGGAAAATGAATTTCTTTGAGAAGGCTCCAAAAGCATAGGAGTCTATTAGTTTTCTGTCCATAGAAGGAACAAACACAGACACTGAAGAACAGCTCTGAATCCTTTGCTCCTGCTCTAACTGCAGTAAACCTCTGAACTTCCCCCATTGGGGGAGGGGGCTATCATCCCTCACTAGTGAGTAAGAAATATAAGTAAAATCCAAAACTAATCACAGCAAAGTCAAACACACAGCTACATTGTATTATATTGTATTACATTGTATTTGAAACCTAACAACATTGTGACAAAATTAAAATTTCTTCTGAAAAATACAAGAGAAACAAAAACGTGAAGGGACAATGAATTCAAGGGCCAGGATTGTGAACACTTTTTACCTTCTACTCTAGATTCTAGCAAAGATCCAGCACTCATGAAGAAGCCAGATGATTTGGCTATCAGAGAGCAGCTGGATGTTAAAGCTGCAAAGCACAAGGACTTCTAGCAAGGCAGGTAATGATATTCTTACGATTATTTTAAAAATACCGAAACATTTTCAAATTGGTCTTTCTTGGTCTGTGTGTTATGTGGAAAAATGGGCAGCTTTCCTTTAC
Source organism: Phyllotis vaccarum (assembly GCA_033318265.1). Classification (NCBI taxonomy): domain Eukaryota; kingdom Metazoa; phylum Chordata; class Mammalia; order Rodentia; family Cricetidae; genus Phyllotis; species Phyllotis vaccarum. Next base: position 101,305,009 of record JARWLC010000002.1, read on the forward strand.
AGTGCGGGTTGATTTCTAACAGAGTGTCTAGTCCTAGGCTACTTGTTGGGGTAATAATTATAGGTCAAAAACAAAAGGTACTAAATTTTTCAAGAGCAAATATACTAATAACAGACAAAGTCTTAGGGAAACAAAGTAAAATAATTTCATCCAAATATTTTAATGATAAAACTGGAGAGAATACTGAAGCTACTGGTCTGTGAAAACTAATAGTGGATCGAGCAGCAGATCACTTCCCTATCCAGTAGTGTGCAGAGCCATTAGTTCAAGGGCAGCTTGAGGTACACAGTGATAACTTGTCTCAAAACAAAACAGGAGTATATAAAATATATTACATAAATTCTTTTTTTTTCTTACACTGTCTTGATTTATATTCCTATTTATAATCACCTACATTGGGGCTATAGAAATGCATGAGCAGTTAGGAGCACTTCTTGTTCTTGGAGAAAACTGAGGTTCAGTTCCCAGCACCTACAATGTGGCTCATAACCACCAGCTACAACATAGCCAGTGTCCTCATCTGACCTCTGTGAACACTTGCATACATGCGGAGCACGTAGTCATAAAAGTAAAACAATTTAATAAATATTTTAAAAATTGAAAATCACATGTTACATAAGAACTTCTTGATGAAACACAATTTCCCATTCAGTTTACAATCTGAATTCTTATACAGAAGTCAAAACAAGTTAGTATGACTTTCAGATCTACTATAACAGATTTTATTTTCCCCAGAAGTGTTTTCCTTCCTTTATCTAGGGAGTAGACTTAGAAAACATCATCTGTCACTTAATATAATATATGAAAATTCCTGAATTATCTCAGCAACAACCCTACAAGCGGCTGAGATGTCATCCTTCTAGCAAAGTGACAGAAGCACACTAGATTAAAAGATCCTAGAATCCTCAACCACAGCTCAACTATAGAACCGATGTGTCCCTGAATCACAGCATCTAGGGCTGCAGGATTTATTTGTTTTTAAGATAATAGGAGAACTTCTGAGCTGTGACAGGATCAATACCTCAAGAATCGAAAAGAAAGGCACAAGAAAATCAATGCCCCCTTGCACAGTAACATCCACCATTACCAACAATTAGGCTGGAATTTTTATTCTCCTGATGACAAGGACATCAATTAATCACTTGGAGAGGGGGTTAAGTTGCCCCCTCCCAGAGACAGCACCCTAGCTTCTCTGAATTCAAAGGGAGGCAGCGTGTCACCGCTCATTAACTAGACTAATTACACTTCCTCAGCTACTGCGGCATTTCTGTTCTCTGGGTAGAGAGACAGCACAGAACAGACAGAGCCTCTGAGGGAGGGGCACTCCACAATGAGAAACTAAAAGGGCAAGCTGATTTCTGCAACATCCACTTATACCTGATTTTGTAGTAATCATGCAAACTAAATACGGAGTGCGGGAAGGCAGACTGAAAGGGCTTCCACCTGAACCACCTGAGCCTGCCGCCTCTGTCCCTTTCTTCAGCTCCTTACGTGATGCTTGACACACTTTCATGGAAAGAAAAGCAAATATAACTGCTACCACAAATCCTTGAGAAATAATTGTGCAAAAATAATTAGTATGCTCTACCACCAAAATATGCCGGGGTTTGTATCAATGGAGTGTAAACTCTAATCATTCAAATCGCTGGGAGGTTCTTGTATGAAGTTACTGAAACATAAAGGGGATTTCAAACAGGCATGTGTTTTTAAAAATCTTAAAAGGGACAGTCATAAAATATCATTTTAGTGGTGCTATGTGACTTGTTTGTTACAGTGAACAAGATGTTCTTTGATCCTAGGTCTTATGGAAATGATATTGGGTTATGATTTGTGGATTTGTGGAAAGGAGCCTGTAGACAAGTAAATGATTTTATCTTTAGAATTCACAGGCAAGTTGATTCAGACAAGATGAGAAACAGGTAAGTGCTACCCATCCCATCTGAGAGTCAAGACTGACTCTACATCTTCTAGTCTCTTAAGCAATCTTCTTTCCAACTCTGCTCTCCTGTACACAGGCCTCAGTGACATTCTGTTATTACATGTGGCTACAAGAACAGTTGTTGATTTAAATGGACTGTGGTAGATTTTGCTGGTATTGTTTATTTTTTAATTTAACTTGGGGCAGGGTTGAAGCAGGGTCTACACAGCCTCAGCTGGCCTTGAACTTGTTACAGTAGCAATAAAGGCCCATTAAAAACAAACAAACAAACCTCCTGTTCAAAATACTGTAATCTCTGGCAATGGGATCACCATTAGGGACATGGGCTTACCTTACACTATGGTTAATAAATGGGAAGAATGAGTTTCTCTTTAATGAATGAGCAGATGCAATGGTTTGTTACAGTTACAATGTGTTCCACACACCAGACCAGGTGGTTTGTGGCTGATGCTCTAGGTTGACCCTAGTAACAGTGATGTGACTATGGGCCAGTTACCTCACTTCTGTGTTCAGTGTTCTCTTTTGTAATATGGTGTATTAATAGAACCTTCCTTGATGAACTGAAAAAGTTGTTATGTATAATATATTTTCAAAATGGCTAGGCATATGAGTACTCTCTACTTTGCGGAGCTCTGTAGAGTGGCTAGATATTATTATTATTATTATTATTATTATTATATAGTTTTAATAAAGAGGATAATATAGAAATTACTCTTTAATTGGCAAGAATGGAAAAAGAGGGAACAAGGGAAGGAAGAATGGATTAAGTATCAAGGGTATGCATAACCCTCTGGCACTGAGCAAGTAAGAAATAATTATGTTTTGATTATGTTGCATGTATGAACATTTTAGTTAAAGTCAATACTTCAACTGCTTCTTTTGTGATGATTATAAAGTAAGACAAAGCTAAATCTACAAATTTTTGCAAAGTCTCAAAGCTCAGATCCTTGTCTTTAATTTTCTCTACACTTCTCAAACAATACTATGCTCAACCAGAGTTTGGCTTTAGCTAAACATAACAAAACAATGACAAAATCCTCCCACTACCACTTTTCAATTTGAAAAATAAATACACAGGGAAGCAATGGCATCCTTGTGATTTGGAAAACAGACTTTCAACATCTTGACTCCAACTTCTCATTGCAGCATTACTAAAATTCTCTTACAAAGAACTCAGGGAAACAGGAATACAGATGCACTGATTGGGTCCTTCAGATATTTTTTGCAGCTTGTTTTATGTGCTGGAGTGAGAAGTAGTTTCCATGACTTAAACTACTTTGGGGATACTCAGTGCTGACTGAAAACCCTGGTCTGGTGACCTCTATGGATGTTACCTGCTATTGCACCTCACAACAACACGACTATGCTATGGCAGTTGCATGCATATCTCTCTTGACCTAGGGTCTTAGAATTGTAGTAATCATCCTCTCTGGGAAGCCTCTATTCACTTCTGACTCACTCTCACTATCCCAGAGACAGTTACCGATTTTTGTGTTTTCTTAGGAGACTAAAGATTCATCCAAAACTAAGCTTATTTCTTGACCTTGTTGTTCTGAAGTAAATGTTTGTCAAATAATAGAAGCTATTCAAACATCCTTCTTATTTCAAAAAAAAAAAAAAAAAAACCAAAACAAAACAAAAAACCAAAAAACGGACTTGTCATCCAAGAGTGCTGAGCCCACAGTATCAAGGACCAGGTCTGCCCTGTGAACGGAGGGTGAGAGGCCAGGTGCCAATCACTGTTTGTCTTTATCACATCCCAATGAGGACAAGCAATAATCTCATCTCAGTAAGAGGAAACCAGGGCACAGTGAAGTCCTCTGTTCCAGTTTAAACAACACAGCAACCAACTGGACGACTAGACTTTGGATTCCAATGCGCTCTCCTATTGTCTCTTTCTTCTCCCAATTGTCACTTACACACTGGCTATAAAATACCAACTTCATTTCAAAACCACAGTAAAACTTAAAAATGGTATCTTTTCCGATTCTTTCTGTAGCTCTTCTGAAGTTAAGGCTTCCTTGGGAGCTACTGACATGTTAGGATTAATTGCTTCCTAAGAGCCTTGGGCTCCACATGAGAGCAAGTGGGAAGCCACTCCAGATTATGTCCAGCAGTGATCAAAAGCCCATCAGCAAAGGGGAATTATATAAGATCAAAGTCTACAAACCCGACAACTACACCTATGTAATATGAAGTTTCCCAGGGTAAGCAGCGTTCACAGATGTAAATACTAAACTGCATAGGCTTGGAAGACCCCAAGTTCAGTGCTGCTAAACAATGGAGTTTTTTTTTAAAGTGAGTTTAGAAATAACAACTTGAAAAGTCTAAATAGTATAGAGCTCTGAAGCTTGGTAAGTTGGCTGCATTTTGAGTTCTTATTACCTGCATGGGTTCAGCAAGAATGAAAGACTCAGCACAGATCAACACTCTGATTTCAGGCAGTGTTTCTAAGATAAGCTGCTGTGTCTTTGTGTCCTACTACATTTGTTTACAAGATATAGAATGACAGCCAGCTGGGAAAGGATTCTCTGTTCTTTACATCTAAGTAGTTGAGATTGTTTCTGAACTATGAACCAAAGAAAGCATCTTCTCAGATTGCCAACTGTCTGGTCTATCTTCTTTATAAAGGCCACACTGGGAGTTTAATCAGTAGGCAATTCTGAGTTAAACCTAAAGGGTCTGTATTAAAATGTATTTACTTCTGTGTGGTCTAAAGATAGTAACAATCTATTTTCTGAGAGAAAAGGGTCTGAAAATAAGGCTGTACTGCTGATAGATCAGGTGGAGATGTTGATTGGGAAAGCAGTTCTTTTAACACAAAACACCCTTTGTTCTGTGTACTCCCGTTGTTGGTAATAACAATTTTGATTCCAAAAAGAAGGGTTTTTTTTCATTTTCTGTGAACTGTAAGTTTATTTCAAAATTGATCCAGGCGCACACTTTGGGTAATCATCTGCTGTATGCCTAATGGCAAGCTTGTTACTACGTGGCTAACAACATGCTGAGATGCCTTGACATCTGTCCAGAAGAGTCTGAACACAGCATGTCCCTGGAATGTAGGAAAGCATACAGTAATGGCTAATGGTGCTGGTTTAAGGTATGGATTTTTTCTTCCTTATTATATCATGTTTTACTGGATTCAGCAAAGCCCCATGGGTTGGTGAGTAACAGAAAGAGGCAAGAGTTTTACTAATTTTAAAACACAGACTTCTTCCCAATATTGTTACACTTCTGACTGATCAGCATTTATATCTGGTGATAATATTATAATTATTTAATTAATACTTTCTCAGTGATAGGTATATAAACTATATGGTATCTTAAAATTGAGGCTATTTACATGTAATGAAATAAGTAATATTTATGAAGAGGATTTGAGCATTTCTATTAGTAACCCCAATGAGAATCATTATGTACAAGTTTATTTTTATGCTGCCTAAGCCAAAGTCCAAATTGTGATAATCTGACTCCAAGGTCTATGCAGTGGACCACTCTTCTGTATTATTCCTACTGCTGCTTAATAAATAGAATACCCTAAGTTGCAGGGAGAGAGAGACCAAGACCCAATTTTAGAGGTAGACATATTATATTCTATGTATGTAGGAAATGAACCTTTTTTATAATCCTTCAGTTTTAGAAGAATCTCATATTGACTAGTAACTTTAGATGTTTATCTTCCTCAACTTAAATTATCAGTAACAAGTAAAACATTTATAATAGTTTCAGTTTGTGAAATTATTCATTTTTCATTTCTACTACTTACATGGCCACAATTTGTTCAAAAATAAAACAACAGCAACAACAAACTCTTACGGCCTATGTTTCAATTTTTGATCTTGCAAAAAATGTTAAAAAAACAGATTCTTGCATCTACTGCTTCATTTCTTCAAGGAAATAGAAGTGCTACTCTGTAGAAAATACCAACAGATTCAAATATATAAAACACACATACACATACACACACACACTGTTTATTGAGAATAGATTTGTGTCTGTGAATGTACTGTACTGTGGCATGGTCAAATATACCAAGAACTTTGTTCTAGGAAAAATGAAAATGTATTCTTTTGTGGTCACAGCTTTGATGACAGACAGTGTTTGTCTCTTCTCTGGAGAAATACAATATTTACCATTGGGGATAGCCAAACAATCTCTAGAGAAAAGAAATAAACCATCATTATATCTGAGGCAAACCACTAGCTATTCTGATAGACAGTTATAAAAGGCAAAGTGGTAACTATGGCATCTGCACAGGCAGAAATATTTTTAATCTAGTAGATTATGATTCCTAGGCTCTATAGTCAGAACATACTGAAAAATAATCAAAAATAAGATTTAGTTTTTGAAGGGTGATAGTTCAAATAAAGCAAATAAAAATATACCATCAGCTCTTGGCTCTACCACACAGTAGGTGCATGATACCAGATAAATTTTCTTCCTCAAACTCCTGGTCTGAGATCTCTATACATTTAAAAATTTGGTCTACAAAATGTTTAACATCTCTACATATATCAGAAATACTTATGTATTTCATTACTCATCAAGAAAACTCATTCTTATTATTTTTACCTCCTTCATTACACTATGCAGAGTTTATTCAATCATGGCATAATATACAGGTTGTAAAGTTTTCTATAAGAGTCTCATTATTATTGGCACAAACTGGATGGAAGATCATCGCCATGAGAACTGGAAGAAATCTTGAGCACATGTAGATGATAAATGGCCAGAGGGACGTAAGGACAATGGTAAGAGATATTCATCTCTAGAGATGGTAACAAAACTTGAATTTGGGCTTTGTGAAAGGAACAAAAAGGCCAAAGTTACACTCCAGTGAGGACTTTCGAAAGCCAGTTTCTTGTCACTTTCTAATTACCATAAGGATGGTGGAGAAGAGTTTTAATATAAAATATTAAGGTAATAGTATAAATGGAAAGAGCTAACACTAACAAATAAGATAGTAAATCAAGTGCATTTCTCCTTATTTTTATACATATACAGTTGTCTTAATAATCTTAGAAATATACCTTTAAAAACTATATTCTCTCTTGTGTTCAATACAGCAAGGCAAGAAGAAGGAAGTCAGGTGAGAGAAGCACAAAGACAGTTTTAGTGAAGAAAATGCAGACGGCTTCTGACTTTGGATGTCAGTCTTTGAAGCATCCTTGGACTGTAAGCTTCTGCTTCTCTGATATGTCAATGGCTCTTGTGTTTTTCCTTAAGAAATTCTATAGTCATGGTTTCCACCTATGGTGATTTTAATGATAATGGCACTTACAGGCTCAAATACTTGATTCTAAGTTTGGGGAAATGTTTGGGAAGGATTAGAAGGTGTGGCTTTGTTGGAGGAAGTATGACACTGGTGTAGACTTTAAGGTTTCAAAAGCTCACACCAATTTTTCTCTCCCTTATGGCTGTGTTTCAAGTTGTAAGCTTTTGCTTCCCTTCTGTAATTTTGCCCACTATGTTGGTCATGGACACATACTCTAAAACAGTAAGCTCCAATAAACTCTTCCTATAAGTCTCCTTGCTTGTGGTGTCTCTTCACAGCAATAGAAAAGTAACTAAGACACCTAAGTGCATCTAGTTTAAACTTTATTTGGGCATATATACTTATGTATATGTATTGCTAATAATGACTCTGATGATGTCTGCCAACTGAGTCACAAATGTATTAGTGTCTATTTGCCATTACAAGAAATGGTGATGAGTGAGGAATCATGTTCTATCTTACATAAACCTAAACAAAGAATGTCATATGTTAAAATGAAGTCTTCATAAAACCTTCATCAATGTTCTCTTAAATATTACATTTAAAATAGAGAAGCAGGGCTATAACTGTTTACCATTGGGACATTTTATCTAAGATGGAGTCCAATTAAAAAAATCATTTTATTTTTGAAAAACAGAGACATTATTTATAGCCAGGCTAGACTTAGATGTATGATAATTATATTCCTCCCATGTGTTATGATTATTGACATGTTCTACTATGCCAACTTCTAGGAACCTTAATTTAAAATAGAGTAGACTTTCAAATAATGCATTATGTTTTGTAAAACCTGCACTTATTTTGAGTTTGTAAGCCTAATATACTGACTTTGAGAGTGAATTTTATTCTGTGCACGATAGATGCTATATTCAAATTGAGATTACTCATATTCCAATGACTTTTTTTTGCTTAAATAAGAACATGAAAAGTTAAAGGATTCAGAATGAATTTCAGATATGAGGTTAAACTTATGTTTTCAGGATAAATTTTAATCTGCCATTGATTCCATTGGTGGAACCTGATGTGCACTTCTGATCTCAGGACCACTGGAAACAAATTTCATATCTTTAACCTTTGTTTCAAATTAGAGTGATAAATTTTTGCTTTAGTTAGCTTAACTAGTTTCAATAAACATTAATCCATAGTAATTAAGCCAAAATAATGAGCTGTTTGAAAGTGTTTTCCTTTTATTTTTCTTATTAAAAACCAGTTAAAGTAAATTCAAATTTATTTGATAATTAATAAAAAATCATTTCCTAAAATGTTGTCCTGATATTATTATATAAAGTCTTTACTCTTATTATCATAGTTGAGTACAATACTTAAATATCTCCTTCATGGCTGTGAGGCCACAGTCCAGTCAATTCATGCCCAGAGAGCGTTAGTCACAGATCATCTTCTTGATTAATGGTAAAGACTCTGTGTGGGCTATCATGTCAATGGCTGAGGTGATTCAGGGAATTGTTAATAGCAGTAATGCCAGTGTGCAGTTTATAGCTACTTTTAAGGAGTACTTCTGTCTAAATGATCATTAGATTAGCTTTGCATGAAACATTTCTTGAAAATTTCTCTATTTAAGTGAGGTCAGCTATTTTATTCAATGGATACAAGTAAGTTTACTGGAAAGGTTTGAAGTTTTCTGGTGGAGAGTGAGTGTTGGTTTTATTGATCACCTGAAAGATTATAGTCTTAATTTTTTGTGACTTACTACATGATTACAAATAAAGACTCAAAGCAGGATCATGAAGAAAAATAATTAATGAATAAAAAAAAAAACAGTGAAGATCTTGGTTGGTAAAAAATGATCCTCAAAATTAAGAGTTTCTTTGCCCCAGAATTTACTCTTCATTTTTTTTCTCTCATTGCTCCAAATCAATTTTTATTGTGAAGCCCAAATAATGTACTGAAGCTCTTTTAAAGATTATTGCATCATTTAATAAGAGTTGCTATATTTTAGAGGAAGAACAGTGAGGTGAAAAGTGGGGCTTTAGGGAAATAAGACAAGATTTGGTCCAGTCTTAATTTCCCAGAATGTTTGAAGAAGTAAAGAGAAAAATATGACTGATTCCATTGTAAAGAAAAAAAAAATACAACTCTGTGTTCTATCAAATAGCACAAAAATGTTCAAATATGCAAACTGTATGTGATAACAGAATATTTCTCGCTGTATGTGATAGGAAAGACAGTTAGGCCTACAGAAAAGTCTATCTTGAACAGCTGCCTTTGAACCTGATAGAGCAGAGAGAGAGAGAGAGAGAGAGAGAGAGAGAGAGAGAGAGAGAGAGATAGAGATAAAGGAAGGGCCGTATTTAAGACTTCCAGTAACCGAATCAGTATAAACTCTCCTGATGGAAGCCCTCAATCTGTTGTTTGGAACAATTAGGAGATTTTTAGTGGTATATTTAAAATTTGTGTTGTAGAACATAAAGTACAAGAAAAATGATGCTCATTTAGTAGTGATTCATGAACAGGTTTCACTATGAGCCCCTGTTGCTATGAAATACTAAAAATGGTCATTTTTGCATTGTGTTGCTTAACAAATGTCATGTCACAGTATCCAAATAAACATACACACAAACACACACGCACACGCACATGCACATCACCACCACCTAAAGTTCATATAGAATCTTTAAGGCCTCTAGAAGTTTACAATACTAGTTAGTTTGGAAACAGGCACATTTCTGATTATCTTAGCATGAGCATTCTTTTTCACATTGGCTGATGATTCAATAACTATAGAGTTTTCAGGCCACGAGAAACATTTTATTTAGAAATCTAGTATTTATGGTATCAGCAAGATGGCTCAGCAGAATAGGAATCTAGATTCCCAGAATTCCATGCAGAACGAGAGAACTGACTCCTGCAAATTGGCACCACACTTCCACATACGCACATGCACACATAACACATGCACACAGAATAAATAGACCACAATAAAAAGACTATGTATTCCTAATGACATAATATGCTCTGAATTGAAGGTGCTTTTTGTTTGTTTGGTTTGGTTTTGGTTTTTTAAGGCAGGGTTTCTCTGTGTGTATCTCTAGCTGTCCTGGAACTCACTGTGTAAACCTGGCTGGCCTCCAACTCCCAGAGATCCACCTGTTTCTGTTTCCAAAGTGCTGGTATTAAAGACATGCACCACCACCACTCAGTGAAGATTCTTACCATGATTAAATTAATTTGCATCTATCTGGAAGATTTAGAAACTTACTAAGTCATTGTAGTACATGTAACTAATATTCAAAATAAAACCCCCACAAAAATCACTTAATTTACACTGAATACAATCTTACCCAATTGACACTGAATACAAAACAATGCCTGCAAAATGCAGCCACTATATTGATTCAATTACTTACACAAATTGTATCTGATTTGGAATTGAATTTCAATAAAATGTACTGATGTTAATATTCTAGTCAAAAACAAAGACATGCATTCATTGGAAGTTGTGTCACTGAAATGAAGTGTATTACCTCATATTCCTGGGAAAACTTCAGGTTGTCATTTGCTTTCAACCTCTCAATATGATCTGCAAGTTCCAAGATAGGAATTGGAGGATGGCTAGCCATACCTATTAAAAATGAAAAGGAAAGACATTTGAATAAAAACCAAATGATGCTAACACTTCCAAAACACAGTGAATGCTGTAGTTAGAAATGGCCTGAAAATATGTGAGTAGTAAAGATGTTGTATGTGAAGAAGCAGGCAGATAGTCTGGTTACTCAAAGCAGGACATGCTCTAAAGGGAGGATTTTGGAACCAAGTAAAAAAATTCACCAAGCATATTCCCCAGACTAGCATTCCTAGTGTAGAAGAAAGTGTTACTGCACTATGAATCAATGAGGTTAGCTAGCAGAAAAAAACTCAAAGTCAGGCCTGATGTCAACTTCTGCTTTGAGTAATTACTGTTATGCCATCTCAGACTCCTTCTCCTGCACTGTGTGAAATGGAAATTGTGTGGAATTAAATGGTGGAAAGTCAACCAAGGAACAGACAGTGAAGAAGGCCTGAAAGGGAAGCAGGAGCAGCCTGATAGGAAACAGAAAGTGACTTATGTATAATGAAAGAAAACTAACTTGAAAAATGAAGGTTACCAGGGTAACCGGAATCATCTGAACCTGCAAAGGAAATGATGATGTAAATAAAAATTAAAAAATTGAATGGATTTGTTTAAAATAATGAAATGGATAGCCTGATACACCTTTATAAAGGACTAATAAAATGCAAGCTTGTGCAGTGTTTACCATATAATATGATAGATGAGGATCACTTTAGTATTTCACAAACATGTCAGGTGACAACATTCACATGCAAATATGGGCACAGAAAATGACATGCACAATAGCTCATTGACAATGGTTACAGACAACACACTGACACCAAACCAAACTGAACTTCAAAAATGTTTCCACCAGTAGCAGACTGTAGAGGCTGGGGTTGCAGCCTTCTAGCCATTCATCAAAGGCCACACTAATTCCACAGCGGTATTATGCCCCCAGATCTTATTCTTCAACCCCCAGCAAAGCTACAAGCTACTTCAGGTGTAAACATCTTTGTCCCTAATGAGAAATTAATTGGGGAAATAAGAATATGCTAGATGAGAAGACAAAAGGGGAAAAAAGAAAGCAGAGAGAGGATATACATCTTAGTTCAGTCGGCCAGCTGAAGACACATGAATGTCACAGTGTTTGTTAAAAATAATCTGCTGTTAATTCTGATGATTCTTGTGTTTTTCTGATGTTTTTTTTTTTTCCTCTGTGTTCACATGATTTGATCTTGTCTCATTGAAATTAATTTTGCAAGTGCAACATGAGAGAGAATTGCTGACTCGGATATTAAGAGACACAAATTCCAGCTGGATTGAGACAGTGAACTAACATGCCCTCAAGAAAGCATCTGAAATAGAAAATTAGAAGTGGGAAGCTCCAACTGGAAGCTCTGGTGATGCTCTGCTGTCACTGCAGCTCTGAAGGGTAACAGGCTGGAAGGATGACCATTAGATCAACGTGACAGGATTTCTTATGAGTGCTTTAGAAATGGTGCCATTATATAAAGTCACCCCCCTAAGTTCTTTTATCTGAAATGCCAAATTATCAACGGTTATGGCTAATTAAGTTAAAAAGCAAGACAAAATGAAACAACTTTGCTTCTTCAAGATAATCACTCTGTGCTTAGCACAGTGCTCTGATCTGTGGTGGCTTTGTGTTCATGGCTGTGAAAGTCCACTTACAGGAGGAAAAATCTTGGTAGAGAGCCAACAGAAATGAGTTGATTAGATGTAGACTCTCTTTGTTGATGATATAATTATATATTCAGACCAAAAATTTGGAACCCTTTTCTGAAACTTTTCATATAGATGATAGAATTGAACTAATTTACATTCCGTGGAGCGAAAGAAAGGATGGGTTAAACAATTGAGTAATTAAGAGTGAGCTCATCCAGATGAGGCACTCCCCAGAGAAAAGAATGGAAATGCGAAAGCACGGGAGATGTTAGGCCGATCTGGCCATGGGAATGGGTGATGTGGATAATCATTGCAGGGCTTTGACAGAGAAGGTAACAGAGACAAAGATGTTTAGACCTTTCCGAGCGAATCGTGGGAGAGAGTTATTATCATATATGGACTGAGTGGTGGTTTGGCTAGAGAGGGAGGACACAGAGCCAATCAGTGAGGCGTAGGGGACTGAATGACTGCTCAAAGCTGCAAAAGCAAAGCCAGTTGGAGATGGGAAAAGTATTAGTATAACAGCAGAAGACCATAAGAAACAGTACAAGATGTGATCACATATTTATTTCTGACATGTGGTCTCAAAGTAATACTCTGGAAGCTAATTACAGAGAAACCCAAACAAATCTGAGCTACCCTTTAAAAAAAAACTGTTACTTAAGAGTTGATAGTATGCATCATATGTACCCAATTTCTAGGACAAGTATACATGACAGAATAGTCATTTTACATACAAGGGCCGAGCCTATGAGAATAGCAGGAAGAAGGAAACGTAGGTCCACAATACAGAATATGAAGTTCCGTTTTGACATCCAATTAACATAGACCTGTAATTGAGCATCTTGGTGACTTTATCTGTAAGACTAATATTAACGTAAGTCAGTTTGGGAGCGGCTCCCTTCTTTATAACACTTTTGCTACATTGGTAGATACTGAACAAACAAGAGTCTTTTAGGAGTGGTTCTTATAAAAGAACCACTATAAAAGTTTTTTTAAATTATTGCTTTCAGGTGTGGAGAATATTGTTTGTAAAATAGGAAACCATTATTTACTTGGGTTGCCTGTTAGTTATATTTAAGTAATTATTTTTGTTTTGTTTTTTTTTTTTTTAGCTAGCCAAAACAGTGTGTACTCTATATGAGGAATACCAATATCAGTCTGTTGTCAGATAAAACATGAGGTAAAATTACTCTAACCCAAAGCTTCTTATTTTACGTAAGAAAATAATCACTAAGGTTGTAGTGGTTTGAACAAGAATGCTCCCCTCCATAGACTCCTACTTGAGTGGTTAGGGAGTGGCATTAGGCATGTTGGTGTTGGAGTGGTATGTCTTTGTTGGAGGAAGTGTGTCATCACTGAAAGTGGGCTTTGATTTCTAATGCCCAAGCCAGGCCCAGCATCTCTGTCTTCATGCTCTTGACGATCGTGATGTAGAACTGTGAACGACTTCTCCAGAACTATGCTTGCCTGTGGGCAGCTATGCTTTCTCACTGTGATGATAATACACTAAACCACTGAACAGTTAGACAGCTCCAATTAAATGTTTTTCTTTATAAGAGTTGCTGTGAACATGGTGTCTTTTTACAGGAATAGAAATTCTAACAAGAAAAAAAGGTTTACTTAGAAATAATTTTCAAAATATTTGTCCACTGTCAGTACTGAAAATGCATATGGTATAACCTAGACTGCTATATTCTGGATGAGAAATTAGGTATTGAGAGCACCAAGAAGATTAAGTTGTTATTAGTAGTAGTTGTTCAGCTTTTGTCTGGTAGCCTGGCCATTGTTTACAGTCCAGAAAACAAGTATGAATTTGTGTGTATATTTGTGTGTGTGCATATGTGTGTATTCAGAACAATTCATTCTGAGGTATTTTAAAATTCCTATTTGCAGGATGCATACCAGACCAATTAACTCAGAACCTCTGCATTTAGGAGCCAGACACTGATGTTTTAAGCTTCTTAGCAATAGCTCTAAATCCTATGGGAATTCATGATGAAGACAGCAGGGGCCTTGTTTCTCCATTTGCAATTCATTTTTTTTAATGCTCAAACATCACATCACTATTTAAGAGAACAAAATAAACTTTTGCTGCTAGTGATATTCTTGTATCCCTGTGACACCACATAAGCAGGCACTATTGCTTTTTAGATAGCAAAGAACTTGAAGTATAGATAACAACTGCTAAGGATGTGCCAGGACCAGGACCTCATCGATCCAAAGCTACAATTCACAAGACAAACACATTTTAAAGGCTTAGACTGACCCTGACCAGAGTTTTTATATTGAAGCCACAACTTCTATCAGATATGATGTTACAATAAAATCGCATGGTGTTTTTATGATAATGAAATCTACTGTATAGGTTGGAGAAAAAAAATAATGACTACTTTTAACATGTCACATATTTGTGATAACAATCACAGTGGCTTCCCTGCATTAAGTAAAAATTTAAAACTATGGGTGTTTTGTTTGTTTTAAGAAAGGTATATCTTGGAGATAACAGAGTCGGATGCTTTTATTTTATACAATAGCACTCAAGAGTCCAGGAACTGTATCTGTTCACCTAAGTAGTGAATCGCAAGAACACTGCTATGCTGTTTGATATCATTATTCTGATTCCTGTCTGACTAGGAGCTGATTTTCCAGAGCAAAGACAGATTCAAAGGGCCGAGGGAGTCAGGATGATACAGCCAGTAAGCAAAGATGATTAGCTGTTTTATAATAACCACCTTTACAGAGAAAGTATCACAATTGTTCCTTTGTGAGGAACAGATTTCCAGGACAACTTTTGTACACCTACTTTTCCTTTTCAGGAAAGAAGCACAAACCTTCATTTCTGAACAGTGACAATAGCCCCATGTCAGTCATAGTTCTCGATGTGGAGAGGTGTGGTGCCTGAAAAAGGAAGCTACTCTGCTGTGGTGCTTTCTGTGCTACAAGAAATGTGGGGCTGATGTTGGATGTCTTTCTGTATACCGTGAATATCATTCCTTAATAAAAAGGGCTGTTTGGGCCTATGGCATGGCATCTTAGATGGAGGCATGAAATCTGAGCAAGATAAAGGGGAAGGAGGGCAGAGTCAAACATGAGACCTGCAAGCCACCACTAAGAGAGCACAATGTAAATGTACAGGTGAGCCATGGGCTGTGTGGCAAGACAGATGAATGGAAATGGGTTGAGTTAAGAAGAGCTAGCGAGCAATATGCCTGAGCCATTTTGGGAAGCTATGCAACAGTGGGCAGTTCCAGACTGCAGGGATAGGCCAGGCCAGAAGCCAGTACAATAAATGATGGGCAAATTGTTCACACAGCTAAGAATCCTGATTGACTCTCAAATAAGAACTACCTAATGTTCTGTGTTGACCCACTATTTTCTCAAAATCTAGTGCATGACAAACATAAGATGTAGAGGATATGATATCCTTGTGCACACAGACAATCACTAGGAAGACCAGGTATGTTAAGTACACAGGCTTATCTCTTTAAGAGAAGGGATGTATATGTCTGATTTCTACCTGGGAGGCTGGCAGTGAATGTTGTGAATAACCTGGGACCTTTTTCTATCACCTAGGCCAGGCCTCACAATCCCCCAGAATGTTTATTCTAGACCCCCCCCCTTTCTAGACCTTCATCTTTAGCTTGTTTTTTTTTTTTTTTTTTTTCTCAGTCAACAGAAGGCATCCTTAGGGGAGATGTCACAAGTCTTTTACAGTCTGGTGTCCTTTACACTCTCTAGGTCATTATCTAAGGCCTTAAGCCATAGAGCAACTCTTCATTATAGAGGTCACGTGCACTTTGCAAAGGAGTTCCCATGTAGTGACTCTATAAGCTTTATTGTACACAAGAACTGAGAAAATTGTTACTAGGAAACTTTTTTACAAAATTGAATTATATTTAATATGTCTATAATAAACTGGTCTGGTGTCAGACTCCAGAAATTTTAATTAGCTCAGATAGCTAAGTAGTGCTGAACCGAATTTCCTTCTTGCCCATCACAGTTCATTTCTCTGCTGGCAGCAGACCTTGCAGGGACCCCCACAGTAAGAACTCACCATCTTGATTGGCCTACTAGGTTGTGACATCTGTGGAAAAGAACAAATTCTTTCTCTTGCTTTTGTGTGGATTAAAATGGATGGATTCGGACAAGGTCAGATGGCTTGGACCATGCACACCAAGATGTACAGCAACATATGAACATAGACCACTCTGATCTAAAGACAGTATGTTAGCACACCTTAGCACTCTTACAAATCAGCTTGGCAAAGGATGCTCATACTCACATCTGCAATGTACACACTGCAGGTTCCTTTTTGTAAACACATTCAGATTCCCTGAAGCTATGAACTAACAGTATAAACTCAAATGTTAAAAATTACAGTGACACTTGGAAAAATATTTTTTAAAAATATAGAGGTGATTTTGCTTTTAAAATATTCTTACAGTATCCTGTAATTTAGAGCAGGCTTCAGATAACTATACTGTCATTATAGAAATGTTTATCAAAGAAGAGGCTCAGCATTTTGAATACCAAAACAGCAATTCTAAAACATCCAATATTCCAAATATCTTGGGCCTTGATTTTTTGCATGAATAGAAAACTCCACATCTAACTTCATGTGATAGGTGGCAACAGAAATACTGGTTTCCAAATCTACTTTCCAGTTACATACAGTTTTAGTTTCTATGAAACAGAAATAACATTTAGACTTGGGGTCCATTCCCAAGATTTCTCAGTTCATATGTACATGTATTTGTTTAAAAAATAGCTGAGAATTTCGGGTGGCAAAACATTTGTCCTAAATGCAGCAAGATTTGGCTTCAATGCCC
The DNA here is from genome assembly GCA_033318265.1 of Phyllotis vaccarum. Classification (NCBI taxonomy): domain Eukaryota; kingdom Metazoa; phylum Chordata; class Mammalia; order Rodentia; family Cricetidae; genus Phyllotis; species Phyllotis vaccarum. Next base: position 101,322,288 of record JARWLC010000002.1, read on the forward strand.
AGTATAAAAAACAAAACCAAAAAAAAAAAACTAAAAAAAAAAAAAACAGACACATGAACAAAAATTCTTGTCTGTTAGAAAAAATACTACATATCAAAATAAAGGAAATGTTTAAGTTTAAAAACATTTTGTTCCCTAGGATAATATATAATAAATACTCAACTCACATTTACTTTATTTATTTTTATATGTTTAATCTTTCCATTAAATGCCTGCTGAAACTCTATAAGTTTGCTAAGTACAGCTTTTGTGGCTAGTATTAATAGTGGCATATGATTTCTGTTGTCACTGAACAAGTGTGCTTACGATGTCTAGATAGTATGCTTTGATATGCCTGACAACACTTTATGGTAAAAGCTGGGGGAACATTTAGTAGATAGCAACCAAAGTGAAGATAATCTGTTAAACAAATCAAGGACTTTCCATGAGTGTAGATGACTTAACAGGCATTGAGAGAAATTCAGTTTCCCTAAAGATGAGTCACATTTTAATATAACTTATGTACTACTTAAGATGAGATATATACACAAATACTCTACTATGTTCATAAATTTGTTTCATAAACTAATGACAAATAAGACATAAAGTGAACTTTAATTGATAGCACATAATTGCTTCTAGGGAAAACAACATTTTGACTTAATTATGGTCAATAATATCTTAAGTAAAATATTCACTAAGAGTGTTTCTCAGGTAAGCATTGAATGACAGGCTTAAATTTTGTTTATATTGTAAATTTATAAAAGTGAGGGATTTGAACAAACTATGTTTCTTTATATCCAATATTTACCATTTTGTTCAATGAGTCAAATGTTTTATAAGTATAAAATATAAGAAACAAGTATTCATTGTTAGCTTGTATGTATATATTTACTTAGAATAAACTATGGTGATAATAAACATAGACATATAAAGGTGGGTTTCATCAGTTTGATGCAATTCCTAACACCAATGGATGAGGGGAGCTACCACATGACCTCTCAAAATCCATTTGGCTACTGTGCTTGCAAGATGCTGCTGAGACCACAATCTCTAAAACATTGACTTTTTCTGGGTTTAGTTTTGTTTTGCACAGACCATCAATCATCTATCAGCCCTGACTTCTCTCAGGCAAAACACAGTAAGGTTGGCCCCATATTGAAAGGCAGCCTTAGCACTACAGCCTCCTTTTTTTTTCATACTGAGACTCCTTAGGTTCTGTTTGGGTATCTTTGTGAGGGGAGGAGAGAACAGTGTCAGCAAAAGCAGTCATGTTGGTGGTGGCTGGTCCTAGGCCCCACACCATTGGTTGCCATTTCTTCACTTCTCCTATGTACTCCACAGGACATAGACATCTCTCAACAGTGAATTCAATTTGTTAGGAAGATGCACAAATCTGAACACATGTCTGTCTGTCTTTCTTCCTTCTTTCTCTTATTTTTCTTAGGCATTGTTATTTTTACACAATGTTTTTTGTCTCACTCACTTACCTTTTTCTAGTGGCCATGGGCCAGAAGGGAAAAAATATTAGTAAATAAATTTTACAATATTAAAAAAGTACTGTGGTAACCTTTATGAGAATGTTAAAGGCCTTTGCTGTCACACTCCCTAGCATCTGATATGTAGGGATTGTGAGAATGGTACGAATAGATCTACAAGACATGAAAGGCAGATTCCATGACCGTGAAGGGCTTATCACAGGCCGAAATCCTCAGAACAGAATGAAGTCAACACTGTAAACTGCCAAAAAGGAGAAAAACTCCAAAACACTAGAATGCTCTAACTTGGAAAAGGCCGCTATTTACATATTGCAAAGTTAAAGCAACCTCTCCCCACCCCCCCCCCACCGTGTGTATGGCTCCCTATTTACATACCTACTGCATATCTGCATTTAGAGGTATACATAAAAGCTAAATTTCAGAAGGGCATGTGTAAAGTCTTGGAAAGCAGATACACAGTTAAAGTCAGAGTAGTGATCAAAAATTATCCCTTTATAATTTAAAATATGATAAAAAGAAGAATTGAAATTAATGAGATAAGGTGTATTCTTATCTGAAAAATCTTTGACTATTTCCCACTTAAAATTATCAAAAAGTTCAGATTTATAAAAATTTAAATAACATCAGTGAATAACAGGTTAGACAAAACCTACATCCAATATCAACAAGCATCATTTTTAATTTTCTGAAATTCCTTCCATTAGAAACATGATTACTTTTGTAACTGTAAGCAAGATATACTGGAAAGATAATCTAAAATCTTCTGGAGTTTACAAAGAAGGAAAAACCAATTATTTCTTCATAGTGCATGCTAACAGATATAGTTCACTTTATTAGTTTGTAGCCTAGATGTCAATTCACATAGCATTTCTTCTAAGAAAAGGCATACAAGGCTTAGTAAATTAACTACTATATTTATACTGTGTGTACTTGTGTATGTTCCCTCCTGTGGGACCTGGGAGTGGAACTTGACTTGTCTAACTCAGAAGAAGAAGCCCTTGCCCTGCTGAGCCATCTCAGTGGTCCTAGGGATTTATCTAAACATTTCTTTTATAATCTAATCTTTTCCCCCTTTTCACAGAACTTAAAAGACTTATAAAAGTTGGCTAGAAGTTAATAATTTTAATATATTCCTTTACTGCCTTTCCTTTATCTTCCATTCATTTTGCCCAACTTATTCTTCTGAGGGCAAGAAAGTAACATACCTCTACGCAGATTTCACATTAACTTTATAAAGTGATTGATTATGTTAGAAAGATATCTGTCCATCCCATAATAATGCTGTCTGACCCAGGATGTCAATAACTAAGGACCTACTGATAGAAGATGTAATTATCTTAAAGAATCAAGTAGCCTAGGTTCTTCCAGATGCATCTTGTCTATATACTGGGCTTTGAACTTTAGCTAAGAAATAAAGGAGAACCTGTGTTCAGTTCCCAGAACCCAGGTCCTCCTTGCTTGCTCAGATGCTCGAGTATGGCTTTAACATCAGGACTAGATTTCCAGCCAAAATTTTACAAGTAGGCTAACACAAAATTTTGCCTGAGCTAAGCAACAGTGGCCAGGATTCTGATTCGCTTATGATCAAAATGTATCTGTGGTGCTGTTAACTGTCAGAATACTGTCATATGATAACTGAGCCATCCATCAAAATTGAAAAAAAATGACTTCTAAACTGTAGACTTTATGATGAGAATAAATAAAATGTAACTTATAACTTACAATAAGTTTTTTAAAAAGAAAATTAAAATCAGAGGGTTATACAATGTACTTTGCTCCATCCTGCACAGCTCATGGAGTATGTCATGGTAGTGCTTGCTTGCTACTTTATCATTCCTAACAGCTTGTCACATGTGGCATCACCTGCTCTCCTCGGGATATTATGGGTTGGTCCTTGGTATATAAATCACAGTTTTCTTACTTCACTGCATGTCATATTTTTAGGAGTGAATACATGGGTTATTAATTTCCCAGTTATGCATGTCATTAACAAATTTCTTCAAGTGTTAATGTTATTTGGAACAAGTAGTTACAGATTAATAGGTATGATACATATAAAACATATAGAACATAATGAAATATAGGAAATATAAAATTAAAAATTAATTAGAATCATATTATCAACAAGATCTAATCAATGATTACTCTTACATCATCTGAGAAAAATCACTGATTATTGAATAAGATGTGAGGTTAATAGTAATAGTAATACCTTCTGCTCTTACCCTTTGACATGTTTTTAAGGCAACTCACAATCCCTGGTAGAAATCCACATGGGCTGAAGAAAAAGGCCATATCCCTACATATTTGCCTCTAACCCTCCATCTGATTTCATTTGTAAATGGCCAATTATTTAAGACATCAGCTCATCTTATGCAGTTTGGAAGGAAAAGAATTCATTTCAGAAACAAATCAAGCTTAACTGATCTGTTCCTCCAAGCTAGGGTATAACATAAGGCTTCCTGAATAAGAGGCTGTGCTGTGTAATGTAGTGGGATTATGTTGTTACATTGTAAATAACTGTCCCACCTACTGGTTTAAGAAAAATGCTGATTGGCAGAAGGCAGACAGGAAGTGTGTGCAAGGCTAATAGACTAAGAAAACTCTAGGAACAAGAAGAACAGAGTAGAGAAGCCAGAGATGCCAGCAGACACAGAGGAAAGAAGTTGAAATGCTGCTCTGAGAAAAGGTACCAAGCCACATGGCTGAACAAGATAAGAATCATGGGTTAGGTTAGGAGCAAAGAGGTAATAAGTTATATGCTGGGGCCCTAGGCCAATCAGCATAAAATAATGTAAGAGTCTGTGTGTTTCTGTGGGATTGCAGGACTGTGGGTCTGGGCCATGGGGCCAGGCCAGAAAGCCAAGGCCAGAAACTTATTAGTACAGTGTGAGGCAGGACAATCACTTCTGTGTTATTCTTTTCCTTTACTACTCTTCTTTCTTCCTCTCCATCACATTTTTGCACTTTGTACCACTTTCCACTCAGTAAAAGGATAACTGTTGGAAAATGATAATGTAATGTACACTTAAATCTTCATGTCTAATTCAGTGAATTCTCAAGGGATGCAACAATATACATCAAATGACACTCATGATGGTTTGAATTTAGCACACTTTCCCATAAGTGGACCCCATATTCTCATATGTATTTTAAAAATGCATGATTAAGAGAACTTTTGGGTTGGCCACATTTGTGCAAAACATCCACAGAAATTAAAGACACTGAAGATGGGGTCTTTTGGAAGAGACATTGCTATTATATGGCTTATCACCTGTACCTGTTAGTCATCCTTGACAAGTGGCTTCCTGTCATACTTTGCCCTTGAAGTCTACTTCCATTCTATAGAAATAGAGAGGTGGCACTCACATGTGCTTTTCTTTTGATATCTGACTACTTAGTTTAAGACTGTGATGTGATTCCATGACTCCTAGAAGGACATGGTCGTTTTCAGCACAGATCACATTTCACACAGAGACAGTGCACAGCATCATCAGAAAGGAATCTGTTTCCTCAGTAGATTATTGGGGATAAGAAATGTGATGTAGAGAAGAATTTGGATTATAATGTTGTGGCTTTGGGGGTCTTCCATGGATTGATTTAGTTGGCAGAGAAAGTTCATAATTAGCTGGGTCCATCGCTATAAAGTTGACTTTATTCTAAAGTAGTCGGTATACTTCCATTTTAAAACGAATCAAAGTAAGAGTTACGATAACAATTTATTTATATCAAACTGCCTTTAGAAAGCACCATGGACAGACTCAAGTTGGTTCACGCAGAAGACTGAAATCTGGAGAACTCAGATAGCTTTACCTATCACGGACAAGTTCAAAGTCTACAGTTATCAAAGTGTATGCAAAAGTCTTTGGGTTTCATGAATATCTGCTCTACCATTTCTGCTTTTGAAGGCATAAGGCTGCCTCCAAAAGGGCAAATTTAAGGAAGCCCAACCCCATTCAAATCAAAATTTTAAACAAGTCAACATTTGTGATGATTACAAAGCCACCATGAAAATGTGGAACAGTGCTTTCATTTAAAGACTTAGGAGTTACTGTGTTCATCTATATGCAACAAAATATGCTAAACACAATAAGCTGCACATTCCCACAGTTCCAAGCAATTCACCAAGAACATACAGTTTAATACCTACATTGTAACACACTTAGAGTTAGAGCATTCAGACATTAATTAGAAACAAAAGACATCTGCCAGCATTGTTGGGTACATTACTACAACCAAATTATAAACCCAAAGACTTTTTAGATTAATGCTTTGCCTTGATCACTCGGAAGATACTTAGATAGGACTGCTTAGTGTGATGTTTATAGTTTTCTCTGTCATTTAATATTTGCCGTTCAGCTGACATAAACAGTTTGGTCAGAAGAATGCAAAATAGATCCACTCTTAAAAAATTATTATTGTAAAACTATCCCTCAGCAGAATAGTATTTTTTTCTCTGTTGAAGCACTTAATATTCTTTATTTTAAGAAAAAAATATGTTTTATATCTCAATTTGTTCAAATGTCTCCACAGCCTGAAACTTAAGTTGACCAGTGAACCTTAGAATATATAAACTTATAAAAAGAAATTAAACTGTCCAGTCATTCCACCCATCCTTCTCTTATTCCTTTTCCTCTTCTTCCTCTGTTCACGTTCTAGATTATTCTTTCATGGTACCATAAACACAGACAGCAGAGGATGGAATAATCATCCCAATGAAAACAATTGCCATACTCATCTATTTACTCATGCATTTACTTTATAAGCCGAGAAACCAGATGAACATAATTAAACCACGTCATTCCCCTAAAAATGATACTTTTCTAAAGTATGAGGACAAATCATACATTCTTCTCTTTCCAATACCATTTCAAATTTCACCAAATACTTAAATTCCTCTCTATTGTATACATAGGTGAACTTCAACAATATTAAAACAAAAAATCAGGATGGACAAAATGATTCAAAACTAAGTGATACTTCATATCTCAAGATAATACCAATGGGACTATGGCACTGTGACGGATGGAGCAAGCCACTTACCTGGTGTTTGAAAGTTAAGGCGCCTCAGTTCTACGGGGTCTGTTGGGTGGTGTGAAGGGACTTCCTTACTGTTCGGTAAACTGCTCTTCCTAGACTCTGACTCTGCTCTCTTCCTGTAAGGGGAAAATGAAAATTTGTGACTTAAGATGAGTAAAATAAACAAAGAACTAACCAATCAACTAGTCCTTACCCCATTCTTCCCTCAATGCTCAGGTTTCAATGTTCTTAGACAGATTTATGACATCTTGGTGACTTTGCTCAGGTACTTTTCTGTGAGCCTACAGGGGTTCTTCAGATGCACACATTCTATGAATGTGATCATCTCAAATCTTTCTTCAGTTTGGGGACCAGATAATTAGTTCAGGTCATCTGTCTTTGGGTTTGCAAGGGTCACTGTTAAGATGCACCCAGATTTTTGCTCAGAAATCCTCTTGTCTACTAGTACTAATTGTGGTAAATATGACTGTATGTGTTTAGAAGACAAAACTAACATTTTACAACAGAAAACTTTCTGACCTAAAAGTAGACAATTCAATCTATGCCCACCCACCCCTTCCTCTTTTAAAGAATATATATATATATAACTGATGCCTACAAAATACAGATTGACTGAAGATAAGTACAATAATCATATTTCTAAAATATTAAGTTATCCTAATGCCTAGAAGGAGAGTTGCGATTACAAAAGGCAAGCATCCCCTTTCTCAAGTTGGAAAGAAAAATGATAGCAGTGGGTATGTATAGTGGTGTTATGTAATAAACTCTAATATTTTAATGGCAGTAAATCACAGACAAGAAAAAAATAATTTCATTTCACATAATTTCTTACTCCTCTGATGATTATTTGAGACACCTGACAGGTTTGTGTGTGTGTGTGTGTGTGTGTGTGTGTGTGTGTGTGTGTGTGATTGAATCTCCACATAATTCAGCTTCTTTTTGTCTTAATGCTGACTTAATTAGATATACTTTCTTAGGCTGCTGAAAATTAAATACATTTCAAATAGGAAATGTTGGGATTTGTTCATAAATTTTTTTCATCCATTTTCTTCCAAACCCAAGTAATTTCTTTCAGGGAGAGTTAAACGAAAACCCCATGTAGCAAATGGAAGCGTTTTCAGATTGCCCTTTTCTAATCTTGATGCCAGCAGTCTCCATGCTATAGTCAAAGTTGTAGCATCTCATCCTTGTTCAAAACAAGCTAAAATTCTTACTTTGGGAAAAGGTGTACTAAGATGTGTTTAGGTTCTCCTGTATCCTCATATAGCTGTGGGAGAGATAACTAGCAAGATTTCTCTTGTTATTTTCTCATTCAATGCTATACTGGAAGATTAGCCAGAAAATTTTTCATCTCTGCTAATCTATACAAACTAAAATAGCCAGGGGATGGAAGGAAGACTAACACAAAGAGGATGTGCATTTGACTTACTCAAGTGCTACACTTTGGTGAAATTCCCTTGACGCAATACATTTTCCTGGGTAGGTCTTACTAGGCTCACTGTCCTCCAAGTACCTCAGATTAACCTATCTCAGGATTATACTTTTCTACCTGAACTTATCAGGAAGAGCCTTAGGATAGAAGGTATTGCCAAGCGGAGTCACACTGTCAATCTAAGGAAAATGGTGATTCTAAATTGTTCCCAAAGTACTGGCACCTCTAGTTATAGGGGATAGAAAATAAAAAGGAAAAGAAGAGGTGGGGGTTGGAAAGAGTAATGAGAAAGATGAAAGGAGCTTAGGTCCATCTGAAAAGAAGGACACAATGATCCCTTCCAGAGCAATCACGCAATGGGTATCAGCCTCTCAACACTGAGGTACTCATTTTATCACTGAAGATTCAGCATTGCTTGATGAATGCCAAGGAGTTCAGCTAGCCAGGCGATCTCAGGGTAAACTTGCAGCTGGTCCTTTCTGTCACATACCAAGACTTTCTCAGGCTTGGGCCTTTGTGGGTAAGTAGCCACAGGTACATTTCTTTATTTATGTGCCAGGCCCAATGAATAAAACCTGAATCTTTCTTTCTTTCCAAAGTGACTCTACTGCTATTTACTCAAGGGCATAGGAAGCAGAATTAGAAAAATCTGGGAAAGGAAACTGCTTCACTCTTGAGAGAATTATCAAACAGCCTCCTTATCTTCTTTTTCCCAGAGGCCAGGCTGAGTGACACTGGCTATGATGAAGAAAAATCAACCAACCATTTTTTTTTTTTTTTTGAGTAGAAAAGCTAGAAATTACTCCAGTTGTCAGGACCAGAGCCTTAGAAAGATCATAATAAGGGACTGAAATTACAAATCGTACATTTCATATAATTACAGATCATGAGGGACTGAAAGGGGCTTCTGGACATCTAATAGCTATTTTTTTCTCTGTCTGCTCACATGAGATGACCACCAAGATCAAAGACTCTCTTAGCTTTGTTTGATGAAAACCAAAGGCATTATTGTGGCTGCCTATAACCTTACTACTAGTAGAAATATATTTACTGGAGTTGGAGTTTTTTCAAACACACCAAGCATGTCTAAGAAAGAATTAAGAGCAAAATTGGTTATGATAAGTAGCTACTCTAAGTAGTTTAACTTAATTTACTATTATAAAATATGAAGAGGATGGAACAGCTTATACCCATTATAGCACAAATGTAAGCAATAGCATTTTCTAGATAAAAGCTCCAGAGTTCCATGACTTAATTTTCAATTAAAACTGTAACAGTGGCCAGAACATTTAAATTTTTCTATAACAGTTTTCATACTAAGGTCATCAAATTTCACTTTCAGTTTACTACTTAAAATGACAAGTATGTACCATACAGAGAAACTGTGTAGTTAAAGAGAAATTAAAGATCATGTGACATTTCAAAATGATTGAAACCTTTTTTTTTTTTTTTTTTTTTTTTTTTTTTTTTTTTTTTTTTAACATAGCTCCCATGGAGGAAGGATGTCAGAACAAACAGTTCATTTAGAAGATTGTATTCATGATCTGAGGGCAGGTTTTGAATGTAATTCCTTCTATGAAAATTTTATTCTTAATATTTAAGGAAAATGATTTAGACTTTGCTGTTTCAATGTCCTTAATTATGCTCTCAAATCAAACTGGATGCATATCAGCTACAGGCCATTGTCTTCTCAGTTCCTTCACTGATGAAAAAGAAGAAGATGATGTCTTAAATTTTGGTCAGAATCTAATGTGAGTACAATGAGGAAGGATTATAATTGCAAAGTGCCTGTGTAGTGACAATGGAACCTGAGAACAAGTAGTAGTTCCCAAGTACTGTGTGTTCTGGCTGAAACAATATGGCTTGTACTTTTCTGTGGGATTAATGGCAACTCATGGTGTCTACTGAAGCAGACCCTCTTCTGGAGGTTTGGTAATCCTTCCCCTTCAGTGTTGCATGCTGGGTAATATAGAATCATTTGAGAGACAATGATGCACACTGTGATTTTCAATCATAAGCATGTAAAAAAAAAGTCAGATATGAGGGCATTTTAAAATATAGCCGGCTGTATCAAAGCTGGGGACTTCAGTCATCTCAGGTATAAATTAAAATTGTCTATTTCTGAGAATTTCTCAGGGAATAATGATTACAGTGCTGCTAGCCCAGGTACCACTAAAGGCCAGTGAAAGTAGTGATGGTAGATGACCTCTGGGATCTTTGTTTTAGTTGAATTTTAATCAAGCTTTTATATCAATAAATATGTATGTATTTGCATATGCATATTAGAAAGTAGAAAGCAGTCTGGAATCATCATCAAGTATATTTTAGCCATTATTATTATTATCATTATTATAAATCAGGGCTGGTTGAGACAGGGATAATTTGGGGTTTGGAAAGAATGTTCTCTTAAGAGTACAAACAAACGAAACAAAAGATCTACAGGACAGCTCACATTTCCAACCTGCTGACACATTAACACACACATATACTTATTAGCCCTGAACACAAAACTCAGAGACTGGCTTTACTAATGTCTGAATTTGGCTTTAATGAAATACATTGTTTTCACTCATAAAGGTAAAATATTATCCTCATCATTGTTTAAGATCCACATTTTCACCTGTGTGTAGGCTCTGTGCGGCTTCCATGTGCTAGGTAGGATCTTTTATGCTGGCTCCCACCCTCATCTCATTGAGATTTCAAGTCTATCTGTATATTAGTTTTTCCTTACTGAGCATGGAAGGGGTTTAGTCTCTATTCCTCACCTGTCAGGTTTACTGCTCCATTTAATGCAGCACAAAATAAATAAATAAAGGAAAAAAAAAAAAAAGGAAAAAAGAAAAGCTTAACGTTAGTTGGCCAATGGTAACAAGAGTAACCATGACAACCAAGTTTTTAAAAGTAGTGCTCACAAGCAGAGACACGTAGCCCACACATATTAATAAGCAACAGAGTATCAAACGTTTACAGGCCTCTAATCATGAAGTAAATGAAGGCCATGAGACTACACCACTGAATAAAGAATGCATGGGTTTCACTGGAACATTCACTTTCACTTACTATATTACAAAAATGCTGCTACAATTAATTAATACAGCAAGTATATAATGACCATGATATTCAATTTTTAAGACCTAACCCAGGAACGTAGTGTTCTTAATGAAAACACAACAGAATTTCAGAAATATAATGCCTTTGCCTAAGAGGTATGTTGTTCTTTAATGAAATGAAATTCTGTAAATTGTATTGAAATGATTAAAAACTTGTACATTGCACCATAAGGAAAATTAAGCAGCAGAAATATTTTTTCCAACACTTCTTGACAAGCAAGGCAGTTACAAATCTTTTTATAATAAAGAGTTAAATACATTTTAAGTATTGGAAAACATATTTGTGATTATAAATCCAAAGTGCATGACGTTTATATATATCTCAGCTAATTCACAGAGCATTTATTACTAGCCATCGACAAGACAGACATTTCCTCATAGGGGTTCTACTTTCTACAAACACATACAGCAGCCACTCATAGGTGCTTTCACCTGTAATGATACATTGACTATTTAAATGTGGAACTGTTTCCGAGGGACAATAGCTTTCTCCAGAAATAATGAATCTGAACAATATTCACTTGGAGGCAATGGACAAGAGCTTTGTGTTGTAGTCACAGGTACTACAGACAATGCAGTCCACTGCTCAAAGAAAGAAAAATAGAAATTCACATTTATCTGTATAAACACACACATACACACACACACACACACACACACACACACACACAGTGAAGGATGACAATGATATCATGCTTATTTTAGTTAGTTCTTTCTTGTCTTAAATGTAAAGTGACTTACCTAGTGTCCTGAATTAAAAAGCAAAAAAATAACACAAATAAAAAGAACCTATGCATATGTTTCTCATGCCCTTTTTACTCAATGAGTTTATCAGTGATGGATGCAGGGAATCTCTGTATTGAAGAGAAAGGTTCCTTGGACATGCATATGAAAGAATGAAGAATTAACTAACAGAACACCTTTTCTCCTACAGGACTGCTTGATTCAGTCTGTACATGCAGTCATATTTGTTTAAACATTTACATTTGAAGGCCTGAAAAACAGGTAAATTTATATCTTAGGCCAAGATGAAACTGATGGGAGATAATATAATAAACAGCTAGAAGAAAGTAAATTTAATTCTATTGGACTTCTATTGTATTCAATGTTGCTCTGTTCTTGGAGCTCGGGAGGTAATGAGAAATAAGAGAGTCAAGATAATGAGCAATTATAGAGATGCAAAAGGTCTATCATCAATAACTAAAATTAAAGGATATAACAATGGGGGACTGTAGGATCATCTGAACAGAGAGAGGAGAGGCAGGATCTCAGACATAAAAGATGAGAAGAGTGATCAAGGTAGATGTAGTGGCAAGGAAGGAGGACTAGGACTCCAGACAGAGAAGACTGTTGGGTGGCAGGAGGCAGTACTGACCCTGAGCTATGCATGGACTAAACTTCTTCAGAAGGTATAATGGCTGCAATGATATGCCTAATGATAATTTAGAAATCTGTCTAAGTTGATGCGCAAACAGAAGACTCTAGGAACAACTGGAAAACTGAAATAGAAATGCTTGGTCTATTTAGTTGGTGCATCTCATCTACGTCATGATTTACAGACAAGTATCTAAGGATAAAGACAGAAATTTCTCTCTTTGTAGGCTAGTCTACCACGAACAAGGATATTATTTCTGCTTATGGCATTACTTATATTCTTTAAGCCTTTATACTATACTGTCTTTCCTACACTGTAACATAGAAAGAGACACAATTATTCATCTTGAACTTTTTTCTCATAAATTGTTAATATTTTATTTTATAGTGCTTACTTTCTTAATAAATAATTCTCAGGCTGTGGTAGAACTCATTACTGAGTGTTACATATGTAGCATGTGAAGAGTAAATGAATGTGGAAGAAATGAGTGGCCTGGTGAATTTTAATTGTCACCGGTGGATAGATGATGGTAAGCTGGGTTTATTCATCACAATTAGATACACACAGTTACATATAAATTAGAAACAACATAGAGCCAGCTCTATTACCTTTTTGTTACCATATTATGGACTACTATTATTATAAAGCTCACTTGTATAGTTCATTTACTTTCTTTGTAAATGATAAAGTTAGAGGTGTTGACAAGAGTTTGTAGCCCTTCAGCCATAGAAGGTGACCTCGACAACAGGGTTCCTGATTTATATCCCATTGTTTTCCTGGGCCTTGTTAGCATCCCATTTTTGAATTTATATTATTGAGTCAATGCTTAAATGAATTATATTAAATCTTTAATACAAATAAATTTTAAATTTTAAATTTTAAATAAATCATAAAAAGTAATATTTGTAACACTATAAGCCTGCCAATTATAGATTAATATTCTTAAGAATCAGTATGTAGGTTAAGGCCTTTACAAAGCATTAGTAAAAGTTTTAGCACTTGTTATTAATGTAATATATATGAATATATATAAAATCAGAATAAAGGAAAAGTCAAAATAACAATGACATAAAATAGTGTCACATTTCCACATCGATATAATAGTTAAGAAAAAGCCTCAAAGCCTCAAGTTGCAGGGTAAAATACACTTAATATGTAAAGCCATCCAGAATTGCTGGATGTTTCACATAAGCAATAATTCTGTGAGAAGTTGTATCTGGTAAAAACAATGATCAAGTCAACATGACCCATTTTTGTTTTATGCTATCAACATCTCTAAATATTATTTGCATAAAATATTAATATTTTTCAATTATAGTAATGGCAATAATGATACTTTAAACTTTGAGTCATTTTCAATGATTTATATGTAACCCAAAAGGCACCTAAGAAGTGAAATATTTACATAATTAACTTTGTTCAGCTATAAAAGATACCATTCATTGAGTAAAGATTTCCTCTTGAACTGCCTCATGATAATCAAGAAGGACATTGTTGGTTCTACTTAAATTTCAAGTCAGGAATATTTTTTAGTGCTGAAGCAAGCATTTCTATTTCAGAAATTCTCCATGGCCTTCAGATGGTTAGCTAAATATACTTAGCATCCGAGGATGTATGCATTTTCCAACACTCACATTAGACGATGCTACATGTGCACACGCAAAAATGCAACTCTTTTAACAGAGTCATGAAACTTTTAAATAAGAAGCTTCCTTTTGCGGGATTAGGGAAAATTATAAATTAGGTGATTCTTTTCAAGCATATGTAGATGAATGAAGGAAAATGTAATTATAGTTTAAAAATTATCAAGGTTAGAGTTATTAATTATATCTATTTACATAATTAACCTACAAATATAATCAAATTACTGGCATATCATAATAAAACATGAACTGAAAATGAGGCATGCATTCTATGCATTTTGAATATCAGAAATGCCACATGACATGGGCTAGAAAAGGATCTGTGTCTTTCTGGCCAGATTCCAGTGTAGGATATGACCATTTGACTGAGTATTTTCTATATAACAAAGAGAAATCTAATTTGGCTTTAAAAAAAAAAAAACATTTTTTTTCCCTCTTCCATTACTATCTGTAGCACGCATATAGGAAAGGGCACCAACTCCTGCCTTGGCTTATATAGGATCTCTGATTAACCTGGAAAATGGGGACAGCACATTTCTACTACCTTCACATTTTATGTCTTGTACAGAAGAGAGGTGAGAAAATATAACATCCTCCATTAAGATACATACTAATAAGGTAAAGACTGAAGTGGGATGGTTCATGCTATCAACTAAGTAGGTATTCTATCATTGATCGCATGCTATTTTACAGCTTGAGAAATTGCATGATGGCAGTGATCTGAAGGAATAAATAGGGACTATTTATCTCCTTTCTAACTCAAGGAGAGAATAGGCATCATAATGGATTGTGATTATGACCTTTTCTTTGTCTTTTAACATTTCAACTTTCTCTATGTGTTGTAATAAATAGACTATATACTTATTAAACAGGAAGTCAAAGCCCATTCTTGGGACATAAGAACAAAAGAATAATGGTAGAAATGATGAAATACTAATTTAGGTCATATAAGGAGTATGGTTAGGATTTGTTTTAAATAGTAGACATAAAATTTCTGATCACCCTTCTTGAACAGTGATGCATATTTAACAGTTAATATTTGGAAAAAGATAATTCAGAAAAACAGAGGAAATTCATTTTTTATTCTTTTTCTTTTAAAAAAATCATCAATAATTTTGTTAAGTTTGTTAAACCATTACAAACAACTAATCGGGAAACATCTTAGCATGTGTACATAATAGATTTATGATATATAGAAATGTATAAATGTGTGTTTCCAAAATAATCTTCTAAAAATCAAATTAAAGCTTGCATAGAATGAGCCATTTAGGTTATAGAAATATCTTGCAATCATGAAAAATGGTCATCAAAATGCATCATAGACTATGAAGACTGAAAGAGTACATTTTATTCAATAAAAGACCACATCACAAGCTCAGTCATCCCAGCTTGTTCTAGGCATGACAAAAAACATGTTTTCCAATATTAGTTACTATGTTGTCTTCAAATATATCATATAAATATTACCACATAATCATAGAAAATTGATTTGTTCTTCTAAATCAAGGTAGACCTCAAAGTCACAATTAAAATATAGAGCAGACTTACCTTTTGTAAAGAAGAATAGCAATCACAATACAGATGATAAAGACCACTGCAAGAACAGGACCTACGACCCATATCAAGCCTTCCTCTTCATCTGTGATTGGCTGTGGATCCAGATCCATTGAAACAACAGGGTCGGAGTATGGGCTGGTTGCATACATTTTCTAAAGATAAATAGAGTCCGTTTTATTTAGAAGATAATATCTTTCTGAAGGTACTTTTAGCTCCAAGATGGGAGGAAAAACTTATGATATCATGGATTTGATGACATATTGATAAAGTCATATTAAAAAATACCGGGGAAAAGGGAATGGGTTTTTAAAAAGGGAGCAAAATAAGAAGCAAGTATGAGAGGAATAAGAGCATTTATAATGCAGGAAATGAGAGAAATCTAACAAAAGTATTTGAATGGTATACAAAAGTACTTTTACCATGTCATTGACTGTATAATTTTATGAAGTGTAAAATACCAACAAAGAAGTATTAAATTGGGCTCACAAAGTTCCTTTTAAGAGTTATAGTCTATCCAACAACCCCTCCTCCCAAGAAAGAGCATGAGAAGCCCTCTTTTGAGTTGTTGTTCAGGGCTATTCAAAAGATTCTCCAAATTAGTATTGTTTCCTTTGGTTGCCTCTTACAAGTCAAAAGTAAGTTCCTTCTGTTACAGATACTACGCACTTCAAACATAAGACTCAGAGAATCTGAGCTGGTTCTGGCTGAAAGCCTCCTCCCTAAAGACTAATATTCATTGTGCCAGAAAAGCCAAAGAGGGAAGCAATCAATATTTCTACCCAGCAATGGTGCCTATGAACCATAACAGCAACCAATAAGCATAATAACTTTAAGGGTACAGTAATGGCATAGATGCTTTGGTGGTAACCAAAAATACCCTAGTTGGACTTAAGGCCCACTCATCAAGAGAGAAACCACACCTGGTACTGGAATCTAGCTAACTCTCCGCAGCTAGTACAGTCATGGATCTTGAAGGAGCATCTATAAGTTACTTTATGAAATCAGCATAATCTCTAACTATAGTTTAAATATTTATCCTCATATCTTCAGGTAATTGTAGTTCTCGTCCATCATCACAGTTAGCTTATCTTTATATATAGAAGATAAAGATCATTTCAGGAAACCATAGCTGAGCAAAAATGCAGATTTGGAAATGAGTTTCAACTAATAATATTTACAGCACCATGCCTGCACCTAAAGCACAGGAACCACTGTATAAGAAGGTGAAGAATGATACCAATGATACACTACACTCGTGAAATTCTACAAATATGGCTGCCTAATAACAAGGATAGCATCAGTGTTACAATAAGGTTTCTTGGCCCCAGGCGGCCAGAGGTCCAGACCCACAGACCTGCCATGCCAGACCCCTTAGCCGCCTGCCGCTTAAGCTCCTCCAGAAATGACTCAAACACTTATGAGAGCTTCATGCTGTTTGGCCTATGGCTCACGCACATTGCTAACTAGCTCTTTCCTCTTAACTCAACCCATTTCCATTAATCTGTACTGACATGCAGCCCATGGCTCACCTGTGTTCCTTACATATTTCTTCTTTGAGCAGCTAGCTCCATCTGATCGGACTCCACGCTCCTTCTCCTAACTATTCTTATTCCCCACCTACTTCTTCTATGGTGCCTGCTATGGCCAAAACAGTCCTTATGCACAGCATACAGAAAGTGTGGGAGATTGTGCTGTTTCTTTGTAAATAACTGTCCCACCCAATGCTTTAATAAAAAGTGTTGATTGGCCAAAGGCAGGAAGGAAGTGTGGGCAGGGCTATCAGACTAAGAACACTCTGAGAACAGGAAGCACAGAGCAGAAGGCCAGAGAGAAGCCAGAAGAAGCAGAGGACAACTATGCTCCTATGAGAAAAGGTACCAAGCCCCATGGCTGAACAGGATGAGTCAAGTGTTAGATGAAGGGTAGAGAGCTAGCAAGTTATATGCCTGGGCCTTAGACCGATCAGCCTAAAACTATAGTAAGCATCTGTGAGTCTCTGTGGGTCTGTGGGTCTGCGGGTCTGTGGGCCTAAACCTAGGGACAAGGCCCGAAAGTACGGGCCAGAAACCTCCTACTACAAGAAAGACATTCCTACATCACATCAGACATGTAATTTAGAAGGGAGAAGCTATATAGGGCTTCCACTCTACGAAAAAAAAAAAAAAAAAAAAAAAAGAAAAAAAAATTAAAGACAACTATGAAATGCTGAGAGGTGAGTCTTTCTTAATGAAGAGCTCATCAATTTGTTATCCAATAACAGTCATCCAATACCAAATGGTCTTTTCAGACAATATATACATACAAATAACATTAAATTGAATGAGATGGTTGTATTTATATATTTAGAATACACATACACACACCAGTAATAATTAAAGAAAAATAGGTCATAAATTTGAGAGCAAGGGGAGTACATGGAGAGTTGAAAGGAAGAGGGAAAATAATCTAATTATATTTATGTCAAAAAATGAACATGTTTTGAAAATAATTAAACATTTAATGAGCATTTACATTGTGGTAATATATTCATTGCTATGTAAAAATGTAGATGCTAGAATGGAGTATTCCCAATCCAAAACAGTGAATCCAAATGCTCTGAAATCCAAAAGATTTTGATTGATTTCAGGATATTTTACAGATTTAGGGGTTTGGACTATTAGGATCTAGCAAAAAATCTAATGAGCAAAAGGTAACACTCTGAAATCAGAAACATTGTGGTTCTAAGATCTTAGACATGAGACAATCTGTGTCATGAAGTTACAGAGATCAACGCTGGAAAACATTTTCATAGAAAAACAAACCATTAAATAATGCAATGTTAGAGCACACCAACAGGCTTCAGTGTTCTACCCTTTAGGGCACTTAAGTCTACAGTTACAAAGCAGAATATCAATTAGAAATCAAGATGTATGGAATTGAGAGTACAGCTTTCTGAAGCAGAGTTATTAGAACTTGAGGGATTGGCTAGATTCTATTTAAATGTATGACAGCTACCAATTAGTTCATATGCTTGCTTCGAAAAGGAAATTTATCACATATCCTCAAGATGCAGTTACTCAATAAAGAACAGGATGGTTTCTGTAATATTCTATTTCATTCTATTTGTCCCGTTTAAAATGAAATATTTTTTTGCAGGTTGTGGTTGGATACACCTTTAATCCTAGCACTCATGAGGCAGAAACAGGTGGGTCTCTGTGAGTTCAAGGCCCATCTGCTCTACAAAGCAAGTTCCAGGACAGTCAAGGCTGTTACACAGAGAAACCCTATCTTGGAAAAACAAAACAACAACAACAAAACACACACACACACACACACACACACACACACACACACACACACACACACACACACACACACACACACACACATTTCTTGACCCCACCTTTTTAGTTCTTTGTTTTCCTCTCCTCCATAATTCAGTTCATACCCACTGGCTACAAGTGTCTCCGTATACTCATCTGTTTTCAGTAAACTGTGACCTTTATTACTACAATATCATTTACTAATTTAATTGTTTTTCTTCAGTCCTTAAGTTTGCAGTATCTTTCAGACTTGCCCCTGTTGAGCAAGACTTAATAACTCCCACTGGCTTCCCTAATTCTGAATTTGTCTAACTCCTTCTTACTGGTTTCAAACTATTTAAACAACTGAGTTTCACTTTAAATTGCCTGAACATTCAGTTTTCAATGAAGAGCTTCCTTTTTGCCCAGATGCATCTTTTTCTTGATTCTCCACTTCTATGAAAGGAGACTATAGGTCTGACATACCAGTAACCTGAGGCTAAAGTGCTGGTCTCATAGATATGATTTGCTCATTAGAGCCTCATTAATGTGCTCCTGTACACACCCAGAGTTTCTGCATTTTATTAATTACAACTGCTACTGAAGTTAGTATCCTAACTTGCACCTGTAAAGCCTTGAGAGACTTTGTTATATGAAATTCCTCTATGAAACCTGGGTATCTCATCATGGTTACCAGGAGCCTGAGCACTTTTCTCTTAAACCTTCTCATCATATTTAATACATTCCATCACAGTAAGCTTTTGTTGCTGCTTCCTAAATATTCTTTCTTTACTAATTAGCATATTCACAAGCTTTTGTTGCTGCTTCCTAAATATTCTTTCTTTACTATTAGCTCAAAAATTCAACTACTTTCCAAGGAGCCACTCAAATACTGCTCTGTTTACTGGTGGATTTCAGTGCTAGAATACAAAACAAAAAAATTCACTGGATACAACATAATAATTTTATTTAGCCTTTAATTTACTATTTGATGGTACACATGTAATTCTGTTTTCAAAAATGTGTAGAAATACTTCAGTTTCTCTGAAACTAAATTCCTGGAAGGTTTGGGATTTGTATGCTGTTTATGTTTATATGTTTAAAATGGCTAGCATAGTATATTGTATTTAGAAAATTCTCAGCAAATTTTTTTTCTTAATAAATATAGCAAACAACCACACACACACACACACACACACACACACACACACACACACACACACACACTCCCTCATCCTTTCAAGTGGTGTGGCTATAAACGTCAAGGCACAATACTATACTTGTTCAAGTTCAACAAATATAGTTAAGTTTTTAATTTCTGTTTTTCAAAAGCTTATTTTAAGGCACATAGTCTGAATTTATTACAAGCTCAAGCTCAATAAACAAGCACAGAACATGCTACACTGCACACTGGAATGAATTTTGCTATTGTTTTCTATTTTCTTTTATACTTCCAAGAACAGAGGTTAAAAAGGACGTTCAAGATTTTCTATGTATCAAACAGATAAAAAAACTCAGTATAATTGTTGAAATTTCTGAGATATAACTTGAAAGAGAGAGAGCAGGATTTGAAAGTCTTAGAGCATGAATAAATAGACATGACTTACATATATAACATAAATTCCATAACAATGTATATAAAAAATGAGCACTGAGCTTATATATCAAGGAAACAGAATTCTTTGTTTGTTTGGGTAGGAATCCTTCCATTTTGTAGGCTAATTTCAAATCGACAGAAGTGAAAAACCAACTGATTTGAAATTCTTTGCCAAGTGGCATCGAGATAGTAATAATCAAAATGGAAATTTAAATAAAGGGATTCCAAAAGCACATGAATTTCTAAATCAAATCAGAAAAAAAGATGTCTATTAAAAGGAAATGTAATGATACCAGTTTTACAGAAAGTAGAATTTATTGGTAGTAAGAAATAATAAAAGAGATTAAACATTATATCATTTAAAACCAGTTTGTGGTACTCTAAATAGCAGGCAACAAAAATTAACAGATTAACACAAATCTGTTTGGTGGGGTGCTAAAAAAAGATAGAGAAGTGTTTTTCATTTCTTCAAATCGCCAAACAACATGTCAAATGATTATGGCTATTATTACTCATTTACAATAGAGATCTGAAGCTTCCAAAAGTACCATATCACTGAAAACTAGAAAAAAACCATTGGTTAGGAAGCAAATGCTGGCCAAACCACACTCAGCATGCAGGTAAAGCATTATTTATTTGAGAGGAATGTCAAGAAATAGAATAGAACACAATTGGAACAATGTGGATAGAGAACCTTTAGGTCCTAAAGGAGGACTTACTGAATAGCTCTACAAAATTAACACATCATTAAATAGACTTCCGACAACTCATCATTTTATCCATTATATTTATCTTTCAAACCTCATCAGAATAAACACTTTTTCTAGTAGGACATGATTAACATAGAGACCCATAACTTCTCAGCATGTAGAGAAGAAAAGACAATAGAGTGACAGTATTCAGCTCCACATGGGACATCTGTTTAATGATATGCCCCTTTCTCAAGGCTCAGAGATTATCATGAAAGACAGAGAATAAAAAGTGAAAGAGTCAGAGACAGTGGATAACAACAAGGAAAGAGTGTTTTCTAGACATAAGAACTCAGCAGTGAAAGACCTGTATAATACCAAACCAGATAAAAGTCACAGCATAGTAGTATTGAATGGGAAATAAAGTTCCAAATCTAGAAGAGGTGTTATTGGTAATTGATGTCCATTGGAGGAAAGAAAGTTCTTCATGAAAGCAGAACATGACAGCTACCTATGCTACAGTAGATGGTCCTATACTCAAGCATATACAGTAAGCTCTATGTGGACTTAAGAAAGAGAGAGAGAGAGAGAGAGAGAGAGAGAGAGAGAGAGAGAGAGAGAGAGAGAGAGAGAGCCCCTAAAACAAAACAAAACCAGAATACATGAAGTTAATAAAGAAGTATAAAATGTAATGGGGGAATAGGGAAGAAATTATAGGTGAGAGAATACATATGGATTAATTAAAACATTTTATGCATATATGAAATCATCAAAGAAAAAAAATGTTGGAGAAAGGTGGTAAATAAAAAACAAATGAAATGTTTTATTAAATATAGAATTACTGAGATAGAAAGATGTAAAAGAAGAGATAGACAGAATGCATCAATGAGGAGGCATGAGTGGAAATACCTGGGAGGCTTCTGAACACACAGACCCAAGGAAGACACCAATATGAGTCTGCAGAATTGAGTGACACTTTTTTTTCCTGATTTCTGCAATTTACCCAAGCATTTTAGGTACACTTTTGAAATATTCCTAGAACTATATGATGAAATTTCCCCTTAAGTATCTGCCTACTTTGTTTTTTTCAAAAATGATCTCTAACATTCCATTCCCCTGATATTTTACTTTAAAACCTTCAACTAGATACAGAGGACATCTTGACGTACTGAAATGCTAGGAAGGCTATCATATGACATTTACACGCAAAGGTAAATGAAACTGTTTTTGTCCTCTGATTTTTCTATGGGAGAACTCCTCTAGTCACCTGAAGAAAGTACCTGCTGTACAAGAGAATACCTGATACACAAAGTTTTCATAAACTGTAGACTTAAATAAAGAGACTAACTCAATTCAGTAGGCAAACATGCCAGATTTAAGCCTCGATTAGGACAGTTGGGAGAGTGTCAATTAAGTGTTTAATGTGAACTGCCACTTTAAATGTCCTTCCAGTTCCTCCCATTTTTCTTTCCATTTTTTAAAAGCTTTCAAACAACTGAAGCATAAAATGACATAGGAACAAGATGAATTACATAAAACAAGACAACTTATTATTTAGAGTACCTTAGGAATTCTCACTCTTATTAAATTATCCTGTAACTTTCTTGGCTTTTCACTGATAAAGTCACTCATTTCGGTAACTGAAGAAATGGGTTGTACTCACCTCTTCCTAGAAATACTGTCTGGATAGAAGCACTGTGTACTCACACTTACAGGAGAATAAATTAAATAACTGTACTTGTCCATTTGAATGACAGATTGATGTGGGAATGTTTTTCTGTATGCTGTGAATATCAATCTTTAAATAAAGGAGCTGTTTTGGTCCATGACAGGCACCATAGAAAAAGTAGGCAGAGGAATCAGAATAGGTAGGAAAGGAAGGGCAGAGTCAGAGGCAGACCAAGCTGAAGCCCAAAGAAGAAACATGTGAGGAACACAGGTGAGCCACAGGCCACATGGCAGACAGATTAATGAGAACAGGTTAAGATGAAAGAGCTAGCAATGTGCCTGAGCCATAGGCCAAACAGCATGAAGCTCAAATAAGTGTTTGTGTCATTTCTGGGGGCCTATCAGCTGTGGATGGCTAAGGGGTCTGAGGCTGCAGGTCTGTGGGTCTGGGCCTCTGGGTGCCCCCCGACCAAAGAAACCTCATTGCCACAACAGATTCCTTTGTTCCGTACCAAACCACAGAGGCTAATATCTCCTGGATCATGTAATATGTGAACAGTATTTTTTTCTTAAAGCAAATCATTTCCAACAAAATAAAAGAGAAATCTTAGGGATAACAGAAGGAATGCTACAATGTGTGTTACAGACCTATGCTCTACCTGTCTGGTACTTCACACCTGAAATTCCTGTCAAGACACCATCTTGTTTGTAGTGTAGTATCATGCAGAATGGTCAGCAATGCTGGAAGGGCATGCAAGCTCAATGTTACACTTCCATTAATCACAGCTTGTGAGAATTATTTGGGATGCATGTAGGTATATTCTCAAGTAAACATGAACAGTAGTGAAAATAAGCAAGTGTCAGAAACAGAAGCTATTATAATTAACTTACAGACTCTGCATGGTCCATCACTGCTAACACAAAGAAAACATATTCTTGTCCACTTTGGAGTTGCTTGTTTGTAAATCCACCATAATGTTTATCGTCTCCCAGGGTGAACTCAGTGGGAAGGACATCAAAGTGAGCAGCAATATATGGCTTTAATTCAACTTCTCTCCCATAACGGATGCTTCTGCGTTTCCTAGATATCTCCTTAAGCAGCTTAAGGAAAAAGTGACAAACAAAAAAAAGACACATAAACAACCAACTCATTGATGTCTTAGAGGAGAAATTAATCCAGGACGGGGAAGAACCTGATACAGTTTGTTCATCCTTCCTGCAGCAGATCATCAAAACTGACTCTCAACTATGACTTTCAAACACCTGCAGAAGCAAGTTAAGATGATACAGTGATTTTCAAGGGCCAGACTTTAAACACAGGACATTAGACCTTCACTGGAATCTCATATAATTTCTTACACTAAAGAAATTCTTTAAAAGTCCAAAATTACATTATAACCTGTTTATGGAAGAAGTGCAGCTTGATGCACAAAAGCCTGGACTCAGGGGAGATACATGAGATACAAGAACAAATAATAACCAGTCGAAGTCATCTATATCTGAAAATATTATGTTTTCATAGAAAGTTTCACCATTTTACTAATGGGATCATTTATATGATGAAATCTCTCTAAAGTCAAAAGACTTGGAATCTAATAAATGACCTTTATCTACTTATTCGAATAAGTCATTGTCACTCTATTCCTTGAATTGCTCAGCCTACCTCTTTCACTAACCAGTTTGTAAGATACTCTTGATTTTTAACCAGCTGAGTCAACATTGCCAGACTATAGCTCTGAGGAGTAAGTATTCAGAGAGGTGACATGGTTGGCAGGGTGGGTAAGAATAAAGTTCAGTATCATGAAGGAAAGAAAACATAGGTACACACCACATACACATAGACACACAGACACAAACACACACACACACATTATTTTTAAAAAAAGAAAACTTAAAATTAATGTTTGAATAATTTATTGCTTTTTATTAACTTTCCTTAGGAGAAAATCTCATTCATGATATGAGAATTGATTTCAAAACAAAGTAACTATATCTCTGTCTTCTCCTGCCTCACATTATTTTATAGAGTCTGATAGTGTTGGATGTTTTTGGAAATAAGTAATCAATGTTTGGTGGCTTTTAGAAAGAATATTTCTTTTGTTTTAATGTCTCTTGAGAAAGAGGTGTGTGTTTGGGGAAAAAAAACCAAAAAGCAAAACTATGTACCTAAGGGCAAACATAACCTTTATTCTGGTAAACAAAGTTAAAGGACTTAGAGACAGATTTGGAAGTAAAACTATTATGCTTGTTTTTTTATGCTGGAAGAAAATAGTAAAACCAAACTGGTGAAGTATACTTTGAAATGCTGGCAGGAGATGGAGAGATAGATGGTTCAGTAGCTGAGGGCCCTAGCTACTCTTTCAGTCGACTTAGGTTTGATTCCCAGGATGCAACAGGTAGTTCACAACCATGTACAGCTTAATTTCTACTGGAGGAAATACTCTTCTTTTGTACCAGCATACATAAGATGAATATTTATACATGGAGGGAAAACACTCATCCACACAAATTAAAACTTTAAAAATGAAGGAAAGAAATGATGTCATAATCAAGGCAGGAATGGAGAGGAAATAGCTGCTGGCCTTGTCTAAACTCAAATGCTTCAGTCAGGACCACAGGCAATATAGTCTGTTTTACACTGAGAGCCACAAATATACCCAGCTGACTTCAAACCTAATAATGTAGCAGACAGCCCTCTGGCTTAGTAATAATTTGTTCCTATGACATGTATCAATAATATTTAATTTACCATGCTCTAAAAATGTCTGTGAAATTTGAGTTTATAGCTACAACTAAAATTATATGAGATATAAGACATTTATAGAGGCACAGGGGACTAGAGATAGTATGTTTGGCATGTCTGGATCTAAATTCCATGTATTCATATATCTATGTATTCATCCAGGTGGGCCACTCAACTGAGGTTCAACTTCGGGGCTAAAAGAACAGAAATTTACCTTACAATTCTGTGGCCAAACATATGTTTACATATAATAATGATAATGGCCATTAGTTAACACTTATTAGGTACCAGACACTCTTTCAGGAAGCCTAAATGAACATCAGATCATTCATTCTTCACA
Source organism: Phyllotis vaccarum (assembly GCA_033318265.1). NCBI lineage: Eukaryota > Metazoa > Chordata > Mammalia > Rodentia > Cricetidae > Phyllotis > Phyllotis vaccarum. The sequence continues at coordinate 101,348,241 of JARWLC010000002.1, forward strand.
ATAGCCATGTAAAATATATCATAATTATCTCAAATTCTAAATGAGCATATTGGAGCATGATAGAAACATTCAGTGTATAAATAGAATCTATGAGTGACAAAAAATTAAGCTATCTATAGGACAGGGTTTTCTACCTAACTTTTACATAACCCAATTTTTGTACAAAATCAAGGAATCTAATGTCGTGTGTAACCACTGGTCATTTGAATCATTTTTACTCAGCCTGTATGTAAGTAAGTTTTGTGTATCTGATTTTATTAACATAGATGAATATAATCTTTATATTTCCTGGAGTTTTTAACATAAAAATTATATAATTCTGATGCAAAATATTTAATGTAATATTACATTCAAAAGGTAACTACAAAGGTTATTGTCAATGTATAGTAATTGATAGTATATATAACCTTTGAGTGGAGAACACTACAGATGTGCTGAACAGTCTTTTGAAGTTGGCCAATCAAGAACATTTACCATTAGTTGTTTATGTGATTATATTCTGCTTCTACTTCACTGATCAAACCCTACCTTGCTTCCATTCACATTTCAGATACAGGCAGCTGTCATAATTTATCAACATCACCCCATGATTAGCATTTGTTAGGGTTTACTTAGAAAATATAAAGTAAGTGTCTTGAGATTAAATATTAGAACATTTTGGTGTTTTTTGGATCCAGTGCAGTCATTCACTGACGTTGAATCTGGAATAGGACCCTGCTTTCCATGACTACCCTTCAGAATGCTTCCAGCATTATACTTGAAATGACACAAATGAGTTTAAATGACACCAAAGTTAGTCAAGATGCTGGAATTATTGCCACAAATGACCTCACTACTTTATGACAAGGGTTTGAAGTACAGTGCAATGAAAAGCTTTGTCACATTACATCACTTGCCCTGAAATAAATATAACTAACATTTGGGAGTCATTCTGCCCAAAATTCATGGCAACTAGCATTGCCTTTTCTGTACAGTTTGACCTTGAGAACAGAAATTCCAGTCTATGAATTTATCATTAGATAATAACCCAGACCAAAAAATAAATGATCTCAGAATATAATTTTGAGAGTAACTCACTTTAAAAAAACTTTTAAAATCTTGTATGGATCTAAATGTGAGGCATACATGTGGAAATCTCCTTAGGCCATTTTTCTACTTGATGTATTTCCAACAATGTGAATTATAGACACTACCAAAAAAGTACTTGGTCAAATACATTTAAAAGAAGAATTCAGCTTTGTCAAACCTAACAGTACCAAGTTCAAATTAAAGTTCAAGTTAAAAATTACTAGATGGCTTTTGTCATACTTACTAGCTAAAAATCAAAATCCTGTGTGGAGGGGTCAGAAACAGGATAAGTAGGCAGAAAGGGAAGCCATAGCCTATTCTCATTTTTTCCCCTCCACAACAGTTACAAAATATATTGGACATAATTCCAGAAGTTATATCAAGGGCTTTAGTTCTTTATCAGAAATAATTTCCATTTTCCAGTCAATGCATATCTTATTTCTTCCACCATTAATTCTGCGATGCAGTCTCAATTATATCAGTAAGAAAAGTGGGAAACAACCCATCCTGACCCAAAAGTTTTGAATTAATAAAATGTTCTTTATCAAGCTATTATACAGATTAATGCACCACAACTCAGAGGATGATTAAAATGACCCTTTGTTATGGGAATCAGCAGCACAGACCTGTGGAATTTAATTGCAAGAAAGTTCAATGCCACACAGCCCTATATTTTAATCCATTAGCATTTCTGTACATTCTAGAGGTTAAAATCTGGCTGTAAAGGAGAATCACTTTCTATTCCTTCCTATCAAATGGCTTCACTTCTAAAAAAAGCTTATTACTGAAAGCATTTGATGTCTTTTTGCCTTGGATTCCAGTGCTTTGAAAACTCATTTTGAATTGGCAGAAATATTTATAGATTCTACAATTTATCTTTGCATTTAAAAATCCAATTGCAGCAAAAATATGATAATGATAATCCTATAATTCAGCTAGGAACTAGTTAAATGGTATATACTGACCTGGGGATAACTGCTTAGAGAAAAACATTCTGTTTCTTTAATATCATAACTGACAGAAGATAAATTGATAATTAAGTTATTTCACCACATTACTCAAATGTGTCATTTGGTATTACAGCCACATTTCCTAATCACTAGACAGTTATACAAGTAGAGACCTGACCTTGGACCTGTCTAGCCTTCTGAACCTGAACAAATTTAACTCATAAAACAGGTAGATAGTGATGAGTTGCACTTGTAGAGAAGATACACATCTAGCAAAGCATGCAAGTCCCATCTCAGATCTCCTTTCTTTTTGTCAGATATAGTCATCTTTGTGCAGACACATTTCAAAAATACCAACAATTTCTGGTAATGTAGTTAGAAAATTAATCATTGTTCTTGCTCTATTTGTACTAATTTGAGGTAGAAAAAATATGAAAATAATAGGATTATTTTGATACTTTTCCAATGTTGTAAATGAACCATGTAAATTAAAACCTCATATTTCTGGGAGGGAACTCATAAACTTGCAGCATTCTGGTGTTTTTGTTTTTGTTTTTGTTTTGTTTTTTAAGTATCTGCAGTATTTAAATGTGACTCCTAACTCTGATAGCTTGCTCTGGTCATGTCTGAGATCTTGGTAAATAATTAGCATCAGTTTACTCATTGCACAGAAGCATGTAATAAACACTTTTAAAATGTACATGAGGCTGGATAAATGGCTCAGCAGTTAAAAGCATTAACATGTTGCTCTTATAGAGGTCCCAGACCTTATTCCCAGAAGCACAGTGGGGCTCACTTCTAGGGGATCACCATCTTCTGATCTCCACAGGTACCATGCTCGTACATAGCACACAAACATAAATGCAGGAAAAACACACATACACATAAAGCCAAACTGTAAAAGTCCAGTATCTTAAGAAGCAGAGTTAAAACCATGTGGTTGTAAGATGTTGGAAGTTGATGCCAACCTCTTTAGTGTGTGTCGCCTTTGTACCACATTTCCTCTTTGCTCAGAACTTTGCTTTTTTTTTTTTTTTTTTTTTTTTCCTGCACTGAAATGTACTTTTGATTCTGAAAACCTACAGAGCAGAGAATAAGGCGAATAAAAGTCTGGGAATGAGTAGAATTCTGTGAAAATATGCTGCAGACCGTGTGGCAGGTTAAGTGCAATGTGTTATAAGGGGCACAAAACATTTGTAACAGCCTTAGAAACTGTCAAACTAAGGCTTCTTAAATTTTGTTAAACGTAATGATATGACCTTCCAAACTTCTGCATCATGGTTACACTGAGTGGGTCCCAAGAGAATAAGAAGAACAAGGATAAAACAGGTTGTGATCTTTTAATTAAAACAAAAGAATCTTTAGGATTTCTAGGGTACGGCAGGTCCATTTCTCTGGTTCATTCAATTTGCCGCATGTACCATAGCTGACACCTGTACACAATGCTGAGGGGTACACAGAGAACAACTGAGGACACGGACAGCATAGACACAGTTACCTCGTCTAACTCCATTTCATCAGGACTCTCCCATGGCTTGATGAATTTCCCTCGAGACTTCTTCAAAGGCACAATTATAATGTAGTAACCCCTGTTCGGGAATGAGGAGACAGTAAGATTAATTCAAAGAACATGGTTATGACCTTAAATCTACAGACCAAATATTAAGACAGAAGACAAATTATGGATGTGGGGTGGCACATCTATTTTCTTTTTTTATAGTAAGAAAAAACCCACTTGTTTGTTTATCTAAGAATAAAAAAATGGTAGATGTCAATGTGTGACTTTGATGACTTCATATGGTAATTTCTCATGGTTGGCTGTTTTTTATTAAACATCTCAAACACAACAGATATATTTGTAAGTGCCCTGCATCGGGACACACCCAAGCTATGTTGAAATCTGCCACTTCCAGCTGCTGTGCCAAATATTTTCAATATTAACTACTAAAAAGGCTTTCAAAAGGGAGATGTATAATAAAAATGGCTATTTTCTGTTATAAGCATCTATTCTTTTGACCATATACAAAATACATTTATTATACTTAAATAAAAATAAAAGTATGTTGAAGTCATTCATAATATTATAACTATATAAAGTCAAAAGTGCATTTAAAAATTCATCAAATTGCACAACTTTAAACAGTATGAGAATTTGGGGACTTTTTCTACCTAAAGTCCTTCAAAATAGGACTAGTATAATGACACCTACAGAAAGAAGGGCAAACGTTCCATACATTGAGTGTGGTCAATTAAAACATTACTACTAAATAAAACTACATGTTCAAGACAAGGTATACATTAGTAATGAAGGTGCTCTGAAATTAGTACATACCCTTCTTTGCATGTATGAGAACTATGACACATCAATGTTCAGTATGAAAACATTAAAGATAACTAATAATATAGAAATTACACTATAATTTTAGGCATAGCATTAAATGAACAATATATTATTACCTTCCTACAGCACAACCCATCAAAGAAAAAAAAAAACAAAATAACAAAGGACAGGGCAGGGGCTGTACAAATATAAGATAAAGTCACAGATAGAAAAAATAAGAACTAAATAATAGCCTAATTTAAAACTGTGAGGAAGTTCAATCAAGCCTTCATGGTGATTTCATTCATTCATTCTTTCTTTCCATTTATTCTATATATCACAAAATCTTTTTGAGAATCTCACAAATTTGGTGGAGATTCATAGCAAAATTGAAAACACAAATACATATGCAAAGGGATAGTTTCTTACAAAAGAGATAGCTATTACCTGAAATGAACAGCAGGAAAGGAAGAGGTTCCACCCCTGTTCCATGTGCTAGTTTAGAGTCAAAGGGCATGCAGAAAGCCCTCTCAACATTCTCTGTGCTATAGGACATGAATACCTTCTAGAGCTGAGTTGTCTAGTACTGTAGCCCTGGGAGTATGGGCTTCAAACATTTAAAATGTAGTTGGTGAGATCTGAGAGGTATGTATGTGTAAAATACACTATAAAAATACAATATAAAGTGTCTCTGTGATAATTTAGTTGTGATCACATACAGGCAAATGACAATATTATAAATATGTCACGTAAATCAAATGCTGCTAAAATTAATTTCATTTCACTTTGCCTTTTAAAATATTACTAGTAGGTAATTGAACACTTCCTTCTTACTCTTGCTCGTGGTTGAACAGTGGTTTCCAAGAGTATCCTGATGACAAATATGTCACCTGGAGATGTACCTAGCCTATAGTTGGGGCACAATAGTGATATATTCAAAGGTCTCAAATTGCATTTTTAGCTCCCTTGAATTGTGGTTGTTTATTCTGAAAAATAGCAAAAAAGACTACAAGCCTGTTCTTTGAAAGAAAAACAAAACAAACAAGGAAGCACAATCAGAAAACAAGCGCACTGAGTTTGGCAGCCTGTGCAGCACACAGGATGGAGCAGGGGGCAGTGGATACTAGCAAAGGTGTCACAGTCTTCACCAGGATTCCAGAGATTCTATAACACACAGGCACAAGGACTTGTTAGACCTTTCCTCCAATCAAAAATTCAAACCACAATCTTCTACTCCATGGTTCTCTGAGCAACTAATTAACAGATGCACAAGGTTTCAGCACTTAGTCATTCATTTTCTTTACTACAAAGAAGTATGATGATCAAGGAGGGTGGAGAGAAATAAGAGCTGGAATAATTGAAAGGGGCCAATATTTTTTATTTCCTAATCCAGACTAACCTTCCTCCTTTCCACATCTTCCTACTCCCTGATGCATTTGCCAAACAAGTCCATCATGTTAAATGAGTACAGAGAGAAATGACAGAGCTGCAACTGAGCGTTCAAAATAACAGTGCAGATGCACTTGATAAACACACTTGTCAAGGAGCCTCTCGCTTTTCATGCCCACTGAGCAGTCAGGAGAGCAATGCAGTGGGAGTTAGCAGAGAGCCCCCATTGTTCCCCTGCAGCTTCTGATAGACCAGGGGCAAGCTGATGAATTTCATTAATTTTTCTTCCACTTTCACATTGAATTGCCATTATTATACATTTAAAAAAATCCATTTTTTTCACTTCTGGCATATCCTCCCCTCCACCGAATTATTCACTGCATTCTTGGATGAGATAAGAAGAGAACAGGTCACCACATAGTAATTAATTACCAACGTGGTGGGCAGATATCCACCACCTTCTCCTTCTACTGATCTAAGCACTCATGTAGGGCAGGCAAGGCAGTGCTGATAACATGGTAATTGGGAATTCATAATATCCAAAGAAAGTTCTCTGTAGCATACGCTTTGTTATACGTCCTCGCATCACTTGAAATATGTGAACCTGTCCAGCTTCCTGTTTTTCTTCTGAAAGTTATGAGAGTTTGAGTGTGTGTGTGTGTGTGTGTGTGAGAGAGAGAGAGAGAGAGAGAGAGAGAGAGAGAGAGAGAGAGAGAGAGAGAGAGAGAGAGAGAGAGAGAGAAGACATAGAGAAAGAAAGAAGAGAGAGAGAATGTGTGAGAATGGGTCAGAGTCTTCCTATCTTCAGAATGTTGCCAAAGCCCTTGGTGCTTCCCTTTCTGTCTTTAAAGAGATGTCCACACCCCAACCATGGCACTCATTGATTTCAGCTTTCTTTTTTCTCAAAACCTTAGTTGAAATCCATAGATACTACCTTCGGTCCCTAAGCCCAGGAGACTAGATAAAGCATGGAAAATAATATAACACTGCAGGTCATACCATAGATTCGCAATCCTCAGTTACAAACAAACTCCTTTTCTCTTTTCTCTTGAATTATTTCTTTCCATTTTCCACAAGATCATTTTGTCAGAGCTTGAACATTTATATCTTCTTAGGAAAAGGTATCCATATCACTTATTGATAGAGAAAGTGCAATCTGACAAAATGCTCCCATCTTTCCAGGAAACTATAAGCCTACCCATCCATACATGCAACCATAATCTTTCCTTTGGTGCAGAAGATATCTGGGGATGGACTGACTAAGGGATGACACTGTTCATCATTTGCTCTCTAGTATTTTAGTGTCACTTTCTTATGACATACCATTATAACTGAGCTGTAAGTACTTCTATCTCAACTTTCTTCTTCCCATTGGAGTCTACAGATTGCCTTTTAACCACACATGAACCCACTATTGAACCCAAAGCAAAAAGAAGTCCTGGACAGAGCCCCTGCCAGTTAAAAGACAGAAAAATAATAGAAAATGGAGAGGAAAAATGAGAAGACAACGACCCATCTACATATATAACTGTCCTTTCTGTGATGGTTGGAGTGAGCATGTCCCTCATAGGCTCAGATATTTGGGTACTTGGTCCTCAGTTCATGGAGGTGCATGATGAAGCTCAGAAGGTATGGTTTGGCTGGAAGAAGTATGTCCACTGACGTTATCTCTGAGAGTTTAAAGCCTACCACCATTTCTAGTGTGCTCTCTCTACTTCCTCTTTATGATTCAAGATGTGAGCTCCCAGATGCAGCTCTACCTGTTGTGCTTTTACTCCATGACCATGAACAGCATGGAAATGGTCTCAAACTGTAAACTCAAATAAGTCAGTCCTTTCCTCTATGGTTTAAAACAAATAAACAAATGAATTAAAACAACAACAAAAAAAAACATGGTCCATTACAGCTTTTTCTTCCATTTCTTACATTCCAAATTCTCTGGGAAGATTTGTTCTAACCTTCTCCATCTCCTGCCCTTGCTGGCACTCCTGCATCAGCACTACACCACAACAGAACTGCCAGACTTTTTAAAGCCTAAGTGGTATTACATTGAAACAAGAATTTTTGATATTTTTTAAACTTTTCTTAGCATACTGGAAGACCTTCTATGAATCATTCTCTGCCATTTTTTGTTAATAAGCAACATTTCTGATTATCATAATTTATGACTTACTTTACAAACTTTATCATCATAGCAGAATTTATTACTGACATTCAACTATTATACTATTGAATATTAGCAAACTCTGTCCAGAAATTGTCTTCATGGTTTTTTTGTGTGTCCCCCCCAAGAAGATTCCATTCTCACCCACAGCTTAGACTATTAGCTTTATGTAAATAATTAATAGATATCTTTACCCCAAACTTTCTTCTGAATATCAAAGGTTCATATAGCTTCAACTCTACTACTCAAAGTATTACTATGGTTACAATGAAATAAATACCAAGGCTTTCCTGCTCTCATACTGCACCATAGTCTGTAAATCTAGCAGTAGATCTGACCATAACATCGGGAGTCTGTTTTCATTTTCTTCTCCCTTCTTTCCTGGCTTATCTTCAAGTGCTCTTAACTTCTGAACTCTATTTCCAGAGGCCTTACTTCTCTTCTACTCCACTGCCACCCATCTGGCCCCATTATATTTTTTCATGCCTAGACAATAGTTCCATAACTTCCCCTCTTCACTGACCATCTTATTCTAGTCTTGTTTCTGAAATTTTCACTTTACAATACAAAATTCGATTTGCTATTTCAACCTCTGGTGATATTTCAATGAAGTCTTATTTCTCTTAGGAAGGATAAAGACCGATATATTACAGGCTTGGCAGAACATTGGTTGAATTCCTATCTTCACACCAAATTGTACTTGTACTGGTTTTGTTGTCTTAAATTGATTTGGGGGCGCATGGTCATCATATGCTTGATAATTCTTTCTCAACTTCCTAGAATCGCATCAAGCTAATTTGCTTTCCTTAAATATTAATTCATTTCTTATTTTTCAAATGAATCATTTTCTGACTTCTGATGACTTTTACTATGCTGAAGATTTGGGAGTCTATAATTTTCTTAGACTATTTAAGAAATGTTTTTATATCTTGATAATGTTGTTAAAGTAGATATTTATGTAATCTCAAAATTTGTTCAAATTTGCCATTTATCACTGAATTACTTTTTCTTTTAAAAAAGTGGATGTGGTCAAGAAAGGTGGTGCTTGGGGATTTATATCTCTTCATTAAATATATTTGGTATTTCCTGGGTGAGTTTACAATTCTCATCAAGATTTTCCTCCTTCTGCTAAAAAAAAAAAAAAAAAAAAAAAAGTGTCCTGATCAATAGGAAAAATACTTCTTATGTGAAGAAGCTTTCTTTATCATTTACTAGTTTACCTTTGTTCAAATCTCAGAGAGGGAGAAGGACACATTGGAACATTTCCTATAAATTTATATTGACAAAATCATACCAACTGAATATACTTGTTTGAAAAGGAAAGCAATATTTTTGATAAACTAAGTTCTATATCCTACTTTGCTTGTTTGTCTTAAATTCAGACATTAGGCTTAAAATTCTTTTTAATCAACACAGACTTCAACTACCATGACAATAAAATACTTTTTAAAACCTCTTCTGGATTGTTATATCTAGAAAGTCTTTGACTGCTTATAAATTATGATGTTTTCTCTGTATATTAGATTTAACTAAAGAGGTAAAAATCTAACCTTCAGACTTTGAGCAAACTTTTAGTAATTTTGTTTAATATTCTATCATCAAGGGGCCCAGCTCAATATAATTCTGAGAAAAGGCAAGTTATGCTTTTTGTAGTATAGTCCCACTTCAGCTGCAGTCAGCCTCCTAGCATTAGTAATCTGTCTTGGCATTTTGAAACATGTTATTTAACTGGGAGGTCAAAATCTTTTTCAAAGTTCAAGAATGAATGTCAATCCTCACATAATTTTTTCCTGTTATTTTTGTGTGTATCAGTTAAATCAAATTATTTCATCATCCAAACCCAACAGTAGGTTGAATGATCTTTCCAATTTCTATTATCAAATTAAGACGTTGAATCTTTTTAGCTCTGTGTACTATGGAAAGTTATTTATATTTACCCTCACGCCCTTCACTGATGAAGCAGTTCAGTAATAAATAAGAAGACTTCTCTTACCTCTACTGTAACTCTGGCAGCTTACATAATGTACTGATTATGGAATACCTAGCATTTCAGTCTCAAAGCTGAATATAAGTACTAGAAAACTCTTGCTTCTAATATATGTCTGAGGTGCATTTTAAATGACTATTTCGTAATTTATTTGTCTTATTTCATGTACATGAGCATTTTGCCTATATGTATGTGTAACAAATATGTTCAATGCCCATATAGAAATATACGTTTTTGGTTTTTACTTCTGTTCTTAATTAAGCCATTGATTGTTATTAAACTAATTTATATACCTGGAACCTGGCAGAAGCTTTATCACTCAGCATAATCAGTCGTATGCTTTTTGTCTTAATCACTCAGAGTAAAATTGCTCCATAAAAATCACAGGAGTGTCCTCTGTCATTAAGGCTCACCTTGGAAGAATGGTGGCCTCATAGCATTCTGATTAGGATTCTGTATCCAAAACTATTAAGAAGAAAGACTGAAGCATCATAGCATCCATGACACCACCACAGCCTGGTGCATGCTTGACATTGTTTCCAAAATAACGCAGCCATTTGTTTGTCTCAACAAAACAAAATAAGAACCTAGTACCAACTATTGCAAATGGCACAGGATGGTACAGGACATTCTTGAAAAGACTGCTCATTTCAGGTAGAGAAAGAAACAAACATGAGAAAATGCACGTTTCATCCATTATTCCTTTATGGAGCCCCGGAAATTAATTTATTAATACAAACATATTAGTATGAATTTGTTATAAATTTTCAATAACATATCTGCTTTTCATTCCCTATGGATTTAATGTTCTTCCTGTTAAAGCACTTCTATAATTTATTTTTTATTCTTTTGTTTCTCCAGAAGGAAGAAATACATTTCTAAGGATCTTTTTAGAAAACTTTCTTCCCCTGTCATTTTGTTTTCATTCCTTCCTTCGTCAATGGTGCCTCCTCTTTGTTACCAATGTTCTTACTACTTTTTCCTGACTCTAAATTCAAGTAGATATGGCCAAAGTATGTAAGAGTAAAGTTGAATAAGTAAAATAAATAAATAAATAAAAAATAAAAAGAAGAAATGCAACAAAAACTCTAAAACACAGAGAAGCATTCTGGAAAGTCTAAACTCACTTAGAACTTAAAACATAAATCTGAAATTTGCCAACCGTGAATAAAAATGCCAGTTCTAAAGACTACAACACTTCACCAAGGAATTGTCTCAGTTTCTTTATCAGCTATGAAAATGAAGTCAGTCTCAAATGTCACTGACTGGGTTTTGCTCTGTTCACCTTTCCAGTGCTTTGTTCAAGGAAAAACATGAGCTTTGTCTAATGGATTGAATTTATCATCCACATTTTCCACTGTTTCATAGTTATTTATAACTCTTCAGCTCCCTCATCTTTCTCAACTTTCAAAATTCACATTAACTAGTAACCAATGCTTTCTGCATGCTTCCCTAAGACATCTGTATTGAACTGGCAGAGTTTCTGTTTCTATAACCCACTATTCCATTGGATCCAGGTCAACTGTTTGCTGTCTCTTATGATAAGACAGGACTTCACAGGACTTCACTACAGTCACCTTTCTATTCTCAGATACAGTACTGGTATACACTGTACACAATATGGATTGACTAGATTGTAGCTCAAACGTTTAAGCAGATTGGAAGGAAACGTTATAAGAAAACATGTTCCAGTTTTTCCCTGGTCTCTGGTGTGAGCACTTGGCTCTACACTCTGCTAGCATCATGAATTTGTTATTATTAAAGCCTCAGGATAGGTGTCTTTTTCAGTATGACTCTCTGACTTACTAAACTTAGATAGGGGTCTAGCCTGTCATAGAACATTCTGACAAACTTCACTATTCCCATCTCCTAAGTAACTGTGTTGCTTAAGAATAGTGACACATTCTGCATTTTCTAACTGAACCTCTGCCACTTTGCCTGCTACATCATGGTTGCTCAGAGTGTATCTGCTATGTCTAGAGCTTTTATAGTTGAGTGGATGATAATGATAATAAAAAACTGATCAAACTCTGCATGTTAAATATCTACAACTTTGTTTTTCTTTTGGTTTTTGTGAAACATAGTCTTACCATGAATCCCTGTTGGCTTGGAACTCACTATGTAGAGCTCCAAAAGATGTAAAATATCTAGAAGAAATCTTGCTAAACTCACAGGGAGTGTCCTGCTTCTGCCTCCAAGTGCTGGTACTAAAGGCATGTGCCACCACACCTGGCTGCTACCCCTTTGTATACATGCTAATAAATTGTTTTTAAAAACATGTTTATCTGCTAATAGTAATAAAAACACAAAAGAATTAAAAATCAATATATATTTATATATTATATAAATGTAATATTATACTCCTATTAAATTTTACCATGATAAAAGTGTGCTGGCACTGTATTTTGACTTTTAATCTTCAGAAACTGAAAAAGATTAGACAAAATGAAGACCTTATCTTGGTGAATTTATTTTACTAGTAAGATTTTGAAAATTCTATTACTTGTGCTGAAACCTGCCATCGTTTTTATCAAATAAACGTCAACTGAAGGTCTGTGGAGGAAAGATTGATTTGGCTGAGTCTAAAATGGGTCAAAATTACTACTTAATCCTGAGTGAATTTCACAAGTTATACTTCACTCTCATTTCTTCTTTGATTATTTTATGGTTTGAAGCTTGTTTTTCCCATAATTTCTTTTGTTTGTCAGAGGTTTCAGGGCTCTTTTGCTTGCTGTCTTGTGTCATTGAGGAAAGAACTTGCTGTTAACCCAGGTCGCCTGCAGATTCCCAGTCTTCCTGCCTCAGCCTTCCCTGTGCTGGGATTACAGGCGTGTCATCACACCTGGCCAGCACTTGGAGTCCTGTGCTTACTGATTAAATGTCTCATCCTACATATTTCCTTGGCCATTGTGTTCTGGCTCAGGTGTCCTTATAAGAACCATTGTCTGTATCTTTTGTGGACTCCCTTCTTATTGTAACCATTTTTTGATTTATTTTGTTTCATATTTCCATCTTACTGCTTTAATTTTCCATCATTCCCTATGAAACCTCTGCTGTTCTGGTACCCTAGATTTGTGCCTTTGGTCCCACTTAACTCCTCTGAACCTACGTTTCTAACCAAATAGACCATACAAAGACCTCATTTAAAATACATATGAGCTGTTGAGTTAAACAGTGATTTCTTCTAGATATTTCACATCTTTTGGTAACTAGTAACCTTGTCCGTTTTGCATCAGATTTCCCATCGATGTTTCACCCCTTAAATACACAGTAGCTCTTTCCATTTTGTTATCTAAGCTCAAACCTGAGCCACGTGTGCTACCGTTCCTTTCTCTGATCTCTAAGAGCAGAAGCTGACCCCTGCTGCACTTCCGTCTCAGTTTCTGCTGCCTCCTGTGTGGACCTTTATTTGTCCTGCTTTGTAGTGGTATAATTTGTCAAACATCAACTGATGGTGTTACGACTTCTCCACAATTTTCTCTACCAAATTTGGGAGCTCCGGTCATTCCAGCAGTACATGTATAAATTCTTTTCTATACAGCTTCAAATATTACCCCAAAATTTCATCTTAATTTTATCATGTTATACATTTTTTAAAAAGTGGTTTTTTTTATCCCAAACATGTAACAGTTATATCTAATATGCCACAAGATATTCAGTAAATGACTCCCAAAATGGAAAGATAAAAGTGTGGTGTCATATAGCAGTTGTCATACTGGTTCTTATACCCAGAACTTTAGCGGTTTTTCAGCTGTTTGCAGAAAATAGCTCCACCTGCTAAGCACAATATGACTCTTGTTTGCCTCACCCCTGTCCCATGTGCTCTGGGCTCCAGCATCACAACACCACTTGATGCTGTAACTAAATTGTACAATGTCCCTTGACATAACTTTCTGGCTCTTCAATTTTGTAAGCTCCTTATTTGACAAAATTATGTTCAGAATTGTACCAGACTCATCGCATCCCAGCATTGTCACTCTAGAGAATAGGTTACCTCAGTGTCTATGTTTTCATATATCCTACTGTATGCCAGGCTCACTGGAGACAGAGGTGGCATCCTTTTCAGGCCATATACTTCCATGATACATTTTATCTCTTAGTTATGAAATCAGCTAAGTATATGTCTCTGGACAAACTTCTCAACTGACTGAACATGATTTTGTACTTCTGGTCTCCTGGCTTTTACACTATACTCTGTGTTGCATTTACTATTTTTTTTCCTTTAATGTTATTTTGTACTTTAACTTGAACTCTACCTATATTTTAGCACATAATAAAACCTCAATATCATACATTAAATTATTGTAGTTTTAGCCTATTGTACATTTTGGTACTTACTTAAGTTTTAATATTATTATTTGCCAGCTATTAGTCAATTACCAACTATCATAAATTGCATTTTAGTAACTTGTCATCTCCTTTTCAAAATAGCATGGCTGGAACAAAAAAAATGCATTGTTACATGGATGAGACTGTGTTGACATTAATATACACAGAGTGTTGTGGAACTAGATAAACTATGAGCCTACACAGAGATCAATTCTTTCATAACCACAGTAGCACTGAAATGCAGCCTCTGAATTTACTTGGCCTTTCTTCCGTTAACTTACTTTATGTTTTCATTTGCAGGAACATCAGGCAGTTGCACAGTAATCATGCCATCCAAGTTGGTCTTTCCAATGAAGGCAGGTTTAGTACGGAGCACATCTGGGGCAGTCTTTGCTGTTACCCTATGCTGTAATCCACCAGCACTGTTCCCACGATTTGTTAACACAAAGGAATATGATTTCTCAGGCTTCAGATTAACAATCAACTTCTGGGTAGCTCGGCCATCTACTTCTTCTACCATTTTCCCATCATCATAAAGAATCTACCGAGATACAACCAATCACAAATTGGTTAGCTCTTTCTAAACCATTTATCTACTTGCTTTGCCAGCTCAATTCTATTTCAATTCTATTTCTGGGCAATTTCTAATCCTGCCAGTATTTGTATTTCTGGCAGAAGCATTGATTCTCTTGATAGTTCTTACTGTGTAAAGTTAAAATGTTCTTGAGTCTCTGAAAAAAATGCACAGCAATAATAATAACAAAAAGTACAATACTTTTTCACGATTTAACCTGTCAATCAAATGTGATCCGAATGAAATGTGTTCTAGGTCTTCAATCTAGTATACAGGAAGTTTTAAATCCTTCTCTAAATATATTTTCATTTACCAAAAATATTTTTATATTCATTTCACATTACTAACTTATGGCTGTTTTTTTATTTTTTTTTTTTAAGATCTCAGTGGCAAGACAGAGAATTATTTTTATAGTCCTAGGAATTCAAGTCAATAAATAGAATCTTACATTTTACAGGATATTGTATTATAAATTAATATAAAATTTACATATTCCCATGTAAAAAGTTCAAGTTCAATGTACTATGTACCATGTACGTTTTGACACCTGTGGCTCTCCAGAAAGGAAAGGACACACTGTCAAAGCACCAAATGTAACACTTTCATGAAAGTCATAAATAAGAGTAGAACTTGTGAGTCCTTGTCATCTTTTGTTTTGTAGTACAGGAGAGTTGTTAACCCAGGCCCTCATACTCCTAGGTGAGTGTTCTACCACTGTACTACAACCCTAGCCCATGGGTCAAAATCAAAGTTTTCTATATTTGTTACACATATGTATCATCATAAGATGAATTGTTCCTTCTATTTATCTCCATGACACCTAAAAAACACTTACTTTGAAAGGCATAGCAGAATTATAATTCTCTGGAATCTCCCAAGACAACAGCACTGATGTCTTCATAACAGCTTTGACATGAAAATTTTTTGCAAACACTGCTGGAAAAGGAAAAACTGTGTATTTAAACTATTCTTAAAGCATATAATTTGTTCTTGTCCACCATGGATCATAGTGCTTAGAATAGATGCTGCCTACATAGAGCAAAGAGAGAAATGTGATTTGCCTACCTGTTTAGAGCATTCATTTTATTACCCATTCTTATTAAGCACTCTCCTTTGTCTCCAATTCAGCCAACTATCCTCTGTTTATCTTACCTGAGGATGTTGGGTATTGCCAACCAGACTTGCAGTGACATACTAGTAACTGAAATCTATAATTTTCAAAATTGATTAAGTCATACATACTTTACCTGCTTGTAGTGCTGAACCTATTAATATGAATGGGCCGATCAGTTATTTACAGCTTCAAAATATTGATTTCCAAAGACTGATACTCCTTTAAAGGAGGAAGGTCATAAGTAGACAAATCCTACCTTGCTCCACAGCAAGTGTCCTGAACTGGACACTGGGACTATATGGCCCGGGCCCTTTGCTCGTGTGAGCACGTACTTTTACATCATATGTAGTATCTGATTTTAAGCCAGTGAGTGTCATAGAGGTGTCAGCTGGAACAATAATGTGCTCCACTGGAAGAAGGGGAATGTTGATATCCCTATATAGGATGGTATACTTGGTGATAATGCCATTTCTTTCTGCCAAGACAGGTGGTTGCCAAGATAACTGAACGGAGGTTGAAGTGGTGCCTTCTGAGTGGAGGTTTTGAGGAAATCCAGTTGGCATTTCTTCTGGAACAGAAATTTCTTTCACCATTTCCTCCCCAAAGCCCACTTTGTTTCTGGCTGAGAGTCTGAAGACATATGATGCACCCTTGTGGATGTCTGTGGCTGTAAAGTGGTCTTCTTTCTCAGAGAATTCAAGAGTAGTGAGCGGCTCCATGTCTTTCCTGCCAAACTTCAGTCGGTAGCCCTGGAGGGGTCCAAATGTGTCCACAGGAGGGTGCCACTGAATAAGAGCGGTATTCATTTGAGTGTGGTTAATCACAAGCCGGGGTCTCCCTGGAACTAGAACACACACACAGGATGGAGTAGTAAGAACAACCGCCATTTATGATCACACATCAGGTATTGCCAAGTCGGGAAATCACTCTACCAGTATTCTCCTTTCAGTGCTTAGAAAGAAAAGAAAAAATTTTACCCTATGTACAATTGTCTAACAATCTTTTTTCTTTCTTCCTTTATCAAAATAGTCTGAAACAGAATTGTGCATCAAGGCTTATATCTGCCAGAGAGAAATGATTCCACATTATGATAGCAAACTAGATATAACCAATGAGAGGAATAACTACAATGATTAATTATTATGCACAATGCACTAATATTGTAAAAAGAATAGTATTATATATTCATAGTGCATCTTAGATTTAAACACTCATCCTCACTGTATGTTCTAGGTGGTTATTTATTATCTCCATTTGGAACAGCAAGAAGCACTGTAAATAGGAAACATTCACAATTTGTTTGCATTGCACAAAACCTAGTATCCAGACATGCAAATATCAGAGCAGGATTCACAGACTAATTGTGTTTGTGAACAGATGCTTACCTACTGATAAAGATAAGGATATGGAGAATATGTCACTATACCTAGGTTCTGGGTACATATAAATGATAATGGGGGCCACATGTAAAGGTCTGGTTGGTAACAGAGTCAGTGTCTACTTTGTCTCTCACTGATGCCTGAGACCTTAGACAGTCTTAGAAGAGTCTTAAATACTCAGAGGAGGGATAAAGTCAGGCTTAACAAACAGCAGACACGGAGGGCAAGCTACATAGTCAATAAGCTAACACTGTCTATCATGACATAATAATGCTCCCTCTTGTACCGTCATGATATTTCAGTGCTTCCTTTGGAGCTTTGTGGCATGATAATGCATCCTTTGGACCTTTTGACAGGTCAGTGTCTCCTCTTAATCTTTCAGTTTTTTTCCCTTATTATATTATTCACTACCTAAAAAAATTTTTAGGGCAGCAGAAATGGTTAATATATGGGGTTAGCTCAAAATTCTTTGCAAGATCAATGTCTGAGGTCACCTGAGACCCTCAGTCTCCACTTAAAGAATTACAATTCCATAATCAGAGCGGATTGCTCTTAACCTGTTATTTCTAAATTCTCAGTCATTTCCATTCCTGGTCACTTAAAACATAGATGACCAACAAAGTGGGGAAACACATATAACAATATACAGAAACTGTCAAAACTGTAAATTTTTGAATTTTTTATTTTATTTTAAGTTATGTGGATATGCAGCTATTGTGTGAGAGAATGTACACATGCCACAGGTGTCCACAAAAGCCAGAAGAGAGAGTAGGATGCTGTGAAAGCTGTAGTAATAGGTGGTTAGGAGCCACTTGATATAGGTATTGGGAGGAACCCAGGTTCTCTGAAAGATCAATTCCTACTCTGAATACTAAGCCATTCCTCAGCCCCATAACAATGAAGTTTCTGAATGTCTAAAATTTCAAGGCCTTGGGCAGCACACTAGTTATAATAAAAAGTGAGAATATTAACAAATAAACTACACATATCATAATTACTTGAACACAAAAAAGCTATCACGATGTACAAGAGTTTACTATGTCTGATATGAATCTTGCAGAAATTGTTTAAGTTAGCAGCAGTACTTCTGTTTGAAGAATTGATTGCTTATAAATTCTACAAATGATATAAATACACAAGTATACAGTCAAGATTCTTAATGTAAATGTAAAATTTCAAGATTACTAGACTATCCAGCAGTGCTTTAACTACATGCTTTAATGTTATGTTCCTAGGAGTTCATTGTAGACACTGAAACATAAAAGGATTTTTTTTTTGTGATTATACTACAAATGAATTAATTTGTTCACTAATTACACAGGACTAAGCCAGTGCCAATGCAAATGTTCTTTTACTGATAGGTAGGGAAGCAGTACAGGAGCATGAAATTCATCTATAAGACAATAGTATGACTCAAGCATCCTTATTGTGAGCATTTTCATTTTGTTACATAAGGCTCTCAGTTAAGAAAGAATTTGTGGAAGAAAGTTGAAAAATAATTGGACAACATGAACAAGACCCACAGTTCTAAAAATCTTGTGCAGTAATGAAAATAGGTATTATAAAAAATAAAAATCATTCCTTTGTGAGGATTTTGGTTCCTAGACTATAAACCCTTTGCTTTTCTGTCCTTGTCCTTTGGTCTCATCTCATGGGCAGTAGGGATCTGTAATTCACATAAGGCATTTCAATACATAGTATGTGAATATAAGCAGAACAAATCTATTTTGTTCACTTGGGCATTCCATGCCAAGGATTTTATCGTGGATCTATGTTCTAACACTGATGGCTCCTATAATCATAGTGTTGTACATTACACCACCATGTCTTTAAGGAATCTCTACTTTCTAGTGTGGCACAAATAGTTTGATACAATGGTATTCTTGAAATCAAAGAGAGAAAGAGAAGCAAGGAAATAAAAAAGATGAATAAAATCTCTGTCTTGAAGGAGCTTTGCCATCTGTATTCCTGCTGCTTGAGGCAACTGCAGGTGGCAGGACACAAGTGAGGCAAATCTTATGACATTTAGACAAACTTGGCAGTGAGATGGCACCCAGGAGGGTGCTCAACATCACAGCTGTTCTCTGCTTTCTGTCTTTAAGTAGAAAGGCGTTCCCATAAAGTTGTGCAGGAAGCATCTCAGGAGGAGTAAATCAAACCCACAGAGGAGAAGTTCCATGGGAGATTGCTATGAGATGGGATGGGGGTGGGGACTTCTGTAATTATCCCTCAATTTATCAGTTTATGATGCCATTTCTTCCTGCTGCTTTCCCTATGTGGCTAAGCCATGTAAGTCCAAGAAATAGCAAAGAAGCTTCCAGTCCTTCTAGAAGGAGCAATTTGAAATGATTTAGCCTTTTGATATTCTGTTTTCCATCATTGTGTATTTATCTATCGTCTTTTAAAGCCTCACAGTAAAAGTTAGGGGGTGAATGGGAAAATATAAAGTTGTAAGCCATGAATCCAGGCAATAAGGCAATTCCACTAGAGGTTTATGACGATTAATGTTAGCTGCTAACTGGACAGAATCACAGAAAGGCAGACCTCTGAATTAGGCAAGAAAGCCTAGCCTAAGCATAGGCAGCAATACTGCCTGGACTTGAGTACTGGTCAAAATAAAAAAGAAAAAGCATGCATGCACCCAACACTGGCATTCATTGCTCTGTTTCTTGACAAGGAACGCAATGTGATCAACTGTTTCAAATTCCTGCAGCCTGGACTTCTCTTGCATGACAGACCGTTCTTTATGCCAGAATCAGCCCTTCTCCCTAAAGTTACTTTTTGTCAGAGGCTTCCATTATAATAGAAAAAAAGTCAGACTCCTTGTGAGGAGGATGTTAAATTACTGGGTAATTTCTGCTTAGGTGCCCTTTTCTTTGACCTACATGAATCTTGCTCCTCTACATTCAGATTTAATAACCTTCTGTGCCAGGAACAGTGGCATATGATTGCAGTCACAGTACCCAAGAGGCTGAGGCAGAAAGGAAACAAGTTCTATGTTGGCCTGAGCTAATTCTTAACAAGATCCTGCCTCAAATAAAACAAATAATACAAATCAAACAATGAAACCTAATAGGAAAAAAAAAATCCACCCTTCCTGTAAGCCATCTTTCTATACTTAACAGGCCCTGACAGTTACTATGCCTACATCCTTACTTTATCTTTGAACATTCTAAAATTTTCCCACATGCTCTTTTGTAAATTTAGTAATCCAGATCAGAAAATAAATTTAATGAAAAGAAATACTTCTTTTGTGTTATTATATACCTTGTACTATAAATGGTAACTGACACAGTAGCTGCTCAAAAAAGTCTTGTTGAAAGAAAGGCTAGATAATTTGGATAGAATATATTTTGATCTTCTTTTTCTTTCTCAGTTTAGAAAAATACTTCAAATTTGACCACAATGTATTTATTTTCTCTCAGTGCACAAAAATGAAAAAAAAAAGTGATAGACTAAATCCACACCTTTAGAAGGTCTGAAATCTGGCTGAAGATATAAATATGCACAGAAAATATTACCTGCCCCAGTGGTGGACACTAGCTTGGGCTTGCTTCGAGCACCATCTCCTTTTGTGGTGTAAGCTGTGACAGTGAGGGAGTAGGAAGTTTCAGGTTGTAGCCCAGAGATGATCATATCCTGAAACGACACAAGTCAAGAACACTGATTTAAAACAAATCAGGGAGAGCCTGGAGAAAAACAATGTGGCTGACGTTCATTCTGTGCGTGCCTGCACATGCTCTGAAGCCATGCTAAGTGCTCAAATTCCATGCCTTCAGCTCATGCTCTGGAGATGGGTCTTGATATTAATGGTGAGGCTGGGAATTTATACATCCTCAGAAGCAGCTTTCAGGATGGATAGATAAGAACGAAACATAGAACCAGACTTCCTTACACTCTTGAACTTATGCTTTCTTAAATTTTTTTTTTTTATGACTATTTTGGTAATCTAGAACTGATTATCTATTTGCACTTACATTTCCCAACATAGTTAGAATATTAGAAGTCCAAAGGGATGGTGCGAAATAAGTGAATTTTATCGGGGAGATTCTTCGACTTGTGCCTTATCACAGCAGCCTGACACTAGTTGCACATTTGTGGCTGCATTTTCCAGCACTGATGCACTGCACTAGCAGCCAGACTGACGGAGGGGCAGATGTCAACATGGCATTATTGTCCCCA
Source organism: Phyllotis vaccarum (assembly GCA_033318265.1). Taxonomy (NCBI): domain Eukaryota; kingdom Metazoa; phylum Chordata; class Mammalia; order Rodentia; family Cricetidae; genus Phyllotis; species Phyllotis vaccarum. The sequence goes on from JARWLC010000002.1 coordinate 101,369,697, forward strand.
AGATGTTTCTAGATAAATGGTTGACCTATTGGATCTATATTTTCTCAAAGCCAAAGTATATTTTTAACATATTAAGATATGATTACTGGTTAATTAAAAAGAGTGACACTAAAAGTCATTATGCAATGATGAAAATATTCTGGATATTTAGTGAGTAGGCTATATAATTAAGAATGAATTTTGAGTTTATGAGATCAGTAATGTGCACTTAATTATTTCTGATTATTTACAAAAGGGTCAAAATTATAAAATATCTGCAAATTCTTACTTTTCTTTTAATAAGGGCTCAGAGCTGTGATGGATCTAAGACGGGAGATCACTGATGTCTTTTTAAAAATTGAATGTTTATATGATTCTTCAGCTAGAGCTCTGGCTAATAACTTGTTCTAGTATTTTCCTTAGATCTTTATAAAGTCCACACAAACATACAGCACATATACAAAGCAATTAACAAACTGATTAACTCTTTGCATAACTGTGTTTTGAAGTTGAATATGAATACATTTAAGGAAGTATTCAATGTCATTATCTTCCTACGCTAAAGGCAATATGAGTGTGTGAAGGGTGATTGGCTAGACCACAAGGAATACAGTAGAAAATGTCTTAGCAAAGTGATTTACAGGTACCATTGAACATCACTGCTGACACTGGTGCCAGATATGACAGCTTTGACAAGGTACTTTCTCAAAAGAGTGAGAATATCATCGTTGTGGAAATTCAAACAATTCAAATATCCTGTTGAGTGCTTCAAGATTTTATTCATTCACATAGATGGACATTCTAAGAAAAATACATTTTAACTTTAGTACCTTGAAATGCTTTCACTAATATTACAGAGGATACCCAGACCAAGTAACTACCTGGGAGCAGTACTATACATTATGATAGACAAATGGAATATTCCAGAAATAATACTAAAATGCTAACTTTATGAAAGGTCTCCCAAGATCACTGCTGTATAGCAATCAACCTTGGCATAAGGAAGAAGTAAGTCACCAAGTGTGTGACTACTTTAATTCTACAATAAGGTTTTATTTATAAAATTAGGAATGAGCGGATGTTTTACTTTTTGCTCAGGCTGATATAGGCTACAGTAAGTAATAAACATTAAAACAGGTCAAGTCCTTGGCAGTAGCATATATTTAGTTGCATATAATCATGTCTGTCACAATCATGATTCTACAATCCCTGTCTTTAGGTAGAATGCACTTGCATGCTGATATTAGACTATTCTGTGACAATGTGGGACCACACCAAGGCCCCTCATCACCTCCCAACTCACTGCTACTCTTATCTCTTAAAAGTCCGAGTTCATAAGTTTCTGTCCCAGCACAGTCAGCCTCATTTTCTTTCATCATAGAAAATAATGCATTTATTTGGAACCTGAAATAATCAATTTCAGGTTCAAGAGAATGCACAGTCCCAACTTGCCCCTTTGCTCCAAGTTGGCTGTAATGGAGAATCTGCTGTGTGTCTCCTTATGGCTTTTTCAATGTTATATCACCTTAAGTTCAACTTGAAAAAGTGGAAAACAATCTCGAAAGTAGACACCCTATTACATATCTTAATGACTGCTAATTCTTCTTTAAAATTCATGGGGCTGCTTTTGACCTCATTTACTTCCCTGAGGTCTTCATCAGCAAATTTCTGCCAAGTTTTAGTTTAAAATGCTGCTTCCTTCTCATTTCTGCTGCCTTAAATCTTATTGGGCTTTGATCACTTCATGAGTACATTTTAAAAAGCAGGTACTTGTTTTACATGTTTTGTCTTTTCATGTTCTGATTAACCCATTAAATGTGTTTTAAATCAAGTAGTGATCCATTCAGCGGGTCATGAAATCAATTTAATCAGCCAAGACCAGTTTTAAACAAAATAAACAATTCAATGGACTTGAGTACAAAATGTTGAGTTCATTACAGAGTTAAAGATAAATCTAGTTTTATAAAACTTTTATTTCCTTCAAACACATGTATGCATGAGGTCTTATCAGAAATGGGCTTTTTACTATGGGTCTTAGTCATATAAAACACTGATCTGCATTAAATTTTATGATACCTGATATGCTATTCATATTTTCCAAAGATTCCAAAATGCTTTGGCAATAAATATTGATATTTTAAGTCTCACGGCTTCAGTTGGTGGCATTTAAAACACTTTGATTGGTATTAGGGCTTCCTATCCTGGTAGGTTTTGAAGGTCAATGTTTTCAACATATTTATCTCTATGTGCTTTGCATATGGTGTAATAATAAAAAATATAAGAAGATTAAGAGTGCCAATTCTAATCAGAATAAAAACAGAAAAAAATGTTCTTTTTAATCTCTACATTATATTTCTTTTTAATTTTTTAATATCTCTCGAGGACAAAGAAATACAATAATCTTTAATCTGCTGACATCTCAGCTGTCATAGTTTACCTCTTTGCTCTATTCCTCAGTAATTTTATTATACAAAGCTTTATTTGTGTCAAATTAGCAGGTTCATTATAACAAGACCAGAGGTCAGTCCCATTGGCTTCCATGGCTGTACCTGCTGAGCACTGATACAAACAGTGACTATTTCTTCCTTAGCTCCAAATGTACCCAGGGACGGTCACCTATGGAACTGAAGGTCATCTCTTCACAAGGATACTGCCATCCCTAGCAGTGACTGAAATTATAGCCCTATTATTTCTAAGACATTATATCTTCATTTAGGACACTTATTTGGCTGCAATTTATAACTGTTTCAGATTTTTGTTTATATTTCTACTTTTCTTCCTAATTCCTGTAAGGACACAGATGGTAGATTTCCTATCACATGTCTATCTTACAAAGAATAGAACCTTTAGAGGTAACATAAGCTACTCATAAACATTACAGAAAATTTCTCTTCTGTGATTCTCTTTTTACTTCTTGAAATGATCCACTAATTATAATTCAATATTTTCTATATATGACAAAATTTATCTATGTCTAGGTGGAGTTAACCAGGTCAGGCCTATACTAAGTCACATACTGTTGATATAAACCTAGTGTGGAAAATATTAGTAACTCACATCAAGCATCCAATATCAACCATCTGGAATATCTCTTTTTAAAGCATGCATCCTCAAACTGTGTCATAAGGCAGAGTTAGTAGCAGAAATCAAAATAAACACCAAAAGCTCATAACCTTCCTAATGCCATCAGTAGCACCATGCTTATTTCACGAAACTGACAAGTACATACATAATTAAGAATAATTAAAAATAGCCCATCAGTTCATGCAACCAAGCAAAGGTGATAAACAAGTCATGAGTAGGTGAAAGAGTGGTATTGAAAAAGAAGCATATATGATCTGATTTTTTGCCAAACAGTAAAGATTTACTCACATGTTCAGTAGTGTCATCAAATTCCCACTGATTGAGGTTAAGAAAGTTGGGGAAGGGGGACAAAATAAGAAGAAATGAAGAGAAACTTGTACCCTTATGAAGATGATGTTAGCCTCCTTAATTTAAAATAGGAAATGCATTCATTAAAACAACATATTCAATGACATTCCAAAGAAGAGCTGTATTATGATGTAGACATTCTCATATTAAGGGGATGAAGGTAAATATGTGCTCTTATATTGCTCAAATTAAGAAGCTAATATAGTATCTCAAATATCTAATGTTTATGACCTCACACTACTTTATGCCATCAATTTTCACTTCTTTTCTGGGTTATATAATTAAGTTACTATTTAAATTACTATCATTTTTAAACTGATATGTTTCAATGAAGACTTGGTAGAGGTAATTAAACTTTAGTAAAAAGTCAAAAACAAAAGAGAAATGATGAAAAAAACTAGGAAAAAACAATTAATAGATTTCAAAATAGCAAAAAATATATAAATTTATTAGCTATATAACAATACAGGCAGAGGGAGATGCAGTTTCATAATGCAAAATAGCTAAAAAAAAAAACCAAAGAAGGATATAAAAGCATGATTATGTTTTTGTATTCTGAAATGTCATATTTTTAAAATAGCAGCAATAACTTTATTATCATTACATTATAGGAACATTTACTTTGAAAGCAGTATATTATAAATAAAAATTTATAAAAATTAAAATGTCTTTTGATGGCCCTCCAATATTTGAAATTATAGTTTTTAAAAACTACCCTCTGGAGTTTATAACTATCTTTATGAAAGCAAACATCTAATAACCTCTCTTCCTTCTTATCTATAGGATTTCTTTACTATGCACCCATTTTATGCAAATTACAATGAAGCTTTTTGAAAGTCTGAACAAATAGAACTAGGGGTCTGGAAGACACCAAACATACCAGTGGGTAGAAGTCCTAAGTCAAAGATGGCCCTTTGATAACTGTGTCTTGCCATGATGAGACCCAAAGCCCTCACTAGAAATTGATTTAGTAGTTCTATGAACCAAATAATTGAGATTAAAAATGTGCATGTATACATATATACATACATAAAATATAATTCCATACTTATTAAAGTCTATGGTTGAAGGCAAATATATGCACAGAAAAAAAATCTCAAAGAACCCCTAATTTGCCTTTCTAATTTTCTTTTTTATCATATCTATACATTTTAATAGGACTAGAATAAAATACATATTTGTAGTGGAATGAGTTGTCAAAAGCCCTTCTGAATGTCAAAGGCATATTGTGTAGTATATCAGCTGTACTTGTAGAATTCACTGAAAACCAGTAAGAGGTCTGAGTCACAAGAGTGAGCCACAAATTTAGATCCCTTCAAGCCTTTCATTAGGATGCTTCACAATAGAAACAAACATAACACTTTTGTGAGTTGACAACATAAAGACTTTTTAGGGTAAATGCTTTCAGAAGCACTGTGGGGATACATATTACCTCATATTTTCAGAGATAAAAGAAGGTAAAATTGAACAACCTGTGTAAAAGTTTTCGTTTTTTTTTTTTTTTCTGATCTTTCTACATTCAGATAAAAGATATCTTCATTTCAAAATTTAAAATTTCACAAACTCCATCCTTTTTCTTGCTCATCCACCATGTGCTCAATTGAACATCTAGTATTTTAAATATCCTATAATCACAATATTCTATCAGTGTCAGTACAACAATGGCAAGCTAGGCCCTGGCTATCCATCATTTACAACAGAACAGTTATAAATTGAAGTATTTCCCTCCCAGGAAAATGTCCCAGGAAAATATACAAATATATTAATTAAACATTTATTTTTGGGTGGGGGGATTACCTCTGAGAAAAATAGGGAAAAACCAATCTATTAGATGCTGTACTTTAAAAACTGACTAAAAAACCAGATAGGGACACCATGGTTGAAAACCACATATCTAAGGTCAGCCAAGCATCTCACACATGCAATTATCCATTATTAGTATTTTTTTTAACATGGGTTGTGTATGCAACAGTGTATATATGATTTTGTGGGTGCCTATATGTGTGAAGATGGATGCACATCTGTGTGATTGTAGGCCAGAGGACTACCTGGGTATTCTCAGGTACTATATAACTTATTTTGAGATAGGGTTTCTGACTAGCCTTGAACTTGCCAAGCAGGCTAGATTGGCTGGCCAGAACATATACCTATTTCTGCTTTCCCAGCTCTGGGAGTACAAATATATGCCACCACACTTGGCTTTTTTAAAAAAAAAACCTGGCTTCTGGGTATTACTTAGGTTTTCTTTGGAAGTATTTTACTGACTGGGCATTTCCCCAGATCCCTAGTAATTCTCTTAACTTGGTCCAGTACAAAAGATCATATTTATTCTTTTAGAAACCTTAATTTAATTTTTATCATCTATGTCATTATCTTTACCTTTGGGGCAGGAAACAATTATTCTCATAAAATATGTGACCTGATGAAATAATAAATAAAATACTGAGTTCTGCTCCCTGAATAAAAATGTCTGTTCTTTAGTGAAATATGACATACATTAAGAAATTAGATCAACCTTGGTTCAAATAGTTTAAACACAGCAGAAGGTAGATCCTATCAATTAGACTGTAGCTGAAATATTTTCTTTTGATTAAGTTATACCCATCATTTTTTTTCAAGTTAGAAATGTGAATTTGAACAAAGATATAAAGAGCAGGATAACTATTTTTTAAAGTGACTTTAATCAAACTTTACATTATATTACAGTTTATTTTCGGTTGATATTACTTCTAATTAAAAGGTAAATATATAACAATGGGTTTTAAAATACTAGAATTTTTTTTAAGAGTCAAAAAATTAACAATTGGACCAAGGATAGAAGCAATAATATCCAATAAAACAGGCTCACCTGTGCATCAGCCAGCATGACGTCCTTCAGCATGGGCTGGCCCCTGGGCTCGCCGTTTTCCATTCTCACATAATGTACCTGATATCCTCTTATCTGGCCATGCTGCTTATTGGGCACAGGTGAGCGCCACGAGACTTTGACAGCAGTGGCATTGACAGCTTCCACCTCGACTTTTCGAGGAGGACCACTGGGAACTGCAACAACATCACGGGTAAAAGACAATTACAGGCACTTGCCACCCAGCGAGAGTGTTCTCTTTACTTAAAAACGGGTAGACCCACTCTGTTTCACTGAAGAACACAAACATCTTCAACTAAGGAAAATGCTCAACCAATCTGCTCTACATTTTAAGAAAAGATCAAAAAACATGACCAATGCAAAAACCAAAATGGAAGAAAAAAAAAAAAGAGTATCAGAGAAATAGAAAAAACATGTAAAAAAAATGTACAAAAGCCAAGGAAGATGCTTTGAGGTTCAAAGCATTAAAGCACAAAGAAGTATTGCATTGAAATAATAACAAAAACAGACTGTTGATAGTTGTGTGTTTTTTTTAAGGTTTTGTTTTTAATAGCAGAATAAAAAGATTCTTGACTATATAAATTCTTCTCTTTTTTTCTCATATCAAAAGGTCGTTCCATACAAGAGATGCCAAAAATCGCAAGACAAAAGACAGTAAGAAGGTGGAAGTTTTGAAAATTAATTCCGCAATGAAAGAGAATTCAATAAAAATGCCAAGAAAAATATAGGAGACGTGAGATGAAGGTAGAGGGAAAATCTGGATCAAAGGACCATACGAGCAAAATCGTCCCTTTAAAAGGCAGAAAATTGTTGCACTGAAATTGAAAAAAGGAAAAAAAGCCCAGGATGTAGGCAGGTCTGTAGGAAAAAACAGCTACATAATAGAAATGTTGAATCAAAAATGATGAGCAGAAAAAGGAAAAAGAGGGTAACTGTTAGCCTATCAAAAGCAGACCCAGACTGTGTCAGAAGGTGCGAACTGACGGAGCGGAGGCAACATACCATCTTCATCGGTTCGAATCAACACGGACAAGCTCTCAGGGCCAGGGCCGACATCTGTGTGGGCAGTCACAGTGATCCGGTACTCAGTCCATTTTTCCAGCTGTTCCAAAAGGTATTTGGTTGTATCCGAAGGAATTCTCAAAACCTCATGAGGTTTGTTGTCTTCCCCATCCACTGCGGCATACTTGAGGGAGTATCCAGTGATAATGCCATTCTGTTTTTCCACTGGTGGAGGTTGCCAACTTACCAAAATACTAGTGGAACTTGGACTGGTACAACTAATATCTTGAGGAGGAGCTGATGGCTCTTATTTTGGTAGTGAGTTAAAGGAGGATTTGAGTGAAAGGACAGGAGTGGTTGGAAAAAAAAATGATAAAACAAAAGGCAAAAATAAATAAATGAACAATAAGGGCAGAAAAAACAAAAATTAACTTAAAATTTTTAACATAAATTAATGTACCTTGGCTTAGTTACATGAGTAAACAAAAACATGAATCAATGACCAAAATAACTGTTAAATAATGAATGGGGGAAATGAGTGAAAATGAAACCTTGTGACAATAGAGCCTCAAATAAAATTACCTACCTGCAATTTAAATTCTTCTAAACCAACTCCTTGGTATCTCCCATGCTCACTCTACTGACTATCCAGCACCCAAAAGCCTCAACTAATGCTATTTTTATAAACTGAGATCCTAGAAATACCGTTTAGTTATGCCATCCTATGTGTTCCTTTCCACATTTGAGAATAGGAAAAGTCATACACAGCACTTATTTGTGGAAGGATCTTGATGTGTACAAACCTACAGTAACTGATAGATGCCCTGCTACTGCATTCAATGAAGAAATAAAAATAATAAAAAGAAAAATCCAACAAACATAAAAGGGTTCACCCTATCTTAAAAAAAAAAAAGAAAAATCTAAGTTAGCCTGACCAGTTTTAATGAAAAGTGTTAATCTATTATTGATTGTAGCCCAAATAAAATGAGCATGCAGAATCATTAACGGATGAGAATGCACAGGCCAAGATTTACCTACCTAGGGCAATGTCAGGCTTGTGGATTCTGACTGTACTTACCCTATGTCAGCTTTCAGCTTTTTTATTATAACTCTTCTTGTGACACCATTGCTAGTAAAGAATTAGATCCCACCAGCAAATTTTGGTAAAATTGGTAATATTCAGCTATCTCTTACAAAAGGTCAACAACACAGCAATTAAATATACCTAGTTAACCCCCCCCCAAAGAATTGTCCAGAAATTATGACTTATACTCAGTAGTTTCATTTCTGTATACAATAATTCACCTAAAATAGACTTACATAAGAGTTAAAGCAGAGAATTTTACTGTACATTCTAATAATAAGTTGACCATCTTCTAAGTAACTGTTTCCCATCAAATTACCCCAATATGTCACTGTCAGGAAATATAGACCAAATACTACACACAAAAAGCCCAGACAATAGCTGCCAAACTATTCAAGATAAATTGAATTGTTGCCTAATTGTCAATACATTAAAGAGCAAACGATGGTACTATGAGCCATCACACTTTCCATCAAAAACAGCATTTTAGATAATATTTATGGAAAACAACATGTTCTAGATGTGGTGAAATCCAGTTCTAACACACATAGCTGTGCTGCAGTATGAAGCCTCAAAAGAGATAGTTAGGTTAGGGAACAAACTGTCATTCAGGGAATAGACGTGTTGGTGAGATTATTCCATTATTCTCAGATCTATCTAACTAGAGAGATTTCTGATAAATTTTCCCAGTGTCTCCATGGACACTCAGAGTAAGAAACCAGTTATATGCACTGAGCTTTCTTCCTGATTAAGAAAAAAATGCATGACAATCACTTGTTTTTAAAGGTAATATGATCATGCCTAATTTCTCTGCATTGTTTCAACCAGATTTTTTTCCTCATACAGCCATATCATTTACTGCATATGGACAAATCTAACTCTTGCACCCATTTCCCAGTTATGAGAAGATAGAAACCTAACTTCTCTGAAAGTTTCTATTCAAGAGGTGTAAATCAGGGTCCATTATTTGGGCCATGTTTAAAACAACAGAGGTCCTATGTTTCTCCAAACAAGCAGTTTACTGCCAAAGAAATACTTTTTGAGGACTCAGCACATTAGTAGATTTGTTTGTTGAAGGAAAAAACCCTAATTGTCAGAAACATTTCCTAGTGAGAAATGGGCTACAAGGAAGCAAAGAGAGACACCTACTTGATTGCATGGTTCTAGCTGATATTTCAGCTGTAGAAGCACCCAGGCCTTGAGGAGAGCGTGCAGACAGACGGAAGTAGTATAGGCTGTTTGGTTTCAGCCCTTGCAGCCTGTAAGATGTGCCTGGTTCAATGGTGATTCGCTGCTGCAAATAATGAGAAGAGCTGGTCATTTTTCTGAGGGCTGCGACAAATGTAGCATAATCATTATTTGTAACATTAGACTTCTGGCATAATCACAATGCCATCAGATACACCAAAAAGACTCAACAATATGAAGGAGTGTGTTGGGAATTGTAATACGAAGATACTGTATTTCTACAAAAGGTTGCTGAAATAGGGATGCCAATGCTAACAATTATCCAGCAGCACAAAATAAGAATCAAAAAGAGGACAAGGCTAGATGCACTCCACCCTGAAACTATACATGGTTTTCTGACCCACAAAGGTACAAGGCATCAGTCCACCTTGGTCATGGAAGATGCTGGACATGTAAAACTCCATTCAATCACATGCACAAGTTTTCCTCCAGAAGTCTATAATCTAAATGAGGGGCAAATATCATATAACTAAAACTAGTAGTATTTCACAAGGCATTGCTATAAAGGAGAAGTGAGGGACTGGGGACATAGCTTAGTCAGTAGAGCACAGCATACATAACGTGCAGAAGTATCTGATTTGGTTTTCCTACCATAAAAGGAAACAAAGTAAGAACCAAAATAACAAAGACAAAATCAGATATGGTGATCCATCTATTCTTGCAATCTCATCACTGGGAGAAGTAAAGGCATGAGGATCAAGAGTTCAAGGTCATCTTCAGTTACTTAGTAAGTTTGAGGCCAACATTTTAAAAGCAAACAAACATACAAACAGAACAAACCAAAAACCTGAAAGAGATCTCAAATTGTTGATGGTAGTGAAATTACTGGTGACATTCCTAATAATTTCTAAGAAACAAGACTATTAACATTGTTTCTTCAAAATAAGTTGAGTACTTTTTTGTGCTTATATGGCCTACAACTAAAAAAAAATATTATAAGCATTCTCTATTCCTTTTATAGGGGATAATCAAATTAAGGTTTTTGTTTATCAAAATAGAATTCTATCACCTAAACAATTGTAAATCATAGTAGTACACTGAAAGCTAGTGCCTTCACAAGTCCTAAAGGAAAATCATTTACCTCAACTCATTCTATGAATGAAAGAATAAATATGTTTTATTTGGTGTTGATGAGGACATAAAATGATTTAATATTGACTTACTGTATATTACTCGGAAATAATAGTTTAGGTTTTTAGGTTGTACTATGAGTAAACATGATTAATTTTTAGTACTTAATTTATATTGGCTTTGTTATTTGTGTTTGTTAGTTTTATGTTTTGTTTTATTTTGTTTTTTGGTTAACCTGAAACAAGCTAAGATCACCTGGGAAGAGGAAACTAAAATTGAGAAAATGTCTCCATCACACTGGCCTGCAGACAAGTCTCTAGGATATTTTCTAGATTAACTACTGATGTGGGGGCACCATAGGTAGTGACAGTCCTGGCATGGAATCCTGACCTGTATGAGAAAGCAAGATGTGCAAGCTTGGAGAACAGATCAGTGAGTAGCATTCCTCAATGACTTAGTCTTCATTTCTTGTCTTTATGCTTCTTTCTGGTGTGTCAGCAACGACTTTTTTCAGTGACAGACTGTGATCAAGGTATGCACCCCAAATAAACCCTTACTCTAAACTTAACTAACACAGAAATTTTGTACTGAGAGTGTGGTATTGCTGGGATGTATCTGTCCATATGGTAGGTTGCTTTTTTTGATGGGTGGATAGATAGATATATTTAGAAATTTGTGTTAGAAAAGTCACTGAGTTCTCAGCTTAGTAAGCTGTTCTAGGAAAACTTGAAAGATAATGAGAACAAAGCAGACAATGGAGGACTGGCTTGTGAACTCCTAGACAGAAATCTGAGAGTTCTTTAAAGAATGTTAGAGCTCTGCTTGTTAGTAGTAAGTATCCATGACAATGAGCTTCATTTCTCTTTTGATTTCTGTACCTTCAATAATCTATTATTTTACTTGCACAATATATTAAATTTTATTGTCATATTCATATAAAGAATTTTTATCATGACAGTAAACATTTGCTATGAGCATCTTTCTTTTGAACTAGTCTGAACAAATTTATCTCCTTGATAACTTTTAGAAGCCTATAGCTCTCAATCGGTAATAAATTTACATAATGGCTTAAATAAATACTGTGAGCTATTTCAGAAGATGAAGTGTTGCTCCAGTTCATAGATTTTCTGTTCTCATATGACCTGATGCTTGCATAGTAAGAAACCCGGGGAAGGGGTGAATTAATAACATTTCACTTGGAACAATAGTTTTCATGGGCCTCACCCTCAAATTTTGGCTTTTGATAAAGTTCCTTTTATCATAGTCTTTTCCACAAAGAAGAAACACTTTATAGTCTTACCTCTTCTTGCTCTCCATCTCTGTAAACCAGCTCATAGCTGGCAATGGTATCTGAACGTGGCGGTGTCCAAGACAGCAAAATACTTGTTTCAGATTCAGGTTCTGCTTTGAAGTTTAGTGGCTGCCCAGGTACTAAAGACAGGGAGGCAAACAACTGAGCTCACCTTCACCACAAGCATTCAGAAACTCTTCTGTTTAAGTAAACATTACACATTAAAAAGAGAAGCCTCCACATCCTCAGAGATAGCCTCCTTGTAGAAAGCTCATTTATACTCCTTAAGAGGATAAGAAGAACATGACAAATATTTCCCAGTCCTTGAGTAGTTTAATACGCACACAATATAAAGTAGAATTAATGGGGTCATTATTTGTATATTTTAGAAATCAACTGCAAATACAGTATAATTATGGATTTCAAATAAAATTGTAAAATATATGATTCATATAATGTATAATATATATAATCCCAAACTACATTCTACATATTTGTTTTAATACACAGAGATAAGTGAAGTTCTCTTTCCTTATCAAGGAAACTTCTCTTTGCAACATATGAAGACCATTACAAGAAACCAGAATCACTCAAAATGCAGAGTAGTGGAACAAAGCCTCAACTGATTCATCTACAATCAACCTTCTTACTTCAGGCTCGTGGGTCATTATGGAAAAAGGAGAAGAAAGACTGTAAACAACAGAGGAACACGGAGTTTGCTATGAGATTTTCTCTTCTAGAAATGTCAGAAGCTATACTCATGAAGTCTCTTCAATATGGATGCCTAAACATGACCTGAATAAGGAGGAGACCCATAAACATGCTAATGTGGAAGAGGCAAAGATCAGAAAGCCTCAGTCTGACACAGAGTATTATAAACAATTGTTCAAGGAATGCAGACAGTAGGTATTCTACAGATTAATCACGTAGCAATTATATATTTAAAAATACAGAGAAAGAGAGAGGGGGCTACATATAACAACAAAGAAAGAGAGATGGTAAATTTGAAATATTTGCAGGGAAGAAAGAAATGGAGGTAAATGATACAACTATATTATAATCTCAAAAACTAAAAATTATTTTTTAAAATATGTACGAGAGCTTAAAAGTAACAATGCTACTTATATAAAATTTTTCAATATTTACAACTGAGTAAAAAAATTAATAAAAATCTCTAGGATTTCATTTAAATTTAATTATTTTGAAGAACCAAAGAAGTGCCTCCATTTTTGAGCAAAAGTCCCTGAACCCTAGTTTAAAATAGGCCTGCCTGAGTTCTATTACAGTATAAACAGGAGATGGCCCAAGGGCTATCTGATAGCAGCTAATTAACCATGGAATGTCCCAATTTAGGAGACAGTCTAGGGAAAAGCAAGTTTGACAAACAGCTGGCTAAGATAACAAAGGAATTCTGGAAAAGTTGCATCTGTACTAAGACCCCTAATTGATATATATAACCTTGTGAGTTTTGCCTTTAAAAACTCAGCTTGCAGAGGGGCGGGTCACTTCCAGCCACTGCCATGGTGACATGGCCTGTGAGCCAGACAGAGGTCCTTGTTGTGACTTGCATTTTTAAATAAACCTTGTTTTTGCGTTTCAGAGACTTAGCATCTCTGGTGGTCACTTGGGGGTCTCACGACCAGGGCACCAAAAGAATTTATTTCTAATTGTGGTGGTTTGGGTGAAAAAGGCCCCCAAATGTATGTAGGAAGTGGCATTATTTGAAAAGGTTAGGACATGTGACCTTGTAGTAGGTGCAGTCCTGTTGGAGAAAGTGTGTCACTGGGGTGGTTTTGAGGTGTCAGCAGCTCAAGCCAGGCCAAGGGTCCCTGTCTTTTCCTGATGCCTACCCATCTGGATGTAGAACTCTTAAGCTCCTCCCCAGCACCATGTCTGCCTGCATGATACTGTGCTTCCTGCCCATGATGACAATGGACTAAACCTCTAAACTGTGAGCCAGATCCAACAAAATGTTTTTCTTTATAGGAGTTTTCATGGTCATGGTGTTTCTTCATGGCAATAAAACTCTAAGACACTAATTATGTTTATAAAATTCTAACTTGACTCAACAGTTTTCAGTCAATAATGACCTCTCAAAATTTTTATATTAACTATTTACATTTTAAAGAAGGAAAAAAGTATAATGAAATTCTAATAAGTATAATTACTTGTAACTCCTAGATATTTAAGGCACTGGAGCCTAATATTTAGACTAAAGTCCAGCATAATACCATTCCTAGTATCTTAGTCCTAAACTACACACAAATTAGTGAGATTCTAAGGTGTACTTATCAATACACTATGGTAACAGAAATCAACTATGACTACCTCATGTCAGTCATTCAGTCTACCTAACTTACAATTTAAAAGACTCACACATGAGATATAATAAATAATTACCAGTTTAGATAATTTACACAATAAAGTTTACCAATCCAGACTTCCTTATTAGCACCTAAGCACCCTAGCTATACTCAAGTTCTCATGCACAAGACTGAGGTACACAAGGCTCCATATTCAGCAAGCTGCTTTTGCCACTGTCCGCTCTGATCCTTGGTGCCCATGGCTCACTACTTGTTCAATAATATAACCATTACCCTCGATATTAGGGAATGTTGCAATATGGTGTAACTGAAATTTTCTTATCTTTCCATACTCACATGAGAAATGCAATTTATTTTACAAAAACTAACAACAACAAAAATAAAATAAAAATAAAGATGCACAGCTGCAGGAAAATAGCTTCTAAAGTATTTTTTCTGTCCATTTGAGAATACACATTCTCAAACACACACAAAATGACATGATTCGTAGATAATGTATGATATAACTTACAAATAATGCTTAAGATATAAATTTCATAGGAAAAGAGGTCTTTGGAGAGATAGAATATATTGTTGTTCTTTTACAACCATCTTTCTGGAACTTGATTACAGAATAAGAAAATCTCACCCCTTTTCTTAAAGGGATTTAAGTTCTATTTCTAAGAGCCCTAGAAAGCATCTTGCTTTACCTGGGTGTCTGTGCATGCTGGGAAAGGGCAGCTCACTCATGTTTGCGCTTATGCCCAAGGCCACTAACATTCCTTGTCTGCCCCTCTCCCCATCCCGCTACACTAAAGCATGTCCCTGTACCTTGAGATTCTCATTAATCTGATGCCTCTGGGAACTGCTTTCCAAACTGGTTATCATTTTTCCCTTCACCTGCCCAGTGAGTGACCTCACATAATCATTCAGCTTGAAAGACCAAGGCAGGGGAACATAAAAGATCAAGAGGCAAGGCAAGGGGCTTAGAAAGAAATAAAGGCATATGATGATTGGAAAATAGCAAATGCTTTGTCTAAGAGTTAAAAGTCAAAGCCTGGCTCATGGTAAGCGGTTGCAAAGAGCCACTGGGCAAGTGGAATAATTGTGACTGTGTTCCGATATCCAGATAACAAAAGAGGTTTTTTTGTGGTTTGGTTTGGTGTGATGTACACATACATGAATATGTGATAGTTTGCAATTCTTCTATATTTGTATTGCTTATTTCTTCCCCTTATTCCCACAAATCTGTGAAATAACGAAGTCTGTGTTAATGTGTGATTCAAGCCAAACTGGAACCTAGTTTAGATTTCAAGAATTAGAAACACAGACAATTCCAAAGGGCCTCAGGAATTAGGTAGGGCTTTGCTTCTTGCCTAAGGCTAGTAAGTTGACACTGACTGAAACCATCTTATAAACTTAATTAACTTTTGCTTACTTACACTGTTTGGCTCTGCTTTTAATTTATCTTTCCAGTATTCCCAATTGGTCTCAATGTTTTATTCTTGTTTAGTGACATAGCTTCCACTGATCTAATTTTGTTTGGTTCTGTAAAGAGCTCTTATTGCTAAATAATAAATTGAATAGAAGCATCAAAGCTCCTCAGGGGACAGGTTCCTTTTCTTTTGTAACTTTTGCACAAGTGTTGACCACATGACTTGGAAAGTCTTGTCATCTTACAGACAAGAGGATTTTTCTTCCATTTATTTTAAATATTCCTTTTTAATTAGTTTCTATTTGGGGGAAGGAGGAGCAAATTTCGTAAATTTAAAACAAGCAATGAGGACCTAAGCACCCCTGGTAAGAGGTGATGATCTAGATGAGGAAGTATGTTCTATGGAGGCTTCTAGCCAATGAGAAGGTACCTGCCTAAAGGAAAAAGACAATGGGTCTCATCAAAAACTCAGCAGATTTCTACCTTCTGGAATGGAAGCCTAGCTAGACCCAAGTATCGGTATTTATTCAAAAGATATTGCTAATGTATTTTCTATATAAAAAGCCTTTTAACTGCCAATGATTTAAAAATAATGGAATTAAAAACAATGCTAAGGCAAAATGCTTCAGTAAGCATTTTGCATACAATGAATACATCAGAGCCATACATTTCCATTTCATTCTACCATCCTGATGAATAGCTTAAGAATACCAAGAATCAAACTTCTTTGAAACCGAGGGCATCATTTCCTTGGGCTCGGATTTTAAATAAAAAGCAATCAACATGAGTTGAAGATTTATAGGGAAAATAAAAACTGCTCAGAAATGAAGATGCATTCCTAAATTCCCAAACATACTGTCTTCATGATCATTATAAAAATATACAGGAAAATATTTTACGAGCACACAAAACTAACATAATTGGTTTCTTCAGACAAAGAATACTTCTGCACCTATTAGCTGATGTTGCGTACCAAATAGTATGACCAAGAACCTATTTTACATTATATTCCTGTTTTTGTAATATAGACATATATTTATACACACAAATTTACAGATATATTTACTCATATATATGCATTGTTTTCCTCTTAAGTTTTCAATGAAGTTACATTTCATTATTGATATTCTTTTATCTTCATATACTAGATTTATTTTATAAGCATCATACGCCATTTTACTTAGGAGATTTTCTGTGTTGTAACAATCTCTGCACCAGTTAACTAAACATCAAGGACAGGGAACAATTTTGGCATTACAAAATCTCATGAAAAATTAAAATGTACATGTACAACTTTAAATGTAATCCCTATACATTAGAAAAGAAATATGCCAGGATTAATCACAATTCAAATTGGGAACTAGCCAAAAAGAAAGGAAGAAATGGGAGTGTATTATATATATATTTCTTTAAAATTATACTTAAGGTTTGAGGAATGGCAAAGTAGGCAAACCATTAGCGGTGTAAAGATGAGGACCAGCCAGCTATGGCCATGCATGCCTCTAGTCTCAGCACTGGGGGAAGGAGGGGCACAGACACAGCATGGTCATTGGGCTTGTTCATAGACCTTGTGTCAAGGCAGTAAGGCAGAGAGTAAAAGAGCTTGAAACGTGACATTCCCCACTGAGCTTTGTATGTGTGTGTAGGCATGTGTACCTGCACACATATCACCACAGAGAATACATAGATATACACACAAAATATACATGGGTAAATAACAATTTATATTTGCTTAGGTATATTCTACTTGACAACTTAATGTCTACAAAGAGATAGAAAGTAACTATCAATGCTAAGATAAAATAAAAATGCAGTTACTAATATAAGTATTTTAATATTACTACAATTATTATATTCAACATAAAGAAATACTAAGAAATGTGAGAAAACCTTCAATGTTATTTAAAATTCTGATGTACTAGAAGAGACCAGTGCTGGCTCTCTCTGTAAACTCCATAGTACAATGCTAAGATAGGATTCATCTCACTGTACAATATGGATTATTGCCAAAGGTGATAGAGGCCCTGCCATTGCTAGGGTAACTAATACTCTAAGGAAGTACATATTTTCTAGGACATTGGTAAGTGATAATGAAAGCAAGGGTCAGAATATGATAGTAAAGCCTGACAAAATTTAAAGCAAAGTACCCACATCCATATAGTGCTGAGTGTCATAACCATTTATTGTCAACTGTCATTAAAGATAAATAAAAAAGTTAATTTTTTATTATGGCTGTATTCATACCCATTGGCCCTTTCTTTATTGCTAAAACCATTCATAGACAGCTTTACAGTGGACTCACATTTTTGAGCATTAACTATAGGCTTTTTCTAAATTGTTTGTATTGACCTGTTAATGCAAACTAATGAAAAGTTCCAAAAGTTTTAGAAACCTATACATCATATTCCTCAGTGTCATCATTTATATTTTAACATTTTTCAGACTTTAGAAGTCTCATTAGAATTCTCTTCTTTAAAGCACCAAAAATAAGTGTCAAGACAGTATAGACATTAATCCCAGCATTTGAGAGGGGAGTTCATGGTAGTCGCCAGCTGCAGGGTGAAGTCCAGGCCAATCTACACTAGATACTCTTAGAAAAGTCTGAAGACTTGTCCACAGATTGTTCTAAATGAGGTCGGAAACTCTCTTAAGAAAGCTCAGAAATGACACAAACCAGAAACTGAAGGTTTACCATGCCTCTGTTAGCATGGAATTCAAGCAACATTTATTTTAATATCTTAAAGATGTAGTTCCTAAGACTTCTTAACAGTTCTGTGTGCCTTCTACCAAATATAGTCAGCATACATTATTGCAATAATCAATTCCAGAAAACGACAGAGTATTTTTTCCCTAAATGCTTGAGGTAAAATGGAAGGGGTGTGTAAATTATTATAAATGTTTTCCTTGCCAGTATCCACCCTTTCTATATGTCTTTGAGGTAAACTAATTTCAAGTGACTATAACACTAGAAAATAGAGTTATGGAAAATGAGGAGGAGTGACCCATATTTCTAGAAAACAAGAATTTTAGCAAAAGTGGACTTTATATTTAAAGATTATTATAGTCTGCTGTCCCAATATTCATAGCCAATAAGAATTGCTCTTTTGACTGAATATGAAATAGGTATCATGCTCTGACTTTTCTCCACCAGTCTGAATACACTACATCAATTTACAATTTCTATCCATCAGGATGTCAGTTATTGATAAAATGCAAAATGATCACTTCTCTCTTAAACTCACTTTGTTCTTTAGAACGGTTTTACTTATGTATTCATTTCTGTATCAGATTTTTAAAAAATGAGGAATGTGTTAGGAGTTCAGGAAAATAAAATTTCATGAGCACCTGTCAGACCTAGAAGATGTCAAGGTGTAGTTTATTGGTCTCTTTAATTAAGACACATTTAAATTATTTTCAACAATATGCTTTTTAGCCTTACTAAAAATAAAAAAGCATAATGAAAACTATGATTTTCTTAAATTTTATATTAATACTCTAAAGGTATGTTTGATGACGGTGACATACTCCTGTGTAGCCATGACTCTAGGAAAGAGGTCATCATCAAGGAATAGAAGAAGGCTCAGCATCAATGTCATCAGAACTGATATCTATCCCTGCATTTGATAGCTGCCACTAATGTTCCACCCTCTTGTTAATGAAGTCTACAGGACACATCCAATCACTGTGCTCTTTGGAGGAAGCTTAAACTATTGACCTTGGCAGGTATTAGTTATTCTGCCTTTTCACATCTCCATAAGAATTCAAGCTACAGTTTATGGAAGGGTACAGGAAATTCCTTTATGGAAAAACCATTAGTCAGAGGGGGAGGAAGAGAGAGAGATAGAGACTAAAAGCCATATAATGTACCTTCATACATTCACGTACATTTTCTAAATTCTACTACTGAATTGATTAAGACTCTCCAAAAGCAAAATTACTGGATCAGATTAACTCAACTGTTCATTTACATGCAACACCCATGTAACTATGCTCATGTTCATTAGTAATTTAAAAATATACACCATTTAAAAAACTCCTTTTACATTTTTCACTAAATTTGGATAGAAGGATAAGTTTCTTTAATTCAATATTCTGAATTCATGAGTCTCAGGGATTTACATATTTTGACTGAATTTAGTTTCAGAAGACAAAAAAAAAAAAAATCTTGTTTCTTAGGTAGTTAGATCCTTTGTCTCCTGAAAATAAATTACAACATTGCAGTTTGCTAGCCTTAAATTTGTGGTTATAAAACTTAGCCAAATCTAGTGACAGAGCATAATAATGTTTTTTGTTAAAAAAATTCTTACTCTTTAACTTCATTCAAAGCCCTTGAAACATTTCAAAACTGAAATTAAATATATTTTTTAAAATTTTTTGTAAATTTAAATAATGATATAAATCAATTATATATTCTCCAGCTTTATTTACCTATTAATACCTAATAGGTATAAAAACACTAAGAGTATTACATTAGGAAATTCTTCATTTTAAAGATGGTGGTGGTTAGAAGTCACCAGAGCACTAGTAATCTTATGATCTAAGACCTAATCCTGTTTCATGTTTTATCCCTCAGTTTACTTACTGCCAAAGTCTTATCCTCTAGCTAGAACTTGAGAATTAATACCCATACGATATGGATAGCATATGGGCTAGCATGTATTAGCTGTTACTATTATATTTTACCAATTATATTTCTTCATTATCTCATCTACACTGCGGAGGGAGCTGACAGTTATTTCATCATAATTTGTCTGATGAGGTCCTAGAGCTCAGGACTATAGAGCATTATCAGGGTAGACCAAGTTAATTATGATGGAGATTTTAGGTTGTCCTAATCCTTAGAGCCAATGTTCAAATTTGGACACATACTTGCTTTCTGAAGAAGAAAAAAAAGCACAGTGTGGAGATAAATTAGAGACCCCATATCAAACACAAATTGTCAGAAGCTTACCAACAAATAACATTATACACTGATTTCCAAAGTTCCCTTAGAAAGCCATTCTGGAATATTTTGAGTCAGGCCTTCTAGGTTCTAGACCTCTGAGGCAATAAATATATTTTGCTGTTTAAACTACCAAGTCTATGGTCCTTTGTTGCTATAGCCCTAAAAATAAATAAATAGATAGATAGATAGATAGATAATAAATAAATAAATAAATAAATAAATAAATAAATAAATAAATAAATAATAAATAGAACCACAAAAATATCCATTACAATGACTGTGACAGATGAGAAAACTGTAATTCAGGGGGACAGAGAGACAAAGCATCACACCTAATTATTTTTGTTGATGTTGTTTCAAGACAAGGTTTCTCTGTGTAGCCCTGGCTGTCCTGAACTCACTATGTAGGTCAGACTGGCCTTAAACTCAAAGATGTACTTGCCTTTGCCTCCTCGAAGGTGAATGGACTGAAGTTTGGTTAGCAGTGTGTGGAATTTGCCAATCTCAAATTTGGTAGACTGTTTAGGAGGGGCAAGTGGAAAGAAGGGGACATTGGAAGCCTATCCCTCTTCTGTCTACTTGTTTGACCTTATCCCTTCTTCATGGTACAGAGCATGATACTGTCAGGATCCAGAGCCAGCTGACAATAGGCTAGATCATAGGATGTTGTGAGCTCAAAGAAACTATTTCTTCTATGGAGGTAGTTCAAGAGTTTAGTCACAGGAACAAAAATCTGATGCAAGTATAAACTCATCCAAATGCATCAAGCTTAGCTGTAGCTTAAGAATTAGATTGTGATTGTCACTCCAACATTAGAGTCAAAACATGAGAAAATTCTAAAATGGAAAATGAGCCTCATTCACTCTCTTGTCATTATTACTGGTTTTGGAGCTGCTAGAATCATTTTTTAAAAAAATGACACTTAAGGAAAGAGTGTTAAGAAAAAGTAGAACAATATTCATAGAATTCTATTATTTTCCAGTGAGAACCTTAATTAGTCTACATATTTATCTGCATATTAATATAGTGAATGAATAAGTACAGAAGAACCACAAACACCAAATAATGAGGAAACATAGACTTACTACAACTTTGGTGAAATATATACATCTATAGCCAGCTTTCATACAGTATAGTAAGAAAATAATCTGTTGGAACTGGAAGTATCATCCTGAGTGAGGTAACACAAACCCAGAGACATAGACCTGGTATGTACTCAATCATAAGTGGATTTTTAGACATAAAACAGGATAGCCGGGCTATAATTCACAAATCCTGAGCAGCTAGTTCACAGGAAGAACTTGAGAGAGACATCCATGGATCCTCTGGGAAGGGGAAATAGGCAAGATCCCCTGAGTAAATATGGATCATATTGGGGAGTCAGCAAGAACAGATGGGAAGAGATCTTGGGAGAATAAGATGGTTGAGAAGATGGTTGAGTGGGAAAATCAACAGAGAGAGAGAATAATGAAATAGATATCTTGATTGAGGGAGCCATTGTGGGGTTAAAGAGAAACCCGGTGCTAGGGAAACACCCAAGAACCCACAAGATGTCTCCAAACAATAGTGGAGAGGGTGCCTTAAACAGGACTTTCCCTATAATCAAATGAATGAATACCACAATTGGCTTTATAGAACCTTCTTCCAGCAACTGATGAAGGCAGAATTAGAGATCCATAGCTAAGCGCTGGGTCGAGCTCCCAGTTCAGTTGAAAAGAGGGGAGGAGAGATTATATGAGCAAAGGGATGAGAGTCATGAGGAAGACACCCCAAAAGATGGCTGACCTAAGACACTGGGAGCTCACTGATTTTGAAATGAAAGCTGAAGAACCTTCATGGAAAGGAACTAAACCTTCTGAATGTAAATGACTGTCAAACTGCACGGGAACTTTGCGGAACCTCTTGCAGTAGGACCAGAATTTATTTGTGATGCATGAACGCCAGGCTCTATAGAGGAGTATCTTACTCAGCCTTGATAATGGGGCTAAGGACTCAGATCTACCTCAACTATATGCCAGACCAAACTGACTCACCTTGGGATTCCTTGCCCTCCCTGAGGAATGGAAGGAGGGATGGGACGGGGTGGTGAGGGGAAGCTGAGGGAGGACAAGGATGAGGGGAGGAACAGGGAAGCAGCGATGAGTATGAGAAAAGAAAAACTTTTTGAATAAAATATTTACTAAGAAAAATAGAAAAAAAGAGAAAAGACGGTCATCAAGCTCAAAAGAACCAAACAACAGTAAGACAAAAGCCTGCTGTAAACATGTTTCAGTTCTAGGATGACAAGGAGAGGTAGCAAATACCCTGAGGTAGATAACTCACAAAGAAAGGTAAGCCATGAAAATAAGTCATTCATGCACTGTAGCAGCGAAACCAGAGAAAATGTATTAATTCTTCTGTCAGGACTAACAGTGTTTTCCATATACATTAGAGATAGAGTGTGTTCAATAGTGTAGTCCTTGTATACATTCTCCAAAAAAAGTTATTCTGTCTAAATTTTAATAATTAAAGCAAATTTAAAAGCACTATATGACACCTAAGCCTCACATATAAGATAATCTTACATCATCTTTGCTGTTCCTTCCTCTCTTTTGATCTTTTCTCAAAGCCACCTACCCCACTTCCTATCTTGAATCAGACTTACCTCCTGTCTGAGTGATGACTTGTATGTCACTTGAAAGAGGACCATCTCCAATTGAGGTAAAAGCCAAGACTTTGACAGAGTATGTTTTTTGGGGTACTAAATTGCCAATAGTAGTGATTTGGCTATCAGCTACATTGTGTTTCATCCAGTTGTTGACATGCTGAGTGGGGTCCATTGTATAATAAACTCTATATCCTTGGATCTGTCCATTTGGCTCCTCGGGTTCCTTCCACTGTACCAAAATGGTGGTTGAGCTCAACATGCGTGCCTGGACATCTCGTGGGGCACTAGATGGTGCTTGCTCTGAGGTCTGTGTTAATACGGGCTCACTTGGTGGACCTCGACCAATGTTATTGACAGCAACAACTCTAAATTCATAATCCGAGTATGGGCTTAGTCCAGCAACACTGTAGCGTGTTGTTGCTATCCCATCAATTTCTTTGTATGATTCTTCAGAATTTTTAGGCTTATGTTGAATGATGTAGTAAGAGACAGGCTCAGGGTTCCCAGAGTCCCATGTCAGTGTTATGCTTGTAGCTGTGCTCTCAGTCACTACTGGAGTTCCTGGGGGCTTGGGTAAGGCTTCAGGACAGAAAAAAGACAACAGCCAGTTTTTTAAATTCTTAGCAATTACATGAATCACTATTCTCTATTATTAACCTTATAGGATTATACAAGTACTAAAGATTTAACCAGAAAAAGCAAAGTAACTTGTTTGAAGACATCAAGAGAACATTAAAAGGTGGTCCAGAGCCCATCTTACTAACAAGTGTTGATGGTATTTTGGGCACTTTTATTCAAATCTACACATTCTCTAAGAGATCCTGGATAAATTAATTAATGTCTTTTGGCTTTTTGTTTCCTTACGTGAAAACTAAGCAAGCTGCAATCCTGGAGTTTCACTGTACTGCAAAGTAGCTGTATTTCACAAGTTTGCTGTAAAGATTTATGAGCTTAGCCAGTAATATGCACAGAGCATGTCTGGGAATCTCAAAGACCGCTAACTGTAATTATTGTAACTTTTATTTCAAATGGTGGGCCACTTAATCCCTGATTCAATAAATTAATGTTGTAAACAAATCCCAATAAATTTTAAGTATGGGATATATAAAGATGGAATTAAATTGCTACTAAAGGATTAGTACCCTAATACTTTTCTATTTGTAAAACATAAGGAACATTATGAATTTCTTTAGTGTCCTAGCTCGTTCACTGTCAACTTTACACAAGTTAGAGAATTATCAGAGGAGAGGGAACCACAATTAAGAAAATGCCTCCATGCCTAGCCTGTAGGCAAGCCTATGCGAGCCTTTTATTAGCTGAGGATTGATATGGGAGAACTCAGGGGTGGTCCCAGGCATATAAGAAAGCAAGATAAATGAGCAACCCATGATTAGCAGGCCAGCAAGCAGTGATCCTCTAAGGATGCTACTTCAGCTCCACTTCCAGGTTTGTTGTGCTGTTTTGTTTTGTTTTACCTGACTTCCTTTGATGATGAACTGTGATGTATACGTATAAGCTGAAATAAACCCCTTCTTCTCCAATGGCTTTTGGTTATGGTGTTCCGTATGGTGAAATAATTGTTTGGTGTTATTTTCACTCCTCAAATCTTTAATGTCTTTGGGAAAACTCAAATATTTGAAGCTCAAATAGTTATAATGAAAATAAGTGATTTGCTATTTGCATATTACTAATACCATCATAATTACAATATTTAACCAAGAGACTTTACTAAAACACTGACAAAAAGACATTTATTTTAATATTCTGAACTGGCATTTTGCAAAGTGGACCATTCTAACTGTTGCAGGAAAAAACATGCTGTTAAATAAGTTTTTGTTTATTGAATTGACATTACTGGTGCATACTATCACACTTTTATACAGTAAGGCTCTCTATATAAATGTATGAAAATGACATATATGCTTAATGCTTTAGGGATACATAAGACATTAGATTACATGCTGCGATGTGAATAATGTATATTTTTGTTCTTATGCCATATGATACTGGAAATATATGCTTAGTTATAATATGATACCAATTATAAAAACTGTGAGGCCTTAAATTCATACCTCTCAAATGGGATGATGATTTGAGTTTATTTTAGACTAATTCTAGGCACTGACAGAAAACTCAAATCACTCTCACTATGACCCAATTTGTAAGTTTTATAGAATTATGTAAGTGTTGGGTTAAAAAAAAAAGTGGAATTCTCATATATGCTACTCCATTTTTGCAAAAAAAAAATCACAGAGTATATCACTTTAGTTATATTTAGTACTTTTGTTGAAGAAGAGAAAGTTTCTTGAGTATTCATATATGCAGGTAAAGGACAGAACTAAGAACAGATCCATTTGCGTTTTGCTTCTTACTGGTGAGACCATCAAACAGAGCATGTATCATCAGGTCATACTGATTCCAGCACTTTCTGTTATTTCTGAGTTTTTTTTTTTTCCAGAGATTTTATGCATTTAATGGCACTCATTAAAATTCTTCTTATGACTCCTATCAAAACTCTGGACCAATACAGAGTCTGCAGGTAATCCACCTTACCAGAACAGTAGACCCAGTGTAGCATTCCTGACTCTGTCTGCTTGGTGACTAAATCAGATTGCCACTAAGTATTCTAATGACCATACCAATTTAGACTGCTAATACATTAGGAAAAAATCTGCAAGTGGGTTCAAGTAAGAAATCTGTGATCCCACTTCTTTAGGAGGCTAATGAAAAAGATTAGTGACTGTGGCTTGTATAGGACACAGTGTCAATTAAATCACAGCCTATAGTTCAATGAGAACTTGTCAAAATTAAAATTACAAAAGGGCTGAGCATGTAGCATACTGCAGAACACTCAGTATGCTTATCCCATAAAGGAAAGAGGAAAAGAAGAAAGGAAAAGAGAGAAATTGGCCAATCTCAGACATGGAATTTTATATATCATGACATAAGATTAGGTACTATACAACTGAAGTGAATGATGAGTTGGTTCATTTTAAAATCTTGAGTCTGGGATGAGCATTACTAAGATTTTCAGACCACAATCGCAGCATACCTTTGACAGTGATCTGTGCTATTGCTTCAATGACGCCCAGTGTTGACATAGCAACACAGGTGTAATTTGCTGACTGTCTTACATCATTCAGTTCTAGGACATTTCTTCCTATTGGCATATCATCTTCAGGTGTCAGATCTTCTGCCCCCAACATCCATTTCACATAAGGCATTGGTGACCCCACTGCCACACAGGTGATATTAACACTTCCACCTGGCATTATTTCATGATTAGTGGGTGGGATAGAGAATCTTGGTGGCACACGGCGAACTAGAATAAAACACAAGGTACCATGATAACGTATACAAGGCAAGAATAAAGCAGCTAGTTAAACACATGACATGCACCATACAGACATGATTAAACAATTGAATTATATTGTAAATTATCCAAAATCACAACAAAAAACTGTGAATAATACAGACCATACAAGTATGGTGTGTGTATACACAGAATCATTTATTTAGTTTAATCATTGATATCTTAGACATGTCATACAACAGTTGATTCAGACCTACATAGGCCCCACAAAAAATGAAAAACTATCTACAAATTAACAGTACACAACATCATGCATAAGATAAACACAAAATTATATACATACATGCATATAGTAATGATTCTATGCAGGCATGTATATGCAAAGGCGACAGTAAGGTCATCAGCATGTGTGAGTATCAAGACTGACTTTAGATCTATGTACTCCCAGCTGATATGAATGTATGTATTGGGTAATCACATCCCAGTCCTGGGAAACATCACCTTGAGTACACTGAAATAGCAATTTATTTGCTTTCAGTTTCAGAGGGATGCAGTTTCAAAACCTCAATTAACAAGAGACAGATATATATACATATATGTGTGTCGTGTGTATGTGAGTCTGTATGTGTGTGTGCATGCGTGTGTGTGTGTGTGTGTATCTGTGTGTGTGTCTGTGTTTGTGTGTATCTCTGTGTCTGTGGAAATTGACAGTACAGTCGGAGAAAAAGAAACATACAACATGAGTAGATACTGTACTGGATTGAGTCATGCCAGTCATGCACAAGATAGACCCTTAAGGTCCACAATAGAATGACATAAGAATGGCTGGAATCCTAGACAAAACAAAGAAGATGTAGTGGGAAATTAAGAATAAACACAAAGAAAGAAGGTAGAGTGTAGTGAGTGACTGAGAAGCAGACTTGGTTAAAAGTTAGAAGATAACATATTAGAAGATTAAGGGAGGTTGTTACTGGTAAAGATTGCAGACTTGGGAAAGGGTGGCTCACATTCAGGATTCCATCCAGCTTGTATATAAGGTTAAATAGCATCAATGACTACAGAATCTAGTAAGAGAAATGTATGTCTATATTCAAAGTGATGGACACTGGATCTAAAATACATAGCAAGATGTGATATTAAGAATAGTGACCATATTAAAACAACATGACACAGGAAAAAAAAAAAAAAGGACCCACTATCAAGCAAACATGGTTCAGTGTTCCTGCTTCAAATAATCTGTATGATCTGCTTTTTAAATACATGCACTTTGACATTGCAAAAAGCTAAGATGAGAAATAGGCTCTGTCTTGGACCTGGACTTTAGGGGCAAAACCTTACACTGTAAAACTTTAAATGATAGTGTACACCTTCAGGAGTACACTGTAAATACAGATAGCAAACAATGAGTTTTTGAAGTTGTAGAAAAGGATGTGGAAACAACCACTCAACCCCAAGAATAAGGAAAAGGGATTCTGTCTGAAAACTCACTCCAGCTACACTAAGGATCAGAAAACCTGTGCCTGGAGAAGGCTCACTGCAATGGTGTGGGGTGTGACATTCATAGGAAGGACAATGCTATGCATGCCTTCTACAGTCAGCTCAGAGGTTACCGAAGCAAGCAGGGGCCAGCATAGACTCTGAGGCATCAAAGAACATATTAAAAAAAAAATGGAGGGGGTTAAGGAACAATTATAAAACATCACCTGGGGGCAGCAGGCACCCTGAGGAGACAGAAATAAAAGGAAGATAGAAAGAGTGGGGGAGGTGGGCAGAATAGGAAAGCAGGAACACTGACCAATGCAATGGACCCATAGAGAGTTAAGTATTACCAGTTCCCATGCACTCGGGTATATTTTTTCTCATCATGCACCGCATTTAGACACCACCAGCAAACAACAGAAGCCAAGGCCAGAACATTCTCTGCAATTATATACCATTAACCAAAAGAAGACCACAGTGCAGCTACATTCATTTCATTTGTATTCTTTGTTATTGGTTTAAGTAATAGTTTTGTAAGGTGGGTAAAAAGTAAAAAACACACCAACCTTCTCGCAGCTCTGAGGGATGTGGGGGGTTTGATGCAGAACACAATGAAATGAGGAGAAGGAGAAAAACAAGGGAAACACAGAGAGAGTAAAAAGGCCATATCAAGGCTTTCAACTACTACTCCAACATCGTTAACTGCTCTAGTTCATCTTCCTACCCCAGCTGGAAAAGTTAGCGATACCTCATGGACTAATGCAGTATTAGAAACAATAGCTAGCATCATTTTGAAATTTTCCATAGAAGGAATGCATGCCTCATGCAGCAAAAGAGGTCACCACGGTGAGAAAAAGGATTGGGGCCCTCAAATACTTTAGGGAAGAAAAGGTTGTCAGTGCACATCACTCCCAAACCCATGGATTTCACAGAGAGGGAGGCAAAAGGCATCCCCAGGGCACAAAATCATCTCTGACAAAAATTTCAAAATCAAGCTAGGTATTTTCTTAAGGAACCTCCTTCTATAGTACCTTAAAGAATAGGCTGCAACCCTTCCCTCCCCCGCCCATGGCTCTTGTGATTATTTAGATTTGTAGACCCATAATAGACTCCACCAGAAAACAAAGCTCAGCTTCTGAAAACTCTTGGGAGAGAGATGTACCTTTCCAGTTGAAATAAAAGGTACAACCATTCCTATGCTCACGATGCAATCAATTAAATACTCATGCTAAAATATGAGTGGATCTTTTAATGTATTCTTACCTCAAGAAGAACTAATACTACATCCTACAATACAATCATTATTCTATGGCATATAAATGAATACACACTTATATAAGCCTGTGTTTTAATTAGGACAGCGTAAAAGGAAAGAATGCAATTGTGCTATTTTTATGTAGCAATTGTTTTTCTTAATTTGGAGACTTTATGCCCCTAGCTCCACAGCAGAGGCCATGGAAACATAAACACCTTCATGCTTCGAGCTGATTAGTAGTACACCGAGCACTTATTTCAAGGTTTGAAAGAAACAAATGAGAAACAACAGAGTAAAAGAAAACTTCAAACCAATGCCAAGCACAGTCAGTACCGTCAAGTAAAAAGAACAATGCAAATAAGTATCTACAAACCTCAAGCCTCATGGAGATTGAAAAACAACAGATTTCAAATTTTAATTTTCTACTTAATAAACTGCTTCAGCAACAGTAATCATTACCAAATCCTCTTGTTAAACACTTCTATAACCACACAGACCCTGTGGGCATCTCAACTCCCCCTGAGCCTGAATGGAGAAGCCATGCCAGTGTTACGTCATTCCTACCTCTGACATATAAATTGGCAGGGGCAGAGTAGCGAGTGCCCGCGCTGTTGGTGGCAACACACTCATATTTTCCTTGGTCAGATTCTTCACTCTGTTCAATCTGCAAGGCTCCTGTATGGATATAAAATATATCACCAAAGATGTGGTCAGAGAAGGCTTTTGAGGTCAGCAAGCTCAACCTCTTCACATTATGAAAAGCCCTGCATAGCGGAGGTCCACTCAACGTCGACTCAATCTCTTGCTAAGTTGCACAGACAGAAAATGATGGGATGAGAAAAACATATAGAGATTATTTTTACATCATCAATGCTAGCATAAGGAAACAATATATATTTTTCCCAAGCAAAACTTCTAGTTATTATTAGCACTCTTAGCTCCTAGACTAATAAAATGAAGATGGGTGAGACTGCTTCAAGGAAGTATGGCTTTTAAATAAAACAAAAGATTAATATTTGGTTTTGTTTTGTTTCATTTTGGCAACAAAAGTGGCGCAAAAGATAGATACGCTCAAAAAAAACCAGGCTGAGTTTTCAAGAAAGTCTTCTGTGGAAGAAAGCCCAAAAATACGCAGCAAGCACAAAAAGGCTGCACAAAGCAAAAAAAAATTAAAATTAGTCATTATCAATTATGAAAATATCACTTAAAGAAATAAAACTCCCTTAAGACATGCAGACTTTTTAAGAAAAGAAAGACAGTTTGCCACAACTTACAATCATTTCTGACATTTGCTGAAAAACAAAGAGTTTTTGCATTAGAGGAGCTTGAAAAAGTTCAAAAGCCAGGCCCAGGCCAGCCAGGAGGAGCCAACCAATCACTGCTTGAGGACCTCTGGATGGATCCCCTAAGACACCCAACAAAATCCACTGTGGGATTAGCAGTGTGGTGTCACAAAACCCCAAGAAAAATACAAAAGAAGAATTACAAAAGAAACGCACACGGAGTCAAGGTATGAAAAACCGGCAATACCACATACCACCAAGAGTACTGAGAACCTGTTTCCACGGCTGAAGGACAGAAGATCCAAAAATCCAGAGACGAGCACCCAAGAAAAAAAGAAGTGGAGAAAAAAGCACTGATGTCAGACTGTAGGAGAGGTCAGGTGGGAGGGGTCATTCTTTGACTTTTCAGACAGTAAGAGAAAAAAGAATTGAAGAGCAAAAGCAAAAGCCTTTTGAAAGATAAAGACAAAAAGCAGACGGTCCAGGCTGTCTTCTGCATGTCTGTCTGCCACTGTTCTCCAGACCGCCCTGGCTTTGGTCCAGAACAAGAACAGCTAAGGAAGAAAAAAAATGATCTTTTTTTTTCTCCAGTTGGACAAAAAAAAGGTAAAAGAAGAAGAAAAAAAGGAAAAAAAAGGGAAAAAGAAAAAGGAAGAAGAAAAGGAAAAAAAGGAGGAACGGATGGTAAGCTGTGACTGGTCTGTGGTCTAACGACCTGGATATGCTTTCTTTGAAGCATATCACAACTTAAATAATCGTTTTCATAAATAAAGAAATGAACAAAACAAAGAGAAAAAGGAAAGGAAAGTCCACAGTATGAGAATCACGAATCATAACCAAACGGAGGGAAAGAAATCAGGTTGATGGACATTATGGGAATGGACTTGAGAACAGGACAGAAATGACAGGGATGTGAGGACAGGGAGAATGAGCAAGATCATTCTGTGAAGGTTAGGTCAGCATTCTTACCTCTTATTGGTGTACCACCTGGGTGGATAATATGAATGCAAATAAGATTAGAAAGAAGAAGCATTAGTAAGAGAAGAAGGGGGCTAGGGCTGGGGAGAAGAATTTGATTAGATTTACAGAATTAAATAAGGTCTTAAAAGAAACTTGAATTACTATACTGGTAAACAGGAATATATTAGATTGTATCATTAGATCATAAAAGCAAGGTGCATTAAACCACAGAGGGTAAAGGTCATAGCAGGCAGAATTGCCTTTTTCAGAGAAGCAACTGAGTTCTTAGGACTGGGTCCCACAGGGTTAGAAGTGTATCTTATATACTTTGAATCCTTAAAATACAGCATTTTAATAATAGGAAAATACTGGCTAAGCTATTTAAGTATATATATAAATATGTAAATATATATATACTATTTGAGGTAATACTACAGACTAGCTAGAAACAAACACGGAAGATTGGAATCTTAAACTATTCATTATACTACAATTATGTGATTAACTTGTGTACTATTTTATTTATTTATAGTGTTCTTAAGATAAACAGTTCTGTGGAGGTATGCATGTGTGTGCCATTATAAAGACCTGGTGCCTACACTGATAGTTAGTAAAATGCATGCCATGCATTTTATTATTAATAATAATAATCATATTCTGAATATGGAAATTAGTGGGGGTGAAGTGCGCTTCAGAACTAAGCACTTACCAATGGATTCTGGAGATTTAAATACGGAGAGAAGAAAGACAGCATAAAAATATTATTATATTCCTCATAATTTGGTACAAATTTTTCAGAGTTAAAGCTTTATTATAGTAAATCATCTATGTTACATGTGAAAATTATTTATTTACAATAACAGAATGCTAATCTACACAATTCTGCTGACAACAAGCAAAAGAGTCAGTTAACAAGACGCTTTACATCACAGGACAGGTCAAAGGCTGAGAATTCTGGGAAGACAGGCAGTTAACAACTTAGAATTTGATTATCAATATCACTACCGACATCATAGCACAGAGAGTATTAGTATACATTCCTGTGACATTACCTAGGGACATACTCTAAACTCTAAGCAATTTAGAACTTTTCTATTTTAATCTACAGAGAGCGAAGGAATAAACTGGGATGAGAACGGAGAAGGAACTAGAGTAGAGAGAACGAAAACAGCAAAAGCTGGAGTCTACACCAAAGCAGACTTCTGTAGATCCAGTCACTGGAGGCTCAAAGCCCCTGAGCATTGGGCACACACTGCCGTGGCTACAGTGTGGGCAGTGCTCACCAACAATGACACAGAAACGGTGTTAATCAAATACCTTCCTTTCACTAGAAAATTGGTTTTAAAAACACATCTGGTTACTCATGAGTTCATGTTTCTGTGTATTGTGTATTAGTGAGAATAAAGCAGCTGTGCCCAAACTCACTAAAATTTGCTACTTGGATGAATTTGAATGTAGAAAAGACAGGAGAAAAAACACTTGAATACGACTGAATTATTTCATGTTTAATATGAACATTTTTATATGAAAATAGCCACGGGAGCACCTTGCAAGTTTGGAATGAAATCCAATGTTGAAATAAATTTGTTTCAAAAGAAAATGAAGAAAGAAGAAAGAAGAGAAAATGAATCCATCAAATACCGCAGGAAAGCAGTAAATTAAAAATTATTAAGAATACAGTCACAGCAGTGAGCAATGTGGATTAAACAGAAGCCGCAAAATGCACCAAGGAAAGACAGATTCTGGATGAGTCCATGACCTCACAAACATGGAAACACATTAAATAACAGAGAAAGAGAAGAGGGAGATAAATCAATACCTAAAATAAATAAATAAATAAAAATAAAATTAAATTCAAATTAAAGAATAAAGACAGAGAAAGGTCTCTTTTAAAACTGTCCAGGAGTTAGAAGAAACAGTGACAAGACCCTACCTGATCGTAACTGCTTAATACGACCATTGTTGTTGCTTGTGTCAACAGGTAAAAAATCTTTAAACCATGTGATTTCTGGATCCGGATTACCGCTGGCTGCACAGAGCATGGTGGCAGTGCGGGTACGTTCCACCACCTTCAACTGTGGGCCCATGTCAATGGTAGGAAAACCCCTAGGAATCTGATCCTCTGCAAGATAAAAGGTAACACAATTATTTTAACAAAGCTAATGCCATGAATTCATTATTCTTTATAAATTTGTTCTTTTACTTATTCAACATTTGTTAAAAACTAAACACAAACCATACACTGTTATACCGTTAGGGCCTGGAAGTATGCCTATCCCCCATCAGTGCTGTACACAATCTATGTGGGAGGCTGTGCACTGACAAATGCTTGCTGGGTTGTAAATACCTATGGTGAGGTGAAGCAGGATAACTCTAGGAGCACAAAGGGGTGGATAACGGCCAGGACAGTGCATTGCATGATTAGCAAGTATCAAGGGGGAAGTGCAGAAAAGAAGAGAGAATTTTATTTTTCCTTTAGAAAGATAGAAATAACCTAAGTCTAGACGACAACACTAGCAAACCTCAGAATCCAGCAGAAAGTAAGGAAATTAAGCAGAAGTAAACAAAAGCAAGTAGTTTCATAGTGATATCTACTCCACCCATGACTTCAATATCTATTGGTTTTGTATTCACATTGACTAACAATCTATTAAAGGACTAAAAATATGCAAAAATTCTGAGTCCATTTTTTTTTCTGTCAATCTCTAGCCAATACAGTATAATAAACATTTACTCATAATATTTACATTGAATTCTGCTACAAGTCATCTGGTGACTAAATAAAGCATATGGAGATTATAAAGCATATGGGGATTATAAGGTTGCACACATGCTAGACCATTTTATATAGGAACTTAAACTTCAACAGTTTGTGTGTGTGTTATGGCACTAGGTAGGCCTCCTCAAAAACTTATGGAATAACTATGGCCACGTGGATTTTTTTTTCAAAGAATTCTTCATAAGTAATTTCAATTAATCAGAAAATTGTGAGTAATTTTTACCAATGAACAAAGAAAACTCCTGATTTCTAACACAAAAATGTAATTCTTTACAATGGGAGAATATTTTCGTAAAGGCTAGTAATTTCAAAGATGTGACTCCTTTACTTTAAATCTCTAACCCACTTAAAGACAAATTCTCCTTACTATATTGTCATTACTTTAGACAAAAATCTTGAGAAATTGTAGACAAGTTACTCTACCCCACTCTCATCACCATGCTCCTAGCAATAAACTACCTTGGCAGTACTTACAGCAAGGGCTATAAAGTATTTTCCACATTAGCACTAATTGAGATTTCAGCTTGATGGATAATACATCTATGAACACTATTGTCAAACATTTAAATTGCAATCAGCCTTGAAATTAATTAATTATATATATATATATATATATATATATATATATATATATATATATATATCCTCATGACTCCTGAAACATCTCATTCTAAACAAACTTGCAAACATAAACACATGTGCACAAATAGAGTACATTTAAGTTGAAAGATAAGTGAGACATCTGGCTTCTTTCTCGGTTCCTATGAGCTCCAGACCCATGGGTCTACTTGATCTGAGACGTCTAAATAGGGAGTACACCAATTCTTACTGAAGAATGCCATCACCATGTGGTCAGTTGGCCCTATGTGTCTTTTCTGCCCTCTTTCTATAGCCTTGGTATAATCCTGTTTCCAATACTTTGCTGCCTAAGCTGTTTGTTAAATCAGGTCCCTTGCTCCTGTAGAGAAGGCTCCCCTCTCCTTGTTGAAATAAACTTATTTCAAAAGCTTTTACAGTCTCCTTCAAACACATTTAATCTTTTCCTCATCAAAACTACCATAGAAATAAGCAGGTGAATCCACCATTTATCCGTGTACAACGTGAGTTTCTTCATGTCTTAGTTACATCCTGACATTACAATAATCCGGATTTTAAAGGCAAGTGTATCTCAGGTCTAATTTTTGGAAAGTGGTTGCCAGAATAATTCAGGACTCTGAATTATCCCTGAATGATTCCTAAAGAATGGTGAATGCCATCAATGAATGGAAATTCTTTTGCGAATAATCCCGGTCTCTTGTGAGAGAAAGCTAATAGGCTAATAATTGAATATAGTCTCTGTGTAAACAGGCTGTCCATCTTTGAACTTGATATTTGCAATTAGAAGAAACTATTTATTATCAGACCATGTATTTGGAAATTAGAATGGATAAACACGTAAAACAAACAATGTTACTTTTAATGAAGTATGTTTAAGTTGAAAGATAAAGTGGTATGGTACTGTGTTTCTTCAAATATTCAAATTCCTATTCAGGCTCGGCAAAGTAGAGGTCTACAGTGGACAAGTGTCATATATAGCGGCTGGGAGTTCAAAATGATTTTTTAAATCTCAGAAACAAAATTAAAAATTAAAAGTGAGATGGGGAATACCTTGAAAATTGGACTGTGCTAATGTAAAATCTATTTCGGCTGAATTCCATCTAGTTATGCTTTATGTTTTTACAGATTTTGTTAATATGTTTATATATACAGCACAGTCCTAATGTTATGGAGGAAACAAGCACAAAATGCAGAAAGATCAACAGTTTCTGAACTGCACCTATTATTAAACATCTCAATTGGCAGCTATTGACCAGAAACTGCTTCAGATGATAAAAATAATCTACCTCTTTTGCTCAAAAGAGTGGCATATTACCTTCATCATTTTGTAATTACATTTCTGAAAAAATAATCTTAGATTTTGTTTTTATTTTTCTTTTTTTCTAGAAACCAGGTTTGGTTAATTATTTTCTAAGTGTTGTCTGTATTTCATGGGGCACCGCTTCTTCCCACGGACTTTATCTACCAGTTGTCTGCAGATGCATCAATATCGCTTTTCCTTTCACATTTCTAAGAGCCAGGCCAATAATCAGGCTCATCCATCCACTATGTCTAAGTACTTACTAAAGGCTTTTTCCTAGGAAATCTCAATTTAATAACAATCTATGGGAAATAAAGCTCCCATTTTGGAGGTACCTTGAAGCAAAGACTTGTGCCTCCCAAACAGACTAATACATATGGATCTACTTTCTTTCCCTCCTTGGCTCAAGAATAACACTCTAGAGCCCCCTTTTCATGTACACAAGTACATGGAAAAGAATACCTTTCTTGCATATTAATCTACAAGGGAATGTAAAGAGAATTTCTTTCTTAGTCTTAATAAGGGTAATTAAATTCTATCCAGCACCCTTCCTTGCACAGAAACTCTTTGAATCTACTATCTTCATTAAACTTTCATGAGAAACATCACAATGTAGCAGATTCAAGCAGCCAGAGCTCTTACAAGCTGACAGATGGGGCTTGCTTCCAACTTGACTGTCAGGTATTTGGCAATAAAACTCAGAATTCAACATAAAATAGACGATAGAAATAATGAAATTTCTAATTGAAATGCTTATCTCAGTGGGTGTAGTTTAGATGTTAATTGCTTTTTTATCCACGATATTTATTAGTAATTTATATAATACTGCCATGGCCATTTGATAACTTAAGTTTTGACAGTTTACCAAGTCAGTGGAAACTTGGGCATCAAACCAGTACCATTAACACCTCTACCAAATAAACACTAGTAAGGAAAGGCAGCTATCAAAAATTAACAAACCATTCATGTTAGCACTTTTAAACTTTTAC
Source organism: Phyllotis vaccarum (assembly GCA_033318265.1). Classification (NCBI taxonomy): domain Eukaryota; kingdom Metazoa; phylum Chordata; class Mammalia; order Rodentia; family Cricetidae; genus Phyllotis; species Phyllotis vaccarum. The sequence continues at coordinate 101,406,955 of JARWLC010000002.1, forward strand.
ATGAGGTGAAAAGAAAAACATTTTGTCCTATTCATTAATGTGCTCATTAAGGTTTAAAGTGTCTTACTTATCACCAGTCTGTATTAATATTCAATCATGCAGAATTAGCTTCTAATTCATCAACAATTTAAATCAGACTTGACCTTCAGGAAACCATTCGGTTTGCCGCTTTGAGAGGCCATTAAAGGGCAGATGACTACCCACTTGTGCTCAGTAAATCATGCGCGCGCGCGCGCGCACACACACACACACACACACACACACACACAAACACACGCACACACAATTTAAAATGGCAGTTAAAGCAGGTATGTACAGCTCAAGCCCCAACTCTGTTTATGTCCTAATAAAATTTGCTGATAGGAAACTTTCAGTTATACTAAAGAAAGAGAAACATAATTGTCAGCATTTTGCTGAGTTAATTTACCATTGCTGTTGAACTTAACAACATAAATATGACTTTAAAGTTATCTATGAGAAAAGGGATATCACTGTTTTGTAGGGAGTCATGCTTTGGATAGCTCTGAATGATTTAGTGAAAGCTATTGTATAATTTTCTAGGTTAAACTGCTTTCATCATTCATCCACAAATAATTCTATGAAGCTCTTACTTTCACTCAAATTCCACAAATATTTAACCTTTCATATTTGAAAGGAAACCACAGAACTCTAAATTATCTGCTCTAACCACAGAGTTCCCCTGAGGTAGCCTTGAGGAAGTCTTACTGCCTAATATTGTCAGAGGTTTTACAGGGTGAAATCAACCTGAGTAGGCATTTCTCTCTAATTTTTCTTTCTTTTTAAATTTAACGTATTTATGGGTTTTTTGTGAGTTTCACAATATGCACCTCAATTCCACTCCTTGTCCCCCCAAATCCTTCCTCTCATGCCTACACTGCACCCCCCAAACTAAACAAAACAGAAACAAACAAAAACAAGAACCAAAAAACAACAAAGAACCAAATATAAAACCCAAAAGATCGTCTTTGCTTCTTCTTTCCCACCTCTTGATCACCTTTGCATTCATCCTAGTGGCACTGGGTGCCTTAGTGTATCATATAGTACACCCTTTCTTTTTTATCTGCTCTACTAGCAAATGTTCATTACAATGAGCACTGGTTTCTTTCCACGCCTCTGGTTTCTGGTACATCATCATCATCATCACTGAATCCTCATCAGAACTCCTGTGAGCTATCCTGTGGCCTCCCTGAGTCTTGGGTAGCTCATAGGTATCGTTCCATAGAACAGTCCCCTCAAAACTCCAGGAAGTTCTTTCTAGATGTTCTAGATTACATAGATGTTCTGTGGGCCATCCAAGGCCCAGGTGTGGGTCTGGGCAAAAACTGAGTTGGTCAGTCTGGGCCAATGGGGCCATCAGCAAGGGGGAAGAGTCAGTTCCCCTTATGTCCATACCTTCGGGACTGTTGATCCTTGCCTGTGGTGATGGGCATCTCTCCAGAGTGCAGTGGCCAGCTCTCCAATTAGGGTTATCAAGATCATGGCCAGTTCTTTTGCTGCAGTGTCCAGTTAGAGGCAAGGCCAGTTTTCCCTATACTAGCAAAGGCTAGAGCTGGCTCAGCATGGCCCTATGATTTTATCTCAAGTGGATCCTAATGCTCCTTGAAGTGACAGAGGCCACAGTCTTCTTTGCGGACCCCAGTTGCAGTTGTATACCACAAACTGAGGCACGGAACTCAACAGCAGCTTGGAGCTGGATCACATCCTGGCTCTGAGTGGAAGTACTGGCCATAAAGACTGGGATGGTTCTGGTGGAAGCAACGACACTGGACACCACAAAGGACTCAGGTTGTGGCCCAAATGAAGGCAATACTGGACTCACATTTAGAACATACCCCAACCACAGTAGGGCCACTGAACCAGACATGAATCTTGGAAGCAGCCAAGTCTGGGGCTTTTGTTCTGGTACTTAAGAAAGCTTTTATTAAAGACTGTAATGGGATTATGTGTTGTCACATTATAAATTATTGTCTCACCAACTAGTTTAAGAAAAACGCTGACTGGCTGAAGGCAGACAGGAAGTGTGAGCAAGGCTACCAAACTAAGAAAACTACGGGAACAGGAAGAACACAGCAGAAATGCCACAGAGATGCCAGACAAGCCAGAAGATGCAGAGGACAACTATGCTGCTCTGAGAAAAGGCACCAAAATCGCATAGCTGAACAGGAAGAGTCATGGGTTAGTTTAAGAGCAAGAGATAGAAAGATATATGTCTGGGCTCCAGGTCAATCAGTGTAAAATTAATATAAGTGTCTGTGCGTTTCAGTGGGACTATGGACTGTAGATCTGAAAGTCCAGGCCACCAGGTAAGACCAGAAAGTCTGAGCCATGAGACTAGGCTGGAAAGTCCGGGCCAGGAGGCTGGGCTGGAAAGTCTGGGCCAGAAACCACATACAACAAAAAACTGTCATATAGTCTGAATTATTATCATTTATTTCTTACCAAATATGTCACCAAGATTTTCATGTCTATTAGAGATATGCTTCCTCACATGCATCACCAAATTACTTGTTAACTTTCCCAAACATACAGATTTCATTGACGAATCAAAGGTTTTTCTGAGAGTAGTTTTGTGGTTTGAAGGAGAACAGCCCCCATAGGCTCCTATCTACAGATGTGTGTTCCGCAGTTGCTAGAATTGTTTGGCAAGTATTATATGGCATTGCCATTGTTGGAGGAGGTGTGTCAACAGAGATTAGATCTGAGGTTTCTTCTTTGCCCTTGGCGTTTAAATATGAGTTCTTAATTGTTCCTGCCACCATTCCTCAGCTCCACCATCACTGACTCTAATTCTCTGGAACCATTAAGTCCAATCAATGCTTTCTTTTTTGAGTTGCCTTGGTCATGGTGTGCTATCAAAGCAATAGAAGAATGTCTACAATGAGAGGTGCTATGTTACAATAAGGCAAAAGCAGTACTCTAGGAGAGAGATGAGTCGCTTCTTCCCTTGCATTATTTGCCCTAGAATTTACTTCTCTGATTGCAGAAACACATTACTGCTGTTGTTATATGTACGAACTCATGAAGCATGCAAAGTGAGACTTTGTGTTGTTCTTTCCTTTGTAAACCTCCTGCACACACATATAATCTAACACGTTTAGTACACTGCATTAGTCATTTCAGCATTTACTCAGAAGCACTTCTATTTCCTTGAAAGGCTTGCTCCCTTTCCCTCCTTTAAACCGTTCTCTGTTCTTGGGTACATTTGTGATTCTCTTTTTGTCTTCTCTCTGTGAAGAATGTCTTTCTGCATTATCTACCACAATCGTGAGCAGGAGTGGATTTTCAGGCTCACAGAACTGCTCTCCATGACAGTTTCCTAACAAAGTTATTTATGTCTGCAGACAATTCTGATAGGTAGAAATGCGCATTGTGCATGGGATACTTAAACTCATTACACTGGTTGCAAGAGATGCACTAGTTAAGTTCTTGACTTCTTTTTTATAGAAAACTTCCCTGCAGGAATTGGTTATAAGCTTCTAAAATTCAAAACTGGAGCCACATGACGAAGCATGAACACACTGCTACTGAGAAGCAGCCAGGAGAATGTGAATCTAGATTTACTGTCATCCCCTCTAGAAAAGAATGCAGTTTCTGGTGCTCAAACTCATGACAAATTGAAAACAATTAACAAAAGAAAAACAACAACAAAAAAAACCCCACATGTACATGAAACAAATAAGGCATTCGCTAAACTGACAGGACCAATGGTATCTGTGTTACTGAGTATCACATGGCTTTCGGGATATATAAATCCTGAAATAGGATATATATATTGAGAGAGAATCTTATAGAGGATGGAAGTGGATTTTTATCACTTTGAAAGGTGGAAAGGCTGAGCTTGGAGAAGTCTTGGTTATTATAAAACAAAGAGCCAGGTGCTGTGGATCACACCTATAATTTGATCCCTCAAGAGGCTCTGGCAAGAACATAAGATGAAGAAGAAGAAAAAAAGGAGATGGACTGAGTGCTTTAACAGATAAAGCTCATCTGAAGGTCAGAGTGCCCCAGCTTGCTACTAATTAATCATAATGGCCAGACAGTGGTGTCACACACCTTTAATGCCAATACTTAAGGAGGAGGAAGCTGGAAGATTAGGCCACATGGGCTACATGAGATTGACCCAGTCTAAAGAAGAAACAGAGCCAGGCAACAGGTGTTCATGCCTTTAATCCCAACACTTGGGATCTCAGGATTTTGATTCCTGTACTTGGGAGGCACATTCCTGTAGTCCTAGCTAGGGAGGTGAAGACAGGAAGTGATATGGTTGGGTAGAGACAGAAATGTTAGGAGGGAGGAGACAGGAACCGGGACCTCTTTGATCTGAGGATTCAGTAAAGGTAAGAGTCTCTCTAGTGGCTGCCTTTTTGTCTCTCCAACCTTTCAGCATTCACCACTACATCTCACTCTAGGTTTTTATTATTAAGACCAATTAGAATTCTCATTACAGAAGGAAGTGATTGAGGAGGGGGGGAGAAAAAGGAAAAGGAAGAAAACTACATTGGTAATGTTGATAATATTCTCCTTTTTAAAACAAAAGTACTAAAAGCTTATATGTACATATGCTTGCTTGATGTGGGAATGCCTTTCTGCATGCTGTGAATCTCAATCTTTAAATAAAGGAGCTGTTTTGGCCCTTAACAGGCACCGTAGAAAAAGTAGGCAAAGGAATCAGAATAGGTAGGAAAGGAAGGGAGGAGTCAGAGACAGACTGAGCTGAAGCCCAAAGGAGCAACATGTAAGGAACACAGGTGAGCCACGGGCCACGTGGCAGACAGATTAATGGAAATGGGTTGAGTTAAGATGTAAGAGCTAGCTAGAAATGTGCCTGAGCCATAGGCCAAACAGCATGAAGTTAATATAAGCGTCTGAATAATTCTTGGGGCCTGAGCAGTGGTGGGCGGCTAAGGGGTCTGTGGGTCTGGGCCTTTGGCCACCCGGGGCCAAGAAACCCCACTACTACACTTGCTCCTCAAATAGAGAGTGGGGGCTGGAGAAACCCTAACTTGAGAGATAAGTATATACTACTTTATTCAGTATTTAAGTTAGTAAATTTTTATATAAGAGAATAAACACAGATTCTCTTGGAAATGTTAAATAAACACTGGTCTTAAGGTCAAATAAGGTTATAATGTACTTATGGAAGTCACAGTAACAAACTGAGGAAAAAGAGCATTTGACTACTACACTTCCCAGATGCTCAGAAAAAATGTATTATTTACTGTATAGATAGATATTTATTGATAGCTTTGTTTGTTCCAAACTGACCTGGAATGGAAGCATATAGTAATCTAAATAATCCTATATTGTGTAATTTAATTATTGTCCAAATCAATGATAAACTTAGGGAACAGTAACAGTCTCTGTTTCTCAGGAAGGAGGATAGAATAATTATGTGGTATGTCTTTCTGTATGTTGCAAATATGCTTTATTATTGGTTAATAAATAAATTGTTCTCACCTATGGAAAGACAGTTTTGAGGCAGATAGAAATCTAAGCACAGATAGAAGAAAAGAAGGGCAGAGTCACAAGAGGCTTCGGGCTGCCACCAAGAAGGCAAGGTATAATAGAACACAGGTAAAGCCATGAAGCTGCTGTGTGGCAAATAGAGTAAGAATGGGTTGAGTTAAGAGGTAAGAGCTAATTAGTACTGAGCCTGAACCACAGGACAAACAGTTTGTAATTAATATAAACCTCTGAGTGGCTATTTTATAAGCTGCTGTGGTTAGGAAGATTCCTCCAGACCTTGAGCCCATAGGGGTGAAGAGTACTTTAGGCTACAAAATGAGATAGTTAGATGAGGTATGCAAGCACTGCTTGACATCAGTTCCTTACATCTACTAATATTAACATACTAGCCAAGCTCCAATACATGCACAAAGCAGAATAGAAGCATCTAACCCAAAGATTTGGTATAATAAAAGTAGCAATTATAAACTGAAAGGCAGAAAACAATGCACGAACATCAGGGGCACAGAAATAACCTAGGGTCAGGTCTGTTTAGGGAGCAGAGCTCTCTCCAAACCTCCACAGAGCTCAAAGCTCTCTTTAAATTTCTGAACAATCTAAACCAGTATAAATGGAGATAAAAGTATATGGCCAGATAACTGTTCCAAAAGCAGATTTCAAACATAGACACATCTGAGACACCATGTTACAAATGACTAAAAATATAAAAACCAAATTCTTTTCTTTTATATCATGAGGTTTCTATCATTCAAAAAAGTAGAATTAAGTATTCTTGGAGAGTAGATCATATGAAAACTCTATACAGCTCTTCATTCCTTCATTTATTCACTATTTATTTTATTATCATTTATTAATTGTGGTACTGGGAAATCAACCTAGGTCCTCATACATATTAGGAAGAAGTGTAATCTCTGATCAACATATGCTCAATAGTGGCTTTTTGAAATAAAATAATATTTTCCCATTTACCTATTTATGAGAGGGTGTCTATGGTATAAATAAAAGCACATGTATGTAGGCTAGAGGCATGTGTATTGGTGTTGGTTCCTCCATCAACCCAGTGGAATCTAATACAAATCCAAGAAGTCACTACAGTAACAAGTGTCTTTAGTATATCCCAGTGATACAGGGAATAATTTTTTCCCTTTCTAAAAAATAAAGCCATAAAATCAGAGATATTATTAATTCTGTTCTTTAACAATATTCCAATTAAAAAACATCTTATTACACAAAGATGACATAAATTAAGTCATTTACTTATACTATATCACAACAGACTAATATAACCCTCTGGTAATGTTCACTTCAAAAAAATGAAATTCATGCCACACAGAAATAAGCAAGAATAGTACAGTGAACAAATAAGACAGTATTTAACACAACTTAGTACTGTGATGCTTTTAAGTCTAAAACAAGCATCTAAGCCTTTGTAGGCAGCTTAATTATGACAATGGTGGAGTCTGTAAGTCCATTTTCTATGAATGTGAGTCAGTCTTCAAACTTAACGTACTTGTTCCATGTCAAACAAACAGCAAATGTTCAAGTCTTTAAGTTCTGGATTGGTTGTGTTTCTATTCAGTTTCAGTTTTATTGTGTTTACTCTATTCCAACTGTTTCTCATGAAATAAACATGCATCATGAATAGTGATGGCCTTTTACTCAGTGCCTGCACAATATGGAAAGCACAAAGAAAAATTGAACACGGGCATATTTAATGTTTTAAGCATAAAACATTAGACATTACCATCACATGGCATGTGACAGTAGATTTTTATTTCTATACTTTAAATATTCTTCTTTATTTAGACATGTATCAATTGGCTCCATATTCAGTTACCAATGGTTTTAGGTAGGATGTGAAGAAAAAGATATACGAGAAATAGAAGAACATGATAACCATCAGTACATTGCCTAGGGAGCTCAAATTCACCATGTGTCTGAAGCTTTGAGCTTTGTGTAATTTCTGTTTAACTACAGAAAAAGGACAGTACATGGTATAATGTCTGTTGTGACCAGACACTAAAAAGGCTGAATTTCTTTGTAAACAGTTTACAGATATGAAAACCATCTGTGAGTAGAGAAAGCACATTAATGTATTAACTTTAGACCACACAGGTATCACTATTCTGCCCAAAAATGCAGATCACAGTATCACAGGATAGAAGACAGAGGATTATTTGTAACATTGCTAAACATCAATGTGCTTCAAACCATCATTTCCCAGAATAGGTCATAATATCAGACTGCAAAGAGGAACTACATTCTTTCCAGAATAGTCTTAGAAGTGAAAGATAGGTCATTCATTATTTCTTTAAGGAGACCTGTGTAATCTAGGCTATTCTACCAGTCTTCCACATGGGCAGCAGGGAATCATATGTATGATCATATTATTCGAATATCAGCAATTGTGAAAGTGAATATAACAACAAAATAAAAGCAAATTATTTTTGCAATAAAGTTGAAGTGCTGAGCCATTATCAAGATGATGTTTAATTACAGGGAAATTATATTTATATATATATCAGGAGAAAGATGCCCACTCATTACTTATTATTTAATAAATATATATATATTAAATGTCTGGCCTTAAAACTAATTATGAGTGAGATGCAATAAACAATTACTAAGAAGTCCACTTTACTTTTAAAAACATGAACTGTATTGAGAAATTAGCAATGTATTTTTGTTATTTTTTCCTATGATTATGCCACATGTGAATAAAGAAGAATTTCAGCTGGTTTCATAGTTTCCCTATGTTAACTTACTTGTTATGAAGACATATGGCCCACATCCAAACCCTAAGAAGCACACAGTAGAAAGAGAGAAGACTTCTGCAAACTTTCTTCTGGTCTCCACACATAGGATAGTATGTTTGTAATAAATGTAAACAATAATAATAGAATAAATGACTTGATGAACTGATAAAACTTCAATAATGGGGGCTACTAAAAGTTTATGTAGAAACAGATTTGCACATAGCATTGCAAAGCAAAGGTCCATTTTATGAAATACTCTTCACATGTTGGGGACTTAGAAAAGCAATTTTGTCACTGAATAAAGTAAACTTTCTTAGGTGCAATATATGCAATTACTCCACAAATTGCAAATAATCTCTGCATAGCAGAACATCAATCCCAAGTAGACTGGGTTATTGCCTGAATATGGTGGATGCAATTTTACATTGCAATAAGTCATACCAATATTATTGTTTGGTTTTAGTCAACAATCATTCTTTCATGATTTAAAATGAGAAATTTTCAACAGAATAGAAAAATAAAAGAAATAAAAATTTTCAACCTTCTTACCTAACAATATTATCAATATTTTATAGGCACTGAAATTATAGTGATGTTTACTGTCCTTTATAGGGTACAAGGATATCATGAAAATAACAAAATTACTACTCATCTACTTTAAAAATCTTCTTTTTTATCAATTTATATTTATTGACAAGTATGTTCCACAAAACAATTCACATTCCCCATGTACAAGTTTTACTCTGATGCTAAAATCAAATCCATACTAGAGAGACTTGTGTTAAATAATTAGTTTGATTATTTTTAGAAAAGTGGAGCTATAACTCAAAATTGAGAATTTTGGGGTTTTTTTGTTTATGCTTTGTTGTAGGAAGGAAGATAAATGTACAGAAATGGTCACAAAGACATTGTGATTGTGCCTTAATATTATTCACTAATTTATTCTAATAAGTTTAAAACAAAGCTTGAAACCCATTTGTTCCAACTATTAACAACATTTTAACTACAGGCAAAGAAAGAGCATTTCCTTAAACCACCAAGAGTTTTATTCAAAAGAAAACAGAATGAAACATATAATTTTGGGTAGCAGCTGAAATACTGGAGTACAAACACTTTTTAATATATAGAAATAGATGTAGAAATGAATGCCACCTTTAATGAATATACCTATACACATAAACATTTTCCATTAACCAAACAGATTTCTCAGCCTTGTGAAGCAAGGGGTCAGGAAAACCAATACATAATAGTAATGGTCACACCTCCTATACCCTAGTGAAAGAAAACAGAGCATCTTGCATAATGGCAGATTCAGCTATCACTGGAAAAAGGAGAGACCACTGTGCTGGCCCACCTTGGAACTACTCGCCAAGGTGGGGGATGGGATGGATGGATGGGGAGGGGTGAGGTTGAAGTCTGGCTGGGAGGGATTGGGAGGAGGGAGTGGAAGGGGAGCGGGGGGGGGGGGGGATACATTGATGGAGATGACGTTTTTTAATGAAGATAAAATTAAATTAAATTAAAAAAAGAAAAGTACTAGATGGAATTATCTTGTTGAGCAAGAAAGTATACACGCATAAAATAAATGATAAGGACATGTCAAAACTCACAGATGCCTAAAGGGGCTAAATATTTCATTGTCATTAAAGTATTTGATCTGATAAATTTTAACATGCTGATCAAAATGACTGTATATTAGTATAAATGAATGTACAAACTGAAATATTTGGGATGGTATAGGTGTAGTCACATAGCCTCAAAAATATTTTTCAAACAAAATTTATTATATATAAAAGAAATGTTAGTAGTTATACACTGAAGAAGAATCATAAGACACATTTAGTCAGGGAATCTAACTTAACAATATCAGAAATGGGATAAATCAAAGGTGTATAATGAGAAAAACATAATACCACTTCCAAAAGAACCCTGTAGAGACATTCCCATATATGATCTGGAATAAATATCAGAAAAGTTCTAAATGAAAAATTTCACATTTTCAAAACTATCTAGATCAGAAATACTAATGAAAGAGGGAACTGACAATTCTGAACTGAAGACCTGGAGACAGTTAAAGCTGCTGGAGTGAAGACAGCTGGGACTGATTCAAATTTCTAAACCATAGAAAGGCAGATAAAGTGAAGCCAACACTATCTCTTTTCCTCTATCCTTTAAATTGTTTTAAATCCTTTTTAACTTAGTCACATAACTCTTCCCTTCCTTCCCTTCCTCTAGCCCTGCCAGCTATCCTCCAGTGAACCCTGGTACCAACTCACTATCAAATTGATCGTCTTTTCCTTTGATTATTTTTGTCCTATATGTGTGTATGTATTATGTATGTATGTTCAAGGCTGACACTCTGGAGTATACAGTCAGTGAGGGCCTGTCCCCAGGAAAAGTCCTAGCAGTCATTAGCTGGCTGTAGTCCTTTTTCTAGGAGGAACCCCATGAAAGTTTACCAATAATATCATACGTTAAATTTTAAATCATTACTAGAGTTTACTAAAATCTCAATTTTATGCCGATTATTTCTAAATCTTAGGTATCTGGAGATAAACTCATGCAGCTCTCTTCAAATTATACAATACTGACAAGCATATATTTTTTCTGTGGCCTTTTGGACATCACAGCTATTGAGGTGATTATTTCATACCAAAAAGTTTGCAATGATGACAATGACAGAAAAAAAAAAAAACCACATTAAGTATCAAAATACATGGATTCCTATAAAAAAGAAGTGTAGGGAGATTATGTTACATTGTAAATAATTGTCCTGCCTACTGGTTTAATAAAAATTCTGATAGATTGAAGGCAGACAGGAAATGAAGATGGGGTTACCAGACGAAGAAAACTCTGGGACCAGGAAGAGCAGAGTAGAGAAGCCAGAAAGACACCATGGAGACATTACAATGAGACACAAACAGATGCAGAGGAAAGAAGTTGAAGCTGCTCTGGTAAAAAGTACCAAGTCACATGGCTGAACAAGATAAGAATTATTAGTTAGTTTAGGAGTAAAGACTTAGCAAGTTACGTATCTGGGCCTTACATCAATCAGCATAAAATTGAGCCTCAGTGTGTTTCTATGGGACCACAGGCCAGACAGGCCAGAAACAATACTATAAAGAAGGACTTACAAATATATTAACTTCCAACCTGATGTTGAGAAGTGTGAGAACTCAAAAGACAGTCTCAACATAAGAAAAGAAAAACAGAAAAAAAGGTACTTTTTATAAAACAATTCTTTTTATGATAAACCATTTGTTAGAGAATTAGATAAACCGATGCATTGATTTTTGTTTCTATAACGGTATCTGCTAAAGTACAATATAATAATGAATTTTTGATGCTCTTTCTTCTAACCAAAACAAGTAAGTATCAACCAAGTGGATAATGAGCTCACCTGCACCTTCAGCAATTTGTGGGGGATGAGGGAGTGTATTAAGTCGTGTTTTTTCTTAAGTACTTTATCTTCTGAAAGGCAAACATCTCCTGCTGATATATATGAGTTGAGAAAACCCTCTAATATGGAATTTCCAGGCTCCCGTGGTATCTGACCAAAATGCCTTGGAGGTAACCATGCATTTGCATATAGCTTTATCCTTACAATAGTTCAATCCTTGTCCTCTAAGGTCAGTTGAACATGCCAGCAAAGTTTCTCTCCAGCCAGAGGGGGGAAAATCCATAAAGTATTAGAGCATGACAGTCAATGGCTTCTTGAATAAAACAGAGAATGGTTTGAGTTGTACTCCTAAGTAGAAGACACAGCATTAAAAATCTCCTTATAAATAATTCATGACTGTCACATTTTAATACATGACATGCCAATTAGAGAGATACAAGTTTCCAATGATAAGATGATAAAGCAACACACTGAACCTCTTTCTTACATATTAAAAACAACTCGGAGTTGTTCATATTCATTTAGTTGTAATAGATTGACATACTGTTATAAATTTAGGAAACATGCAATCTCTAATTCTTAACAAAGTGACAGGAACTTGACAAGAGAAGAAAGTTATTCCTGTCTTGAATTTACTAACAAAGAAAGCTAACATGTCCCGCTGATCTCCTCACAGCATGAAAGGATTGTTCTTATGTTTACTGTAAGATTGATGCCCCTTCAATTGCTTAGTGATGATCACTATGAGGCCACTGAGTAAATAATGTGTACCTATTCCCTAAAGGAAGACCATGTACTTCAGCTAGAGCTGTAAAGTCACAGGGCTACTAAAGTGTATGTTGTTAAAATGTAAAGTAATATGTTCTATAACTTTGTAAATAATTCATGATCAGTTTCATGGGAAATTATAATCAAGCGGGCAATTTTTATTGGTCTTCAAGAATAAACTCAGTAACAAAACATATTTTTCCCAACAAAAAGAATCCATATCGAATTTGTTGTTCCTAATGGCGTGTATGTCTCCAGAACTAGAAAATGAGGCTTCATATTTCCTAGATGTCCACACAGAACACATGTGACACAATCAAGGACTTCCTGTTTGGTTCCTGACAGAATTGTTCCTTAGACTACTGACACTGGATCTTTACTTCATTTTCCACTTAAATCACAGAACATTAATGTGTGTACTAATATGTGTGTGACTACATAAACTAATGTATATGCAATGTATACACTAATGTATATATACTGATGTATCAGTGCTCCTTCAAAGCAAGTCAGCTTTCTCAGGGCACGGTGAGTGGCAATCTAGAGAAAGTTCTCTTAAATCATGCTACCCTAGTACATGTTAGTGAAAAAGAGATAAAAGAATATTCTAACACAGAGAATCTTAGCTTTTACATATTTATTTCTTCTATTCTCTGGGAAAATGCAGTGAGTCACAGATTAAAATAAACAAAACTGCACAGTGTCTAATAGACATTCTTTCATGGCACAGAAGTAATTTATTCCTTTAAAAATATCTATTTTCTAAAGGGATAAATGGAATTTATATTAATAGGTACATTCATTTCTCTAAGTGGCACATATAGTGACTTCCTTGGATCAGTTGATTTCTCACAGTTATACTTTCAATAAAGGTGTCCAAGGGCACCCAGAATACAATGTCCCTTCTAAATGCATCAGAAGGGCTCTTTTGATCTGGATAATTCAGCAAAAGGTAAATATTAACTGCAAAGTTTCACACCAGAAACGTTTATGAACGTTATGAACATAAACATAAGAATGGTTCTGAACCAAACAATGACTTTCTGGTAAAACACATAATGGTATTTAGTGGGGAGATAACCTTCATAAACTTTATCATATCAATTTCCAAATCAAAAGGGCTCCACAGATCAAGTGCTCTGTATCCAAGGTCATCCCTCACCTAACTATTCTGAAATGATTAACTCTCTTCTTTATAGCTCCATATATGCATGATTTCACTCAGTTTCTAAGGGGCCTCCCTTGGGAACGATTGGCTACAGATACAAGCTATGTAATAATTTCCACAGATTTTTAAGGAAATGGATATCTTCCTATAAGTTATTAATTATTTTATATGTGTGACCGGTTTATCTGTGTTTTATAGTAAAGATTGGTAGCTCTTTAATTTTCCACTCTCTACTTTTTAAAAGTGTAGTGTGGCATGGAGTGGCATGTGCGTGTGTGGGTGTGCGCACGTGCATAACACACATATGCATGCAGTGGTACTCAGGTGGAGGTCAGAAGACAGTTTGCAGGAGACTGTTCTCTCCTTCAACAGAAGACCAGAGCAAACCTACAAGCTGTGGCTGTGCATACCTAGTTTTTGACAAAGTGTGATAAACATACAATAGGCAAAAGCCTATTTAATAGAGAGTTATGTCAAAATTGGTTATCAATCTAAAGAAAAAATAGATCTATATCACTCATCTTATATAAAAAATCAGTTCAAAATAGAACAAATGCCTCAATTTAAAATCCCAAATGTTGAGCCTGCTGAAAGCAAATACAGAGACAGGGTTAGGATATAGGGCATCGACACAGATATTCTGAAAATAATCTCAAAAGCTCAGAAGCTGCCCAAGGGATTAACAGAGAAGCAGACAAAAATTAAAAGATTTTGCAAAGTAAAAAAGAAACTATCATTGGAGAATACAGCCAGTCTACAAAACAAATAAAAGGTTTGCTCAGATACACTTCAAATAAGAAGGTAATACCAAGTATATAAATAACTGAAAGATTATCCTCTCCCCCCCAAAATAAATAGGCCAACCAAAAGTTCCCAAAAGAAATATAAATGACCAATTGTCATTTAAGAGTGTATTTAACAACCCTAACTATGGTAAATTACAAATTCAAACTGCTTTGATATTCCATCTTACCCCAGTTAGAATAGTTATTATTAAAAAGAAAACAAATGGTAACATCTACTCTTAAGTATATAGAGAAAGTAAAAAGATTCTTCATTTTTTTGCTGCAAGTAGATGCTGTTACAGCCACAGTGGGAATAGCTCTTATGTATCTCAAAAAGCTAAAAAATAGAACAACCATATGATAGAGCTATATCACTCCACTACAGACATACTTCCACATGCAAGTCTACTGTTCCTCTATTAATAATAAGAAGATGAAATAAGTCAAAATGTCCATCAATAGATAAACAGATAATGAAATATTTGTACACATATACGATGGAGTTTTATTTAGTGCTAAAGAAAAATTAGGTTATAAAATTTGCAGAAACATAAATGGAAATGTTAAATATTACATTAGGCGAAGTAAGCCAGGATGGGGAAAAAATACTGCACATTCTTTATATGTGGACTTCATTTCTAACTCTTGTATGTTCACATTTATACGGAAGTGTGTGTGGAGTTCAGCAAACTAGCACAGGGACTATGAAGACAAGAAGGGTCTTTATAGGAGAGGACATAGAGGTCAATGTGGCACATGTGATAGGAAAGTAGAGAGTAATACACTATGGGTGGCGGGGCACAGGTGTACAGGAGAGCATAGAGATCCAAGAAGCATATGCAGAGAGGTAATCACCCAAAACTATGTTAGAAAATTCCCTAAGGAAATCTGTTCTTCATTATGCTAATTTAAAGACTGGAGAGACTCTGGGCTCTTCAAGCTGCTTTGAGTAGAAAAGTGTTCATTGCCTAGCACTAAAGGCCATTTTCTCCTTTGACTCCCAGAATATCTTGAAGAGGGAACAGAAAGAATGTAGAAAAACAGAATCAAAGCAACCATCTTTTGGATATGACACAGTCTTGTGGAAAAGGACCTTGTAGGGAGCAAAGGGTGGTGACAGGTACAAGGAAGAGGAGGGCAAAAGCAATCAGACTATATACATATAAAAATATCAAACGACAAATTTAATTGATAAAAACTTAAAGCTGAATAAAAGTTAATAACAGAAACAAAAGTGTAAGCCACACATTGTAGTGTGTGCCTATAATATCAGAATTCAGAAGGTAGAGCCAGAGGAGCCTAAGGTCAGAAACTAGCCTGAAAACATAGAAAGACAACATGAAAGAAAGAAAGAGAAAAAAAGAGAGAAATTAGAAAAAGAAAAAACTTAAGAGAAAAAAATAAAATTAAAAGGTACTGATATACTTTGACTAAGATAGTTTACTTCTACCAGAACAGCACAGTTTTTATTTCATATAAAATAAGTCTTTTTGTAAAGCTTTTATTTATTAATTTATTTTTTAAAAAGTCTTTTTTCCATATCTCCCTCCTCCCTTTCCCTCCCAGTTCCCCTTCGGTCTTTCCAGGCCACACCCCCCATCACTTCCACCCAAAAGGCAAGAAGCCCCAAGGTAGGTCAGCTCAGCACAGCACGGCACATCATCCACTGCATGCAAATCCGATTTTCTAATTTTCAATATCAAGACTGGGTTAGGTGTTCCTCTGCAGGGAGTGGTCTCCAAGGTGCCAGCCTACACAGGAACACAGTCTGATCCCATCCCTTGAGGATCCACATATTGCCCATGCCAATAAACAGTTGCCTACCCTTGGAGGGCCTAGCTCCTTTTCCAGATGGTTCCCCAGTGGCTGTTCTTGATTCAGTGAACTCTGTGGAGCTCCAGCCAGCCATCTCTGTGGGACTCCTCTTCATAATTCCTATCCCCTTACTTCCAACCTCCCAAGCTGGACCAGGTTCTTGGCCCAGTGCTCAGCCATGGAGCTCTGCCTCCACCTCTCCTCACTGTTGGATATAGGTTCTGTGATGGCCCTTAGGGTTGTTATTCATTTAATCCTAAGGGAAGTCCTGTTTAGGAACCCCCTCCACTTTTGGTTGAATACTTAGCTAGGGACATGCTGTGAGTTCTTGGAGGTTTCCCTAGGACCTGATCTCTTTCCAACTCCATATTGGCTTCCTCTATCAAGATATCTGTCTCTTTTTTTCTACCTCTTTGTTGCTCCTCTCAGTCAACTATCTCCTTCTCTCATGATTTGTTCCCACCTCTTCTTGGTTGCAACCCGCTATGGGATCAATTAGCTAATGAGATCTTCTCTATTTTCTCTTCTTAAGGGAATCTCTTAAGTTTCTTTTGATCCCAAACTGTTCAGGGGTTGTGGTTTGCAGCTTGGGTATTCTTTTCTTTTTGTCTAAAATCCACATATAAAATAAAAGTCTTAACAAAAAAAAAAAAAAAAGAAAGAAAGAAAAGAAAGAAAAAGAAAAGAAAAAGAAATAAAAGAAAGCTAAGTATGAGCCATAGAATAATATCACTAGACTTTTACTCTTAAGTTATATATTTGGAAGGCAGAAAAATACTTTATGAATATTTACTTTGTGATTTGGAACATATATAAAAATAAAATCATCTTCAACGGGAGATAGAATTAAACATAAGAATTAAAAAACAGTCTCATTTCAAATGGAGATGACATTAAAAATATTCAGGCTGTTAAGACAGCTGGACAAGAATTTCTAATATTAGGATATTGAACCCTTTTCCGATCTTTCAAAAAGAAAGATGCTATTGTTAACTCTTGCTTCAAGCTGTGCAAGAGCACAGAGAAGCAACCTTTTCCAAAACTTTCATCTATGAGATTTACACTCAGGTCTTCATTCTTAGTAACCTGAGGTGAGCCATCAAAAAGGAGATTAAAGTCAGAGAAGAGCATAATACTAACCTGAAGAGCACTGCCAGTTTGTGCTGAACCATGCTAAAAGCAAAAGCCCACGGGAACTCATCAGAAGATAAAAGGAGCAAACAAAAGGCCTGTCCAATTTTCATTATATTTCCAAGAATTTGATACTGAGGGTCCAATCATCTATATCTGTTAATATTGTCTGTCTGTCTCTCTGTCTATCTGGCTATCTATCTGTCTGTCTATCTATATATCTTGTGTATTTATACAGTCATTTGCACATATAAAATATTTTATTCTTGTTCTGTGAGCTTGGATCTGAATAAAATACTTGAAATTATACACTTATATTCCAATATTTTATGTCAAGACTCAGATTATTATAGATATTTTACAGGGATATTGGATTTCTAACATAGGAATTGTCTCACATGATTTAGTGCATGTACTACATTCAAAAGTGAATTAGTCATGTACAAGTATTTGATGTAGAAATTATTTTTATTTCTAGTATTACAACTCTATTGAATTATGTCAGAGATACAATTAAAAATATATTCTGATCCATGCATGGTTGTGTCTCTTGGAATTTAGAAACTAATGCAAGGGAACCAAGAGTTTGAAGTTATCCTGGATTGTAAAATGAAACTTCATTATATATAAATATATCATAATTATATACAATGCACGCATCTGCATCTTTATTCTGTCTAGTTGTTCTCAAATACTGTAAGCCCAACAAATACTTGAATTAATTAAATGACCTATTGAAAAAGGCAACCTCTACACACACAGACATACTGGTGATTAGATATGCACATATTCTTCAACACAATTTTTGTCAAGAATATCACCATATTTGGAAAGTAAAATAGTTTAACTTATTAGTATGGTGCTCCTAGAAAAGCTAAAAGTATGGGGCTGGATAGATGACTCTGTAGTTAAAATCACTGGCTTGTATTCCAAAGGAACTAGGTTCTGTTCTACATACATAGCAGGTAAACAACCACCTGTGCTCCAGTTCCAGAGGATACAATGCCCTCTTATAGCCTCTGTGAACACTGAACTCACAGTGATGCCTGTAAAAACATATATAAAAATAATACGTTTAAAAGTAAAACTCAAAAATAGAACTAGCACATAAAATAGCTATGTTACTCCTGGGTCTATATCCAGTGCTCTAAATCAATACACCTGAGATATATTTTTATATTTACTGTTATTACAGCCCTATACATAATATCAAAATATGAAATCTGCCTGTGTGTTTGTAATAAATAAATAGATAAAGTATAGTGCATATGTGTGAGTGTAGTGTGAGTGTATACATAAGTATGGTATACATACATGTATGTGTGTGTATATATATACATATATATGGATGTATATGCAGTTTTATGCATGAGTAAAAAAGTGGTTGTATGTAGGAAAATGAATACAACGAGAAATCATCACATTAAGCAAAATAAGTCAGACTCAATAAGAATATCATACATTATTATTGCTGTCATTTGTTGAGCCTAGATTTTATGCATAAATATAAATTTTTCATATATATGTATATTTGAATATATGTAATAGATATCAAAGTAGAAGTACTTGAGGAAAGAAAATAAAAATAGCACTGGAATGGAAAAATATGTTAAAAATCCATGCTTTACTCTCATGAATTATCTTCTTACAACTGTTCTGATTGATTTCTATTCACAGACTCAAGCTAAATGTAATCTGAGAAGAAAGAATCACAACTGAGAAAATGCCTCCATAAGATCAGGCTGTGAACAAGCTTTAGGGGAATAACATTGTCTTCATTAGTGGTTAATGTGGAAGGGCCCATTCCATTGGGGCAGTGCCACCCCTGGTTAGATGAGCCTGGAAAGATAAGAAAGGCTAAAATAGCCAGGAAGCAAAGCTTCTCTTTTGTTTTAAGGTCTCTACTGATGTTAAGAGAAACATGACCACCACAACTCTTATAAAGAAAAAGAAAATAATTGGGGTGGTTTACATTTTTAGAAGTTTAGTCTATTATCATCAAGGTGAGACATGGTGGTATTCAGGCAGAAATGGTGCTAGAGATGTATCCAAGTGCCCTATATCTTGACTTGAAAGCAATAGGAAGTGAGCTGTCTCAATAGATGAGGCTTGAGCTTATATGGGACCTCAAAGCCTGCCTCCACAGTAACCCACTTCCTCCAACATCTACTCCACCAAGGCCACACCTCCCACTAGTTCCACTCCCTTTGGGGGTCATTTTTGTTTTTCAAATCACATCTATGGCTTCTGTTACATGCTTCCTGGTTAGTGTCTTGAGTTCCTGCATTGACTTTCCTCAGTGACGTCGTGCACAGTGAATATGCATCATGTACATTTTTATATAAAAATAGCACCATGTCTAAAAAAATGACATGTTTCAAAATCGCTTAACAGTAGCTAAATTTATATGAAAAAAAAATCAATATGGTTGGTCTTGCTTTCTGAAGTATCTACTGATTCTCAGGGTTGACAAAGCTTATTTGGGGATCTTTTTAAAAGACCCAAGAAAGATTCTGAGTACTTAACTGTTGTCTAATTTAGATCTATGTTAAGGTTTTAATGAAGGTAATAGTCTCCTCGTAGGCTGTTTTAAAGTGAGCTTATTCTATAGCTGACATAACAATTATTCAAATCTACTAAGAACAAACACCAAGTATTGTTTGAAACTACAACTGAATGATTTTCCAGGAATCTAATGATACCATGTTGAAAAATGACTATAAAATATAAAAGACAGATGTCACATTCCTTTTGAGTATTTTCTCATTCACAGTAAAGCAAGTTATTTCAATAGTACATTTCCAATAAATAGTAATCTCTGTATTAAGTGATCTTAACTTCTGTACACTTGGGGTTTAAGACAGATGTATTTTGTGATTAATTTTCTTCTTTTAATTCCAGGAGCTATGTAAGAAATTTTCTGCATAATAGGAATGCTTGCTATCAATAACTATTCAAAAGAAAACTGTTTATAATCTAAATCCATTGAACTTCTTTCCTATTTTTTGTAAGTCACATTTTTGTTTTCATTAAAACATCTTCGATACCATATGTAACTGAGTATAAGACAAGTCTAATTTTTACTTCTCTCTTTCTTCTTTTTTTCTTATACAAAAGGGTCAACGTTTATAACTTTGGAAGATTATGAAGATGTAATTCGGACACATCTTCTAAGCAGCTTCACTCACATTCCTGTGATTGTAACTGGATTCAATTCTCAAACATCCCAAGGAAAGACAATGAGTTCACTCACCGGAAATAAAATAATTACTAACTGGATTCACTTCAATGTTAGCAACTACTTCTTAAAATTTATAGGTACAGGTATTTCAACATTTCTAATATAACAAAGAGCTACAAAAAGTTGACTGTGAGTGCCAATTTAATGAACTTATGCTTAGAATAAACATGAGGGCATTTACTGGACATATACTCTTCAGAATAAAGCAGTGGAACAGATAACACTGAAAACGGGAAGGGGCTGACATTTTACAATCAAAGATAAGATCATACATAGAACTTACCAAAATTTAGAGTATTTTACTCAAATCATAGGTAAGACCTAAATAGGAGTGATGTTCTTCCTCTTACTACTTAAGAAGATATTAAGGACCTGGATTGCAAACTAACGGGAATGACACCTTGTATTTCATCTCACTGGTAAAATTCAACAGCTACAGCCCAAGCAATCCCCCAAATCTATCCATTTCTATATACAAAGTGAGAAAGATGAATACCTTGAAAACACATGGCTTCTCTCCTGCAAAAATATGGAGCATGATTTTGGTGGGTCTCTCAAAATACAAAAGTAAGAGCAAGTTTTTCTCTTGTTATGTCAGAGGTGATAGGGTAAAACAGTTTTTGAGAGTACAACATGTTTCTAGGGTTGGGATCCACTTTTCTCTTGGAGAGTTATTGTCTTAGTCATGGTTTTTATTGCTGTAAGGAAACACCATGATCACAGTAACTCATAAAAACTTTTAATTGAGGTGGCAGCTTACATTTTCAAAAGTTTAGTTGATTTTCATCATGGTAAGAAGCATGGCGGCTGGGAGTATAACAACATGTAGGTAGTCATTTTGATCCAAAGGTGACAGGAAGTGAACTGTCGCACTGGATGTGGTTTGAGCATATATGAGTTCTAAAAGCTCACTTCCACACTGACACACTTTCTTCAACAAAGCTACAAGTTATAATAATGCCACTCCTTTGGGGGACCATTTTCTTTCAAACCACCACAGCTATAAAACGAAGTTTCAATAAAATGTGAGGGAATGAGACAAAAGTATTATCATCAATAGCTCTCCATGTAGGACAGCTGGATACAAGGGAATATTATACACCATGTCCTGAGGTACTAGGGCTGTTCTTGTGACCATATGTAAGATACCAACTAAGATAGACTTCAAAGACATGGTATAGCCAATCACTTTTATTGCTAGAGCAAATAAGATCTTGGACTCCAGGCATGTAAATGAACATATTTCCCATCACCTAATCACCGTCTGCCTTAATGCATGAGCCAGTATAGGCCAGCAATCCTGTCCTAGAGAATTACAACCTAACAGCTAAGAAATGAAATTTAAAGGGTCATCAGAATGACGGTCATGCTGAGCAAATGTGAATGACTTCAGAGCCATGGTGTATCACATTAGTCACAGATAGCATTAAATGCAGGTGCTGAATCAACTGTTAAAGGCCTATGGACACTGTTTTGTTAAGTTTACAAATCAGGGAGGGGCCCTTAGTCATCTGTTAAGGCACAAAGATAAGCAATTATTTGTTTTGCTTTAAATTACATTGTGCTAGGTGAAGAAATGTACTACATGAGTTTTTTTTATAAATCAGCAAGTTTAATTCATTGCTAAACACCCAGTTTATGTAATCAATTTTCTACAAGAAGACTATGACAAACTAGACATTAGATTGTGACAGACTGGAATTGAAATGGGAGAGATGAGTATACCTGTATGACAGGCTGAAGGAAGGCAAGAGGTTACTAAGTTAGAGATCATCTTCACTATGACAAAGTTCACACATGCTTATTCTTATTTGTAATATGAACTTGACATCTTGACAAGTAAAAACCAAAAGGATCTAAGCTGGGAAAATGTGACACTATACCCGCTTGATTGGTAAGCTGCTCCATAAAGAGCAAAGACACAGCCATATGAAATTTACTATAAAAGGGTGAGCAGCCTGGTGTATCAAAAACACTGACCCCATCTAACAGGAACTCAAGAACTCTGGACTCAGCTGGGGAACCTGCACGGAACCAAACTAGGCCCTCTAAATGTGGGTGACAGTTATGTGATTTGATCTGTTTGTGAAGCTCCTGGCAGTGGGACCAGGATTTACCCCTGGTCCAAGAACTGGCATTTTTGGAGTCAATTCCCTGTGGTAGCATACTTGTTCAGCCTTGATGTGGGAGGAGGTGGGGGGCTTGGTCCTGACTCAACTAGGGATGTCAGATTTTGCTGACTCCTCAAGGGAGGCTTTACCCTTTCTGAGGAGTGAATGGGTGGTGTTGTGGGAGAGGATGTGTGGGCAGAGCAGGAGAAGGGGATGGGAGGGGAACTGTGGTGGTTGGTATGTAAATGAAAAAAATCATTCATTAAAACAAAAACACAGGCTACTGAATGGTCTTTCCTGTCCTTCGTTGTCTGTATGTTCATGTACCTTTAAATTCTCTCTCTCTCTCTCTCAAAAAAAAAGTAATTCAACATTGGTTGTTTCATACCAGCAATGATTATAGCAAAAGAAAAAGTGTCCAAAATAGGGTTGTTAGCACAGAGGAGGGCAGTGTAAGAAAGGGTCCATGGATGTAGGGTCCAAGGAGAGGGGACATGAAAGGGAAAGTTGGTCTGGATTAGCACAGATCAAAGGAAGCTTTGGTGGCAGGCATTCCAACACTATTGTTATTTTGAAGTTTACATAGTGGCTTGGAAATAAAGGATCATAACAAAAAAAAATAAACAAAAAACCAGAACTTGAGTCAACAATGGGTCCAAGACTAGAACTCAAGATACAGCTATTACTCAGTAGACAGCACAGGACATAATTAGAAATAAAACACTACCTACTACCGTTTATTTGGTTTTTAATCTTATTTTGAAAACCAAAATATTTGTACTTATTAAAACAAATTTATTGGTCATCTGAAAGGTAATTATATTTACAAATCAATTTGCATTTCTACATATAAATAAGACTATTTTATACTGCCTTGATAACTTAGGAGACATTTTACAGTTTATTAAATGTAGACTCAAGAAAACTTCAAAATAACTAATTTTTAGTACATCTGCTCCAGTTACCTGAGCTCTTGTCTCATCAATTTAAAAATAGCAATAATGCACTTAAGACAAAAAGAAATCAAATGGGGGTGGGAGGAGGAAGCAGGCTGCTCCTTGAGTAGTTTGGCTGTTTTGAAATTTAAATTCTATGTGATCACTCTCCACTGGGATCCATAATGGCCTATTTTCTTATGCAAATAAGACAAGCATGGAGGTTTTATTTTCTTTCCCATCACCCTATTTCGGCTTTTCATTCATTCCTTGCCAGGGCAAATAAACATGGAATCACCTGTGATCATTTAATAATCTGATTCCATTCAGAACAACAGTAGAAGAGGCACTCATGCCTTCTCCTTCCCTTTCTTTAGGAATGTGGCCATTCAGCTTCAGAGCCAGGCCACATTCGAACCTTAGCTTCCAACAAGGATGTCCCTGAGAGCCTGGCTAGGTTGACATCTTCCAAGCCTGTTTTAACAGACAGCCCATAAATAATATATAAATTTGTATCAGATTGGCATTGCTGAATGGTACACTTAAAGCATTTCTGTGGCAGATCTGAGGAAGTCTTGAACCTAGCACATCAGCTATGCCTTCCTGTCGCATGTACATCTTGTCGGATCAGAAAATGGTGTCATTACAGTCCCGCCATCTTCATTGCCTGCTTTCATTAAAACATGTAATAACTCAAAATAATTTTATTACTCAAATGTAATGAGCTTCACCTGGAACAACCTCTTGGCTCACCTGTAGCTTTCATTTTATAAACAATAAGGAATTAAAACCAAATGGCAAAGTTTCATAACTGGTGATGAAGTTCTTCAAAAAGATTAAAACAACTTAAAATTTCTTGAGAATAATACATATTCATTCAAAGATATTAGCCATGGGTTAATTAAATATGAAAATACCCAAGGCATGTTATTCCAAGATCTAGTAATAAAAGTCACAATAAATTCAATGCTTTCTAAATCAAAATGGCCAGCACAGCACAGCTGCATGCAGTTACATATGACATAATAAATTTGAGTTTTTGTTTTATTAGTTTAAGGCCAGATTTTATGTTCACTGAGGTGATAAAATACTTAACTGATTTCTCTAAAAAAGAAAATAAGGAATAATTGAGAGAAACATACAACAATAAAAATAGATAATAGGATGCAAATTTAAATTTTTTCTATATAATTTATTATTTTAAAACTGGCTTATAAGGATAGGTTTAGTGCCATCTTTCCCAGATGTTCCTATGGTAAGGATAAAGTAATAAAGTTTAATTCTCAAGAACAAGATACTAATAAATTCATTCCTCCATTCATACACACAGACAGTGTTGGGAACAGCTCCAGTGCCTAAATCTCTGTCACAGAAAACCCTCTGTGGCATTTCAACTTACAGCTGTGCTAACAGCTAAGAGTTGAGCAGTTTTAACTCTCACAGATTTCATATACAAGCCCCCTGAGAAGTCAGTCTACAGTATATCATCCCAACTGGAAGTACACTCTCAGTGTAAGTGAATACCTCCATAAAGTGTTTCTGTCTGCCCAGAGCAATTAACATTAATTTGCAGAACAGTCTATTGAAAGCATTTCTGTCTTTCCAACAAAGTAATAGTGTATTGATTTCATTCCCCTACTTGAGCTGTATCACTAACAGGGATTTGCAAGGAGAAGTCCACTGGCCACAGACAAGCAAGACAGCAGCAAGACAGGAAAGACAGAAACCACACATTGCTCACTTCTCTCTTCCGTGAGTGAAAAGTCGGTTTTCACAAATGCTTCAGTTTGTATTAGAGACTAAAAAATTTTCTTTCTTGTGGATATGCTATAGCATGAGCTTTAGTGTCTTTCAAAACAATTGATTCAACAAATTGTAATAATGTAGACATATCAGATTACAAAACAAGATGGATTTTTAAATCTATTGAGGAATAACATTAAATATCTGCTCATGAAAACTATTAAAACTACATTAATAAATGAACAAATTTTAAAATTTCTAAACAGACAATGGAAGAAAATAATCTAGATCAATTAATGACATGTCAAATAGAAGGTGGTTAATACAAATAGATAGACAGTGGATAGAAAGATAGGAGGATAAACACATGACAGATAAGATTATAGATAAATGATAACATACATATGTGATAGATAACAATAGATGAAAGTATATATTATGGATGATAATCACTCACAGATACATGATCTGTAGATGAAAAGTAATATATTTATTAGATAAATGATATGTAATAGGTAGATATATAATAAAAACACAATATATATTATAAATAAATAAAAATGTCTGGGAAGTAGATGATAATTTAGATAGATGATGAATGACAGATATATAACAGATGAGAGATGAATTGATAAATATCCTTTTTCATAATGCTTGAAGTTGTTTAATATTAAGAACAATCAAGATACAACTACATTATATACAACATATATGTATAGGTAAGTGCTTATATATCCCTTTAATAATCTACTACAAATATAGGATAAGAAGAAAGAACATGTTAGTCATGGGTAACAAGCTTCAAACTATCTCTCAAAGACAGTAAAATAAGCACTAGTTCTCACAGTGATGCCTGTGCTGTTCTTCAAAACTATATACTGCTCAGGATGAAATCTTGACCTGTAAATGGATCTCTTCTTTCATTTTACTGTTAACCGAGGAGATTGAAAAGGTGGATAAATTCATCATGGTATTTTATTACAAGTGAAAATAAAAATGCAAAGGTATTCTTTCTCTGTACAGCTTTCAGTTATTGTGATACATGAATTCAAATGTCAAGTGTTTTGGGGTCCAAACTATGACAGAGTCAGCACTGGAGGATCACAAGAACGATAAAGACATACTAAATTTATGCAAATAACAAACATATTAAATGCCTGGTGGCTCATCATGTATCAGCCCAACCTCAGAAAAGGTGCACATGTATATATACATGATTCTGAGACAGCATTTTAGTGCTGTGAAGAGACACTATGACTACAGCAACTCTTCTAAAAGGTAGCATTTATAATTGGTGTTTGCTTATAGTTTTAGAGATTTAGCCTATTCTCGTCATGGGGGGTGGGGGAGGCATAATAGTGCACACAGGCAGACATGGTGCTGGAGAAGTAGCTTAGAGTTCTATATCCAGATCTATAGGCATCAAGCAAAGAGAGCTGCTGGGCCTGGCTTGGATTTTTGAAGTCCACTCCAACTGACACTTCCACCAACAAGACCACACCTACTTCAACAAGGACACACCTCCTAATCCTCGTCATACCAGTCCTTGATGATAAAGCATCTATATATATGAATCACTGATGGCTATTCTTATTCAAACTACTCCAATATGCAATATACTTACCATAATTATTTCAACACATCTTCTTTAATTAAAAGTCATTAAATTAAAATTTGACTTAAAAAAATATAAACAGTCAGCCAGGCCTAGTGGCTGAAGCCTGTAATCCCAGCTACTCTCTGGAGGCTGAGACAAGAGAACACCAAGTATCAACCTTACGTAGACTATAGTTAATACTCAGTCAATTGAGGTAACTTTGTTAGAACCCATGTCAAAATAAAAGGTCAGACTAGTCCTGGGAGTTTATCTAATTGGTAGAAAGCTTGACAAGCATGCATTAGATCTTCTGTTCTCTGATCTTCAAAAAAAATCAAACAAAATTTTAACATTCATGTCACATTGCTCTTGATGAAGCAAAAATCTATGGAAATTTTGCTTTATCCAAGTGAGTAAGTATGTAGATATGTTCGTTGTTATATATTTGATTATTAGAGGAAGAGGGTAGCAATGTTTTATTTTTTAAAAAGTAATATAAATACCCATTAACTAATAAAACATACTTATTTCCATACTGTAACAATACTCTTTAAAAAGTTGAAGGATGTCATTAAGTTAGTAAAATTTGTATCTAAAATATCAGTGTCTTCACTGCACAAATATATTCCGATGAAATTATATACTCTAAAGTAATTATAAAGTTACTTAGAATATTGAAATAAAACCACAGCAACATAGAAAGACATGACTATGACAATAAATCTTTCTCCTACTAGCAGAACTGTGAAATAGCCACAGCGAAGTAGCCTGAGCACAAAAAATTACAGTGAGGTGATTGTAGGAAAAGTTGCAAGGGTTTTGCTGAGGGACTCAAGTCAGGTACTGTCTGCACAAGGAATATGCACCCGGAAGTATTTTCATGCTCATCACTAGCTGGATGAAAAAGGACTCTTCCCTGAAAGAGAGATGCCTACCATTTTCCCGTGAGAATCACATGTGGTCACTTAGCAAGTTATGAATTCTCTACCTGCTAAAAGGATATTCATCTTCTTAAGCAACATTCCCAGCTACACAGTTTGTTAGACATGGATGAGGGAGTTCTCAGCACAGTCTTCACAGAAACACTAATCCCTAAGATGTTTCTTATCCCAGCACTGTATATATTAAATACAAATAGATACAAATGTGCTTGTTTATGTTTTAAAAACTGACTATCATGCTTGACATCAAAATACTATAAAGAAGGATTTAGTCACAAAAACGAAGGTAAACAGCAACAACAACAACAAAAAAGAGGTATAACATTTTATTGTCAAAAATTACAAATTTAGACCTGGAAATTCATTTGAAAGTACTTCAAATGTCTGTGGAGTTTTTTTGTATACTGTATGAAATGAAGCCTTAAATAACAGGGAGATTTACTATTAAGGTTTTAATATAAATAATTCTAAGGGAAAACATGAACCTCTGGAAAACAAGGTACATTACAAAAATAGGAAGTCACTGGTCGGCTGCTATGTGCACAGACAGGAAAATAAAACAAATCAAATCAAAGAAAAAACAAAAGTTTTGAAACATCAGATGCTTAGAACACTTGTGAAGCATGACAGATCAAATATGTGAAGATTATTGTCTGAGGACCTCAGGGAAGCTGCCCTAGAATAAATCCAACCATGCAAGAGGAATAGGAAACCTGTCCTTGAATGGGATGCGAAATGTGGATAACGGGTTTCAGTGTGCCTCTCTTGGGGAGAGCAGTTCTGTTCCAACTGCTTCGTTCTTCCTTTGCTCACATTGCTGCAGACATTAGAAGTGAGAGCAAGGCTGGGTAGACTCCTTACTCTGGTGTTGGTTCTGACCAGTTCAGGTTTGAATACTGTGTCAAATAAAAATATCTTACTCCTCCTTTTAAGTTTCTCATTTCTAAGAATGTCTTTTGGCAAAGTCTGTATGTTTCCACCCAAGCGCTATCTTCTTCAACTTGGCTTTCCGGGATTTCCAGTTTTATTAGTCATAAGTAATATGTCCAGTATCTAAATGACAATGGCACATCAGTGACATAAAAGGATTTTTCACATTGGAGCAAGAATCATTACCGGGTGTAAATGATAATGTGACAAGACAGTGTAGAAGGGTTGAAGGAATGATTTAGAGGTGACTCCCTTTGTGCAGAGTTTAAAGCTCTTCTTACTTCCCATTCTGTCTATAACAAAGATGTTGGATGACAGCACTGATCTACAGTCTGCGTCCACCATAAATGTTGCTTAGGACACAACTAGGGAATCACCTTCTTAAGCCACCATTAACACCATCATCTTCATCATCATTGTCATCATCTTGACATTTCCACTTTTAGGTGAATGAGGTGCTAATCCACAGGCTTCCAGAATGCCATAGGACATTTTATTCTTCATTAAGAATATTGCAGTTTTGTGGTCTAAGAAAGTACTTTGTCCCACTGCTGAGAGAACTTTGACGAAAAGGCGAAAATACTAAATCCAGCATTCTTCTAGAAACTGGTATCTGGTACATGCAAGTGAATTTTTGAGTGAATATATTTGTATTCATGTGTAATTTCCAGTGGGAATATAGTTCTTTGAAATCAAGAAACTTCTAATATGTTTAGTACTCAGCAAGTGTTTAAAATGCCTTACAATTGAAATGATGACTCACATAATGTAGCAGTAAGTTTCCGGTCCAGCATTTCCGGTCTAGTCCTGAGGTTCTGACCTGCTGACTCACAGTCCCACAGAAACATACAGATGCTTATATTAATTTTATGTTGATTGACCTGGGGCCTAGGGATATATATATCTAACTTGCTAACTCTTCACTCTTAAATTACCCATGATTCTTATCTTGTTCATCCATGCAGCTCAGTACTTTTTCTCAGCAGCATTTAACTTCTTTCCTCTGTGTCACACTGGCATCTCATCGTGGTATCTCAGTGGTGTTTGTCTAGCATCTCTGCTCTGCTCATCCTCTTCCCAGAGTTTTCTTCAACTGATAGCTCTGCCAACACTTCCTGTCTGCCTCTGGCCAATCAGTTTTTTATGAAACCAGTAGGAGGGACAAATATTTACAACCTATCAGAACATACTCCCACAGCATACCAACATTTAGGTTAGTAGTTATCACAGATATTTTCCATACAACTTCCCTTTTTTCACAAATGAGGTCTCATGAGCAAGCTAATTAAGCTTGCTTACTCATGAGTTTGCAGAGTTCAGAGTTCATTCTAGGCTATTATGATTTTTTTTTAAATGTGTGATTCCATGAATTAATCCTTTCTGAAGACTAAGATATTGCACAGTTGCCCTGCCATTCAGAATAAATATTTAGAAGTGAGATCTCTTCTCCATTGAAATTTGACATTATTATGGATTATCTCACTATGCATTAAGGGCTGATAATCATAAGCAATATATTAAAATTGAATCAGAAACATATTATGTTTGAAACATAATTTATTCAATGATTGTTTAAAATTTCAACAGGTTGTTTATTCAGCAAAATTTATCACATTTAAGTGTACTGTGTATTATGGAGGTGCTGCATTATGGTGAATGACATCTATCAGCACCTTGGGAAGCACTTGGGTATTGCAATCTGAAACATTCTAAAGTAGAATTCCCCCAAGGATGTCATGAGTACTGTAAAATCTGCCTCCCCTCCCTCCCTCCCTCCCTCCCTCCCTCCCTCCCTCTCTCCCTCTCTCCCTCCCTCTCTCCCTCTCACATTGCCTACCTATCTACCTGCTAACAGAGACTTAGAGGTCTCATGGAAGCAGCATGCAAAGCACCTATTAACAGCAAAGAGCCTCCATCTTCCTGTAACCCTGCACTCCCACCACCTGATACTGCCTGAAAAGAAAATGGGAGACACCTGCCACTAAGCTGGTTTTAAATGACATAGTTTTAAAAGAAAGATTCTTCACCTTTAGTAAACACAAATGAAAGAACACATCAGATAATTCTCTACCTATACAGAGAAAGAATAAGGTCAGAGCAACATGTTTCCAGGAGACAAGACTTTTTGTGCCTCTATTAACCTAGATTTACTTCAGCTTGTTCACAATCACATTCTAAGAACTTCTTCACAAAGGCAAACTTCTAGTATAAATCTGACTTCTCTTGTGTGTTTTCTTTTAAAAATGCAACCGGCTCTAAGGTAGGAAGTATTCACTAGCAACTGATTATATAAAAGGATTAGTATTTATTAAGGTTTATATGAAACACTCACTGATAGAAAGATTGAACCTTAGGGAAATTCCTGGAAAAACAATCTGTTCCATGTGGTGGTGGTGTCAATCGGTCAGTTCCTCTCTCCAAGAGCAGGAAGGAGTAAATAGGAAGAAATGAAGAATGGTGTGTATGGTGGGATTATATGGTTACATTGTAAATAATTGTCCAACCTACTGGTTTAAAATAATGTTGATTGGCTGAAGGGGTGGGGTAGGGTTACCAGACTAAGAAAACTCTGGGAACAGGAAGAACAGGGCAGAGATACCCCAGAGATGCCAGAGAAGCCAGCAGATGCAAAGGATAACTATGCTGCTCTGAGAAAAGGTACTGAGCCACATGGCTGAACAGGATCAGAATCATGGGTTAGTTTACGAGCAAGAGCTAGCTAGCAATATGCTAGAGCCATAGTCCGACCAACATGAAATTAATGTAAGCATCTGTGTGTCTTTGTGGGACTGTGGGACTACAGGACTGTGGGTCTACAGGTCTGGGCTAGACAGGCCAGAAACATATTACTATAAGTGTGTACCAGTATATTAGCCTGACCACATCCTGTACATGGTCAAGACCTAAAGACCACACCTCTAGGTTAAGGTGAATAATGCCATATTCTTACTACAAGGCTCAATTTTCTATAAATCTGAAAACTACTAATAGCAAACCTCTGTAAATGTTCATGTAAATTCTAGGAGCTATAGAAGTAGTTACCATCCAATGCATTTCTTCAGGTCATTACACTAGCTTCAGTCCAGCATTACACTCTGATGTGTTCCCAAGCTCTACTTGAAGCATGGCTCATCCTAAGCAGAACTATTGTGTGTGTCAGCACTGTTTTACTTACCCTACCAGAAAATCTTATTTCTCTATACAGAAGCATCTCTTACCAAGATGCCCCCAACTCGTGGGATTTCACTTCAACTCAGACAGGTAAAACGCTATAGGTTCCTCTTAAGAAGATTTGGGATCTGCTACCAGATCAAACCTTAACTCTTCCAGAACAGGCTATGATTGTGCAGTAATAGCAATATTTGCAGAATGAAGTCCGCAGGGTTCCCTCAAATTAGTTTAGGTAGGCAGACATACTCCCACCTGCTTATCATTATAACATGTAGAAATAAAGGGGGGGGGGGCTGCAGCCTTCAGCAATAGAGAGGCAGAGGAGTGAGGTTATCAGAGTCTGCTTTAGAATAATTCTGTCTCTTTAAGGAAGAAAACTTACAAAACTAATCCCTCCAATTATCACAAATCTTCCTTTCCTGAGAAATCAGTCTGTCTACAGCTTTCTTCATCTGGTAATGATTTATTTTCAAAAGATGAAAATTAAAGAGAATCACACCTTACAATTTGGCTGGCTCCATCTTTTTTTCTTCACGTATCTAAAGTGAACAGCCATAAAATACCCTTTAAGACAGACATTAAAACTTTTATTACTTAAAAAAGATTCCCTGGGAAAAAAATCTCAAGCATGTTCTCTATCAAAGGAAATGGTTTAAGGAAAATCTTAATTTTAAAAGTCATTTGCTAGTTAAAAGTTCTGAAAAAATATTTTTGAAACTTGATTTATAAACTCTATGAAATCTAGCAAAGCAGAATATTTACATATTTTCTAACATTTAAAGAAAGTTAAAGTTACAGACTTGGAAAATAGCATGAGACAGACCTCTGTACCTGCTTTAACATGAGAAACACTGCCTCTACTATGATTTCCAAGTTGAGTACTAAGCAATTCACTTCTAAGCTGTCTCCTCCCCCTTCTCCCATCCTCCTTCTCCTCTTCCTCTTTTTATGACAGTGTTTCCCTGCTTGTCCTAGAGCTTATTTTGTAGACCAAGACAACCATGAACTCAAAAATCCACCAACCTCTGCCTCTAGGGCTGGGATTAGAGGTGTTCACCAAGATGTCCCGGTATGATTTTTCCCTTACTATGGAAACCTTCCATTAGTAAATTCTCTTCTATCTGGAATGGATATATTTCCGGTTACCCCAGGCAAATGGCCCATGTTCATTGTCACACTGTTCCTCCCTTTATGAAAACACCAGTGGCAGAAAGAAAATAGCTTTGCTTTTTTTCCTGAATCATCACAGAAACATAGTTTATTCTTTATTAGTGCAAACTCACTGTACATAGAAATGGGTTCCAAACAGTATTTTTGCTTATGTGTATGGTGTACTTTGAAGATGTATGTAGCCCCTTGGTATGTATCAGTATGCACCCCCATCCCTTCTCCCCATAATGGTCTCTTTTCTACTGTCCAATTGCTAACCTTCTACTTCATGCCATATATTATTATTTTTAATGCCTTAAACTCCACACTCTTTTTATACACACCCATACCTTTTATACACATCTTGTGCCTTTTATATATACTCCACGCATTTTGTACACATCCTATGCCTTTTTAACTTAATTTTAATAGATCAACAATTCTGAGAATAGACAAAAAAGCAATACTTTCATTAAAAGCTACACTTTAAATGATATACCATTGGTAACAAGCAATGATTCTTTTTAAATAAGCAAAATGCCTATCAAACAAAACAAACTTACAAAATAATTCAAACTGTACTTGCTTGATATTCAGGATTTCTAGGCACAATCCCCAGTACTTCACAAAAGCTAATCAAAAGCAAAACAAAACAACAAAAAAGCTCAACTCCCAAATCAACCTTAGAAGAGCATAAAATCTAAGGAGGGCTAGAAAGCAACACTTAGTTATCCCAAGTCATAAGGAGAGCAGTTAGGGGTGTCTATCTGGAAGTGCATCCAGCAAAGACCTGGCATTATGAAATAAGCAATGGTCTTTAGCAAATGGCTGTGCTGAACCACAGGATATCTTCCAGATGCTCCAGCAGCTGCCACTATGGGGCATGTTCCTCAGCAAAAGGCCTCTGGCCTCATGCCTTTCTTCCTTATCAGAGGCCCTTTGGTTTTCACCTTTAGCTACTGGGCTTCCATTTGTACTATAGGCAGTTTTCTGATCTAATAAAATCAAGTCACATTCAGCACAGAACTTTGTTGTACCACTCACAAAGAGCCAGTTAAGTCCTACAGGAAGCACAGAGATAACAGTGCTCGAGGGCAACGCTCTGTAGAACACTTTATGAGCAATAGTTTCATTTACCTTTATGACTTTATAAAAATAAGCTGGAATAATAAAATTAAAATTCAGACAATAATGACAAAGATGGACAGGTCAATACTGTTCACAAATGAAGATGAAGGGTCAGAGAAATGGCTCTTATGTAAAGGTACACACCAACAAGCCTGATGGTGTATGAGTTTGATTCCAGAGCCTACCCGGTAGAGGAAGACAAAGAATTCTTGCCAGTTGTTGGATACATGCATAAATGGACACACACACTCAAAATGAATAAATGGATGAATAAATGAATGTAAATTTAAAGAATCTGAGGCAAAGTTGGATTGTTACTAAGCACTAAGAATAAACAAAATAGAGGAGAAATATAGCATCTAGAATGATGTTCTGAAGATAGGCTTAGCGATTTTATAATGACTTTTGAAAAGCCTCATGTAGTCAAACTAAATATCTGCGGACACCACATATTTTCTAGTGGAAAATGATGCTAGAAGAAGAACAGACATTATTGCCTTCCCAATGCCCCCACCTCCCCTCAGGCCCTCACCTCATTCTCCCATTGCATTTTAGGGATGTTTGTTCATTTGTTTTGGTCACAATCCTTACAATAAAGCCTTAACTTGAACACAGTGTGATGTCTGAAAAGGGTACTCCATGGAGAGACCAACTGAGAAGTGGATGCCCTACAGCATATAGCGAGGCCACTACTGTAAGGCTAAATGAACAGACCAAGGCAAGACATGAAAGAACAGAGGCCTGAGTATCTCTAATCAGGAATTATGCATCATGGAACCAGAGTGGAACGGGTACTTCTGCATTATGGAATTGGAAATAGAACATGGACCACAAAGTAAAACACACTTTAGGAAACACAAAAACAAAACAACTCATTTCCCAACTCCTTATTGTCAAAGAACTTAAAAACCTTGAGAACACTTCAGGAAAAAATAATCATATGTCAACAGACACCTTACAACCTCATATCCTAGGATAAAAAATACATACTTATTTCTATCTTCCTGGAAGTGATGTTACAAGAATGTTTTTCTTACTGAAAATGTAATGCAAAAATTTTCATTATTTTTAAATTAAAAGACATAAAAATAAGTTTTGTGGCTGGAGAGATGGCTCAGAGGTTAAGAGCACTTACTCCTCTTGTAGGGGACTTAGTTTCAACTCCCAGCACACACAAGGAAGCTAAAAAGTGTCTGAGTTCCTCATTACAACACATTTCCATGGGAATCCAATACCCTCTGGACTCCATGTTGAATCACACAGGTGCACACACACATATATAGCTAAATAATAGTAAATAGGACTATTAAAAATTTAATTAAATTATTAATTAAAACTTTTTGGAATTATTTTTAAAATGTTAAAAATGCTTCCATTGCGGGGCTTGGTACCTATACCTTTAATCTCAACACCTGAGAGGCAGTGGCCAGCAGATCTCTGTGAGTTCAAGGCCACCCTGAGCTATATAACAAGTTCCGAGACAGGACTATTTAGAGAGAAAAAATAAATGAATAATTCTAACGCATCTCAAAAGTAAACAAACAAGCTAACAACAAAACACATAAAAACAAACAAAATTTATTTTCTTAATAAATAGCTAAAAATAAATGTTAAGGTGTTAAATGTTAAATGTTTCCATTTTAACACTATTGATCACCTTAAATAGTTAACTTGAGAATAAAACAATTTTAAAATGAATGTGAGTAAAACAAAACAAATACAAAGCAGATTGTATCAATACTGAGTTGTAAGGACCAAACCTAAGTCTATGAAGAAAAGAGTTAACTTGTGAAGCAAACATCGTAAGAGTTCATTTTTATATAACAAGTGGAAGTCAAGTTTTATGTTTTCTTTTGTCTCAAGGTTGACCACTGCTTGGCTTGTCAGAAATATTTTAGACTCCCCCTCCCCGAAATTAGAATATCTGCATTTCCAGAATATAGTGTGTCTTCAGCGTATGATTTGGGTTTAATACTTAACAAACTGTTATTTCATATGCACCACATAAAATATAGTATTTTACAAAATATTTTGATAACCATCAGAAAAGTTCATCATGTCTTTCTCTTCCTGCTACCTTGCGGAAACAGAATGTTGTACACCAGTGTTTGGACTCACCATGAGAGGTCAGATGTGAAGATTTTTAGGTTTTGCACTGTGGAGACATTTTGAATTCTGAATTTTCAAGGTGCAGATGTTTGGCCTCTGCAAGAATATGAACAACTGGAAGGTGGGCTTTGAGAAGATTGAAGCCTCCTCTTCATTGCATCCTCACCTGAGATGTCCGTGCTGCACATCTGCACAGGAAGTCTGCTCCTCAGAAGCCACTGTATTTTAAATGCTATACTAGAATCCTTCCCACATTAATGCTTAACTCCAAGGGGGGAAATTCCCTCAGGTATTAGGTATGTTGTGCCTTTAGG
Source organism: Phyllotis vaccarum (assembly GCA_033318265.1). Taxonomy (NCBI): domain Eukaryota; kingdom Metazoa; phylum Chordata; class Mammalia; order Rodentia; family Cricetidae; genus Phyllotis; species Phyllotis vaccarum. Next base: position 101,443,634 of record JARWLC010000002.1, read on the forward strand.
AAAAGGTAAAGCACTGGGAGAGAGATGAAGAGGAAGCCATTTCAATGAACATAAAGTTGTGCTCATGTAGAAATTAAAAGGAGAGAAAGTGGCAGATGTATCACTGACAGATCTGGGAGAGACAGTTTGTATTACAGGTTGGTGCCTTTCAGAGGAGACCTTGTGAATACACTCAAACAAACTTAGAAAGGTAAAGGACAAGGTACTAACTAGAAACCTGACAGACAAACCACATTGCACACAGAAATGTGAGACTGTGAGTACATAGCCACCAGACCAGATGACAATTATCAATAATGAGGCACTTTAAATAGTGCCTTGAAAGGAGCCACGCATCAGAGTACATTTTGCATACCAAGGAAGCAAAGTCAGGTATCCATACTCTTAAACCATAATGCTGATTTTTTTTTCAAAAAAAAAGGATATAGAGTGAAATTATTAATTAATATGGTCTTATTTGTTTGCTCTTGAAGCAGGGTCTAATTCTGTATCCCAGGCTGACTTTGAACTCATAATGATTCTCCTGCCTCAGCCTCATAAGTTCTAAAAACACAGGTGAAAGCCAAACAAATACTGTTAGCCTTAAAGCAATAGCAATTTATTTTGCTTAGTTATAAAATATCCTTCAGGGAGGAAAAAAAAAAACCTTTATCTTTTCTCATTTCTAAATCATAACTAACATGATGCATGTCCCATTTTCTCTCAGCACGCTGGTACTAAAGAGCTCTGCTCAGATCCTACAACACATTTCCCTGTGTGATATGATGAACTGTTGGGGGTGGGAACCAACCAAACAAAAATCAACTGTGTACTCAGTGAAGTTTCCTGGAAGAAAATATCTTCAATTAGTGCAGCATTATGTGAGCACTGGACCACTTTCCATCACCAAAATCTGTCTATCCTTTTAGCACAGCAGCAACTGAGAAGCAGGTCAGAGAACTGAACTTAGTGTGACTCTACTATATTAACTAATGAGACACTATACATGAATGAGAATTATCAATAGTAATGAAGGTACTAAATATACTAATCATTACTCATTATGTTTCATTAACAACTTTGCCATGATACAAATACTTTCAAAGTCAGTTGTCTTTAAAATTAGTTGTCCTCAAAATAAAATTGCTATCAAAGACAAATAAGCTATCAAATTCTATAAAATAGCTCCAACATTTCAAAATGAGCAACTTTAATAGAGATTAATGAGTAAATAAGCACTCCATTCATTTTAATAAAGAAGCAAAAATCAATAATTAAAGACTTAAGAGAAGCACAGTCCTGCTAAAATGTGCTGCTAAAAGTACGGTAATAAATACACTTAAGGAAGGTGAATTTTTATAATAATAACAATAATAATAAAATAAACGTTGCTTTCTTACCGATGACTGCCTATGAGGGATATTAGTAGGATGACTTTTGTGCTGTGACTATTTGTCAAAACTTGCTTCATCGTTTATAGTCTCAGAATCCTTTTCCTTTTAGCTCAATGTTTTGATGGAATCAATACAAATCTGCTCTTAAAATATCTGTCTCTGACCTGTGTTTGTTTTAAGCTGTGTCATTCATAATGGTGATGGATTGGTAATGCTATTCTTCTATCTGCACAGAACACCGCAATATAAAAAGCGCGTATATTTTATGCCCAAGGTCAGGAGAAAATTAATGGATAAAGAGCCTGATAAAATGGAGTTGAAACTGAATGAGCTGAGTGCGCTCTACAGGGTACAGCCCAGGCGGGCAGTATGAAGTCCATTACACTTAAACACTCTGGAAGCATTCCAAAAGTGAAATCGTTTCCACAGGCTAACACATAAAAGCACTGAGCTGCATGGGGCTTGCTGCAGAATGCCCAAGGGTATGGACAAAGTACTCTGGCACAAGTTTCCATGGCATGTTCCATCTATCAACCTTTACCTTGAGCAATAACCCATTTGATGTTTATCACTAGAGTTGAACAAGTTATGCTCTCTTGTCATTAGTAAACTTCACTTTCCGCTTTCCTACTAATCCACTGTTTGCTGCAACTCCATCAGGGAATGTGTAAGAATTTACCATCTAGTCAGGAGGCATCAAGCTTAACAGCACACCACCTTCTATATCATTCCTCCAGCCTCAGAAATCTTATCAGCAACAATCAAAGCACATGGGTTTGTTTCATTTTTAAATAAAACTAAAACCCAAAAGCTCACAAGTGAACCTTTTCAGATCTGGCAGTCAGGATTCTCACAATACCATACCTACAGATACAGCCTGTAACATCCAGCAAGAACATGTGGAAATGAGCATTCTGCAGAGTCAATCAACATCACATCAATGAATTTCTCCCCACATTTTACTGATAATCAAAGTTTGGCAAATACTTATAACTTACTCAGAAAACTTTAGTTTTAGGTTTAGACAAACAATATTTACTTATGCCGTCTTTGTTTTCTTTGTACTAAATGTAGTATTTGTCCACATAATGCAGGTTTTAACTCTATGAAACAACATAAAGTCTTTTTGGAAGCTGTGGAAATTGTCTTTTTATCTCTGAGGGCATGCTCTGATAGCAGTCAATCACAAGCAAGCCAAATTCATCCAGAGGACAGAGAGAAGGAAGTTACTGGGGAAAGTTTTGGTCATGGTGTTTTTTAAGCTGATTACACGGCCAAAAAGAAAATAAAACTATAAAATAACTGAGTAGATGGAACCCAAACTAAGGCATACAATGCTGACATAGAAATGAAAAACAGAATGAGTTAACTCCAAGCTTTTACACCGCAGTGTAGAGCATTTTACTTCCCCTGGCTTATGAAAGCTGAGGGTAGCATTTAGTATGTTTCTTCATTCACTGCAATAGGCAGCTTTGGAGTGTCTGTAAGAGTAGACTGAACTAATTAAGTGTGGCTCTTACAAAAACTTTAATCTTTATGTTTCAGTTCATTTGTAAAATTAATTATTAGAAGAAAACGTCAAATAATCTTCCACCTAATAAAACTAAAAAAAAAAAACCTCAAAAAAATTTCTATGAGACTGTCATAATATAAAATGTCCCAGCTTTCTAACTTAAAGACAGAAGGTTTTGCATTTTTATAGCACTACAGAGACAAGACGTTCAGCACCTATACATATTAAAGGACTCCAGGGAAACTGTGTTCACTTAGGAAAAGACAAATCTGTAAGGAACACAAAAATATTTTCAGATGGTAATAATCTAAAGAATAAAGAAAAGAATTATTTCTAGACAGCACAGGACATCTACACACAGAATGAAACCCTCCAAGTGTTCAGAAAGAAACTTGCCTATTTTCATTAGCACTATTAATAGGAATGGATTAAAAAGTAGCAAGAAGACTGTGGAAGACATATCTGACTTACATGACACGCTCTGGCTTGATGTGTGTGTTTCTGTGTGTATTCATTCTAAGGTCTATGTTTTTGTTCTCTGAATAGTAATTTTCCACGTTTATAAATATATTTTAAATTCCATAGTTATGAAACAATAACTTCAATATGACTTGCAGCTTTCTACTTTTACACATGAAAATTCCTCAAGCATTTTCAAGCTCTCAGCATTTTATTTTTGTTATAAGTGCATGCAGTTTTGTTACTATATATTTAATTCACTTATTCATGAAAGAAAGGAATAAGAAAACAGCCAAGAATTAATTTAGAAAAACTACAGCCTTTAATAGGATGCACGGGAGATATGGTTCAGAGACACCTGGAGATGGATGTAACTTTGCCCACAGCAGTCAATGCTCCCCAGCTCCCACCTCACTCTGCATGCAGGGAAAGCACCTACATATATACTATTTATATTAAAACCAGTTTTCAAAAGATACTTAATTCAATTCTGGGAAAATTATATCAGAATCACCCCTTTCAACTAGGAACCACATCTCTGATATTTTTGGATTTTTCTTCTTCCCTTCCACTGCCCACAGTGGGGAAATGATAACAAGTCTCTTCAAAATGTTTCCTTCCAAACACGTAAGGCCATTACCAGGGCATTTGTGCAAGGCTGCGGTCAGCTCTGCTTTTTTACTAAAGCAGAACATTCTATTACTTTTTGTTCAAATTAATAACTAAAGGTTATACTTATATTTTGTTTAGATTCTAATAGAACAATTTTAGAATTCATGTGAGTATAAACAGGGAGAAAATCTAGCTCTCTAATTAATATTTTAACTTTGCTTAAGGCTAAGGTCAATATTCTTCTCAGGTACTTGTCAGAAATGGCAATTCCAGGTAACACCACCCTTGTTCAATGTGAACCTATCAAGTTATGTTCTCCTTTTAAAAAGTGTGTGTGTGTGTGTGTGTGTGTGTGTGTGTGTGTGTGAGAGAGAGAGAGAGAGAGAGAGAGAGAGAGAGAGAGAGAGAGAGAGAGAGAGAGAGAGAGAGAGAGAGAGATTGACAATAATTTTTTCATATACTATATTCTGAGAGTATGGTCTCCACTCTCCCAACTTCTCCCAAAGCTTCTCCACTCACTAACTCCATACTGTTTCTTTTTCTATTTAGAAAACAAACAACCAAACAAACCAGAATTTTTTAAAAGTATAGGAAACACACACACACATACATACAATCACAATCAAACACACAAAAAACTCATAAAAACACAAAATTAGACAATATACTATGCAATCAAAAGAACAGTTTTAAAAACGCCCAAGCCAAACAATATGAGAGAAAAATTCTAAAAACATATAGCACTGAGTTCATTTTTGTGTTGGCCATCTACTGCTGAGCATGCGGTCTACCCTTAAATGTGATTTATATGCCTACTGAAACTACATTGGAGAAAAATAAATGTTTCCATTACAAAAAGCTGGCTTGAGCTTTACAGCCCTTGTCCATACTGGCATAGGCCCTGTGACTTCAGATGAAGGTAAATTTTCCTTCCTGCATTAGATTCTATCTCAATTTTTGTGAAAGTCTAATATCTATGATTATTGCAGAAGATTCATGTTTCAGAGTTTTAAAATTGATATTACTCATAATGGTCAGCAGAATCATAGTAATTCACCTATTAAACACTGACAATATACATTGAATATGTGATGAAAATATCCAACAGACACTATCACATTTCAAGAAATATCAACTTATTAAAAAATCACCTACTATCATGGATACTGCATTGTTCACTGTGAACAGAATTATGTGAACACTTTAATGGTGACAATACCAAGAAAAAAATAAAAATTGTCTCAACATTATTAAATAATAATGATGAGGAGCTGGGTATGTGCCTCAATGGGTAAGAATGGTTTTTTTGTGAGCAAGAAAACCTGAACTGTGATTGGAAGGATGAATATAAAACCCTGGGCATGTTAGCATGTGCTTGTGATGCCAACACTATAGAGAATGGGGATGAAGATTGGAGGATGGCTGGTTCTTGGTGGCTAAAAGTCTAGCTAAAAATGACAAATTCCACATTCTTTGGGAGACAAATAAGGGGATAAGGTGAAAGGCAATGGAGTGCATCAGTCTATACCTTCTACATAAGTGCCCGTGTGCTAGAAAAACTAAACATCCATGTACACACAACACACACACACACACACACACACACACACACACACACACACACACACACACACATATATATCTCTCTCTCTGTCCCTCTATGTTTCTGTCTCTCTGTCTCTGTCTCTCTCTCTCTCTTCCTCTTCCTCTCTCTCACCCTCTCTCTCTCCCCCCTGTCTCACACACACACAAACACAGGATGAAAAATTAACAATGAATTAAATATAAAGACATCAAAAATGAGTGTGCATTATACATTATCTTCTCAGTCTGAAAACATTCAACTTCAAGCTTAGAGGATATAAAGTTTGAAAAACAGGCTTGTGTGTCTCATTTACCAAGAGCAAGTGGGATTGTTCCCTGAAGGTAAATAAGACCTCAAGTATGCAGGAGAGAGAATAAAAAAAAATTATATTGAGTCATTCCACAATAACCATGAAAATTCATTCCAGAAATTGTTGCAGTAACTAAAAGCAAACTACAGAACTTGCATGCTGTCTATTTACATCCTTCATACACTAGACTTGTCCAGATCACCCATAAGACTTGACACAACATTCATGCTAAGTAAATAGTTGTTACATTGTACTGCTTAGAAACAACCTAAGTTAATGTTGTCCAGATCACCCATAAGACTTGACACAACATTCATGCTAAGTAAATAGTTGTTACATTGTACTGCTTAGAAACAACCTAAGTTAATGCCTACTCAGTTCAGACTGAAACATTTTTCCTAAACCTTTTCCATGTGTGCTCTCTTGAACACAAAAGTCTGAAGGCTGCAGAATAGGAGGTGGACCGCATCTGTATACTTTAGAGGACACTACATGTCTTCAGGGTGGTTTGTCCAAAAATGCAACTGTACACTGCAAATATTACTGGCCTGAGCTTAGGTCTCAGAATCAAGACACAGGTTTTGTAACACTCTTGTACTTTCTCCTCATTACTAAATCAGTCTTCAAAATTTCCACTAAAAAGCAGTGCTGCAATCTCACAGACTGGAAAATTTCATAAATACCTATGTGTAGAATTCACAGCATGCATATCCGCATATACTTCCAAATTCAATGTCTATGGAATATCTATGTCTATATACATAAATATAGATGCTACAAAACAACTGTAAAATTGTTGCAACAAAAATAAAGACATTAAGTAGTAAACGTACCCACTAAAGTTTATTAAGTACCTTCCATGTAGTAAACAATGTGCTGTAAACCAAGGATCCAAAGAACAACTGAGGTAAGGCTCTGAGCCTGGCTCTGTCGAATGAGAAATATACTGCCTCAGTTTCTCAAAGAAAATTACTTGGATCAGTTTACATTTACAAATGAGGTATCTTTGACAGTCTTAAATCCCCACATGTTGTAATGGACGGTTATTTAGTATGCATGTAGCTCAGAAAAAGAATCATGTTTGTAGAAACTGTTTATCTGTCTTTATAATACCAAATCCCAAAGTGCTGACAGAATAGTGAAGGTCTTTTTTCTTCCCTCTTTAATATTAATGTGTATATTTCTCAACCAATTGTCAGCACACAATACCTGCAGCAATTCCTGGTTCCATCATGTGTATAAGAAAGTCAATATCTATAATAACTATAATACACAGTATTGAATTTTGCTATAGAACCATTTCCAGCTTTCTGATAGTTTTGCACTTAAGGGTGATTTCCAAGTCAAAACCAAAGACTCTCACTGATATTTGATGAAAAAAAATGATAGCTGTTTTTGGTGATTATTTGCATTTTTATGGATTATCTATTCTAGTTTATGTCTTTCCAATGTACTAATATTTTCCTCAGATATTGGTTTTATCAAAAATTCAAAGCAAACAATTACTCTGGGAGGTGGGTGAAATAATTAGATTGGGTTTCTGTGTTGTTCTATTTTTGACACATATATCTACACACATGCAACTCCATGTGAGACAAGTGTGCAAAGGCGGCCCCTAGACCCTCTGCTCTTGCATGCCCATTTCTCTTTCAGGTGAAGAAGTAGCTAAATGTTTCATAGCGCAAAACTCAGTCAAAACAGAACAAATGTTCCTCTCCACCAGACTGCACTGTATCCTATTTTAAGCAGGCCCAGTGGGTCACTCCAGGAGGCAGAGTTGAAAACGTGTTTCTCAGTGGGAACTTTCAGTTTTTTCTGATGGATCCCCTTGGAAGCAACCCAAATCTCCCTGTGATCTGCTCTGTCAGGAGAGCAGTCTGGAGAGCAGTCTGGGGTTTATCATTTAGTGTTTATGGAACATCGAAACTTAATTCCTCCAGTTTAATTTCTTCCCACACATGTTCTAAACTGCATTTCCACCACTAAACTTTTTCTGATCAAATCTTTATGATTCAAATACTATCCAAATTCTTTAGCTTTTTCCTCAACATCACACCAATTGCTCTGGATTACAAAGACCATCTGTAAGTATACTACATCACTGGAGCATGTATATACCATTCTTCATGGTTGAGAAACTCTTTACTCAAGGCTTGAAGAGCTCCACTTCTTTTAAATATCTCCCTTTTCTTCAATGTTGCCCCATTCTGAAAGTACCTTTAATAAATCTTTTTTATGTCTACTTATATTCAATAAAATTTTAAATGGTTTTAGTAGAAAGACATAATAAGCATCAACCAGTTAAAACTTTAATAAAAACACAACCTTTCTGGTTCCGACCAGATCTGAGTATCAGGGTATCAAAGGGAATCAAGTCAGACATCTGAGTTTCATAAACCTCCTAGGAAGTCTAATAAATATTCAATTCTGTAAATCTCTAATAGAAATCATATTTTCATGTGGCATTTTTTTCTTTTTTAAAGACAGATTCTCTGTGTAACAGTTCTAGCTATCCTGGAACTCAAATTGTTTGTTTGTTTGTTTTTTATCTTTTAAACTATATTTTATTAAAAAGGGTATTTTAACAAAAAAATACATATATTCTCTTTCAGGTTTTTTTCCCTATACCTACCACTATCCCCCCCCATTTTCCCTCAGGTTCCCCACACCCCAACCCCCAATTTATTTTCCAGGATGAGCAAGGAATCCATAGGTAAGTCAGCTCATTCAGTCTGGCACATCCACATGAGGAGTCCCTCCCCCAGTATCAAGGCTGAGATAAGTGCTCTTCTGTAGGAAATGAGCCCTGAGAAGCCATTTCAAGCACCAGGAATAAACTCTGGAACTCAATCTGCAGGCCAGGCTGGCTTGAGATCTGCCTGCCTCTGTCTCCCAAGTGTTGGAATTAAAGGAGTACACCATACTGCCCAGTTCTCAAGTGATACTTTAAACAAAACCCAAACCACCTTCATGATTTCTTCTTGTTTCTTTTTGTCTAAGTAGGCAAAACTGCACTTGTTGAATGCCTGAGCAACTTAGAAATAAATTTGGAAGTTCACACGTAACATTTGCCTTTTCTTTATACAAATATGTAGCACATTAAAGGGCAGTATGTAGATAATCTGATTGATTATCATATCAGAGTTCCAAGTGCTTTTCTCTTAGTATATGTTCAACAGAACAACTAAGTGAGGGAACAAGAAGGCTTTCATATACCAGATTACTGGAAAAGTCACAGAATTATGTCATTAATCAGGCCTTATTTATGAGCTATTTCCTTAAATTACAAAACAAAGATGTAGTGAACAGAGATCTACCTCTATTTACCACATGCAGTGTGCTCAGTAAACAATTTCATACAGTGTGCCTCCTGAGCTCTACTATTTATGTGCTTGACACGGTAAAGACTACTATTAATTATTTGATTGTTGCAAGCATTCCAATCAAAAATCTGAAAAAGTTGTGTAGACAACCAACATGATAAATGAAACTAATCTACTAGTTAGGAAACTGCAGAGTCTATAAAGATCAGCTACCTACAGCCAGCAGCTCCATGGAAGGGCCACTATTCTCAGCCAAAACCTGCCCACAGGGACTAACTCCTACACATGGATTTCTAAATGGCAAAGTACTAGAGATGACAATGGCAGGCATTAGAAACCATGTATTCCTCACCCCCTTTCAGTGTCTTTGTATATATCAGGTGTTTGATAAAATACTGGCTTGTCGGGCTGAGAGATGGCTCGTTGGATAAGAAGGACTGAGGCTAGGACTTGAGATCTACAGCATTCGTGAAAAAAGCTAAACAAATATAGTAGCCACCTATAATTCCAGCATGCAGAAGGTACAAACAGTGACATTCCAGGACTTTCTGCCTAGCCACACTAGGTAGCCCTACATCCAATGAGACACGCCCCAGGCCCAATAAGTAAGCAGAGAGTGACCGAGGAAGAAACCAACTGCAGTCAACTTCTGACCGCATGTGTTATTAACCAAAATTTATCAAGATATCCAACTCATTTTCTAAATAGTTCATAAGCACATTGGGGCAAAGTTCTTTTTTCCCAGACTAAACAGAGTTCTTAGAAACTGCACACTAAGCTCCTATGAAAGGGGAAAGAATGCCAGCAAGAACTTATGAACTGAAATCCTCTGCTCGACTCACTTTACTGTTCAGTAATATTTAAAGAATGGACTTCAGTCTGTGGAATGGGTTATGCTAGGAGGCTATATTTTTGGGTCATGATAAGTTTTGTCCTTTATAAGCTTGCATGCTCTTTAATGGGATTCAGTTCACAGGTGATCTTTCTCAGTATATTGGCACTGAAATGGCTTTCAAGGGTTAATCTCTCTAAAAACAATCAGTTTAGACTGCCATGAAGAGCTTCAAAAAGGGGCCTATTATTTTCAGTTTTAAATATAACTATAAAACCCTGTTTTCTTATACTCTAATGAGGCACAAGAAAAAAAATCTTGCAATTATGTTATTGGTAGTAGGGGGAAAAGACTAAACACACTAAGTCAAACTCTTGCAAAACTTAATGATTTTCAACAGTTTTTATCCTTTGATTATCAAGGACATACAAGTCTAATGTGTGATACTGAGTCAAATGATACAGTAAGACTTCTACAATTTCAAAAAAATATGAACCAGAATTCACTCTGTAATGATATATTTTCTGTTGCCATAACATTTAATATTAGAATAAAATTGACTCAGGGTCTCGTTTGAAATGTGGTATTTAGCACATGTACATTCTAAGGTTTCTTAATTCAAATCTCACAGAGAACTTAGTTCAAAATTTAGTAATAAACTATGTCAAAGTAACATTATACAGTAACTGCATAGTACTCTATAAAATCCTATGCTGGAGATAGTATAATATTTACTTTTAAAATGTGAGAGATTTTCCTAAATATTTTAATAAATTGCCAATCTCAGCTTTTATATCTCTTATTCTTTATAATACAAAGCCTCTACATTCTGAATCTACTTTTCCTATCCCATGCTAGTATAAAGGATATGGGAAAAATTTGAACAAAGGGAAGAAGAGTAAATTTCTGTGTACAACGCTTTAAGGTGGGATAAATATAACTTCTTCTTAAATAACTACAGATGCTATGGTATAGTAAAGTATGGTAGTCCATTCATTCCATGCTCACTCATTCATACTGACATTTATTGATCATATCTTCACTCCAAGCATCTTAATAAGCCATGGGCAATGAAGGAACAAGAAACTCAGTCTTCTGCAAAAGAATGCACATTCTAGAGGAACAAAAGACATGACAGAGTCACAATGTACTTAAAGGAATGTAAGGGATTTTTTATAAAGTATTACAGATCAAAGTAGGTTATTCTCAAGATCTGCTTAAGGAATGGGGAAAGGCTTCAAAGAGTTAGACTGCAGAACATGAGAAAGAATTACCAGGTAGTTTAAAAAAAAAAAAAAGACACCAGGAAATTATGCAGACAGAACATAGTGGGAATGTTGGCTGCTTGGACTGAACCATCAATATTCATAATGGAAAGAAAGACGACTCATGGCTTTCTCTAGTGCCAAAGCAGCACCATCAATGGCAACATGAGAAAAAGACACACAAGAGACATAAGTCAGGTCTCACTCCTGGGTGACAGCCATAAACATCTACCACTGTCTTTGGGATTACAACACTGAATTGTGCTTTATTTTAGTCATTTCACAAATGTGCGTCAAAATTTATTGTAAAAAGGAGATATGTTGCTGTTCATAACGTGCTCTGTTCAAATATTAAGATGAAATGTTTTAGGCTTGAATAGATGTGTATGATAAGGGTGAGATTAACCCAGTGGAAGAAATGACAAAAAAAGAAGTGCCTTCATATCAGTACAGGAACCATGCAAGGTAAGCAATAGTCATTGCAGTCGGGATAAATGACAAACCAGGATCATTCAAAGTGATGTATATCTTTAAAAACACTGAAGCAGTAATAAGAAATTGGCCTTCAATATGACAACACAATCACTTGAAGCAACAGACCTAAAAAGTGGAGTGATTATAGCAATTAAATTTATCTTGTGCAATACTGACCCAAGATGTTCTCCTGTTCAATTTTAAGCACAAGTATATATGTGCTGAAGTTAGGGGCAAGTGCACTTCTTATTCTCTCAAGTGAAAATTGCACCTGAGTGTAACAATAACACAGTGCATGATGGTTTCAACCATACAATCAGGATTCCTTTGACAAGTTAATAATAAATTGTCTTAAATTCAGTTGCCCATTATAATGTTTCTCACCTCTATTCTAAGCAGTAAGCTATGATTTGAAAAATTGTGTAATTATATAAAATAGTTATGTAGCTATAGAACTACTAGAAAAAACAAGTTAGCGGCTACTAGCCAGCTGATTTACCTTGTCTCTTCCCTTATACATACACATGAGTATGCATATGTGTGTATTTCTATTACTAATAAAATATAAAATAGAACTACTTGTAGGTTTGATTTAGCAAAGAAACAATTAATCATATAGTAGTCTCCCATACTCCTCCTTTACATATCCAGGATTTGACAATGGTCCCTGGTTATTTTCTAAGAGGCAGGATGTAGAAAGTTAATCCACCTGATTCTTTCTCATAGACCCATGGAAGAGCTGAACTCAACAACATTATGGTTTGTTATTTGCAAGTACTCAAATTTCAGGAAAACAAGAATGTGTGTATCTACAGAAAGCAGTGAGTGATAAAGCACAAATTAATGGAGTATAAAACAAAGCAGAAACAGAAAGGACCGACAAGAACGAGTTCTGAGTTTTCCGTAGTAATTAAAAATTTAAACTTCTGCTGAGTCTGATTAAAACAAATGAATAGGTGAAAATCACAGGAGTAATTTAAAAATGGACACTATTAAAATTTATAAGAAGTCTTTAAATACTAGGAGAGAATCAAAGAAAAATATGTTTATAGAACTTCAAAAATGAAGTAAAGGTGATGTTTTTAAAACACACATTACTTATTTGACAAAGATTTTTGTTTTAAATAAAATAAAATAATAATGAAATCAAAAGGAGTCTCATATTAAGGATCAGAATAACCACGTAGCTCTGTTTCAAATTAAAGAGACTTGACATACAACTGGGACAGTTGTACATCAGTAAAGAGACTTAGCCCAGTCATACTAAGGAGAAAGTTCTACTTGAGAGTATTAAAGACAAAGAATCATTTAAAAAAAAAAAACTATTAAATAAATTTAAAAGTTTGGGTCATTTATAAAGTTTTCAAATTACACAAGATAAAATAATTATATAGAAAGTTATTTGACTATGTGTTTTATGTTATTCCTCAAATAAAAATGGAAAAGAAAGAACAGCAAAGGGATGACTGTTTTCAATGCATTCCATTAATATAAAATTACAAATAAACTCTCACACACCCACATTGAAAATCTGGCTCTAACGCAAAAGGAAGAATATTGACTGAGACTTTATAGAAAATGAAACACATAACGGAGAAGCTTAGGAACCAGGGGACAGTGAGGGGACAAACACACTTTGACAATCAAGGCAGCAAATTTAAATCTGCAATTACCCAACAATAGCAGGTAAAGCCTGAAAATACAAATCTTGCTATTGCTGGCAGAGTTACAAATAAAACAACAATTAAAAAAAAATAATACAGACGATAAGTTTTCTAGTCAATGTCTGGTTTTTTTACTATTCAATTAATAATAACTTTAGGCAAATCCCTCAAATATCTCTGTGTTATATAAGTAAAGACACAGGATGAGCATGTCAAGATTAGAATTAATCAAAATTAAAAATCATCCTGAAGGTCAGAAATTAAAAACAGATAAATTGAACTTTATTGTTGATATAAATTAAAGGAAAGAAAAACTAGTAAAAGTTTAGATGTGGTGTTCAAACACTAGTAAGACTTAAAAAAAAAAAAACCCTGTAGGTTTTACTTAAGGTATGTTCCTGTTTGTAAGAAAAGGCACCACACATATGAAGGTGTCTGTGGGGTCCATAAAGTGGTATTGAACTGGAGGAATTCGTGAGCTGCTATATGTGAAGACTGGGAAGCAAACCCATGTCCTCTACAAGCATAGAAAGTATTCTAAATCCCAGAGTCATCTTTTTTGTCCATCAATAATATCAACTTTTAAAAAACTAATATTGGTCAAAGAAATCAGTTGAAGCGCATTAACACTGTTAAACTGATAATTAACGATCGTCAATTTATGAAATGCGTAAAAGCAAGCAAAGTCAAGCTTTCATGTACTCAATATACTTATTAACAAAGACACATTTTAGTTGTTGAACAATGCATTCATGATACTGTCACTACATAGCATAAATAAGGTAAAGTCAAAGAGGACATCTTTGTCAAACTTACTAGACAGAATAAAGAGAGCAAAGGCTACAGCTCAGATGTGAGCTTCAAGAGTGTTTGACTGCAAAGAAAAAACTACAAAAGTGTAACATTTAAATTATTTTATGCTTATTAATATTCTTGAGAGTGTACTTTTGGTTACTTAAGTTTCTGGTAATTTTGTTTATTTCTAATGCTATAGAACCCATGCTGGCTTTATAATGATGTCAATGTTTCTCTAAACTAAATGACCTCAATATGTCATTTATGTATGTATGTATGTTGCATTTTGCCAGCATTGTTAAAAATAATTGTACAATGTGAAAGAATGTAATTAAAGCAAACTTGGGCAGATCCAGTAACATACATTATATGCTCTTAAAGCTTCCTAAATTAATAGATAAGAAGTTCGCTCATGTTCCAGAAAAAAAAGCAAAAGATACCTTAGATTTGTTTCAACTATGCCAGATATTTGCACATAGTGTTTATGGCCAAGTGAGCAAGAAATGTGAGACATGTGTTACTTGCAAAGAACAAACCACTTGGGAAGAGGGGCAATGCTTAAATAAAGATCCCTAAATATAAATCTCCACTGTTTCAATTAATATTTTTATTCAATACATTTCCATTGGGTAGAAGAATGCCATAAGTTCCCCAAGATGTCGACACATACTTGAAATGATCAAGTCCCTAAAATAATGAAGCAGTAAATACTTTCTCTTTGCATCCCCCACAAGGTCAAAAACTGGCATCCATAGAACACACACTGCTCCACACTGACAGTCTTAGGGAAACCTAAGCTTTGACTGTGTATAGTAATTGGCTTTAATTGAAAGATTTTCTTTTACTCTGTGACTTCCACCCATGAGGGTAGAAGCCAGCAAAGCTGGGCTAATTTGCATTCTGAAATTCCATTCTGTGTTTTTATTTTCCTTTGGAGGGTTCTTGCTACAGAAGAGCTTCATTAACTCAATTAGGCATGATCTAGTGGGCCCATACAAATTAGGCTAGCCACAGTATCTTTAGAATGGACAGAAATAAGCCAGCTGGTCTTTACATTTTGAAAAATATCTTACCAGCTGATATTTCTTTGTTCCACAATCATACTAAGCTCACAACAACTGCAATAATGAAAGTGTATTTTTGAAACCCAGTCTCCAAAGCTGTAAGATATAAAAGATACATCAGGGAAGAGCAGAACAGTTACTTTGTTACCACAGGCTTCACACTGTTGACTTTTTTTTTTTTTTGCTTTAATCAAAGAAATAATGATTTAGTACAAGTACATACATACATAAACACACACACATATCTATCAATCAAAATAAAAACTATATCAAGTCAGATTGTAGACATATTTATTATGTCTGAAAGGATAAAGTGCAGCGGAATATTTAGGAGGGGGAGTATTATTTTACAGACAAACAGACAGACAGACAGACAGACAGACAGACACACACACACACACACACACACACACACACACACACACACACCCCAGTTAATTAAAAGAATGCCATAGTCTGCCTTTCATGTCACCTTAGGTAGTTATTGATTTTTATTGGTTTATTTTTTAATGTATGTTTTACTCAATTTATGAACTAGAAGACAAAAAGAATTCTCATTCTTTGTAAGAGAAGTCTTCAGGGCACACATCAGGACCCAGGACTAATACAGACCTTCAACATTAATATTTCTACTAAGAAACTTGGGAATGTATGTTATTATACAAGATATTGTAATTGGGGTTATCTGAACTATAATATAATGATTAAGTAACTCCATTAATTTTCAGTGGGTTACTAGTACCTAACATTTGAAGGACATGAAAAAAATTTTAAAAATACATAAGTATATAAAACAATAATACTTGGGGGGTATTTTACTATTATTTATGTAAATGGAGATATTCCTGTGCTAAATGAAAATGTCAACCACCATGCACAGGGCTTCTTTTTAGAGGGTTGCTCTCTATGCAGATGACCTAGGGATAGTCACAACCTGTACATAATACTACTGTAAATCCAAAACTTGTGCAACACTGTACAAAGAGTAAAAGACCCTAGACATTCTTGGAATTTATAGCCCACAGTGAAAAATTGAGCATAATTGCCATTACTTTCTAATTCATCGCCCAATTATAAATTTACTCTCAAAAAAATAAACAATAAAAAAGCAACAAAAAAGAAAATAGAAAACACCTATCCCCACCAATGTGCACCCACACAAGCACACACAAAAACATAAGAAAAAAAAATATGAAAATCCCCAACCTCCCCAATGAATTTTTTATTTTTGGAGAATTCTAAAGAGTGACTGTCAAATGGCTGTGCTTGTTCATCCTCCTGTCTACAGTAGGGAGTTTCTTTCCTATGCAGCCCCACCAGTACGTTCTATCATTTGTATTCTTTATGATACCATTTAGACAAGGGTGAAATGAGACCTTAAAGTACTTTAAACACTTATTTTAAAGATCACTACAGTGCTGAGAGTTTTTCCTTCCTAAATATTTCTATTTCTCCTTTTCAGAACTTTTTTCTTAGTTGTATAGCCAGTTTCTAATAGGGTTGTTCAGTTTTTCCAGTTCTTTTTATATTCTAGACACCATCATTGGGCAGAAGAGTAACTAGCAAGGAGGTACTTCCCTTCTGTCGCTAGCTTTTCACTCACCTCAGAGTTTCATTTTCTGCACAGGAGCTTTTCATTTTCATGAGGTCCCCACACCAATGGCTGCCTGTATTTGCTGCACTAGTGGATGAATCCTTCTCAGTCTGCAAGTTGAAGGGCTCTCCCTACATTTACCTCTACTACCTTCAGGGAATCCGGTGCTATGTTAAGGTCCTAAATCTATTTAGAATTCTGCACAAAGTGAGAGATGAACCTACTTACATTTTCATTCATGTTGAATCCAGCTTTTCCGTCATCATTTATTGAAGACACTATTTTTTCCCAATGTATAGTTGTCAAATTCAGCTAACTATAATTGTGTGGACTTATATGTGGACTTTAACTCTATTTCATTTATTTATGTGTCTAGTTTTCGAGCTAGTATCATGCTCTTTTTATTGTTGTAGCTCTGTGATGTAATTAGAAATCAAATATGGCAATATTTTCTAAAGTACTCTTTAGATGGTTTCAGTTCACCTGAGTTCTTTGTGCTTCCATATAAATTTCTGGAAGACTTTACCTATGCCTATTAAAAATGAAGTTGAAATTTTCTTGGGTTTGCACTGAGGCTGTAGGTTGCTTTCGGTAAGATGACCATTTTAAATAGATTCATTCTTTGTGATCATTATCATGGGGCATCTTTCCATATTCAAGTGTCTTCCACCCTTTCTGTAGTTTCGAAACATTCACTGTAGATACCTTTTGTTTTCATGATTAGATTTCTTCCCAAGTATTTATTTTTTCTTGGTGCTGCCATAAGTGGGAATAGTTCCTTGATTTCTTCTAGTTCGTTTATGAATGGGATTCTTTCCTTGATTTTTCTGCTTTATGAATGGGATTCTTTCCTTGATTTTTCTGCTTTATGAATGGGATTCTTTCCTTGATCACATCTGGTTTACTGTCATTGATAAAATAATAAAGCTACTGAATTTAAATTGTTTCATTTTTATATTTATTTTATGTGTATTGGTGTTCTTCCTGCATGCATGACTGTGTACCACGTTTGCAGTGCCAGTGGAGGCCAGATGAGAATATTGGGTGGGTTAAAAAAAGCCAAAAACCAAAAACAAACTAAGGATATAAAAAATTCCTTATGGCACCCACTGCATAGGAAGCTAATTTCATTATATAACTAAAGAACAAAACAAAATAGTTCAGATGGAAGTATCTTATAAAGGTCAATAGTGATGCTCTTAGAAGACAGAATATTTAATGAAAATTGCAGGGCAGGCCATGAGACAATTCTCTAGAGGATACTGGATTGGTTTAGGACTAGAGTGCTTAAAGTAACAAAGCTATTTCTTGCCATTATCTTTGGTTACCCACCATAATTACATGGTAAGACCCTATTGATATGTGCATCCCCCCACTTTGGCTATAGAATATAGATTATCAGTTCTAGACAAATCAAGACTTTTCCTGCCCATTGGGTAGTTTTCATGTTGCCAGAAAATGCTATGCAAGCTCCTTGGGAAAAAGACATCAATGGTCTTACCCAGAGCCAGATCCTTCATGCTATAATGCTCAGCCACCAGGCAAGATATACCTACCAGTACAATAATGGGACAACTATTAGAGGGTAGTTAATACTTTCTAATCAGTGCTGTATTCTGCTCCAGAAGAGATATTTTCATGCCAGATGCTACAATGCTGGTAAAAAAACAAATCCATGGCTGAGAAACTCAAAGGCTCTAGAGTAGAACCTGATACTATTGGTGTTGCTAAATTGCCATGTAAATATTTCTTGTTATTTTACACATACTTGGGCTGATCTCAGCCTTGGTCTCAGAAGCTGTGTTTCTGGTGGGAAATAGTCAATGCTTAGACCAAAGAACTTTTCTAAGTGCAGGAAATAGAGACTGGGTGATCTGCACTAAATAAGACATCTTTCTCACCCTATCCCTATCATCGAGGCCCAGAGAACATCAAAGAAGAGGAGTAAGAAAGAACATTAAAAAAAACTTACATTTTTTAATGGAAGGGTGTTTGTGTTCTGAAATGCTGTCTTCAGAACATGACATTGCTCTAGCATTCATGAGCTGAAAATAACTGTAGTTAACTAGAAAAGATCAATTTAGTCAAAACGTATTTCACCATATAGGGAAGGTACTCTCTAGTCCCCATCACTTACTGAGGAGCTACTGGAGGTTATTAGTTGCTGAGAGAAAAGAAATTACTTTTTCTTGAGAGTGTAAACCATTGGTACACTTCAGGCGCTTTAGTGGACAGCCCAACACCCATGTACAAATTGAACTTCATGCATTATCAAAAAAAAAAAAAATGAACATAAAGTAGGAAAAGGGCAATGTCTGGGGGAGTTGGAAGTAGAATGAAGGTATTAATAGGTACATCTTTTATTATACAATGTAAAACCTTTCAAAATAGATCAAAAATAAAAATAAAAACTTTCAACCTACTTCTCCTAATTCTATTAATGTGAATTAGCAGTGCTATATTCAATCTTTCATAGGAGTCTGAATTTACTGTTACCCTAAGATATTTGTGACTTCAAAACTAGAACATGGAGTTCAGAATGAAATCCAATTTCTGTAGATGACAGTGAGTTCCCAGCAGGGCCTGTTCCTCTCCAGAAACTTGCCTTGGATAGCATCCTAGTACTTGGATGCCTTGGACTGTCTGCCACCTCAGAAATCAACAGTCATGCTTCCGTTTGAATGAGAATTGATACATTCCATTGATTCCTGAACTGAGCCCATACAACCTGTTATAATATTTTTTAGAATGGAATGATCATTACTGAAGCCCTGTGATGGTTAGCTGCACTTTTTAAATGTACATTCGCAAATTTGGAAAATGTCAACTGAGTTTCCTGAAAGGGAATCATATTGAGAAAAGAAAAAACTTTCTTTCAAATGGTCACTAGATGGTCTTTATAAGTCTTCACTGAATTCATGACCCCTTTTTTTTTTCCTTTTGTAAACTGAATCATACCACAGATTTGGATCCTATATAATCATAATGAGGTTGAACTGGTTTTAGGAAGACTGATTAAACCAGCTGTTTAATTTTAATTAAATCTATCTGTTAAGACAAAGCCTTCCTTAAGCAAGGTTGAAAAAACATTTCAAAAGGTAAAGATATTTTTGTTATTTTGCATTGAAATATGCTACTATGTATTAAGTATACATAATTAATTGTTTTTTCTAATCTATTAATTTGTATATGAGGTATGTATGTACCATAGTGAGGACATGGGAGTCAGAGGTTAATATGCATAGCTTTCTCATTCTATGGGTTAATATATGTAGTTTTCTCATTTTACCAATCGGTTACTAGGATCCAACTCTGGTTATGAGGAGTGGTAGAAGGTGCTTTATACACAGCAATCTCACTATCCTATTTATGACATTTTCATACACATAAAATTTAAGAAAAAATAAAATTTGTGCAGGATGTGGCCATGTGGGATGTCTTTCTGTGTGCTGTGAATATCATTGGTTAATAAAGAAACTGTTTTGGCCTATGGCATGGCATCTTAAAAGCAGGCAGAAAATCCAAACAAATAAATAAACATTAAAAAAGGGCAGAGTCAGAAGGAGACAAAATCAAGCTGCACAAAAAACACATATAATCAAATATAGATATTCCACAGCTCACATTGCAAGACAGATTTAATAAAGATGAGTTAAGATACACAAGATAGCTAACAATAAGTATTAGCCATAGGCCAAATAACATATAATTAATATAAGGCTCTGTATGTTTCTGTGAGACTGGAGGTCTATGGGTCTAGACCCCAGGCCAGATAGGCCAAAAACTATGTACCACAATTTGGTGGCATACATCCTTAAATTTTGTGTGTATGAAATTGTCATACCATCCCAGCACTTGGGAGGCAAAGACAGGCAGATTTCCATAAACTTGAAATCAGCTTTATTTACATTATGAATTTGGGGCCAGACAGGACTATATAGTGAGGTCTTGTCTCAAACAAATCAAGAAAAAGGAAAAAAAAAATAATGTGACAGAGAATGACATTTTCTGAATGAAGCTGTTGAGTATTTTACCTGACAACATGTCTGTATTTCTCTTCTTAGATTTTAAAATACAAGTGTTTCACAGCTGTATCTAAGGGCAAGGATGCTGTTGACAGTTAATGTCTCCAAGTTTGGGGATGACGGGTTACCAGGTTTCTTTCCCTTTCCTAACTGAAGCATTTACCTTTATAAATTATTATATCTTAAGTTACCCCTGTTACTTTGAGTCAAACATAATAAAAATACTGGGTTCAATGGCACTAGATAGATACCCTACAGAATCAAGAAAGGTAATGACAGCAAGAACTGAAACAGTGTGTGGACCACAAATAAGGAAATACTCCTAGAAATGTGCACTAGAATTTAGTAAGCTGCTTGAGGTAGTTTTGAGGAAGGGAAATATTTCCTATTGTTGTTATAATTAGTAATGACGAACTCAGTAATTTAAAAAATACACAAATGAATGTCATCTTACAATCTGGAAGTCAAAGTTCTATGCATTGTGAATCAGGTTTGTAGGCAGGAACAGGGTTGAAATTATTCCCTTACAGAAAGAATCCAGAGCTAACTTCCTTCGTTGGCTCACCTTCCATTTGACCTTCTAAATGAGCATGGGTCAGTTCAACTTTTCTTCTTTTACATCATGAACACTAACTCTTCTGCTTCTCTTTATAAGTAGCTCTCTGGTTATATTCTACTCACTTAAGAACCCAGAAAACTTCCTAATGTTACTGTCAGCTGATTAGTAACTGGATTCCACTTACAACCAGAATTTTGTAAATTATATTTAAAAGATTAGGACTATGTGTAGAGAAAATCTTATTTTGTTCTTGTTCATTTCTTAAATCTCCTTCAAAGGAAAAAAAAAATCTGTGCACTCACTTAAGAGTGCTCACTGAGCTTCATTTTGACTTTGGTCCTTCTACAAAATGATCCCAGGTAGCGCTCTATTGGCAGGTTTGATTTAATGTTCAAAAGATAACTGCTTGATTGCAATCAAAATGAAACAGAATAATTTATGGAAAACAGAAGCAAAAGGAGAAAGAATGCAAGAGAGGGTGAACTTTTTTCCAGTTGCTTTAATTAAAGATTATTTTAAGAATTTCTAAAGATCAAATTCCTAAGGATGTCGAGTAGACTAAAATATCAAGTCTGAAGGTAACAAGTTGTTATTCTGTGAGCACGGAGACCAAACCAGATTAGTAATCACGGCCTGATCTATCACTCACAGAGCTTTCATTCAGGAAGAGAGTACAAGTTAAAATCAAGCCTTAAATCTTAGCTGTCTTCACTGATTAAGCTCCCGAGCCCTATAGTATAATCTTAAGTGCCAGCTGTCCATTAATAAAATAAGTCTAATTCTCTCCTTTCAAGTAGATAATTCTTAAACACAAATAGTTTGGCAGCACAGAAATATATTTTAGTTAGTTGCTTGCTTTTATAGAATTCTTTTGACTTCAACCTTGTAATGCACATAGTAATCAAAATAACTTTAAAATGAAACACATGGGGTCAGAAAGTATCAAAGTACATTAATGTTAACATGGACATTCTACTTTAAAATAACTTCTGGAACAGTGAAAAGCAAACAGACTATGTGGATTTTGAGGCAGAATCATATTGGTACTCCAGGTGCCTAGCAAAATATGATATATTCCTTCTAGGTTTTGACATTTAATTCCTTAAATACTAACACAAAATCACCATGTTCTCCTAAATACAAAGCCATTAACCCAAATATCTTGGGGAATGTGCACAGCTGTTTATCTATAGAACATATGTACATTTCTCAGTCTTCCTTTGGATCAGAGTCAAAATCAATAGCTGATGTATGAAGTTTCACTATCACAACTGCACAGATTATAATGAGTTTCAGGTAAAAAAAAATGAACAGGTATCTGAACTTTTTAATAACTCAACAAACTATATCGATGTGAAAAAACTTACACCCAGTCATTTCTTCAAGACTGACTGGCACATTTTAAATCATGTTTAGACTAAACAAATAAAAATATTATTATTCAAACACATTTTTACAACAGAAAACTTACAAATAAATTTAAATAGATCTTCAGATGGCAATCAAGGCTGACTTAACCAAATATACTGTGGTTAACCATTCCAAAACTATTAAAAATATTTGGCACAATACATCAGAGAAAAGGACCCTGAGAAGCAACTCCACAGTTGATAGACACTTTTCAGTAAGCACTTAAGGCCTTGTTTCTTATGCTATAAATTATATAGAACAGACTTTGATTCAAATGTGCAGAAAGGGTGCAGAGTTTTAGCACATAAGAGATGGTGCAATATACTTAACTCTTCTGAACTGGACATAAAAAGATACAGCCAATACTGCTTCTAGAACCACACAAAAAAATCTCTACTCATCAGAAGACCACACACATCAACATTCAGGATGGCTAAAAGGCAGAGACTGCTTAGGGCCTTCACTGCTCAGAGGGAGCAGTAGGACCAATGTGGTCATTAGGAACTTATATGACCAGCTAGAGATGGTTAAAGTAAAAAAATGATGTAAACAACTGCTATAGAATAATCCTTTTGTGCACTGTGAAGACTTGTCTCTTGGAACAGTTTAATAAAATGCTGAGTGACTGATATAGTCAAACATAATGTATATGTGGGACAACAGAACTAAGGATGTTGGGAGGGGGAAGGGCCGAGTCAAAGGTGTAGTCAGCCAGATGGAGAATAAGTAAGACATGCTGGAGAGGTAAATATCACAAGCCTTATAGCAAATAGATTAATAAAAATGGGTTAATTTAAGTTGTAAGAGCTAGGTAGTATTAATCCTGAGCTGTCTACTGAGCATTTAGCAGTTTAATTATTAATAAGACTCTTATGGATATTTGGGGATTGACTGCCTAGACAGGAAAACTCTGCCTACAACTACTGTTCTTCCAGAGAATCTGAGTTTCTTTCTCAGGACCCATCTTAGTTGCCCATAATTCCAGGTCCAGAGGATCCAGTGCCTCTGTCCTTCTTGGTTACTAACATTCATATGCATATATTCACAACACAGACACATACAAATATATGCAAGTAAAAATACATTCTTTTCAAATACTTAAATGACTTTTTTCATGTATATGTAAATAAGAACATAAAAAACTGGAAAGAAAGCGATTGATCATATATATGTATATGCATATATGTATATATAGATATAGCTCAGGGCTATATACTCTCATATTACTTTATGTATATCAGAAGTTAAAGGCCAATATCTGGGAGAGCCACTGAATGGTCATCCCCAGCTGAAGAAATTCCAGGTGGTGCCTGTATCAGCCTCTGTCACTAGCAATATCTGCATTGTGCTTCTCAAAAGGAAGATTAAAATATGCTAGAAAGATACATTTATCAGAGAAGCCAATCACATTTAATCCTTTTCAAAAATGTGATACATTCTGTTTGATAAAGCTAGGAGATCCATAGGAGTAATTTAGGATAATGAGACATTAATCACTTTGAAAAATATCTATATTATTTTGTATATCTTGAGTCACATTTACATAACATGTATACAATAGTTAGTCATGATAATGGTTCAAAAACATTAACAAATAAAGAAAATAAAACAAGTGTACTTTTAATTTTCTCTGTGAAAGATCAGGGGAAGAAAGATCCATAATATCATTACAATGTTTAATCAACAACATACTATAGTACAGTGTGTGGTGTGAATTACTTAGAATGAGGGTCACAGTATAAAGAGTGACAATGTATAACAAGATCAGCTAGAGGAAGAGGAATAATTTAAAAAGTGAGAGACTGAAATATTCACTGACTTTGAGGAATGAGATCTGTTCAAATGTCAGTTGGCCTTCTTAAAGGCAAGACTTTCAGTTTAGACAAAATGTGATATTTAAGAGGGCTAATTAATAAATATAGTGGTGCTGGAGACTTTATAAGCAGGGGTGACATTTAATAAAATTCAGATTAGCATCTAAATAATCCTATTAGTTTCAGTCTCTTTAAGTTATTTAATGTAAATAAAGCAATAACTATTATGGAAAAATAATTTCCCTACATAAAGGATTCAAAAGATCAGTATTCTGGTAAGTTTCTGTTAACCTGAAAGAAATAGACATACCTGAGAAGCAATGTCATAAGGCTGCCTCCATTAGATTGCACTGTCAGCAAATCTGTAGAGCATCTACTATTCTTTCCTTTCTTTACTCCTCCCTTCCTTCTCCTCCCTCCCTCCCTCTCTCCTTCTCCTCCCTCCTTCCCTCTCTCCCTCCTTCTCTTCCTTTCTTCCTTCATTCTTTTCTTTTTCCTGAGGCAGTGTTTGCATATATAGCCCTAACTGTATTGGACCACATTATGTTTTGTAAAGGCTGGTGTGGAACTCAAAGAGATTCACCTGCATCTGCTTCTCTGAGTACAGGAATTAAAGAAATGTGTGCCCTCTATGCCTGTCCTTGGCACATTTTTTTTTTTTTTGAATTGCTACTTGCTACAAGCCCACTGTGGGCCAAATAGTCCTTTGGCAGGTGGGATTGATATATATAAGAAAGGCAGCAAAGAAAGCCAGGAGAAGCAAGCCAATAAGCAGCATTCCTCTGTGATTTCTGCCTCAAGCTCCTATTGTGAGCCCCAGCTTTCGATTTTCTCCATGATGGACTACTTGCAAGCAAAATAAACTCTTTCTTTACCAAAATCCTTTGATCATAGCGTTTATCATAGCAACAGAAAGCACATTAGAAAATAAGTAAATTGGTGACAGCTTTAGTTTTTAAAGTGCTGTGGCTAGACTCCATTTAACACATTTATTAAATGGTGCAAGCACATTTTAGCTAAATATCTAACAGGATGTCATTCTAAAACCTCATGTTCCTACATTACTGTGCTGTAACAGAAACAGCTTGCAAAGATTTATGACTTCTATTAATTACACCCAAAATATGGTAGATTTGCTCAAAGAAATCAATTGTAATAGAGAAAAGCAACTGTATTATTTAATTACAATCATACATTACAAATGACTGTCATTAGTTCTTTTTAAAAATGTATTTCCAAAGTCAAAAGTTGAAGGAGAACCTTCTTGTTTTCATAGACTTATTACTAGAAAAATAGTCATTGAGTTAAAGCCTCATATGCTTATTAGAGTTCCTAATTTAGTCCCCAAAATTAGAATGAATAGAGTTGGGTAAATGGCTGAGACTGTAATAAATTTGGATTCCTAACACTGACTTAAATGCTGTGCATACTTGGTGAGTGTCCCCAAATCAAGAGTGAGGAAGGAAATGACATGGGGTACCCACAGCAAGCTGGCTAGCTCTTCTTTCCAAATCAGAGATTATGTGTTCAAGGGAGGCCATCAGTCTCAATACAAAAGGTAGTCTACATAAACAATACACCTAACATCCATCTCTGCTTTCCATGTGCATAACATAGATATGCTCACAGCTAAATGTTAGCATATCTGAGAACACACAGGCATGCACACCACATACATATTCACTTGCCAAAAAAAATGCTTCAAGGAATGTACACAGAACCAAGAGAACAGTACTATTTTAATATGTAATCGTCAACCCAATCACCTTGTAAAGTAAGCTTCCCCTTTCACTTTCAGTTCAATTACACTTCTATTTTTCCTTTCTGTATGACATTCAAATTTTGCCTATTTATTTATACATCAGTCTTGTTCCAGAAATAATTTAGCATTTTGTATTTATATAGATAGCATAATCAAAAATGAATACGAGAGAATAAGGGAGGAAAAACAGAACAAATAGATAATAAAAGAAAAAAGGGTGAGTAAAATAACTACATTTAAGCTTATATTTAGAACTACACTGTAGATTTATGAAAAGAACACTTTTCTGTTGGGCATTAAATCAATATGAATTTCATGCTCACTGATGTTATCAAGCAACTGTGTTTCTTTATCCAACGTAGACTTGGACTGTGTGAACTCAAGCCTCACCCTAGATTCTCAAAGAGCTATGTGGCATGGCATAGCCACAAAATCCATCTGAGCTGGCAGCAACACTCAAGTTATTCTTCCTCCTCTTCATTACGCTCCTGTGACAAATATA
The DNA here is from genome assembly GCA_033318265.1 of Phyllotis vaccarum. Classification (NCBI taxonomy): domain Eukaryota; kingdom Metazoa; phylum Chordata; class Mammalia; order Rodentia; family Cricetidae; genus Phyllotis; species Phyllotis vaccarum. The sequence continues at coordinate 101,470,569 of JARWLC010000002.1, forward strand.
ATCTAATATCCTGAAAAATTATTCCTTTGCAACGACATTTATTTTGTAGGTTGTGTGTATGAGTGTTTTGCCTGTATGTATGCACAAGAACTACATGTGTGCCTTGGGCCTGTGGAAACCAGAAGGACATTGGATCCCTTTGAAATGAGGGGCATATGGTTGTGAGCCACCATGTAAATTTGGGGAGGAAAATTCTGGATGGCCTTCAAGAACAGTGAGTTCTCTTAACCACTGAACAATCTTTCCATCCTCATCCCATATGATTCTTATTATTTTTAAAAATGTGCCCACTCTTCTCAGGCTATCTTGTTTACAGACACATAGAACTCATGTTCATGTACAAAACTGAAAATGTGTTAATATATTTTATACATCTTTCAGCTTCTTTGTGGAACTACCAAGAGAGACACCTTCTTACTCACATAACAGTTTCATACACAGAAAAACATGTTTAATTTTATTTTGTGGATATTTTTACATTTTCTATATTTTCTGGAATGAATTTAACACCTGAATAAAAACAAACAAACAAAAAATATGGTACTACCCACAATGAACTGTGTCCTCCTAAATCAATTAGCAATTTAAAAACTGTCCCACAGACATGCTTCTCATAGGCTAATCTGAAGGAGGCAATCATGTGATTGGCATTCCTTCCTCCCAGGTATCTATGTCATGCTCCTCTAAGAGGTTCACACTGAGTTGACATGAATTTCAGCATGAGCAGTACTAATTAATCACCTCAATAAAATATGAATGGGATAAATTTCACTCTGTTGATGGATATGGTATTAGTCTCTTTGATTTATGATCAGAATAAAATCTTTATATATTAGTACAGAATTCACACAGTCAAATATACCTAGAACTGGGACATAAATCCCAACTTATAAAATCCTGCATTTAGTACATCATTTATGAGACAAGGATCAAACACCTATTCTAAACACGGTGCCATGTCTGAGAATCTAGGAAGAAAGTTCAGTGTAACTAGGCTTCAACTGGGTCTAAGTTTACAAAGGAAAAGAATTCTAGTACTTAAGAAGATTATAGAATGTAGTCCATCCAAGAACAGAAAACGATTTGGCAGTTCTGTGATAGCTCATTCAAGCACTAACACTTAGCAGTTAGCAAAGAAGTCAGGGAGTCAGTAGGCAGACTGCTGTGTACACATACGTACAGAGGTGCATTATTACAACCTAAAACAAAACAAACGGAAAAACAGCTGGAGAACTTTAAGAACACTGGCCATGTGCCCTGCCTAATAAGTCAACAATTCTGAGTATGAAACTAGTTTCAAGTTCCATCTATTTGTAAAGACTTGTAGCTGTCATGAAGACACCTTTTCCTCACCGCCCAGATCATCTGAGATCTCAACAGACTGAAGAAGCCTGAGTAAGCTCTAGCCACACCCAAGACTGAAATAGCAGAGGACACAAGAGAGGAGCTACAGAAAAGGAGCTAATCCCTGAATATTTCATGAGAACATTTTACCAGTTCAAAATTGTTGTGTGAAATAATTATGGCAACATAAAATATAAGCTTTTAGTTGGGCCAATGTGCGCTAAAATATAAACATCTAAATGCATAATTTTTAAAACATAGAACACAGTACATTTCATGTGATAAAACCTAAGAAGGCTCCCCTTCAAGTTCTTCATGTAATAGTGGTAGCATGTATTCGGATAACACAGAAAACTTTAGATGGAAGAGACGAACAGAGTGAATGAACTCACTTCCATTAATATTATTTTAGAGCAAGCACAGAATAAAAACTAAGAAAATTATATAATTACCTAAATAATTATCATAAATACATGTTCATGTATACTCCTTTTATACACAAAATGAGTATATATATAAATATATATTTTTTATATAAATTCTAATTAGACCTTTAATTTCATCTTGTCTATATGAATCAGATATACTCCCTTGGTCAAACCTACCAATAAAGTCCTTAACCTTTCTCAGTCTGCTGCTATTGGGAGGTGAAGAATTATTCTAACAAATAGCAGCAAATCTGAGCTGTTTTGATCAATATGAGCCCGCAGAAAGAGATTTTTAATCAGAAACAGTATTCTACAACCTGAAAGCTAATTTGTATTCACAGTACGTATATATAATCCCTACCAGAAACTAATAATGATTTTAATGAAATTGCATTGACTTCATAGGTATAACCATTTACAAGTTGCTTAATTCAATCTTAGAAAAATCATTCATTACTCCTTAGTATCATCAGCAGGGGAACTACACACACAATTATTGGATTAAACTTGATTTAAAGGCTGCTTTTACTGTAATTGAAATAGAAAAGATTTTTTTAATCTACAGTTTCTTAAATATAGTGACATACTCAGACCACATTTTAAGTTGCTGAAGGAAGACAGGCTGATCTATGTCCTAACAGACAGCTTTTTCATCATTAGTGAGTAACAGGGACACTGAAGCTGCTTCGCTTTAGTTCGTTTGTTTACTATCTTGCTGAGAATATTTTTCCATGCTGTGAACAAAAGAAAGACCCTTAACATCCGAGCCCTATTTCCTAAATTAAATACTTCAATTATTTCAGAAGTAGAAGCTCTAAGTTACAGTCACCAAAGTTCAGCATGCAATTAGATGATTAATCCATTTAGAACATAAATCCAGAACAGCTATTACTTATAAAGGAAACTGACATTAAATATGTGCCCTGCTTCTTCTATCCAATGATAACATAAATCTAACGACAAACAAATAGGGAAACACAGCGTGTCAGAGTTTAGTTTAGGAAAGTACCAAAGTACACACATGACTGTTATGAGACCTTGGATATAGTAAGAAAAGCCATGGATTAACTGCTTCTTTTATCAGAGGAAAGACATATTTCCCAAGAAACATGTTATCAAACAAACTACATGCAATGTAGTGAAGGGACAACAGGTGCCAGGACAGAAATATAAAAATAAGAATGATATCTGTAAAGAATGAATGTGACTTTATTGTGACAAGTGAGTTAAATCTATTGCACACAGACTGGAGATACAGCTTCACTGAAAAGCAATGGCATGTGTAATGCTCTCATCTCTTCATCCAGCACTGCACTAAAAAGATAATATATACTTATCATATACATATGCATATGTGTACTTGTACAGTGGAGGTAAGCATATTAAAAGTCTATAGCACAAGAAGTGCCACAAACAAACTGTTCCATCAGCCTCTTCATTAAGATACCTCCACGAAGTATTTCAGTATTCTTTGAAACAACACTAAAAAAATATAGAAAGGGTAAATTTGAACTTTATTAAAAGTGACATTTTAATATTTATGTAAACTGAAAGTGCTAAGTATAATTGTACATAACTACTGTCATAAATTTAATGAGATGCAAATTTAATGTGTGTATGTGTATAATTTTTCATCTCATTTGAGCAAGTTACATTGAAAGAAAAAATAAAGGCCAGCTGAACTGTGTATGTATATGTGGGTGCTACACACACACACACACACACACACACATGCACGCACGCACACACACACACACACACACACACACACGCATGCACACACGCACACACACATGCATACACATATTTATATAGTTAACCTGAAACTACTAGGTTAAGGAATATGGCAATATCACTGGTGTGACATCAGTAAACTTGAGTTGTAATCCCAGATTGACTATTTGTTGTGAGTTTACCAGCTGGTGAAAGATGTCATGGAACTAACTGTACTCCAAAAAGAAATCCCATTCCTAAGGAGAGTTAGCAACAGAAACTGGACACAATGAAGAAAGCAGAGGAGAAGGAGGAAGAGAAAGAGGAGGAAGACGAGGAGAAGGAGGAGGGGGAAGGGGAGAAGGAGGAGGGGGAGGAGGAAAACCTTAGTGGATTGGAAAATGAGACTAGAGAGAGAAGATACGGCAGTAGCTGGTGGAAGGATAAATATTATCATAATATATTTATGAACTCTTCAAAGAAAGTTTAGGACAGGCCAATCACAGTACATTACAGTGGTTGATGCCTCAGTGTCAAAACAAAGATAATATAAACCATTTAAGATCATTAAGAGGTTAAAGTGGGAATTATTTAAAAAACTCTCTAGATGCCTCTATATACAAAATGATTGGTTTACACATATTCCCTTAGCTCCCAGGCCACTATTTTCCATCTCAATAAGACTAAACCACTTCAAAGCCTTTTAGCTCTTCACAAATGAGGACACCATGTATTCACTAAGGGTTTATCTTCTGAGCTGCTATTTCTAGGCACTTCGTGGTCAGCACTTAATTATGAATTGTGGGAGTCATGGAGTGGATGACTGTTTTCTCGGAGGTAAGAGGAAGAAGGATTGAATTAGGCTTCTTTCTACTTTATCTTATGGCCTTCTAAGTAAAAGAATCAGGAGTCAATGCATCTATGCGCAAAAAGTCTCTATGACGATATCTCTGCAGGAATTTCTATATGGGAAATAGTAGTAAGGGGAGGAATAATAAATGAAGAAGTGTAAATAGGAGCCTGTGTACATGTATGCAAGTGCACACACGGTGGAAAAAATAATAACTATTCAACAAAATTCAGTAATCTGAGAATGCTAATAGCAGCAGGTAACAGAGTGATCAGGCCACTAGCTATTTCTCATTTTGAGGAAGGGGAGTAGAGGCTAAGGGAGGGAAAAAATCATTCACCAGAAAATAACATCTTCATGTTGCCTCTCCATTCAGCGTGGACAGAAATGTGAAGCATATGTGTAGATGAGCATTTTTTTATGTGCAAGCACAAATGTGTATGAGAAGTTAACTGAATATTTATTCCTCCAGAACATGTAAGAACCTCTAGGATGAAGGAACCCAATGCTAGGAGTTATCTAGTAGAATGATCATCACTTGGCTGCACGGTTCTTTACTTTCTAACATATATTTGTCTTTGTCCCTCTCAACCTCCTAACACACCCAACTTCTGTATTTGAAAACCAAAATTAATGTATTATATATTAAAAGATAAAATATAAACATATATTCATAAATATTAAATATCACTCACCTCTTCTGACAAATTCGAGAAATATCACTCAAAATATTTACAAAGAACATTGTTTAGATTATAACAAATTCCAGCTCAATATAATACATTCACTATGTATGGGGTAGTGGCAACACCATTCATAAAAGTCTGCTGGGATCTTGGGGTCTGTGTTCTCTCTCTCTCTCTCTCTCTCTCTCTCTCTCTCTCTCTCTCTCTCTCTCTCTCTCTCTGTTCCCTAACTGGGAATCGAACCCAGACCAAGACAGTGAGAGCGCAGAATCTTAACCATTAGACTGAGCCACGTTGGGTGCCAGATGAAGGCGGAAGTTCTCTTAAATACACTAATCCAAGATTGATATTTATTAAAATATAAGCCAACACTCACGATACAGGTAACAGCTTATATAGGCGCCTGATAGACTGGATTATCCACGTTGTGCAGGAAGGATGCTGAACTGGTCTTTCCAGCAGTCAGGAACCAGGAAACAAACGGGGCTTCCCAAGATACCAGCAGCCCCTTATGAATGGGGTTGGCCACTCCCCCTTCAGGAGCCTGGGACCCTGGATATGCGTTTTAGGACCTTATCAGCTGACACCTGAATACCACCACAATTCATTGGCTAATGATTTCCATTTGGTATGATTTGATCCCCTTCCTAGAAGGGAGGGCAAGATTCCCTGAAGATAGAATCCATATTTGAGTATATCAGTGTTTCAGTAAGGCGACTTATAAAAACTATAATATAATGACAACATGTGACAAGTATAATTCAGTTAAGTAGACACAAGAGCTCTATCACTCTGGGGCTGAAAAAAATATATATGTATTTATATATATTTGCAAATATATATTTTATATATATATATAAATTTATATATACATCTATAAATCACTGTCAGTTTCCCATTAGTTTAGTTCCTTATCTATAACATCTATCTATATGAGTCTAAGATAAATCAAGAACAGTTATTTTTATTCATTGTCTCAAGTGTTAGTAAAAATAAAATGTAACCATTCTCTGTAGCAAAATGATATTGTGTGTCTTCAGCTGTTAGTAAACACTTCACACTTAAACTATTGACTCAAACATTCTATTCCAAAATGGCTGCACAAGTTTACATTCCTACCATCAATGGATAAGTGTTCCCCTTGCTCAACATCCCTTCCAGCACAGGGTTTCACTAGTGTTTTTGATCTTGGCAAATTTGACAGGTGTAAGATGGTATCTCAGAGTTGTTTGGATTTACATGTCTCTAATGGCTAAGTATGTTGAGTAGTTCTCTAAGTGTCTTTCAGCCATTTGAGATTCTTCTGTTCAGAATTCTCTATTTAGCAATGTACTCCATCCTTAAATTGGGTTACTTGGTTTTTGACCTTCAGTTTCTTGAGTTCTTTCTATATTTTAGAGATCAGTCCTCTGTCAGATATAGGGTTGGTGAAGATCTTTTCCCATTCTGTAGGCTGTAGCTTAATTTGACCATACCCTTTGATTACAGAAGCTTCTCAGTTTCAGAAGGTCCTATTTATTAATTTTTGCTTTCAGTGTTTCTGCTACTGTGCATTTATATGTAGGAAATGGTCTCCTGAGCAATAGTGGAGAGGGTGCCTAAGTTGGCCTTCCCTATAATTAAATGAATGACCACTCTAACTGCCATTATAAAAGCTTCATCAGAAACTTAGGAAAGCAGATACAGAGATCCACATCTAAGGGCTAGACCAAGCTCCCAGTCCAGGTGAAGAAAGGAGGAGAGAGTATATGAGCAAAGGGGTCAAGACCAAGATGAAGAGCCCCACAGAGACCGCTACTGGGAACTTACTCTGAAATGACAGCTAAGGGATCTTCATGGAAAGGAACTAAGTCCTCAGGAGCCTCTTGCAGTAGGGCCAGAATTTATTCCTGGTACATGAACTGGCTTCTTGGGGCCCCATTTCCTACAGAGAAATGCCTTGCTCAGCCTTGACATTGGAGGGAGGGGCTGGTTCCCACCTCACTGCATAAACAAGACGAATTGACTCCCCCTGGGAGTCTTTATCCTCTCTGCATAATAGATGGGGGATGGGGTGGGAAAGTTGAAGGAGGATAAGGAAGAGGGGAGTGAGGGGGAGCAGTAATGATATAATAAAGAATTTAAATAAAAATAAATAAATAAAAACATTAAAATAAATGTTCTGTTCGTGGGCTACATGTAATGCTATTTATTGCCTTTTCTTCTGATTCTTTAATCTTGACTTTAAAATTATTTCACTCAATATATTTATTCTATGCTCTTCAATTTAGTTTGGAGAAGATCTTTAATTTTCTGATTTTTTAAAACTTTCCATATAGATTCTATTAAGCTCTATATAACCATCGCTATGTTTTAATTAAAAGGGAAAATATAAAAACAAACCTCAGAGAAATCATTTTTATTAGTAAGCTATTAACATTTTAAAAATACTGCTTTTTCTAAGATATAGTAAGGATATTAAATTTTTCCCATCAACATGTATAATGGTTTTAAATTTTAAAAGTTAAGTCTTATGAACTTTTTGATCTAAGCTCATGATTTATTCTTTTTAAAACATTAGGATACTCAAATATGTTATTATTTAATAATGTATACTGGAAATGTGAAATTTCTTAATATTAAACAAGTTGTTATTTTAAAATCCTTCTTAGGGGAAGATTTTCTTCCTTTCCAGCATCACAAGCCCATAGATGACAAAAATCTGACTGCATAATTAACAGAGAAACGATTCAAAGTAAGTATCTGTGATTCTGTCCACATAATTATAATGTTATCTATAATCATAAAAAAAAGTGAGCCTGGATATTCATGCATGCCATCTATGATACCATCACTTAAGAATGAAAGTAACAGTTATTCCAAACAGCAGACATGAGGTGAGAAGAATCCTGTTTCATACTGCTTTCTAAGCATGGTATTTTGATACTAGCAAGTATTGGTCCATTGCTCTGCACAGTTTACAAAACAGACTTTAACACTTCATCCAGCAAGTACACTAATAGTTTACAATATTATATCTTTACATGTTTCCCTGACCATTACAGAAAACACTGCAAATATGTGTTTATTTTTTAGGCTCAGTCAATGTATGTAATTGACTCCACAAGCTAATGATACACCACACAATGGTGTCTTGGGTTAGAGGAAGGTGAGACAGTGGGTAAACTGCTGCCCAGTGAGGATGTTGGTGATAAAATGAAAAGACAAGTAAGGAAACTGTATCAGTCATGACATGGGGAGCATACTATTCAGAGAAGGCAGGGGGAAAAGTGAGTCAAACACTAAGGATTCAGACAGGGACTAGTTGTAGAAGGTGGCACTGTTAGCCAGGGCAGGAATGCAGTATCTAACAGGGCCCCATGAGGCAGGAAGAAACAGGGATTAGAGCTAAAGTGACCAACTGAGAATAGGTTACACTTTCTTACATCTTGGAGATCACAAAAAAAATTCAGCAGCACTCCATAATTTCAGCCCACCAGACTAGCCACTCTGCTACTAGGTGAAACAAACAAGTTACATTCTGTATCTGGAATAAAATCCTCTAATGAATCCTGGACATGTAACAGTCAACCAATGAAGCCTGCCCTAGGATGTATAAAGCGCCAGTTATTGGTGATCCGGTCTGACAAAATCAGCAAAGCCACATGCTTATGTTATAGGTTTTACAACTGACAGTGACTGGAGACAATAGAGAAATTACTGGGAGATACTGAGCTGTCCTTTACCAAGTACATGTTCCCATACACAGTTGCTGCTTCTCACATTAGTTTGTAAAAGAATCCTGTTTCTGTTAATAAACTAAAATCTGATGTGTTTATCTGAGAGTCAATCTGGTAGTCTCTTCTGAGTGTCATTTTTTGTGATTAATTTCTGAGTTATAAATGAGTGTGACAGCAGGCCACATTATTCAGGGTGTTCCTCTAAATGAGGCACAGTAACCTTCTTCATGAGTAGAAACAATGACATTTAATAACACGTTATTAATTTTGAAAACTCAGCAATACCTTATTCTTGCATTCTAGTTTCTTAGCACCTGCATAACTTTCTGTGGCCATGTTTGTAAAGGTGGTGAGTAGAGGGTGAAGAAGCAGCTTTTTGTAGTGGAGACTAGCATTTTAAAAAACTATTTAATAAGTCTCTAAATGTTTTCCTAAACCAACATATCTCCATTCTAATTGGGATTCATCATAGAAGTCAATTTTATGTGCTTTCCTCCCTCACGAGCTATCCTAAGTTTCCAGATTATTGGTTACATATGCCTATAAAAATAAGTCTTTCAGGAGAGTTGAAACACCAGGTAAAAAGAAGGTATGCTTAAACATTAGATGACTGAGTCTCCAGTATGGCCAACAATGTTTATTTAAAGTGTTAAGCATTTATCATATATTGTCAAGCAACACAGTTTACAGTGTTTTCAAAACAAGCAGTTCCATAAATACTTTGGTTGTTTTGTCTTGCCCTAAGGGAAACAGAAGACTCACATTTCCCCACTCTTAGCCCCACTACTTTTGAGCAAAAGTTTCTGAAATGAGTAGTGTGTCTCATGAAGCAGCTGCCAGTCAGTCTTCACTTTCCCCCAATTGTTAGTAAGATCCTCATAGCTTCTGACATATCCAGACAGTAATTATAATATGATCTCTTGAATTTCTTCAGTGTTACACTGTATTATCCCCAATACCCTATCTTGCAGATAGAAATGTGGTATATTTAATACATTACTGTGAAATGACTTAAGTAGTATTTTCAGGAGCAATGATGGGGGTCTATTTTGCTCCATACAAATTCTGTCCTATGTTTCCTTAGAGAATCTGCTCTTAATCTATGTAGCATCTCATCAGACTAAATTCAAGCCAGGGAATCTTAGTAGGAACAAAGTTGTATCTGGCCATGAGGAGATTAAACCTTGAAATTATTGGTATTATTTGAAAAAAAATGTATGGAAAGCATGTGATGCTTGACCTCAGCTAGAAACATGACACCAAGAAACTATAATTTTAGCCAAAAACTACCAAGAACTAACTTCAGGGTTAAAAATGAATTGGTCCATAGTCCATAATGAATGCAAGCTGACTTACGTGGACAAAATAGTTACATTTCACAAGTTAGTTATCTTAAATTTCTCCTGCATAAAACTTACAACATACACTCTACAAGATCCTTAGTTTCTTGTAAAGACTATTTCTACAAGGAGGTTAACTGAAGAAAAAGGAAGACACTTGTGGCATCAAGATAAATCAGGATGCTGTGTTATTTGAATGTTTCTATGTGCATTGCTTTACAGACAAGTATTTCCTGCAACTTGTAGCCTAAGTCAAAATTGTATATTCATCACCAAAAAGTCACCAAAGGTAGCCCCACATACATAAAAGGGAGTTTTCCTTTTTTTACCTTCTTAAGTAAACCAGCTCAAGTTACTTGAGGGGAAGGGATCCATTCTTGAGCCCTCCATGCCTCTTCTTTTGTTTGAGCTTATACTGCACTGGCAGCTTGCTTTGATAATGTTCTAGTACTTCACCAAAATGACACTTTAAACAACTCTACCTCAGTTTAGCCATTGAAGCTGAGCACAGCTGAAAAGTCCTCAATTAGAAACTCCAGCTTCAAAGCCTGTATTGTGCTCTCCTTAGTACACGTGCAGTTCCCATTAGCGTGGGAGCTGTGGGAGTCTACAGCTCACAGAATACCTCTAGCTCTGTTTGCTTGACCTGATTGCCCAAACATTTCGAGGAATGCACAAAAAGGACATGAACTATTCACTTAGAATCAAGAACATGCATGTCAGGAAAAAGTAAGGTATCTCCTCTGCTTAAACATGAAATAAAAATTGCCTAAATTAGGACCATTATAGTTTCACTTATCCACTTAAATGTTGCCAATGTCTTTCACGGTGTCTTGAAAAGCTATTCCTCTCTTTTGAAAGATAAATTACATTTTTCTGTAAGTATTAAGTCACCACTCTACAGACTAGTGTCAGAGGTGAAAACGTCAATTAAGATATTAAGACCCTTCTACCAAAGTTTTCTATGTGCAAATATGCATCATAACATCCATGCACTATTGGAGGCTCTTTTCCCTTTCACCTTACAGTTTTAGTCTAGTCTAAAATTTTAACAATTAAAAATATTAACTGATTTAAAAAGTGTTTGCCTTAGTAAAGATTTGTTTTTATTGGGAAGAATTAATTGCAGTACTTTCATTTATAAGGAGACCTCTCCAGTCTATTCAACACATTAAATGATAAAGGATTAATGTTTGCTAATCTATGCCCATCCATGGTTTTTATCAAGCCTCTATGGAGTTATAATAACTCAAAATAATTCATATCCGTTTATTCAAACCCTTTTCTCAAATTAAAAAAAGAGTTAGCAAAGATAACATTTATATTTAATTAGGATAAGTCACTCAAGCAGATTTCAAGGTTTACAAATAACGTGTCTGTCTAGTACTGATAGTAAAATTCCTATCCAATATCAAGTCCTCACTTTCTAATTACAGAAGAATCAAAGGTTCACTTAGGTACTGATCACAAATACAAATCTGTCAACATACAAAGAGCCAACTAACTTTCTACACGGACCGCAGAAACCATCCTGCTTACACTAATACTGATGTCAAGAGACTTCCCATCCTTTTTGGTCTTATTTTATAATTTTTAAATTAACATATAAATATAGTTTTCTCCAAGTCCTCATTCTTTCCTCCTATTTACCCCATTCCCCATCTTCACTCCTCTCAAATTTCTGGTCTTATATTCTTTGTTACTAAATACAGAATGCCCACAGATGGGACTTATGTAGGACCACTGTAGGCTATGGTTAAACAAATCTGTAACGATAAAAAATAATTTTTAAAATTACATTTTTATAATTTTTTCTATCAAAACGAAAGCCCTATTCATAAAGTTGAAAGACATTCAGGTAGAAAGCTGATTTTTACAGCATATGTTATACACAATGCCACCTATATATCAAAACTAAGTAGCAATACTTTACAGGGACCTAGCAAATGCTTTTCTTAAATATTTGGCCTTTGAGGTACTCTGAATAAAAATCCTAACAATTCACCTGTGATAAAGTCTTCTGAGAATGACTGTCCTCTGTGTTGCTGAGAAAAGCTTCTCTTGTGCATGTGAAGGCCCATCAGGACTTCATGCACAAAATAGACAGTCCCTCAACAAGGGATTTCATTTGTACTGGACTAGTTGGAGAAAATCATTGCATATAACTTTCATGTTTTCAAACATTCACTTGATCCATCCCTACTCAATTTTATGTAACTTTCACCTAAAGTATTTGTACATGGGTTTATGTTCACCTGGTCCTTCTGTATAATGGGCAGATACATATTCAAATCTGGTATATACCTAAAATAAATTAACAGTTCATAAACTGTAAGTGTGTCATGGAATGTAAAGTAAACCCATGGCAATAAATAGTAATTAATGAAGACATTACATGAAAGAGTTCAAAGAAAAGACAAAGTTTATGAAAAATGCCCGACAGGTGTCTCTAGTAAGAGCAGTTATGGAGGGCACCCACTTTATGACCATGTGATGATACAGAATCAGGAGAGACCTTTTATGCGGTTTTGGACAAAGATCTTCCATATCATTTCAAAGAACTATCTGATGGATACTAATCAAGTATGCACACAGAACTAGACCTAAAAGGCTCTGTGCTGCTAATTATAACAACCAGGCTACAGAAGAATATAAATACATCACTATAGCCACTCCAAATGATAACATTTGTAGAAATGGGCTGTTCTCATCAACATTTTTGTGCCTGCACTATAGCCATGCCTGACTATAAAGAGGACATAGGGATGGATTATCCAGGTACATCTTCTTCTCTCTTAGGTAAACAATATTGATTTCACTTCTAACTAAGAACAAACAAAACTACTTTGGTTTTTTTATTCTCCTTTTACAAATGGCTTGAATGAAAGCAATAGGTTCTTTGGATAATTGAAATAATTAATTGCTGAGTGACTAGACTTTCATAAGATAAACATTTCTGCATGTATACCTCTGTTATGTATAAAACCATAAATTCTATTTATTCCCTTTATTTTCAGACTTTTGTTAACATTGCTAATAAAAGGCACATATTTTGACCCAGAAAAAGCAATTTTGACCCAGAATAAATTAAACAGAAAGTAACTAATTGGAGAACCAATGAAATACCTTCTGTTTTATCCTTAAAAACAACAACAAAGAAAACCCAACTTGGAAATAAAGAAGTCTTCCCACTTAAAGGCCTTGATTTTAAATTGCCATTTCTTTTCACACTCAATTAAATTGTCAGTATGATGAAGAATTGTCCAACTGAGTCAGACTGTGAGGATCTGCTCACTGCCACTTTCCACAGTCTTAATTTCCAGGTGCTTCTGCCTAATATAAGAATTTAATGTCGTCTCCTCAACAATAAGACCTGTGAGGCTTGTACCACTGCTCTTCACGACAGACACAGGAAAAAAGAAAAAAAACTAAATTCCCAAGTCTTTGTACCACTGCTCTTCACGACAGACACAGGAAAAAAAACCAAACCAAAAACTAAATTCCCAAGTTGAAGCGTACCAAAAACCTCTGGTAGAACAGCAAAATATTTGGTTATTGAGGAACATAATATCATGCCCCTGGGTCTTTAATAAATATTAAATAACAACCTTCCAATGAGCTCAACAATCTAGCAATTTACAGAATTAAAAAGAACATATAAAACTTACTGCAATGCCCAATTGCATGAAAATATTATCTAATAAGGCCATAAAATTATTAGAACTATTTTTAACACAAGAGCACCAGTTCCATATATTTTTCAAACTTTTACTGAGAGATATGAGCAGTCTCCATCAACCAGTGGTTTTAATGAGAAAGTGAGAGGGTCACAAAACAGTATCACAGCAATGTCTCCAACTGAAAAGTACCCAGCACTGATCTTTTCACTTTCTGTGGCTCTCTGCAACATCTAAGTACTCTCCCTTTAGAATTTTATTTAAAATTTAAATGCTTGTGTTTAGGCAGGAGAGCATAATGTTTTAAAGTCTATATAAATTGTGGCATGATAAAATCTATTAAATTTATTATCATGTAGAGTTAGCATTTTTGTGGAATGAATGATATGGTTTCATAGATTTTTTAAAAATATACAAAATAAAAAGAATAAGATATACTATTAACTATACGCATAATAGAGCTCTTGAAATTATTTTTTCATTTCATTGTGTGTGTGTGTGTGTGTGTGTGTGTGTGTGTGTGTCCATGTGTTCCCTTATGCCCTCCACAAGTGCAGGGGTGCATGAAGGCCAGAAGAGACCATCAGCTTCTCTGCAACTAGAGTTACAGTTGTAGGATGCTATGCAGGTGCTGGAACCAATTACAAGAGTGGTGTTATCACAATCAAATGTATCTTCCAAATATGCTTTTAATCAGTCCTTAGGTACACATTTATTATTCTTTAGATGGTAACTTAGTAATGCATTTCCTTCTTCATAACCATCCATTCTCTTTTATTCCTCTACATCATAATTTTTCTCATTTTAAGGCTCTCTTCTCTCAAAGAAAGAAAGTTTAAAGCCGAGATAATGCAGGGGAGTTTTTAATTCTAGTTAAAACACTCTTCATATATATATATATTTATTTATTTATTTAGCAGCACAGGATTTCTTTGTTTAGCACTGGCTGTCCTAGATCTCACTCTTTAGACCAGGCTGGCCTCCAGCCTCCATTTTTTAAAAATGGAAATAGAAAAAAAATTAAAGAAAGAACAACCAATGTCCATCCTTCACCATGTCTTCTGTCTGACATAACATTAGCATGGCTACAATACAGGATCAGAGGACAGCAGGAAGCAGGGGGCTGGAGGGGAGGAGAGACTCTGGAGTTAAGAAACCTGGCTGCCCTAATCAGTGATTCTAGCAGAGTCTCTGAATGTTGGTGTTTTCTTGTAGTTCCTCCCTAATGTGTATGGATGAGGGAAGTCCTTTTCCCAGACCCTTTTAGGGTGTTAATGTCACTGAAAAAGTATATTGGTACAATCACATTTGCTTTTAAGATCTGAAGAAATTTTAAATATGCATTTTATGGTGAACCATATAAGAAGATAGTTTCAGCCACACCTACCCCATTGCTTGCCACTGCCACTTCAATAATAATAAAATAATAACTCAAAGGAAAATAGCTCAACAATTAATAAAGGTTAATTATAGCGATGCCACCAAATTTTATGAGTATACTGCATACAGGTATTGTGTGAATTCATAGTATCTTACTGAATAAACATTTCACATCATAAATAATAGTAGGAAGATGGAATAAAAAGAAAAAAATACTTTGCCTTTTATAATGGAGAAATTTTAAATCACCGAAGAAAGGCTCCTTAACAGAAAAACATGCATTGTGCTGTTAGAGAGAAGTCAACACTTACTGCTTATGCAGAATTAGCTGATAGACAAAGGATGGAAATGAGAAAAGAAAGCTAAGATGTTTGCTGGAAATTCATGGATCCTGAATCATCAATATTTGGAAAGTCTGGATTAGGAAAGATGCCTTTCCTCTATGTGAGACTCTTAAGGAGGCAGTCCATTGCCAATCACAGCTAACACAGTGTGGATCTTCTGTCACTTGGTCTAATTACAATCGCAGAAACAGAGTCTGTAAAGTCTAACAAAACTTTGGGCCACTACTTTATCTAAACAAATGAAAAATTCTTACAAACTTTACAAAAGACATATAACTGAATATGTGGAGAACTTAGGCGCTGCGGGGTTTGAAAGGGACCTAGATCCCAAACATGCTTGGGGACTTGTTCTGCTTCAGCTCCCATCAGAACATTCCCTCTGCATGATTTCCATGGTGGTTGTTGGGACTGTGAGAATTGGTGAGATAAGGGGAGATAGGAATGCAGCCCCTGAGCTTAATGAACTTGCTTGCAGACAGGCAGATGTAATTTTAAAAAAACAAAAACAAAAAAAAAACCACCCATTTACATCATGAAGCTGTATGTGTGTACTTAAAAACAAAACAAACAACACTTCACTTTTAGGTTGTCATTACCAGATTTTATGATAATGTTGACTGGGAATTAAGAAAACATCCCAAACCTCACAAAGGAAACTGCATCTCCAACAACAAAATGTTTAATATCTTTCATAATTCTTTGCAGGAACTTTAAAGCAAATCATTAAGAATAACCATTTGATTTACAATGAATTTTAATTAGATAGAAGAATTCGTGAAACTTAACTTTATTAAAGTGTCTTTGTAACAAAGAAATATGGGGCCCCCTAGAAGTGGGGTGTCACAGGTGTGGCTGTTTACAATGGGCTGGCAATGCAGATCTGTCATGCTAACACATAATGACATGCTTAGAACCCTTAGGACTTACGGTTCTAAGGAAATGATTAGGCTTAAGGTTAGAATAAGCAAGGGCTCTTTGCTTTGGAGTACATGTTAATGGATTTTTTAAGGGTGAAAATATCTATCTCATTTTAATAAATAAACATTTTATTACAAAAATCAATTTTCCTTAATGAAGTCTTCTGAGAGAGAACACACTTTAATATGTTTATTAGTACATATTAAGACCACTTCACACTTTACTGTGTACTTTGTCATTTGTAACTAGAGCAAGAGAAGGGGATAGAAAACACTAAGTGCTGTAATAAAAGCTTTTACTTTAAGTTGAGGGAGAAACAAGTGAAAATTTATTCTTTTTGAGAAAAAGTTGCTATGCAGCCTTATCTGGCCAGGAAGTCACTATGTAGACCAGGCTGACCCAGAATTCAGAGACCTGCCTGCCTCTGCCTTCCAAGTGATGGGAATAACAATGTGCTCACTCTATCACACTGGGCTAAAAGATTTCATTAAATGTAATTACATAATTTTTTTTACATCATACTTTCTCACAATCCAAGCAAAGTAGATCTCAAATCTTCCTACATTTATTTTTCTTCTAGAACATTTTCAATCAGCAGGATTAGGGTGAGCTTAATTTTTCTGCCACTCTAGGCTTCCTATGTCAAACATGCCTTCTATTTCAGTAAACATTCCTGGGACACTGATAGAATGCTTAGGAGCCATTCAGAAGGTCAGAAGGCAAATGCCCTATTGAAAGCTGTGAGCTGGATTGTGGGGCGAGCACTGTGAGAAGTGGAGCAGAGAACAGCCTTTTCACTTTAACCGAAACCACACGCTGTTATCTCAGGGAATAGACTTGCCTCCAAAGCAGCCAGATTTTTGTCTTTCCTTGAATATTTTAAGCATTTAGAATAGTCCAGGACACAATGAGACAACATGCCAAGTGATGAGGTTTACTAGTCTATAAATGCCACCTCATAGGCATGGGTATCATTGCAATAGGCAGCAAGGCTTCTCATTTTCTCCATTTGACAGACAAAATAGGTGACACTTTGGGGAAGATAAGAATGGTGAACCCAGCCAAAAAGTCAAGAATAAAGGCAAATTTATGACTTAGGTCTGTGTGTTTACAAAACCTGTATTCATAAACTTACCTCCAATTACTTTCTGAACCACAATTAGTAAAAGAAATAAATTTAAAAATTAAACATCCTTTTATAAGCTTGTAGGTGTGTAGGAGTGAGAGGATGTGTATGTTGGAGGTGGGATATCTCAGTAAATATGGATGCACACAGGTCACGGCACACCTGTAGATATTAGAAGACAAACTCCAGTGTTAGTCCTTACTTCTAGCCTGTTTGAAGCCCAGTGTCTTTGTTGTTTTATTACTTCTTACAAATGCCCAGCATTCTAGACAAAAAGCCTCTGAGAATTCACTTTTCTCTACCTCACATCTTCCCATAGGAGCACTGAAATTCCAGATGTTAGGATCTGGACTTTAGATGGGCTCTGACTATTTGAACTCAGCTCCTCATACTTGTACAGCAAGCACTTTACCCACTTAGCTATCATCTCTGTCAACAAATATCCCTTTCTACCAGCCCATTAAATGTTGAAATGAATCCTTACCATTTTCCTGTTCTTCTATGTATCATAGATGCTGTATTTTAAAGAAAAATATAGAATTTACAGATAAATGGATGAAAATGTCCAGCATTAAACTGAATGACCTAATAAAGACCCCAAAAGACAAAAGTTGCTTGTTCTCAGTTGTATACAAATCCTAGCATTGAGTCTTCACATTGAGTGTTTAACTTGGCGTCACTTTGGAAGCCAGAAGACTAAAAAGGGCCCTTGGCGGTGGTGGTAGGGAATCTGAAATGAAAGAAAATGGTAGAATACAGGGAAATGAAGGTTTATAATTGAAAGACAGGTAAAAGGATGGAAGGGGAGAGCAGAAGAAGGCATAAAAGAAGGGACAACTAATACTAATGATATTTTAAAAAGTATTATGGAAATGTAATAAATACATGTATTTTTTTATAAAGGTATTTAATTGCCCTACACATGAGATACTGCTTTCCCCAGAAGCCATAGGCTTAAAAATACAGTGTCAGGCATGAACAACTTCCCCTGGAGTGTTGGCCAATGGTGTTCCTGAGACCCCTCCCCAAAAAACCCCACAGATTATTGCTGTTCTCCAGGTGACTAGCAGAACCTGTAGGTAAGATTCCATGCTAAAGACACTATACACTTTGTTTCAGAGAATGTGTAGAAATCAAGTTTGGATTAGGGAGCATCTTCCTTGCTATCTTGCTTTTAGAGTAGCAGAAGGGATTAGGCAGGCTTCTGGGGAGAAAAGCCATGAAAAGTCTTACACACCTGTGTACCTTGCCAACCACTATAATGGCCACCTATGGTATGTTCATGAGTATTAGCTAAAGCAGGAATATTGGGGAATAACTAATTGATTTCTGATTGTATTTAAGGAACACTTCAAAAGAGGAAAAAGATGTTTGCTACTATAAATATGGCCAAGAACCTATGGCTCCAGAGCTCATAGGCAACAAAGTTGAATCTACTACTATTATCCCGCTAAAAATATATACAAATTGCATACTAAATTCTTACTTCTATGCCCATCATTAGTGCATCTTTCAAATCTAATTGGGGAAGGATCTTTGTGCAATGGAAAGTAATTAATGTAAAAACTCACAACTGGTAAAACAGAGAATACCTTTGGAGTACACATCTAAAAATGAAACATCTATGTCCCAGTTCCTCCTGGCAGTTCCCTCAGTAACTATTAGAAATGAGAAATGGAAAAATTGTATAAGACAGAGGTGTTGGAGAGGCAGACTAAAACAATGTTTGCTGAACATGTCAGGGCCATTGCCCATAGGAACTCATACTGCACACGACCTGCAGGGGTCACGCCTGTCCACACTGCAATATGGAGGGGCAGTGGCTCAGAAGCCATCACATCTCCAGAGCTATGTACAGTTGATGGCTGCAGGTGGATGCACAAGTGGATGGAATATACCCTTCAGTATACAGAAAGAACAAATTGGAATAGGTGGCTTATTTCTAAAGAGACAGGAAGGTGCTGCAAAGAGATAGGTCTTAGAGGAGTTAGAAGGAGAAGTGAAGGGTTAAATGTAAAAATGATAAGACTTATAAAAAGCAAAGTAGGTAAATTAAAATGAGATTTTATTATCTGTGCCCAAATTAGGAAATGACACAAGCATATTTTAAATTTGATGTGGGTAATCCTAGCACCTGGATGCACAATTCTAGCATGAAGAATTCTGAAGAAAATGGAGACTCTTTTTAAAAGACCTTGACCCCAAATGTTTATGAGGTGAGGCTAAAATTTTTGGTATTATAACTTCTTGACTAATAACTGATCATCGTCCTTCTAAGTAACAGAAAAAAATATGAAAATGTTGCGTTACCTTTCAGTTTTATTATTTTTTATTACTATTTGCATGTGAATGCTAATTTCTCAATCCACTAGACAAAAAAAAAGTGTGTTAAGAGGCAGAGAATAATCTTTTCCTGGATTCTTGACCTATGCTCTTCTACGACATGTTAGAAGTCCCACACTGCTCTTGGGATAGAGTCACACTGACAGCGTGGGCTCAGCTTTGAAAATATGTTGAAAGAAATAAAGGGATTAACATTTTTTAGAAACTTTTATATTCAAGTGAGTGTGCCACATGTTTCACAGACATGCCATTAATTTCTTGCTATAACCCTAAAAGTGTAAGAACCTTCCATTTAGGCCTGGTGAGTATGTCTGAATTTATAGTCAGGGAGCAGGGGATGCCCACTGAACTCCCACTTGACATAGCTACAAAGGGCAAGAGTGTCCTTGTGCTGCCCTTTCATTCGATGCTACTTTCCTTGACCTTGATTCTGGGATTTTTTTTCATATTCTCCAACCCACAGTAGTCTAGAAAATAATACAGGCACTACTATATATTATATGACATTATTAATATTAACAAGAAAATAATACCAAGGTAAGGTGTACTAATTGATGCCCAAAGACCATCTTTGATGTGTGTGTGATGGTCTACCTCTCCACCCATGTGTCTATTCACTCTACACGTACATTCTAGAGGCCCAGTAAATTCTAAAATTATGTCTTGGCCATAGATAAAAGTAATAGTGATAACACACATGGAAAGACTATAAAAAGAAAGAAAATTCCAAGGCAGAAAGCATTATGAAGTTACATACTTTATCAACACAATGTGTATGTGTGTCTATTTATCAGTACATACATAAAAATACACAAGCACATATACCTCATAACAAAACAATTATACATGTGTATATATACATACATGTGTACAAATATCTGCATTCACAGAGTTTTTGGCTTAACTGTACAATGTATTAATATGAAAGCAAGCAATTAAGTTTATTAAAGTCCATAATTTTCAATAACTTTACACTCCTCTATTTTTGGTTCATGTTATATCTCTGCTTAGCCATCCAAGTGTGCAAATGCACAAGCAGTCGAAGCCAAGCAGTGTGAAAGTGCTGAACACAACCTTCAAACAAGTAATATTAAATTTCAAGATGCAATCACAGTAAGCTTCATTCTTTTATTTTATATTCTGTTCCTAAGATATAGATTTTGAGGCAGTCTCTCCAGTCCAATCCCATCCCTCAGTCTCCCCAGTGTAGTGCTCTTTCCTCAGTTTCCCTCTGCAATCTTCACCTCTCAATCTCTCCTGTGAAAACCTCCTCCCCTAGTAACCATAGCACAGTGCACAACCCTCAGTCTCCCCAGTGCAGTCCTCCTGCCTCAGCCTCCCTGTGCAATCCTACCCCCTCCATCTCCTTGTGCAGCCTTCCTCCCTCAGCTTCCCTGTGTAGTCCTCCTCAGTCTCCCTGCACAGTCCTCCCCCTCAGTCTCCTTGTGCAGCCTTCCTCCCTCAGTCTCCCTGTGTAGTCCTCCTCCCTCAGCTTCCCTGTGTAGTCCTCCTCAGTCTCCCTGTGTAGTCCTCCTCCCTCAGTCTCCTTGTGCAGCCTTCCTCCCTCAGTCTCCCTGTGTAGTCCTCCTCCCTCAGCTTCCCTGTGTAGTCCTCCTCAGTCTCCCTGTGTAGTCCTCCTCCCTCAGTCTCCTTGTGCAGTCTTCTTCCCTCAGTCTCCTTGTGTAATCCTCCTCCCTCAGTCTCCTTGTGTAATCCTCCTGCCTCAGTCTCCTTGTGTAATCCTCCTCCCTCAGTCTCCCTGTATAGTCCTCCTGCCTCAGTCTCCCTGTGTAGTCCTCCTCCCTCAGTCTCCCTGTTCAGTCCTCCTCCCTCAGTCTCCCTGTGTAGTCCTCCCTCAGTCTCCCTGTGCAGTCCTCCTCCCACAGTGAATCCAGTTCTGGGTCACAGGTGTGCACCACCAGGCTTGGCTCATTCTTTCCAAAGCCTCTTTTATAATACAACTTGAAAAGGAAGGATTCTTTCTGTGGAACTACAAAGCATGGTCAAATTTACAACTGCAACATAGACACCATTATGTACATTATATGCAAGACCAACATAGGTTAACTATTAAAAAATCCAGTATGCTAAATGCTGGAAATACTACACATGTAATGCAAAAAATGAAGTTGAGTCAATCTGGGTAGCAGTCAAAGATAATGAAAGGAGATAAAAATTCTGAAATATACAATGTAAACTATTATTTAAAGATCATAGTTAAGTGCCTTTATCTTACATTTTTCATTAATAAAGTATTTTAAACACAGAGGTCAAGTGGACAGTGTGCAGTGAGAGGTCATGGAGCACGCAGTTCTCTATTGGATGTCTTCATCACACACACACACACACACACACACACACACACACACACACACACACACACACACACACACACACATACACACACACACCCCAAGTCTCAGAGATCTTGCAGAAGAGGGATTTTAAGAGCTAGAAGGGTCACTATAAGAAAACAGTGTCCTCCAGGTATAATAGTACTGATGTACACATGAACTCACAGAGAATATGTAGGGGTATTGTGTTGTTTCATGGTAAATAATTGTCCCACCCACTGGTTTAATAAAAAGCGCTGATAGGCCAAAGGCAGGCAGGAAGTATGGGCGGGGCTACCAGACTAAAAACTCTGAGAACAGGAAGCACAGAGCAGAATGCCAGAGAGAAGCCGGAAGAAGCAGAGGACAACTATGCTGCTCTAAAGAAAAGGTACCCAGCCACATGGCTGAACAAGAGACATGGGTTAGATGAAGGGTAGAGAGTTAGTGATATGCCTGGGCTTTAGACCAATCAGCCAAAAACTATTGAAAGCATCTGTGTGTCTCTGTGGGACTGTGGGTCTACAGGTCTGCGGGTCTGCAGGTCTGCGGGTCTAGACTTTGAGTTTAGGCCCAAAAGTCCGGGCCAGAAACCTCATACTACAAGAGTGTGACAGATTTCACAAAACCTGCACAGGTTCAAGTCAAATGAGGTCACAGCATCGACAGCAAAAATGTTCACACAGGGTTCTCACCCCTAACCAAAAGGCTATATGCAATTGATACTAGCTGGCAAACGGACAATTAGACTTATTAAGCAAAGTGTCACTCGATATATTAACTGTATTCCAGGAGTCACTGGGCAACACAAAATAAACACTTTTTTGTCAATTTTTTTCTGTCTTATTGGTCTTTTGCTTGTTGTTTTTCTTTCTTGTGGTTTTGTTTGTTGTTGTTCGTTTGTTTTGTTTTTATAAAGAAAGAGAGAAAAACAACCCAATTGTGATGTGGGATGTCTTTCTATACACTGTGAATAACATTGGCAAATAAACTGTTTGCCAATATCAGGGTCATCCAAAAAAAACAAGATACATAAAACAAATAAGCCATAGACTGTGTGGCAAAACAAATTAATAAAAATAAATTAAATTAAAAAACAAGAGCTAAAAAACACTATGGCTGAGTCACAGGCCTATTGCAAAGGCAGAGTCAAGGACAGATGGAGCAAGCCGCCCAAGGAACAACATGTAAGGAGCACAGGTGAGCCACGGGCCACGTGGCAGACAGATTAATAGAAATGAGTTGATTTAAAATGTAAGAGCTAGCTAGCAATGTGCCTGAGCGATAGGCCAAACAGCATAAAGTTAATATAAGCATCTGAGTCATTTCTGGGGCCTGAGCAGCAGCAGGCGGCTAAGGGGTCTGGCGCGACAAAGTGTGTGACTCTGGCCACCCGGGACCAAGAAACCTCACAAGGCCAAACATTATATAATTTATATAAGTCTTTGTGTGATTATTTGGGGCCAGTCAATAGCAGGGCTGCAGGTGGGTCCAAACCTCAGGGCTCAGCCAAGCCAGACACCAATAGTTCAAAACTGAGTGAACAAGGAGGTGGAGAAGATCCTGGAGAAATAGGGGGAGTAGAAGCATAATCATTTTATATAAAAATCATATATTTATGCTGTATATATAGATATATATCAAAAAATAACATAAAAAATAAGAATACTGAGGTATATTACATTACTTAGTTTATTTTGTCCATAGGGGTATTGATTCATAAGCTGTGTATGTGCAGGTATGTGTGTGTGTGTGTATACACATATACATATGTATGCATATATATGCATACAGATATAGGATATAGGCAGAGGTATATGACTCTATGCCCACTCACACAGAGGCCTCGTTGCATCACTTATTCCCTAAAAACAGGATCTCTCACTGGACCCAGAGTTAGGTTACTGACCAGCAAGCCTCAACAAGCCCCTGTCTCCATCCCCCATAGCACCTGGCTTTTTACAAGAGTGCTTGCATCTGAACTCAAGAGCTCATATTTATATGGGAAGTGCTCTTACCCACTGAGCCACCTCTACAGCTTCTCATTGTTTTTAATAGGATTAAATAAGTTGCTTGCTCCTCTAAGAAAATATATAATTAGGACTCTGATAATTAAGCCCTAGATAAGGTATTTGGTATATCTGTGCCCCAAATCCCAATAAATTATGCATGCTCAACTTTTAAAGATGAATCTTAATTAGTATCTTAAAATAAAACTAATTTTGAAAACCATGATACTGAAGTTTTAAAAATCATCCCAATTGTATTAGTGAAAGCTGGCTAAACATCCATCTTAAAAGTATAAACATTATGTAAAATTAACCATGAATTGTTGAGTGCTGTCATAAATTCCTACACAAATTTCACCACACAGAGATGACCTCTGTTAACTTTATTCTATTACTTCTCATTTCACAGATCAAGCACGTAAGTCAGTATTATGAAACTGCTCAATCTACTCCATTGAGAACTACTATGTCCCTGCGTGATGGTCTACTTCATTATTAACTGCATAGGCCACCGATTGCCCAGGTTTTTCTTCAAATATTCTTGGTAAGGATGTTTTGGAAGAGCTTAATTTTTAATTCAGAACACAATGTTAAATGATTTTGTTCCCTTATGGCAGGGTAGTACTAAACAAAAATGGGTAGCCATACCCAAACGAGGATGAATTCTTTCTGCCTATAGCCCGTAAAACAGAACGCTAGCTTTTCATACTCACACACATCCTGAAGTATCTGTTATTTCTAGGCCTTGAGCCTTCTTGCTGTGGGACTAGAAATGTACTACCCATTTTCTTGGGTACCCAGCTTGCCAATACACCTAGTGTACCTCTGGACTTGCCAGTCTCAGTCTCATTAACCATATAACCAATGCCTTAATTTTTTTTTTAAATGTCCATTCTGTTTGCAACATTGCCTGTCATCTTTCTTTGAAATATCCTGACTGATACTCGACCCCTGTCCTGGACCAGCAGGTGGTCATTTCTTACACATGAAAACTCTCTGTGTTGAACATTCTCTCACACTAGCTCTGCTGACATATATATTTCTGTTCTCCAGGCTTCCACTCACAGGTCTCCTGCCTCCCATGATGCATCACAAAGGTAGTGTTTTACCACAATTTACATTTTCATCAGACTCACGATCATCCGTAGACATGACTATTGGGAAAATGTTATTTTTCCATGATAATAAACATCACACTAACTTCCAAAGATGTTCACTGTATGACCCAGAACAATCTCCAGTTCTCTAGATTCTCGAATCATGAAGAAAGTAACAGATATGTTGACAGCAAGTTCCATTCTCAAAAAAGAAATAAACACTACTATGGCTTTTATATCCACTTTATAATCATGAATTATATTCATTTACTAAGAGATCAAAAAGAAAAGTCGCCCTTACTTGAAAGCAGTGACTTACATAACGGCATTTATTCTCTCTTTAAAGATGTGGTCTTGATGTGGAGAAGAAGCCATGGTGATGGCAAGGAAGAGGCATGCATCACCCATGTAGTAGTCACCATGAGAAGTGACAAGGACAGCCTGAAGTCACATTCGCATCCCCAGGTAGATCCGTTTAACCTCTCCCTCTTCCGGGATGTCCGACACCACCGTCTAAAGGGGCCCCTTTCTGCATCTGTGATACTGATACTGATGAGATTTTTCCTTTTAAGTCCTAACAATCAAAGTACTGAAAGTCAGCAGTTCCTTTCCATACCCTGCCTCTGCCCACTGCTACCTCTTTCTAGCAGGGAGTCGGCATTATACAGGAACATGTTATCATTTTGTTATCAATTTATCCCAAGCACTCCACTATTTCATAAGCTTTTTCAAGTAGGCTTTCCCCAGTGCCATAATTGTCAGCAAGATTTTCCTGTGCTGGCCACCCTTCCTTTTGTTTTAGTCTTTCATAAAAATCCTTTTGTGTGACAGTCAAGCAGCTGTGCTTTGTTCTTTAATGTTTCTAGCCTGGATCCCCAGCCGAGATCACTTTATAACATAAACGGCAAAGTACCATTTTCACAGCAGGGACAACTGTGTTCATCTTCAAAAAGAGGCATTAATAAAATGAGACTGTAATGAACATGCTAATTCTGATCGCGGGATAGTGCACAAAAGCAGAGACTTCCCCGCCACCTCCCCGAATGATGGTAAAAGTTGTTCACGTTTCTTTTATCTTAACAACAGCTATAATGGCTTATGTTTCATATTTTTGAACAGACATATTATGCAAACATCTCTCTATTTTACAATGCAATGATGCCTCGTCTCATCCAAACTGCTCACTGTGTTTTACTATCTTAGTAACAGCCACCATCGGGGAACACACTTTTTCCATCTTGCAGGAACTGACTTCCTGAACTAGGCATGTCACTGAATCACACAACAGTAGCTGAGAAGAGAGATGACTGGTCAGATCACACAGCTAAGGCTTCTCTGTACACATGAGGTAAAGAAAGGAGAGAAAACACATAGCTGAGAGAACAGGGGCATGAGCATATTGGCTAAGATCATAATAGATTGTTGTCACAGAGCCAGCATGGAAGCTCAAATGACAGAAGCCTGGTCATAAGTACTCTTCAATGTTTAACACCTAAAGGTGACCACTACCAGTTCTGTATCACTTACAGTACTGTATTTTTAAACTGTGTAAATGGAATGCCTTGGATTTAGCCTGCCAATATATTAGACAGCAGCTGCGCTGTTTGTCTTCTATGAAAAAGCTAGTTTCCCATGAGCAGACGAAGAAAGAAATGAGATATTTTCCATGCTTAGTGGTGGGGATTTGAGGGGCAGCACTATTTGTACATGGCCATATGTCTGAAGATAATGCACTAAATTTAGAAAATGTCTATTTTGTGTTACTAGTTTAAATGAAATGTGAGTTTTTCCAGACTGTCCCCCCCCCCCACAAAAAAAAGAGTTCAAGAAACATGCATGATATTTAGTCATGTTTAAAGGAAAGAATGACTCAGTTATTATAGAACTCCATTTAAGCGAAAGGAAATTTTGTGAGCAAGAAGAAAGGATTCCTGTCACCTTTCCTCCAGCACCCAAAGTAGCAGATATTCTTAGATTTTTTAGTAGTGAGAAGAGACTTCACACAGCACTGTCTCTTTTGCCCAGTGGCTGATAACACACATTGGTAGAATGTGCTCGTTCCCAGTTTCATTATATATATTTCTGTTTCCCTGCAAATACCAGGAAAACCTCACAGGCAATCAAGTCAGATAGAGAGAACCAATTTCATCTGGACAGCAATTCCTATACCTTCTGGTCCCTTGCATGCACCAACCTACAAACCTAATATGTAATACATGTCCTCAGCAGTATTCCACAGTGGATAAGCCTTGGTCCTCACTAAGCTCTTAGTGATCTCTGCAGCCCTCGCTTATGGCCTGCGCTGAAAGAATTATATGTATCCAACAATCATGCAGAGCCTCCTAAAGAGCCAGGTAGCCAGTGCCAAGATGTGCTTGTAGGTTCATAACCACAGAAACTGAAGGCTATAACATAAATAAAACAACCCAAATGGCCACATCCAACCTGCATGTCCTGCTCTGTGAATTACATATTACGGAACGTATGCTTAGCCACCAAAGAGCTCAGCCCAGGGTATAGTCAACCTTGAGCTTTAAGGTGTCTGTTCCTGGAAAAATGCCTTTTTGAGAGTCAGGACAATCTGAAAAATGCTACTGAAGGAAAGTGTCCCTGAAATGCTCCTTCATTGCACATGGGTGGTCAGGGTATTATTATTATTATAATGTCTTCTGCATTTAGCCACCTAGGTCAGACAT
Organism: Phyllotis vaccarum; assembly: GCA_033318265.1. Lineage (NCBI taxonomy): Eukaryota > Metazoa > Chordata > Mammalia > Rodentia > Cricetidae > Phyllotis > Phyllotis vaccarum. The sequence continues at coordinate 101,498,572 of JARWLC010000002.1, forward strand.
TTGAATATCCAATTACTTAGGTTCTCCAAGAGCCCATTTGAAATAAATGAGTGTTCTCCATCCATCCTACTTAGACAAAAGACATCATGACAGTTGGCACATTTTTGGCATTTGTCAGCAAATTGGGAAGAAAATAAATGACCCATGTAGCTGGAACAGGCCTCTGATGAGGGCCACTGGACAGCAAGTGCAAAGTGGTCTCCATCACTTACAGAGTGACAACTCTGGAATATCTGCCAACATGATCCACAAGAGAAGTAAACTAAAGACAGAAAGCTCACTAGCCCTAACACAAACACATTCGCCTCTCTAAGATTTCACAATGTTTTAAGCCCATAAACACTAGTTTATTGCTGGCTTATTACTAAATAATGGTTATTAACAGAATTATCAACACCTAGAAAAGTCAAACAGGTGACTCTGGAAAACCAAGATGGTTCTGTCCTGTTACTTCATGGCATGGGAAGGGAAGGAAGAGCTCTAAGGCTCTGGCTAGTCTTCTCTGCCTTATCCAATGTCACCTTTGAATTTTCTCATGAAACATTTTCAGAACAACTAAATGCAGTTATCTAAGAAGTAAAGGTTAAACATCTTACTATAACCATATATTTTCATTCAAATAAATAATATATGAAAACAGTCATGTAGAAAGCCAAGATTATATTGAAGTTGTCAAATGCACATTTTTTTATACAGTGATGAACTACTTAAAGCCGAGAAGATAGGGTCAAGCCACTCAGGAAAACAAAACCCTGTGATTTTCTAAGGAAACTGATACTTTCTGCCAACATTTTATTAATATGTCCATGAATAAAGAATAAGTCAAGGAAAGTACACGTATTTTCTTTACAGAAATTTAAAAAGTTTAGATAATGGAAAAAACCCAAAAGCTCCTAATTAATTTTATTTTATCTTACCTTTGTACTAGACTTTCTACCTACTATGAGAATCAATGGTAACTGGAAGTTGAAGAGAATACCACAGGTGAGTGTGAGTTTTGCTCAGGTATGGGTGTGTGAAGACTACTTATACTCTGAACAAACACATGAAGTTTTACATTCTTCTAGATGTTCCGTACCATGAACATACCACCTATGTGCACAGATAAATATTCCACTAAAATTTAACATCTGAATTTTTATAACTATCTACATTTTATTGTACAAGACTTTCTATCAGCCTAGTGGATTTTACTCATCCTTTTATAGTTGCAGGTGTTTTAAATACTTTGTAAAGCTTAAAATCCACTTATGTTGTTTATTATGAGCACAAAGACTTGGGTCTTCTACTGTCATTGTTTGAGCTTAATTGTGGGTTGAAATTGACCGAAATTCTTTAGAATGTGAGGCTTAGTTATGAAAGACTGTCCTTATGGGTTAACCTGCAATGGACATGTTCTCTGAACTAGATGCTTTCATGGTCTCTTGTATCTTAGTTTGGAACTTGGGTTTTCAAAGCAAGTTTTGGGCTCAAGTTCTAAGCTCTAGAACAGCAGCCTAAGAATATGGCCAGAAGCCTCACTTTCACAGAGAGCTGATACACTTTCTTACTAGAACTTATGTTTACATACATGTGCCTTTCCAGAAAGGTGAAACCGAGTACTGAACTCTTTAATTCTTGCTGGTCTCATCTTCGCTTCTATGTGTATAAATGGATATCCCCATTCATAGCACCTGAAAATTTCTCTTTCTCATTTAATGTGTTTTCTAATATCGTCAAAGCTGTATTAATAAAAGTGTATTGTAAGTTTTGCAAACAATTCTGAAGTATAAAACAAGAAAACTGGGTAATGAAGAAAAAGATAAGGACACACAAAATATTAACATAATACTGTTATCTACTGGTTGTCCGGTTACGCAGGGCTTGTATTTCTACTCAATAATCAGGACTAGAAATATAGCAATTGGTGACATTTCACACTGCAGCACTGTCATAGTAAAGGAACTCTACAAAATAGGTCCACTGCAGACCATGCCTTGCTTTATCAGGCTGCATAAGCAACATGGAGGAAGAGGTAATACTCCAGCTCATTTTATTCTTCAATAAATATTAATTAAAAAGGGACGGGCACAAAAGAACTATTTTTGACATTAAAAATGTGTTTATCTTATTCGTGGCTTTGGCCAGTCATTTTAAGGAAGGAAGCTCATCTTTACATAGGATTTCTTCTTTAATTTTATAGCCCTTCACTGTCATCTTGGTAGGCAGTATGTACAAGAAACAGTAGAAGTAGGGATTAACAACAAACCAGGTAGTGATGATAAGAAAGGAGCAAGCCATGCATTTCACCATCTAGATTTCCTTGTCAAAATCCAAATGGCATCTGGCATTTTAAAAACTTTCATTTTCTTTTCCTGATTAGCATTCCTTCAAGAACCAAGAAGATATTCACTATCTGAATAACATCTGGAACACCTCAACATTTAAACTCTTTTCTCACACAATCATACCACAACACTGGTCTTTGAACCGTCCTTTAGAAGAGCACAACATTGTGAATTGCAGCAATGATTCAACCTTGAACTTGAGTACTTACCACGTAAAACTGTGAGTCTTGTGGATACACTTATTTCTCCCACATTATTCGAGGCCACACATTCATAGATGGCCTCATCCCGTGGTGTCCTTAAGGGCTGTATTCTGAGAACTGATCCAGATCCATCATCAAATTCTATTACCTATTAAAGGAAACAATAGCTGTCACAGGTGTTGTTATCATCATCTACCTCTGACCTAAACTTCTCAGTGCAGTAGTGAGCCAGCATCATGAATAGACCAAGCATCATTCTGATAGAGCACTGAATTCTAATTGAGTGGTAGAGCAGTACATTTGATCAAATTTATCTACTCCTTTTAATCAAACAATCAAAAGAAGTCACAAAACTACAAATAGAGATTTCTAATCTCTAAGAGAAACCACAATGATTTTCTCAATAACAAAACTAAAGATTAGTAATTACACAAGTTCACCACAGTTGAAATAGATATAAATTTCAGCTACTCACTTTGGCAACACTTGTGCTTCTGAGGATCCATTTAATACTCAGGATATAAAGTGAAAACTTAGTGCTTTTCACTAAAATATTACTGTCAGTTTAAAGGATCTTGTTCCTAACAATATATATGGTTGAACCACAAAGAAAAACTGCACCAATATAGCACTTAGGGAGACAAAAAGAGGACAGTGACAACACAAAGCCTGGGGGCAGGCATTAATTTTGTCATAAATCATTATAGCATTTCCCTGGGCTTAGCATTTTCTGCCTTTTAAAGGCCTTTTTGCCATGAAGTGGAGGCTTTCCTCACCAGGTCAAAAATCAGTGTCAATGTACCAACTCTGAATGCACTGTCACTGTGAGCTCCACCGAGAAACAGAAGAGCAACATTGGTAATCTACATACTAACAGCAGGCAAAAGCACCAATATAATATCTGCAGCCTGTGATGAGGCGTGTCAGCAACACTACTCTTCCTTCACCTGATTCCTACTATAGCCGATTCCTGGGACAGAAGCCTTTTGGAGTGTTCCCATGCACCTTGACTGTAAATAAACTGAGACTTTCTAACAAATCCAGTTATGACTGGCTTAATCCCAGGTTCTGTATGCATGCATTAGAATGCAGAGGAAGGAGATTAAATATTTTAATTGTTTTCACTTCTATTCCTTTATGTATTACATTTTAATTGTTAATTGGAGATGTCTAATTTCTCAAAATACCACTATATATTTTCAACTCTATTAAGCACACATTTAAAAGTGAATCTAGTATACGTCTAAAAGAGAAAAGTTCTAGTTATTATAATCTTTCTCAAATATTCCACAATTTTATGTAAAATTATTTACCAGTCTTCTATAGCTTAATATAGGAAAATGTATAAAAGTCATTAATATAAATTTCAATTAATTCTACATTAATCATTGTACATTCATATTTCTTAACCATTCTGTATGCTGAAACTTTTCTATGCTGTCATGTATTAAAAGCCAGTTTGCTAATCCCCACTTTGAATGGCTGTTTAATATGTAGCAGCTAATGCATGCTTACCATGCACAAATGTTTCATCTATTACTCACACACATGAGTGCTGTATGTGGGGTGTGTGTGTGTATACACATACTACCAAATTGTTAAGGATTTTTAGTCAATGACTCATTATCACTTCACACAGCTGCTTCATATAAAATAATTTCCAGTAAATTTGTTGATATGAGTCTCATTAACCAGTATGAACAATGAAGATCTCATGCTTTGAAATATGTAATTCTATTATTTATTTTTATATGGTTTACTTAGGAGATCACTGCTAACATCAAGTATAGAAAAGAACACTTCTCTTTTGACAAAAATCAATATTTTAACTATAAAAAGGGGAAAATATTCAAATACTCCAAATTTACACACACAGTACATCATTTTTAAATGTGTAGGAAGATCTTTGGAGGTATTTTAAGACAAGTTTAAATGACTGTATCTTAAATTCAAATATAAAATTAAAATTTATGCCTAAATCTGTAAAATTATAGGTTATGATTTAAAGTCAAAATTTTAAATTTCACTGCTATAATCAGAACTTTTATGAATTTGAACTCATCAGCCAGTTCACTCTGAACAATGATGACACTCTGGGATTTAGTTGTGATATTTATTTTCAAAATAGATTGCTATCAATTTCCTGAACTGTAAATTAGGTGATGAAATATATTAGAAAATCAGGCAATAAGGAATGGAGTTTTTCTAATTCACGATAGTCCAGGAGTCTTGGTGTCCCCTAAAAAAAAAAAAATCACAGTACACTCTGTGTCATTTATAAGTGTGACATGCTTCTGAAATAATAGATTTCTAAGCTGCACACTTCTTCCAAGCACTGTAGAGGAAACTCTGAAATGATTTACCATTATTGAGCCTTTTTTTTTCCTCAAAAGAAGAAGAAAGTCTCCAATAGACTTCCTACATAATTAGCCTGCCCTTGGTTGTTTCACTAAAACACTGAAAATTTCTTTTTCTATTCCACAGGACTAGTAAAGTTGAGCCTTTGTATTCTTAATCCACTCTCTTGCCTTTTGGTTACATATACTGAAATCTTTTCCATGAACGCAATACTGCATTTAAGCTGTAGGACTGGATACAACTGACTCCATTCGCCAAAACAAATGTAGATTCAACCTAGCACAAACTTCTTGACAATATTTACCCATCCACATAGAGTGCTCAGATGTAACCATATCACCCAGTATGACTGAGGGAGAGAAGAACTTCTAAAAAGATATACACGTTCATGCATCCTCTGGACTTGGGAAAGGGAGGACACAGGATCCTACCTTGCAATCTAAAAAGGAAGTGGTCTGAGATGAGATTAGCAGGCAGATCTTAGACTGCTTTAGGCCCTTTGCTTGCCATATAAACTAGAATGTCAGACATGCACACTATAAACTCCAATTCACAGACTCTACTTCAGTCCTGAAACATGTGAAGTACAAAACTCATACACCATAATGATCACTTTCTCAAGTCTAAAAAGACATTGAGTTACAGTGCTCATTGCAGGTGACATAACTGTCCCATCTCAGTGCTTTTGATACCTCACAGGAGAGCAGAGAGTGAAGAGACGTGTTCTTCCCAGAGAAACAGAACAATGGACCTAATACCTCAAATCTCTGGTTGCTGACTTTCTTTCCTTTCTTGTTCCAGACAATTTTAGGTCTTGGGTCCCCTGAAGCTTGACAAATGAAAGATGCAACTCCACCAGAAACCCCTGTCTGATCCACTGGAGTTCGTGTAAACCTTGGAGGTGCTGAAACAAGAAGAAAGACCCCAGTTAGCAACAATATTGAAACATGCATTATTACTCAATTGCATCACTCCCCTAACTACACAGCCTCATCCACACCATCAATGTGGGAAGGCTAAAAAATGAGGCAAGTACCGTGTGCCTTTGAGGATAACTTTGTGGTCAAGTTCTATTATCTGTTAGTGCTTTCATTGCTGAAACCTGTATGAAGGCAGAGATCCAATAACATCCAAAAAGCAACATCACACATTAATTTTTATTACCGGTATTTAAAAATCCAATTTGTCCTCTGTAACAAAAAGCTCATCAATCAAAGTGAGTAAAATTCCAGCACACTGCTTTGATGTCACTATCAGGACCCTGCCAGAAAGCGGCACTGCCACAGCCGGGCTATTAAAATTAGTGACATTTAAGAGAAATTCTAGGAAATTTTAAAGAGACAAGAAATATAGCCTGAAATTAGAAGGCACAGCAGGAAACAGAGAGGAAAAATGGCATAGGGACCATCACACATTGTCTTGTACCTTAGCTCCTCATTTTATGAAAAAAGACTGAAGGAGAAGCTTCACAAGACACAGGGAGAGGGCTCTGTAGAAATGACCCACTGACTTGGGTCATACAAGAATGAAAATGCAGTTTCTGGGTCTCGTGTCCCTTAAATCTTTAGCAGTCAGTCACACTTCTCTGTCTCCTTGAAAACACGTCTTTCCTATCCTAGATTTCAAATCACTCTGTGATTGACTTTTAGATTTGAAATATAGTACTTTATTTTTCCTATGTCTTCCTTTGCTATACACCTGTATAATATTTAAAAGATTATTTCTTTATTTGGGAACATATAATGTCTGTATGCCTGTGTGCACACCTGTGTACAAGATCTGAAGAGGTCAGAACAAGGCATCAAGTCCCCTGGAGCTGGCTTCCAAACATGAGTGCTGGGAACTGGTTCAGCAGTAATAGCTTTTGACTGCTGAGCCACTCCATGTTTCTCTATATTTAAGTTTTGTAATTGTTATATTTGAAGAATATTTTGAAGTCAGGGACATCTTACTATTCCATTTTCCTCTCCTTTCTTTTCTTTTAATGTTAAAGATGTTATCACCCGCAGTTCTTTAGTGTTATCACTGACAATGGCTATGAGTAGTTCTAGTTAACATTTAATTTGAATATAATCTTCAAATTATAGGACAAAAGAAAAAAATAGAAACATTGTGTGCCTTTGCTCACAACTAACTACCCTGAAACTTTGCTCTTAGTCACGTTTCCACCTGATGATTTGCAACCCCATAACATGTTCCGACTCAGTGTGATTTCTCTGCACACAGAAAAACCAGATGCCTATCTAGTGTCCACTGTTACATGACAAACAATGATGATTATAGGTAGGTAGGTAGGTCCAATTATAATTCTGGAGGGAGGGTGGATGGATAGATAGGCAGACAGATAGCAAACAGATAAAGGCATTTGAGTGGAACATCACAGCTTTACTGTTTCTTCACTGTCAAGATATGAGATGAAAATAAATAATTTTGCAGATATTACCACAGGCTTAGCTTTCCTATATACTTATATGATTACATAAATGCAGGAATTCAGGAGACTGGAATGAGAGAAGCATCTTTACAAGCTACCCATAGGAAGTGACTCTTCTCATGAGCAAATTTAGTTTTTTGATGCCTGAAGCATGGTTGTGTTTAGAAAAGTTAGAAATAAAATGTCTTCCCCAGCCCTGTTCACTATCATATGCTATAGCATCATGGGTAGAAATGCAAAAGAGGTCATTACAATAAATGGCGTGAAATACTTAAAATGATTTGATACTGAATAGCAGTGAGAAGGATTAAAAACATAACAAAACAAACAAAAATGAATGATGTCCCTTATTTGAAAACAGACATGGTAGTACAAGTTTTCGTATTTTGCTTTCCACTATTTCAAGCAATGTAAATGACAAATACTCTATTATCAGTACCTACTAAAAATCTCATAAAAATAAAACAATTTCAACTATAAAACATAATTAACAGAAGAAAGTTCCTAGTGACAGTCTTTGAGAAACAGAGCCTACTGCTTTCTCTCGGTGAATGTCACAATTCGAGCCCCTTTAATCTCCTCTTTATATTCCAAAATTGACCAGCCTGAATTCAAATACATTTGCTTGTTTTAAAATTTCTTATATAGGAAAGAAATGAAATAAAGGCCAATGGATTAGATGACAATACAGACACCAATTACATATTTAATAACCCTAAAAAAGTTGTGGGCTCCCCTTCCTCTGTACTGGTAGCCTTTGTAAAGGATGCTGTGCTCTTTCTCTTTCCAAAGAATGAAGAAAAGTTTCAGATTCTTATGATCTGCAAGGAATGTTTGTCATCTGAAAAAAGGCCACACTTTGCCCACCAAACCATAAAGGAATGAATGTCATAGGCAGAGGATGAAAAGAACTAGATATGCATGCTATCATAGTTTGGTATACACTCTTCCCAAATGTTAGTCATGCTCTGAAGGGGGAAAGAGAAGTACGCAATTAAAGGAGTAGAACAAAGTTTGACTAACACAAAGGAGCACATCCAAATGAGGGCACCACAGAGAATGGTAGGTACAAGGCTATGAAAAAGAATCTTCAATCGATACTTAGCCTAAAGAAAGAAAGCAAAAGAAATGCCAAGAATATAAAGAGAAATGAAAAAGTGTTCAGCCGCCACTACAGAGAGCCCTATTTTCTAGGTCTAATGGAGCTAGGTGGCTGCTATTGCTCCTACTATAAACCTACCAAGACCATTATTTAAGCAATGCATATTTCTACTCAAGCAGATTTTGAGGAGTATACACACACACACACACACACACACACACACACACACACACACACACACACATTGAATGACTTAACCAATTCTAGCAAAATATCTTGGCCATCCTTAACTCATCCTTAACTACTGCGAACAAAGCTGTCTCCTTAATACAATCTGTTACGTAAAGCCAGACATTTGCAGGACAAATATATAGATGAATGATCAGTATCTAACAAAAAAGAGTACAAGGGAAAAATCTTAAAGTTTAAGATGACTCAGGTTTGATATAATTTGGTTGGTCAATAGCTACTAGCTTAAAATAGAATCATAGGGAAGAGAACATGCTATAAAGTTAGAGAAGAAATATGGTGTCATTTGTCTAATTTAACTCTAATTAATATGATGTTTCTATGGGCATCAAGGAAATATGTCTCACAGGGAAAAACACTAAGCAGCATGTAACTAATTGGCTTCATTTCTTTGCACTGATTACCATTTCCTTAAATAGAGAGTTTTGATTTTAAAGGGATATTAGTCATAACATTGTACTCAAGATCTTGAAATAAGAAGGTTAGTAATGCTGTTATATGATACAAAAGGAAAGAGAGATAATGTTCAGTTGGAAGATACAGGCATCCTGTGTTTAGAAACTTAGATCTTCCCTTATGATAAATCTTCAAGTTGAGCTAAGACCTGTTCCTGCAAATGTCAAGGCAAGGACTCTGAAGCACAGATAGTAACAGGGTACTTGCAACAACTGGGTGGCAAGTGGAAGAGCATAAGAAGGTAGTTCAGGAAGATCAAAGGTCAATACAGGATCTTCTCTTTCAGCCAGTAAATACCAAATTGCCACTCAGGGGAACATGGAGAGGGGTTAGAGCTTAGGTGCATATTATTATGACTATTATGATGTTTGATTTTCACTGGGCAGGAGTGCAGTGACGAGACAGTGACAAAACTTCCTGGGTACATGAAGACAACAGAGGTTCCCGGGGTGAGGTGTGTTTGAGCTCACTGCACAACTGTGATCTGTGATCTGTAAGCTGGCCAATGTATGGAGTGCCTTGGCTTTTACAAGGTCACACCAAATCTGAACAGTCTCTCTAGTATCCAGGGCCAACCGAGGTCTTCACAGTCAAACATACTGTTTATCAATTGTTTACCCGATTTCCATTGCAATACCACTCCCTAGAGCAATCTCTTAGCTTTAAATTTTGACATAAAAACAGAACATTTTATAATGAATTAAATATCTATTCTTAATTATTTGCATGTACTAGATGAAATGCTTTCACAGTCTTATATGCAAGCTTTTCTAATGCTCCCACAAAGTGTACTTCTCTTGTCTTAAACTGATAAAAAGCTTTAGAGTAATATGGACATTTAGAGCAAAATGAAGAAAAAGAGAGACAAAAGAAAGCCAGGGAGACTCACTGACATGAAGAGACTTATAAACCTCTGGTCTAATCGTGAGGCCCTATTTTACTATTCCAAACCAAAAGGTAGAAAGTAACAGGTACCGAACAAAGAATGTACAGTATCTCAATTTGCTATCATTTCTGAAAATTATTTAACTGTAAAATATATAGTGATGGTTCCCAACAATATTAAGTAATTTGTGCTAATTATAGTAATTACAGTTAACTAAGAAAATCCATCTGGAATATGCTGCCTAGAAAAGTTCTCCAAAATGGAAACTGTTTCTTTACATCCTGCTCCTTGGGTGGCAGCTTGCAGCATTTCTGTCAGGCTCCCCCCTGCTTTCCCTTTATCTATGCTTGGATATCCCACCTAGTTCTAAGATGCCCTGCCATAGGCCCAAACACCCCTTTATTAACCAATGTTATTTACAGCATATAGAAAGACATCACATATCACTAGCTCGCACATTCAGCAGAGCTGACTACAGTAACATTGCTCTATATATGTGATCAATATTTGCTCATGAAGAAAAACAAACAACATGTTAAAATTCTTGCTATCGATTCATGCTCTCCTTAAGATCTCTCAGTGATACACTACTCTGCCTCCATAAATCAATAATATTATTAAGGTCTCAACTAAAAATTCTTTGTGAATGACTACTGGGGTGTGCTGAGACATTACTGACAGGAGCGTCTGTACAGCTCCCATGATTAAAGCTGGTAAAGGTTAGTCTATACACCAAGAGACAGAATAAGCAAATATGAAGGAAGGGAAACAAGTAGGACTATATCTGACTTCATGAAGCATATACCGTACTTGAAGTGTGTTCTCAATGGCTAGGCTGTATTTCTAGTACTTGTAAAACTACTTTCTAACATTTCAAAACTGGCACATGAAAGCATACTATATCACCGTCGGACACCTCTTACAACATGGCCATATCTGTTTGTGGCATTTCCATATCTCAGAGGTTCAACTTTTAAGACTCTACATCATCTTCTAACACATTTGTCCCATTACCAATTACTCAGGCCACTTAATACACTTCTAATATTTTCTAGATGTCTACTTTCATACCCAGTAAGAAGCTTTTATTACTAAAATGGACATTAGAATTACCTGTAAGTCTCAGAGAAATTTGAATTGGTGTATGGTAACTCATTTGCAGGCTCATAATAATGAAAATCTCTTTGGGAGAGGACTAAGAAAATAATTTCTAATTAACTGCAATGTTTTCTTAATTTCTAAGTAACTATAATGTATTCTTGGTACAGAGAGTTGCTAAAAGACATCTGTCATCTAGCCATTCTCATGGCAGGGCTTCATATCTTTTATCAATATTACATATTACCGTGCAGGATTTTCCTTCCTGTTTCATTCTTTCAGAGTTTTTTTTTCTAGCATTTCTTTAGATACATAATAATATCTATAGATGTTCCTTTCACACAATAAAGAAACCTAAGAGCCCACAGTTGTCGGGTAAAGTAAAAAAAAGATTGGTTTAGCTATCTCAATCATTGTGAATTTCTGCTACTTGATTTTCTCAAATACGTGACCAATTCTTTCCACCATGTCCTTAATCTCCCAGCCTCCATGTGCTAGTATGTTCTCTTGAACAAAATGGCTTCTTCCTTGATTCCTAATTTAGAGATTTTACTCATCTTCAATCATGATAAAGTCTTCCCAAAGCTACCTGAACACTTATTTAAATAAAAGTTACCAGAATCTAACCCTTTAACTTCTTTGTCACATTTCTTTACCTCAAATGAGTCTTGTTATCATATATTCCACTATGATTATCCTAGATCCTGTGCTTCTTCCTGCACCATATGAACAGAAGCTTGATAAAAGTATCTGCAGCCTGGTCACTGCGTGGACTCCACCATGCTCACTGTACATGTTGTTCTCAGTGAATAATACAGTCCAGAGATACTGAGATACTGAAAATGTACTAATATTTTGCCTCAATGAATAATTTTAAGTGTTTCCTATCTTATCTAAACATATTAAATATCAGTTACAATAGAATTACGTTTAAAATACATATAGATTAATTAATACTGAAAAGCAACATTTTGATCAGTAAAAAAGTATATGTATACTTTAACTTAATTGTTAAAACTTTCAGTAGTTTCTATTTCAGTATCATGAAAGACTCCAATAAGCACTCTAATGATCAATCTTGTAAAAAATTATCATGACATATTACTTCCTCATATATAACTATGATATTCTTTATTCTTAAGGTAAAATTCCTGTATGTATGATAAATTTTTACATATAAAAATCACTGGAAAAATAATTGGCAACTTTAAAGCTTGCTAGAACTTTTAATAGATTAGGATTGATAAATAATGTATATATTCACAGCTGTATTTATTAGTCATCTAATTACCTGAGCCATTTCAGATATTTAAAAATGACAGATATGTGAAAATCAAAGATAGTTTGGAAAGGGCACAAGCTGAACCCTCCACACAAATAGTAAACTTTTTCTACCCTGCTTTGAACATTTTCTGTTCAGACATAAGAAAGATGTTATGGGATTTTGTAAGGAAAAAGAGAACCCTGACCCAGGTGAGCTTAATACCCATGTTAGGGGTCCCACATTGGGTGCCAAAAAGATGTGGAAATATTGCAAGGGTCCTAGAAAGTTCCCCTTGGGGAGAGGCTAGGCTCAGAGACAATGACACAGACACCAGGAACAAAGTTGAAAACAAAAGTTTAATTGATTTAAAAAGGGATAAATCTTATATACCCTTCTTCCTGCCAGGGGAAAGATTTTCTTTGCTGGCATGTGCTGATACGGCATGATCATTTTTTATTAGTTCAGGTCATCTTTCAGCAGGACTGTACCCTTGTTGCTGAGGCCCTGGGAAGACTCAAGTTGTGTCTCAAGAAGTATCTTCTACACATGTTCCTCATGCCTGCTTAGGCAGTTTAGACTGGCTGGCCCTCACTCAGGCCTGTAGGGTCCCCAGGGCCTAGTTACCTCACAAAGGTTATTCTTGGTGATCACAAACATCAACAGGGAAAAAGAAGCAGGTTTGTAGAAAAACTCCTGAAAACATCACTGTATGATTTAAAATAATTTTCAGATTCTAAAAATAGTCAAGTAGATTATAAGACTTTAAGTTCATTTCTGGCACTCTTATGCAAAATACTTTTTATAAAAATTAGATTACAGTAGTTAATACAATTCTGATCTTACTGTTTGAATTGTCTGTTCATTTCAGTGACTTTCATGGTCCTCCGTGTTTTATTTCACTATCAACAAACTATTAAGTCACTACATATAAAATATCCTATATTTTAAATTAATGTAGATTATTGTGCGTTATAGAAATTTCAAGTATGCTAAATGTTAAAATTCTTATAGTTAGTTTTATTTTTAAGGGTTGTTGGGATACTTCCTTTGCTTTTAATCATGAAGAATTAAGGGAATATTCAGAAATTTAGTTCAGTTCAGCTAGTTTTTCCCGGTAGGCCTGGGAATTCAGTTGAATGACATTTCTCTTATTTAGAGAAGTGACTTATAAAATAAGTAATAGTATATCCTTTAAAAAAAGAGTTTAAGAACTAAGTCACCCGTTTAATAGTATTTTAAACAAGAATACTTTCACATAGTAATATGACAAAAAATTGCACAAAAAAAAGAATGTATGATCTAGAATGAGTTCAAACACAATCTTTAGGCTGTTTACAAACATAAAAGTGTAGGCAATAAATATTCCTCTGACCATTAACTTCTATGTGTTAAAACCAAGCAAATCACAGTACCAACCTATGAGCTTGCTATGAACACTAAACGGGATCATGGATAGCAAACATTTACCACAATGTTTGGCATATTCTCAGTAACCAGTAAACACTGACAGAAGAACATCAACACACTGACTAACCTCACATTGCAGTACCATCATTACTAATCAGCTTTTAGAGTCTTTGAAAGTGTTCACATGTACACACCTCATCCACATTACATCTGGTGGGAAATTTCTGAGCTAATTTTATTCCCTACTACTTTGCCAGCTACACCTGTGGAAAATTGTTGCCAGTCAAAATGTGGGGTAAATCATCTCCAACACTATCCCTACCCTTCCTTCCAAGTAGACACTTTTGGACGTCTCTATGAGTTCCCTTTAATCCTGGATACCATCTGAAGTCATTTCACATTCTGTAACAACAACAACAAAGACAGTTCCATTGTTCAGAACATTGTGTATATTGCAATGAACTTGTTCACATATACACCTTATAGGTCAGAGCAGCAAGTAGCTATGGTGTGTTCCAAAATATTACAGCTTAGATATGATTCAAGCTTCTGTCACTTCTGCTAACGCCTCACTATGGCTAGAATGAAGAATTGCAATAGTTCATACTGGGTCAAAGCCTTTCAAGTTGTATAGTCACATCCTTAATTCTTGTTCTCATGCAGTTCACTTGCTGGTAGTATTCAAAATGAAACCAGGGTGGCACATGACTCAAGCTATTTTTTTTAATGATGAAACAAGGTAAGCATAGCAAAATGTCTTTAATCTTAGTATTTGGGAGGCAGAAGCAAGTGGATCTTTTGAGTTCTAGCCTTGTATATATGGTGAATTCCAGATTAGTACTGGATGCTTGACAATACACCATCTTAATAAGTAGAAAAGATAATTCAATATTCAAAAAATGAAAGAAAGTACACTGGAATATTCTTAGAGAAAAAGTGTCAGTATAATGGCTCAGACTCTAGAACCATGAAGCTGGGAATCATGGTGTTGCTTCTTTCCACGCTGTGCCTGTGTCAATCCACTTATATTTAGTATCATACTCCTTTCAAATAAGCAACTTACCTCTCCCGTGTGATCTAATTTGCAGGTATACAATATGCACAGTTTAGAATGAAGAATAAATGATTCTTTTATGATGATCAGAAATTCTGACTTGGATATTAAGATTAAGTAAACTACTAGTGAGTGATGTAAAGAATCTGCCTTGAAACTAATTATATACCAAAGAGTAGGAAGTTCTTGGCTACTTTCCTTCCCAACCTACCTTTCTAGCTTATCTAGAAAGAAACTGGTATCTGTTAAAATGTGGCTGATCGGTTCCTCAAGTAAATCTGTGATGCAAAATTATGTCATAAACTGATGTTTACTCCGAGGGTCTTACTGAAAATGACAATAGTTCAGAGAAGTTTTATACCCTGGGCATTCTGCTATAAAATAAAAAATAAACAACAACAAAAAGAAACCCTTGGATAATTTAGTAGCAATGATAAATTATTTGCTATATCTATTAGTATTGTCATAGAATGTCATTGTGTATCTTGAAAAATAAACACAAAAGCAAACTTTCTGCAGTTGTTTGCCTGATTGTACTTTTTTGTTCCTAATGTAATTAGAAAAAATTTAATTGGAATAAATTCTTGACAGAATTATAGAGAAAAAGCAATGCAATAGAGCATTAATTCCCACCTCAGTTTTCTCTCTCTACAACCATTGCCTATGACCTGGAAGTAAATTTCTTGGAGACCAGAAGCCAGTTTTAGAAGCTAGAGAGGTAGCTCAGTAGATATGAGCATTTACTGCTTTTGAAGCAGGACCAGTTCCACTTCCTAGTACCCAAATAAACTGGATATATAACTACAGGGTATCAGCCACTCTCTAGCCATTGTGGGCACCCACGATTGCCTGTATACACATGGTATCTATTTACTCATGTCACCTCATATACATATACATAAATAATAAGTAACCATCATTAAATAATACCTTTCATGTGTGGCAAGACCAGTCTGTCTCACTTTTATGCTTTGCATGCTCAGAACTATGTTCAATACTCTAAACAAGAACTTGTTATATTGAAAGTAGATTTTTATTTAATATAATACTTTCCAACTACAATTCTCCTTTCCCTCCCACTTTTCTAGATCCACTGGCCTATATTTTCTACCAAAATAGAGCAGGTTTCCTGGAAATGACCACCATATAACTATATAAGATACACTTTTTAAAAAAGGGCAAGATCCCTTGTAATCAAGGCTGAACAAGGCAATTGAATAGGAGGAAAAGATTTCCAAGAGTGGGCAAGATAGTCAAAGACATACCTGCTCACAGTGTTAGGATTCTCACAAGAACACCAAGCTAACATACCTAAGCTCACACTCAGAGAACATGTTTCAGACTTATGCAGGGCCCATGCTTTATGTTTCAATGTGAGCCTATATGAACCCTGCTTAGTTGATTAAGTGGGCTAATTTTCTATTTTTCCCTCCATCTTTTCTGACCCCTACAGTTTTTCCTTCTCATGTTCTATCAGATTTTTTAATTCTGATTGAAGTGAACTAATGGAGACCTCCAGTTCTCTCTCTCTCTCCTCTCTTCTCTCTTTTTCTTTGTGTATGCATGTTTGGCTGTTTGTCTCTTTACCCTATTGCTGCTCAAGAAAGCTTCTCTGATGGATAAAAAAAGGAAGTCGAATCTGTGAGTACAGTGGAATATCATTGGAAATAATAAACATTTTTTTCTCAGTTGTGCTTGGTTCTACCATAGGTCTTTGGGCTGTCCTATCTCAATCCAGTTCTTGGTCATCTAGGCAACATAGAGCATGGAATCCTTCTTGAGCCACGGGCCTCAAGTTAAACCAAACATTGGCAAGGCACTCCTACATTCTCTGTGCCACCATTTCACCAGCCATTTTGCAGGCAGGATAAAGTGTAAGTGGGGGGTTTGGGGTCTGGGTTGATGTCCCTGCTCCTTTCTCTATAGTCTGCAAAAGACTTTCTCAAACCAAAGAGGCTGGAATGTAGGGATGTAGGCTCCATACTCCTACCAGCTCCACCTCTCAAGGTTCAGTTTAATGAACTGAGTGAAAGTTGGTTTTGGCAATGGGACCTTTTTGTCAGTTTTCACAAGGCTATGTTCTGGCCTAGAATCAACCTGGGTTATTTAGAGATCTCTGTGGGAACTCCTATGCCAAAAACTCAACCAAGCATAATCCACTGGAAACCTTGTTTGGCTATAAAAGATGGCAGGGACTTCACTTATCTCTGAACACCCAACACAATACCCGTTTATGTAGTCTCCTTTCCAACAAATAAAAGTAACACTTTCCTCATATTCTAGAACAGAGCTCTGCTAGCCAGCCTGAAAGCAGCCTTCTATTGCACCAGCCACTTACATCCTCTCGTAACCACGCATGGGAACAGGCTTGTGCAATAAACACAAGCTTGTGTCTCCTTTTGAACAGGAGAGCTACCTTTTTTTATATTTTTATTTAATTTAATTAATTAATTTATTTTTTGGTTATTCTAGAGCGTGTGGTAACTACAGATGATATCTAGGATGGAAGGATATGGGTAGAGAAGTCCCAAGGTATCTTCTGGAATGGAAGGGTAGGAACAGTGCTAGATATGATTTACTCCAGGAATTAATCAACTACATTTTGACTGATACCATTTTCCCCCTGGTTAAGCCTCCAGTTAAGCTAGTAGGGTAGTCTGCCAATGAGAGTAGCTTAGAAATTTTCCACAAGCTTTAATGGGGAAGAGGCCTGTGCAGGTGTATACATCTTCATAAAACTGATTAGAAATAAACTTCAAATGTATTTGCTTCAGAAAGTGAAAAGAATTATAAATCTTTATAAGAAAACATAGCTTCTTTGTGTGTGTGTGTGTGTGTGTGTGTGTGTGTGTGTGTCTGTGTCTGTGTCTGTGTGTGTCTGTGTGTGTACACATATATATTCTTCTGGTACATTATTATAAAAAGCTATATTTTGTGTAGAATAGGATACCTTGCAAAATGAATGGTCTCCGTTTTGTTTGAATTGTTTGGTTGAGACAGTCTCATTTGTATTTCTGGTTCATCTAGAGATATTTGTATAGAACAGTTTTGCATTCAACTCACTATGATACACCTGCCTCTGCTTCCTGCATACTAGGATTAAAGGTGTGGGCTATATTAAAAAGTCTATATTAAGAATACAGCAAAAATCTGCAATTAGCATTAACTTCTAAATAAGTATTATGACTTTGAAATGATTAATCACTTAAATCTGATTCTTTTTACAAACCTTGTCACTGGTATTCAGTATTTTGTTTGAAAGGCTCTTACCATTTGCTAATCTTCATGTGAGTACGTAATGGGCAATGGAAAAGATAAAATGCAAACTAAAACGGAAACTACTTCCTTCTAAGACAGTGTTGTTTTAAAAAGAAGTTTATGAAAGCTATGTTTGAAAACTGCTCAGCCTTATTCTCATTTAGATGAGTACTCTGCTAGGAACATTCGAATATAAGATTTATGTCATAGCTTTATTCTGTGTATTACCTGCACATTATAGGCATTCAAGACACTTTAAAGCAAATAAAATTATTTAAATCATAAGAAAATTTTAAGTATGAATATCTGCTCTTTCTAGGTATTTCCCACTAAACTGAGATTCCCCTTTATTTCCATTTAAATTTATTTGTCCATACAGTCAAAGCTTTACCAGACAGTGTACGGCAATGATCTGCAGTCTTCCAAACCTTCTCACTCAGTGTTAGGTAGCCATTAGGTAGATAGAACCAGCAATATTTTGTGAGATACTAGAAATTCTTGGCTACTAGAATCCTTCCAGATGAATATATGTAGTAAATAATCAAGGGGGCTTATTTTTACATATTAAGTTCACATAAAAAAAAAGAAAGAAAGAAAGAAAAAAAACTGTATTCCTCTCAAAGTTCAGAAAAGCATCTGGAAACATGCCTACTGGATGGACATGAGGAGTTTATTCTGCCCGTCTGAACTCAACCTTGACCATGACTGGTCTCTACATTCTCAGGCAGTGGCCACACCCACTAGAAAACACTCCTCAGTCAGCTATTTGAAAGTACAAAAGATGGAAAGCCTGACAGCTGGTTCTATGCTAGGGTTGTGAAGTCATGTCCAAGCAGGCAATGATAATAATAGATGAGCACCCAGCCGTGGCCTGGCCCTGTCCACATAGCAAACCTGAGCTGACAGTAATTGGACCCTGGTACTGAACTGCTAAGAATTCAACTCCTTGGCTTGCAGATAAAAATAAACCCTTTAAAGAACTTACATAAAATGAGCTCAAGGTGGAGCAGAGATAATGTAATAGCATTATTATTGTGTGCTTAACATCATAGTGAATGAAATAACACTATGAACATTACCATGCAAACATTATATTCCTGTGTTCTGTGAACTACAATACACTCAATACGACATCAAGGGAGTCATCAAGAGAATGGTGTCTTTCCCCCTCCTTTAGTTCCCGTTCTCCTAGGGGGTCATAGGTATTTATATAATACTATCTCACCTCTGGTAGTGAGAGAACCCACAAAAACAGAGGAAGTACCCATATGTTATGTAAACGCTTATCAGATGGCTTGACCTTCAAATATTAAGTCCCTAATTGTCTTCTTGGACCAATGGGCACTCTTGAACCAGTTCATTTCCATTCAGATTATGTACGCTTTTCTAGAGAAACACAGTACCCAAGATCCAGGAATATGGGAGGCTTTCCAAAGAAGTGGAGACAGTGAGAGCCTTATTTACTAACAATCTTCCTCCTCTAATTTATAGCTCAGGGCACTAAGTCAGAAAACAAAGGATTCTCCCATACAGAAATAACCTTTGTGAAAAACCTGCAACCGGGAATTTAATTACACTGTTTGCCAATAGAGAATCCATGCGAAACATTTCTTGCTGTGGTTTTCACCCCTTTCCCCCAATTTGACTGCTGCACACCACATCATAGCAATTTAAGTTGGCTTTGTGACAAATTATTAAGACACTTATTATAGAAAGAAAATCAACCAATAATTACTGCCCTGGTACATGTCTATTGTTCTCAGCATAAACAGAAGCCGGGGCTGACAGCTGATGTGCCAGCCCCCTGCTAACTTAGAAAACATTTGCAGAGCCCCAAGGCCTCTTGCCAGACTCAGGCATGCCATAGTCACCCAGCTTAGCCAACAGAGTTGCATTGACCATGTTCAAGGCCCCCTACTGTGTTGGCCCTACTTGCCAGTGCTAAAAATACAGTCTGAATTATTAAGGGCTCTAATTTTACAATAACACTGGCCTTTGCACATCACTCAACATCACTGTGGAACCTTAAGCACTAGTAAGTTTTAGATAAGACCCCAAAAGTTTCTGTTAGTGCCCAAAGAGAATTATGAAAGGAAGAAAATATTTTCCTATATTTGAGAAACGGGAACATTTATGAATATACAGCAAGATGCACAGGTCACATCCTAAATGAACGTAATGAGAATTAGAAACAAAACAAAACCCTGAGGTCATCCTGCATAGAAATTGCTTCTGCCACGTGGAGGTGGAGCCTTTGGGATTTGAAAAGGGATGAGCACCACTGACTTCCTGGAGTCATTTTATAAACACATCATAGTTCCTAATTCCGTGAAAGGAAATGTTGCTTTAAAGTCTGCTGCAGAGCCTCTGTTGGCAATTAGTCTCTGAAGTTTTGGGTACTATAGAGAGTAAAGGCTGCTTTTTGAGGTGGATCTAAAAATGTTACAAAAGATCTCTTTTCAGAGGCACTGCTTGCGAGACAAAAAGACAGGAGGGAAACTAAAGGGTTATGCACACACTGATTCTCAAATACCTGTGATTCCAACTCCCCAGACAAACAGTACCTAGGATTTCCTAAACATCTCAGTGAGATGAACTATGATGAAGAAGCCAAGTTGATCAAAACATGGGCTAAAGGCATCAGACACCCAGGGGCATGTGAGAAAATGGTCTTTCTTAGAGGCTCTGTCATCCTTCACTGAACATTCCAGGACCTCAGTAGTGAAAATGCTCTGTCAAATGCCCTGAAATGTTCCTGAACATTCACTGCAGTCCATTGGCCTAAAGGATCCCCAAACTGGTTTAAATCCAATCTTTTCCTTTTCTGTTTTGAGGAGATAACCTGAGAAAAATTACAGCATAGAAAGAGCTAGTATGATAGAAAATTTATGATTTACAACCTCAAATGGACCCTTATGCCATCTATCAATCAACTTTCTACCTGTACCTGTCTTTAGCAGCCTGCCCTGCTCTAACTTCTCATCTCAAAGAGACTGATGCTCAGGCCTCCTGCTTCACAGATAAAATAATGTTATTCAACGTGTGTAAGAATTTCTATCTAAAAGTCACCCTCCTTTTCATTTTGCCCTGGGGAAGACCAACTGTGCCACATGTGCTCTTTCTTTGTCCCCCACAACCCTGGGACATTGTGACACCACGTATCTATCTATACATACATCAGCATCTCCATTGTCTCCCTGGGTAGAAAACATGTCCTGTTAGGGCAGGGTCTCTCACTTCTCACATTTTAGGGCAGAGGGCCTTTGGTGTAATTTATAAGTATAGGCCTGTACAATGGCAGGAGATATATAGGACTCTTGGCCTCTCTCCAATATTATGTCACTAACACCTTCCCCATCACCTATGACAAGCAAGTATTGTAAATAAGCTCCAAAGAATAGTCAAATTTGTCACATCAAAAGCAATGGCTCTATCTTGGGAAGGAAATTCCATAGTAGAAGGACACTATAGCTCAGATTCCTCCAAATAAAACCAAGTGCTCACTACTACACCCTGTTTCTATTTCTTTACTGTTCCCAATGCTTCACACTTGATCCTGCACATATATGTTGCTTATCTGGCTTCTTTCTCTTGCTGAATTGAGACACTGCTCCAAATCAAAAAGAAGTATTTATGAATGTGACATCTACTTATAGATTTTTTAAAATAAGTAACTTAGGTTGAAGTCTATGAATGTAAGCACTGTAAATTTAAATGTACTTTCAATTCTTCATAAATAAACAGTAAGGGTCACAATGATGAAAATATCTTACCAAGAAAACCATTAATAATTTGGTTAAAAGAAACAAAATAAAATAAACTTAGTATGTGGTTATAATAACTAGTGTGCTGTCAAGCATCACATATCAATTCACCCTTGGGTGATGCCTTTAGGAAGTTAAAACTACTCAAGCCAATTAATCTGCCACGACTCTTCCACATTTTCAAGGTGACCCTACCCTGTGCTATCATTAGTTTCTTCTATTGTTTCAGTAAGACTGTTTTTTCCCCTGTAGTGTTTTAACTAATCATTCTAATATTTTAATAAAGAATAGTTTCACTTCACCTGTTAGAATGTAAGACAGACAGTATAAACTTATTCAAGATTCCTAAGCATGGCTTAGGAATTCAGCTGACATTAGTAAAACAGCAAATAAATAATGAGAATATGAAGCAAACTAGATAAAAGTGGGTAAGGTGGAGAGTCATTCCTCTCCAAAAGACACCCTGGCCTAGTAGTATACAACACATCTATGTCAGCCAAGGCTATGGGGATGTTTTGTACAAAAGGACTATAGCACCCGAACATCCGGATGCAAGCTGTGCTCTCTTGACCAGCTGCTTTAGGGTGATTGATTATACACCTAGGAACACAATGTGAACTTGAAAGGAAGAAAAAAAAAAAACTGATGTTCTCTGTTTCAAGCAGAATTCATTCAAACTCTGAGGTTAAAAAGCAGTTTCAAGGTTCAGAGTGACAATTCACCCTCATTGGTGAAAAGAATTTTTCAGTCATATGCCTTGTTTGAAGGACATAAACTAAGTTTTATGGACCAATCATAACAGTGACAAAGGAGGTGCTAGAGAGATGGCCCTGCAATTAAGGGCTTGGCTACATTTGCTGCCCCTCTCCCCCCTCCGGCTCCTTCTACCCTTCACACACTGAATGTTAGACTGGCAAAAGCAATTTTACAATTTTGTGGGATGAATCAAATGTTTCTGTGAGTTATGAGATTAAAGGCGTGGGTCACCACTCCCAGCTGTGTGGCCCCCACCCCCCATGCTGGGATTAAAGGCTTGAGTTACCACTCTCTGATATTCCTGGCTTGATTGTGGATGGATCTGTTCTCTGATATTCCAGACTGGTTTTATTAAATATATAATATATCACCACAATCAAAGGCAGTTGAATTGGGACAGACTTTGTATTAGAAGACTCTATTAAGGTTGCCCATACTTCCCTACTGCTGGCCTTATGGTAAAAGGTGGTTTCCACACACACAACCATCAGTATCAGTAGATGAGAATATTCTATTTCCAGTTCGTTAAGGTAAAGCTATGAATGACTGACGACTTAGTGTATGCCATATATTTGAAGGATGTTATGTTGTCACTACACAACAGAACTGAAATGTCCTGATGACACATAGCTATCCTAGCCATCATAAAATCGCAATAAAAACAATAAAACCCAGGACTAGAATTTTCTGAACTACCAACTTCTAAAACACACATACATTAATTAACAAAGCTGCAAAAGAAAAAAAAAACTACTCTACTTTTCTATTGTATAGATAAAAAAGACACTACCAAACAGCTAGGGAAAAAAAGTTAGGATATTATAGCCAAACAATTTTAAAGACTCTAGTTTCAAAGTATGCCAAAGAGTCTCTAAGTCACTTTGTACAAAACATCCACTCAGAGGCTTCTAAAACAGCCTTCCTTCCAATGAAATACTGCAGCAAGGCACAACTACTACCAAGCTTCAGATTCTAAATGAAATGGGGGACACATTTGAAGTACACAGTAGCCTTGCATTGTAAGTTTTGAAAGTGAACCCACTCCCATTACTCTATCACAGGTGCTGTTCCTAACTGCTCTTTTTGTGTTCTATACCATCTTGCAGTCATTCTATCTTTTACAAAGTTTAGAATTATTTTCTCTCCTCAGCTAAAAAGTAAAATCTTATCACAATAGTATTATCTTAATTTTTAAAAGAGGTCATCTGCTTCCCTTTGTTTCCTCTGTGAGCATCTGAATTCAAAATATCATGAAGAAAATGTAGATAATAACGTGATTTTGTTCAGCTTATTTTAGATCCAAACATGTTGTCTAATTACAATGTAACTGACCACACTTAACACTAGGATGATACACACTATGGAAATCAAACAAATATCTAAGAAGACAGAAGTTTTATGCCTGTTACCAGAAAATATTATATGGCTACAAGAAACTAATTTAGTCCAACATTTGGAAAATCTATACATTCTTTATTTTTTTTTAAAAAAAAAAAATCATTGCTAGTTCCCTCATAAAAACTCCCATTGAGTTTTTCCAACCTTCCTAATGTGACAGTTTTTCTTTCAAAAAAAAAAAATGTCCAAGAGTTCCAATGGGTCCTTAATAAGTTAGCTATGAAGAAAATTTTCAAGCAGTATCAGTAGCTGGCAGAATTCTATTTTCAAAACACCACCACAGCATTTTCTTCAGATAGACTAGACTCTGTTACTGGTAGCTCCAGAGTTCCAGAAAAAGAAGTGATTTTGGCTCAATGATTATTTTTGCAATTTCCTTTAGTATTTTGGAAAAAGTCTATTCGAAGAAGAGGGTGTATCTGAATGCAAGCTTTTCTCTACAGCCTACTGGGAAACATCCTCACAAGTTATGAATATCCAAGTTCTTCCTTGAGGAGGGTATCCTAACTCAAAAAAAAAAAAAAAGAATAAACAAAAGTCCCATATACAATGAAAGTGAAGCATCATTGCCAGTTTCATATAGTGTCCATTCCATTTAACTATGAAGTAACTGTTTTCACTGAGGCTTTTTGCTTCCTTCATCCCTGGGAAATTGTGCACTTACTCTCATTTTTAATCATGTTCAAAGAAACAATTAAAAACGAAAAAAAAAGATGTTAAAAACCAAGACTAAATAATTTTAGCTTTAATTAGTCTATTCATACAAAGGACTATTGGAATTGTACTTCAAAAGAAATCCAGAATATAATGTACGTGGGATCTTATTGCAGGCTCTAAGTAACACCATTTGCTCTAGAGGCAAGGAGAAGCCATGGTATCCTAGAGATAGCAGGACTTTAACTAAAATCAAACAAAATTTGGACATTTAGCCTTTCCTGACTCAGATTGTCTGTGGTTGGTAATGTTTACTGTATGGCCTCGGGCTGACCCAGCAAATAAAACAGTCTTTCTCTTGCTGTCTTCAGATCCCACCCTCACTAGAAGGTCTACATTCTACACTCATGCCAGGAGCCTGTGCTCTCCAATTCACAAACATAGAATATAAGAGTACCCCTTTCTCCCTTCTATCTTGCCTTCTGGTTAGCACCATTATTTTGGGAGCAGGGGCTTTGAGCTACAGGATTCCATGAAGTTGAAGCAGCCTTGACTCATGTTATTAATAATCCCTCTGAAATTTTGTCCTCTTGACTCCACCTTCCAAGATCTGGGATTTCAGGAGTATATCTTTACAGGAGACTCTTTTGACTATAACTTATAAGCATTTGAGTTTATCAATTTCAAGTATAAATATATGTTTCAACTATTGAAATGAGTATTTCTTTTACATTTTGGAAGCAAGGATTTGACTGTTAGTTTTACAGAACTAATTTTTCATAATCACTAGCTTTCTACAGATAGTGCACATGTCTCACCTACAAAGAACATTTATTAAAGTTAATGGAAAGGAACTTCTCATGTCTGCAATCTAAGAAAATAAAAACAAAACTGTGCTCTCATACACTGTAGTAGAACACTATGTTTCAGAATAATTAAACATTGACATGGAAAAAAATATACTTTTAAAATGGCTTGACTATCAAAATTCATTTTTAGCTGAAAGGAAATATTTCACCTGATAGACTTTTGAGATGAGCAGAGTGTTCTTGAAATAAAATCAAGTAGGAGCACACCTGAAAAATCTTGCTTTTCTTCCCGGCACAAATTAATTCATGGATTTTGTTGGTTATGACTCAAAGAGGAAAAGCCAATCACAGATAGAATGTTAGTGCTAAGAAAACTAGAAAACCAAAGAACTCTGTTCTCTTACAAGCTAGGACAATGACATTATAGCTTCTGGCCATAGTCGTGAACTATGCTCAGTTTGCACATGTGAAAGTAAAGCTGTGATGAGATTTTAACCTGAAACCTGCCCACAGCATATTTCTTAAAGTCACAAAAGGAATAAAGTCATCACATATGAAAAGAGTAACTTAAATGCATAAACTTCTTTTTAGTGACTGAATTTCCCCATGTTGATGCACCTTCCTCCAACTTTCTGGGCATCAGTCTTGACATTTCACTCCTTATAAATTTTCCCAGATGATGGCAAAGGGAAATCTCAATTTGACACTATAGTGGATATCTGTAATTCCAGTAGTAGGGAGACAAAGGCATTAAAATTATATCTAGTATTTTTGTTCTTTTTATTATATTTTTAATAAAACTTCCTGGAATATGAATACTAGAATGTTGTACGTAATTGATATGTACTCTACTTTTTCTTCCAAAATTTTGTAAGGTTGTGAATGTTGTAATCACAACAAACAAATCATTTCAAAATTGTATTTCAGTAGTTTATGTTCATTTTTATTTGGACATGGGAAAAGATTGCAAACTTCTCATTTTCAGTTAGCATAGTGTAAAACAGCTCGTCTGAACAATCTATTCTCATGCAAGTAACTACATTCTCCAAGATTTTCTTGGGGAATGCAGACATTTTCCCATTGTAAAAATAGTGTGTTGATGACACTGATCTTTACTTCAATGAAATCATATCGTAGAACTAAATATTACAGATACAAATATATACCATGTATCACTCTACCCAATTGTTCACAGAAAAAACATCAGAAAACAGATTCCTGTGTATCATCTAACCCTCTGACCAGCAACAGTGGATGAGCAGCTCACAACTGCATTTGTGACCCTTCGCTAAGCTTATCAGGTCTTATACTTCAAATCAGCTCTGGTGTCCATGCATCTGAAGCAACAACTCTCTGTCTACCACACAAAAACTGCTTTGGAACAGTTGTGCAGGCACATTTCGAAGCAAATGAATATGCTTTCCACCTAATTTTAAACAAATCTCTCATGCACCATGAACATCATGGTACATTTTAGTTTAATTTGGTGTGAATACACCACATAACTCTGAACAATAAAGCAGTACTGAACATTCCCACTAACTATGAATTATTGAATTATTAGGCAGAGTAGTGCTTTATGATGTCTTTTCTGAACACTAAAATTAGGCAGAGAGTTCACTTTAATTTTTTAAATGCAAAATAGAAAAAATCAGTAAAGACAAAAATACATATTCAGATTTGATTGTTCATAAAAGACAACTGCATTTCAGTTCTATTGTTACAAAGGTCTGTTATTTCCCAGGCATTTTAAACCAAAGGAATATTTTTATTTATATCCATTTGAAACATGAAATATTATACTCATAAAAAAATTACATTTTACACTAGTCCTTTCTCAGACTCAACAGCAATCTGAAGTACTGAGGATGTTCTCCACTACAGAGAGGCTACATTTCACTCTATGGGTGTACAAATACCAGATAAAACCATATCAATTGCACAATCTGGAATTTGCTCTTAATGAAATTACTTCAAAAGGCAGAAATAAAATAAAAAGCAAACAGATCTTTTTTTCATGTTCTTCTCCTTCAAAGAGCCACTAGGAGGGAGACAATTTACCTGAATGAGAAAATAAAGCTGATTTCTTCAGGCACTTATCCTAATTAAAGATCAACACAGACTATGCAAGACTTTTAGGGTATCCAGCTAAGAGTTGAGCCACCTGTTTGCAGGCTTTCCCTATTGTGTTTCTGTCTTCTTCCTCCCTCACTTTGATTGTCAAGAAATGTCTGCCTGCATTACTATAGTAACAGAGTGGCAGCCCCTTTGCAAGAAGAAGCAATGTGAACTTCAGCCATTCTTCAGTTAAGACTTTAGGATTCAGAGGAATATTTTGTTTTAACAATGTCACAGCTACTATGTTGGCTGCTTATTATGTTTGTGAAAGCTAATTATCTGATAAGATATACTCTGGCTATTATGGTCAGGAAAAAACATATGGGTATGTTTTTTTTAATTCAAAAGTGCCATTAAAATAAAGCACATTAACCAAAAAACTAAGCAATTATTTTCACTAATTATTAATGTGCAATCACCTGCACATCTTATCACTTCTTTTCTGAATGAATTTTATATAATATTTAAAACGAAGGGCATTTTTGCTTTTTTAATGTATAAATCTTGCTCTTCTGTCTTCATTCTATACTGAAAGCCTTAGTTGAAAATTACGTGTCTTACACTTCACGTGTTAACGCCTGAGCAAATCACTGAATACAAAGGAACAAGGACCTACAACTCTGATGATGATTCTGACTCAATGCAAATATTTTAAGTGTTATACCAAGACAGCACTTAGGGTATGCACAGAAAAAGGAGCAAGAGCTTTTCTTATTTCTCTTCCAACTCCAGGTTCTTTCCTTGATAAACTACACAAATCTGTGACGGGGGGGGGAAAAAAAAAAGACATGTGCGAAATGAAGGTCAGAATCTCAGCCATCTTAATATGGACCCTATTACCACACTTTACAGTTAGTTGTTCGGCTCTCATAAAACCCCAGCAATAAAACTGAAGCCCCAAAGCTTTCTTTGAAAGAAACAGAATACTTAAAAACAGCTATATGTTTGTCCTAAGCCAAGTGGAAGTGAAAATGGGTAGTCCCTTAAGCCAAAAGAATTGTAATTTTTTAGGCAACTTATTTAGAAAATAGAGAGACAAAATTGTACAACATACTTAACTCCATTATTTCTAAACTTTAGTAGCATCCAATACTGTGAGTCACCTAAAGATATACAGTGGGGTGTTCATTAGATTCCCTCTTGATTGTATAATGTAACCCCCCACCCATGTCATCTACCAACCATACATTCTCAAACAGCTATCTTATAGAAAACTGACTTTGGTAACCCACCTAAACCACAATGTGCCTTGTGTATAGACATACTAAGTATCTTTGTGGCTTATTAGCTTAATATCATTTTTGCACAAGCATAAAGGCAATTTGGAGGACTCCTTAAAACTGAAACATCTTTTTCTTTCTATACAATCCATTTCTTCTTTACAATCCATTAGGGCAACATTATCAAAGTCATGACAAACTTCACCATAGGGGCAAGTATTACCTTTTCAAAATACAAATTAAGAAAATTCAAAAATAAGTTTAAAAAAATCAACTTGGACTCCTGACTAAGGCATTCTTTATCCCTATGTTTATATGTAGCAAATCACTCAGTGAGCACTGTGACTACATTGCCAATGCAAAAGGATTTAGAAGAGGCCATCGCAGAAAGAAGGTGACTGAGAAATTTTAAGAGCGTTTCAAGAAGAAGAAAGACTATCAGGAAAGTTGTCACCACAGCAAGTGAAGAACAAGTTTCGGATAAAGCTAAGTGGAATGGACGGGGAATAAATTCTGTCCTTTGTCATTATGTTTGCTCTTCTAAAATAAACTGGACTTCACTGGATACTCCAAAAATAGATCAAATCAGGTGAATGTGAAATTTACAAGCTCTGTCAAGCTGGACAACTTTCATCCTAGTTACATGTAGATAAGCACATTGACACATGTGTTCGCGATAATTTTCCATGAACTTTATTAAAAAAGTTAACTAAAAAATTAAGGCAAATTATTTATAAATCATTACAGAAATGATCATTTGTGTAGATTAAAATAATTGTTCACTATCAGTATTAAAAGATGAGCTCAGACACTATATTGACCGATTCCTTATTTGCTAGAAAAGTCAATTATATACATAAAAACACAGTGATAATATTACTAAGGAGAAAATGCAAAGTCTAAATAACAAATCACAATAATGAAAAATACACAATAATGTACAATGTGTCTATGTTGCATTAAGTAGATCATCCAGCCCATCTTTCAAATATGACTCAAAACTTGTCAATACTAGAGCCCTGCATGAGATTTTCTTAACTAATTATTGTTCTTGGGATGTGAGATGGCAACTAAAATGTTCACTGTATCCTAGATTCTCGAGGTTCCCTGGAGTGATCATATTAACAATATGTGTGGAAACTACATACAATATAGCACACAAAAAAATATGCCCAAGAATCCTACTATCAAGGACCTCATCTGGCCAAACCCTTTGCCATCACTACAAGAAGAGGCTCTGAGAGGTACTCTACAGGGTACTAAGGATTTTTCACATAAATAGTCTCTTTCTCTTCTATGAGAAAGGGCAGGGTGGGCTTTCCCTTCCCTTAAGCCTTGGTTATATTTTAAGATCAGCACTGAAAAGATGTGGAGTACTTGCTGGCAAAGAAAGTGGTCTCTTATCCTGCCCAAGTGTCCCAAGTTTCGCTCTGGTACTGTCTACCAAGGGATAGGAAGTAAATTCCAAGGAGGACTTCTAGACTTCTCAATCAAATGGTACCTTGCCAACTTTATCCCCTTCTACCATAGAGATAGTTGGAATCAATAGGACTGTGGAGACAAATGCTCCTTCTCCAACAGCAATTTCTGAGCTGGAAATGTGTAGACTTAGGCATCATCAACAAGACATAGATGATAGTGAATGGTACCCAGACAGATGCAAAAATCTCAGTCCTATTGTTGATGGGTATAAAAGAATCATCAAATGCCCTGCATCCTCCACCACAAAAAGATGTGAAGATGAGTGAAGGGACAGCAGTTTTTCTGAGTCACTTCAAGGCTAAGCGAGGAAAATCCAAGTCAAAGAACCTATACAAACAAGAGTCAAGGAGAGAGTAGTGTCTCTAAGGAGCTTAGGGATTTGAAGAGTTTGTATAGAGCAAAAAGTAAGTTCAGAGACAAGTCAGATATAGTTCTGGAGTCAGAATATAGTTCACATAGAGCATAGATGAAATAAAACCAAAGTCAACATGGCATGCCACTATTAATACTCATAGGACTCAGAGGAGAGTGGGGATAAACAGTCATCATCCAAAACAGAGCTTGGCAAGGCCTTGAGGGAACAGCCTTCTTCCCTTCACAGTCTAGTCCATGCCGGGAAAACAATGGTGAAGAAAGGATGATAGAATTATATTTTGACTATTTGTTTCAAATTATTAAGGTAAGCTTTAATTATCAAAATCATTCTGTTTCTGTCAAAGGGGTAGTTTACTTTTCAACTCCATTAACTTCTTTGATAACCATACCCCAATTTGAATGAGAAGAAATCTTAGAAAAGACAGAGAACCTGTGTGGCCCTAATGAGTTGTCTGCTGAGGGCCTAGTCACTAAGGCGAGGCTGGCAGGGTGAGGTGGCTCATTCTGTAAAGGGATTGAGTGAAGGAGAGGGAAGGCCAGGGAGAGACCACTGATATTAGCAGTGCTGATTTCTGCTGGACTTATGGGTACTACTTAAACCGAGTTTTTCTAAAAGCAGAAGATTGAAAGGAAATGGGTAGTGAGGAAATGAGGTAAAAATGTCTTAAAAGTGGGTGGAAGAACAGGTTATGTGCATGTGTTGGGTTGCAGAGGTGTTTCCTCTCGTTAGCACTGTGACAATAAACACTCTTAGAGACCCCTACTCTTCACATCCAAACCTACTGAAAAGCAACTAAAGAAAGTTAAATTAAAGTAAAAGTAATGTAAAAGGGGTTGGAGAGATAGCTAAGTGTTTAAGAGCACTTACTGCTCCACAGAAAGACCTGAGTTCAATTCCCAACACCCTGACTACAGCTCACAACGGACTGTAATTCCAAGATCTGACTCCCTTGCACAAATACACATGCAAGGAAAATACTAGCGCCCATGTGTGCACACACACAAAGTAATGTAATAAAGATAAAATGGAAATTAATTTTAAATAGATAACAACAAGACTGAGCTGTTTTACTTTGAAGAGAAAAGGTATGATACAGTATTCATACTTTAATTTTTAAAGTTTATATGCCTGGTAATACCCCAAAGCCACATTCACTAAATGAACAGTTAATGTAGAAGTACATATAAATGAACAAAACTTAGAAAAGTGCTTCCCTGAAATCAGTGCTTGTAGCAATATGCACCATACAATTAAAATGTCCTATGGCAACAGTACCTTGCCCAACATGAAAAATACATTGAAGTAAAAAAACAGTAGAAAGTGGATCAGGATCAGTGGAGCAATAATTTTTAAAGCCTACTTTTGAAATCACTGCTCAGTAGATATTAAGTCTTAGAAAAAGACAGAAATGTATGTTATCAACCATCGGGGCGGGGGAACATTGAAATCATATAAAGTGCATTTGATCTAAACCATAAATGTAACTAGGCCCCAGCAACTAGGCCCTACACAAATCAATATCCAAATTATTACAAGGCAAAGGAATGTCTCACAAGTCAATAAACACTCATAGGCATACAAAATTACACACCTCTATCTGAACTAAGTTACCATTGAAAATACTGCCCCCCAGAACAGCAATTAAGCCAATTTTGGTGTGTTACCTTTTTACTGTTTAATATTCATATTTGTGATGGTATAAAACTAATGTAATACTGAGGAAACTTTTGAGGTAATCTTCTTGGCTGAACTTATGGCTAGATGATTTTTGGTTATATCCATTTCTTCACAAAGACATGAAGTTGATCTTATTAGTGCAGAATGTCTCTAATTAAAAAATAAGACTCAGTAATTTATTCAAATAAGCATTTATCTTGTGATACCAATTTTCATACGAAAGGAAAAGTCACCTGTGGATTGGATACTAACGTTCTGCTCAGGAATCTTACACTGCATGTATTTTTAAAATGTACTATTTAAATTTTCCTTTTAATTATTCATCTTTGTCCAGCTATAATCTTCCATATTAGGGTTAAAGTAGCTGTCATATTTACATAGAGATAAAATGTAGTATCTTTAACTCAAGACAAAATTATATTATTCATTCTTGTAATTTGTTGTTAGTTTGCTGTATTGCTTCTTAAAAATAAATATGTAAACTTAGAAATTGATTACTCTTTAACAAAATGTCAGTTATAAAATATTCTTTAAAAAAGCAATGATTCATGTGCAGATAAAGTTATATTATGACCCTGAAATAACGTGAGCACAATAAAATACCAACAACCACATTTAGCAAGATAAATGTAGCATGTCTTCATTTTACAACATTCTGGTTGTATGTATTTTCATAGTCCTAAATCCTCTTAACTTTCTTGTTAATAGATATAGAATAGATACAGAACTATTTATAAAAAGAAAAATCAGAATTCTCTGCTATTTTGTATCAATCATGTGTAATTAATATATTTCAAAAAGGTTTCATATCTATCTTCTATTAAAATGTCCTTACAAATCTTATAATAAATATTTCCAGATAATTTTTATTAATTGCTGAGGTGGTTTTAGTAAGAATGCCACACAGAGACCCTGGTATTTGAATATTTAGTCCAAAATGTTAGAGCTGCTTGGGGAGGTTAGGGAATGGTTGGTAGGAGCAGCCCTGATGGAAGGATTGTGTCACTAGCAGGCTTTGAGAGTTTATGGCATAGCCCTATTGGTAATTTCTTCTCTGTGTTTTCTGCCTGTGGTTGAAGATGTGATCTCTCAGCTTTTTGCTCCTGTGGGATCCATGCCATTATGAACTCCTCCTTTGGAACTGTAAGCCAACATAATGTATTTTTCCAAGAGTTACTTTGGCTCATGGCTTTTATCACAGCAATGAAAAGTAACCAATGCAGTCAGTATCGTAAGAATTTTTCTCTTTAGTCATATCAAATGATTTTTCTCTGCTACACAGTAGCTGCCATCATTAAAACACATATTCACAGACACACAAACAATTAAGGATAACTGATATTTAATCAAATGTACTTGGGACAAAAAAAAAAAAAAAAAAAAAAAAAAAAAAAAAAAAAAGCCCAGAGCATTTGTGGCATCTTCCTTATGCTGACATCCTATTCTCTGCCTCTTAAGCTCCAGTCCTCTCCAGCTGCCTAAGTAAGTGTAAGCTCAGACTCCTCTGGGAGATGACACAGCTTATCCTTTACTCAGCAATGTTTACATGTACATGTTCTTAAGTCATTAATAACAATAGCAGAAGAATCTACTCTTTCCTTACTACTCAGACACAGAGCTAGCACACAGTGCCAAGGGCTAAATTCCTTTGAGTCCTTAAAAAGGAATGGTCAACTTCTCTCTTTATCCCATTTGAAAAGCTGCTTACACACCTCATAAACCTTCTATTATCCTCCTCTTTTCTTTACCTTGTACCTCTCTGTTCCCATCCTAGATGTCAGGCAGTACCTTCTAGCAACTGAAGCACCAAGGGGAATTTCTGAACTCTACACTTACTGGAGCTAAATGACATTTTACAGTGGAGGACTCTTACTCCAGAAGCTACCACAAACCCCGGTAGCATACCCTACTTTTCTTTATACAAACTAAAATATCTTCTAATATTTCCAGATACTACTGAGAATCCTTCCTAATCCACCAAGTTCATGCTACCAGCTTCCAAAAGTTCTCTGTAACACAACATTGCCTTTCTTTGTAGCCTATCAGATTACTGCAGGAAAATCAGTCAAAACATGAAAAATAGGATGTGGAATCACATTAAACAGCACATATAAACCCTAAGCATATTTGAATGTATGATTTAAACATTTAAGAAGCCTAGTGTTAATACAAGTGAAAATAAGTAAAACCCTAATACCATGGATTATTTGAAGACCAAAGAAAAATTAGCGACTGCACTTTGGAAAGCTAACCTGAAACATAACTCTTCAGTAATGCATTAACTGTGATTTAAGATCAAGTTGTCTTAACTTCCAATTAAAATAAATCCTCCAAGCAGCACTTTTATAATATCACTTAGCTTGTTAAAACATATAAAAATGTTTGGCTCCCCTGAGCCACATGATGATTAAGATACAGTCAGAGATGAAAAAAAAAAAAAAAAAAAAAAAAAAAAGGTTACCATGTTTCGAGATCACAGTACATTTCAAAATGAGCCAGACTTCTCTACTCTCCAAGATTTCCTTCCTTTCTTCGCTAACTAGTCAAGGTCCCTCTATTTCTGAGCTTCACTATAAATTTGAACAGTGTCAGGTAACATCTAAGCACTAGTGCTTTATTTTTAAAAAACAAAACTAACAAAAACAAAAAACAAAAAAACAAAGTAAAACCTTATAAATTGCAGCCAATAACCATGGTTCAAACTCCAAACTTTTTTTTTTTTTTTTTTTTTTTTTTTTTAAAAAAAGTATTTTCTTTTGGTGGCCAGTTAACACATAGGTATCAACATGAGATTCCTTGATGTAACAATGAGGTTTCTTGGTCCGGGGGCAGCCAGAGGTCCAGACCCACAGACCTGCAGCCCCAAACTCCTTAGCTGCCCACTGATGCTCAGGCTCCTTAAATGATTCAGATGCTTATATTAACTACATGCTGTTTGGCCTATGGCTCAGGCACATTGCTAGCTTGCTCCTTCATCTTATCTCAACCCATTTCCATCCACTGTCAGCCATGTGGCCCATGGCTTACCTGTGTTCCTTAGAGGTTTTTTCTTTGTGCTTCAGGCTTGGTCTGCCTGACTCCATCCCGCTTCTCCTACCTATGTTATCATTCCTTCCCCCACCCCCCACCCCCGCAAACTTTTTCTTTGGTGCCTGTCATGGGCCAAAACACCTCCTTTATTTAAAGATTGAATTTCACAGCATACAGAAAGACATTCCTACATCACCTTGACTTAAGTGCTAACAGCTATAATTAAATGACTCTTCTATTTTTTCAATTATAAGACCATAGGAAATAGTTGAATATGTTTGTACTCTGCTGTTGATAAATCCAACATCATATTCCACCTCCAGAACACTCAAATCAGCTTGAACTTGAATATAAGACCTTTCTTTCCTTGTGTGTGAATAGTGATTATTTCTGCACTGACCTAATGGGATCTTTTCTGAAGCTTAAATATACAGGCATCAGCATACATATTCCACATAAAGAATATTTAAGAGATGTTACCTCTCTTTCAGATTATCAGTAGATTGCATCAAGTCACAATCCACTAATTTGAAGTCAACCTCATTTCCCTTCAAATCTGTCTCACCATATTCTCTTATATCATCCCAATTTTTCCAGTATTTGACCAAAATATCAGCCATTCCTGATTTCTGTATTATTCTCACTATCATTAAATACCATCTAGAAAAGTTATATAAGCTCCATCAACATCACCAGGTACTATGTTTTTTTAATGCATCTTCTCATAACATATTCAAATACTACATGTGTGACTTCAGGTTCACTACCACTGATCCCAAGTGGACATAGCCCTTACAGTCTCTGATCCACAAAATATGGAGGATTTCTAATTTGGCTATTTGTGGTATCATCCCTATTTTATTCTCTCATGGTAAAGTCAAGGCATCCTTTGTAAAAAATCACATCCTATCACTACTTACCTATCAGACACAATCATCTGTCCCAACTCCCACTTATAGAGGAAACTCTAGTCCTCAAAGGCTAAGTTTTCAGTAATTTGAGCTGGGTGTCTCCATCTGGTTGATCTATAGTGCTTCCCATATAAACTGATACATCAAACAAACATATCCAACTGTTTCCATTTCCTTTAGGGAATGGCATCCATCACAATGCTTCTGGGAATATTAGGGATGTCTCCCAAGCATGTCAATTCCCAGTTCTATGTCTGTGTAGAGTGAATTTGGATTCCCTTTAAGCTTCACTTTCCCTCAGAAGTAATTTCAGAGACACTAGAACAAAAATCGCCCCATCTGCATATACTTTCTGAGACTCTGTGAATGAACCTAAGGAGTTACAAACTACCTAGCAACCTTGGCTCTCTTATCTACTACTCAATAAAATTTACCAACAAACATTAGCCAGTTTTTAAATGTTTATCTTTTTTTTGCTCTTGAAAACCATTACTATGTACTTGGTCTATATAGTAAGGACTCAAAACACATTTGTATTAGAAAAATTGAGTAAATGAATGGATGGAAAAAATGAATGAAACAACTTCATAGAGTATATACATCTGTGGGGTGAGTTCAGTAATGGACATAATCAAATGGTGTATTTCAAGGGTTCAAGTACCTCCTATTAGCTACAAAGATTCCATTTAACATAGAATGAGTGATACACAACATGGCAATGATTTATCAGATTCAATGCAAAAAATTAAAAATGGAATTCCAAACTTTCAAAATATAATTGCTACAGAGTTCATAGAAACTAACAAGTATAATGTGCATGTAATTACAACTTTCATTCAGAAATGATGGCTTCCCTACCGCATTTTATAATGCTCCCTATGGTATTAAGACATTGACAGCAGAGGCAGTGGGATAGCATTTGCAAGGTGCACAAGAAATGCATTTAGCTCTAAGATGGATGCTTCAGAAGGAGAAAGAAGAGGCAGTTAAGTTCATCAGTTGGGGATCGGGGCCCTGTGTGTCTTCACCTCCTCCAGTCTCTGGGCTCTTTGTTGGTGCAGGCCAGGTGTCTTTTGCTTGCTGCTTCTAGTGACAGCTACTTTGTGTGATGGTGTGAGATTCCAGCAGTGAAGTGTGACAATAAAATACAGACAAACACTTGAAACTACAGCTATATTTCTAAAAGTCCTCAATGTATTAAATATTTAGAAAACTGTTTCCTGCATAGAGCTCAGGTATTAAGAGCAAATAAGGGCACATCAAATGCATCACCATTATGCACTCATGTAACACAACCCTGAATAAACACAAGTCTCTGAAACTTCCATTACTTACTCAAACCTTTTCCCAAGCATAGTGTATCAGAAACTAGCCCGCTTCCCTCACGCTCACCAGTTGTATGCTTCCTTTGTTACATGGCATCCTTTTTGAAGAAAAGTTTTAAAACAGAATTCTTACAGCCTAACACAAAAAGACAAAGAAGATCTACTTTCCAGTTTCTCTTCTTCCCTATTCTGTCTTCAGAATAGAAGTCAATGAGGGCAAAAGATTCCCTGCCAAGGTACCCAACAAATTCTTGCTGAAATAGTGTTGAAACTGTTTTACTCCATGTCTCCTTTCTATAGGATCAAGGAAGAGTTTGATTATTGATTGGATCCCAAGGCACTTTTCTAGACAAAGTTTTGAAACATATTTTTCAGTGGTTTCACTGAAGATATTCTTCTATGCATATACCAATCTCTCTGTGTATTCATCTACCTACCTACCTACCTACCTATCTGTCTGTCTGTCTATCTATTTGTCTGCCTGTCTGTCTATTTTTTATTTTTCTGATCTACCTTTTCTGATCTCCTCCTTCCCTCCTGCCTCCCTCCTGCCTCCCTCCTGCCTCTCTCTCTCTCTCTCTCTCTCTCTCTCTCTCTCTCTCTCTATATATATATATATATATATATATATATATATATATATATATATATACACACACACACACACATATACGTAATATATATATATATATATCATAATTATTCCTACTCCAGTAGCAAAGTTGATGCCACATTTTACAATTTATTCCTCTTTAGGCTTTAAGCAACAAGATAATTTATACAATTTAAAAGTTATATCAAAAAATGAAAATACACATTACAAAACAGAGCAATATAAGACCCAACAAAATTCAGATACAATCTGAGGCATACCTGAATTAAATTAATAACACATTGGAGACACGTGTGAGTATCTATCATAAGGTATTACAAGGATTCTGTCTGTAGACATAAAGACATCTGTTGCTTCCTACTAAGTCACTAAAATCTACCTATGTTTAGCATTATCTCCAAACTGGACAGAAGTCTGGTTGTTATCATTCAATATCTGCATACTGCTTTTTAAGAACTTTATTTCTATTATGGAAATATGCAAGTTTAAAATAGTCTTACAAATTTCTATTCCTAAACTTATTTCAGATTCTCAACTTCCTTACAATGAGACAGAGAAGATACAAACCAATATGGCCCCTTCTTATTTTCTGTGATTTCAGCCAAGTCTTCCTACTACTTCCGAGGATAAAAATAAAAATTCAACTGTATAAAAGGAGATATAGAAGAGAATGTATGTAAAAGAATGATGTGAAGACATGTGAAAATAGTTGTAACTATGTATAGAGATGTATGACCGTGTATATGTGAAATAAGATATGTAGTTGTATGTATAGAATGCAGCAATGTGGAGATATGTAACTTCATGGAGTCAAAGTCAGAGACCACTTTTAAGAAGTAAAAGAGAGAATTACCATAAAAAAATGTAATTGTACAGATGAAAACACCACATGCCTTCGGGTCTGAGCCAGAGTTGCTCTAAAGCCACTGTATTCTCTTTTAAAAGAGTCAACAGTTATATTGTTGAAAAACTTATGGTTTAAGAAATAAATATTTATGACCAATACCAAAATATAAAGTTCATAGAACACTTGGAGCCACAATGCTTCCTCCCTGAGGTCACTGGCTCTGACCTCAGTAGTGGGCCAAGTGTTTTGCTATACATTTTCTACTTATTTCCTGATGAGATTATCTTTCACAAAGACGTCTAGCTACTTTTATAGAAAGGCTCTAGGCACTTTTACTGAGAGCAGCAAAAATAATCTATGGGGTGTGTGTGTGTCTGTGTGTCTGTGTGACTGTGTGTGATTATACATATAATAAATACATGTGATTTAATAAACATTTCTCAGAATTATAAACATGTTGATTCTGACTGCTGATATGCTGATCTTGTATTTTGGATTGCCTATCTATAGAGAAAAGATAAGCAATTGGCTAGGAAGTAAATTAATCTTTTTGAAATGCATCATGAAATCTAGCATAGTAAGGAGATTAAATGCAATACAGAAATGTTACTTATAAATCTTGACTTAAATGCTAAACAATACAGCTCTCTAAATTGGACTGAAAATTTGGAATACATCATTTGTTATGTAATACATTATAAAAATAAACTTAATTAAACACAAAATAAAGTAGTTGAGTATAAACATTGCCCTGCAGCTATACATATTTTACTTCCAGCATATATATACAGCAGAATATATATACTGACACTGGAAACCCAATGCTAAGGAGAATCACGGTTTTCAATTATACCACCTGTTTCTCCTCAAAATCTAATTAAAATACACCTTAGGAAACATAATCATCAAGATTTAATTACATCTCTTCCCTCCCTTCACTCCTAAATTAAGAAAGAAGTACATCTCCCAGGACAGACTTTCTTACACAGCTCCTGGAGTCTGCCTCCCCCTGTGGATCTTTTCTGGGTATGGTTACCTTTGTGACTGCCTACCTCTCCATTTCTTCAATTATGATATTTAAAGCCATACATCTTCAGCACCTACCGAAGTTTACAGCTATTTTATATTTATAACTATCTCTAAATTGACGTTGTACTCTCACATACTGTATACACTGATATGCATATAGAACCGTCTATAAAAGTGGTTCTCAACCAGTGTGTCAAAACCTACATAGGTCAATTCCCAAGCTATTTCTCTGGGAGGGGGTTATATGTGAAACAGGGGATTGGTATGCTTAGGTATGCCTAATTTTTGCCTATTGCTTAAATCCTGTCTTCATTTTAGGATCCTGAAGATGGATTTGAGTGTCTGATGTAGTTACCCTTTTCTCAGTTAGGCCACACTGAAGAAAACTCTTTTTTGTTTCATTTGGAATTTTACTCTTTTAGTTGCTTATCAAGGATGAGTGGCTGAACCTGGTACATTGGGGGCACAGAATATGACCCTAAATCTCATAAAAGCTGCATTCATGGCCTAACAAAACTGACTCATTCTGAGGTCCTGGAAGATGAAGCCAAGTAGGGGGGCAGCACCTGAGAAGAAACAGAAGAAATGCCACCTATGATTCCTGAGAGCAAGTACTTGCAATGATTACTAATTGATCCTTGTCCTTTTCTTGACCCATCATCTGAATTTGTTGGTTCCCCCCCCACCTTGGGCAGCTACAGAAAAGTCCACTAAAGTCATGTCATGTCAAGCCTTCTTCGTGTGAAGACATCCTTGATGTCTCGATCCATCATCACAGACTCAGTACAGATAAATTATCAGAGGCTTACAATTCTCAGATGTTGATAATGCCTATAGAACCACAATAAGCACATTTACATCATTTTTCTTAAAGAACATATTTTCTTGCAAGCATGGTAATAAATGTCTATAAACCCAACTCTTTAGAAGTAGAGGCAGGAGGATCAGGAGTTCAGGACCATCCTCAGCTACATAGTGATATTAGAACCTACTGAGCCTAATAATGTCTGTCTCAAAACACAAATCCAATAAATAGGCCATGCATTAAATAAAAAAATCAAGGTAAAGTAGAAAGTGAAAAAATATAAGAAAAAAATGAGCACTCAGATCCTAAAGACAAGAATAAATGATTATTTTAAATAAAGATAGATCCCCTAACATTTTCCTTTAAAGGGGGAACATCATTTTTTTTAAAAAATTTAAGTGTCTAGTGTATATCTGGCATATATGTGTGGTGCTCATGGAGACAAAAGAGGGGGTTGGATCCCCTGGAGTTGAAGTTAGAGATACATATGAGTCATCAACATACATGTATGCAACTCAACTCTGGCCCTCTACAAAAGGATCAAGTGTTCTTAATCACTGAGCCATCTCTAAAGCCCCTAGAACACTCTCTTAAAGGTGAGCTACAAAATCCCCATTTCTGTACGTGAATTAATTTCCCAAGAGCCACCACTATTTCCAGAAAAATGATAAATAAATAGCAGTAGTGGCTCGGTGATAAAATTCTTCCATTAAAATATGGAATACCTTTTTCAGTCCTTACAGTCTTATAATGTAGTTCTGTTGTAGTTGTCATATTAGAGAGATAATCCAGACACAGAGGGACAAACACTGCATGCTCCCTCACATCTGCAGTTTCTAGCTCCAAATCATCAGGTATGACATTAAGACATAGATTAAGTTCAGAATCCAGGATACCAAGAAGGATTATATGCAGTGTGGGAGGAAAGAGGTGATTTGAAGTGAAAAACGACAACAAACATGGAAAGAGGGCTCCAACAAGGAAGTAGAAAGGGGGGGTCGAATAGAAAGAGAAGAAACAAAAGGCAGATAATAACAATAGTGTTTGACAAACGCTCAAGGAATCATATTTTATATACATCTAAAATTATACACAACACACACATGTACAGATACACACACACACACACACACACACACACACACAGGGGAGGGGAAGAGAACTTAAAGGAAGTTACCACACTTTGGCTGACAATGCTCCCCACAAGAACCACAGACTAATGAAAATCCCAGTACTGTGCACAAGTAATTTTTAAATTATTGATCAAAGTAGCTCAAGTCACTTATAAAGAAATATAGATCATTGATGAAGGCTTCAGTTGCTTCTCAGACGTTGAAGGAGAGTCAGCATTGCTGAAAACCCCACACACCCCTGGAACACTGGACATACATTGTTGGAGCTGGATCTGTCTTCCATGGTATCAGAAAATACTGTGCAAACTGCCAAGAGAGGGAATCAGTTAATAGTCCTACCCAACAGCAATGAAGCACGGCAATGATCAGCATCCACGATATCCAGAAAAGGACAAGAAGTAACACTGGCGCATTAGTTGCAACCAACAGTTATCTAATTGGACAAAAGGCCTAATCAATAGGGAAATCATACCTGGTACAAAAATCTAGCCAATTTTCTGGGCTGGTAAAATCAGACCTTAGAAAAGATCCTACTACTACCACTTTTCTAGAATAAAAAGAAGTTTGTTATTGAATTCTAAATGTTATCCATATGCTGACAGATAGGTGTAGCTACCAACCATGATCATAAAGGCCTCTCTCTACAGCAAATGGAGACCATCATAGAAAACCTCAAATACACACAAAGAGAGAAAAGGATGGTTTGTGGCCCAATCCTAATGGATGCATTTATATCACAGCTCCTCCATCTGTGGCTTAGGAAACATTGCAGAAGATGGTGGCAGACAGATTATTAGGAGTCAGAATATCAGGAAGCCTTCTGTAAAACAGGAGCTCCAAGAAATGCCTGAATAAAGAAGATAGGAAATAAGGCAATGTCAAAAGACATGATAAACCCAGAAGGGTGAAATTTCAGGGGTTCCATCCCTAAACAATACTACAGGTATGGGAGAATTAGCCTCTCCCAGTTGTGTGTGTGTGTGTGTGTGTGTGTGTGTGTGTGTGTGTGTGTGTGTGTGTGTGTGTGTCTATGTGTCTGTATAGGGAAGAGACCTGTAGGAGAGGTAAAGGGGTAAGTGATGTAATTTTATTTTAGTCAAGAGTATCTGGAATTTTTTTTAAATTAAATTAAAAGGGCTGAATATCTGGTCTGGTCCCTAGAAGATAAAATATTAAAGAAGAGCTTCCAAAAAGCTCTAAGAATATTTCATGCAGGGCATGAAAGGCTATAACAAAATCTCCTTAAATATAAATGTATCACCACTGTGTAGCCCATATTACAAGCCTGGTATGTATTACTATTCAGTGGACAGATGAACAGAAAAAGGGCACACTGGATTACTATTAGCTGCCACATCACTGCAGATGCATGAAGCTCATTAATACTATGAAATGCATTATGTACTAAGCCACACAAAAAGCATTTGAACCAAAGGAGAGGCCTCAGGAAAACTGTAAACTTACTTATTAAAGCCCTCTCCATGAGGCTGACTCCTGGCTAGGTGGTGCTATCTAAGCAGGACAAAGAAAAACTAACAATAGGAGTCCTCAAGAGGAAGCCTGAACTTGGACTTAAATAATTAAGACTTTCTCTTCCCTTGACTGACACCTGTGGTGATGTCTCTTTGTGGACATTTAGGGAAAGTGTTGCCCTCCTCATAGGGACCTGCTGGGGAAGCTCTTCCCCATTAAAACGTTGGACCACACATCACATTTGAGGAACTACAATGGCAGAGAATTGCCTATGTCATTTGTAGTAAATGTCAGTGGTTTTTAAAACTGATTACAGATTTTCTTTGCGCAGTTCAAGTCCAAGAAACAGACATACTTTGAGTTAAGCCTACTGTGTGTTGTAAACTGGTTATTTTTTAGGTTTTTTTGTAAAGGGTTTTTAATGTTTCTTTTAGCATTTTTGTGTTTTTAGAAGTCAATACTTGTATTTACAGAAGTTTAAATCCATATTTTGTAGAATTTTGATGCTCATCCCAACAGCAGGATTCAAGTCATTAAGTTACAATATTTGG
The DNA here is from genome assembly GCA_033318265.1 of Phyllotis vaccarum. Taxonomy (NCBI): domain Eukaryota; kingdom Metazoa; phylum Chordata; class Mammalia; order Rodentia; family Cricetidae; genus Phyllotis; species Phyllotis vaccarum. The sequence goes on from JARWLC010000002.1 coordinate 101,542,639, forward strand.
CACATTTAATTTTTATGGAGAAGAGAGTCTACCTCAACGAGGTATACCTATTTGGGGTGCCACCAAAACCCTCTGTTTCCTCATTCATTGTGAAAGCTCTCTGTACATTCTAGTTAAATTTAACTTTATATTTATGATTTAAACGTAAGGTACGAAAGATACACTTAGGGAAATAAATGAGAATTTGCAATTCCATAGAATAAGTCTCCCTGCTAAGTAATAATCTATAACTTGAATGAGATTCTCATCAAGCAATTGCTTCTTTTTCAAGAAAAGTGTGTGTGCATGCATTTGAACAAACAGACATAAAATTATATAGAGAAAATAGGTGTGAGCATGTGTATATACACATAGACAAAGTAATATAAAGAAAAGAAAATTCCAGGCAATTCCCACTGTCTACCTCAGTTCAATTCTTTAGTCTAAAATCAATGAGCCCAGATCTATCTGCAACATGCCACCTAGAAATAAATTATCTCCACAGTTCAGAAATAAGCCCAGGAGAGGGCAGAGAGTAAGGCTAAAAGGCAGAGAGGAAGACATTTCTTGATTTCAGACGATTGTCTTGAGGTAAACTACTTTTAATAGTGTGCATATCTACCCCATAAGCATTTTATTTCTTTTTGACTCTAGAGAGATGCCTGGTCTACCCAGAGACTATGCTGGAAGCAACCCAATGTCACTTCCAAGTCCAAGTCACGAGAGGATCCAGTTTCCATTCTTCTTTTTCTGGCAGTTACCTCTGTTCCCTTCTTGAACCGGCCAAAATCTGAGTTGTAGATGTCCTGTGCCAATAATTAATGATTTTAATTACTATATAGATTGTGATGAAAAGAGCTTGTAGGAAGGCCACCCATGGAGAAAGATATCAGTAGAGTCAAAACTGTGGCACCTAGTTCTCAAAACAGGTTGATATTAACCAAGTAAGATGTGAAAAGCAGGTGATTCCAGATAGCCAAGAGCCGATAAAATAGAGAAGACTTTCCCATTGTGACCCATCTGCAATCCTGCATATATAGTGATGAGAAGACTCCCGACATACTAAGCTAATTGTCACAAACCCAGTTCTTTTCAAAATAAAACATTTGTCCTATGGCAAGTCTGTGCCTGTGCATTTTCTTTCCTCCACACAACTATCTGTAGCTCTCCTTGCTTTACAAATAAGGACTGAGAGAGTGGTGGTAAAGATCCAGCGACACACAGCCAAGAAGTAAACCCTAATGAGAACCCAGAAAAAAATAAAAACGAAGCTCCCCACAAGAACTCTTGAATCAGTAAAACTATCACCATTCATTTATTTCCCAATTAACAAGCTGAAGGTTAAACCGTATGATCTACAGAATAAGACTAATTATAAGCTTTAGTTTTTTCTAAATGTGTTAAGACAAAATGATATAAGAATAGGGTGCTGTGTGAAACTTGATACATAGAAAATTATTATTTGGAAAACATTATTTGGAAAAAAGATACATCTTCAGAACAATATTAAAAGTGCCTGCTGTGCTTTGATTTTAAGACTTATAAATTATACTTTGAGAAAAGTGTCCCATGAATTGTAATTGCATTCATTATTTTATAATGAATATTTTCATTCAAGAATTTTACTGTTCTCTATGGGTATATGATTAATATATGCATCCTTAGACAACATTCATAAAGTTCACCATACTGAAGACAGAGAAAAACAGATCAGCTTTCTTTACTTCAAGTGTGTTTAGAGTAAATTTCTGTACCTGTAATGGTGCCCTTCTGGGGAAAGGACACACTTGCATCAGGAGCGGAATGTCAGAATTGCCTCAGTCCTCACAGTTTCCAGGGTAAAAACATCACATTGTTAGTCTGATGGACCAAGCTTGTAAAAAGCCATCCTTATATCCCATGCCTTCCTGAGAAAGCTTTTCTTTAGCAGTGAATGAAAACAAAGGCAAAAGATGAAAGGAACCGTGTTCTAAAGAAAACAAAAAAGGGCTGTAAAAGGGGGGGATACAAATGTTGAAAGCCGGGAAGGTACATTATATTTGGAGTGAGACTAGGGAAATAGAAAGGCCCAATCGCCCAATAGTTTTTCATTACTAATTTTGTAAAATTGGAGAGTGGGGGGAAGACATCTTTAAAAGTTCTCTGAGGAAACTGACAGCCAGAAACTGAAAATCCACTCAGTCATATTGTTGCCACTTTGTCTGGGTTCCAGAATGCCCCTGGGAAAGCTTTGCATGTAAAACATGTGTCTCTATCAAGGCAGCAGACACTTTAGAAAAAAACGTGGAAACCAGACAATGTTTAGTTTAAAATAATATCAATCCACTAGAGGGTCTAAATTTACTATAAATGGATTGTTTTAAAACTGACTGGAAGATTTTATAAATGACACCAATAAAGAACAGAGGTGTCAATGAATGCCATGTAATGGCATGGCTATACAAGAGGAACTAGTCAACATATATTAGCCAAATACCATCATATCTTCATCTTTGGACTGAAATTGCTGCTCATACAATACCCAGTACCAGAAGATAGGGTGCACTTTGTGACTGTCTTCTTTCAATAAAATGCCAAGACAGCACCATATACATACATACATGCAAACATATTTGTGTATGTATGTATATATATATATATATATATATATATATATGATTATCAGATTAGACTATTTTCTTCTAAATTCTAGTTCTAGTTGTTTTCAGCAGCTCATTTTGGAAAACATCTGTCCAGCCTGGCTCTTGGGGAATTGTTCAAAAACAAGTATTCTCATTTGAATGCAGAAGACTCTCCTATGGGAAATACTGTCCTTTGAAAGCAAGCAAAACTATCAAAACATCCATAATCCTTGAACCTCATCAAGTTCAGTATACAGTACATAATATGACCCAATTTCAAACTTAATAAACGAAAGACAGGAAGAAAGATAAAAAAGAGACACAAACTTGTCTGTTCCATCAATCCTTTCGAGGTAGCATGCTGCTTCCAGACTAAGAAGCATACAGTAACCATTCAGTTTTGACGTAGCAGACAAGTATGTGGAAATATGTTTATGACTGATCCTAGCCAACGTGGAATCTAATGGGGTCTGTCCTTAACACACTCAGAAAACAGCATGTTGGGTAGTGTGTGTAGGTGGTGGATGAAACACGAGTGTATGCTGAAACCACAAAAATTACCCATTCTAGAACTAAAATACACTCCATGATAAGGAATCAAATATATTAGTGAATACATATTATAGAATAAGTATCCTCCATATATTATTAGTCTCAAATATGTACAACAACTGATAAATCAGAAACAAGTTGATTAAAAAGGTAAAAAAAAAAAAATCAGAATTAAAGAAGCCAAAAATATTCTGATGGACCTGACAAATGGATAAGATGCAGTAATTTTTTTACTAACAAGCATCTAGGAGGGAAAATTATAAAGTGTTATCTGGAATGTGTTGCATCTTTATATGAAAAAGAAATCCAAACTACATTTCAATCGCGTAAGTCATTTCCTGATGAGGGTACAGAAAGAAACTTCAAGCTCACTCTGAGGAGTATAAGCGTTCTGTGAAGACAGAACCAATGACAAGTGAACTAACTAGTTAAAGTTTTAAAACTCCAAGTTCTCTAAAGCGAATGGGAGAGAAAGGTCTATGTAGGATTTATTCCCCACTCCTTGACTGAAGAAAAAGTCCAGTAAATTTATCATAGGAGAACTAAAATGCCATTTCAAATAGCAAAGGGCATTGAATATTTCTAAATGTAGTCTATAAGACAATACTTCAAACATATTGCCTGTTAAATCAAATTCTACCCTTGGACTTTATAGGTTTGGGAAAGTATCTGAGATATCTAGCAGACAAGACAACAAATAAAAGTTTATTCTTATTTCATCTAATGCACTTTCACATCTTCTGAATTCTGTACATTAAAATTTCTCACAGCCGTACTGCAATCTCTAGTAGAAGCTTATTAGGAATGGGAACAAAATCTCCAAAATAATTTTAAAAGGAGCAAAAGAACATTACATCTTCTCTAAAAATAAAAACAAGATGAACACCCTTCAGAGAGAGGCAATGATGTGCTTCAAATGTATAACATGAATAACATGGTCCATGAGGCTTCCTCTACTTGACATGGCCTCACAAGAAGCCAAAATCAATAAACAGCAGTGTTTACCACATCCAGTACCATCCAGGCGGATAGAAGTGTTAAGTGAGGAAACTTGGTTTTATCTTCTAATGTGAACCAAGAAAACTGACATTTTGAGTACAATAAGGCTGTCCAGTACACATGTGTAGAATGAGGAAATGACATATACTAGATTCTGAAGTAAACCAAACAAGACATTACTATGTAAAATAGGAAAGTGATGTGGGAATGTCTTTCTGTATGTTGTGAATCTCAATCTTTAAATAAAGGAGCTGTTTTGGCCATGACAGGCACCATAGAAGAAGTAGGAGGAGAAATCAGAGCATAGGTAGGAGAAGCAGGGCGGAGTCAGGCACATAAAGCAAGCCGCCAAAGGAGCAACATGTAAGGAACACAGGTGAGCCCCGGGCCACGTGGCAGACAGATTAATAGAAATGGGTTGATTTAAGATGTAAGAGCTAGCTAGCAATGTGCCTGAGCCATAGGCCAAACAGCATGAACTTAATATAAGTGTCGGAGGAGTCATTTCTGAGGGCCTGAGCGGTGGCAGTGGGTGGCTAAGCGGTCTGGTGCAGCAGGTCTGTGGGTCTGGGCCTCTGGCCACCCGGGACCAAGAAACCCCCACTGCAACAGGAATATTTGCTTCTTATTCTATGGTTGTCACCATAAATTTTATATTCTATGTACTAAATATATGAGAAGAACCATAAATACAACAGTATCTACAAATGCAGGTAAGAGTAGAGATGAAGAACTTCAAATTCCTTGTTCACTGGTGTCTGTGTGTACCTTTTTTTTTTTCAGAAAAACAGAACAATGGCTGGGACTGTAGCAAAATTGTAGAGTGTGTGCCTCCTATGCATGAGCCACTGATTTTAGTGCCCAATACTGTACTTATCTTCAAAAGATCTCCCCCGCCTCTCTCTCACACACACATATCTACAAAAAGCAAACAGATCTGAGTGGACAAGAAGATAAAACACAACCAGTGTCCACACTGTACTAAGGAACACTAATTAGTTTACCTCTCAGTGCCTAATGATTTACTAGACAAATCTCTACAGCTATGAGATTCATGTTCTTTTTGGTGGCCCTTCATTTAGAATTTAGTACACACACACACACACACACACACACACACACACACACACACACACACACACACAAAAGGGGATGCTTAGTTGGATAGAAAACTTTTAAATCCTGTACTAACAATCCTAAATCTCCCCCCTATGAAATACTGTTGGTAATTTTTAAATACGTGAGTTAATATAAATTCTCTAAATATTTGCAATTAAAAATAAATTTAATCACTTACCAACAGGGGATAATTTATTCAAGAGAAATTTCATACTTCTCATAAAGCAAAAGAAATAAACCAAAAGTCACATTACAAAAATCAAAACTTTGTAGGAAAGTGATGAGGAGGAGAGGAAGTAGACAAGACACTGAGAACAGAAAGAGAAATACTAACTTAAGCGAGTATGAGTATAACTATGGAAGTTCTAGAAAAATATGAACAATTAACAAAATTCCATCTAATGTGATTTTAAAAGGAATAAGCACATTTAGCTCTTTTTCAAATATAATTTAAAACTAACTAACATACATAGAAATACATATATACAGAACTTCCACATATAGAGATACTTGCATACCCATGTGTTGTAAATCAGTATTCATTATAGACAAGCTATGGAATACACATAGGTATCAATCATATGATGAATGGATATTATGGCACAACACACACATAGTAGGCAAGTATTATAAAATTTAAAAAAATAATGAAATCCTACGATCTGTAGAATGAAAACTATGCTAAGTGAAGTAGCTCTAACAGAGAAAGACAAAAAAAGAGACAGTTTCATTATACTACTACTACACACACACACACACACACACAGAGAGAGAGAGAGAGAGAGAGAGAGAGAGAGAGAGAGAGAAAGAGAGAGAGAGAGAGAGAGAGAGAGAGAGAGAGAGAGAGAGAGAGAGACTAAAGTATAAGAGCAATTATTAGGAACATGGAAAGAAAAAAGAGGAAAAACAGGTAGACATAGATCAATGAATAATGTATTCATTATGGAAATAGCACAAAAATCCAATAACCCATGTTACTGTCTATGTTAATAAATTTAACAATAAAATGTTAACAATTTAAAAAACTGTTATCAAAAGCTATTTTAAATGGACACATGCAGGATAAGCGCTTGCCATTGGCCTCCAGACATCCGCAATGCTTGCCCCATTTCTTCAAAGTTCCACCCATCCCTCACGTTCTGGTATACCACTATAACCAGCTCTCAAGATTCATTTCCTTTTAGAATTCAAGAATATTGAAATATTCTTGGTAGTTTCAGGCCTTCTGCTCAACCATATTTTTATCAAAAGCAAATTCTTATTCAGTCTGACATAGCAAATTAACTTCCTTTAAATTTATGGTTCTTCTCTTGATGATTATTACAAGAAAAAATTTTTTTTAAGAAACCATATTCCTATTGAACATGGCCAAATAAAAGCATCACAGGCTTTTTCTTAGCATTTACCATATATTTTAGTCTCTTCGACTCCTGTACTTCACAGAATGTTATCAGTCCTGAGGAAATTCCGGGGTCTAGCCTCTTGAGAGCTCATGTTTTATGGAGGCTCAGATCTGTTGGATGTCCATGGTCAGTCCAGGCAAAAACAGGACTCACACTGTGGGCTAAGAAGAAATAAACTGTCTTCACAGAACAGAACTTGGGGCTACTTTATTTCCAAAATGTTAACTGCTCTAAGAAGCTCTAGGAAAAGCAACAGCAAGCCAAAAAGGCAAACGTGCCACACAGACAAGTAAGCCAATAGATTGTATTTCTTCATTGCAATTGTATGCATTGACATTTTTTCTTCACAAACCACATTTCCCTTAAAATCAGTTTAGAAGTTCCATGTTTGACACATGGTTATAAAAATCAGAAAGCTTAAAGTGTCACAACTTAAAAATGAGAACTTTACAAATGCATCAAGATTCACAATCCTGGGGCACAGTTCTCAGGGTGTTCTTCCAAATGCAAAGTCTTGTCAGAATTTGAATGCTGACACTTCCTAGTCTCACTGCAAGGAATAATATAAAATTCCTGCCACACATGCATGTGAAAAGATGGTCTCACAATAGACAGAGAAGCAATTACTTAAGAGAGAATAGGCTTAAAATGGGCAGATCAACCATTTTTCTAAGTCTGAATGAAATAAATTCCTACCTAAAAAAAATTAATTATCTAAATCAAGAAGAAATATGAAACATGAATAGAAAGTATCCAAAAGAGAAATGAAAAGACTGATATTTAGTTTTCTTCTTTAGCCTAATAATAATAATAACAATAATATAAAGTCCTAGAGGAACCCAATATGGGAAGTAGCTGATCCCAAAGTGAATTCTTGCAATAATGCCAACACTAAGAGCAACTTCCAAGGTAAAAGACAAATAGAAATCAGACATGAACTAAACTCCACAAAAATTTAAATGTTCAAGAACTTAGTTTTCTTAGAAAAGTTGAATTTACAAGAAATATAGTTTTAAGTAGCACTGAAAGCTGCCCGCTCGCAAAAGCTAAAAAGAACAGTGCATTCTCTATGAGATTAAACATAGTTGTCTCATTCAGATGCCAGGCAAAAGATGCGTGTCTGCCTAGACATCTGTACAGAAATTCAGAAAGCTATTTCTTTGTGAGCTATGACTCATAAGTATCTAGGATTTGTCAATGCTGGCAGGCTGAGGACTAGTGAATGTTTCTGTTCAGCAAAGTTGCTTGCATCTTCAAACGGGCAACTTTGTGCTGTGAGTGGTACACTTAGCTGGCACATAAATACTAATACGTTAAAGGACTTTCAGCTGCAGGGAACAAAACTGCCCAGTAAGAGAATTTCCTGGTGAGGTTAACATTCTCTCACAATAAGCGTCAGGGAGGAAGGCCAGTTTATTCAGTGGCCAGGGACCACCAGTAGGCTCTGTAGCTCTCACCTCTTTGCTTGTGCTAGAAGGCCAGGCTGTCTACAGTAATCCAAGAAGCATGTGGAGAGAAAGCACTGAGAATCAAGGGGTGTTTGCCTGTCTAGGTGGCATTCCTATGAATGAGTAAACCCTTCTCAGAAGCCCAGCCCCAGCCCTTCCTTATGAGTGAATATCCCTTCATATAAACTTCAGCAGATCTTTCTATCAATTTTCCTTCACCAGAATAAGTTACCTGACAACTTGGTGGCTCTCAGAGCACTAATTATGGTGGTCTATGCCTGTAATACCAGCACCTTTGTGGTTGGAGCCACCTTTGTCCATATGTTAAGAGTGAGAGTCTATATCTTAAGTGAAATCACTCATTTACCTCACACATCACACAGGCAGTTAGAATGCAGCTAAGTAAAGCCTTGATGGTGTTAAAAGCAACAGGGAGTATTCATTCTGTTCCAATTAGGCAAATAGCCACATCTATCAAGGATCTACCTTTAAGGATAGATACTATCAATTATCTATTTGCATCCCAGAAGTCATAAGTAGCTGCATGAATGATTATAAGTAACTTCTGAAAGCTAATAGAAACTTTACGGTTTCATTTACAAATGAAAGAGAATGTGGCTAAATGCTACAGAATAATAATCTTCTATATATAGCAGACAATCCCTCATAATCAATAAATTCACCTCTCAGGAGGCAGCTACATTCAGATCCCACTTAAGATATGCACTACTGAAGATATCCTTTAACAGAAGGTGTTGTATTTCTAAATACCCAGGTTTCTTCAGGCAGTAATATGGCTGTGATGTCCTCACCGTCTCCCTTTCAACACATTATCTTGTTTTGCTTTTTTAAACAAACAGGATCACTGGCTATATGACAATATCTGTATTATCTTTGCATTCAGAATGATGATAACAGAGAATAACTGTGGGTTTGAAAAATATTATATAATGAACTTCAGAATAGTCTCTACTACAGAAGTAATACAATGTCTAAAGGGGCAAAAGCCAAAAAGCATGGACATCTGGAAAAAGCAGCAGAGACCTTGTCAGAAACAGCAAACCTTAATTTAACCATGAGCTAAAACCCTTTGTTTTTCCTGGTAGTATCATAAAACAGCAGAGAAATTGGGGAGGTCAGATGAAAATACAATATATCTGACTTTACCATCTTAGCTCTGCAACAGGCTGTCTAGATCAAGACCTTATCTTACAGATAAGAAATGGAGTATCTTAAAATTCAGCCCTTAGCCATTAACAGGGTCATTCACTTTGTTAGCAAATACTCATTGAGAACCTACTTATTCCAAGCACTACCTGACACTCTGGTAAGTGAATGGAAACAGAAGGATCAATCATGAAGGCTAAGTGAAGAGAAAGAACTAATCAAGTAATCAAGTAAACTGTTATTCATGAGATAATCATGGTGATTTGTCAGGAAATGGTAGAGAAACCTACCAAGCATGTACAAGGCCAACCTCAAGAAGGATGGAGCAGAGAATGATTTCATCAGCAGATAGAGAATGTAAACATAGGGGTCATATAGAAAGGTTCAAATGTAATAACCAAAAATTAGGATACACGAAAGGATCCAGAGGTCCACTGGAGGGAGAACACTGACAAGTAGACGCAGAGAGGGGAGCTGAGGAGGGAGGCAGGAACGGACGTGGAGGAAGGATCCTTTACTCCATTCATAGTTGCTCTACAGCTTGCTTAGGCCACAGAAGGTTGTGGGAAGAACTCTACAAACTGTCCTTTTGTAAGTACTCAACCCAAGCTGTCATCAAATGTGGCTGCTAAAACCAGATCTACTTAGGAAATTCTGTCTTGGGACTTCCTAATGACTGTTTCTCTTCAACTCTTGCTTTTGAAAGCTCAGATTATTTTTACAAAGATGACATTGGAAGGAAGTATGCTAATAACATAAAATTTCCTGTCCCAGACAAATTTTATGTTGTTCACACTCTATAAACACAGCAATATCACAAATATTGTTTGGCCTTAAAGTGAGCACCAGTGAAAAACATAACTATGGAATCAGAGTCAAAAAAATAAATAACATAGCTGATTGAAAAATAGAAGACTAAGTAAAACTATTGGGGAATAAGGAAGTATACCTAGGATGAGAAAAGAAAACACAGATTCTTAAATTTCTTCAGAATTCATCATCCAATGGGTAATTAGGCAAAGTCTAAAAGTCCAATATCATAATGAAGCTCAAGTTCTTAAATATGTTTAAGCGGTTCTTTCTTGGCCTGCTCAGCTCTTGGATGTATATTTAGGTGGGAAGCTTAAACTTTCATATAATAGCCATGCTGTGATAAGAACAATTAATTGGAACAGCAATTCAAATATTCATGGTTGCCTTCCAGAGCTCACTGGTAAATGTGGACTATACTTAATTTTCCGGCCATTATTTTAAATTATACAGTAACCACAAGTTCTAAGGTCAAGGACAATGTTGCTTCCTCTCTCCTGTAGTGTAATGTCCCCTGTGAATAAATTATCTATCCCACAAAAAAAAAAAAAAAAACACCAGTATAATTTTTTTTAATAAACTGTTATCTAAAATAGGATACAAGATTAATGATTTGCTGTTAATCATGGTAAGTATGAAGTTTTCACTACTACCCATACAAAGGAAATGAGGGTCAGAGCTAATAACTTAGGTAATATAAAGGTCGTGCATGGTAACTGTAGATTTCAAAACACACCTGTGCTCTATATGTCCACTTTGCTATATAGGCCAGGGTTTTACCCACATCATGTCTAATTGAGTCACTGTGCAGCTTCACACAAATGCCAGTGTTTGAAAATAGACAGGTGGACAGGTGGACACTATAAAGAAATGGTAATTATATTTGCAAGTCCTTTTTGAGGAAAGTCCACTCTTACCACCTAACTGTAGTAAGTATATTTCAAATGACGGGTAACATGATTGAAAAGTGGCTAGCATTGATGTTCCTCCGTTATTATCTACTGAACATTTTAAACTATGCCTCAGTCCTGTTTGGTTCCCTACAAAACAACAGAAAGGATCTACTGCAAAATCTTCATTCCAACAGGCCCTAATTCTATGCAGAACTATTCTGCTTTTTTCTAAGGAACTACATAGTTTAGTACCAATCTGTTTTGGAGCTGTGCATAGCAATCTCTACCCTTTGTTTTCACAGATTCTTACAGTTCTTAATGTGCCCAAGAAATATCCTCTCATTATTCATTATCCATAACAACCTGTGCCAAATCTCCGAAAATGTAGCAAACTACAAAACTCCGAAAGAAAATTGTATCAAGCTCTGGCATTCTTGGAATGCTTGGAATGCAAATAGACAAACCGCAGCTAGTGACTAAATTCAAGCTATAAAAGGACTGCTGTCAGATGTGGTATCCATCTGCCAGTGAGGTCTTCTGTGTTCTTCCTGTTTTGACAGAGCACCTTTTTTCTTTTCAAGTATAAGAAGTGTTGGGAATCAAATTCCAATATTTATGGTCACTGCATTCTTGAGCTTGTACTTGAGCCATAATGGGTTATACAGAGATATTCACAGCTACTCATGGCAGTATGAAGCATGTGGTCTCCAAAGAGGCAAAGCACATATTCCCATTAATATCTTCGTCATGTGACATGATTTGGCTAATAGAATCTGGCAGACAGGGTGTTCACCAATTCCAGTCAGCAATTTTAGCATAGTTTTTTATTTTAATTTGTCACCATGAGATTGGCATGTACAAAAACAGTGTTGCTCTTTCAATTTAAGTCCCCAAATAATACTAAAGCCATCCTACAGCAGTGCAGGAAGAAATGCTTCTGATACCAAGCCTTTGTGATTTACTGGTCAGTTGCCACTAAAGCAAATTAAAAGGGGAGAAAGGTTAAATTTTAACAAAACATTGATGTCAGGAGAATCTATGCTTAATTGAAAATTTTTCCATAATTTACAATACATCTTGGCATGAATAATCTCAAACTCAGAATACCCACAGCAGTATTGATGGTATCATTGATAGAAGCTCTGCACCCACACGAAGAGGGTACAGCTCTAGCCTCCAGGCCAACCCTTCCTCAGAAAACAGCATCCTCTGAAACTGCAAATCTCTTTTAGTTCTTTGATTAAAAGATGAATTTCTAAGGCCCTATCAGGATTTTTGTTATCATAGAATGCATACCCTTTTTCATAACTCTTGAATAATGAAAAATACAGGATTTATGATCCTTTGAGTGAATTCTAACAAGTAATGAAATTCAGATGAACTGTATAATGATTCTTCATTTTCTTTATGAAACCTATCAGTTCGACTCTTTGCCTTGAGGACAGATGCTAAACAGCTGTTCTGGCAAGTTATTAAATCAAGTTTCTGGTTTTATTCAGGGCCTTTTTGACATATCCCCATAGAAAGGGGAAGCAGACAAAGAAATGCTAGCCACACACTGTATATAATTACAAGCAAAAAGGATTAAGTCCTGAAACAATCTAAACAGACAGTGTTCCCAATTAGCCAGCATTTTTCACTTTAAGAGTCTGAGGACATTTTCTCCACATCACTTAGGAACTAGAATTAAATCTCTATGCAGCCAGTCACTTAGAACATACATATTTAACATAGGAAAATAAACCAAACCCAGTGAACAATTTTTTGATTGGTGATTCTCCCTGACCAAGTCGGGGTATACAACTCAACACATTTCTATGTTTAATGTTCTAGATAACTAAGTTTGGGAGATATTAGCTCTTCAATGAAATGCAATCCATCATAGACCTTTGGTACAGTTCCTCCTAGAAGGAAGTCTGAACAAGAAGGAAAATCCAAAGGCTCAAGTGGAATATTTGATATACTTCCAGATCATTGTACAGTAATTCTTCAGATATGTAATAAGAGTCACCTACTTCATTAAGGGAAAAACCTGAAAAAAAATGATTTAAAAGATGCTGATTGATTTAAGAATTTCTGTCAGTGAGGATTCAAAGTTCTTCATGATTTTGAAAAACACTTTTTGAATATAAGATATGGCAAGAATGTAATTCCATGATGGAACACTCTTAAAATGTGGAACACGCAATAGTACAGATCAGCAACTTCTGCATAATGGTAGAAACACCAGCAATTAGTATGGTTTTCTGGTCTCTTATCTCTGTGCCATTGCAAATATGTATGTATCTTCAAATTTGAATTCATTTTTCAGTAGATGTCACAATCTCCTGGTACATATCTTAATGTTAAATGTATGACTGTCTTCATCTTCATCTCATTATTATGAAAGCATTTTGTCAATAAAAATGCATCTAAATTATTACCTAATTCATAGTAGTATGCCCACAAATTCTACTTAGAAGCGCATTAGCCAAGAAAATTCAAAGACAGCTTTTCTATACCAGAAAGTTCCTTTATTCCCAACATTATTAAGTTCATTTCCAATTCTGCATACCTTTGTCTACAAAAAGCACTGCCCTGGCACATGACACCACAGAATCCCAGGTTTTCAGCTACGAAGAGCAAGAGGATATTAGGATATTCTTTTCTGATTGCTAAGAAATGAGAAAAATAACAATAGGATTAAAAATTTTTGGTCAATGGTTTCCTTCATTTGTAAAAATCAGATAGGCAATGGAATATAAAAGTAAGAGAGAAAGTTGTGATTTTGTCTGTTTTCTCCCCCAAAGAAGTGATTAGAGAAGCCCCCTGACTGTGACAAGGTTGAAACTGTGCTGTACATCAGTTCAGACGGCCATCAGTCAACACAGGGGTCTCGAGTCTCTAAAACACTGTTTGAGGGAGGAGTCCTCACCCTGTGTATGCTACTGCCTTATGAATAGAATAACTGTACAGGCCACACAAGCTTCTCTGTGTTCTGATACAGTCATGGGTACATGCCTATAGGAATGAAATAACTGAGTCAGATGGTAGTTCCAGTTTTAGTTCTTTGAGAAATCTCCAGACTCCTATCTGTAGGAGTACCAATGGGGGGCATTCTCACACCAGCTTTTGTCTTTTCTTTGTTTGTTTTCTTTTGTTTGTTTGTTTGCTTGCGTGCTTGCTTGTTTTGATGACAGCATTTCAAAATGGTGTAAAATGGAAAATGGAATCACAAAGTGATTTTAATTTGCATGCCCCCAATGGCTAAGGATGTTGAACACTTTAATGATATTAATTGGCCACTTATGTTTCTTCTGAGAACTGTTCATTAGCACATTTGTGACTAGAAGTTCTTTCTTGGAAGGGAGAGGGCTAACTTTTGTAATTGTTTGTAAATATGGACATTAATCCCCTGACTGAAGAACTGGCAAAGATTTTCTCCCAGACTGTGTACCAGGTATTTGACCTACAAGTCTTCCTTTGCTGTGCACAAACATTTTAGTTCCATGTTACACATATTATGTGTGTATGAGCAACAATAAATAACACATGTGTAAATGAATAAATAAAAACCTGTTACACTTTTTGACCTTTTGTTCATGTAGGTTTTATAAGATTGTTTTTTGTTTGTTTGTTTCCCTATCAATCAGTACCTTGCTTTACTTCTGCATCTATGAGTCTGGAATTTGTCTAAGTTTACATTGGATGCATAGATTTGAAATTGATATACATTTCATTGTTGCATATAAAGTCAGAAGCAACATACTATGAAAGAAGCACGCAAGCCTATCCTTTGAATGAAGTGCACCAGTTGCTGGTGGCACCATGTCCTGTGGCTTTTCAGAAATCTTTGCTGGTTTTTGTTGTTGTTCTTTGTTGGATCAGCCTAGATGAGGTCCATTTATTAAATAAACAAACACTTACTGATTAATACTATATTGAGTCATCAGAAAAATAAACATCATTCTTGTTCTTATCTTCAGCAAAACATAAAAAGACACAAGGGCAGTTGAGAATGCTGCTAGAAGAACCTGCAATTCAGAGGGCAGGGAAGGACGTGAAGGTTCTCATGAGTAACTCGAGGAAAGGAAACAATTCTGTACCAGGCAGAATCAGCACTAGACTGTATCTGATGACCAAGAATGGTATGACTAGGCACATAATAACCAGCTATGTGGAGAAGGTAATTAAGAAAGAATGAGTTTAATCCAACCTGTAGAAGGGAAGATCAGAAACCTCATCATGAGAAAGCTCAGGAGTAATATTGACTGTAAATGTGAAACATAGTTTAGACCTCCTTCCTAGACCAGACATGCAGGGTGGTGATATGCAGACTAGTCTTTGAACAGATCAGCAAAAAAGAGGGGGGAAGATTATAATGTCTAGACACTCAGTTGTTTGCTGTTTTCTTTTCAGTTAAATAAGTACTTACAATATTACATCAAAAAGATGCCACTTTTAGTTGTGCATGCTGAGAAAAAAACCGAAATGAGACTTCTCCCTTACCAATTTATACAACCACATCACTTCACTTCCCTCACGCCATAAGTCCTTTACCCTGTCTATATAACCAGAATTAGAAAACCTAGAAGTCACGTTCAGATCCATGGATAGCACCCATGTACAAGTTCTGCAAGTCAAGACTCAAATTTTCCTTTTGTCTTTGACTTTTTTATAGTCTCCCCAACTTTCCTTTATCCTTGAAAACTTGGGCATATCCAAGGGAGGAGTCTTATTTCTGCCTATCCTCTATCCCTTAGGTAATTTTGACTCTTCTCTCATCTCTGTGAGCATTTCCATATAGTGATTACTCAGAGATCATCTACAACTCAGACCTTTCCCTTGAGCCCTGGATGCACACTTCCAATTAGATGGCATTATTTATTTGGTCATTTTTCCAAGCCAAGCTTAAAATTCTCCATTCAATCAAAATTCTCATTCTTTCTTAGTGTTTTCTTCTATCTCCATAATTAATACAATGATATAGCTGAGCAATCATAGCAAAAATCCACAGTTCTTCACTAACCCTTACTACCTATATCCGCCATACACATGAAACTGACTTAATTATGCCTGGTTAGTCTACCTGCTGTTTTTCTAAAATCTATTTACACTTCTGTTCCACATCCATCATGCTCTGAGAAAAATCAACTATTCTCCCTTACCCGATGGGCAATACTCTCCCAGCTAAAAGCAACATGCACATGAAGGCTAGCCATTCCCAAAAGGGTAGGCTGCTCTTGCCCTCCCAGCTCTCCATCCTTCTCATGGCCTCAACACCAGCCAAAGCAGTTTTCTCTCAGAAACTGAGCCTCACTGGGTATTTCTGAATGAATGTCTAAAGGTTGGCAAAGAGTAGACAGAGGAAGGCAGGAGCAGTTTGGGGATACAACCAGGTTAAGGAAATTAAAAAGAAAATCTGCCTTGGAAATTGAATGAATTTGAAGATGGACAGGAGGTCTCCCTTGGAGCGTACATAATTAAAACTAAACAAGGCACTGTGTTGAAAGTTTTCTGCATATTTAGAAGCGTTTGATAGATGAGACATTGAAAACACACCAGGAGCCTAAAGCAGGATAGTGCAGTTTACAGTGGGAAGCAATGCATAATCGTGGGCTCTCAAGCCTCGACTTCTCTTTTCTTCATTTTCATTTTTCAAGTATACATCATGCCCACGGAAATAGAGAACTGACATCCTATCACAGGCTTTTATTACAGCAGCTCTGGTTTGAGAGCCTTACCCTTGGTCTTAACCCACCTCAAGATTTTTAAATTTGTGTCTTTCTGCAGGATTAACACAATAATTCTCCTGGTAGATTTCATAACTAAGATAAAGGTATTTCTAAACTTAATTCTTCACATATTCATTTTAAAAATATAAACAGAAAAGCACTTTTAAAAGGCTAATTTCCCAAAGTTACAATATCAAATAACACTCATCTTGAATTTAAATTTAAATTAGTTAGGGAACATTATTTTTCTCTTCTGAAACAGTATTTCTGTCTATTTCAGGAAAAAAAAGGAAGCAGTAGCAAATTATAAATATAAGAGACCCAGCTTCTTCAAAGATGAGATAGCAATTAAACACTTGCTACACTGAAAACAAAGAAGGACCATTTATCTTACTCATAAAGAACATTTTCAAACACTGTATATGCACACATCTGTATAATTAAACACCACAGTTATTATTTTTAGATGAAAGAGCAACCATAGCCAACTACCAGAAACACAGTAACCATAATTTCCTAAGAGATTTTCCAATAATAATAGCTAAGATGTACATGTGTTCTCTGTATTTGGCCCTGAGCAGAGTCATCAAAGTTGTATCAGTCACAATGAAGAGGCTGTCTATGCAACAATGTCATCACTGTGTGTCACCTTCCAGCTAGAAACTTCTTTCAATCTTATTCTGCTCTGGCTGACACTCTCTGTATCAACTAGAAAAGCACAGGACTCAAACTGCTCCAAAAAATTGCCAGTCTCAGTCCAAGCAAAAAAAGAATCAATTGCCAATCATGAAATTCCTTACTTCTGTGACTCTCTTCTAGGGGAACATAGTAAAAGATAGCACCAAATTAAAAAGGGAAACCTCATATCTAAGAGATGTTTATCAGCCAAAGGCTTCTGTAGAAGTTCTTTTGAAATTAAATATAACAAAATTTTCAGGGAGCTTTGCTTTTTTTTTTTTTTTTTTGTGAAAACAGTTCTTTGCTGCCTTTCTTCTCCATCACTTAGTCTGGATACAGCCTTGTAATTATCAGATTAGTGATTTATAATTTATTCTTAAAGAGATCTCCAAACTGGAAATAGCTCTTCCATTGTCCCTCATAATAATGTTGGCCAATTCACCTGGAAACCTCCAAGTCTGCACCTCCCCCCATCCCTTTCTCAGAATCATAGGGACCTCTGAAGTTTCCAGAGAACTTCATCTACTTAGGAAGCAATGATTATCCAAGGCTCTGAACCCAAGAGAGAAAAATACAATCCCAGAGTATGAGTTATATGAAGACATGTCCCACAGAATAGCTTCACATAAGGACCCAAGAGATGCACAGCAATTCAGGGGAGCCCACTGCCAGTGCAAGGCTCTCCACAGAGATGCTGCAGATGTAATCTGTGTTGAGCAACCACAGGCAAGCTAGGACTGTACTGATAGTGTTGAAAGACCTCAGAAGTCACAGTTCTATGGCATAAGGGCAGAACTCTCTTGTGTCATTGTTCCCATGAGACAGACAGAGTAAAACCACACCTCTCCACAGAGTGGACACTTTGGCTGAGGAAGTATATGAAGGAACAAGACAATACTTCTTAGAGGATCGAGCTAAAAGGCAGTTTTACTGTCTTAGCAAGGGATCAACTCCAATCAATTAATGCTTTAATTGCCTGGACTAATTAAGATAATGAACAACAATGAGCCTAAAATCAATTAGCGTTGTCCAAACGTCTATTTTGAATGGATGGCCTTATGGAATTCTTTTGATATTTTTTGTATTCTCTATAGCTGTTTCACTAGAATAGGTGGGGAAAAAAATACAGGTGATAGGACCCTTCTCTAACTTCAACAAGCCTACATGGTTAGTTGAATATTTTCTTAGCGATAGAAGCTGTGTTATAGGATAGGCAGGAGAATTGCAGATTTTAAACCAAATCATGTCTTTCTAAAGCAATCAATGGACAAAGACAGTAACGTGTCCCTTTGGTCGCCTGGCTTTTATGATTTAAGTTACTTCAAAGTAAGCATGAGAGACTATAAAGCTTCTTTCAAATTCCAAAAGACAGCAGTATTTCTTGATTACACCGCCCTTAGAAGAAAAACCTTCTTGAATTACTTAGCTCTGACTGAGACATTCAGATTTTATAAGAAATCAGGGCAGACAAGTGTGTGGAGCCAAGGAAGCCTTGAAGGACTGACCAATGCATGCAATAACTAGCTCCCTCTCTCCTGATAAGTCCAACCTGAGACACCTCACCTACATAGAACCCTGCCTCTGCAGATAACTTCTCCTCTCTGAACTGGGGATCCAGGTTCCTTTTCATTGATGCTGCCTCAGCACAGCTGTCACAGCCAACCTGATCCCAGTTTTTCTGGAAGAATGTCCTCTTGTCATTCTTTTGCATCCCCAGTCAGGTTTCCAGGTTCAGGCTGGAAAGATGTGGCACATACTTAAGAGTTAGAACTCTGGAAAGGAATATCTGGTCCCTAACATCTACTTTGAAAAGTCTGGGTCTACTTCCCTAATCAAGTTGGGTCTACCTCATAAAGACAAGACTGTCACAGTCTCAATGAAAGCATCAGCAACTATTGTCCACAAGAAGTATTTTCTCCATTAAAAGAAAAAAAAAGATGAGATACACACCCTCAAATCTTTCACCTCATATCTAGCTCAGCGTTTGGGTTAATTATTCTTGCTGTTACTCACTTTTCATGTTAGTCATATTTCCATACCAACAAGTTACCTATAAAACTATTTAAGAGAAGAGTATGTTTTGGGGGCTCAAGTTTCACTTCATGGTGAATGATGAAGACCCCCTTTACCATGATGTAGGTGAGGAGGTGGTTCATGCAAAAAAGGGTGAAATTACTCAGCTAATGGCATCTGTGAGTCAGGGTGTAACATAGCATCCTATTAATTTCCAATCGTTCATCTTTATTTCAAAAGGCCCCACATCCTAAAGGAACCAAACTTCCACATAATACATTTGGAAGACAATTTCAATAGAAACTATAGCACTTCTCAGAACAATACTGAATTGTTGAACAGGACTCTTTGTGCAGTGCCAACAATACTGACTTACCCATGTATTATAGGTGCTAAGATTTCACACCTTATAGATGAAGCCAAAATGAACTAGACAGAATAACTGTACTATGGAATGTGGTGGGATTTAGGTGTCAGTTGGTAAGGTTGGAAGACATTTATCCAGGGTCTGGGGCTCTTAAAGGCCTGTGGCCAGCCCTGTTTAAGAGGGGATCTTGAGTGGCCTGTTTGTTATTGTCGTTTTGAAAGACAAAAATCAACGTCCATCACTTAGACCATCCGATTCCTCAAATATATTCCTAAACTATAGCCTGTTATCATGACTGTTAATTTGTTTTTCAATAAATATTAATCTTATATTAATATATTTTAAATAAAATGTACTGCCATATCTGGTGCCCAAAGTGGGGCCAGACCTAGCCTGCCAGCGTAGGGGGCTAGAGAGTTTATCCAAGCCCTAAGCACTGATAAAAAAACAGAAGACTCCTGTGTATGGGTTGAAAGCTCCACCCTTCTCATAACTCCTAATTATCACTCCCATAGTCATTCTGCCACTCTCTGTCCCATGGCAGGGCAGATAGACGGTAATAAGTACACCCGGCTTCAGCACCCAGAAGCTGAGACCAGCAGCCAATACCACCTAGACCGTGGCATTGAGCAGAGGGTGGGCGATTCAGGTATCAGCTGATAAGGTCGGAAGACACTTATCCAGGGTCCTGGCTCTGGAACGGGTGGGGGTGGGGTATGACTAGTCCCGTTCAAGAGGGGCTGCTGGGATCTTGAGTGGCCCCTTTGTTCCTGCCTTCTTGAGAGACTAAATCAACATCCATCGCTTAGACCATCCGATTGCTCAAATATATTTCTAAATTATAGCCTGTTATCATGAGTATTAATTTGTTTTCCAATAAATATTAATATTATATTAATATATTTTAAATCAATTTTACTGCCATAATGGAAGCCTAATGATATGCCTCTGCAATGAAAGAAAATCTCAGCCTAAGGTAACACACATTGCGCTGTATGAAATCCACAACTGTTCCACATTCAGACCACCAATAACTAACAGACAGCTCTGTGTCAGGCAATGTGCACATAAGGAATGCAACATCACCTCCCACCTGTTCAAGGAGCTACTAGCAAAGAGATAGGAGATAACAATCACTGACAAGTATGTGGAGTTCAAGGGACCCTTGCACAGTATCAGTGAGAATATAAATTAGTACAGACAGCAAAGCAAACCATGTAGAGGATCATCAAGAATAGCAGAGAAATGTAAGGCTGGTAAGATCTAGCCATCACAAAGGAAAGGAAATAACAATTGGTATGTTTATGTCAGCATTATTAGCATTAGTCACAAAATGTGATTCACTTAAGGGTCCAACTACAGATTATTGGGCAAAGACATTAGGATAATATGAACCAATGAATACTGTTTAGCCATCAATATGAATGAAATCTGCTTCTCACACTAACATGATTGAACCTTGAAGACATGAACTACCACAAAAAAACCAAATTCCACATAGCATTAACCCATATAGAATCTAAAAGCATGACCGTAGGTACAAAAAGATTTGGGGTACAAGGCTGTTATGAGGAAAAACTAAACAGGTGTTGGAAGAGTTCACGTATACAGTAAGTTAAGAGGTCCTCTATACAACTGTAAAAAAGATTAATAATATTTGGTGTTCTTTAGAATGCTGAGAATGAAGTCAAATTCTTGAACCAAAATGTAACCATGTCAGACACCACAGTGTCACTGGTCTTGTTCTGGTATTTTATAACATACATAGACTTCAAAATACCTACTTTTTTCTTCAAAAATAAAGCAATAATTTTAAAGTGATCTCATCTAGGTATACCCACAGAGAAAAGCAAAGAACATATTCAAAAGAGGAGCAAGGTAGAAAAAAAAGGAGGGGGAGAGCTTTAGTTACAAAATAGCAAGCCAAAAAAGCAATGAAAAGTAGATTTTAAATGCAATCAAGAAAAGCAAAGGTGATGCTAAGTCCCTGTGGTGAAGTAGCTAGATGATGGACCCTGAAATCTGACTTTCCCTGAGGAAGGCACAGCCTCACAGGTTATAATGGATATGGGCAGATAACTGAGATCATCTTCTGTAACTCCTGAGCTTCTAACTTAGACTCCAATTCTAGAGTCTGCTGCCCTGGACTCCAAAATAATAATGGATTTCTAAAACTCAGGTGACAAAATGCTGACCCAGAGACACACTCTCTAAGTGCTGGGTAGAAAGATGTTAGTTCTATACCTAATGGCAGAAGTACTTCTACCAGAGTAGCTTGTCAGTGCTCTTAGTAAGAAGCCCTGGCCCTCTGGAAGATAGCAGAGGTCTAAAGGGTTGGACCCTCCCAATTGTTCCCAGTCAAGTGAGTTAATCACTGGCTGGGGCTTTTATCAGGCCAAAACAAAACTGGAGCTTGGTTTCCAATTTACTTTTCTATTTCTGTGATAAGACGCCATGACCAAAAGCGACTGCACAAGGAAAAAGTAACATTCATTTTGAAGCTCACAGATCATCACTGGGGGAGTTCAGGACAGCAACTCAAGGAAGAAACCTAGAAGCAAGAAATGGGGCAGACATCATGGAGGAATACTGCTTACCAGCCTGCTTTCCATGGCTTACTAAGCCAGCTTTCCTATAGCCCCCCAGACCGTCTGTCCAGGGGTAGTGCTGTCCATGGTGGGCTGAGCCTTCCTACTTCAAACATTAATCAAGAAAACGCCCCATAGCCTTGCCTACAGACCACTCAGACTGAGGAATTTTCTTAACTGGGGTTCTCGTTTCCTATATAACTCTAGCTTATGTAGGCAAAACACCAGCCAGCACACATGACAGCCAATTTGAACACCAAAGCACACAGCTCTCAAACATTACTTGTAGATCTAGAACTTTTAAAACCTTCTTTGCTATTTTTTTTAATTAGTGGTTGATGTGAAAATATCTTAACCTCATTTGAATATTAAGTACCTAAGGTACCAAATCCATGAGACACTAATGTTGTTTTATACTTTACCTCAATGTAACTGATTAAATGGTTAAATATCATGATCAAACACTATACAAACTCACAAGCAAAGTATATGAAATAATAACATATTTCAACAGCAATATAAAGTAATTGTTTTGGTAATTAATGAAGCTCATCTAGTCCTAGGGACAGGTTTTCAAACATATAATTACACTATATAACTACAAAGTACCCCTTTTAATAAAATATATAATTATTAAGATATTGAGGAATATAATTGGCATTTTATAAATAAGTATCTTTTATGACTACTTAAACTTTAATAAATGCACCTTTTAAAAGGCCCGGGTTTAATTAGCATAGGGTAACTCTCACTTTCAAATGAAATTAGATCCGTAAGAGAGAGAAAAAAAAAAAAAAAAACAACAACAATTTGAACTTAGTCTTTTATTACCTAAGTATAATTACAGGATTTTATCTAGTAAAAAGTATTTTTGAAAACAAGCATAGAGAGCTGAGGCTGGGAAAGCATCCAGGATGAGAGCTCTCTTCGCACGCTTGGGGGCTGGGGTTCACTTCCTAGCACTACATAGACCAGGCATGGTGATTCGAGTTGGGAATCCCAGCATTCAGAAGGCAGAATCAGATGGGGGGGGGGGGATTTCTCCTGACTCTGAACATACATACCCATAATCTCATATTTTTAACTGTAAAAGTTACTTTATTTAATTATCTCAAACCCATTAAAGTATTGTGTTATTTTTATTGTTAATCTTGGTCACCGATACCTAAAGCATATGGAATGGTGAAGATCTCTGAAGTCACTAAGTAACTATGTAATATAAAACACTTGTAAAGGAGAAAGGAAAAGTGCTCTGATCTTTAGGATCCAAACAATATCCATGAAGGAGGACAGTTTTCTGGGTTATACAGAAACAAACTGGAAGGTACAGGCATAATAATAAGGACAGAGCTGATGTCTCAGCTACATCTCCAAATTTTGAACCATCACCATGGCCTTCCTAAGTCTCAAAAGTTTCAGGAGCAAGACCTCATTCTCATTTACAGATGAACAACTGTAGGGTAGACTAGAAGTGTAGAGGGCACAAGCCCTGCTACATTCATCTCCTTCACTATCGTAACATACAATGTCCAGTGAGAAGTTCCAAGTACAACACACAGAACACATACCAGCTTCATAAATGAACGCTATGTCTAAAACTTTCTACCTAGTAAACAGAGAAGCAAAGCATGTACTCAAATCTTTTGATTTGGAAATTAATATGTATTTTTACCATATAATACTTCTCACTAAAATTAGAAAACATATAGGCCTATGTCTTAACTGGGTTTTTATATTATCATGATGAAGCACCATCAACTAAAGCTAACTTGGGGAAGAAAGGGTTTCTTTTCCTTATAATTTGTACTCCATCATTCAGGAAAGCCGGGGCAGGAACTCAGG
Source organism: Phyllotis vaccarum (assembly GCA_033318265.1). Classification (NCBI taxonomy): domain Eukaryota; kingdom Metazoa; phylum Chordata; class Mammalia; order Rodentia; family Cricetidae; genus Phyllotis; species Phyllotis vaccarum. The sequence continues at coordinate 101,566,832 of JARWLC010000002.1, forward strand.
TAGGGATAAAATTTACAGGCAGGAACTTAACTTTATGAAGGAATGCTGCATATTGGCTCATGTCTCTTAGCTTGCTCACCCTGCTTTCATCAATCAAGAGACTGTGCCACACAGGCTTGTCCACAGGCCAATCTGGTGGAGTTACTTTCTCAAGCGAAGTTCCCTTCTTCCCAAATGATTCTGGCTTAGGTCAATTCGACATAAAAACTATCCAGCATAAAATTTAACAATGCATCGGCTAGGCCAAGACTACATTATCCATAGCATTTTAGTGTTAGAAAAAAGGTAATAAATAATGATATTCCTAAAAAAAAGAGGTGGGGTGCAGTCATGATCAAGGCAGGGACAGGAAAATCCGCTAGAGTACACCTCCAACCAGTCTTTCCTATTTGGTGAGTTTCAGGGCCTTTCTCTAACAAACAACAAACTGAAAGCTGCTGAAGGATAATAGAAGTGATATCTTAGGTTGTCCTCTGGTTTTACACATGAATACATGCCCATGATCATGTACCTACAAACACATGTGCACTCACACATGCCACTTATATGAATACACATAGAATTATATGCATATAAATTAATATTCCTAGTGAAAAATCATTTCAAAGATCATACTTCATTTTGCCTACTGAATTCTGAAAAAATAAAAGGCACGTTCTAGAGATTATTCCATCCAAGTATATAGTGAAAAAGCTTTAGCAATCGTCTTTAGTCTTTGGACAATCACAAATCCATTTTCAAAGATATATTTTATTATCCACCCACTAATGTACAAGTAAATCTCTGTATCCAGCAGCTGTTCTCTTAGGCCATGCCTTCAGAGAACCTACTTTGAAATGCTAGTTCCCTGGCTGACAACTGTTCCAGTGATTTTGAGCTTTTTATGCACCAAACTTCACACTAAGTTGCCAGAATAATCCCCAACAGAAACTGAGCATTAACAATCATGCTGACTTACCCCCAGAGGCAGAAGGAAACAGGAATAAGGCAGAGCTCCTAACCCAGCCTGGGGCAATCAGAAGCCATCCAGGATCTAAACAATTGTCATTACTAGTACATTCAAGGGGAAAGAAAAGATGAATAATTTATCATTCCATATCCACACTGACTCAAAACACCCATATAACTGCAGTAAAGGTACTTTGATTTTTCTCATCTATACCATAGTGTGTGAGACAAGGCAATGGAATTCCACTCTCCATTCACAGACACAGCCCTCATAGATGAGGTTTGTTACCTGCTTTGCTATCTTCTATTACAGGAAAGACTAGAAACTGCTAGAGAGGAGAAATTCTGCAAATTTCTAGAACCCCTACACAGAGCTTTAAATCTTGTGAGTCTAGAATTTTTCCATTCCAAATAAGTACATCCTTTAATCTCACTATTATTAGTACCTAATTGTTTGTAAACCATTATAATCATAGAAATGAGGTTGAATTCATCTATAAATTTGGATTTCAAGATTCTCTAGGAAAATCAAAAGATCCTGAGCACTCATTCCCCAGAAGAGAATATCAAGAAGTGTGGCTATTTGCCTCACAGAATAGATGGTGCTAGTTTGAAGCAGCTTGCTTCAATAATAAATCCTACTCATAGGGTCAACATAGTCTTCTGAATTTGCTACCTACAGCTGCATTCAAAGCTTACATGTTGACAGAAGAAGAAACAGACGAAGCACATTTGAACATGCTTGCCTTGAACATAACAAATAGGATTTTACACAAAAACCAAAACAAACCACAGTAAAGTCAAAGAGAGGATCCAGACCCACATTAACTCGAACCTAGCATACTGAGGAAGAAACAAGAATGGAGAAAATAAAAGTTACTTCCCCCATGACTTCTCTCTTCTTTTCTATGTTCTATGTCTTCTATGTATTATTTAGGCAGTACTTACCAAGTTCAAACCATTATAAAATCCCTCAGAGTCTACATCCTGAATAAGTTTTGCACATGGCCCTTTTGTACGAACCATAACCTCAGCTCTGACTACTATGATTCTGATCCTATTTATTTCATAACCATTTCCTTATTGTCAGATGCATATAATAAACAGCAGTTACTAACCAAAACTGGACCACACGGTTCCCATTTTCACTGACTTCATTTACTTATTGGTGGTCTACACTTAAGAATGAACTGAGCAGTACTTTACCAGTTTCCCACACCTGGACCCTCTGGTCACACATCATGATTCCATCTTGGTTCCAAGGTGTCAACAGGTCTAATTACTGACCCAAACACCAATCCCTCTCATTTTGCTGTAGCAAACAAATCATCTGAACCTGCCACACCCTGGCACTTCCTCCACATCCCAATAAAGCTCTGCTCCAATACCACTCTGTGTATCTCAGGCAACATTCTGTTTTTATAAGGTAAGTGTCTTTTTATTGCTTCTACCTATTCTGACAGTAGAGGGCTGACTCCTTCTTCTTTATACTCACATCCTTAGGGCACATAAAAGAAGATTGACCTGAGAGAAAGATGGATTGGGAACCAAAACTTAGGATTTGGAAAAAAAAAAAAAAAATCAGTGGTAGACAGTACTGACAAAGCTGGGAACCAGAAAGCACTTTTCTGAACTTTAAAAATATATATATATATTATGGACTGGAATGTGCGAAGTCAAAAAGCCTAGGGCTAAAGACACAAACCAAGGGGAAGTGAGCCAGTTTATTCCCTGCCCAATGGTAGCTAGCATCCGATTCATTTGTCCAACATCAAACTCTAGAGGACAGAGATCTCAGAATATAACTGTTTTATTGCAATTATCATAATACCCCTCCACTTCTCATCTCTTACTCTAAATCAGAACAATTAAAATAAAAAGAGAATTTGATTTTTACAGTTGTTAAACGATCCTTTTATAGCCATTGCTGATGCCGTTTTGATTATTTCAGAGGCAGCAGCTTTCTACAGTGACTTCTGCTTCCTGCAAATGATTCTCACTAGGAGGCTCTCAGCATTTCCCCTTAGGATTTTACTCCACAGTTGAATAGACTTACCCATTAGTCATTTGCCTTCATATTCAGCCAGGATTTTTATTTAATCTAATTAGTCTTCCTTTCTCACACAATGAGAACGAACCTCAATCCTTATGAGGATGCAGTTGTAACCTTCACACCTCTGTACAATCCTATGCCTTCTGCCAGCAGCCAGAATGAACTGACAATGGCTGAAGCTTTGCATTTGCACATGTGTATCAGGGACTCCAACTGTAGCACACTGCTACCATCCTCCCCAGTCATGTTTCACAAATGCTTTTAATTCTCTGGCATGACAGAGCATGAAGATGTGTATTCAGAGCACTTGCTGCAGAATCAATGGTGTCTTCCCGACAGTGTTTGGGTTTGTTTGGTTTTTGTTTTTTTCTGGGTTTTTGATGTATAAGCAGTGATACAGATCAAGAGGCCTTTGCAGCAGGAGTACCCACATGGAGATCAACTCTCAATGACATGTCTGCTCTTGCCTACCTTTGGGAAACCAATATCAGGCTTCGATACCCATGATCAAACTGTCTCTTTCAGGATTCTTACTGCCTATCCTGCAAACACAACACTTTTCCAACACTTTATTTCCCCCTTTTATTTAAGATGTTCATAGCTCCAAATGTCAGGCATACAGTGCAGTGAAAACTATCCCACAGCTGATAAATTATTCATTTTTCAGGAGCTTGTAATTGAAATAGCACTAACAGCCAAATACCTGAAGCACCCCCAAAAGACATAAAGCATAATAATATTCAAATCTTTTTCTGCATATATTCCAAAGGTTAAGTGCTATTAAACATCGTCTGTTTACCAAGAGATAGGCTCTTTGAACTTTCTTCCACTTAACCTGATCCCGTAAACATTACTAACTAAGCAGAGTACAAAACGAGCCAATCAAGGCTCCTCTTCCCCTAACTCATCCCACTGCGGTAACCAAGGCCCTTCCCTGATGTGCTCAACTTTTCCCTGCCTGGTGAGAAGGTCAAGATGAGAAGGACAAAAGCAGAGGTCGCCACTGCTAGGACCAAACTGGAACATGGCCAAACATGCTTATTTATGAATAATATGTCTGCCTTTTTCACACCACAGAGAAGTTAAAGAGCTGCTCCAGTGACCCAATAGCCAAAAAGGCTTAACATATTTACAATACAGCCCTTTTCAGAAGCCCTTGATGGACCTCTGGCTAAAAGGCATGTGGCACATTTCATGCTAAGCTTTAATGTTCTATGTGCATGGGCTCTTTTGCATAGGAAAGGACTGCATTTAAATGTGTGTGACACATTATAACACCTCTGTGATAATGCCAGGACAACAGGAAAACCCAAACAAATGTGGAGCTACTCATTCTGCTGGTAAGAAATCCATTTTATGGTGGTGTCTAACTTTTCCTACAGAGATGTGATCAGACATCTATTCACCAAGATCAGGCACACATAATGGGCTAAAGAAAGAGTTTCACTTAGTAGAGCTTGATGAAACAATGGATTTATTGGGATTCCTTTCAAGAATTTTGAGAGCTCCAGGCAGTTCCACCTTTGAAAGTTCAATCTAATAAGGAAGGATCACTACTCAGAAGTTGCATCACTGGGACCTCTGTCCTTTCTGGAGGCTGCTCAACCAAAACTGTCACCCTCCCTAGCAACTGCTCACTGCTGAAAGAACCCCCAGAGAGTGGCAATATGGACATTTTAACACTCTGAGCTTCAATTCCAATACTTTTCTAGGTGCCGTGAGTTACCCTCCTCCTTCCAGAAGAACGTACACTACATCTCAATTGCTTTTTGCTAGAAGAAACATAACCATAGTGTTGCTGCTGTTCATTCAGTTACTGCCCCCTCTAGGGTTTAACACCTCCAAAGTATAGGGAGTCTGACTCCACCTTAAGAAAAAGTATCTGGAAAATAGGTTGGACATGGGAGGAAGGAAATGGCATGCTCTATTTATGATAGAGTCTTGAGGGCAGATCTTACTGCTGGCAACTTAGAATCAAATTAACAGAAAAAGCAATAGGGAAACCTAAGGAAAAGTAAAGTAATTTCATCATAAAATACTCAATTTTCCAAATGGATAAGTTCCCTTTTGCTTTTTTGAATGAAACTGAGTAAGTACGTCAACCTGCAATTTACTCAGGGCTTCTCTACTGCTGACACAGCAGCATCATTTATGGACAGGATAGAACTATCATCCATGAGTCTACACCTCATTGACACTATCATCACAGAGGTCCTATATGCCTACAGAGGTCAGTCCTGGATGACTTCTGGCATGATGACAGGGAAACAATACCTACTCTCATCAAGGGCTCTAGCCATTTACTCTTTTGCTTCTTCCTTGACAGACAAAAGGGACAGACAACTGAGTGAGATGTAATTCACCAGTACTTAATCTTTCTGCTCTAAGTAGGCTATTTGGGTTGATGCTTGATTGTTTCTCAGTGAAACTAGTGATCAAACCTCTAGCACGTATCCCTGCAGGACTTAGTGATACTCGTGTATAACGCCAGTATTTGGGAAGAAAATGCAGGAAGGCTGTGATTTCAGAAATAACCTGTGCCACACAGTAAAACTGCCTTAAAAACAAGATTTAAAAAAAAAAAAAAAAAAAAAAGCAACACAAAAACTGTGGTCTACATGGTCTACAATGACATTAAAATTTTTAGCATGTTTCAATAAGCATGCAATGAATGAGAAGGTTTTAATTGGCACAAAATTGAATTTATTGCTAAAATAAAGTCTACTCTTTTTTTTTTTTTCATGATTTTTCATTCAAAGATGATACTGGGAGTTGAACAGGTGTCTCAAGGTGAAGAACACTTGCTACTTTTGCAGAAGACCTGGATTCAATTCCTTTTACCCACATCAGGTATCCCACAATGCCCTGTTACTCCAGTTACAGGCCTATCTGGTATCTGTACACCTATGGTATACATATAGACAAGCAATGCCAATCCCTGTGCACACACACCCCACGCCCCCCACACACACACACGTACGCAAGCACGTACGCAAGCATGCACTCACACTTTTGACTAATAATAAAAATAAATTCTGGCTTGAAAGTTTTATGTTTAAGCAACTGAAGCACATATACGTGGAAAGGAGGAGATATAGTTGCCTGAGAAGTCATTATTTGAAATATGTCAAGCACATAATAGCTGAATGAGAAAAATTAAGAGTACTAAAACCAAAGAAAGGAAAGCATTAGGAAATCATAAACATCCATCCATGATCACATGCCAAGAGCCTATTAAAAATAAAACGCTCACAAAATCTTAGACATTGCTATAGCCTTCACACTTGGGGCCACAACACAGGGAATGATCAGAGATCACTGAAAGTTAAACTTGGCTCTTTCTTTTTTATAGCAAATCCCTATGCGCTCAATCAGTGTTCTGAAGTATACACACATGTTGGCTTTCTGACACGATCATAACCTTACTAGGTGTCTGCAGCTCTGCTGAGAGCAATTAATTCAGAAAGCCTCAGAAATTCCAGAGTAGAGAGAGCCATGGACCAGTCACACAGTTGGGGTGTTTTCCTTGCTTCAGACAGCTAGCTGTTGCTAATGGAGTCACTTCCAAGGAAGGGAGGAACAGTAAGAAACAGCATTTCTAGATCAACACTGCTCTGGGAATTCAGAGGCAGAGAAAAGCAGGTCCCTGCCCAGCTTTCTCATTCTACCTTCTCTCAAAAGCCAGCAGACACTTTCCTGCATGTTACAATGATTGAAAGGACATCGGGCCAACAAATGGAGTAAAGAACAACCTTCTTTTTTTTTAACTTAACATTTATTTTATTTAACATGACTCCCTTGCTATCATCAGCACAATTAAACACGAAATATTTTTATCAGCAGAAGCAACTACCTGGTTAAAAAAAAAATAATTAAAAAAAATTCTTAAATAAGTTTGGCGATTTGGAAAGAGAACAATCATACTCCAAAGTAGAAAGATTTTTCAATGAGAAATTAATGTTCCTTGTGCAAACTGACACTCCTCCTGGAAAAGTGTCTGTTGAGTAACAGGCAAGGTACCCACTATACTCCTAACTTCAAGGAAGAAGGCTCACTACCTTCTGAAAATGTAAAATGATTCATCTGCTATTCCATCACACCAACTTCTCTCTTTGTTTAAATGGCTTCTTGTTGCTGTTACAACATACTTGTGATCATATTAATGGTCATTTATTCTCTTCCTCAGCTGTTCATGCCCACCTTCTTTCCGTGCCCCTGGCCATGTGATACTGTGTTTGTTCAGAGTAAATATCTCCAGTTCCCTCCTATGAACAGCTCAGAAAATGCATTACCATGAACAACAGAGCAGACAGATGGAATGTCTCCTGCCATCTACTCCACCCAGGCCACATGAATTTTATGATAGTATTAAGCTTCCTCAGAAAGGCTTCCTACAGCAGACAGGTTCATGTTTCTTCTTCTGAGCTTCAGTTTAATTCCTGAGACAAAGTTATAAGAATCTTTTGTGTCTAGGACTTCACAGAGAAGCAAGCTAGAAAACTTAACACACAGCAAGAAGGCTTGGTTTCTCTGTCACTCAAAAGTTTATAGTCTTCAGACCAAATGAAAAATTTAAACAAATGACCTAAGGTAAGTGCTTGGTGAAGATGGTTGCTGAAGGTAACACAACCATTTCTTGAACACCTACTCCATGTCATCAGCTGGCCTGTGTTTTACATCATTCAATTGAAGCTCACAAAACTTAAGTTTTAGAAACTCTAGTATTCTTTCACAAGTATCTGTTATTTTCATCATCTGCATTCTAAAGGCAACACAACTAAGATAAGTATTATTTAGTATAAGTTACGGCCAGAATCCAAAATCTAGTTGTAGGGACATTCCAGCATACATGTGAGTCCATCCACTAATATGAAAAGGGATTTTTTTTTTCAAATTCCACAGGACATAAAACAACCCATTCACATATACAAAAAGGGATTTCATTTGTTTAATTCCCATAGGACATAGAACATTTATCCAGAGAGCAGAAAGTCTAGCTCTTTCATCCATGAGAGAAAGACTGTGTTTGTAGGAAATTGAGGAAAGCAAATAAAAGAAGAATCACCATTTAAGATGAAGACCTAACAAAACACAATGGAGAATAATTTAACTAAACTATCTGAGGACTTAAATTATAAAAGTTTATGTATCTGTCAGAGGCCTGATAATGAATAAGACCTACTTATAGTAGTCAAAATGTAAGATGAAACTGGTATAACCAAAAGATATCAAGAGTTGGTTATTGGTCTGTACATTGACACAGGATGTCCTTCTTATGCTATGAATATCACTGGTTAATAAAGGGTCTGTTTTGTCATGGCAGAGTATCTTACAAGCAGGCAGGAAATCTGAACATAGATAAAAAGGAAAGGGGTGAAGTCAAAAGAGAAGCGATCCAGCCACCAAAGGAGCAATATGTTAAGAAATTCAGGCAAGCCGCAAGCCATACGGCAAGACAGATAAATGGAAATTGATTGAGTTAAGATGCAAGAGCTATATAGCAAAATTCCAGAGCCATAGGCCAAGAAGCATGTCATTAATATAAGCATCTGAATTATTTTGGGAGTTAAGCAGCGGTGGGTGAGTCCAGACCATTGGACTAGGCTTGGCCAGAAACCAATACAATAGTACATGATATAAAAATAAATAAATAAAAGAAAGAAAGACTTGAGAAAATCAAATACAAAGTATATTTAAGACAAAAGAAAAGAGATTTTCATTGGAATTAAAATAATAAAGTCTAAATTTATCTTAATTTGAATGTGTGTAAGTTGGTTCGAAGGAGTGTGGGCCCAGCATCAGCATTCACCATACTTTAGCAAAAGACATAGTTTATTGTTAGAACACAGTTCTCTCATGTAAACACTTTTAAAAACTATCAGAATCATCTGGAGCACTCAAGGCATAAAGAAAAAAAAAAACAGTAAAAACAATCACACACTCAAATCTAGCCTTTTAAAGAAATTGTGTGGTCCAGTAGGGCACATTCAATTGGCAACAACAAACACTATAATTTTCTAAGGTAATATTATCACAATTTCTCAACCTACATTTGAACTAAGATGCTAAGAGCTCTGCTACTTAAGGCAATACCACATGTAACACTTAGCTATGGCCTTCTCTACAACCAGCTACCATATAGAATGCAAGCTCTTTGGAGATAATTATTGTAAAGAGAAGGAAACTGGATGCAGTAAATTATCATAGTCAACTACAGTGCCTTCTTCTCATTTCCTATCCACAAATCTTTTTCTACAAATGAAAAAAAAATTGTTTTACCTTTCTCAAGCATCTCTGACAAGTCACTATTAAATTTTGAATCATAACTCAGTCTCTTGGATCAACTTGAAACATAGGAAAAAAGGGGAAAGAGTATATCATTATGCTCTAATGAAAAATAAGGAAACAAAGCCACAATCTGGATAATGAGAGCCTGAGAATATTATATTTACATGATGATGAAACGAGTTATTCCTTGAATGTTGCAAGGATTCAAATCTTTAAAGTATTTTTAGAAAACAGCAGAGCACAAAACAGTGAGATAACAATCTGAATATCATGTTTTTTGTTCTTTATGTTATAATGACACAGGCTAGAGTCATTCGGAAATAAGAAAGCTCAACTGAGAAAATGCCTCCATCAGACTAGCCTGCAGGAAAGTCGATGAAGCATTTTCTTGATTGATGATTGATGTGAGAATGTCCAGCCTACTCTGGGTGGTGTCACTCATAGGAAGGTGGTTCTGGGCTGTATATATAAAAAAAAAGCAAGCTGAGTAAGCCTTAGAAAATACATGAATTCAGCACCGCTCCAAGGCCTCTCCTTCCGTTCCTTCCCTGACTTCCTCAGTAATGGACTGAAACTTGTGAGAAACTCTTTCTTCTCCAAGTTGCTTGGGTAAGTATTGTATCCTAGCAATGGGTACAATAAGACAGTCATATAGGATCTGTGAAGACCATGAAAGGATAACAGAAAGCAGGGTAGGCATGAGAGAGAGAGAGAGATGACCATCTATGGCATAGGAAAACATAATGTCAGCAATACATGCTTCCAGATTCTTAACATTTATCTGCCACTTTCCACCACAGCATAGCTTCTCCAAAGAAGAGGATTTCTTTACTGACTGCAAAGATGACTTTCCAGATAGAAACTACATGTTTGGTAAGTTCAAAAAAAGCATACAGATGTGATCTGACATTTAACTGGGCTCCTGGGGTCTTAATATGCCTTTGCCAAAAAATGAACAATGGAAAAACAACTTACTTCTGAACTTTTGCCAAAATAGAATTCACAAATCTTAATATTCAATTACTTTCTAATAAAGTAAATTTATTTTGAAATAAGTTTTGACATAAATGCCTTTAAAATAATAATAGCTTACAATTGGATCTTTTTCCAGTTAATTATTTCCTGGCATGATAATAGAAATTCCATGGCTTTGCTTTAAACCAATACTCCCAAGTGCTAATTAGCAGACTATATATACATATATATAAAACCAAAGAATGTTGTACTTAGAACATGCATGTTCCATATACATTTAATTAATCAATTTTTTTTTCTCCCTGAAAGATTCCTTTAGAAAAAGAGCCCTATTTAAATTAAGTACTTGGCTGCTAGTGAGGGAATTCTTGTCAAGATACAATTAATAAGAAAGGGCCAAGATGACATAGGATCGTTGTCTTTGAGATATCCTTAACATGAATCAAATTGAATCACCCTGGGACAGCTTGTGGAGGAAAAAGCTAATGACTGCAGATGTTATACATGTTAATCACATAAGGTGACTCCCCAAGAGAATGACCAATTACATATGAACTACACCATTCCTGAGTAAACAGACATGCCAGTAAGAGCCAGAAATGGGCACTATTGTCTCCCCAAAGCCATAGGATGCATGAGGAAACAGATGTACACAGTGCCAAACTAATGATTGCTAGTTACAAAGGAGATATGATCATCTCATTAGTTGGCAGGCTAATTGACCACAATCCCAGTTTGATAAATCTAGTTCAGGAACCCAAAAATTCAGTGTCTGCACTCTACAGAATTCTTCTCCTTCTTCCAGAGCCTCCACCCAGCCACAACGTTGTCAGTTCTGCTTGATTTGTTTGAATATTGTACTCCACGACAGCTGTCGGAAACAGTACATCAGAACAGCTGCTGTGACAGCTACAAGGGGCTTGCTAGTATAATTGGGCTCAATGTGACATTGTGCATTTTTCTAAACATAGAAATATCCATACAACTAAAGAAATTTCTACTAAGTCTCGACAATGTTTACTTATTGGCACTACCAACTGGTCAGCCCCAGTTGAAGTGATGTTATTAGTCTCATATTATCTTTGTCACCAGGCTGGTTAGAAGTATGAAAAAGCATATAAAAATGGAAATAAACAGTAGGCACAGTGAGACACATAAGCGAAGAGGCATTAAACAGAAGAGTGGGTAGTGGGAAAGGCATATCAATAATCTCTTCTAAAAGGCTGGCAGGGAGCCAAGGAGGATCCCACAGTGTCTCACGATATACTTCCAAAGGAAATATATTCAGAGGCCTGAGCCTTCTGCCAACTGCAAACAAAACCACTCATTATGACCACAGCTCCCCAGAGAAGGGTAGGAAGGCTTACTCTCAGCACAGGCGCAGAGGAAGAAGGTGAGCAGCAGCGACAGCAGCCTGGCCACGGGCACCATCCTGCAGCTTGTCAATGCAACGGCAGCTTGAAAACTCAACCTAGGGAGCTTCAGAGACTGGTCTGCTCAGAAACTTCAGCTGGAACCCTTTCAGAGCCTGTGAAGGGAGGAGACAGGAAAAGAAGAAAAGACAAAGATATTTAGGTTTCTCACTCCTTCCCCCTTACCTATTACAACCTAAAAAGACATGCCCTATTGTCAAAACACAATAAACACTCCAACTGTCATGTTTTCATATTGGGAAATAACTTGGTATGTAAAATGTAGGATCCCTAGCATTCTTGCTGCCAGACCACCGTCAACCAACCACCAAGAAATCCTTTCCTTGTTCCTATGTCATCTTTTGGGAACTACACTCTAAGGAGGCACAGTTACTTCATACAAAGCTCTACAGAGCGCATCAATGAAAGAAGGCACATCAGAGCTTTAAGGAATGCCTAATAAAAGTCTTTTTAACTATTAATGACAGAATAAAAGGAGTGTACAGATGTTTAGTTTGCATGTATGTCTGTGTACCATGTGAATGTCTGTTTACCATATGCTTGTCTAGTGCACAAAAAGAAAGTGTCAGATTCCATGGGACTGGAGTTACAGATGGTTATGAGCTGCACTATGGGTGCTGGAAATTGATACCGAGTTCACTAGAATAGCAGCCAGTGATCTCAATTGCTGTCAGTCTCCAGCCTCAGAAAAGAAGTGCGCTAAAGGAAGCCTTGATCATACATGAGCAGGATTTTAACAGAATGAGGAATGTGTAATCCCCAAACTCCTTGCAAATCTTTGAACAAGGTAAGATGTTGGTGTGCTGAAGTGGAGATGACTTTTTTAGAACAAAGAACGAGACAGCACAAACACTTTCCATTTCTGAAGTTCTCTGTTAGGGCCCTAACTCATTCCTGGAAAGTGTTGATGCACTTCGGGTATGGGATCACATTGCGAGAACCACAGGGTTAGAATGAGGTAACTATTAGAAGAACAGAAGATGGCACAAAGAGAACACAAGGAGATCCTTGTCTGCCAGTTTCCATAGAGTGTGATCTCTACTCAGCCAGCAGAAAAACAAGCTCTATTCTGGTTACGAGCAAAGGAACAATATAGAATAGGCTTGGGAAAATTCATTGACAGTTAAATTGGGAACAATACAAAATGCCATTAAGTCCATAGCAAGAGTATAAAACTCAAAGGTGATGGCTGTTCTGACGAGATGGTGGGGGAGTAGAAGTGCTTCCTGCACAAGACTGATGCCCAAAAGCCACAGCAGAAGGACAACTCCAACTCCCAGAAGTTGTCAATGGCATGTGTATGCACTTGTACATAAGCATGTGTACACACACACATACACACTCATATATAAAATTACATTAAAGCCCTTTTCCCCTACCAAAAAAAAAAAAAAAAAAAAATCCTAGTAGTGAAGTAGCGATTTGAAGAGAGTGAGGTGATCACAGACAGATTCTAAGAAATAATCTGGAGTGTGATTCTCAAAGTCATGTACAATTGTGTGTATAGAATGTTCATAAATATAGAAGAGCCTCTTCTGGAGAGGAGCCTCTTAATTAAGAAGGAAATGGAGAGGCTACGCCATGAACTACAGCCTCCTCTGTCTCCGTGATGAGAGCTTGAGACCACGAGATTCAAAATGAAACTGCATACCTTTCCGTATCTTCCCACATATGAAACATGAAATTCTTGACAGGATATAGTAGAGATACCCAGAAACAACCCCACACCCCAAAGGATTTTGGAATTTTAAAGTAGTAATGCAGCTATCATATATATGTTGTCTTTTCTGACACTGAATTTGAAAATTAAAAAAAGGATCTTTGGTTTTCTTTATTGGTTTTCATTGATATGTAAGAATAACTTGGACACAGGAAAGACACAGGGAAAGGAAAGGAGAATCACTCTAGTTACCATTCTAGTCTCCAGCCTTTCTTTTGTCTGTTTGTTTGTTTTTTTTTTAGACAGATTTGTGGGAGGCATGAAGAAGTAAGCTGAGCACTGAACACATCTTGAATCCGAAAGCTAGCCAGCTGTTCCGGAACAGTGATTGGTTATCAATCTCATCTGGAAACTGCTTATCTAGCAGTTCACAGCTATCAGCTGTTGGAAATCGCAAAGCTCCATAGGAAAAGTGCTATAGGAATCAGCTCTCTCCGCCACCTCTCCTCCTGCTTCTTCCTCATGCCAGCGTTTCAGATGGCAGCAAAGTCCAGGAGACATCAGTCCTGTCAGATTCAATTTGTGTCTGTGCAAGCATATCAGAGCCAACTGCTACATAACGACTCTCAGCCATCACACAGATAGAAGCCCACAGAAGCTTGCTCAGGGAAGGGCAACGTGCCTTTTCCATGTACTCAGCTAAAGTGAAAGACCCATTTTTTTTTTTTTCCAAAGAAGCCTGCAAATGTTCCTTTTCACTTGGGTCAGTGACAGGATTTCATTCTCTAAAAATGAATGCTAACATGGAAAGACACATTTGCCCTTAAATAGGCTATGCTCTTGGACAGGACATCAAGGAAGTTATTAGAAGTATGAGAAAAAAAATACATATTCAGTGATTCATTCCGTAAACATTGCCAAAAGAAAATCCTGGGTAGTATAGGTACAATGAAATTGATATTACAGTACAAAAATGGAAAATGAATTTTAAAGGAGATCTTTAGAAGAAAAAGAGTGGCGATGAATGAACATCACTAGCATTTGCCTTTAGTCATTGTAAAATGTTGTGCACTCTACAAAGAGGAGGAAAAGAAGGGGGGAGGGGGCATCAGCCGCACCTTGGACATGAGAAGAGACTAACTAAGTCTGCTCTCACTCCATCAGTTACTCACCAACAGAGAAATACAAATACATCGAGTAATGAGATAAAAATACAATTTTAAACTCTGCTGTTTACTTCCAATATCACAAAGATCTTATGAAAAATTTAAAATCAACAGGACATTATCCTGAAAGTATACACATGTGTATCAGTGAACATCCAAGAGAGGACAGACAGGATGGTGCTTGAGAATCACAGGATCTTAAAACAAATCTTTTCCTTAACTGAGGTACCTTTTCTACAAATGCATTAGTATTTCAACTAAAATGAACACTAACCTTTCTCCAGCTTTCCGTAGTGCTGACATGCATTTATGTAGATGGGTGAAATGGAGCCTTTTTTAAAAACCAAACAAAACCCTATCTTCGGAATTGCTGGTTTTAAGTTTAGTGTAGTAAATATAAGAAATCATTATGGATCTTCTTACCACCTTAGAAAGTAAGAAAGTGTTCAGTAACTCCTAAGAAAGGGCTCAACACCATAATGTGCCACCTGCTAAATATAAGGGGATGCTGTTGTAACAAAGGACAGTAACTACAATGAACTGTAGTTCATCATTTAAAAATCTCAGGCTTCATAATTCAAATAGTTTTAAATTATATTAATCACTCTACAGAGCAGTTAATAAACCACACAACCTGAACCATGTGTTCCCAGGAACGTTTGTTAACGGCTTAGTCCCTAGTCCATAGTCCTAATGGAAGTGAGTGCATCCATGAGAGGGCAGGGCCTATGGGAGTTTTTCTGGACAGAAAGTCAGGGTTTGGCAAGATTATTGAGGAGCCAACATCTTCTCTTCTGTTTTCTGTATCTCAGTCACGAAGATGGAGTCCTCTGCCGTGTGCTCCTACCTTGACAGACTAAGACACCATACTCCCAGAGCATCAGGGAAAATCATTCATGGTCTAACAACTCTTAAAATCCATGAGGCAAAATAAGCCTTTCTATCCTTCAAGCTGATTTTATCTTGGGTATTGGTTACAGTAATGGAAAACAGAAAATGTAAAAATGAAACCATTACACTGAAAACCGTAAGAACTCAAAAGAATTATTCACCAAGTATTTAAAAAAAAAAAATCTCCGCAAGGACTTTGAAGTCACTATCATAAGTAAATTAGTTATCACTTATTTATATCTAAGTACTTGGCTCTGTCTGTCTCCTAACAAACTCACTATCGTAAGTAAGCCTACACAGCAAAGGCAATAGCATCCTAATATTTATCCTGGACAGCCATGCTTACAGAAATCCAGTCAGTTGCAAGGAGAATCCACACATACTGTGACAAGTCTCATCAACCTCCTTAAATAGGCCTCTATAAATCAAATGAAACTGCTTTCCAACCATTTAAGAAAAGGAGCCGTCTGTACAAAGGAAATGCTACCAGGGAACTTCCATTTGTAAAAGAGAAGAAAGCACAGCCATCCAGGCAGAAATAGAGTATCTATAGCAAGGCCAAAAGAGGCTTCTCTAGGTACCCACCAAACGCAAAAAATCCCCATATCCTCAAGATTCAACACAGTAACATGAAAAAGACTCAAAGCATAGACTTTCAGTGTTTCTATTACTTGTATTTTCCTTTTTATTTATTTAAGATTATTTTTATTCATTTTACATACCAACTACAGACTCCCCCACTCATCCCTCCTCTAAGACTGCTCCCTTAGTTATTTCTCTTGATAAACTACAGAAGTGCCCAGCACTGTCCAATAGAACTACCTGCGTCATAGAAAAGTTACTGTTGGAAAAACAGCAATTAGAGCAAGATTTTGTTTACTTTTAATTATAAAGCCTTGTGTGTACGTGGCTATCCTGGTGGACAGCATGAGGAGCACAGCTAAAGCACAGGTAACTGTTCACAGTTTTTTCTAAAATAATAAGGTACAATTTCTGAGTCCTTGTCATCCTTGGGAACCTATAGTCAGAACTAAAGTTGCACAGGTGAGAGAATCAGCTTAACATTAATGTAGTCATTTCCCCTTCAGGTCCTGTGTAAATGCACAGAGAGAGTTTGTGTCTGCTGTTGTTAAAAGAAAAAAATTGTGTGACTGTTCTTCAATATAAAAAGTAATTAAAAAGTATTCTTGTTTCTAGCAATATATATCATATATCAGAGCTGTGTGTGTGTGTGTGTGTGTGTGTGTGTGTGTGTGTGTGTGTGTGTGTAAAATCTCACAATCAATGAAAGTCAAAGGTACAACAAAAATGTTGAAAGCACTACAGGAGATAATAACCAGGAACAAAGCATTGCATGCTCAAGAAGTGTTTAGATCATGCTCTAAAATCCATCGGTTAACCCTCAAAGTAAAGAAGAAAAACTAATAAAAAGAAAAAAGTTTAATTTTTAAAAACTGACCTACAATCGTGTCATGTGCACAAAGATATGCTAGGGCAATTGGCAACTGGGACACAAAGTTTCTGGAAGTAACTAGCCAGTATCTGACTTTACTCAAGACCCACTCTACAAGATGAAATCCATACAAAACACTTCTTAAGTAACCAAGAACCTTAGTTTAGATGGCCCAAGGACATAAGGTAAAACCAAACACTACTATTCAAAAATAAAAGCAAAAGCATAGCAACAAAATTTCTTTTAATGACATTCTGATACACTCATAGATCGATGCCTTGCTCAGCCATCATTAAAAAAGTTTTCTCCTGTAGAAGATGGGAACAAATAGAGAGATCCACAGCCAAACATTGTGTGTAGAATGAGAAACTTTGGAACATTTAGCCATAAACAGGATGTCTCCATCAAATCCCACCACACAGGGCTCAGAAAACACTGTAGAAGAGGAGGCAGAAAAAATATAAGGGCCATAAGGGATGAAGGAGAACCCCAAAGAAACAAGGCCTTCTATTTAAATAAATAGGTTCAACACACAATGAGCTAACAGAGACTGCATAGGTCTGTACCAGTTGTCATCCTAGAGGTAACAGGAAAAGCAGCCATATGCCCCACCCAGGCACAATCTCCAACTGATAACCACTTCTAAATGAAACTTTAGCATTTTCCTAGGGAGTCTCACTGGGAAAACAAACTATTGTTAAGGATAATCAGCATGACCAGCAGAAAACCAGCTCAGCAGCATCAGTGGAGGCACCAAGTCTCATTATGTCATGTCAGGGTTACTTTTCAAAATTTAAGCTGATTTTTTAATTTTTTACTTTATTTTACTTTATTTATATATATTTTCTCTCTTTTTACCATATAGGTTCATTGCATATATACTATAGCTTCCAGTTTAGCATTATTATGGAATTTCTGGGTGTTTGAAAAAAAAATAGGTCTCTGTGTCTCTATCTGATTATGTATCTTTTCTTGGACAACTACTATAATATTATCATTAAAATGTCAATTAGGTAAAAGATGAGGTGTATGAACTGTGAATTTTGCCATGTAGCACTGAAAACTTTGGAAATATCTGCACAGCTGATGGTTTACCCTGGGCCTTTGAAATGACATCGCCTGTGGTCATAAGGTTGCAGAACGGTTTAAGGATTATGCATAATATTGGACAGCACCTGGTAGTTATGGAGGAAGATACATTATCCGAAGGTCAAGATGAAGAGCACATAGTCAAGCATACCTGAAAAACCATCTGCCCTTAAAGTGGTAGCAAGGGTCCATAAGAAGAAAGCAAATCTCAGTGATGATGACAATGACTATAATGATGATGAAGATGATGGTGTGGTGGTGAGGAGAAACATAATTATGAGCTGATACGTCTGAATCCTATGTGACAGCTCCAGTAACTGAATCTATAGAATATATTCTAGATAAAACTGCACCAAAAGATGCACCAAAGCATCTTCATCAAGATCAAAGCTCAAGTTTCTTTCAAAAGACAAAATCTCCTAAAACACAAGGGACTCAGTTCTATAGAAGACATTACAAGAAACTGCAAGCAAGTAAGAAAAAAGCTCTCTTCTTCCCAGAGTGAGAGCCAAGTGCATCACTTATGCAAAGAACTGCTTCTTGATGACTGCTGAGGAGATCCCCATACTGGAGGAAGTTTCTTTAAAATCTTATTTAAACACATTGTGAAATTGACCATCTTGCTTTACTTTATAGCAGTTGCAATCTGACTGCCTTTGAAGTAATGCAAAGTAAAAGTGTATCCACTTCTGTTCCGTAAATGTTGCCCAGGTCCCACTGCAGAGAACATGTTCTTTAAACTACCTCCAGAGTTTTTAAAGATGGAAATCCACCCTTTCATTGGTTTTAAGTATGTTGGAAATAGTATTCAAGACATTGTAATTGTCATAGTCAAACAAAGGAAACAAAGACAATATGCCTGTGAATAAAACCAAAATTTTAATAAACTTTAAAAATCAAAAGATATTTAGATGTGACTACCACATGATCCAGACATACACAACGAATGTTTACTCCAAGGAAGAGCATCAGTATAAGAGATATCTGAATGTCCACACTTATTTTGGCAGTATTCAAAACCAATATAAACAATCAGTTGGAAATGTTCTCTGATGGATAAACTTTTGTGAAAATATAGTCCATAGATATAATAGAATCATAATGGAATATTATTTAAATATAAAAACAATAATAATCGTCTTGTTTTCTTATTCGTGGCAACATGGATGAACCCAAAAGTTATCATGTTAAATGCAATAAGCCAAAAAGAGAAGGACAATAGCCACTTGACCAGGATAAAGAGAGGCTACTTATATAAGCACAAAAAAGAAAGTTGTGGAGGCAGAATAAGCTCTAGTGCTATAGCACACTACAATTTCTTGTTCCTTTCAACACAGCTATAAGGACTGGACGGACTACTGCTAGAGTAAGGAAATGCAAGGGACTAAGTCAGTGGAAATGCTCATTATTCTTAATTATTAGACACTGTGCCAATGAATCAAAATGCAATTCAATACCCTATAAATACATATATTCAGATGCCATTTTTAGAAAAAGGGTAAAGCTTTCTGCTTTATTTCTCACTACTAAAAACACTACTGGGGATACAAATGGAAATGGGACCTTCTGGCCAGAAACACATGCATCCAACACATGAGATAACTTATGTGCTGAACTGGTTTTATGTAATAGCTGTACACAAATGCCAGTGAGAGACATGGAAAACACATTCTTAAACACATCATACAGAAGGCTCCATACTAATTATTTTTAATGTCAAAAAGTGAGAGAAGAATTAAATAAAATAACAAAATTAAATAACTCTAAATTAAATATTCAGACCTGATTAAGTAAACCATTTTAGGAGACAAATTAAAAAAATAACTAAAACTACATTCCTTCCCACAACAATAGAACAAATAAAAAAGTTTTCAATGTTTTTAAAAATAATTTAAAATATGTTTTTATAAGAACTAGAAAAATTCAGAGGCATTTATAAGCTTCAATCATTTTATTTTGAGCAGATGCTATGTCTTAATATTGCATTGTAGGTAGATTCCCAATTGTTATTTAGAGAAATGAAAAGAATTCTGAGAGCAGTATGGATTAAATAAGAGCCCCAAATCACTCACACTTAAAAGATTTTTTATATTTAAACCTAATACATAGAGATGAAAGCTAACATTTTTTAATCTGAGCTTTATATCATATAAGTTCCCAGTGTGCTGGGCATGCAGGAATGTTAGCTTCTCTTAGAAAAAGCATTACTAACCTTAATCCATTGTTCTTTGTGTCATGAGAGGCAAATGAAAAAACACACCCCTTACCACATGGCTGTCTTTACCCTAAAACTGTATGTACGGATGGGTTCATTAGAGGTGTGCAATTTTCTTCAGCAACTACTGTGTGCCACAATGCCTATCTAACATTCAGCAACCTAGTAGAAACTGACAGTGCAGGTGCTCAAATATAAGTCTACTCAACTACTCAGCAGGCTATGGGGAGTATATTGGTTCATACCTATGAAACACTCAGTGAACACCTTTGTCACAAGACACAGAAATGCAAGCCAGCCACTTCTCACCCAATAAAAGCACACAAAGTATTGTTTTAATGTCTTTGTGGATTTGTAATCAATAAAAAATTTCTTTGTGCATATTTAATTAATGAAAAACCATAATCTGTAACTCATATAATGATCTTTTTCATGATCTTAAAATTCAGAAGGTTTCTTTTTAATGTTTGCAATTTTTGTTTGCATATACATACTTTAAGAATATACTAGGTAATTTTTAAATTTCCAGCAATTAAAAACTTGAACAAAATTTGCCAATATATAATTTAGTATAAAAGCAAATATTTTTAAAAAATTATCTTGCAGTGTATTTATCCCACCCATAAAATTAAATACTTCAACACTGGTCTTGTTTACCTTAATATTAATTTTAAATAAAATAACAATTGATCTTTTAGTCAATCTAATCTTTTAGACAATATCTGTGTGTGTGTGTGTTTTGTATGTGTTTATGTGTGTGTATGTGTGTGTATGCGCACACATGCCTCTGTGTGTTCATGTGGATATACTCATTTGCTGAGCACACATGCCCACATATATATTCATGTACAGTCTATAGGTCAACCTCAAGTGTCATTTCCTTGAAAGCCGATCTTTAAGAGTCATTAGCTTGCTTTCTCAAAACTAGATCTCTTATTAAGCTGTAGCTCACCAAAAAGCCTATTCTGTCTACTCAGCAAGTCCCAGGAATCAGCCACTCTCTGCCTCTCCAGGCAGAAGGTTATATTCAGGCAGCACTGAGAATTGAATTGAGGTACTTCTTGAACTGATTCATCTACCTTGCTTCATGTAATCATTTTTAACACTTTATTATTAGCACTCAAAGGAAACTAATTTAGCTTACTCCTGCTTGGCGTATCTACAGCTAGAACTCTGTATCATAGCTGTACAATGGTTTTCAAAAGAGCGATATTGACTTCTTTCCTGGAAATATCTGGCAGAATCTGAACACATTCTTTGCAGTGACAATAAAAGTGAAGAGAGTGCTAATGGTTTGCATAAGGCAGGTATCAGAGATCAAACTAAATGTATACTAATATATAGGAAGATACCCCCCAAAAAGAACAACCCAGCCAATAATGCCAACCAAGCTATGAAACATTGTCAAGGAACAACTTATGAGCAATGAGAAAAACAAATGGTAGGGTTTTAAGATTTTTTTTGTAGAACTGCTATAAAACTACAAATTTAAAGTGTTTTTTAAGTATGGTTTTAATATTTAGTCAAAACATTTGGAATTTCTATCCACAGTATTACAAATTGCACCCAAATTTCCCTTATTGTCCTCAAGAATAATCAAAATTGAGTTGATTCATGGAAAATTCAGTCTGCAAGACTGGATGCATGAATACTGTCATTAAATAAAATAGCAGATCTATGAAATTAAGCACACGTGGCACTGATGTGTGTCCTTGAAGAGAAGCTTCCCACCACCCACAAGGCACTGGAGCTCTAAGGAAGAAAGGGCTCAGTTGCAAGACATGATTTAAAAAGACGACATATAAAATGGAGTGGTGAGAGGCCATTGGGAGAGGTTGGAAAAGTGGAAACTCGTATTTCTACTTCCCCAGTGATATTCTGATATATGTTTGACCTCTCTGGAATTCTGAGAACACAGGTTGTAGAGGTATCCCTTTCTGTGTTATAAAACCAAATAAATGGCCACTAATGCAAGCAGAAGCAATTAAAGAGAGGTGTGGAGGAAAATTCAATCCAAATCTCAGAGCTGCTGCCCTCCTCCTACCTGAACATTCATTCATTGTTATGGTATGTAGCAAAAGTTTTTGCTCTTTATTCCCTCTTCACTTACTGACACCATGGAGAGATAAAAATAATAATTAAAAAAAATACATCATCTCCATTAATGCCCCACCTAGCAGACAATTCAAAAGTACCTAAAGAAACTTTGAAGTTTATGTCTGCTGGTCTCATAGGGTCTTCAGGCACATGCTTTCTTCCCTAGTACAGTATCCTTTCTCATAACAGAGGCAGCTAGCTTAGACAGGTTGCACTAATTCTGAACAGGAGAAAACATGTTTCTGGCAGTTGCACAAAATGGGATGGAAACAACTTTAAAGGAGAGATAGAAAGTGCTAATGAATAGATCTGCACTCACATCCTTGCCTTTGACCTACGATGAATTCACCAGTGAAATGTTCACTCCAGAAGCAAAGACCCTACAAAGGACTGGCGTTTTCTTCAGTGGTCCATCATTACCCACTTGTATGTCTTAGATTGAAAGAGCTTAGACAATGAGCTTAGGAGAAACTATTAAGCAGAAACAGACTTTAAGTAACTGAAGGAATAAAATGCACATCCATGTCGAGGCACACCTATTTTACATATTACCATCAAGTTTTTTTATGCATTGTTTTTTGGTTAAAGTTTAGAAGGGATACAAGCTGACTAAAGAGATAAAGACAGGTGAGTCAAAAGGTAAATTTCACTCAAATATAATGAAGGCTTATCCAGGAGGAAAGATGCCAAACCAAATGCACTTTATTATAAAGCTGCTGAGGGCAATATGCCATAGTGAAAGGGGAGAAAAAGTGAAGACACACAATAGTTGCTTTCAAAGCAGTTGGCATTATATAGTGATTTGATAACAAAGCACTAAAATTTCCCACAGCAATAAAAGCACTATGTATTTCCCATAGCAAGATGTGTCAGAGAAGAAATGCTAAAAATATTTTCACATAAATTCTCTTTGAAAAAAAGGATACTCAAGACGTCCACAAAAACAAAGCTTTGTAAAATTTTGTTGCTTTTATTATGCTTCAATAAAATACTTTAATGAAATACACAGTACAGTTAGGAAAGACAGAGTTTAAAGTCACTAAAGGCATACAAATGAATGAAATGCAGTAACTTTCTCAGTACCAAACTTTCAAGACGCTAGTTATAAATGAAATGCCACTTAACTAAAAGAAAAAGAAATGTCAATGAATCGTCAATTAAACTGCATAGTTTGACTGAAGTTTCATACCTCACTGGGAAGTGGACTGGGAAAGTAAAGAAAAAATGGGAGCAAGCTAGGAAGCTTGGCAGAGTGCTGCTACACACACGGGTGTGCAACTATGGGCTGCGAATGGAGTGCCTACTTATCATGTGTTGGGAGAGTCAAGACATGAACTAAAGTGACATTTTCTTTGGAACATTTCCTCCTTTTGTGGCCTGAATAATTTTTATACTGCAGATTATCACATTTTTCCATATTTTCTTTAATGTTTTCTATGCCATGGATATTAAGGCAATATACAATTCTATTATCTCTAAATTTTGAAAAGCTTCTTCTTCCAATTGCAAGGCTCACAATAGTTAAGACTACACATTATAGCCAATTTGCTCATTTACAAACGTGTTACTTTAGTGCATGTACCCCATATTAATAATAATTATATTGCACTTACAAACACAGTGCATTCAAAATAGATACACAAATATACGTGATGTCATACTAACTTTTAGTATACTAACAACTACAAAATTTTAAAGGTAATATTAAAAATCAAAATACAAATTCTACATATTTTTATAAGCCACAAAAAAGGAGGTGGGACCTCTGCCATAGACACCTTGCAGCTTGGATTTTTTCATATATATTTAGATGGTCACAGACAAAACTGAGCATTTGGACTGATGTGTCCACCAATCCCTTTCTGCATTCAAATACATAATATGTAAACTAAAAGGCTCTGTGTCTATGCAGTAGCCAAGGTTGACATGATGTAATGCAAAGGATTAAAGACATTGGTACTGTTTGAGATTTCAAACAATGTTCTTTTCTTGTCAATATAAGTCATCAACACTAATCTACACACAAACTGGGTTTTGTTTTTTTAAATGACTAGTTTTGTTCTTTTGTTTCAAGAAAAATTTGAATACAAGGCAGCAATAGACTGTTGCAAAAATCATATAACAGTACACAGGACAGTGAGGTCTCTGATCCTGGCACAGTGTATTGTGCAGAGATGAGAGCAAACAGGCAATATAAAAAAGGAGGGGGAATATGCTAGGAAGACAGTGGTCAGATGCTTTCCTAGCATGTTAGAGACACAAGTTCAGTCCTCAAAAGTGGACAAGCAAAATAAAAGGGAAAGAAAGGTATCTCATAATTAATGTAAGAAAAATTAATCAATGTAATGGGGTAGAGAGTATGTGAGCTGTGAACATAAGTCTAGATAGCTGATGTGCCCAGGAAGGGTACTGAAGAAATGGCAAGTAAGCCTGGACATGAAAGAAAAAACTGTAAACATTGTTAGCTGAAAGACAAACTTCCCAGACAGAGGCTCAGAAACACACAGAGGTCATGTAGTAGAGTCAGATGGCCTTGGGAGAGATAACCTGGTAGGCAAGGAAAGCAAAGTGCACCCAGACCACACAGGGAGTGATAGCCACTGTGGGAGAACTGTATTTCATTAAAAACAATCATACATGCATGAGAATGCTTTTTTGTGTGCAGTAAAACTCTATTTTACATTTAGATTGTTTGCACGGTCTTCCCAGTGGCCAGGTATATCCATATAGCCTTGGCCTTGCAGGGGCTACACTGCTCCCAAGTCACGGACTCAGATACAGTCACCACAGTCTACTGCAGAGACTTTTGACCCCTGAAACCTTTTCCCAAATTCACTGTTCACGAGCCCTTTCTTCCCAAGTCTCCTTAAGATAATCAGAAATAATGTGTAGCTTTTTCAGGGGTGGATCAGCCTTGTTTATTTCTTCCACAGCAACATGGACTTTATTTTTTTCCTTCCTGTAATCTCCAATGGAGAAGTTTAACACACTTTAGAATTTTTACTTGAAAAGCAAAGTTCTTGATGTTAGTTCTCATTTGTGTCCTGAAAAACGCAAATGGAAAGAAATAAGCTTTCATGTACAAAGAACTGGTGGGCAGATCAGGCTTCCGTGGTCAAACTTTTAAATCTCTGATTCCGGAAAGGCTTTCTACACTAAAAATGGTTTTATGTTTCTACAGTATTATAGATCAAAGACATTTTTTTTTTGCTTTCTTTTTTATGTTTTTAAACCTTGTAATGACAGCAGTGAAACCTATATCCAATAATAAGCTGGAATTCAGAAAATTAAAAAAATAAGACTTTTCCAATAATCAAAAAATAAATAAATAAAAAGCTCTATCTTAAGATTTAGAAGCCAGGTCCAGCTGTGTGTCAACTGGCACTTTCCAAGTGAGGTCCTCCGTCTCTGGGATGGTCCTGTCACAAGTCTTTGCCAAGGTAAAGACACAAGCAACACTGTGCCTTAGGGAGCTGAATCCTGTGCTCAGAAACTTCCAGAAAAGACTTTATTTTTGCTGATCTGAGAGACCCCAACCACTACTTATAGGTAGATAATCCCAGGTTATCATGTGGCAGATAGAGACATTGGAGGAGAAAGATCAGCCACACTATAACATCTCAGAGCAGTCAAAGTCTCCAGAAAACCCAGGCAAGATGTGCTGAGTGTAGTGGATTTATGATGTTACATTGCAAATAATTGTCCCACCTATGAGTCTAATAAAAGGCACTGATTGGCCAAATGCAGACAGGAATTATGGGTGGGGCTACCAGACTAAGAAAACTCTGGGAACAGGAAGAACAGAGAAGAAATGCCACAGAGACTCCAGAGTTGCCAGACAAGCCAGAAGATGCAGAGGACAACTATACTGCTCTGAGGAAAGGTACCGAGCCCCATGGCTGAACTGGATAAGAATCATGGGTTAGTTTAAGGGTAAAGAGTTAGCAAGTTATATGCCTCGGCCTTAAGCCGATCAGCCTAAAATTAATGTAAACATCTGTGTGTCTTTGTGAGTCTGAGGGACTGCGGGTCTGCAGGTCCCAACCTTGAGGGTAGGCCCAAAAGTCCGGGCCAGAAACCTCACACTACAGCTGAGTATGGCAACCATTACAGTACAGGATAGCAGAGCCCATTCCTGAGGTAGGGAGTCAAATACACTGATAATGTGTCAAGCTACTAAGATTTAAAATGTTACACAGCAAACTGTAAGGCAGCAAGTTTTATTCTTTTTATTTTCTTTCATCCACAATAAAACGAGGATAAATCAGTGTGTTTTCCTTAGTATATTTATTCAGCTAAGGCAGACAGGCTTCTGATAGTTCCATATAAATTCATTTGGGTGTCTGATAGCAGTCAGCTAATAAAATTACTGCTGTTGGCTTTAGGATGTTTAAAGAATAACATACTGTTCTGTGACAGGAAAGTCAGTACCCTGAAACTCACTCAGACCTCTCCGCTATTTCTTTTAGTTCTGAATACTTTCTGTCTCATATCTCAGACACACTGAACTTGTCCTCACCTATCTTTAGCCGCTGAGTAAAACCACGTTTCCTGCTGTTCTGTCCTGGTGGTCTAGCTGAAGCAACAGACACATCTGAGTTCTCAATTGATCTCACCACAAAACACTGACAGGAGATGCTCAGCATAACCTTAAATGCTATTTTCCTCAAGAGCTTCCCGACCAGGGAAAAACCCTACCATTCAGGTTGTGTTAATAATCTAAAAGCAGGACCATTTAGACTCAAGATTTCTATAGGAATGACATTTCAACAGTGTGAGTTCCTCAGGCCAGTATCATCATACAGCATATTAAATGTGTCTACTTGGATCACAGCAAATCAACTCAACTAGTCACAAAGATATGTAAGAAAAATGAGGACACACAATCATAACTAAAAATAATCAACAAGTTTAGGAAGAATAATGAATGCAAAGTCAATATCAAAAACACCTACAAGCTCACAATTTAGAAACTACTTATAACAGTGTCAGAAAACATAACTAATCAATAAACCAATATAATAAAAGCTAACAAGATTCACAAACAAAAATTGTAGTGTTAGTAATAAATTGAAGAAGACATAAAGAAATTATTGTAATATGCCCATGGTTTGAAGATGCATTATGAGGAAGTACTCTTTAAGTAGAATCTAAATATAACAAAGTCAGGAAATAGGGCCAATTGTATTCAGGCACTGATTTATACACAAATGCATCCCTTGCTGAAGTGGCAAGGATACTTTCTGAATCAGTGGTACTTGACTGAATGGGCATATGTATATTTAAAAATGAATACTGACCCCTACATCACACCACGTATCTATGGATAGGGTACCTAAATAAAAAAGATAAGTCATATCTTACAAAAAATAATACATTTTTCCTTAAGCTAGCCAAGATGAATGAATAAAAAGCAAAGTGAAAATAACAATTGCTAAACTACAAATCAATAAAGTTAAAAATATCTGTTCATCAAAGATATTATTTTAAAATGGGCATCTACAGAGTAGAAATATGTCCATCATGTGTTTGTTGCTATCCTGAGTGTATGGACATGAAAGGTACATGTTTCTTTTAGGGGTAGGCAATAGAGACAAAAAAATTAAGAATTTCATAATAGATATTATTTTAATAGCCACTAGAAGTATGACTGTTAGTCATTGGGAAAATGCAAAGTATAACAATCAAAATGGTCACTATACAATCAACAGGATAATTAAAAACAGAATTTAAACAGCACTGTTACCTAGGTGTAGAAAACACAGATATTCATGTCCTGCTGCTATAAATATAAACTGATAAAAAAAAAAAATCGGAGAAGTAGCTTCTGTGTTAATAAGTAAAGTTAATCCTACAAAACCAACAGTCTCATTGTTAAGTGTGATAGTTTGAATGTACCTGGCCCCATAATCTCACAAGGATGGGCTTTGCTGGAGTGGGTATGGCCCTGTTGGATTAAGTATATCACAGTGGGGCTGGGCTTTGAGGTGTCCTATGTTCTGAATCCTGCCAGTGAGTGAGTCAATGTCCTGTTGTTTGCAAAACACAGCAGCACTCTTAGCTTCAGCACAATGCCTGCTTGCATACTGCCCCTCATAATAATAATGTACTGAAGCTCTTAAACTATAAGTGAACCACCCCAATCAAATATTTTAACTTAAAAGAGTTGCTATTGTCATAATCTCTTCAAAGCATTATAAAATGCAAAGAAACTGTTTATACTCTAAAGTTATAGATGTTATTATTGCTTAATGTATTCAAACTAGAAAACATTAAAATGTCCATCAATATACTAGAGTGAATAAAGTGAGGAATATCAATAAACTAACCAACTCTATCAACCAAAAATTAAAACATCTAATGTGAAAAACTAGTTTTTAAGAATAGCATATAAATATTTATCTATCTAATTAACTCTTAAAAATTTTGAAAAAATTTAACTACTAAGAATAATATAAGACAATATTATATGCAGAAATTAAAGTGGAATTCAAGCATCTTACAAACAAAATTACATAAAAGAACTCAAGGGAAAAAAATCACATAATCAGCAGATTAAAAAAAATCTTTTAACAATATCCCACATTACTTCATGACAAAAATCCTAAAGATACATGGAACTAAAGGAAAAAAAAACTTTAAAGCAATAAAAACAGAAGTGATAGACAACAAACCTAGAGCCAACACTAAAGTAACAGGAAGATAACAAAGCATTTCCACTAAAATCCCAAACAAAGGTATATATGCTCAGTATTCTACTCATTATAGTACGAGGAATATTAGCTGAACCAGTAATAATAGTGCTTGGAATATTAGCTGAAGTAATAAGAAAACAGTAAATCAAAGGGATCCAAACAGATGGGGAAAATTCACAAATACTGACATAGTTAATCTAATGTTCTCGGAAAGAAACCCAAGAGCCTCCACAAGAAAATGTTCATGCATACATAAAAACAGCAAAGTTGAAGGATAGGAAGTTAACAAATGAAGATTTGTTAACAAAATAAGATTAAGCTGTGAACTATTAATAAATATGTTCAATGTTGAGAAAAAGGAAATAATAGCATTTAGAATTCTCTCTCTTTTTCATACAAGTGTGCAAACACGCATGCACGTGCACACACACATGCACACAAACAATTACACACTCCTGCCTGCAATTTGTGCTCAGATTTTCACATGTGCAGCATGGTACATGCCTACCAGTGCACAATATATCTAAATGAATATACCTGTACAAATTTTAGATAAAACTCTCATGTTTTATATATATATCAAGTTTTAAAAAGCTTGTTTAATGCTATATTTCAGAGTTGTATGTAGTTCTAAAATATATATATACAAGTACTCACTGAAGGTTAACTCTGTAGGCCCCATATTTTAAGGCTAATATGTCAGAAACAAAAATAAAGCCCAGGAAGTATTACTAATGAATTTTCTTATTTGAGAATATAGGAGTATATAATATTACCATGACACAACAGTAAACATGGTTGGAATAATACACACAGCATATATGTAAAGGTTGAAAATATAATTTCAATGATGATAAAAGTTCTTAATAAACTAAACATATTTGACAAAGATGTTGAAAAAGATGTAGAATCTTGATTTGAGAACCAAAAGGCATTTCAAGCTATAAGTGTAAGAATCAGAAATTGATACATTCAAAACATTTTCAGAAACCAGTTTGGCATATGTATGTAATAGTTTTTATCATAAAAGAAAGTAGAACATAAACCATCAACAGAAAAGTTGGAGATAGAAGTGAAGTTAGCAACTCCTAGGTCCTTCAGTTTACAGAGAAACTTGCATCTCTTAACCTAAAACCAACCAATTACCAACAGAAACACCTATGCAGGGATGTTCAGGCTCATCACTATTGTGATGAAACTATAATCCCATTCACTGCATAAGGCATTCCACACTAGGATTGGTGTCTTTGAAGAACACCTGAAATCTGCCATGCCATTTGGAGTTGTCATCCTCCAGAAGTAGACTGTTGCTTAGGCTGAAGGCTATTTTTCTCACCTTGTCATTATCCGTTTCTAGAAGGCTCTGGACACAGTGGCTGACACTATCATGCTGCAAAGTCCATCTGTGTGAAATGAAACAGCCACTGCCTCCTCCCTGTCTTAACATCAGCGAGCAAACAAAGGGCTTTCAAATCCATGACACAACAGGGGTTTTTAGAGAAACATCAGTCCCCTGTCAATAAATCCAAGGTAAAATCCAGTCTACAGTTTTCAAATGGGGTTCCATGACGGCTAATTCCCTGCTTGATCTGAGTGTCACTTTTTAATTCTCCCAAGGCTGGCTCAAAGCTGGAACCATTAGAGATACGCAAGGTAAAAGCTAATTCATCACACACTACAGATGTCTCAGGGCATTAAGCCTCAATTTTCCTATGAGTTCAGGTTGGAAGGAGCCAGAAATATATGTAATATATGAATTAGACTTTGGTATAGTATTGCTGTCAAAAAGAGAGATGAGAGAGAGAGAGAAAGAGAGAGAGGGAAAAAGGAAGGAACGAAGGGAGGGAGGGAGGGAGGGAGGGAGGGAGGGAGGAAGGAAGGAAGGAAGGAAGGAAGGAAGGAAGGAAGGAAGGAAGGAAGGAAGGAAGGAAGGAAGGAAGGAAGGAAGGAAGGAAGGAAGGAAGGTAGGCAGGTTATGGACCTGTACCTGTGGATCTAAAGCCTCACTATACCATTGATGGAAAAAATAACAATACAAAAGAGTGACAAATAATATTACAAGTGATAAAATATGTTCAGAAAAGCATTTTCTGACTTAACAGTTATTACTTATGAAGCTCATTTAAGATTCTGAAGAATGTCCTTCTGCAAGGCATTAGCTTCCTGTCTTAGAGAATGAGGCAAGAAAAATCACCTTCTGAAACATTTAAAACTGGCATGAAACTGAACTTTGGTTTCAAGTAAGTTTAATACAACATAGAGTTCTCTACCTTAAGGCTAATTAATCTCACAAAAAGTTCTCCATAAAAGACTTATCTCATTGTTCAGATAGGAAAACTGCAGTCCAGAGAAGTAACCAGTATTTCTCTAAAAGGCTCAGCGCAAGCACTTTCCAGATATGCTTCTTCTAACTGGAAATCCTGCCTTGCTCCTTTATAGGCCATTGAGACAAAAGATAACTGATCAGGACCTATCACTGAAATGTGGCCCTGATGTGTTCAACCCCTGATATATCTGGAGTGGGTCTTCCTAAGGGACAGGGATCTTCATAGAGTTAATTAAGTTAAAATGAGTTACTAGGTATAGGGTATTGTGTTGTTTCATTGTAAATAATTGTCCCCACCCACTGGTTTAATAAAAAGTGCTGATTGGCCAAAGGCAGGCAGGAAGTATGGGTGGGCCTACCAGACTAAGAAAACTCTTGAGAACAGGAAGCACAGAGCAGAACGCCAGAGAGAAGCCGAAAGAAGCAGAGGACAACCATGCTGCTCTAAGAAAAGGTACTGAGCCACATGGCTGAACAAGAAGAATCATGGGTTAGATGAAGGGTAGAGAGCTAGCAAGTGATATGCCTGGGCCTGAGGCTGATCAGACTAAAACTATTGAAAGCATCTGTGTGTCTCTGCGAGTCTGTGGGTCTGTGAGTCTGGGGGTCTGGGGGTCTGGGGGTCTGCAGGACTGTGGGTCTGTGGGCCTAAACCTTGAGGCTAGGCCCAAAAGTCAGGGCCAGAAACCTCCTAGTACAACTAGGGTTTCCTGGATCTTACTATTTCACAAGAAGAGGAACCTTAGACACAGCTCTCTGAAGAGAAAAGAGGGTGACAGTGCATAAGACCCATGGGGCAAGTGGCCATCTACTTTGTCGCGGGAAAAGGATGGAAATGGATCCTTCCCTCACTCCCATAAGTGATGCACTCACTCTATGAGTTGTCATGTTTTAGTAAGTATTTTCCAGAGTAACAGTCAAGATGTGAGGGTGGGGGGACTAGAAGGGAGATATTAAATAAGCTTTAAAATAGTGGCAACAGCCAAATCACACTTGAAATTTCAAAAGCTTATTAACTGAGTTTGGGTGCCTCAAAATTCTAAGTAGTCCCAAGCTAGCTGTCTCTCATTGAGGGCAAAAACAGGCAGCTAGGTGCTCAGTCTACAGGGCAAACTGCCTCAATGGTTCCAATTTGGAACTAAGAGAACTAAATGTTCTGGGAGAGCTGCTGGTTCATTCCATGAGTGAAAGCTTGGAAAGCTACTGTCAGAAAAGACATCAGCAGGACAACAACAAATCAATACGACCCCTGAAAAAGAAAGCCAAGCCAGCAAAAGCCTCCAGAAACTTCCTTCTGAAATCCCCCTTCTATATGGGTTGCTGTCAGAAGGTTCCACACACAATCAGGTGGGTCTTCCCATATCAATCAAGGAAATGGGGGCAGGTAGTTAGTGACTATCCCTACTCAGGTGGTTTTAATTTGTGGTAAATTGATATTAAAGCACTCACATGTCCCTCCCACCTAGACAATAAATTTCTGTCACTTAAACCATTAGATGTGTGGTATTCTGTTGAAGAAGCACTGATAATATAGACAAATACTAAAATTTAAATTCAAAACTTACCATTCAAAGTCACCAGCTAAACCAGTACAAAATAATTTTCTATAGGTCTATAATGATTATATTTCTGATATTATTAAAGCTTAAAACTGAACTAATTTAAAACAATATATATAAAGGATAAAATCCTTATTTTGATTTTGGTAAAAATTAATAATAAATCTAATCATCTACTGTCAGGTTAAATATTTTGATGTATTCATGCTATGCTGACTGCAAACCCACAGGCTTCCTGGCAATATTCTGGCTTATATAAATTATTATGAATGTATGTGTAATTATACATATTTGATAAAAATTAATTAAGATAAAATCCAGAAAGAAAACCTACACTGATTATTTATAATTTTAATAGGTAACAAAATACCACACATTCTCTCTTCCTCAGAAACTTTACACTGTTTCTAAGTAAATGACACACTGGGGCTGGCAAGATGCTCAACAGGCAGTGAGCAACACTTGTCACTGGACAACCTGAAGTCAATTTCTGGTTCCCACAAGGTGGGGAAAGACTCTTCTGAATCTATATGCAGAAGAATGAAACTCTATCCCCAATGCAAACACACACACACACACACACACACACACACACACGTTTTAAAAAGAAAATAGCACCATATATACAGAAAGACCTTTAATAAAATGCATCATGTATTCATGAGATTAAGGAAAAGGGAGTAAACTTCAACAAAAAGGAAGCCTACAAAGATCATCATTCAAAATAATTAAAAAAAAAAGCAAACATTTCCACTATAATCATCAACAAAACAAGCAGGTCCAC
This sequence comes from Phyllotis vaccarum, assembly GCA_033318265.1. NCBI lineage: Eukaryota > Metazoa > Chordata > Mammalia > Rodentia > Cricetidae > Phyllotis > Phyllotis vaccarum. The sequence goes on from JARWLC010000002.1 coordinate 101,600,464, forward strand.
TCTCTTCTCTCCTGTTCAATACACTACTTGACTTCTGATCTGGAGAAATGAGACTAATGCAGAGAATAAGGGACACAAAGCAGAAATCAAATCATCTCTATTTGCAGATGACTCTATACATTAAAAAGCCCTAAGGAGTCCAACAGAAAACTTCTACCACCAAAAACTACATTCAGCAAAGTAGTAGTGTACAATTTTAATATTTAAAATCAGTAGTATTCATATGTGTGTGCATATATATCACAAACACAACAAGAAGAAAATTAAGTTGATGTGGGAATGCCTTTCTGTACGCTGTGAATAGCAATCTTTAAATAAAGGAGCTGTTTTGGCCCATGACAGGCACCATAGGAAAAGTAGGAGGAGGAATCAGAGTAGGTAGGAAGAGCAGGGCGGAGTCAGAGAGAGACCAGGCCTGAAGCCCAAAAGAAACAACATGTAAGGAACACAGGTAAGCCATGGGCCACGTGGCAGGAAAGATTAATAGAAATGGGTTGAATTAAGATGTAAGAGCAAGCTAGCAATGTGCCTGAGCCATAGGCCAAACAGCATGAAGTTAATATAAGCATCTGAGTCGTTTGTGGGGGCCTTAACAGCGGCGGGTGCTAAGAGGTCTGGGGCTGCAGGTCTGTGAGTGTGGGCCTCTGGCCGCCCGGAACCAGGAAAACACATTGTAACAATAAGTAAATAATACATTCAACAATTGCTTCAAAATCTAAAATCTTGGAATAAATCTAACCAAAGAAGTAAAATATTTATACAAGAAAATGTGAAGACACTGAAAAAAGACAATGAACATAATCCCAAAGATGGAAAGATCTCCCTTGCTTATGATTGGAAGAATTAATACTGCAAAACCTACAGATTCAAATACAATCCACATCAAAATTTTCACTCAATTTTTCACAGAAATTGAAAAATCTTAAATTTCATAGGGAAATTAAAAAGACATAGGATAGTGAAAACATGAACAAAAATCTGCTTGAAGTACCACCATCCTAGATTTCAAGTCACATTATATTATAGAGCTACGGGAATGGAAACACCGTGATACTGTCATTAAAACAGACTCACTGATCAGTGAAAGAGCTAAGGATGCACATATAAACCCACATCAAAAGGACAATAGTACACATTGGAGAGGAAAGATTCTTTTGTGATAAATGGTTTTAGTCAGGCTGTATAGCTATATGCAGAAGAATGAAACTCTATCCCCATCTCTCACCTGCACAAAAATGAACCACAGGTGGATAAAGAACCTCAAAAATAGACCTGAACTTGATAAAGCAGAGAATACAACTGAACTCGTGTCATGGGGAAGGAGTTATGATAGGGCACTAGCACAGGCACTAAGCACAAAAATTAATAAATTGGACCTCATGAAACGAAAAAGCTTTTGTACAGGAAAGGATACTATCGTTCAAATAAAGTTGCAGTTTGCAGAAAGGAAGAAAATTCTTACTTATTACACATCTGACAGAAAATTATTGTCTAGAATAAACAAGGTTTTCAGAAAATAAAACAAGAAAAACTCAATTAAAATTGGGGCATAGAACTAAATAGAGTTCTCAAAAGACAATATATAAGAAACAACTAAAAACTACATAAAACAACTTAACAAAAATGTCAACATCCCTAACAATAAAACAAAAAACTTTGTTGAGATTGCATTTCACTCCAATCAGAATGGCTAAGGTAAAAAGACAACAAATGTGTTCATTGAGAAAGAATTGAGAAAAAGGAACAGTTATTCACTGCTGGTGGGAATCCCAGTATTGAAATCAGTGTCAAGGTTGTTCAGTAATACCATTTTTGGGTGTGTACTCAAAGGACTCCATATCCTATTCCTGAGATACCAGTTTATTCATTTTTATTGTCGTTTTATTCCTAAGTTTCAAGAAATGGAAAATAGCCTAAATATCCATCAACTGATGAATGAATATTGAAAATGAGATATAGTCTCATGATGTGATATTATTGATTTACTCGGAAAAATAAAATTTCCAGGTAAATGTATTACAATAATATTCACAAAACCTATGCAAGCCTAAATCAGACCAAAGCCCTGCAAAAAGGCAAGAGTTAGGCATTCAATCTAACCTCAGCCATAGAGCTATTTGCAACTGTCCACTACTAGACAAGAAAGAAGATTTTTCTCTAAGAATGTAACCCCTATTAAGTCCACTGTGCTCCAGAAGACCTACTGGTCTTGAAGAATTAAGAAGAAAGAATATGAAACTGGATGGCTAGGGAAAGGGGGTGGATCTAGTTACATATTGTTGTAGTGGGGTCTCGGGTCCCGTGCGCCAGAGATCCGGGACCCACAGACCTGCCGCCCGGGACCGCTTAGCCGCCCAGCCGCCCGGGTCCCCAGAAACGACTCAGACGCTTCTATTAACTTCATGCTGTTTGGCCTATGGCTCATGCACATTGCTAGCTAGCTCTTATATCTTAAATCATCCCATTTCTATTAATCTGTGGGCCACGTGGCCCCGGCCCGTGGCTCACCCGTGTTCCTTACATGTTGCTCCTTGGGCGGCTGGCTCGATCTGCCTCTGACTCCGCCCTGCTTCTCCTACCTAAACTCTGAACTCTCCTCCCACTTCTTCCATGGTGCCCGCCCTGACCCAAAACAGCTCCTTTATTTAAAGATTGAGATTCACAGCGTACACAAATGCATTCCCACAACATATGGATGTGGTGGGATTTAGGGATTTATTTTCTGATAAGATCCAAAGACACTTATCTAGGGTCCCAGCCTCCTAAAGAGAGAGTGGCCAATGGGAGCTGAATATGACCAAAGCACATATTGTATAACACTCTGAAAGAATTAATTAAAAAAGAAATAACACCTTCCAACTTCATCATATTATGATTCATATTCATAAATGATGACAGTCTATTGCTAATTTTGAAGGTGATGATGAAGATGAAGATGATACGCTTATTCTCACCAACGAGATGTTAAGAACATAGGGCCTATTTCATCTTTTCTAGCAGCTGTTCTTTTATGGACTGGTTAATGAGAAGGATACATGAAGAAATGTCCAATAGATTTTAGCTAATATATTGTTATAAAATCTGTTTTTTAAGCATTTCATTTGGGGACTAGAGAGATGGCTTAGTGGTTAAGAGCACATAATCATCTTGCAAAAGACCTGAATTCATTTTCCCATACCCACACTAGATAGCATGGGCACCTGCACACACATGCACATTCCCACAAGGAAATACATGTACATATACTTTTAAGAAAAATGAATCTTTTTAAAGCCTAGTTTAATTTTAAATTTTAAAATATGAATTAAAAGGAAAAAATATTCAGAAATTATATTTATTTAATATTTCATTAATTTTAATGGACTAATGTAACTATAAATTTAGATCTTAATGTTTTCTCAAAATACTTGGAAGAAATTGACAAAGGAGTGAGTGACTGTGTGTGTGTGTGTGTGTGTGTGTGTGTGAGAGAGAGAGAGAGAGAGAGAGAGAGAGAGAGAGAGAGAGAGAGAGAGAGAGAGAGAGAGAGAGAGAGATTCGGGAATCTTCTAAATTAATTTTCTAGAGGAAGCAACATTTTTTTTTTTTTTTTTTTTTTTTTTGCAGCCATGTAATCAAGAGATATTTAAGATCATAGTGATACCTTTCAATTGTTGGGGCTTTTTCCCCACACCAACCCCTCACCGTTTTCAATGTATTGTGTGACTATCGACATCTCGGAAAAGCTGACAATATGCCCTTTAAATCACATTTTTCTCTATTGTCTCATATCCTCAGTTCTGTGTCAGTTATTTCTCTAATTTGCTTCTGTCCTCTTCACTCTCTCCAAACCCCCTTTCCAATCATTTCAGGTATTTTTCCCTCCCACCTCTTCTTGATGCCCATGTCTTTCTACTGTTTCATAGCCATCAATCTTCTCCCTTCTTGGTCAGGAAAGAAAACATCTGTTCAACGTTCTCTCCTGGTCACTGTAATAAATCTTCCTGAGAAAAGCTTTGCTTCTTTTCTTCCACAGTCTCAGAGCAATTTTTCTGTTCAACTAAAACATGGACTCATGGCATCACGCCAGTGTTTTTATTCTTAACCACCATTATGTAACTCTTCATGCAGATGCTACGTCTTAAAAGATACACGGTCAAAGCTTAACCTTCTATAGTTTGAATAAGAAAAGTTTCCCATAGCTCAAGTGTTTGAACACTTGGTTGTCAGGTGGTGGTGCTACTTGGGAAGGTTATGGAAACTTTAGGCGACATAGTGCATGAAGTGTGGCATTAGGAGTGGGCCTGCACATTTAGAGGTTGGCCCCAGCTTCCTGAGAGTGGATACAATGTGACTAGCCAGCTTCCTACTCCTTCTACCATGCCTTCCCTCACTGGTGGCCTCTACTCCTCTGGAACTGTAAGCAAAAGTAAACCCTTCTCTCCTAATCTTTTTATGGGAGCATTTTGCTACAGCAAAGGAAAAGAAACTAAGACACCTGGGTCCCTCATGTTCCCTATCTGTGAGGTGACTTGCTGAATACGTTCAGATCTGCACTTTTAAGATGTGTTTATCCACAACTGATCAACAGTGACCTTCTTTAGTTGAGGCATGACCTTTCTGTAATCTCTGTGTCTGGATTCTTTACTAGAGGGCACAAAGGGATTTGGAAAGATTCCAGCAGCCCAGATGTACTAACTACATCAGATGAGAAGGCTCAACGCATTGACTGAAAAACGAGTGTGGCAGTACCTTCACTGACAGCCCTTCAAAATGAGTCACTTTCAGTCTGGATCCCTCACTTATCCTCCACTCTGTTTCCATGGCTCTGTGATGAAAGAATTACTCTTTTAATTTTAAGTACAGCATTTTGTGGTGTCTCAACTAATAATATTTCTCAGTTCACTTTTTCAGGATTCATGGGATATTTGTAATATCTTTATGGTAATATGGAAGAAGCTGTACTAAGGACTTGCTATGTAGACCAGGCTGATTTCCAGCACTCAGAGATGCACCTGGCTCTGCTTCCCAAGTGCTGAGATTGAAGACATATACCACAATTCCTGGCATATGACCTTTATAAAAGAAAGTACTTAGAATTAAAACACATTTCTTACATACATGCTTATGTATAAAGTATACATATTCATATATTTTTTCTTATGCAAATTATATTGGAGTTAAAGAATCTCCTATACCTAAATAAGAGATCAAGATAAGTGATACTAATCTGTATTTTAGGCTTTATTTTGTTCCTTATAACTTTATTTTTCCTTTTACTACTGACCAGTTTTATAGAAGCATTTGTTTTAAATTGAATGTTCTAGGCAAAAATAACAAGAATACAGTTTCATTCCTTTATTCCTAATTTATTAATTTAAATGTTTTCTATTTTTGTAAATAGTCTTTTGCATTCTAAGATTCCAAAATGAAGAAATTAAGACAGCCTTGGGGTCCACACTACATTCTTCTCCCTCTTTTCTCTCTCCACACTCGCCTCTTTCTTCACCTTTCTCTCCTGTCTGTGAAGCAGTTCCCTTATCTGGCAAGGGAAGCCATCACACTGACTTGTAACAACAGCACATACTTTCCTCGAAGAGTTCCATGAACTCAGAGAAAGCATGGTTTTTAGAGGTTGTCCCTCATGCCACTGCTCCCTACTAAGAAAATCTATTTTTTGTTATTATTATTACTTGATTCAAGTAGAACCAGAACATAGGTTAAGGATAGAAGTTGTATGAGTTGTTTGCTTATATGACTAGGGGTTACTCTGGTTGTGTGCACAATAGGCAAGCACCCTTCCAGAGCTACACTCCCTGTGCACTCCTGACTGTGAATTTTGATGACTGAATAAGTTCTGCTTTGATTCTAGAGGAGTCTACCCAGCACATATTAAGTGGATCTTATATTTTACCTAATAAATCTCTAATAGTGGCTGTCACTGAAAGAATTGTAATTTGAGGGAGCTTATTCCACAATCAATTACAAATTTTCCTTGAATGGCTCTTTTCATAAAACTACATGTCACAGTCTATTCACATTTGAAATAACTATTGGTAAAGAGGGCAATCAAAGTAGCAAAATGCTAAGCACAGGGACTCTTCCATGGGTTATATACGCAAAGCTGCAACTGAAAGCAGAGGGCAATGGTTAAAAGAACTCAAATCCATCAAAAATATCCTGGAAGGTACTACAGTCCTAAAAGGTACAGCTAATGACTGACTACAAAGCCTACCAGCACAGAGAATGTTATTGTGTGATCATACTGTGAATAATAATCTTGGTCCAAGGAAGATAAATTAAAAGATAAAGGGTCAATGAAAGAAAGTAGAATATTGGTGAATGCTGTGGAGAAAATCATCATAATAGACACAGATTCTGCCATCATAGTGAACAAAGATGAGATTATTAAGTTTCAGTTTATTCTATATTTGCAAAGAAGCCTAAGAGTAGAAACACAGTCCATTATCCTCCTCTTCTCTGGTGAGCTGTAAACCAAATTCCCTCAGGCAATATCATCAACACACGAACCACAGATGGTCAAGTAAACTTGCATGCCGAATTTAGGTGCATTAAAAATAGCTATTGGGAAGAAATAATGAGAAGAGATTAGAAAATAAAAGCCTGTCTGTTCCAACATCTAGCTAAAGACATCCAGGGGGTCTATGCATGAATTGCATAAGAATCTCAATTGTGCGTTATAAATAACCATTTACAATAAACCAGGAATATTTCCACACTGAATTGTGTCAGTATATTTTCCAATAACCATTCTTGATATGGAACTATATCATACTATATCTCATCTTCCTTGAAACAATAGGAATGAAGAATAAAACTTGACTAGCTTCAGAATTTTTATCATAAATTTAGACCATAAATAAATATCAGTTTTGTTGGAATTATATTAATAAAACAGAAGATGCAAGCTTCATGACGTGTGTAAACCACAGGGGAAGCCTTTCATTTTGATAGGGTTTAATATACATTTTTTTTTGTTTAATATAATTTCTGAAGTTTTCCTAAGATACACCCTTCACTCAAAATTTTGCTTCTTGGCAAAAATCCTGTGGTGTGGAGGGAAGACACAGCACAGAATAAAATGTCCTGTCACCAGAGAAGTGGGAACCTTCACAGGAAATCCTCTTTCAAAACTCATGGCCTAGTGCACAAAATGAATACTCAGGAGGGAAATATTTATGAGCTTTCTCCTAACTTCTGACCCTTGAAATTAAAAGAACTTTCTCCACCTCTTTTCTTCCTTTTAACCAATAGGAAAAATGTCTCTCTTTATAGCAGGGAGGAATTTTTATGTGCCCAAAAATACATTTATATAGATGAGTGGTCCAATTCAGTGTTTCCTCCCAAAGCTGTCCTCACAGTGAAAAGATAAAAGCAAAGGAAACCATGAAACAAGAGTCCTAAAGTGTGCCTGGTCCATTCTCTTCCACAGGTAAGGAAGAAGCACCTGCCAACTGGGTACCAAAACATCCAGTTATAAACACTCCTCCAGGCTGGTAAGTCAACTTGCGGCTAAGCATGCTTAGCAGCCACACCCCTTATGAAGCCATTTCAGGACACTATTAGTCAGATTTCCTGAACTGTCTGTCAAACAGCTTAAAAGGAGGTCCTATAAAAGATTCTCTAGCTTCCACCTCTTAGCATGGAGGCAAGCAGGGCCAATTAAGTCTACCACAACCAATCTCATTGCAAATAATAACAATAATTACATACTACTTCATATGTATAATATATGCATAAGATTATAACACATTGTTATGAATACCGTTTTGTTCTAAAAAATAAGAAACACCATGGCTGAAAGAAAAATATTTCAAAAGAAACAACAATAACTATTTTTAGAATTCTATTATCTTGGAGGACAGTATATTCTACAAGGAATAATTCACATTTTCAAGTAAAAATTAAAAATGAGGTCACATGCACAAAGACAATTTTATGTATTTCAAAATAAAGAGACATTTTCCATTTTTTATTTCTTCTTACCAGCATATTAAATATGGAAAATTTGAGAGTGAACTATTTCCCCTGGTCATTTATTTCCAGAAAGCTAATGCACTCTAAATATCACCATTTCGGTCTTTGATTAAGAATTATTGGGAGATTTTTTATATTAATAAGAAAATGCAAATATTAAAAGTGAAGAGAGTGATAATTACTTGAAAATGTGAAACCATTTGCAGCATTTAAGTCACAAGAAGGAGCTTTGATTCCCTCAGGTTATTTCATGGCTGCATGTAATCTTTCATCGTCTGTGCTCCATGGCCTGACACTAGACATGACACATATACATGGAGCAGGTTTTTTTATTCTTCTTTATCCTACTTTACATATTTCACTGCAGTGGGAGCCATATGTTCCCCCACAAAGAGTGGCATGAAAGGCTATTTGCAAGGGAGAGAACCTCTTGACTCAGATTTCAGCAGCACACAAAGTCCTCTTCATTAAAAACACATTATTGTTTTGCTTTGAGGCATTTACCTTATGTTCCCAGTAACACCCTGACAGTTTAGAGATTAAAAACATCTGGAATTCAGGCATTAAGATTTTAGGGATCATGAGTCTGGCACTAAAAATATCAACTATTATGGAATACTCAAAATAATGGTCATTTTGGTGGAATAGGGTTCAGGTGATGAATAATTTAGTATATAATCATGTGATTATTGAATATCTTTCATGACTTGACATGAGGATTCAGAAGTTAAAACTTTGTCTATAGATATCTACTTATAAACCAGGCAGTTCTAGCATGTTGTTGTACTCCACATTAATTTTAAAACTATATTTTAGTTGTTCAGTTTGAAACAATGTTATCAATTTCTTTTCAATACCAGGAGGAAATAAAGTAAAATGTCCCTTGCGCTAATATATGACTTTTGTCATTTCTAGATTCTAAGAAGGATATAAACACAAGGTGGCAATTTTAAGATATGTCCATGGGCTGAGCGGTTGGCACAGTGTGTTAAAACAGGAGAGTGCCCAGGATCTTCTATCCTAAGCCTGAGATGCTGAGACAAGCAGATCCTAGCAGCCCACTAGTGAGCCAGCCAAGACAGAGAGGCGGGGTCCTGGGCCAGTAGCAGGTCCTGTCTCAAGAGAATAAGGCAGAGAGTGATGAAGGAAAGTACCAGGCTTTCTCCTGTGGCCTCTACACGTGCACGCCTGTACATGCATTAGCACATTCATGTGGATATGTTACATGCACACATTTACAGAAACAATTACGAAATTTGTATACTCTTTATCCCATAATAAAATATAATTCAACGACAAGTGAAGGTCAGACCTAGCAACTTCTGGCACACAGATCCTATGCTGCCACCCACCCTTTTTCCCTCCACCATCTTCCTTCCTTTCACTGTCTCTTCCCACTACCTGAAGATTTGAAAGACTCTAAAGAGCCTCAGACACTGAGGAAAACTTCACTCACAGTGATGACATGAATGAACCAGACACGAATTTGATCGGTAGCCAAATGGGTGAGTTTAGAAGCCAGTGTCTCTGTCAGGCCTTGAGATGGCTTCAGCTCTAAAGACATCTTGACAATAACCTTATGTCAAAGGCTCATGTTCTCCTGCATGTGAAATTGAGAGGGCTGTAATATAGAAAGTGCTGTTTAAACTTGTCAGTGCTGTGTCAGTTTGCTACACAGCAGTAAGTAGCTGCTACAACATCTGAAAAAACTAAGCTATGAAGAAAAGGACCAGAGTCTTAGTCCTTAAGCCCAGGAAGACTTTCAGTTATATGATACTGGAAAGGATGGTAGAGCATCTCTAAGCATCATTTTGCCATCTATGTACAAACGCTGTAGACAAAGTATGTCCATGATCTTCTACCTCTACTGAAACAAAAGGAATCAGCAGCAGAGCCCGCCTGGTAAATGGGATTACCTTCAAAAGCCATCTTGGTAGAATATGACAGCAAGCATTCTTGCATTGGATAAAATAAGAAATACTGTGTTTTATCGTAGTATGATCTACTAGCTACCATTCCATTCTATATTTCAAATAAAAGGAAGAGATGGTGTCATTAAGTTAAACTAATCACAAATAATTGTCTATGTAAGAGATTTAGGTAAAACATTTTCCCATACTGCTTGAAACAACACTTAGGCATTATAGAACATTGCCCACAAAAAATTTCCATAAAAACTCAACATTTATTAGAACTTTGTTCTATTTTGTAATGGTAAAAATTTAAAGGCAGTTAAATTTGGGTGTTTGTTTTTCGATTCAGCTATGCTGCAGTCTTCTCCAGCTAAAATATCTGAAGGCAAGTCCCAACTCTCTGCTGTTTGTAAAACTTACTCGATGATGCAATGTGCATCCCAGCTGAAAGTCATTAAGAGCATGGTCTTGAATTACTAAAAAATGGGGCAACACCCCATTTTGATTTTTCCCATCCCAAGGAAACATGCTGACTAAGTAGAAAGGAAATTTACCCTTGACATTTTTTAACAAGGTATATAAATTGTTGCAACTCAAAAGGTCAAGAGGACCCTATAAAATATCTCAAATAACTATGTGATACGGAACAAAACAAACAAAACTATTATTTCCTTCTTACCTCAATTTTTAAAAACATCTAAAATGTCTAGTAGACTGTAAGCTAATTATACATATACAACTATGAGAGAGAAAGAGAGAGAGAGAGATTGAAAACAGAGGTAATCTTCATAAGTAGACAATGCTGTTTCTAGAATAACTGTATAAAAAATGGAAACTACAGGTCAATACTGCTTGTAAACACAGACTTTAAAATGCTTTAAAATACTTGCAAACAGAATAGACACATACATCGAAAAGATTATCCAGCATGACCAAGTTGGCTTTATCCCTGAAATGTGGGAATGGTTGAACATATGCAAGTCAATAAATGTAGTAAACCATAAAAATGGATTTCAAGACAAAAATCACCTCAGCTAATACAGAAAACATCTTTGACAAACTACAAAATGCCCTAAAGTCCCAGAGAATATAGAACTAAATGGAATAGTCTACAACAAAATAAAAGCATAATCCTTAACTACTTTCCAGATATTTGTCTTTATAATCATAAATAAGCCTAGTCCTCACCCTGCATCAAGGAAACACACACACACTCTCTCTCTCACACACACACACAAAGTCAAAGGATAAAACAGGCCTTTGAAAGAGATCAAGGAGGGGTAAATAGGGGGATTAGACTGGGAAAAGGGAAGTAACTGATGTGACTGTATTATCATCTCAAAGTTTAAATATGTATGTAAAAAGTACATTAGCTGTAAACTGACAGATGCCCAGCTAATAAATGAAAAGTGACACAACTAACCTCATCTATATTAAATAACACTGCTGCTTGCAAGAATTTATTAATTTCTCTCACACTGATGGTATAAAGACAAAATCTAAGACATTTTATTAAAAAATGATTGAAATCTATTGTAATTTACAGTTTGTAATAATAACAGAAACAAAGGAATCTAGCTTTCCTTTGCAGGCATAAGGAAACTGACATTCAAGGAATCCAACAGTTGTAATGGTATGCATGGGACTAACACTCGGACTCTCGACTAAGTCTAATGCCACTCCTGTTCTGCAACACTGCCACATAATGATGTGGAACCCTGCCTCGAGGTGTTTGTCCAAACAGTAGGCACAGAAAATGTTGCTTCAAAAGAAATCACTTAATTTCTGTGTTAACAAATTTCCAACTTTTTTCAATGCTTTATGAATTACCCTGAAGTATATGAAGTAATGACTGAAATATTTAATATATTTAAACATGTAATATCAATGGAAAATTGCTGAAGTTACCATGTCATTTATGTTATAATATCTAAGTATTAAGACACATTTCTCCATCTTGTATTTGTTTGAATTCACTCATAATTTTTTCTCTTACTCATTCGCTGTTTATTTGTGTGTGTTCAGACTCCTCATAGTGTTTCTGTTTTGTAAATATTATTAGTACTGGGAACGAAATGTGAATTCCAAAAGCGCCACAAGAACTAGGGGGGGTGTTAAGAGCTCCAACCTGAGTTTTGAAATACACAATGGTGTCAATCAAGATATATTAAACATCCACAGGTTATGATGTGATTTGGCCTAGGTGGTAGACAATAATGGTGTCTGTGGATGCATGATGGGTTTCTCACTTTCCAAAGTCGTGAAAAAGCTGCCAAAATGCTTACGTGATGAGTAAAATGCTCTGTTCCCACTACTCATTTGAATTCACAACAGAAACAGAGACTCTCAGAAAACTTAGAGTGGAAAAAGTAGTTCCTTTAATAATTTCTTTTACCTCTTAAAGAAGTTTCTTGAATTGTCTTAAATTTTAAGGGTAGAGCTTTTCTGCTGTGCTTTTTCATTTTTTTTTTTAATTTAAAGAGATTTTTCCATATCTGCACTGCTTTCTCACCATTCCCACTTCCCAGTCATAGATTCAGTTCCATCCCACTGTATCCCATATTTTAGGGTGAACCTTAGGATACAAATCAAGTCTATAAAGTATAAATGTGTTAGGATATTGATCTAATTTGCTTTCTCTTGCTTTGATAAAGAAAATGACCAAATGTAAATTTGGAGAGGTTTCATTTCAGCTAACAACTCTCAGGTCACAATCCTTCACTGAGGGAAGTCAGGGCAGAAACTTCAGGAGGAAACTTACAGGCGGGAACTGAAGCAGAGGTCATAGAGGAGCACTACCTTCTGTCTTGCCCTCCATGGCTTGCTGGGCCTGATTGCTCTGGGCCATTTGTGCAGGGACTGTAACTTCCATAGGGAGCTAAGTTCTCTTAAGTCAGTACTCATCAAGAAAACGCCTTACAGACTTGCATTACAGGCCACTCAAATGGAGACAGTCCCTCAACTGACATTCTCTCTTGCTAGATAATGCTAGCTGGTATCAAGCTGACAAAAATCTAACTAGTTACTTTGATTAAAGCTAACTTGCTTCAAAGTACTTTCTCAATTTACTATAATAACATAAAAATGAAAATAAGACTAGTCATCTATCCAACCAAATAAAATAATTATTAAATGAGGAAACTTTTCAAAAAAATGATAACACATGTGATCAGAGCTTTGTCTATTTTCTATTCAAACACAATTTATTTCTTTATCATAAAATGTAATCTCCACAAACTATGTATGACAGAGAAAGAATGATCTGGATACATGAAGAATTAATATACTAGACCATTCAGAATAGGAAACCAATTGAGACAGTCTCTTACACAATCTTACACTTTAGAGTCAACCAAACTCAACTGTCAGGCAAAACAGAATAGAAACGACTTGAAGTTGAAGAATTAATCACCTTCTCATTACATACCTCCACTGATTACAATCTTTACTCTGTTTAAAATTCCTAAGCAGGCCTGGTGCTCCAAGTCTATAAAAAAGGCTGAGAGAGTTCAAAGCCTGCCTTGGCAAACCTGTGAGACAAAAATAGCTGAGCAACTTAGTGGGACATGTCTGAAGATAAAAACTGAAAGCCTCAGGCTGAGGTTGGAAGTGTGAGTTAGTGATAAACTACTTGTTTATCATGTGAAAAGCCTGAGGATCAACACCCAGTATCACATTTAAATAAATATATATAAATAAATCAACCGTTCCCCCTTTCAATGAATTCAAAGGTTCAATGACCTCTTCGTAGTTGTTTATGGCTCTTTTACCATGATAGAAAATGTTGAAGGGATATCTAAATATGTGTATACAATACTAATCGCCATCTTTAGAGCCAGTGAGATGATTCAGCGTATATAGGCACTTGCTACAAAATCCAATGCCCTAAATCCAATCTGCAAGACCCACATGTTAAAAGAGAGTTAAAACTAACACAACTTATGCTCTGACTTCTACATTCACACCACGGCATATTCACACCTAATCTCTCTCTCTCTCTTTCTCTCTCTCTCTCTCTCTCTCTCTCTCTCTCTCTCTCTCTCTCTCTCTCTCTCTCATTCAAGCATGCGCGGCCATGTGCATGTGCACGCATGCACACACACACACATGCTCACATGCACGCACACGCGCACGCACACACACACACATACACACACACACACAATAAGTCATAAATAAAAATTTTAAAGTTTTAAATATGCCTTTTTCCATTTCAATATAATGCATCCAAAAATATTTTTCCTGTTTTTTTTACAGTATTTTCCCTACCATAGAGAATATTTTGGAGTACATATATAAACATATAATACTCAGTACCATCTGTATACTTTTTGAATTTATTATTTACTATATGAGCAGTTGCATTTAAAGCATCATGATGAAATCAAAATCTTTTGACTTTGTCCCAAGAGTGATAGGTGATATATGTAAGTAAATCAGAAGTGTGAAATAACATCATGGGCTATGGTGAGTGTCCAGCACCACAAGCACTGGTAAACCATGTAAATAGAGATCTGGGAGGAAACTTAGGAAACTGGAAAATAGGTTTTTATTGTTGTCATTTTGTTTTGTGTTTGGTTGGTTGGTTATTGAGTTTTGCTTTACTGGGCTATGGATGTAACTTAGGGCCTGGCACATGCTGTGTAACAGCATGCTACCAATGAGCCCATTTGTATTTACTTTACACATAAAAGAATCTTACTCAAAAATCCCAAACTTCAAAAGGATAAAAGTAGTATTTTAAAAATGATTGTAAGAGAGCATTACCTTCAAATTGCAAACACACGAATGCATCTCAATGAGATGTTCCAACCTTTGTTATAGATGGGAAAACTTGACCCACCATTGGGAGCTTTCACCACTTTCAGCTATGGCTGAAAATGACCATTGAGACATCTGCTATAGTATCTAATATCAGCCTCAGCCAGTGTCCTTCATCAGAACTCGGTATTTCAGTTTCTCAGTCTCTAAGCAAAGTGGTATCATAAACCAAATAAATGGCCCATTCTACAAAATGGTACATGAGGTATTCAACATTAGGAAACAACGGACTGCAAGAATTGCCAGTAAAAAAATCAAAACTGATTCTTCCATGGGTTAAAAAAAATTTAATGTCACAATTTTTTATCATTTTTTATGGGGTCTTAGACATTACTTATTACATTTTATGGCTTCTGGATACTTTCAATTTCCTAATCTTGATTTTGTCTTAAGAAAGTATGTGAAATTTTGACATCTTCAGACCTTGTTTTAAATAACAGTGAGAGCAGTTCAGGAGTTAGCATCAAGTCAATTTTTCTGCAACAAATGGCTTTTTTGAGTATCATGTCAGATGCCCCAAGAATTTTGGAATCTGATTCTTTGATGGGCAGGGCCAGAACCCATTCCAATAATCATTTAAAGAATAGAAATCATTCCTACAGTCCTTTGAACCACTCTATGGGAGCTCTGCACACTTCCAGAATTCTCTTAGCCATATTTCTAACACTGTGTCCTGCAGGATGTAACTCTCCTATACCTTGCTCTCAGTTTATTTCACTGTGACCCACTGGTTGTTTCTGCCCCATTAGTACCAATCTTGGTAACTTTATATGAGATGTATGAAGAACCAGAGGTTCGTATAGTTTTTATCAGCTTTATGTCCTACTTCGGGCTCTAAATTAAACTGGCCAGTAGGTCCATAATTTATACATCTAAAGTCAAAGCCAAAGTTACCTTTGGACAACTCAGTTTTGATCCCAGCTCTCCTGTTTAAAATGCACCATTGCACTTTTATTGTTAAAATATATCCCAAGGATTTACTGATAGAGAAACTGATTTTCTAAAGCATGCCTGTTTCCCCGATCTCTTCTCAAAGTACTTCAGGGTAAACAATTACAATTTCAAATACATGAATAGTTCTCATTCCCTGTGTAGCTGTATTTGGAAACCTCATCCCTTTCTTAGTTGCTATGAATCTTATTTATCCAAGGATTAGCAACATAAATGCAGTATCACTGAGGCACCTTACTTCCAACTGCCACCCTCCTCCCGCACTCCTACCAGAGAGAAGCCTTCAGGAATATGTTTTGAACTTCTGTTTCTCCACCTGGGATAAGTTTCTCAGGCTCAGTTTTCTCACGTGAAATGTAGAAAATAAATAATGGTAAAAGTTGAAGCACATACTGAAAATCTATCTTAACAGGTAAATTCGATTTAAATTTAAATTAAATTTCCACTAGTCATTTATTCTCTTCTGTTCCAGACTATCTTTTTCAGATTATATACCTTTAAATCATCTGGCTCCATTCACTAATATAAAACCCAGATATAGTTTCCATATTACATGGCTAATCTTAAAACAGGAATGACCTCAGAGGCTCCAGAATGACAGATAAGAGAGAACCAGAGCAGGAAGATAACTGGATGAAACTAAAGAAGTATCAGAGAGCCCCGGGGTCTATGTAAAGGACCTTATAACCTAACATAAATGCAGTAAGATAACATAAATATAATCAAAAAGCACAGGAGAAAATACATTAGAAGTGAATAATATGTCACTTGTTGATTTCAGACATATTTCATTGTTCAATTGGCAATAAAGTGGACCTAAAGGCAATATTAAAGTGCCCTATTCACCTGCAGTAGAAATGTGGAAAATGAGAGCAATAATTCATAATGATTCAACAGTGAAACAAATACACAATTCTTTGTTGGTGGCTATCTATGATGCTTTAAGTGAAGCACTGTAAAATCTTTTGGGGGTAATTTTTAATCCACTTTGTATGTTTGTATTTAAAATACATAGTCTATAATACTTCAGAACAACAGCAAATGTAAAACATAATTTTTAAGGCACATTTGAGGAAAGTGCCTTTTTTTCTAATAGGGGTCTCTCTAAGCTTGTTTACTTTCTCAGTAAGAATAAAGACCTTGGGCAACATTTAATTAAGATGCTCCAGGAGCTTTCCTGCTTCCTAAGGCAAGACTGGAGATTCAGAGATAGTCTTCTTGAAGAAAAGGGATGGATAATTTGAACTTTTCAAACAGTGTATAGAGCAAAGTGACGTCCCTGCAAAGGACAATTAGGTAAGACACCAGGGTGAGTGGGTATGGAATATTTTAATGTGCTCAGACTTACAGGAGAAACTGGGAAACCTACCACATGTTGTTTCTATTGCCTCAATTATAAGCAATGAATTTCTATGATCAAATAATCTGTAACAATGAATTATTATTTTAGTAATATAAACTACTACTTTCATAAGTAGCATAGCGTTTACTTTACATTGACTAATTCTCAAGTCTTGGCAACAGAGAAAGTTCGTGGGGATTGAGTAAGAAAATGCTCAGTGGATTGAAAACTAACTAAAAGAGAAATGAGGATTTTTTGTGATGCTTTTGTTTTCTAATGTGTATGTTTTAGGAGTAAGGAAGAATGCATATTTACAGAAACCATTATAGGATTTCTATGGTCCCTCACGGAACACCAAAGCAAAGAAGGTTGGCTTGAGGTCAACTATATGGTGAGACTGGACTTTGAGAGAGCAGCAAAACTGAAGGGAGGCTCATTCTGCTAAGGAGAAAGTGGGTAGCTGCCCATGTTAAACACATGTCAGAGAATCAGCAATGAACAAAGTAGACATTACGATGGCAAAAATGTCAGATGTTGTGAGGTTATGCAGCTGCATGAAAAGCACAAAACTGAGAGAAAAAGCCAAGTGGTTAGACCAGGTTTTCATCCACTAGAAATAACTCCTATGTCAAATTATCACTTAAAGCTTTCTTGTTAAGTGGGTATTGCCCAACTGAGTAAAAACACATCACCCTCTGCTTTATTTTCTCTGGGAATAGGCATGCAAGAGTGGAGAAATGACTTTGGGGCTGACTAGCAGTAATTAACAGCAGGATATTTTTATGTAACTTTACAAATAATTGATGTTTCCTTCCCCAAAGAGAAAAACAATTTTTTTTTCCTATTGAAATAAATGTTAGAATTCGGGAAAAATTTGAGAGTCAGTGCTTTTGTTAACAGCCCTAAAACTATCCTGAGAATATTGGCCATTTTGAGGAAGGCATACCTTCAATTTAAATTCTTCAACTTTGCCAGTGTAAGTGTTGTTTTTAAATGTCAGTTATATAAAGATCAGTGATATACATGTGATGACAGCACACAAATTTTTTAATTTTTTACATTTACTTTGTGTGTGTGTGTGCGCATGGATCAAAGGCAATTTGTGGGAGTTGGTTCTCTCCTTATACTACGCGGATTGAATCATGTGGGTGTCAGGGTTGGAGGTAGGGGTCTTTATCTATTGAACCATTCCACTACCTCAGATGTTAAATTTTATAAAAATGCCTATTCACTTTACTTCCTGTTTCTATAGTCTTTTATCTTTTGACAGAGATATGGATATATGAATATAGTTTAATTGGGTAAATTCAAGTAGCGTGTACAATGCTTATGCCTTTAATCCAACTGTCATTTTAATCCAAGAGACAGAATTTTGTCATGGAGGATACTAAATCACCATCTTAAGGGCTGAGTTCTGGACTGGGTGAAAAACAAAATCAAACAAACAGACACAAACAAAAACATGGGAAAATTAGAGAAAGCAAGCTCAGAATCTGCAGCATTCACCTTCATGCTCTTGGCTAAACAAGGCAATGTGACCTTGGCCTCATGCTCCTGCTGCCATGTCCTTCAATTCAGGAGACACAGTAATTCTTTCCTAAGTTTGCTCCAGGTCAAATTTTAGTCAGATCAATAAGAAAATAAACTAATGGACAGCCTCGACCCTATCATGAAGAATCTCCTCTACGCCACAAAAGGAATCTCTGAGCCCTTTAAAGTATTACTCAGTGCACACAGCCGGGGTGTTTCCTATTTACCCATGGTGACAATGGGTGACAATGTCACTGCAGTATTCATCCTCTCTGAGCCTACTGTTTATCACATAAAAATGAAGGCCAAATAAGGAGTTGCTCAGTACATTGAACAATAGATACAAGAGGCTTCACGAACTAGGTAAGAGATCAAATGGAGACACAACACAGCTGCCTATAACAATGTAGTGAGATTTGGCATAATAGATATTTTTAGCCAGGTATGATATGAAGCAATGTTACAAATTACAAAAAAAATGGAGTTAATAATTAATAATGCAAAGTGAAGCAACTCCATTTCATTATGTCTTCTGCATATACAACTAGTTCTTCTCTCTTTGGTATTTCTGCTATTAACCACCAACCACGGGCTTCCCTCAGCACTTTATATATCCTCTCAATTATCCATCAGCTCCACCTACCTCAAAAATTTTCAGGGCAGATTAACATTATCACAAAGGGTTGGGAAGAGGAGCTGGAAAGGAGCCAAAAAGCAACCTGTGCTCCTAAAAGGAATTTCCTTCTGGATTAGCTGGGAAATTTAAAGCTTCTATTCACTTCCAAAAAGTATGAAATGTTCTACAAGAGAGTCACAGAGCACACGAGAGAGAAGCATATCATCAAGGGTCATCTCCTCTTACACACACACAGAAATTAAACCATCTCCTCAGTCATCTCAAGCTTGCCTTTTAATCGGCACGGTAAACAAGCTCCTGTGCCTCAGGCTGGTGTTCCACAAACTCAGCCAAATCCTGGGGTTTGGGAATGCTGTAGTCAGCAGGCCAAGGAGACATATTTGCTCACATGTTATATTCCTGGGCATGATAGAAAGACTAGGAAAATATTCAAACACTTGTTATACAGTAGGATCTGCTCAATGGGTTTAGACTGCGTATTGTCCTACTCAGACAATGTTTTCATTTGAACATATCTGGAGAAATCCAAAGATGTCCAGAGCAGTTTCTGCCAAGCTAAAGTGCATTAATTTTCTATCTGAGATACTTAACACTACTTCTGGGTCACACAGGTGCCACGGGTTCTCAGCTAAAAGAACTCCTAGAATGTTGAAAAGGCCTACATGATACCTCTTAAATGAACATTATCATGTATGATCTGTAAGGCTCAGGATATCGTGTTCCCAAAAGACTGAGATCAGAAAAAGAAACAAGAATCCTTGTACTTCACTTTATACATGCCCAACTCAGAAGATCACATCAAGATAAGCTTGGCAATAGTAAGACTCATGGCGATTATTGAGATAAATTTGATCAGTCTCTCTCGTGCTCAGCTCTGCACATCTCAGATTTGTTATTGATCAGCTTGGACAGATATTGTAAGTATAAATTAGCATGCTCCCACGAAAAATGCCCAGGGGAGTCATTACTCTGGAAAGAAATCTTCTCCTACGCTTAGCTGTAATTACGGCAGAATTCCACTGGACAGTGCTGAGGAGAAGCTAGCTGGTTTCTTCCCAGTCGTGCTTTAACGTCCCTGAGAATGAGACTCTACAATTTATGACTCAAAATATGCTTTGCCTTGGTACACCTTCAGACTGAAAGAATGGCACGGGAAAAACAATTTATAGTCAGCAGCTGGCAATCAGCTGTCAAGAGGTGTACTGCTTATCTGAAGAATCATGGGAGCCCAGAGGCTGCTTTTTAATTGACTTTGGTGATTCCTCTAGAAGGCTTAGAGGCTACCTCTGAAGCCCAAGGATCAAGTGTCTTTTAATCCATATTAGTTTAAATTATCAGTCTCAAAGAAAATACCCTTAGGAGATAAAGGTATTAAGTAAAAGAAGAGACAAGGTCAAGAGACCTGAACTCGCCCTATGAAAAAGATTTGTTAAAATATTTATGATGAATAGAAAGGTTATTGAAATGACATGGCAACCAGTTAATATGAGAAAACAGGAAAAGCATGTTATGCAAAGCACTAAACATAGTACAGTAGAGCCAGATGCTATTTTCCTATTGTTTTCTAAAATGTTAAGGTTACATGGTGCAAAACACTGCATCTATATTCTACAATAATGGACTCCAGGGAAGTTTTAATAATAATTAAATAAATTCAAAAGTTTCAATCTGTTTGTGTAGAATCTGTTAGGTCAGACTATTGAGTAAAATATAAACACCTTTTCTAGAGGGACATGGTAGATCCTATCTTTAAAGTTCAAATAATTCTGACAAAATGAAAGACTTCATTCTACATCATTACACAGTGGATATATACCCAGTGGATCCAACCAACAATATGTCAATAAAGGCTTCCAATTAGGTAGTTTAACAGTAGAGTATTTGCAGCAAAATGTTCTTAAATTTTTATAACAATCAATATAAATATGTATATAATAATGATATTCAACACATTTTACATATGCATATACTGTACAAAAGCAAAAAAATTACTTAGCATATCCATTGCTTCCTATATTTATCAGTATTTTGAATTAAGAGCATTCAAGAATCTACTTGCTTAGCAGTTCTCAAATATAAAATGCACTGTTATTAACTGTTACCATGTTTTTAACAGATCTCTTGAACTTTTCACCTGCACAAATGGAATTTTGTAACCTCAATTTCTTCAAAAACCTGTCTATAATACACTCAAATTATCCATTTCAATAATACATATGAAAGGACACTGTAGCCTCTCTCAGTACACAGAGAGATCCATGAAAACTTACATATTAGTACTTTATATTTCTTCCTTATATTAAATTCAACAAACTAGGACAAAAATAATCTCAAACAGGTATGCAGCAACAATATACTTCAAAATAGCTTTATTCTCCAAGCCTTGTATAATTTTCTCCATCCAGATAAACCTTCCCTATCCATTCCTGCAGATTCCATTGCTGTTGCAAGCTCAGCAACATACAAGATCAAGCAAATTCAAGCAAATCAACACAATCAAAATGTTAAATAACTACAGAAGAGACGTATCAATCCATAGAATGAACGTAAATGTCCATAGGGCGATTAATCTTTAAAAAAGAACACAAATAAGTAATTACAAGACAAATGCTATTTGATAAAGAACAAAGTACATTTATGCACTGACACTTAGAAGTCAATGGATAAGGACATACAGCCAGAAAATGGCATTAAACACAACATTTGTTGAGTTTATCTCCCAGCAAGTTAGAGACTTTTCATCTTAACAAGTCTCTAAGTATCTGAAAATTGCTGATGCTTTCAACTGAGAAATATTAAGTAGTTATGCTTAATTTGCTAGATAGATGTTCTAAATCTTTATGTGTGATTTCACTTTTACCTCCAAGTAAGTCTGTAGGGTAACTAATATTAGTAGTACTATTTTGCAGATAAAGAATCCAAGTCTTGCTGAAGTCACAGAAGTTGCCTAAGGTGGAACTGTGACAGAGATAAGAATTAAGTCCTCTGTCATGCTAACAAATGCGATTAAGGTGAAGATAGTCAGTCCTCACTTGAGAATGGTCAATGGTTTAGGTTTTTATGCTGTTAAAATGCTAAATGGCTCAGGTTCATTTTAATATCAGTGCTACTCTTATGACTGAATAAGATTGTGGTAGGCTTTTTAACTCTGCTGGAATTATCTAGAATCCCAAAATAGGACAGGACAACAGATAAGGAAGACATTAACTTTAAAATTAATAAATAAATAAGTGAGTGAGTGAGTGAGTGAGTGAGTAAGTAAATAAATAAGTAAATAAATAAATAAATAACCCTCATATTTGTGTCACTCCAAAGGGTCTGTACCTCCTAGAGCACCTTAAAGGTTTTATTTATTATTATTATTATTATTATTATTATTATTATTATTATTATACTCACATATCCTGGTTCCTCCGCAATTCACAAGAGGTTTGTGCACCTGACCTCTAATGATAACTCACCATCTATCTCATGCCGTGCTCAAGCTGTAAAACTATGAATTAACATCAAATCCCCCAGTCTTTGCCCCTTCAGCCCTTGGAGTTTAACTCCTCTCACATTACAGTATTTATTGAATTTCCCAGCCAAACGGTGTTCTGCTCCATAAAACTCTGACAAGTGGACTCTGCCAAGCTAATAATGGCTTCATTCTGCTGAAATAAACTTATTTCACTGCGGCAAACAAAACGCCATGACCTGGAAAGGTTATTTTTAACTGGGTAATGACTCAGTCCCAACCAAGCATTTCCCTCAAGGTTCCCTGTTTTAAATAAGTTACATTTCTTAAATATAAATGTATGTTATTATGTATGTTCTTGGCTGTCAATCTTCCACAACGAACTGAAAGTGGATATTTTCATTGCTTAAAGTGTTTGATTCCATTATTCAATAGCTAGTCAGCTTAGCAGAGTTCCTGTCCTATAGAATCACCCAAATAACTCGAAAAAAGATGAATACATAAAAGACGAAAATACTTTTAAACAGAATCTGGTTTGGCTGCAATTTTCACTTTAATTAAGCAGCACCAAATCCTTTCAATTCTACATCACTTTCAATGGGCCTCTACAAAAGGCTTTCTTATCACACTACTATTAAAATTGTGAATAAATTTTGCTAAGGTTGCTTAGGCTATTTACCAAATAAAGGTATGACTAGACAGATTTGTCTGCATCCTCATTAACTAACACGTTACTGTTCTTAAATTCCCCATACCCCCTTAAAAAAGTGGAAAAGCAAATCCAACTTTTCTCCATATGTTGTTTATGTTTTAAAGCGATTATTGTACTGTCAGATATGCAAAACCAACCAAAGGAACAAACAGACACAAATGCTATGATTAGGTCAAATTTTTCTTCAAGTTTCAAATGATCAGAGAGTCCAAGGGCTCAATTACAACAGCTGGGATCTTGTACCAACATGCTGCACCCTGCCAGACCTGCCTTCCCGAGACTAATAAAAGAGAAAACCCTTGACAAAGAACAGCTGGGCTCCTTATGAAGCTGTTCAATAGAAATGAGGTGGCCACCCACAGCCACCAAAACTTATGGCTGGGTGTGTAGGCACAAAGGCACAAGAAAAGAAGTCGAGTAAGAAGGGCCATATATTTTAAAGAGACTGAAACTAGGAAATGGTAATGACTACCAAGGAAAAAGTGCTGATCTCCCAAAGTTAAACCCCCTTAGCATGGAATCTGGCATAACTCGAAAGGATAGGAGCCTCAAGACTGGCTGTGCTCTAACTATCATTAGTGCAAGAGGGAATATAGACAAGTTTTAATCTGACTATGATTTCTTAAGACAAGAAAGAACCCTTTAGTAAACTCCCTTAGTCAAGGGTCTTTCCAAACCTGAATATCCTTTGGGTGACCTATAGTGAGTACTCACACTTTCAGATAAAAGGATGAAATCTAAATCTTCCTATTACTTCCTGCCAATTCCTCTGCCTCCAGATTGCAGAGGGTCTTGGCTATCACAACAGCCTTCTCAGTCAGAGCCATGCCACAGAATTACTGTCAATTAGCCAAATGAATAAAGGGCATGGAAAAAAAAATCATCAAGCCACACATGAGGCGAAAAGGGGATGGTAGCTACATTGTGCATAGCCCTTTAAGTGCATTACAGTAGAGTTTCACTAGGTAAATTAAGATTGGAGTCAGTTTAGAGAAACTACAACCAGAAGCTAAGAAAAGTAGAAGGAATACAGAAATACAGAAAGTATCCTCTATTTTATGAGGTTTTGTTTTTGTTTTAAGAGAAATCAGGCCGGTTTCTACAGATACCAGGCAGGAAACAAAAACTACATGTTCTCTTAAGACTGTTTAACAGTCATCCCTAATAGTTACAGATGGATCACAAATACCAAAGTCTGTGAAAACACAGTTAGTGTATGGGGGGGGGGGAGGGAGGGAGGGAGAGAGAGAGAGAGAGAGAGAGAGAGAGAGAGAGAGAGAGAGAGAGAGAGAGAGAGAGAGTTGTTCACCATTAGTGGCAACTCAAATACTGACACAAAACATGGAAACTGAAGGGAACGTTATATTACGGCAAAGGCCATGGTATCACTTAGATATTAACGGCCTAGGCCAATTGTATCAAACCTGCTTTAAGTATGATTTGATTTTGGTTTTCTTAGTCATCACTGAAAATATTACAAAGTTACCTAAGACAATTAATGAAACCTAATACTGTGGTCATTTCTAATTTTGCATGTGTTAGGCAATATCAGCTTTTGAGGTTTGTTCCAGAGCTGAAATACAAAAAGTTTGAAATTATATGTTTGAAGCTATGTGAAAGTAAAAGTGGATGCCTTTTCATCAAGAACTATAAAGTTATCTTTGATGTCAAATCTATTATCTGTCCTGAGACTGATGTGTCCCCAGAGGATCCAAGTTTGGTTCAGTTGACTCTCAAGCATCTGTAACTTCAAGGAATCCAAAGTATTCTTCTGGACTCATTAGGCACCTGCTCTCACTTGTGCATACCTACACAGACACACATAATTTCAAAATAACAAAATATGGGGCTGGAGATGGCTCAGCAATGTTAAGAGCACTAATTGTTTTCCTGGAGTACTCAGGTTCAATTCCCAGCACCCATGTGAGAGTTTACAATAGTCTATAACTCAAGTCCCAGGGGACCTGATACACTCTTCTGCCCTCGAGAAGCACCACACATGAGATGCACAGACATGCATGCAGGCAAAATATGCATGTACATAAAAACAAATAATAAAAATAAATAGATATAATAAGATAAATATTGTGGCTAAAGAGATGGCTTGGTGGCTAAGAGTGCTTATTGAAGAAGTCCTTGGTTTGGTTTCTAGCACACACATGGAAGTTCACAACCACCTACAACTCTAGTTCCAGGGTTTCTGATACACTACTCTGACTTCTACAAGCACCAGAATATATACATACATAGATATATACATACATATAAGCAAAACAAACACATAAAACTAATAAATTTTTAAATTAAAAATAAATCTTTAAAGCATAGTAAGAAAAACATTCTAAACAACTCAGAGTATGCATAATTTATACCGCAGTGAATCTCAGCCTATGGGTTGAAACCCCTCTGGAGGTTGCATATCACATATCCTACATCTCAGATATTTATATTACAATATATAACATTAGCAAATTAGTTACAAGGTTGCAATGCAATAAGTTTATGATTGGGGTTCACCACAACATGAGGAATTATATTTAGGGTCACAGCATTAGGAAGGCTAAGACCCACAATATAGCTGGATTTCGGTCTCCCACAGTGACTGGAAAACTAAAGCATAATACTGCTTCATCTGAATTTCTTCTAGTAGAACCCAGCTTCACTTTTCATGAATAATTGAATCAAAGCTGCTTTTACTAACATTATTTTCCTTATACTAGAAAGGGGCATGCAACCCTCTTTATCATTTATTTTTTTGCTTATTAAAGACAGTGACAATCTCTTTGTTTCAGACAGATAAAGCATGCTAAAGGTGACCTAGAAGCATCCTTTCTGCTTGCTAGCTTTTGTGGTGCTAGAAAGTGCTATGCAGGTTCCTGGGCTAGAGAAATTATCTATGTTCTTATCCAGCCTTGGACCCTGCATGCTACAATACCAGCCTTATGGGCAAGATGAGCCTACTTGTACAAGAATGGCATTGCTGTTTTGAGGGTGACCCTGATCTACAAAAAAGTGAATAACTTAAGTTTGGCTCTATAACTATAGGCAAAATCCCATGGCTAAAGAGTTCATGGGCCCTGGGTAGAGCCATATACTACTCATGTTTTGCTAAATGGGCATTCAGTCAAACTCCATCTATATTTATACCAATAACTAGTACTGCTTTAAGACTTGATCAGAGAAGATTCTTCCTGAATCCTTCCTTTATATTTATAAAGAGATGAAGGTTAAGGAGAAGAGTGAAAGTTGTCTTCTAGATCTGCCTGACCATTAAGATCATGAACACAAGGAGCTGCAGCCACCAGCATTGGACCTGCACAAAATTGAGGGCTTCGATATTATATAACAAATGGTTATATAATATTCCCCCACCCTTTCGTGAGGTGCTATTGGCAGTTAATGGTTATCTTACTGGCTGCCAAGTGGCAGGGCGTTTCTATCTCTAGTGTTGTAGCTACTGCTATGTTCTCTATGCGCCAAGTAAAGAGTCTTCTGTCCACGGTCCTACATAGAACTCTCCAATTAAACACAGTAATACACACACACACACACACACACACACACACACACACACACACACACACACACACACATACACACACACACACAGGACTTAATAGTATGAAGGGGCCTAGCTGGGAAGAAGGACTTTAAGAGAGTAGAGAAAATAAAATATGATAGTAGAGGAATCCATATGATCACAATTTGTTCATAAGTGCAAAACTCTCAAAAATGTCAAAAAAAAAATGGTGATGCCATGGTCCCCTTTCAACCAGTCTCATGTTAATCCATTTACCATATATAATCTGTGCCTGTTTTATTCCTGTTAAGAACAGGGGTGTCTCTAGTAATGAACCACTGGTTTTCCATGTAGTGGAACGGGAGCATCTGAATAAATCCTTGTCTTTCTGAATATTTCAATGTTTATTGAAAAGTAAGTAAAATACCCTGTGGAGGAAAGTAGGAAAATGGGGGAAAATGAGATGGCTCTGGCACAGTGTCACTGAGACGCACATAGGAAAAGAGGAAAGACACAGGACACACCACAGGGCACAGGAGAACAATAATACCCCAAAGAGCTTCCACAGTCTTGCCCTTCTTCTTTCCATCTTTGCAAGTCTTTCTGCAGATCCTACTCATTTAGTCCATCCTCTCCAACATACTTGTCCATGCTGCCCCAACTCCTGTCAAACTGGGTGGAGATTCTAGCTGTACCTTCTTTCTCTAGGGAATGTTTATATTCCATTGTCTTCTGAACTTCTTAAGCCTGTTCTCAAAATGCCATTTCCATTGTTTTAGAGGTTGTTTCTTACTAACTTTAAAAAGTAAACAAACTAGCTCAATTACTTTCATTTATGACAGTATTTTTCTGTATTACAACTGAGCAGAGTCACAGGACATATAAAAACATTCTGGACTTGATCATATCTGTCATGAAGAATTCAAAATTCATTTAGGACAATTAAATTAACCAAGTAAAAAGAGATTTATCTGCTGCAGTTATGATAGAAAAACATCATTGGATATATTTTAGCTGATAGAATATGACATTCTTAAAATTAGCTTCAACACACTTTCCTTAGAATCAACAATGGACAGATTATGATGGAGAAATTGTAACAAACACTTCCACTATTGACATTTATCATTCAAATGAGATACAATTCTTTTCAAATTCTGAATGAAATAGTAAATTAGGGAAAATAGTCTGACTCAGTCTTGCTACCTCAGCTCCATCTTGGAAGAATAGAATTTTAGTGACCAATAATTTATTTAATAATAATACAACATGCAGTATTTGAAAATATATGTCGATCTTAATCTATCATGCAACATTATGTTGTTCATATATGACCAATTCCATGTGTTTTAGACTTGCCCTTATCACGTAGCCACACTAACAGCAAAATTCATAGCAGAAGCAGAAGAATAACTGAGCCACCACAATAACTGTAGTCAGAAGTCACAGAGGCCCCTTGATGGTGACAATGACACTTGCCAGAATGACTAAAAAAGCTTCACCGAAGCTGCCAATTTAGGCAGGGATGAAATATTAATTAGTTGTGACTTGGGTTAAGTGAATAGAGCCATGGGCACACTTCAAACGGAATCTTAGACAGATGTGACAGGCATGCACAAGGCACAGCCATACCTTGTGCTCTAATCCATGAGAGTAGAATGGAACCAAAGCACAACATGAAAACTGCTTTTCCTTAGCTGCCACATTTTACAACAGAACCGACCATTGATGGAAACCTGTTCCAAATCAGATCAGTGAGTTAGACATACTGACATTTGCCTAAAGAATCCCAGGACTTGAATACAGAAGTAGAAAGATCAGTATTTCAATGCTGCCTTGGCAACAAAACAAGTTCAATGCCTGGGCTACATGAGAAAAGAGATGGAGTGTTGGGAAAGGAGGGAAGGAGGGAGGGAGGGAAAGAGAAGAGAAGAAGAAAGGAAAAAGAAAAGGAAAGCAAAGTGAAAAGGAAACTTAAACATGAATTGCAATATCCTTCATACTGTGGAAAAACAAACATGAAGTCAGGAACTGTTAGTAACCTTACTTCATACTAACCTCTTCTATAAGAAACACGCATGCATCAGCTGACAAATGGTTCCAACTGATCTTCAGATTTTTTCCCCAGCCTTAGAATTCTGAGAGTATCCTAACAACCCCTGTCATCATGGTTTCCTTTTAACTGACTGAAATTCAGAGTCTATTATTTACAAGCGGTGCCTCTAAGTATTTGTGAGGTGGTCTAGTAGTACAAAACAATTGTTTTGCACTGAAGGATTAATAGTATTGATGAGGCAAAAATAATGTAATTAGTTGGGATCATGCCACATACCTTTAATTCCTGAGCTTAGGAGGCAGATGCAGGTAGACCTCGGTGAGTTTGAGGCCAGCCTGGTCTACATCATGAGATTATAGGCCAGCCATTGTGAGATCCTGTTTCAAAAACAGTAACTATTACTAAGATCATGATAAAGTAAATTAAAAATTATTATTTACAGTTATAGTAACAATTATTTGTAAATAAATAGAAAAACACAGAATTGGCAATCTAAATTGGGGAAGAAATTCAAAGAAAATTAATATCCTGTCAGAACATGTCCAAGAATGTAGATGTGTGAGGAGATTTCTCAGAGACTGTGAGAAAACTCTGAGAAATATAGACAAGAGGCTTGTTTCCTGGATTTCTTAAAAAAAAAAAAAAAAAACACGAAATTATTCTTGGAATGTGCTTTTGTGACCCTCCCATGTGTACTGAATAGGAGGGAGTTTACTTCAGATTATTCATTACACCTGGCAACTTTTATTGATTTGTCAGCCATATGCCCTTGAGATTGCACACTTTACTTCTGTGATTCCTCTTAACCCTCAGATTATAAACTGTCGGATGCTTAATTGGATATTGTATGAGACTTTAGTCCACCTCATTCATTGGCTCCATTCTCCCAG
Source organism: Phyllotis vaccarum (assembly GCA_033318265.1). Lineage (NCBI taxonomy): Eukaryota > Metazoa > Chordata > Mammalia > Rodentia > Cricetidae > Phyllotis > Phyllotis vaccarum. Next base: position 101,630,270 of record JARWLC010000002.1, read on the forward strand.
GCCCCACCACCTCTAGAACAGTGACAATACACCACCTCACACCATACAAAGATTAATTCCAAGTATACTGACTACCTTGACATAAAAATTCACAGTGTACAACTTTTATAATGCATGTCTTTCTGTTGAAATGCATAAAAGGATATCTTAAACAAGACACGAGGGGAAAAAACTAACTCTAAAGGAAAAGGCCAACACATGTTACTGTGTTAAAAATTGAAATATCCTTTACCCAAACAAGGGATAGCAAGTTTTAGAGGTGAGAACATCTAGAGTGTACACAACTGGCAAGAAAAAAAAAAAAAAAACAACAAAATATAAGAAGTCTTATACATAACAACAACACAAAGACATAAACAGGTACTTCCCAAGAAAAGAGATACAGTGGTCAATAAATACAGAAAAAGATACATGATTCTACTTACAGTGAGGGAGAGACGCATGTCCATGTACATCAAAATACACACACAGTGCTCAGAGTGGAAGCATTCATAAATGACCATTGCGAAGCACACATATCGTTCAGTAGCTCAACAGTGCAAAGTGTGGGGTGCTTACACACGTTCAACACTGCATACAAGGAGCATGACAAAACTGTACACAGATCAAAAACATCAACAGACATTACAAGCATGGGATTGGGCCAAAGTCACATGAAAAGAATGCATACAATTTTATTCTGTACTATGAAGAACAAAAATAAGAAAACTTGTTTAGGGATTCATCTATAGATGATAAAATCATGAAGAAAGATGGTTATGAAATCAGTACATGCATAAGAGTAATGGCAATTTCTCTCTTCTGGGGGGAAAGAGAATTATGAGAAATAAGCCTGAGTTACAGGCCTTTCTGGGCCACGCCCACTGGAACATTCAAGTATCATACAGGTTCAGGCATTGTTTCAGTTGCTACCATTCATGTACAGACACCCGCATCAATTAACTGTGCAGCAAACAGATTCCCAATAGGGGCTCTGATTTCATCTCGGCCTCCAACATCTCTGTTGGCCAGTGATTGTTTTTTAAAAGTAAGTTAGGCAGCTTGTGGTAGTATTTTACTTTAACTCTCCCTAATCATTTCCCTTTATACTCAAAGTTTTTTTTTTAATTTTCTCTAAAGTGCACCCTTTCTCTACTGTTTCCATCTGCACTGCCTCTCCACATTTCCCCACTCTAACTTCCAAACACATTTCCCTCCCAGGTATATTTCTGGCCATGTTGTAGATTCCTCCTCTATCTGGAATGAATGTATAACCTCTCCATGTCTAGTAGCTAACTCTACTTTCTTCAAACTTTTGGTTTCGGATGAAATCTACCCTGAACACCCTTTAAGATTATCATCTACACCCACCCCACCCCTCCTCTGCCTAGTCCACCCTCTTAATCATCTATAAAACTGCTTTTCAATGTTCGTTGGGTCATTGAACCTCATCTTTTTCAGCCAGTAGAGTGCTACCTCGAGGATAGTTGGAAATCTTATATTTTATTCAATAGGTGTATTTATGATTATTTATATAAATAAGTGATCAATACATACCCTTTGCCTACATAGGACCATGTCAAGAATACCTTAATCATAGTATAATATGTATTTCTCAGAGCCTAGAAAGGAGATAGCTCAGGAGTTAAACATGCTATCTACAAAAGCCTGAGAACCTGAAGTGGTGTCCAGAACCACCTAAAGGTGGACCAGGAGAAGTGACTCTCAAAAGTTGTCCTCTGACCTACATACACAAAGGCTGTGAAAAATGAATGCCGACACACACCTATGTACATATGTACACATAATATTTTTAATATTAGTATACATTAGGGGAAAAGGGTTACAAAGTATTAAACTAGAACATACCAATTTTGTGTGCGTGTATGTGTATAGATAGATAGATAGATAGATAGATAGATAGATAGATTATAGATAGATTGATTGATTGATATATAGATTGATTGATAGATTGATAGATAGATAGATAGATAGATAGATAGATAGATAGATAGATAGATAGAGTGTATGTGTGTAGAAAAGGGAGTGGCTGGGAAGCTGGACAGATAGCTCAGTGGGTAAGCATTATAACATGAATTCAGACTCTACCACTCATGAAGGGTGTTGGACATGGATAAGAATGCTGGTAACCTACCATTGTTGAGAAGTGGCAGGAGGTTTAAGGGAGCACACTGGCCAATTAACATAGTCAAAACAAGTTTCCAGTTGAGTGAGAAACCTGTCTCAAGATAATAACTCAAAGAACTATAAAAGAGGTATTTGATACCTTGCTCTGGCCTTTGAATGCACACCCACAAGCACACCCTCCTACAATTACACAAATGCAACACACAAGCATACTCTCCTACATTCACACGCATGTACCACACAAGAATACACAACACAAGACTGTACTAAAAACTGAAATGTAGTACTATATCCTAAAAATTATCCACTGTCCAATATGACAGCCACTGGCCTATGTAAACTTTTAACTTTTATTTAAGGGCCAGCAAGATGGCTCAATACGTAAAGGTAATTGCCTAATGACCTGAGTCTCTGTTTACACATGGTTGAAGCAGAAAACTGACTCCATCAAGTTGTTCTTTGAATTCTATGTGCATGAGACAATACTAATTGTGTGCTCACAACAAAAAACACACACACACACCGCACCACATACGACCTTAGCCTAACTGCTCATATATCAAGTACTTGAAAGCGACAATGGTTAGTAGTTGCATCACTATATAAGTGAGCACATCCCCATCACTAGGAAGAATCTCATCTCTACTTTAACAAGAAAAGTGTAATATCTCAGGAACATTCCATGAATGTTTTTCAAGTAACTGATATCTATAGGCAGAGTAAATGAAAACAAAAAGATTTAGAATCCTCAAGAAGCCCAATTCCAGGGAAGTTAAAATGGCCCGTGCGAAGAAGACCAATGGTGGGTGCAGAGGGAGACTGATTTGCACAATTTGCTAAGGGAGGCTACAGATTTATTTTCCAAGCTTGCAAGGTGACTGAGAGGGACTGAAATGCTCAGTATTCCTGCAGAAGCTACTTTAATGGATGGAGAGGAAAAGACAGACAACTCTCTTGAGTCAAGCATTCAGATTAAGGGCCATTTCAAAAGATTCCATGTGCTCAGGGTCAGAGAATATTTATAGTAAATATCCAGATCTTCATTCTCTCCTTGATATGTATCTCACACATGAGAGAGACATAAAATCAAGAAGGGTGAATAACAAAGTAAGAAATGTGTGAGAATTATCTGGAAACTGTGAAATTACCTGTTGCAATCATTTCTTAAGTGGAAAACAAAGCTGAAATGCTTCATTTTGGAGCAATAGCAAACCAATTTCTTCAAGAAACTGACAATGCAGTTGTGGATGCACAGGATAGATTAAGAGGATATGTTTTCTTTTCACTACTGTTGCAAGGTTCCAGAAATAGACAGTGATAAGGAGGAATGCCTGGTTATCTCTCAGTTTTAGTCCATGGTCCCTTGATTTCTTTGCTTTGGGCCCTGTGGCCGAGCATAATATCATGGATGCAGAATGTCATGGAACAGAATTTGTGCTAGAACAAAAAGTTAACCTCGGAGAACAGGGAAGCAAGGACAGAGATAGGAAATGCTCAGGGTCCCAGGACCTGATTCAAGAGCATGCTTTAGGTGAACTAATTTCCTCCCAGCAGCCCCACCTACTATGGTCCAACACCTCATAAGAAGTCCAAGTTTAACAAATGAGAATTCAGGAGCCACTTCTATTCTTGAACCAGAAAGTATCAGAGGGAGAAATTTGTATATATTTGCTTTACACCCAAATATCCTAGGGAGACTTAGTAAGAGCTGGTGGGTTAGCCAGATCCCTGCAGCACAGCTGTGCTACTAACAGAAATATACTAGGAAACTAAGGAAACCGCTTGCTGGCTGCATTTTCCCCATTATCAGGCATTGCAGAACAGCAGCCTGAACGGAAGATTTGCAAACCCCACCAGGGCCAGCAGGGATGCACCCCCTGTATGTGTGCAAAGGAAAAAGAAGGCGAGCAAGAATGCAAAAACAGCTGCTCCCTAAACTCATTTAAAAAAATATCCTACAAAAATAAATGTGACGCGTCCACAGTACAGAGCAGATGGAAGTGCAACATGTCTAGCTCATGGGGAAAGAGGATGTAATTGAGGAATCAGAAAGTGTGGAAATTCAAAAACACTGAAACCCATTTCACATACTGCTGCCCATTAGGTTACACTATTGTCAAGCTGTGTAGAGAATTGCCTTTTAGATGTATCCAACACTCGGAAAGAATTTCAAATAATTATAGGAAATTTTCTAGTAGAATTTATCGTAATTGATAATTTTACAGCCACATTTAAGGGCAAAAATTTTATTTCCTCCTGAAATAAACTATAGATGTGTCTCTTGATTCCAAGAAATTGAGAGAACAAATTAAAAGATAATGTTAAGGATGGAAAGATGTCTCCACCAATAAGGGCGCTTGCTACTCTTCTGCAGAACTGGAGCTTGCTTCTCAGAACTCACTTTAGCTAGCTCACAGCCTCTCACACCTACAGCTCCAGAGGACCCAACATCCTCTTCTGTCCTTTGCACACACCCACCCACATGCACATAAACACACACATACACAATGTAAAATCTTTTAAACATAAAATAAATAGCAGCAAATACCAGCATGACAGCTAGAGATTGGATGCAGATACCTCAACATAAAACTACGTTCGCCGTTGAACAATAGCCTGTGACTGACATTACAAAAGGAATATAAGTCAGTGTTTGGGGTTTCAAGCCAATCCATTTTAGCCCAATCTTAACACAAAGTTACTTATCTTCATTGCACATACACAAGGTTTTTTAAAATGTCTAATATCCTTTAGCCTGAAGGTGAAACATTTTAGTATTTTCAGAAGTCATTCTAAGATCTCATTACAATTCCCATGGCAAATTCAAAATGGGAAAATATTTTTATTGCTCTATTACCTACACCTGTGTTGACTTTAAATGACAAAATAAAATGGCTCACCTATGAAGTACAACAAATAAAATATGAGAAATTAACTCCACAGGCTTATTAACACCACTATACAAACGGCTTCTGATAAATGAAGTAGTTAAATATCAATCATTATACTGTTTGCTATCATATCAATAATGTTTTAACATGACTCAAATAATAGTAAACTGTAAGAGTAAAATTTAAGACTAGAAAATACACAATCTTTTCTAGAGTCTGAGAGATCTGTGGCCATGTCTGCTGTGGGCGGTGATGGAGCTGCATCAGTTCCTCATGTATTCCGTTTAAATTAAATAAAGGCAACTGAGGGCTGCAGTGGTACACACCGTTAATCACAGCACTCAGGAGGCAGAAGCTTGTGGATCTCAGTGATTCCAAGCTGGCCCAGGTCTACGTAATGAGAGTCTTATCTCAAACTAAACAAAACAAAAATTAAGCTCAAGGCATATGAAAAAACAAACAAACAAAACCATAAAGATTCAATTTAAAAAGGAAAAACTAGACAAGTGCAGTGCCTCACTCTCAAAATCTTAGCACTCAGGAAGATCACCATAAATTCCAGGCTAGCCCAGTCTACACAGCAAGTTCCAGGTGACATGCTGTATATAGCAAGGCCATGTTTCAGAAAAATAAAAAGTAAAATAATAATAATAATAATAATAATAATAATAATAATAATAATAATAACAATAATAAAAAAGCACTTTTTACCTCATATGTTTCAAAGGGGGTAAAGGTCCTATATCTTTAAGTCCAAAAGTGTATCTGAATAAAAAATTGCCAAGTGATACTGGTGATGAAAACAAATAGACTTTTTGAAGTCAATTATTGGCAGAGCTGAAAAGTTTACTAGCATCAGACACAACATGAAGCATATAACTACCAGCGCAAGTAATAGGAACTGCCTTAATTTGTTTTGTTTGTGTTAGTGCTTTGAGAAAGGAATTGGCTATGTAGCCCAAGCTGGCCTGAAATTGGCAATCCTCGACCTCCAACTGATGGCATTACAGGAATGTACTCCCATGTTCACCTTGGTATAATGCCTATTTTTTGAGGTATAAGTACATTTTAATAACATAAGAATGTGAATATTAAATTCCTGGGGAGGGATATCCAAATATATAAAATTGAAAACCAATCTATATTAGGAACTAACAGAGGCCAAGGAAACATTTGACCATTGACATTAACAGAAAATGCTACTCAGACATGAAAGTAAGCTGACTTCATTCCAACGATCTCACTTACTTATCAATTCCTTCAACTGAGCATTCGACAGACTGGATGTCTGTTAGACACCAGAATGTGTGACTCTGAAGTAGGAAGATGACACATAACTATTTCTCCCTCCAATATTAAGCTTTTCAAAATCTCTATAAATATCTATATCTTTGTAATCTGGTGATATTAACATACATTTAAGAGCAGTGACTTAGGTCAAATCTTCATCCTAATAAAAGGCATATTCCCATTTTACTGACATCCTGGATATTTATAGACTAAAAACAAAAGCTGTAATCTTGTGGCTAAGAAACTCAAGCATAAAATTTATCCAGATTGGGATAACCAAAAATGCCAAGTAATCAAACAAAATTTTCTAAGAAAGAGAGAAAAATCATTTGTCTCTCTTAATAACCAAGAACCTCCATACTACCTGAAGGGGCCTTCTGAATAAACATGGAATTTAATTCACATATGCTCACAATATTTTACAGGCCAAGAAATTTTGTTTTATTTTACTTAAAGGACTTGAATGACCCCAGCAAAATAATCCTGTACTCTCAAAACTACTGTAATGTTTGATTAACCGAAACATTCTATCCCCAGCCATCTGCAGTAAAGTGAAAATTTCCATCGTGTGGACAGCTTACTATTAGTTCATATTCAAAAGACTTAAAGCTCCCAAAATTTGAACGTGTTATAAACAAGCTCAAACTATAGCTGGACATAAACCCGATTTGATCGTGTTAGGGCAAGAAATTTACCCAAGTTCTACCAAAGCTAAAATATGCAGTATCATAGAAACCTCCTTTAGGAATGAATTCCAAACTCGGTCTCTCTCAATTAAATTCCAAAGATATTAAATAAATAGACTGTATAATTGTGATCTGTTTATTCTGTAGGTCTTGCAAGTAGTGAGACAGCCAAAGAGGAAGTTGATGACATGCACAGAGAGTGCCTAATCTCTCCGTGATGCAGCTGGGAGAAGACCTTTCAGCACTCACTTATCAAGATGGGCACCAGTGGCAGGTGACTGTAACTTTTCTGATGCCCTGTCATCCTTGGCTGGGCAACTCTCAGCCTCTCTCTCACCTGCTACTCCACTATTCTCCCAGGGAGCACAGGCCAAACCAAGTCTGCCATTGTGCTTGCCTTAAAGAACTGCGCATTGGTCAAAGGCTCCGATAATCTGTGGAGACCTTGAGAAGGTCAAATACGGCTTTTCATTCCTAAGTGCATGGAATTGTTTCAGCGCCTACACCTGCTCAGTAGACAGGTTTACTAGAATGCTTCTCTGAAGAGGAAAGCAAACTGAGCTCAAAACTGCTCAAACCAAAGTTGTGTGAAATATCTCAGGCTATGATTACATAGAATCCCATCCTTTGTGTTTTACTAAATAGCACTCTCTCTTTTTAGATGTTAGTCTGTATATAATAGTTTGAACGTTTTAAACATTTAAATATTTCGGTGGCAATGATTTGTTCTCCCTTTTCCTGTTTATGGCTGGTTTGTTTGGTTGGTTGTTTTTAAATGCTACCTTTTTAAACTAACTGAACAATTTGATGATGTAGGTTAAGTTCCAGGATCATTAAGATCATGGCCTCATATGTTCTTTAGGAGTTACAAAGAACCCAGCTGTAGTGTATATGCTGGCAATTCCTGCACTCCGGGATGCTGAGGCAGAAGACAGAAAGATTGAGACTGACCTAGATCATAGAGAGAAACCCTTTTCTCAATAATAACAACAGACAAGGATGACTAAGAGGAGGAGGAAGAGGAGGAGGAGGGAGGGAGGGAGCGACGGAGGGAGGGACAGAGGGAGGGAAGGAAAGGCTACTGGGGACTAGAAGAGAAAGGGAGGGAGAGAAGAGAAACAAAAGAAAAAGGAATATAGAACTCAAGCACCAATCACCTTCAAAACTCCATGCTGGCACACATAGAGCCATTGGGCATCCCTGTGTTAAGGATGTAGATAATAAGGCCTTCTAATATGGATTATTCAAAAAATGCAGGGCAAAACAACTCTGACTTTGCTGGCCTAAGCAAGAACAAATCAGCAGAAAGGTTCTGAAGCTAACCGAAAAATATTATAAATAGGAGTTGTGTAAATCTACCCAAGTCGCTTTGAATCATCTTAATAAAGAGTGACTTCCTGATGCTTTCTAGAGATAGCACAGCCAACCATCTAGAAGTGGTGGTGGCATTCTTACTCATCGTTCTTACTCATCCATTCACTTAGCAACTGTTTACTAGGCACCTACTCCATGTCAAGTGTTTCTCATAGAAGATGCCATTCAGCAGTTAGTTCAAAAAGGCTGAGCCTCCTTGAAATTTGCAGGTAGTTAAATATATTTAATCTGAAACTATGCCTCCCACTCGAACTTCAGCAATCTCATATAAACACACTTGTTTCAATCAGACATCTCATTGATAGAAATTTACAAAGAGCTGTGAGTCAGAGCACAGAGGCTCTTGTCTCCTTTCTGCAGCTAAATCTGCGAGAAATCAAATAAGGACTGAATTTCTGGTTCCATGTATAGCGGTGACCACAGTAGCTTATCTCTGCTTTTCTTACAGTACTATGAGGGTTCACAAAATATTTAAGAAATGATGAAACTCTGAGTATGAATGTGCATTAGTTCATGCTAATTAATGCCCTGCGTGTTTTAATAATATATATATATATATATGTATATATATATATATAAATAATTGTTCTCTCCAAGTTTTGTTTATTTCAAAATGAATGCATTTATTTGTTTCAGGCCATGAGGTGTCACTAGTCCTCTGGTGGCAATGACTGTAAGTTTTCTGTGACACTTCAAAGGCTTCCTACAGTTTTTGTTATGTTGATTTGAAAGAGTTCTTGGGTCCATCTAGCTATCCACTAAAGAGAACTGTCTCAGAGTGACTCTTTGGAGGCCTTCTAGTTTTGTCTGAGGAGACGAGACAGGGAATTGTACAGTTTGTAAGCCACAAGCACATAGCCCAAGTGATAAAAAGAAAAAAAAAATGATATCAGGCTAGGAGACACCAGCAGAGGAAAAGGAAAGGAATGTTAACGTACAAGCTCTGATGTCTCTAATGCTAGCAAAGACACCTGCTCCTATGTTCCCAGAAATGAAACTCAGAAGTAATGGAGCTGAAAGGCCTTAGTGAAAATGTGGCTGCCTCCCCAATCAAGACAGTACAGCCACTACTGTCAGTTTCAATTAACATTCAGCCTTCCATCTTTCATGTTTAGATGCACTTTGAAATGAATAGCCATCACTCTTATTTACCTTAGCAGCTCTCTGCATAGAAATCCTCCCACTTAATTACACTTTTAATACCCACCATTCCACCCACACACACACAAACATACACACTGACTGGTACGTGACCCCAGTCAATGCAAAGAAGATTTTTCTCAGACTCAAAAAAACAGAACAAAACAAAACAAAAAAACAGGATAGAGATGGTTCATCAGGTAATGGCACTTAAGGGAAACCTGGCCAAGTCCATATGAACCCTGCCTGTAACTAAACATAAATAAATAAACAGAAATGCAAAGCAAACACATGTTTACTTTCAAGCCCCAAATCTCTAGTTTACCAAAACAAATATTAACAGAATTCTTTGGTAAATTTAAAATAACTGTTTCATGGGAAGATGATAAGTAAATATTGACATCCATGAGTTTGCAAAAGGGCACAAGCATGCTGCTCTGGGCCCACTGTTCAGAGTCCCAGACAGAGAACAGCCATGTCCTGTCCATCCTCCTCTCCTTACTACATATATTACAGTACATATACATCTTAAGTACCTCCTGTCTGCCAGATAGAAAATGCAAATTAACCATGATTCTTGTCTCCCTGTAGTAAAAAATGTGTAAGAATTCTTTCAAGACAACTGATTCTTACTTTGTTTCACATGAACCACTCAGTATTTCTCAGAACTGACCAAAGTATATTCTGTCACTATACTACTAAACCCTGCATAAATGTATGAGGCAAGTCGGGGTCAAACTGGAACTGAGTGACAGGACTATGGAATGAGAGCATAAAGAACCGCTTAGTCTAATTTCTTCATCTGTCCACTTGGTATACCAGTAAGTGAATTTACTTTTTTAAGGAGGAGAATTGAAACACCTAAAGCCTACCACCTACATGTCACACTAATCTTTGCTGTCTTGCCAGTTTCTCTCATGCCAGCCTCACAAGTACGTGGAAACGGGGTGCTACTACCTTCCATCACATATGTTCAGACGGATGAAGAGAGAAAACACTGAATGCAATTGTCACATCAATTAGTAGGTAGTAGCTCGTGTCCATTGCTAAGCCCAATAAACAAAACATTTTCAATCAGCTATGAGAATTTAAAATGGTTTCTGGAAAATATTTGTGCATTCTGAGTATATTTTAATCATTTTGATGATGTAAAATAAGGGGCACCCATTACCCCTAGCTCTCCACTATCTACTATGTAGCATGACGGTTAGTTTCCCCCGAGTCTCATTTTAGACTTTGGTTGTATTAGCACATTCTATTTAAACAATGTTATCATTCTAAGAAGATAGAGGAGGTGGGAAGGGGAGAGATAAATTGGATGATTTTTTTCCTTAATAATACCACTCAAATAATATGATGAAAAGTCTAACATTCTATTTAATGTTGCCAATATTAAACCCTGATTCCATTTCACAATTGGAGTCAATTGCATCCATGGTAAAGTCAATGTTTTAAATCCCTGAGATTTGCTAACTCAACATGTGAGAAAAGCAGATGCCATAGCAGCAAAGAGACAAACAACAACAAAATCCTTCTGGAGGGGGATATGGTGTGACCTCAATAAATAAAACAAAAAAGACCACTTAGGCCATCACAGCCCAACATGGCCTATTGAAATGACCACTAACTGTCCTTTGCTTAATTTCAATGTCATCTCTATTTCATTAACTTTATCCAATAGCTGCTTCTATCATGTACCTAATGCCATAACCCAGGAGAAGCCTCACATGAAGACAGAAAAGAGGCGTTATCTCACTAATTGGAAAACGCCAACCCACTTCCAGAATCCCCCATTCTCACCCACCCTTTCCAATCATCAAAAATCTTATTCTCATTCAGTCCATACCAAAGCTATCATGATTACAAATTCTACTGTACTGGGGTCATTCTCAAGAAGCCACACTCATCCACTGAGTATGTACCTCCTTCTAGTACCGGACTCTATCTTTGTATCCTTCCCAAAAAGTTACTCCAACCTGGAAATAATGGTTTGAGGTCTCCATCTTTCTTTTGTATCTGAGATGTCCCTAGCTCCAACCTCTACCACATTCCCACTGTTGATGACTCTAACTTTTCCCAGTAATCCATACACATAGTGTCATGAGGATTACTTGAGGCTGATTTCTCCTGTACTGAAGATGCCAGTTCACTGAAGAAAAATGATGAAGTGTAGAAATTTCTATTTTTAGAAGAGGTATACATAGGAGTCCTGAGACTGTTTCTTTGTTTTAACTCATTAATAATAATAGGCTAAAAGGTGTATTTAGCCAAACCTTTCATATGACAGAACATTCACAGCATTTCCTCCTAATATTTCTAACTTCAAAGGCAAAAAAGAAATCACAAAAATAAGAGTATAAAAGAGACAAAGTAAGTAAAGAAGATTGGGTGCCTGAGAGAAATTGGGATGTACCTGTAAACAAGCCACCCTGCGTACATGGCATGCCCATAAACAGCAAGTGTTTCCATTACCACATTCTTATTATCCTTCCATCCTTCTAAGGAGATGTGTAGATGCTATAATTACAGGTATTTATGCAGGAAGGTATAGCACCCAAATACTACACTTACTTATATGATCTTGGAGAAACTATGACTTTCAGTTGTCTCATATGCAAAGTGACTATTAGGACAGTAAAGGGGGTTGAAAATATGGATGTGATGTTAACTACCAGTGAATTTACTACTGCCTTGGTTAGCTACCATTTTACTACAAACACACCTACAAGTGTTTGTGAGAAATTTTTTCTCCTCTTTCATCTGAACAAATGCACTTAAGTAATATTAATAATAGCAATATTAATAATAGTTTTATTCTTAACTTAATCTGTAATTTATTTGAAAGAATAATTCATTTATAATGAATTATAAAATCAAATGGAATTAGGTTTGCCAATCAGAAAACCGAATTTAATTCATAGCTCATTTACAGAGCACAACAATCTACATTTTCAGATTCTGTTAGCAACTATATTTTACAGGATTATCTTTGAATTCCTTGCATTCATATTAATATTATCAAATTATGTTATATTTTATAGCCCTACTCATGACAACCATTTTGACAGAAAAAGAGAAAAACACCAAATGCCAAAGAATCCTATCAAAAATATTTATTGCAAAAGTATTTTCTAAAGCATAAAGCCAAACTGTTGGTTCTTTTACATCTAGTTGCTGTCCCTTTATTTTTTTAATCTATTCTTTCTCTTGCTAATAAAACTACAGATGTGTTTAAAACAAATGCGCTTACTGCTGAGGCATCTGGTGTGGATTTCCTTTAGTTTAGAATATTTTATCTCTACTTCTTTCTAAGTTAAAGACCTTGTATATTAGTCATGTTGTAGTTCAATGAAGAGTAACAGAGACATGACCTCTGACCTCTGATTTCAAGTGTTCAAAGTCTGATGAAGAAATCAGGTGTGTGTATATATATATGTTCATATATATATATATATATATATATATATATATATATATATATATATATATATTCATATAGAAAGCTTGTTTTAAGAGACTCAGAGACTTAACTGTATAGGTTTGAAAGAAAACCTTGGTGACTCTACCCAACGAAAAATGTGTCTTCTGTTTTTGTTTTGACACAGGAGGTGGAGGGAAGGGGAAAGAAACAGAAGTGACTCTGTGAATCTAGTAGCAGAATCTCTCCTTCTGTTCCTTTTGTGTGATCTGTGCCCACAAGGCCAACACTGCTGGGTCAGAACCCTCCTTAGCATCTAGAAATATAAGAATGAAGAAGGAAAACTAAGCAAGATGCTATTTACTCAAGGCCTGCCATCACTCAGTTTCATACCATATTCATTATCTAAGAGTAGTATCCCAATTATAGTAGAGAAACTATTTAATACACTGAGTATCTCAGGCCCACCAAGCAAGTTAGGTTGTGGCTGACAATTATACAGGATGAATATAAAACTCAATTGTAATACAAACAAAGAAAGATACATGAAGAGACACAGAGACAAAAAGCCTTTTGGATGTCCAAGCTATGATTTACAGCATATACTTTGGTGGGTATTTCTGGAAATAACTGGGACATCTTTGTGTGCACATAAATATCACTTTTTCAAAGACTTTCAAAAACATTGACAGTAGATTGGGTTCAAATTCCAAATTACAACTATCTGACTTTGTTAAAACAGAGAGCCTAAATTTATGCGTAATGAACATATTCAAACCTACCATAACAGCCCCTCAAGAAATTTAAAATAGTCCCTGCCACACTCAGATTAAACCACCTTCAAGTTCTATGAGTCATGTCGTTTCCAAAGTCCATGCTCTGAGATTATCCAAAAATGTTAGGTCGATACTGGCAAAGCCTGATGAGTGTGTTTAAGGGCCACATGCAGATTTCCATCATGACTGGCTTAAGAATGGCATGACCACTCTCGTGTACTAGCAAACTGTGAAGCCATTCAGACCTTTCAGACATCATATATGCTTAAGCAAGTTTTGATAAGAGATATATTTGGATCACTATTGAAAACATACTTTAAAATCACTTACCCAAGTTCGGCATCCAGACCTGCTCACTCCATTTGACTGCTGTACTGATATACTATTGAGGCACCAAAAATACATTCACACTGACATAACCCGTCCATGAAAACAAAAACCCAATTCTGTCACCAGAGTATAACTAGGACAACTAGAATTCAAGAGCAACCAGGAACTGTCTTTGTTCCATCACAATTACAGTGATAAAAATATGTATGCTAAAAAGATAGCTGCTGACACTGAGGGAAGTGGGAAGTATGGTTTAAAGCTGATGAAAATAAGAGCTGTGAGATTTCACAGACCGTAGTTCACCTGAAGATATGAGCCTCTGCACCTACCCAGTCAGTACGAATGGGCACTGTAATAACTGTAATCAAACAAATAAAGCACATTAGAAAAGACTGAACTATTACTCATAAAGCTACCCTAGATCTCTTCATGGGTAATTTTAATTGTGAGTGGTTAATAAAGTTAGAATTGCTCTTTTATAAGCCATTTTTCTTTTTTGTTAAAATATAAATTTGGTCAAAGCTTGCCGCATATCTTAGTCATCTGAAATAAAATGCATAGTCTTGCTCAGCTACTCAGAACCTGAAGTTGCTTAATAACTTCAAGCTTAGAGCGATTTGTTGTTGTTGTTGTACTGTCTTTTACATCCACACTTCTACTTTTTCTAGAAATACAACACTCTTAAAGACACATACAATGAAGGTGATGAATGGCTAGGGGGTGCAAAGCCATAGCTAATAACAGTTAGTTAAACAATATATACCCTACTGCATACATTGCACAAGCATCCCACATATAAAGGCACACACTGATTAGGAGCTTAAATCCAAACACTATTCTAAACAAAATTGATGAGCAATGGAAATTTGATGCATTCAGTACAAGTTGGTACTAAAAGTCCTCAGTTAACTTTGCTGTACTCCTTTATTCTGGCACCACTTTAAAGCCTACTATATAGCAACTGATTTTCACTCCTTTAACTGATCTGGGATCTACAAGGATAAAGGGGGAAAAGTAAAAGAGTGTGGCTACAAAATTATGAAGTCTAGCTGAAAGCAACCAATGATGCTCCCATTTGCTTCCTTCAAGATAAAGCCAATATATCACGAAGTCTGTTTTGCATGGGAAGTCCTATTGCAATTCTACACTTGCCAACTTTAAGATAACTACAATGAAATACCAAATCCAAAGATTACATGCTAGTAGAATTTTAATAGCATATGTGGTTTGGCTCTATATTTTGTCCCATTCCATAGATAGCTGCATCTTCTCACACAGTGCCACCCTGCCCATGAGACATAGTGGTAAAGGTCACAGGAAATGATTTTGACTATGTAGAGTGCCTGGTTACCAGGAATCTGGCAAAGTAAATACTGTCATCAACAATGTTCCCTTTACTGACCGTACAACATAATCTATATATTCCAGTCTGATGCTATGTACAACAAGTTGCTTGAAACAGTCAAGACTATGGATGAATGAGGAATGTAACATTAGCAGGATCACCAACCTCTAAGATAAGACTCCACCAATATCAACTGAACTGATTCTGGTGCAATATATGTTGTTTAGTCTATTGCTGTCTTTACAACCGTGGAGAAAGCAATTGTTCATTTAAAGAGTGAAACCAAATGGGTCATCATCTCTGCCCTCTCTACTGATGTCCCAATATCAATAATGGATATGGTTCATGAGATAACTCACTCAAGATTGTCAACAATGTCTCCTTCACTATCAACTGCTTAGGCATCCTGGGAAGAGTCATTATGACAACTCTGGCATTATTGAAGGATTCATGACAACAGTCCCTGCCTTCACAGCCACCCAGAAAACTGTAGAGAGCCATGATGACTGTGGGATTGTCCAGAGCATCATTACTGAATCCACTGTCACTGCTAATGCTCCATTCAAGAGCTAAATGGGAAGCCTATTGGCATCGTGCATCACTATCCTCAAAGTATATGCCCATGGATCTGACCTGACACGTGAAGAAAGCTGCCAAATATGACTACATCAAGAAAGTGGTGATAGCGGCATCAGAAAGCCCTCTAAGGAACATACTGGATTATATTGAGGACCCAGAAACTTTAACAGTGACAGCAACTCTTCTATCTCCAATGCTAGGACTGGAATTGCCCTAAATGACCACGTACTCAAATTGATTTTTTGGTATGACAATGGATGTGGCTACAGCAACAGGGTTGTAGACACCATAGTTTAAATGATTTTCATGGAGCAAAAAGCTCTGAACAACTTACCACAATGTAGTAATAGTATGAGAAGACTAGAGGATGCTCTATGCTCTCTGACACAACTAAGCTCCCAATGCACTGAACATATCCCCTCACAGTTTCCCTACACTGACAAAAGAATGATAGGAGGCCATGGAATGTGGTAATTTTAATGAAAATAGTTTCCATAGGCTTCCGTAGACTCATAGGTAGTAGCATTATTCAAAAGGATTAGGACAAGTGGCCTTGGTGGAGTAGGTTTGGCCTTGTTGTAGGGAATGTGTCACTGGGGATAGACTGAGGTTTCAAAAGCTCAAACTGCCATGCTTCCCACAATGCTTTCTGCCATGATGATGATGGACCAAACCTCTTACTATAAGCCAGCCACAATTAAATGCTTTTCTTTATAAATGTTGTTGAGGTTATGGAATCCCTTCATAGCAATAAAACTCTAAGATAAGCCCTCCTCTCTTAATTACCATCAGTACAGTACCAACATAAAGTATATTGTTTCTGATGTTTTCAAAGAACAAATACCCACTAAAAATACATATCTTAACTAAGTGTTCAAACACATCGTATACTATGTCACACCCCAGAAACACTCAATAATGTTTGTGAATTGGTTTGTTCCCCATATTTACGTAATGTCAACTTAGTGATGTATCCAGACTTTGCTTAAAATAATAAATGATAATATCTTTGCTTATATAAATTGTCTATACCATACCATCCTAAAACTGTGAGCTCTCATGTAGTTCTATAAATTATCAGTGGATTTTAGTAAAGTATGTTCAGGACCCATACCTTTCAAAAGACCATTTGCATCAGATTCAAATAAGATATAATAAACATTTGAATCCTTGGATCTAGACTAGAATTCACTGAATCAGATTCTGGACGTAGCACTTCAGACATGCATTTTTCAGAGACATTTCATAAGCAATGATGTAGTGCAGACTTAGACATAGACAAAGCATTTGAATTTCGTGATCACAGAGAAATGAAAAACCTCTGTGAGAGAAAAGTAGTGCCAGGAAAAGGAAAAATGCCACCAGCCAGAGAACAAAAAAATAAGGGGGGGGGGGAATCCAGGAATAACAGCTCCATGGGATTAAAGAAGAGTAGAAATGATATGTGCAAAGTCACCAGCTATCAGTTAATCTCTGGGACTCAGATGTCGATTTCCTCATTGGCTGATGTCCTATCGAGCACTCTATCTATACTCCTTCTATTTCTCTATAGTTCAAGCATCATCCTAGCATTAAAAATGTTGAAACAAGTAGGTTTTGAGTTTGACTGTAGCATAGAGCATGTAACAAAACTTGGTCTTTAAAATAAATAAGTTTTAAAACATTATTTTATTTCACATTTTAAAATTTATAAATAGGTATTCAAATAACTAAAACAACAAAACAATGATATGTTGACATATTCTCTAACTAATCAAAACCTGCTTCCAATTTTCTTACAGCTGACTGACATAAGAGTGTTAAGGAGCCATGCTGGTAGGAGCAACCCCACTTCACAGATGAGACAATGGAAGCTTCCAGGTCCTTAGCAAGTTCTCTGATTTTTCATGGTATCAAAAGTGAAGCCAGAAACCCAATACTGGGCAGTGTTTTCAAAGGTCAAGTTTGCTTACATTTAAGCCTCCCTGAAATTTGTTTAAAACAAAACAAAAAACCCTGTCAGTTAAGTTACTGATTTTCTTCCTATTTCTTCGAATCAAATAATGATTCCTTAAGGATCTTATTCTGAACAAGATGTTAATCTACAGTGCAGTCTCTATGAATATACCTGAAAGCCTAGTGACAAATACTACCTCAGTGTATCCCTGTAAGGGAGCTGGTAGAAGTTTACTATAACCCAGCAGTTACAGCCATACTGTCAAGAACCAGAACTCATTCCATTACCAGTTTCAGGCTGATAATTTGATATGATGGGTGTGAGGCACTAGCTATAAGTCTCTCCATCATGAAACAGTAATTGTGAGCCTTTATTCTTCACCGGGAATATCAAGGTCATTATCTCCAGCAAATCTAAAAGGGAGCTTCCCTCAGTAGATGTCATGAGAGATAAGCACCAAGCTGACATATTCTAACAGAACTCTCACCTACTATCAGAGCCACTGTGACAGCTGTGTGGCAAGAAAACACAGACCAATTCATCAGGCCTCTGGGCCAAAGTGCCACCCTAATGGGTATGATGAACATATGCCTCCCTGCCACACAATGGGTGCTTATTACTATAGGGCTGTTTGTATAACGATCCAATTAATCACTGTTGATTGTCATGTTTTTTATAATTGATGAAAGCAAAACTGCATAACTCTATTTAATGACTGCATTTATTGCCATAGTGTGAACTTTGAAAAGGAAAACTTTCAAACATGCACAATCTTTCCAGAATACAAACAGCATGCATGTCTCCCTGACTTTGACATAATAATTTTGCCAGGTAAGGCTTTGCCCTCCTCTGCTTTTGAAATTTCTCCTTACACTTGACTTGATTCAAGTGTTATCCAAGTTTCTGCATCCTCTTCTTCAAGAACCTGATTGGTAACTTAAAAAGAGATTCTGACTGCTCCGAGACTAGGGAAGGCTGTAAAATTTATCCCACCTATCCTAAGCAGCAGCCAGTCTTCGGCATCAGCTGACCATGCCACAAGGAGACAGAAGAGTTTACCAGATGTTCAGGACAATGTGATTGTTTCATTTGCTAACTTCTATTATTTAGATGTTTAGCTTCTCTTGAAAGCAGACTTTCTGTAATTCATTTTAAATGTGACTCCAGAAGAGTGAGGTAAAGGAAGGAAGGAATTAAACTAACAGACAGTAGTGATGTCCTTCATCTTCAGGCCCCTCCCGAGGCAGGTAAATGAAATCAGGGACACGCACCCCAACACCCAGGACCTGTCCTTTATTGCCTTAGCACGTGTTCCTCAGGACAATAATTCCCTGGAACTTTCTAACTGAACATGCCAAAGCACTGAGTGGGTTCAAGTTTGGGAAAGCCCTGAATAGAAAGGCAACACTTTCTGAGGTGGAATCTCACTGTGACTGTGGGCAAAGGCAACTGAAAGGCTGTAATGATAAAGAAGTTGACTAATAGCAGCCAATAAAGCTGGAAACAATTACACACAGTCATGATTTGGCTTACCAATTTCTCTGTCTTATCTGGACTAAATAAAGCCTGACTGCCTTACACAGTATCCCCACCACAGTGCAGCATTTATACCACTGAACTGAACCATGTATCTGCATGTCTGGGACCTTCAGGCAGTATTCACATTGAAAACATATTATATAACCTGTTGATTTGCCGCAGGACCTGGCTTAAGGCAAACAGTCAATAAAAATTTGACTGAATTAGCTCAAGGGAGAGGGCCATGAATGATTGTGGAATTGAATCAATAAACATAAAATGATGATTCAAAGATGTAAACACACATTGAAATTTGAATGTAAAATACATCTCACAGGCTCATCTGTTTGAACACTGGGTCCCCACCTGATAGTGCTGTTTTGGAAGGTTGTAGAACCTTTACAAGATGAAGGAAGTGGGTCACTAAGGAATGCCTGAGGCTTTCTAGCCTGGCCTTACCTCCTGATCAAACTCGGACTCCTGAAGCATTCATAATGTGAACAGCCAGCTTCTTGCTCCTGCTGCCAAGACTTTCCTCGCCATCACTATTATGCCTTCCCCAACAAGATGAACTGTATCCTTTAAGATCTTTGAGACACATAATGCCTCAAAGGAGTCTTATGTTGCTTTTGTCAGAATAAAAGTATCTGAGATTTTAGTTATTACATATTATAAATATGTATATTTATAGTTTTTTTTTAGTGGAGTTTTGCCACGTAGCATAACCTGGCCTTGACTAATGATTCTTCCTGCTTCCACCTTGAGAGTACCAGGATCATAGGCATTTTCCACAATGCCTACTTGAACATAATTTCTACTAGCACTTGCTAGCTACAACTAAAAGTCAAACTCTATCAGGACAAAGAGTTCTAAGGTAAGAAACAGACAGACAATCATTTCTGAGTTTGTGTTGTTTGAGTTTTTCTGGGTTGTTTATTATTGTTGTTGTTGTTGTTGTTGAGACCAGATCTCACTGTATAAACTCACTGGTTGGAACCATCTATATGAGCCAGGCAAGCATTGAACTCATAGAATTCTGCATGCCTCTATTTCTCAGGTGCTGGTATTAAGGGTAGGAGCCACCATACCAGGTAGAATAGTCTTAATTCCTGAAAGAGCCTTCTCATTCCAAGACACTTATCACTGATAAAGATAAAATGTGTTTCCTGAATTAGGGTGAGATATTGCTTAATTACAAAAATTGTAATTATAAAATGGGGATGCTTAGCATCCACAGCATATGGCTTACATATGCCTAAAACTCCAGTCCAAGAGATCTGACAACTTCTTCTAGAATCTGTAGGCATAAGCATGAGCATAATATATACACACATACATACATATATACACATACACACACAAAACACACAAATACTCAGGCACACACACACATTGACATACATCCATAAAATATTTTAATCATAATTACGAATTTAAAAGTACCTGTAAATTTATAGTGATAAAAATTAAAATTATATTCCACACAGAAAAGTATAGCAATGGTAATTCAATTCTAATACATGCAACTACTGAAATGGCAATTTCTTAAATATCTCTAGAAATTTGCCTTTTCCTGTGAAAATTCTGTGTCCTAGTTTCTGTTGCTATGATAAAATACCCTGACAAAAATCACCTTAGGGAAGAAAAGGATTTAATCTCAGCTCACAGTTCCAAGTCATAGTCTATGACATCAGGAAAGTAACAACAGGTAGTGTTACATCACATCACAGCAAGAGGAGAGAATTAAATGAATGATGTACATTGCTTCCTTATTTGTCTACTTACTTATTCTCATTCAGTTCATAAAGTTCAGGTCTTTCTACATCGTGAATATTGCTACCAAAAGCAGAATGTGGAGATTAACTAAACAATAAAAACCTTAAAAAAAAAAAAACCTGACCATTGTACAAGTTTCAAAAATATAGACATATATACAAACATAGACATATAATATGTAAATAGATTTTCATATAGAATTACCCTATAACAGAGATACAATACCTCAATTAGATATTTTATTCTATCAAATAAAAACCTCAGTTCCAGGGACAGGTTACCTCTTTTTGAGTTCTTGCCAGTGAGGTCCCACAGTTTGCTAAAAAATTACAGGTAATTACCACTGATCTTGGTTACCTTCTAGAACTTGATAGTAAGACCCCATTGTGGAAGACACTACATACCTGAGTCATAAAAGATTGGGGGGGGGGGGGTAGTCAGGCAGGTACTAATCTTGAAGCTTCGGCACCACTAGCTAGTTTTCATAGTGCTAGAAAGTCCTAGGCCTACTACCAGAGGAAACTAAATAACCATCCATCTATCTTACCCAACTATAAACATGTATAAGCTACAATTGCCCGTCATGCCCACTGTTAAAATACTGGCATGTATATTACGGGGGTAACCTCTCTTTAGATTTGAGTCCTACTCTCCAAAATGGAAGCCATTATCAAAAAAGGCCAAAAAACCTGTGACTAGATGGGCCATAGGCTCTATGGGAGAACCTACTATTACCATTCTGCTAAACTAACATAGTATATTTTAAAAAACAAACAAAACTCCTAATGACTTATTGTTATACCCATAGATCAATGTATCTCAAAATCATCATCAGAAGAGTTTCTTTTGGCAATAGATGATATTTAACATGGAGATCCACAACAAGTCAACATGCACAAAACAAGAGAGTATGGAATTCTCCTCTCTTAATGGGATGCCTATGTCATAACCCTCTTCCCAAATCTCAGGGATCATTACAGAAGAAAGGATAGTAATATTTTAAGAGCCAGAGCCAGTGGATTACTGTGGTGATATTTTGTGTATGTTCTAACAAATAAAGCTGTCTGGATATCAGAGGGCAAAGCCAATACCCAGTTAGCCATAGAGACCAGGAAGTGGTGGCTCACAACTTTAATCCCAGCACTTGGGATCTCATACCTTTAGTCCTAGCAATAGGGAGGTTGAGACAGGAAGTGATAATGACTGGGTGGGAAGAGACAGGAGCTTAGCCTTCTCTGGCTCAAGAATTTGGTAGAGGTTAGAAGAGTTTCTCTGGTGGCTGCTCCTTTACTTCTCTAATCTTTCAGCATTTACCCTGACATCTGGCTCTGGGTTTTTATTAAGACCAATTAGGATTCTTGCTATAGATTACTACAAAGAAAGTGTTCAACAAATATACGAACTCACAGAAGTTGTGACAGCATGCACAGGACTATTCAAGATCAATACAGACAAAATTCCAGCATGAAGGGGGGCTGGTGATAGGCATGCTTGAAGCCCCACCCTAAGCAGAAGAACTATTCCATTTCATAGCTGCTGGGAGAGGACTAAGAAGTTATCTTTAAGGGTATGGCCTTAGTAAGTTGACTATGATCCAGGGCAGTCCCCACATAAAAGAGAGTTTGCCAACACAAATTATACTCCATTGAGATGGGGAGGGCACACATCCTCACCAAGAAGTTGGAGGAATGGAGAGATGAATATATCTCAATGGAGTTGGGCCAAATGTTGTCAAAATGCATTATAAGAAATACTAAAAGGATTAATAAAAATACTATAATTTAAGTCCTGCAATAAAGTATTATTTCTCAACTTTGTTAAGCTTAAAGCTTAACAAATGGATCTCATATATTGCACACATAAAATAAACATGCTTTCAAAAAAGAACAAAAGATTAGCCAGGAAAGTCAGATACTGGGCAAAATCTTGTATGAGTTTATTTCACTCATGCAATCTTTAGTAGAATGCATGCTAACCTTCTATCTTAAAGAATGTCACTGAAACCAGTGAAAGTGACAAACATGAGAAAACATCAGGAAAACTGCTTAGGTTTCTTAAAGGTTAAGAAAACACACAGGCATTTCTCACAAAAAGAAATGACCTTGGAACTGTCTCAGAAGCACTACAGAGAAAGAAATGCATTTGTCAGACATAGTCATGCATGCCTATACCCTCAACACACCAGACTGGAAAGTCGTGGATGGTCTTAGATTCCAGACCAGCTGCCATCATTAAGTCTGCAGATGAAATCAAATTAAAACCAAGACTAAGGAAAGAGAGTCTGGAGGCCAGGGGGAGTTATCAACCATTAACAAATATGGAATTCAATTCAAAATAGCCTTGGAAACGCAAAGAAACCACAGACAGGATGAATTTCTCCCTCCCTTTTCTTCAACAAGATGGGTGACGTGTTCCTCTCAGTCACAGAATTACACTTGCACATTTGGTAAATATATGGAAGATGCTGTGCTGAGTTCTAGGGATATATACTTAAGAAATAAAGTCCTGACTTGTAATTCCACAGAAATAACTTTATTGAAGAAAAAATTACCAGTAGCTGACAGTTGTATGTGTGGTGCCTTCTTTGATTCTCATTCACCTTTCCTCCCACTCAAAGTCTGAGTTAATTATTACTCCTGGGTGTTTTCTTTCTTCCTGTGCCACAGAACACTGGAGTGTAATCAGACTGCTTACTTGTCTCCCTCTAAATTGCTAATCTCTAAAAGAGCACAGGGCATGGATCATGCATCTTTGCCACCCCAGAGCACAGCATCTGACACACAATGGATGCTCAATAAGTGCTTATTGATTTACAACTGCAGAGTAGGCTTTGTGTGTGTATTCAAAAAATCTAGAGTGTTGTGTTAAAACACAGTAAAGAGTTTATGACATCCAATAGCCACAAAGGTAAGAGTGAGGATACATTATAATGTGCCTGCAGCAATGACTCACTGGCTACACTGGCAGAGGACTTGGGTTTGTTTCCAGTACCTACATAGCATTTATAATCATCTGTAATTCTATTTTCAAAGACCCTGATGCCCTCTTCTGAGCTCCAATTTGTTCAGATCTACATGAATACACATACATCCATATAGGCAAAACACACACATAAAAATGAATAAATAAAACTTTTTGGTTTTTTCTTTAAAAACAAAACAGATACACTGAAAACTAAGTGTGGGTGAAACATGTCCCATAATTCTAGTACTCTGGAAGTAGGGTCATTAGAATCCCAAATTCAAGTCAGCCTCAACTACATAGTGGTGTCAAAAGCAACTTAAGCTACATAATGAGACTGTGTTTCAAAACCCCAAGCCGAAGCAAATAAAATCATGTTGAGCACAACATCTACATGAGCTACTTTCCATGCAGGTTCATGGAAAGCCATTCTGTGGGATGAGAGGGCAGAGGCAGGAACAATGAATGAGAACGAATTCCCCTAAGAGTCAAGAGAGAATGAAAGGAAGGAGGGGAAAGAGGCTGCTATGGAAGCAGAGAGAAGCTGCCAACCTGCAGCTATTGAACAATAAAGCCCCATATAAAGCCAAGTCAAGAGGATCAAAGACAAGACAGAAATGAAAACAAATAACTAGAGAGGAAAGCCTAGTTGACACAGGCACGTCAAGCTCTGTCAAAAGTAAGAGCACACTCAGAAGATAGCCATCAGAAGGCTTCACAACCTAAAGGTGAGGGAAGCAGAAAAAACTCCACCATGATTGGCCTTACCAGAAAAGAGCAGCCCCTCACTGGAAAATGGTGATTATGCAGACATGCGCAGCACACACATGTGCACAACACTGCTTACACACCAACTGAGGGATGCAGATGTCTATGAACATACCAAAGGCTAATTAGAAGCTCTTGACCTTTTGCAGGGACATCCATAAATGAGCCTGACAATCATCCTGAAGTGTATTCACGTAGTTAACAGGAGAGGGGCTCATTTCAATACACAGCGAATTAGCACACATTGGTAAACTTGACGCTTAGCTTCCTCTTCCTACATAACAAATGTAGGAAATCTGTTTTTAACTTTCTTACAGCTCCATTTCGGGTAACAGACGAATATCCTCATTACTGTATGTGTTATAATGGTATCCCTTATAAAACTGGCATTTACTTTTCATTGTCACTTCATTTTTATTGAGAAAAAGGTAGAAATGGAGGATAAGGACAGAAGATGATAAAAGCACCGGGCTTCATAAACTCTGCATCTGATATAGTGTCTAAGTTATGCCTAAACTGTGGCCACCATCAACTTCACCACAGAAAAAGGCATGCCATGAAAACGGAAAACTCTCCATACAATGCACAAAATCATAAATATATAATATTTGAGATAAATTAGACTCAAAGCATGATCCAAGATCTCCCAGTAGGTTTACGTGGCAGGTTAATTTCAGATAATTCAAATAAAAATAAAACATTGGTTTAGAAATTGTAAACATCTCAAAACTATCAATTCCAAAAATTACTCATCAAAGAAACATTCAAACATAATTCTGCTACGTTACTGTATGTGGATTTTGTTACCAACCATGGGACCCAAGAGTTAGAAGCTATGTGTCACAATTCATTAAATATTCATATCAGTACATGGTAGTTTACTTCTTCTTAACTTCTCTACAAAATTACATTTTGACCTCCTTGAAGTTACAATTCTCTATTTAAGCCAGTGGGTCTATTTTGGAGTGTCTGATTCCAAGGTCCTGAACCAATGAGTGAAAAGGAAAAATTGCAAACATGTGGCTGATTAGAAAAATAGTTATAATGGGCCTGACTGCTGTTATTATTGTGGGTACAAGTGAAATAACCATCAGGTCATTTTAAGCTCCGGAAAACACCCCATGGTGGTGTTTGACTGATTCGATATGTTTTTGTACACAGTTGCTGTGATAATGGAGCAGACGTTTACCCTGTAACAAAGCAAAGTGCAAATGTAAGCCTTCGGGTTTACAGTAATTCTAGAATATCAGAACACTAGGAAGAGTTTTAAATGAAGCCCCTGCTGATCTATTTACTGGTTAAAGCCCTTTTGTCTTCTAAAAACTGTAACATCACACACAGGACAAATTATTGATAAATTGAAGAATTTCTAACAAAGATAACCAGGAAATTAAAAATGTAGCAGACACTAGCTTTGAACAGAACATAATTTGGTTGTTGGTCTGGATCCAGGTTCCTCTATGCATTTTCAGACATAAAGGGTTCCTGTGTGAGCTTCCTATTCTCGGAATCCCAAAGAACAGAGCAAGCTCAGCTAGGGGACTGTGAGAGAAGCCAAGCAGTCTTGATTGCTTAGCATAATCTATAAACACAAGACACTAGGTTGACCCTCAAAGTGATCTCTTTCCCTTCACACAGGGATGGCAAGCCAACGATAGCGTTATGGGTTACAAAACAGCATTTAGAAAATGTTCCTAAAGGAAATCTTTCTTCCTTTCAACCATGTTGCTATGGTAACCACACCAATCAAGACACTTCACAAAGGCTTTTGTGTCAAGTTCTGTTAGCAAACTCATATAGAAAGTGTAACTCCCATCCAAGTGCTAACCAGGCCCAACGCTGCTAACGTCCAGGACTGGGCGCGTTCAGGGTGGCATGCTGTAAGATGCCCAAAGGAAAGAAAGCCAAGGGGAAGAAAATGTCTCTAGCTAGCCTCAGCTACCAAGAAGCAGGAGGCCCAAAAGGTGGTGAATCCCTTGAAAAAAGTCCTAAGAGCTCTGGCATTAGACAAGGCATCCAGCCCAAATGAACTCCCTCACTTGGTCAAATTGCCCCACTACATAAGTCTGCAGCAACACAGAATCATTTTATAAGCAACTCAAAGTACTTCCTACCTTAACCAGTTCATCCTGACTCTGAACTGAAAAACAACTTCCCAACTGCTTAAACTTGCCCCACAAATACAGGCCATAGACAAAGCAGAAGAAGCAAAGGCGGTTGGCCTGTGCTGTGAAGTTGTTAGCAAAAAGGAAAAGCCGATATAGAACACAATGAAGTAGTGATCACCCTATATGTCCTGTGTAGCAAGATGGTGGCCTTCTACTGCATCAAGTGGAAGCCCAGGCTGTAATTGTTAGACCACAGGAAGATAAACAACTTTGGAATACAAAGGCTTTCTGGCTAAGATGATGAAAGGTATAAGGATTAATTACAAGGATGAGACCTGCTGTCAGTAGGGAGGCAAAATCCTGGGCCCAAAACCTATGGCACACATGGCAAAGGTGAAAAAGACAAGGTCAAAGAACATTCCACTAAATTGGGACTAAATGTACACTGCTAAGTTTTCTATACATAAATAAATACTGCCCTCCCAAAAGGAAAAGAAACTATAACTCAAGTAAATTAATATTACATTTGTCATCTTATTAGAAATGGGCGCACAAACACTTCTGAAAATCAAAGGAAGTGTTTAGTACTCCGCATATTAGCATATTAAATTAGTCAAGATTAGTTTTTTTACATAAAGGCCTCCAGAGAACTCTTCAGGGAAAAGAAAAAAATGTGCACACAAGGGGATGCCTTCCTGTACTCCCTCTCTGACACCTTCCAAAGCCTGTTCTACACACACATTAGTACTGCAGGTCTAACTCTAACACTGAGAACCCTAGCACACACATTAGTGCTGAGGTATAACTATCATGGGGAGGACCCTAGAGCACCTGATGTCCACATGAGCCCAGAAAGTGGATAAACAACAAGGAATCCATTTCTTACAGTGTATATTCTCTTAGCTAGTAATCATAAAGTGTATTATTGATTATAATAATAAATTTGAAAACCATTTAATGTTGATTACATGGTTTCAAATTAGCATAATTTCATTTTTTGTAAAGCTCCACTTTCTGTTATATGTAAGTTTTAAAACGAAGCATATATTACTACTGAAGATGGTAGTTTCAGCATCTGAGATATTTGTTGTAAACTGAAAGCTAGCCTGGGCTATGTGGAAAGTTCTAGGCCAGTCAGGGCTACATCACAATACTCTATCTCAAACTAAAATCAAAACCAGAAAGAAGATATTGATTGATCTAATAAATTTCAATAATTGGCTGAGAGCCAAGAGATTTTTACAAGAAAGCAATAGTATACTGTGCAGAGTAAGCTTTTCATATTCTTTACTCAGAAGTACCAAAGAAATTAGTAGTACCAAAGTCTATAGTCTAACCATTCCTCAAAAGCCCACATTTTACATTTATATCCTATATTACTGTTAGAGAATGATGAATTTCTTAAGACACTCAAACTGACAAACATTTCAGGTGAAGGACAGTTAACGCGCCCAGTCTCTGCCTAGTATCCACCTTAAGTTTAAAACAGGCATCACCTCTTTCCTAGAACGGATAGAATTTCAAGGATTCTGATGAAAAGAATATACATCAAAACACTTGATAATCATGACCAGATTGAAACTAATAAGATATATGGAGACCAATTAAAATTTAATTGCTCAGAATTCTTAAAAAAAAAAAAAATCATCAGTACCACTGAACATCAACTTTGGCCAACACTGTGCTGCTGAACTAATTGTCCTCATGTAAGCTGAGGTACAAAGCTTCTTTGTGATTCCTGAATAGACTGTCTTCATGTAATCCCAGCTATGCACAGTTTAGTAGGGAACTAGGGCATTTCAGTAAAAAATAATTTCTAACTATAAATTAAGAGATGGGAGACAGCTCAGTGATAGAGAATTTCCCTAAGTGCAAGGCCCTAAGTGTGATCCCAAGCAATAAATAATTAAATTATAATTAAGAAAATCTGTAATACTTAATGAATCAATGTTCATGACCTGTTTTAATATCAACTATTTTGTATCATGAAGCTAATGTCAACCAAAATATGTAAATTGACATTTTAACTAACTTTACTCAGACACAAATTTAAACACCTAAACTTAAATAGTGCTATTATCTTATATGTGTGTTTGAGGTGGTAAGATTGTCTTGGCTACTTTCTGCTTTAAAGCATTTAACTTTTTCACAATTTTGGTAGATAGATAGGGAGAAACTAGTGGGGTTTAATAAAGTTTAAATCAGTTTACCAATGTGTATTACACATGCTTCCTCCTACATTAATAACTGAAACATCAAACTTTATTAACTACCTACTAAAGGCCTGTAATTAGTCTATTTTTCTTCACTGTTTGTATATTATCAGGGCCAACAGACAATGTCTTCAGCTGTCACAGTGATTCTGAGATGTGACTACACTCCTTTCACAGTCTAATGCACAGAGGTTCAAAAGGTTAAGTGGCCTGTCAACATTCGGCAGTGAGAACCAGTAGCTAGAACCCCCAGTCAGCTCAGTAGAGCTGCACATTTCTGTTTGCACCAAGAACAAATCAACATCTAGCTGCGTTTTCTACAGATCACTGCTTCTTATACAGGATATGCTATTGCTAACACAGTTACTTCTAGCAGTTATAAAATGTGAGACAAATTGTTGATTTGGCTTTGTAATGGCAACTTTGCTTTTCAGGGACACTATAAACATCTTCATTATAAAACAGCCATTTGCCCTTACAGCAGAGTCCTGTGTGTTTCCTCTGCTGGCCTTTACAAGAACTTTAAACCAAGAAGTAAAAAGACCTAGTCTACTTGTTTCCACACCTGATTCTTAATTAAATACAAAATACCACAGAGCCAGAACAAGGCACAAATACTAAGAAAAAATGTTCTAACAAGAACTGACTTTGCTCAGGGAAGAAACAAAGGATTAATCCTTAACCTTGATAAGATGAAAGGAAATCACCAGGAGAGACAATGTGTACAACACCTGGCTCTTTCTCTGCATCCTGGCTTCTTGCTGCTCAGTGGAGACAGTGTCTGTGGCAGCAAGTTCCTCCTTTGACTATGGCTAAAAATAAGTATAAAATACATAAAGGTTCTTACAACACATTTTCTTTCTTTCTATTTTATATTAAAATACTAATTTCAATCTTATATATTTCTATAATATAAAAGCTCATTGGAAATTTGAGGTACATTTTAATCCACTACACTATATTTGACTCTTTCAATAAAATTATCCAGGAGATCTTTAAAGCCGAATCCCTTTGTGACCCAGCATTGTGAACTTTCTGATAACTGGAATTACCAGATAATTCTCTCATCTTTCACATAATCAGGGAGCACAAAGCAAACAGAAGGCTCATTCCTGGGCTTCTCTGTGTCTTGTTCTCCTGTCTATACAATTATATACTTTAAAGCCAGAGTATAAAGGAAGTGTGACCTCCCATGACAGTTGAGCTGAACATTCTTCTGTCAGGATGCTTAAAGGAGCATTTCACAGCGAACAGATATGCTCACAGGAAACATATTAGACATTCTACAATCTCATCCCCCTTTAGTAAGGATAATGATATATACATATATAGATAGATAGATAGATAGATAGATAGATAGATAGATAGATATAGATATATATATCCATGTATCTAAAAACAAGAGAACAGAAGTCTATAAATGCTCAAATATTGTGCATTTTTAAAACAATCTCACCATTCTAAAGCGTATAATTCAAAAAACTCAAACTGTATGAGATAAATACATAAAATGTTCTATCAACTTAATAATGAAAGCTGACCGACAACTGGAGACCCAAAGCCTCCTAGTCCATAGCTGACTAAGAACCTACTAAGAACCAACTAATAGCCAACTAAAAATGACCCACGCAACAAGTGAAGACACACAGCCCCTTGGTCTACAGTCAACTAAGAGCCAACTAAGAGTAACCCCTGTAATTACTGGAGACACTCAGCCCTCAGTCCCAAAAATGACTAAGAGCCGGCCAAGATCTAACAGTGAACTGAGGAAGCAATGGACAGAGATGCCAGTGCAAGAATACATGTAACATATATAATATATATAATATATTATATATATAACATATATATATATTATATAACATATATAATATAAAGAACAACAAGACAGCACCAGAAGAAGCTGGTGATTCTACAGCATCAAAACCTGAGCATAACAATGAAAAGGAAACAGAAAGAAATGACCTTTAACACAATTTTATGAAGACAATAAAGCATTAAAAAAAAGGATATTAAAAAATGCCCTTAAAGAAATAGAAGGAAATACAGACAAAAATTGTAAGAGATCAACAAATCCCTGAAAGAAAGTAAAGAAAACCAAGAAAAAGAAAACAAACAGGTGAAAGAAACATTCCAGGAATTAAAAATTGAAATAGAAACAAAAAAGTCACAAGTGGAGGAAAAGCTGGAAATAGAAATCCAGAAGAAATGAACCAGAAACATAGATGCAAGCATAACCAACAGAATGCAAAAGATGGACGAGAGAATCTCTGGAGTGGAAGATTCAATAGTGGAAATAGATCAGTTAAAAAAAACACTAAAACCAAAAAGGGTCATAACACAAAATGTCCAGGAAATCTGGGACCCCATGAAAAGACCAAACCTGAGAATAGTTGAAATCAAAGAAGAAGAATACCAGCTCAAAGGCACAGAAAATACATTTAAAAAAATCATATAAGAAAACTTTCAAAGTCTAAAGAAGGAAATGCCTATAAAGATACAAGAAGCTTAAAGAACCCCCCAAAAATGTCTACTTACCACATAATTATAAAGCCAACAACCCGACAAAGAAAGAAAAAATACTAAGAGCTGCAAAGGAAAAAGGCCAAATTACCTAGAAAGGCAGCATCATTAGAATAACATCCAACAATTCATTGGAAACAATGAAAGTAAGAAGGTTCTAGTCAGATGTTATACAGACACTAAAAGAGCTTCACTGCCAAACCAGACTATTATACCCAGCAAAACTATCAATCACCATAGATGGAGTAAACAAGATATTTCACAATAAAACCAGATTTAAACAATACCTATCCATAAATAAGCCCTACAAAAAGCACTAGAGGGAAAACTCAAACCTAAGGAAAATAGATACACCCATGACACCACCAACAATCGAAAATCCCACAGAAGAAAAACATAGAAAGGAAATACACACAGGCTACTACCAAAAATAACAGGAAAAAAAACAGTCATTGGTAATTAATATCCCTTGATATCAATGAACTCAAGTCACCTATAAAAAGACACACCCTAACACAATGAATACAAAAGCAGAAGCCATCCTTCTGCTGCATATAAGAAAGTCACCTAAACTTCAAAGACAGACACAGGCCCAGAGGGAAGGGTTGAGAAAAGGCTTTCTAATCAAATGATCCTAAGAAACAAGCTGATGTAGCCATCCTCATATCTAACAAAATAGACTGTAAGCTAAATCAATCAAAATAGACCAGGACAGACGATATTTATTCATCTCAGGAAAAATTCACCAAGATGAAGTTTCATCCTGAATATTTATGTCCCCAACACAAGGGCACCTACATATGTAAAAGAAACATTACTAAAGCTTAAACCTCACATGAAACCTCAAACACTAATAGTGGGAGACTTTAATACCCCTTTCACCCTTGGATAGGTCAACCAGACAGAAATTCTAAAGAGAACTGAAGGATTTAACAGATGTTACAACCCAAATGGACTTAAAAGATATATAGAGAACCTACCACCCAAACACAGAGGAATATATATGGAAATTGCTCTAAAATTGATTACATACTCAGTCATAAAGCAAATATCAATAGATTTTTTTTAATTGGAATAATTCCTTATATCATATCAGATCACGATGGCCTAAAGTTAGAGTTCAACCACAACAAAAAGCACAGAAAGCCTACAAATTCATATAAACCAAAAATTTCTCAATTGAACCACCTCTGGGTCAAGGAGGAAGTTAAGAAAGAAATCAAAGACTTCCTTGATTTAATAAAAATGAATCCACAACATACCCAAACTTATGGAACACAATGAAGGCAGAAGAAATATAGCACTAGATGCCTATATGTAAAACATATAGAAATCTCACACAAGAGACCTAACAGCACAGCTGAAGGTTTTAGAACAATTAGATAGAAGCAAACTCACCTAGAAGGAGTAGACAGCAGGAAATAATCAAAGTTAGGGTTAAAATCAATACAATAGAATCAAAGAGAACAAAACAAAGAATCAATGAAACACAGAGTTGGTTCTTTAAGAAAGTCAGTGAGATAGATAAACCCTTATCCAAACTAACCAAAAAGCATAGAGAGAGTATTCAAATTAATAGAATCAAAAATGAAATGGGGGACATAGCAACAGACACCCAGACATAAAATCCAGAGAATTATCAGGCCATTCTTTTAAAATCTATGCTCCACTAAAATGGAAAACCTAAAAGAAATGCACAGCTTTTTGGATAGGTACCACTTACCAAAAAAAATTAAATCAAGATCAGATCAAAGACCTAAATAAACTTATAAACTCAAAGGAAATAGAAGCTGTTATTAAAGTCTCCCAAGGTTTTTTTTTGTTTTTTTTTTTTTTAAAAAAAAAAAAAAAAAGCTTTGGACCAGATGGTTTCAGTGCAGAATTCTACCACAAATTCAAAGAAGAACTAATACCAATATTCCTCAAACTGCTCCATCCAGTAGAAACTGAAGGAACATTGCTAACCTCTTTTTATGAGGCTACAATCACCCTGATTCCCAAGCCACTCAAAGATGCAACAAAGAAATAGAATTAGAGACCAATCTCCCTCATGAACATTGATGCAAAAATACTTAATAAAATTCTGGCAAACTGAATCCAACAACATATCACAAAAATCATCCACCACTATCAGGTACACTTCATCCCAGAGATTCAGGGATGGTTCAACATACGAAAAACTGTTCAAGATCACCTCATTAGATGCTGAAAAGCCTTTGACAAAATCCAACAATTCTTCATAGTAAAAATCCAGCAGAGGTAAGAAATACAGGGGAAATAACTAAATATAATAAATGCTACATACAAGACAATAGCCAACATCAAAATAAATGGAGAAAAATTCAGAGCAATCCCACTAAAATCAGGAACAAGACAAGGCTGTCCTCTCTCTCCTTATCTATTCGATATAGTTCTTGAAGTTTTAGCTAAAGCAGTAAGAAAACAAAAGGAGATTAATGGCATACAATTTGTAAAGGAAGAAGTCAAACTATCTCTATTTGCAGATAATATGATCATATGCATAAATGATCTACAAAATTCTACCAGGGAACTCCTACAGTTGATAAATACCATCAGCAATGTAGCAGGATAAAGATTAACTCAAAAAAAATTAATAGCTCTCTTATATAGTAAGGAAAAAGTGGCTGAAAAAGAAATAAGAAAAACATCACCCTTTATAATAGCTGCAGATGGCATTAGATATTTTGGCATAATTCTAACCAAAGAAGTAGCAGACCTGATTTACAAAAACTTTAAGTCACTGAAGAAAGAAATTGAAGAGGATATCAGAAAATGGAAAGATCTCTCATGCACCTGGATAGGTAGGATCAACAGAGTAAAAATGGCAATTTTACCAAAAGCATTCTATAGATTCAATGCAATTTCTATCAAAATCTGAACACAATTTTTTACAGACCTTGAAAGAGCAATACTCAACTTCATATGGAATAACAAAAAAACCCAGACTTGCCAAAACAATCCTGTTCAATAAAAAAATTCAGGAGGAATCATTATCCCTGACTTCAAACTATACTATAGAACTATAGTAATAAAAACATCCTGGTACTGGCACAAAAACCGAGTTATAGATCAATGGAATCGAATCAAATACACTGACCTTAATTCATACACCTATAAACACCTGATTTTTTTTGACAAAAAGGCCAAAAATATTCAATGGAAAAAAGATAGTGTCTTCAACAAATGATGTTGTCAAACTTGGATGGTAGTATATAGAAGAAGACAAATAGATCCAAAACTATCACCCTGCACAAAACTAAATCCAAGTGGATCAAACACCTCAACATAAACCCAGCTACACTGAACTTGATAAAAGAAAGTGGGAAATGCCCTTCCTGCGT
Source organism: Phyllotis vaccarum (assembly GCA_033318265.1). Classification (NCBI taxonomy): domain Eukaryota; kingdom Metazoa; phylum Chordata; class Mammalia; order Rodentia; family Cricetidae; genus Phyllotis; species Phyllotis vaccarum. The sequence goes on from JARWLC010000002.1 coordinate 101,665,391, forward strand.
TTGCACAGGTGACCACTTCCTAAATATAACACCATTAGCACAGACACTAAGAACAACAATCAATAAGTCAGACCTCCTGAAACTGAAAAGCTTCTGTAAGACAAAGGACACAGTCAATAAGACAAGATGACAGCCTTAGGAATGGGAAAAGATCTTCATAAACCCTACTTCTGACAGAGGACTGATCTCTAAAATATAAAGAGAACTCAACAAATTAGAGCCCAAGAAACTTAAATAACCCAATTTAAAAAAATATAGGTTCAGAACTAAAAAGGGAATTCTCAACAGAAGAATTACAAATAGCTGGAAGGCACTTAAAAAATTGTTCAACATCTTTAGCCATCAGGGAAATGCAAATTAAAAGAACTCTGAGATACCACCTTACACCTGTCAGAATGGCCTAAGATCAAAAACAGATGACAGCCTATGCTAGAGAGCATGGAAAGCAAGGGGAACTCTTCTCCATTGTTACTGAGAATGTAAACTTATATAGCCATTCTTGAATGCAGTATGGATGTTCCTCAGAAAACTGGGAATCCATCTCCCCAAGGATCCAGCAATACCACTACCGGACATATACCCAAAGGATGTACATTCTTACCCCAAAGGTAAGGCATTAGTTCAACTATGTTCATAGCAGCATTATACATAATAGCAAAAACCTTGAAACAAACTAGATGTCCCTCAACTGAAGAATAGATTAACAAACTGTGGTACTTCTACACGATGAAATACTACTCAGCAGTTAAAAAAAAACAAAAAAAAAAAAAACAAAAATAAATGTCATTATAAGTTTTGCAGGCAAATAGGTTTGGAGAATATGCTCCTGAAAGAGGTATCAACAGCCTAAAAAGATAGGCTCGGGATGTATTCACTCATAAGTGGACTTTAGACAAAAAGCAAAGAATACCCAAGCTGCAAATCACAACCCCTGAACAGCTTGGGATCAGAAGGAACTTAAGAGAGACGTCCAGAGATTCCCCAAGGAAGAGAACATAGAGAAGATCATCTTAGCAAATTGGGATCATAATGGGTTGCAATCAATCAATAATGGTTGAGTGAGAGAAGTCAATGTGGGGTTGGAAAAAGACTGGGTGCTAGGGAAACCTCCATAAACTCACAGGATGTCCCTGACTAGGTTTCTAACCAATAGTGGAGGAGGTGCCTAAACAGGACTTCCCCTGTAATCAAATGAGTAACCACCCTGTCATCGCAGAAACTACATCCAACAATAAACAGAGGTGAAGAAAGGTATCTATGGCTAAGCACAGGGCCGAGCTCCTGGTCCAGCTAAGAGTTGGAGAAGAAAGTCTGTATGAGCAAGGGGATAAGGATTATGAGGAAAATTCTCACAGTGATGGCTGTTTGGAGCTCTGGGGAGCTCACTGAATCAAGAACAGCCACTAGAGAACCATCTGGAAAAGAAGGTAGATGCTCCAAGGGTAGGTAACTGTCAATTGGCACGGGCAGTATGTGGAACCTCAAGGGGTGGATCAGTCTGTGTTTCTATGCGTGGTCTGGCACCTTGGAGCCCATTCTCTGCAGAACACCTAACCCAGTCTTGATATTGTAATGAGGAAATTGGACTTGCTTTGAGTAGATGTGCCTCGATGAGCTGACCCACCTTGGGATTTTGAGCTCTTTGAGGGGAGGGAATGGGGGAATGGGAAGGAGGAGGCTGATGGCTGGCTGGGAGGTATTCGGAGGAGTGAAGGGAGGAGGAGCAGGGGGATACATGGGCTAAAAAAGACTTTTCATAGATAAAAAATAATTTTAAAAGAAGAAAAAGAAAAATAATAAATTTTAATAAAATGAAAGCCATGCCTAGTGCACATGTCTTGATTCCCAGAACTCTGGAGGAATAGGCAGGAGGATCAGGAGTTCAAATCTGTTTACAAGAGAATTTCAAGGGTATCCTGGACTCCATGAGACCTTGTTTCAAAAAAACAAAAACAACCACAAAATAAAACTAAAGTAAAAACAATGTAAACACATTTATTTGTGTGTTGAATAAACCACCTGCAATAAATGTGCCACTGTAATTCCCATTCACATATGAAGTGATAATTAGTCTTAGTTAGGTTCTCTTGCTGTGAAGAGACACCATGACCATGACACTCTTATAAAGAAGAACATTTAATTGAGGCTGGCTTACAGTTTCAAAGGTTTAGTTCATTAGCAGCATAGTGGGGAGCATGGCAACACACAGGCTGTCATGGTGTTGCGGAAGGAGCTGAGAGTTCTACATCTGGATCCACAGGCAGCAGGAAGAGACACTGGGTCTGGCTTGAGATTCTGAAGTCCAAAGCCCTCTCTTAAGTGACACATTTCCTCCAACAGGCCATACTTATTAATTGCGTACAAGTAGTGACAATCCCTAATGACCAAGCATTCAAATCTATGAGCCTATTGGGACCATCCTTATTCAAACCACAAATGGATCTGTGTGGTCTACTCAGTAATCCAGTTATTCAACTACATTTCCATCTTAGTAACCAGTTTAACTCTTTAATCCGTCTTTTGAAAATCATTATTTAGACAAAGAAGCAAGGAATGCATAGCTTCTGCCTCACCAGATTTTGCACTTTTTCAGTGCTGAGAATTTAAATTTTGGTCTCAACAAAGTGAAAACCATCCACATATTTTACTGCATTTAGCATATACATATATGTGTGTGTGTATGTATGTAAAAGTATATATGTATATATATACGTATATATATACATATATATATATATATATATGCCATCACATACAGTCATAGAGTCCTAATGTCTGTGTGTGTGTGTGTATGTGTGTGTGTGCCACTACATATAGTCATAAATTCATAATTTAGAAGTTAAAGTGCCTAGGTCAACATATTCATCCTTCAGAAGATCGACTATACATTCCTAGTCCCCTTTTTTTTTCACTTTGAGATATAGTTTGCCACATTTTTCCAGGCTGACGTTGAACTCATTCTGAATGAATGTCTTAACTAGCTAGGAATGCCTTATCATTACCATCTTCCTGACTCAACATCCCAAGTAGCTGGGATATAAGCGTGTACCACCAAGCCTGGCTTCCTCTCCTTTTTTTTTTTTTTTTTTTTTTCCTTTTTTTTTCTTTTTTTTTTCTTTTTTTTTTTTTAAATAAAGAACATACGGATGAGTCCAAATTCCTACCTAACTCCTTGATCCCCAAAATGCATAGGCTTGCATACTTTCACAGATCCCATGTTTGCAGTGTGTTATATTGTTGGGTCCGTATAAAAGTCCAGGAGCAGAATCCACAAAGACTTTGATGACAGTCAATCTTTAAAGTCAAACTTGATTAGATTCATAATCCCCATTGAAATATGCTTAAAATGGGTAAATATGCCTAAAGATGACTGAAGAGGGAGAGTCTACACTGGATGTGGGAGCTCTACTCTATCCTTTGGGCTAGGATACCACATTTAACTCCATCATACCTTCCCTTCCATGCCCTACCCTCAAATTGTGAACCTAAATACATCTGTTCTTTCTTAAGTTGCCTTTGTCAGATATTTTTATCACTTCAATAAGAAAAACTTACATGAAACTATGCTACTCTCCCCTGTCCCTTTAAAATTTAGCCAATAGGGGAAGTTCATTTTTATTCCTGACACAAACACTCAACTACTTCAATTACTTTTCTGACTCTAAAATTTTAAACAATCACACATATGATGTGGGATGTCTTTCTTTATGCTGTGAATCATAATTGGATAATAAAGAAATTCTTTTGGCCTATGACAAGGCATCTTAGAAGCAAGAGGGAAATATAAGCATAGATAAGAAAGAAAGGCTGAATCAGAGAGATGTGATCCAGCTGAACAAGACGCAAAACGTAAAGGAACTCAGTTAAGCCACAGGCCATGTGGCAAGACATAGATTAATTAATAGAAATGAGTTAAGATGCGAGAGATAGCTAGCAATAAGTCTGAACCATAAGCAGACGGTTTGTAATTAATATAGGTTTCTGAGTCATTTTGGGGGTGTAAGCAGCTGTGGGAGGGTCCAGACCTTGGGCCGGACCATTCAGAAACAATATACTACACACATAGTCTGAATTCAGCTATAATGCTTAGATCAGCATATTTATCCATATTTATCCACAAGAAAACTCAAATCTATGTATCTCTCCCAACAAGATCCAGCTAGCTACACAGAAGTATCTGTGGGTTTAAAAAAGTGGTGTTATCTCCCTTTTATTTCTTCCTGAACCTAAAGCGACCATGTTGAAGTGATGAGAATGAAGTAACTGACTTAGACTGAAGAATTGCCTACATGTAGTTCATTGGGAGCTAGGTCCATGCTCCCCAGTTCTACAAGTAGGACCCGTCCATGACAGGTGTGTGTGTCTGTGCATCACCGTAGTTTTAGAGACAATTATGATTGCTACTGACACTACTATCCCAAATTCTACCATAATCCTTGTAACTAGTACTGACCACTGCAACCTCTTGAACTGTGCTGAAGTGTGTTCCTTTCTCTGAAGAACATCCAAGTTGGCCTCATCTCTCGTATGGGCTGACTCAATTATTTTGCACCATAAAACTCAGAGTGAAGGGCAATCCCAACATGTACCTCTTCTGATTTTCTATCTTTTCCCTTGGGGTGAATAGCTAACCTGCTTCTCTATGGGTCCTTTTAGATTTTCTACATAGAAGCAAGAACATTAGCCTTCAATTTTTCCCATCCTTCAGGTAATATGGAAAACTCTAAGAAACTGTCTTAGAGCCTCTATTGCTAGAATAAAACATAGTGATCTAAAGTAACTTGGGGAGAAAATCCTTTATTTCAGTGAACACCTCTCATGTCACCTTTCCAGGGTTGGAACCTGGAGATAAAAACTGAGAGAGACACAGAGACCATAGAGGAACACTGCTTACAGGCTTGCTTCCTGTGGCTTTCCCAGCCTGCTTTCTTCTATACCTTAGGATCCCCACCCAGGAGTAACACCACCTACAATGCACAGGGTTCTACCACTTCAATCACTCCTCAAGAAACCCCACATGCCTACAGTCCAGTCTTATGAAAGCATTTTCTCAGTTCTCACATAACACTAGCTTTTGTCAAGATGACAGAAAACTTAGGCCAACAGCAGTGAGCTGTAAAAGTCCCCTGCCCTGTGAAAGACCTCTTAGGAGGCCTTGCCTAAGTAATATCTTTGTGAGTTCTGTCCTTCAACTCCATCACTAGAAGTTCCCACTTCTAGTCAGAGAGTTATTAAGTGGCATATCATGTTCAGTCTAACTCTGAGTTTCGGTCCTACCCAAAGATAAAGAAAATTCTTTCCATGTTATTTTTCAGTTGAAAAGCAGTATCTAAATCCATCTAAAAGCAATTTCAAATGATGAGTTCTTGAAATAAGTTGCTTTATGTACTGATGCTATTAAGAACCTGGCTGTATAATTATGTGTAAATCTGTACTATTATGTAACTATGTCTCTTTTATGATTATGTTTGTATTGATATTTTATGGTTTTGGTTTGTTTATTTTTGAAATACTTTTTCTGTTTGATTTGGTTTGATTGCTTTGCTTACTTTCCGAGACAAAGTTTCATGCAGTCAGGGGGACTCAGATTCTCACTACGTGGCTGATGCTGTCCCTGAATTTCTAATCCTCCCAAGTGCTGAGTGACTATAATATGTGCCACCATGTTTGAACATGTATATTTATTATGATTAATCCAGTAATAAAATAAATTCCTTATAGATGTACTAGAAATTTAATAACTAATTCTCTGGAATATTCTAAGAGTACAAAGAGCAAATATTCTCATCAGTGGAACTAGAATAAAATATCTTTTGCTAAACAATAGCTCATTATTATTAACCAATTATATAAATATACTATTCTCAAATCTGTGCTGCCTTTCAGTACCTTAAGAAATAATATCACGCGGCAGGCAAACATCATCAAGTATTCTTTGTCCACAAGCAGTGCAGGGCTGACTGCCTTCACACTGGCAAAAACAACAGTCACTATTATAGTAGAAAACACATTTTTGATGGGTTTTGTTTTGTTTTGTTTTGTGTAGTACGTATTTAGCATTCTGGATTCTATTCTCCTCCTATTTCTCACACTGCACCAATGAGCCACTGACAATTCCCAACAGCGATCTTGTACATCTGTCTCCTTTGACTTCTGCCCCTGGAACATTTAGCCAAGCCCCAGTAGTGTCTATCTTAGCAAAACCACTAGTACTCTAAATAAATTCAAAGCAAACATAGTTGGGGAAAGAAAAGGCTGTAAGAACTGGGAATAAAATGTTAAAGTGCATGCCAAAATAAACATGTGTTCTGACAGAGAAAATGGACTTGAAATTGTGCAAAGCCAGGCATTCGCTACAATTTGGAAATTTGTCCAGTAAGAACAGAACTACTGCATTTATACTTTGAGAGGCTAAGAACATGGTGACTGATAGCTGATGTTAAAATACTGGGACATGGAAAGAGAGAGCACAAGGATTTACTCAGCCTAAATCATTAAGAGAAGCATACAAGTACTTATAAATCCAGTGTACAAAATGGGATATTGCAAAGGACTCAACTGTCTGTTAATAACATATCCTCTGGGGTAGGGACATGACTTTTTGTCCTTCGACCGCTTAAAAGGAAATCAAAGTGCCAAGTAAGCAATGTGTTCAGGATTCCCTGGCTTGAATTCAGAATTGGAGCCCAGTTCTGTCAAAACTCAGTTTCTGTCCCTCCTTCCCTCAAATTATTACGCATGCTGCAGATGCTGGTTTTAAGCTTGGGAAACTTAATAGGCTAGAAAACAGAAAGGAATAAAGGTCGATTCCAAATTAAACCCAGTATTCAAGTAATCCTTATATTGTAATTTTCCTAAAGTATGCTTGTGACAGTTAACATTGACTACAGAGAGGATCTAAACCTTTGGACGAATCTCTGGGCATGTCAGTAGGAGCTTATCTAGAGGAGTTTCATTGAGATGGTGGAGAGCACCAGCCCCTGGAATCTTGGAATGAAGAAAGGGAGAAAGCAAACTAGACAACATTCCTTTCATTTCTTTCCCTACCCTTCCTGGTTGCAAATAAACTGTGAACAGCTAGCTAGTGCCACCATGACTTTCTATCCCTAGAGTACTGTGAAAAGGGGTCAAAATAAGGCCCTTCTCCCTTAAGAGCATTTTGTGAGACTATTTCATCCCAGCAATAAGAAAAGTAACTAATCCCAGCACTTGGGAGGCAGAGGCAGGTGGATCTCAGTCAGTCAGTTCGAGGCCAGCCTGGTTTACAAAGCAAGGTTCAAGACAGCTAGGACTGTAACACAGGGAAACCTTGTCTCAAAAAAAGGAGGAAAGGGGGAAGGGAGGGAGGGAGGGAAATAAAGAAAAGAAAGAAAGACAGACAGAAAGGGGGAAAGAAAGCGGGAAAGGGGGAAAGGAAAAAAGAAAAGTAACCAAGACCCTTTCAACAGTCACTTCAGATGTCTACATAAAATCTTTCTAGACCTTCCCACCAGCAGCTGAACAAAGGTCAGATACTCTAGTACAATATTTAACACCAAGTATTGCTAAAGAAACATGTGACTATGTTGGCACAGGATCCTGCACCAGGACAGAGAAGACCAAGACCAGACTGAAAATCAAAACTGCAGTCACTCATAGAAGCAGTAAACTACAGAGAAATAAAGAAAGGCAACTTCCGGAACGTGTTCTACTCAGCCATGTATGGTGCAGCAAATTCCTTCAGATTGAAATATATACCTGAAGGAAACCCCACCAGACTCCAGAAGTTCTCAAGGGAGGCTGCTATGACTCGGGAAGTCCCTGAGCCTTCCTTACTCAGAAGGACCCTCCCTTTCTAAGGTTATATAAGCAGTAAAGCTCTCCAGGTGAGAAGACATTTCCATTTGCCAAACTGAGTACCTGTCAGGCAAAATGCATCGCCTCTTATGCCATGGTCTCTGCTCACTTGGAGAATCAGGACAATTGATTACTCCTTTCGTTTTCTGCACTTATTAAACTGGTATCACAATAAGGTAGGAAACAAATACATGGGAAATTATGGCAATATAGAAAGGGAGAGAAACCCTTCATCCAAAGCCTCTTAACAGAGGGGAGCCAAGAATTCCAGCATAATTGTCATTTTCTCTGAAGGCTGATGACATAGACAATGTTCCATTTATACAAAGATGGATGTTAGCCAATCAATGAACCCTGCTTAAAGTCTGAGCCTATGTGACCATTTCCTGAATATTCTGAGAATCTCAAAACCAAGAATTAACCAAATTAACCACAGTTTATAGTACAAAATATCTTTCCTTGAAACCGTTGTTCCAGAGCTTTTACCTTAGTGGCTGCAGCCGTATCCAAGGCGTAGGCCCTGCCCTGTGACATCATTTTTGCTACCCTAACACTTGGCTTCAGAAGCATCCCTAAACGGTAGCAATGTAGACACTCAATTTTGACCTTCACTGGAGAAACTCACAACTACACCTGAGTGTGGGTCTCTTCTCCCTCAACGACCTATCAGCATCTAGTCTAAGATCTGCTGAGTGTCTTTTGAGAAGCTCTAAGTCTTCTTCACAATGGCTTGCCCTAAAATTCTCTTCTACAACCAGGTTAAGAATCTAGTTTTATCTGAGTTGAGGTGCTAAAACCTGAAGGAAGTCCTTATTCTGCTGCAGGCAACTGAATAGGATGATGTCTCCATCCCCACAGCTGCTGACAGAACAAGGCTGGTTATCTAACACAAAAGAGTCAGAAAAATCTCCCTTTCTTTTTTCAATCCCCCAAATTTATGGAGAATAGCAATAAATGGCTCTATCTATAAGCGTTGGTATTCAAGGAATTTTCATTTTCTTCCACAAAACTGGAAGTAATTTCCTATGTTTTTCCCTAGACCCTAGAACATAAATCTGCTCATCATTTACATTTCAAAGCAGATTATGCTTGGAACCTATAGGATATATATCAAGTCCCATCACTCAAAGATGCATTACTTGCTAGAGGTCATTAAAATTTCTACATCAAACTAAATATGGATTCAATCCAATTAAGCCATGGTTAAATGGACTTGAATAGAATCCCTTTAAAATAATAGGCCTGAAATTATGTGGAAGAGCATCTTCTCAAGAAATCAAATTTCTATAATTATTAGTACAATATCCCAAAGCACATTTAGTTAGCACTTAGCACCATCATCAAAAATAATGATAATATATTCAATATGCCGGACACAGTGTGACCTATTTCACTGGTACATTGATTACTAAAAGATATTGTAAATTCCATGAAGGTATTTTTGTTATACAATCCACAAATGAAGAGCTTGATTCAATGATCACAGAGCATACTAGCCTAACACCTTGATCTTGGACTTCCACCTCCCAGACCTGTGAGAAATAATGTTTGTGGCTTAAACCTTCCAGTCTATATTACTGTGTTATAGCAACCTGAGCACATTAGGACAGTATGCTTGATGGCAATACTTTAAAACAGTTGGCTACTCGATTTATTGTGTAATATACAGAGTTGCTCAAAACGAATACCAGGTTCAGTCGCAGAGCAGTTATCAAAAATGAGAAGCTTACTGAGATTTTTATTGCCTATGCATTTCTAAAACATATGGCTTCTAAGAGAGGGAAAATCAATTTCCTCTATGAATGAGCCCTAACACAGGTTATCCATATGTGTGTTTGTGTATAATATATACATATATATTGCACATAGGTATATACCTGTAACAATAATAATTAAAGATTCGAATCTGCTAAAGGAACATGAGCAGAGTTGCTGCAGGGGAGGAGGAGCACAGAGGTATACAAGGGCTAGAAAGGGAGGAAGCAGCAAGAGGGAGAGAAGAAGGAGTGATAAAAATGTGGTGCCCATGTACAAAGCTCATAAAAAACAAGTATTTTAATATATATTAAAATAACAAAATGTAGGCAGTGTTCCATCTGGATTCACTGTACGGCTTTAACCTTTCCAACAGGGTAAAATGCTATTAAAATTTGTAAAATTCTATCCCTAAGTAAACCCTGACTACTCAGGCTGTATTTTAAAATAATTCAGAATGCTTTCATCTCTTCACAGCAACCATGGAATATCCTATAACATGGAGTGCTCACAAAGGATTCTTAGAAACACTCTATATTTTACCAGCAATATGTATATGTTTGCATTTACTGTGGAGAGCTTACCACATCAAAAAAATCTCATGTGCACATGCAAATTATTTTTCAGTTTTTCAAACTGAAGTATAATTTAGAAATCAGTCCACCCAAATTTTAATAAGGATAAGTTTTCAAACACACATGTCTATATAGCTTCTTCTTTATCAGGATGTGGGATGAGCATTTCAATATCGACATAAGAAGATCCTTCAAGTCATGTCTCATCCGGCTCTTTCCCCTTCCCTAATTTCTTTTCCTCTTGGGCCCAGGCAGTCATTTCCATGGCCTGTCACTGTAGATTAGCCTTCACTGCTTAAACCACATTAAAGTGCTGGGCATGGGAAATCTCCTTTCCAGTTACTGGTCAAGGCACTCTGAAGACCTCCCAAAATGGTACAGACTGCTGTCATTGCCCTTGGTACTGCTCCAAATAAAAGGAATAACTTATTGCTAAAGACATCACACACTTAGGATACAGAGTTGGGAGGAACTGAGCTGGATCTGACCTGGAAGTTTCCTCACTGAGGACTAGCTCACACAGAAGGAGCCATGCAAGCTGCTAATGAAAAAAAGCAACCAATAGTCCTATCCAGCTATAATACCAAAGAGTCACAACAATGACCAGCGTGGTAAGATATTTGGATAGATAACAATAGTAGCACTTAAATCCTAGAGATAACCAAAAATCACTGTAAATGAATTAAAGACCCACTCAATCAGAGAAAATCCATCCATGGAACTGTAAATTTATTCAGCTATCCCTGGCTGGTAAGGAAGGAATTTAGAGAAGAACCTACTACTGCCACTTCCCTAAACCAGTATAATTCCTAACTGCATTCTATTTATCCTTATATCCACATCTAAGTATAGCTTTAACCCCTCATAAACAAAGCTGCTTTATGCAGCAGAAATCAGTACATAAAGCCACAACCAACTAAACGCCAGAGGCTGTACGGTGCCCATCCTCACTTGATAACATCCAAACACAAGACCTACAACTGAGGTTCATGGAACATTTTGGAAGAGGAAGCAGAAAGATTGTAAGAACCAGAGGACCAGAACATCTGCTAGAAGATAATCTTTAAAAGAAAGATGAGGGGGAGGGGCGCTGAGAGAAGGTGGGGGAAAGAAAGAAGAAAACACAAAAGGGAAGTTGGACCTGGGTGGAGCTGGAGAAACAAACAGGGGTGAATAGGATCAATATACATTGTATGAAATTCTCCAAGAATTAAAACAATATGTATTTTTAAAAAGACTCTCAGGTAGGTACATCTCCTGTTTTTCCTTTGCACTGCTTTTCATATAGTTCTATTATATTACACATATTAAATATTTAAATTATTTTGTCTGCTGTGTTTGGTCATCTGTAAAATTAAATGACCTACCCAAGTTCTCATGGCTGAAAGGGGAGAGCTGTGCTGTGGATCCAGGAATTTTGACTTTTATAACCACACTATGTTTTACTCCAGTCAAAACTGCTGTGCAAATTCATACGGTTATTTTGAACTATAATGCTTAAAGGTGTGAAAAGCCAAGGAACAGAGATGAAAGAGTTTTGGAGAGTTACTCATAGAGACTCCTGCCATCTTTAGAAAAATGTGTAAGAAAAAGAAACATTGGTATTGAGAGACAATAGTGAATCCAAAAAGGAGAACACAAGACAAGCCAATGACAGAGGAGTTATGGTATGCACAGGATCAAGATCCACAGGGAGACCTGATTAACCCCAGCTCCTACATTCTGCAGGGAAGAATATGTAGGCTGGCAAAATTTACCTGTTCTGTATAAAATTCTAGAGGCAAAAACAGCTCTAGCATGTATGTCTGCAATTGATAATAAATAAAAGTAATATTTATTGTGTGCCAAGGATTTGAAATTGGTGTGTGCTATTTTAACTAAACCTCACAATAATTTACAATAGGAAACGTATTTAGATTGGATTAATTTACCATTTTCCATATTTAGATTGAATTAATTTGCCCTACCTAAATAAAGATACTATTCTTCCACATAAAACCTGTGTTGTACCTCAATGCTGTATTTCTATAGAAAATGTAATACAACACTGGGAGACAGCATGATAAAAATGTGGCCACTACTTCAATGATCTAAGAGTTCTTTATCACAGTGATAACCATAGATCAAAAATTCCTTTTAACTAAGAAAACACTGTGGCTCAGCCCACCTGGGTAGACAACAAGTTGGTGTGGGAGGGAGTGAGCTTCAGCTGTAACAACATCTTGAATATTAAAAGGCATGCCACCTGATCAATAAGAATTTCATCTGATAGCCTTAAGTCTAGCCTCCTCAGTTCCCCATAAACAAGGTGTAAGCTGTCCAAATCAAGTTTTCTTTCTCTTTTAAATTAGGTTTTAGGGAGAAACACAGTTTTTAGATGCATTTGACCTGTTCTGTGTACACAGCACACATCCGTTATCCAGTTTTCAATCACATTTAAAAAGGCATTTGTATCATGCACTGCACTGTATGCTGCATGCTTAAAAGGAAACCAGCCCTACAACAGTCCACATCATTCCCAATTATATTAACTAGCCGTTCCTGTGATCCACAGCACATAGCACGTTCCCAGTGAGACATGAGGAGAGGGTTGACTTAAAACCAAAGACAGAGGCTCGACCTACACCACTCCCCAGAAGAAGGTGCCCTGGAAAATGTAGGTATGTACCTGCGGCTCAGCTGCTGGGTGAGATAGGCATCTGTAATGGGCTTACTTAAGTAGTCAGGATTCTTACCTCTAAACTTCATCCTCTAGATCAGTGGTTCTCAGCCTGTGGGTTAAGACACCTTCGGGGGATTGAGCAACCTTTTCACAGGGGTCTCAGATATCCTACATAACAGATTATGATTCATGACATTATGATTAATAGTAGTAGCAAAATTAGAATCATGAAGTAACAGCAAAATAATTTTATGGTTGGGAGGACACTACAATACAAGGAACAATATTGATGGTCACAGCATTAGGAAGCTGAGAACTCTGCTCTACTGTAATACTAGGTAACCAGAGAACACCAGCTTGCTTTTCTTAAAATAAAGAAAGAGGAAGGCAAGGGAGGGAAGACAGAAAAAAAAGAAGAGAAGGAAGAAAAATGGAGGGAGAGGTGGATTCACAGACCCAGCATGTCACAAGGTAGCATGGATCCCCTTTAAAAGATGGCTTTTCTTTTGCTCTCTAATTCTTCAAGGTGGAAGCAAGAAGGAACCCATCTCTCACAGATGCATCACTAAGTTCCAAGGATTTAACACCTGTTTCAGGTCTTTAATTTCCGATCACTAGCTCTCCTGGTCTATCCAATTGAACCCCAAGAGGATCTCTAGAAGGGTTAAATGCTAACTACATTGGATAAAAAGTTAGAAGTCTTGCCTACTCTGTGTCAAAGTACATTTGGCTGGCTTCCATTACACCATTATGAAATTGCCTGAGGAATACATTATGTAAGCATGCTCTGTTGCTGGACTAGAGATTACAGAGTCCACATACAATTAAGAAGAACACCCCAGCCTAAATCAGCAAATCTAGTCATTTCAGGAAGAGAAACGGCAAGGTGAGCAAAATTAAAGCTTGCTAAGCTTCCTCAAAAACACACACTACATTCCTCTGAATGCCAAGTCCTTCTGAATCACACATATCATTGCTACCGACTCAGAAAAAAACCCACACATGCTCCATCTCTTTTTCCCAGCACAGAATGAATCTTATCATTTTGGAAATGCTTGGCTATTCACTTCAGCAGTGTTTCTTTTATGAGTCAGCTGTTGTAAACACTGCAAAACCTCACAGAAAGTTTCACTGGGTAAAAATCATTTACATATACTAATTTGGCAAAAATGGCTTGCCAAATCATAATGTTTCTCCTTTACCTTCAGTATTTTCTTGACATTTGGAAATAAGTACACATTGTAATTTACCTGTATCTACTTCCTACTTTAGTAATGTCCAGTAAAATCATTCAGACATCATGACAGCTAAAAGGACAATAAGGAAAAGTTCCTGTAATCTTCAGAGAGCTACAATGTTCACAGAATGTAAACAATGCAGGCAATTGTATACGTATCTATATACACAGGACTGCTGACTGCTACGGAAACCTGAACATTATTTAAGATCCTATCATGAAAATGGCTGGCAAAAGGGTCTGCACCGACCCACCAGCTTCAATTTCCCTTACTAGAGAACTGCTTTGGGAGATCCTTAAAGACAATGAAGTCCAGCAGTGGGAAGCAGTGGATTTTTGAAGCCAGGAAAGCAGAACAACAAAAGCACATTAAAACCTATGGAAGCTAAACAATACTCCACAACATGAAAACTAGGAAAGAGATACGCAATGTGTACCAACAAAGGAAGGATCAAACAGGAACTATCACGAGAGCCGCACCTCAAAAATTCAGAGATGAACAAGGATGGGAAAGAAAAGTAGCTGGGTCTGCATCCATTATTTGTGTATTGTTAATACACGATTTTGCTTAAGTTTATGTCACACTACATGATCACAAGACTTCCCAAATAAGACTGCTTTAAATACGAAGTCTTTCAAATGTAAAATATTGTCTCCAGAGGAGGCTTGATATGCAGTGTTTTTCTGGAATGTTATATTAATTTATCTATATCATCTCTAGTTCTCTCTAGCTCTATTATCTACTTCTTCCCATATTTCTCCTCCCCTTTCCTCCTTTCTGAACCCTCTTTCTTATGGGGCTTCATAAGTAGACAATGATGCACACTGCCTCAAAACAGAATCTAAAAAAAAAAAAAAAGAAAGAAAAATTAATTTTTACTTCATTTTAATATTCTCAAAAATTTTATATCTGCCCTGGTTAGTTTTTTATTGTCCACTTGCTACAACCTAGAATCACCTAGAAAGAAAGAACCTGCACTGAAGGCATGCCTCCACCAGACCAGCATGTCTTGTTTGACTTTTGATGTGGGAAGACCCAGTCATAGGCAGGTGTGTCTGGAATACGTAAGAAAGAAAGGCAGCTTAGAGCATGTACTATCCACTGAGTCAAGAGTAAGACAGTAGGAAGCTTTCCTTGTCCATCTCACTGTGGTATGCTCGGTTGCCATGAGTTCTGTCAGTGACGGACTATGACCTGGAAATGTACTGAAATAAACCCTTTCCTCCATACTATGCTTTTGGTCATAGTGTTGTTAATAGCGACACCGAGAAAATTAAGGCAATATCCATCATTCATTGTCTACAGAACTCCATGATATAGTGGACATTTTCTTTTTCTTCATTCCCTATTCCTGGCACATAATATGACTGAGTTAGCTTCTTCTCCGTGGGTCCTGGAGATGTTAAGCATAGGGGGAAGCACCACTGTTCACCCACAAGCATGTCAACAGAGGAAAGAGCAAGAGAAAAAGGAATAGGGTTCAAAGGACAATGCTGAAACTATGTAGCTCTGTTTTTCTGCATGAGTGGACAGAAGACTTCGCTGAAGTATAAACCTGGTCTGGCAGTACTCCACCACTTTCAGCTCGCTAAGATCCTAGAGATGGAGTTATAGACATGGGAATATATCTTGATTCAGGAGAATGCCAAGTTAGTAAGAAGCACCATTCCTAATATGAAATAGAATAAAAATTATCTCACCATTAATTATAAGTATTTTAAATGTTTGTCTTCCATTTAAAAAACAAATTCATCCAACAGTCTGACACTGTATAAAATTCTAGATTAAATTTCTCATCTAATTAAACAAACTTGAGGCTATTTATTATTTCATTTTTTCTTCTTCTTTACAGGTTTTATAAGACATTGTCTTTCTAGGTAGCCCAAGCTTGCCTTAAAATCAAACTATGTCGCTCAGGCTCATTTCAAACTATTACTGTTCTTCCTGCCTTGGCTTTCCAAGTACTAGCCCTTAGTGTGCCCATGTCTCTAATGGTTTGCACATGCTAGTCAAAAGCATATACAATAGCGGATGGGATTTTACATGCATTTTCAAGAGAATCCTGGAAAAGTCATAATCAATTATTTATCTTGTTGTTCAGTTACTTCTATTTGTACTTCCATTACTGATCTTACTGTTATGGAATTGTACTAGTCAGCCTCACATCAATTAGTTATAAAAAAAGAAATACATCAATGTGGATTTCACTATTCAAAACAAGAATAAAAGGAAGCTTGTTTAGAGAGAATTTTTAGATGGACTTCTAAAGCCTGAATATTAGAATTTTGAAATTCTATGTGTAAATACAATAGGCTTAGTATGTATACATATGTATGTGTGTGTTTGTGCATTTGCACATGTGAGCTCTTTTAGATATAGGTCCACATGCATATATTCATATGCACATGTAAACAAGAGGACAACCTCCAGGGCCATTGCTCAAGTATCATCCACATGACTTTTTTGAGACAGTTTCTCATTGGCCTGGCACTCACATATTTGCCAGGCTGGCTGGTTAGTGTTCCCAAGGGACTCTCCATTTCTGTCTTCCCAGAATTGGGTTGACAAAAGTATACTACCAATGCAAGATTTCTTTACTTAGGTTCTGGAGACTGAAGCCAATTCCTTATGCTTAACGAAGCAAGCATTTGACCTGTTACATTATTTTCTTGGCCTCTCATTAATGTTTTTATATATAAAACGTATCTAAAATTTAATAATAATATTTTTAAAAATACCGTTACCAAATATGACTCTCTTTTAATTTGTCTATTTTTATTTACTTCACACACACACACACACACACACACACACAAAATGATCAACAGCTACTTGGTGTCTAAAAGCTTTAAGTGAAAGATTAAAGGTATGGCCCAAGGTAATCTTATCTAGCAATAGACAGAAACTGCTTCAATAGGTAATGGGAGGTATGCTATTTCTTAAGTGCATTATCTCATTTAATGGCCCCAGCAACACTATAAGCGCCATAAAGATTCCTATTGTTTCTATTTCTGAGATCAAAAAACCAAGAGTAGATGACTAAGTGGGTAAGAATATTAGAATCATCTGCAAGTATAATGACCTGAGTTCCAATATCCAGTGTTTACACAAAAAGCTAGACATGGTTACTAGTGTCTATCTATAATTCCAGTACTGGAAAACAGAAACAGGATCCTGAGAACTCACTAGCCAACCACAATAGCCAAAGTCCTAAGCATCCAGTTCTGTGAGAGAGTCTGCTTTAGGCAATAAAACAGAACAAAGGGGAAGACATCTGATGCTCTGTACTGGATCTTCATGTGTACATGCAGATACATGTGCCTGCACACTCACATAACCACACACACACACACACACACACACACACACACACTACACAAACCACGATCACCAAGCACAAACACAACACAAGACACCACTCCAAGACTCACCATACATTTCTACACACACACACACACAATTTTTTAATAAAAAAATAAAACTAGCAACAGCTAAAGATTAAGGAGGCTACACAGCAGAAATTCAAATGTGATCTACATAGAAAGCTATCCAAAGAGATAGGACATGCAGTGGTTTCTAATATACCATTGCGTTCTTCCTCTGGCACTGAGCAAGATAAGCAATTTCTCTTAATTGTCTAATAAAAATATTAGGCAAAAATAGAAAGAATACGGAAAAACTTTGTCAAGCTTAGTGGTCACTAATCATATGGGATTAATTTGAAGCAAAGAAAACAGAATGGCTGAATTAAGAAATCCAACTGTATGGATTGGGAAGCAGATGCTGATTTCTCAGGTGGTGTAAGCACCCTGGGTTAAAGTCGGTACCTATGAGAGGCTGTGATGGAAGCTCATATTCAAGTGAGCTGCAAGCTTCAGCATAAGAATCAATAAAACAGACCAGGCCATCCATGGAGAGGGCAAAGGAACTCAATGACCTTTTTTTTTTCCTATTTTGTTAGATACCACCAATATTTATGGCACCAGCTCTAGGGAGATCAGAGGGCAGAGCTGGATCTGGCCCCAAAGTAGCATGCACACAGGAATGGCTATGTCCAGAATGATAACCTCAAGAAACAGAACAAAAAAGGAAGTTCACTTTTCAAAATAGTGAAAGAATAACAGCAACAAACTGGAAGATTTCCTGGGCTCTCCTTCTCTGTCCCCTGCTCAAAGCTCCGCCTGGACTACATCACTAACTCAACCCTCATTTCATGGCCCCATGTCTTGCCACATTGTTTTCTGAGTCTCTGATGACTTGTGCTGTTATATACTATCTCTGCAGCAGGGTTTAGGACCAAAGACATCACAATCTTATCTTTATCACCTCCTTCTCCCTGTCTGGGACTCAATAGTAATATTTTGTTAGTTCCAGCAGGAATAAATTTAAAAGCAATATTTTCCTAATGCCATTTTTCATAATTTTGAGTTTTATATACTACTACATGTTCTATCCAAATTAAGAGATAGTTAAGCTGATGAAAATACAATATAATTAATCATAGTGACCTTGAAACATGTAAATTAATTCAGGCATAACTACTGTTTAGAATGCAGAACTCGAGTGTTTGGGTCATTTAGTGGAACATGGACAGAGTACACTGAAAACTACGCTCTATTTCACAAAGAAAGAGAGCCGCTGGCATATGTATAAAGTACCAGGATTCGTGGCTAATTACTGAACACAAATGTTGTCCCTGAAATTTTCTCTTTTATAATAGCCACTAAGTAACCAATCATGTTCCAAGTGTATAACCAAAGACCATCCTTTAAAAATAGTAACACTAATGTCAATGTTCATATTTGATATAGAGTTCTCTAAGGAATTGTCTTAAACTAGAAACAATAAAGCAAATATTGTTTTCAGAAAGGTTAGAAACAATACAAAAATTTTAAGCAGATACACATTGAATGTTTTTTTCTAACTAAAAAAATAAATTAAGAGAATATCTTCAAACTAAGAAAACTGAATTAATGAGGAATCAGCATTTCTGCTAAAAGACCTTTCTATAAAGAAAAGTAGCATGTTTCTTTTTTCATTTTGAAGTTGTAAAGCAAAGAAGAAGTTTTATCGTTACAGAATTTTTACAAATGTTTTCATATAATATACCCATTCCCAGAACATGAGTAAAATCCATGAAACTGGACAAAAACCTAAAGTACCATTTCTTCCCCAAAACATAAAGGACCAGTAAAAGTTACATCACAGAATAAGCAGGAGGAATTGACCCAGAGAAATCTGTAGAAAAAGACAATAAGGTAGAGGGCATGCCTTCAAAAAAGACTTGTTAGGGGAATTTAGCATAGAACTAGGAAAAGAATAAATGTTCAGGGCATTGTGTATGACTAAAAAATTGTCTTACATCTATTATGAGCTTCATCTTCTTTCACAGTCATATATCACAAATTATTTAAGTGAGTTTTCAAAACTAAGGTCAGGAAGTTCCTTACAGGCCTATAACCTCAGCTACCAGAGAATAGGTTCAAGACAACTCTGGGCCTTGCAAAAGCATGTACCTCTTTCCCTTCCTCTCCACACTGAAATGAGACTTCTCAATGTTTCAGAGTACTTCAATTGCTCAACTAGAAAACTAACTGCTCCTTCGTCACATTAAGTCCATTATCGGACATTTCATTAAGTTTTATACCATTTTGTATTGAAGAAATTAAAGCTGAATTTTAAAAATAAAAGTAGCTCTGCATAGTGGCACAGGCCTTTAATTACAGTACTAATGAGGCAGAGGTTAGAGGAATCTCTGAATTCAAGGCCAACTTTATTTAGAGAATGAATCCAAGGCAAGCCAGGACTACATAGTGAGACCCTGTCTCTAAACAAAGGAGCCAACAATAGAATCAAAAACAAAACTAGAAAATACATTACTTAACAGGAAGTCAGTTTAGAAGTATTTATTATCTATTGTGTAATATGATTCTTGGTTGTGAATGTATAACATTTTAATCAAATTTTCTTCTGGAAAAATATGACTTGGATTTTTATGGTGAGTTTAAATACAATGGTATTTTTAAATTATTTAATTCTTTCATATAATTCACTCTCTAAATAAATTCAGAAGCGCTTTAATGAAGAATGATACATGAATAAGACAGAGAGAAAGAAAGAACCATAATATTCAATAAAACGCCTAGGAAAGAAAATGAAATTCTAATTCTAAATGCAAAGAAATAACAGGAAGAAAGCCCTCAACTGTGAGAGCTATAAAACATTACAAATAAAAGTTCTTCGTGTTTAAAATAGGCATTAAGCAGGTTGGAGAGATGATGGTTTAGCAGTTAAGAGCAGAGGATGCTCCTTCAGAAGATCACAATTTAATTCCCAGCATAAACATAGCAGCTCATAAATATCTTTAACTACAGTCCCAAGGGATCTGACACCCTCTTCTGTCCTCTGTTGGCCCTGTACACACATGTGCACAAACATATCAATACCAACACACAAAAGTGAAACTTAAAAATTGAAGTTTTTTTTAAAGACTTAAGGTACATTTGTTATAAACATGACAAAGTTACTATATCATATATATAGAGAGAACAAGAACTAATGAATGAAGCCCCTAGATAGAAAATAAAGAGACAATCCACATAATAGATACAATTGCTTGCAAATACATAAAGGTAAAAATATCACTTTAGTAATTAAAGAAATCCATGTTAAAAACAAACAAACAAAAAAAAACATAAAAGTGCTTTCCTTTCCAACTTGTAACTAAGAGAATGGCTTCCACAAGGAAGGGTAGTAAGAAGACAGGATGTTCTATCATTAACACGGTGGTGACCTGAGAACACACAATCACCATTGACAAGTACATACATGTTGGAGCAGGCTTCAAAACATGTACCTTCTGGGTATTCAGAGAAATCAGATAATTGCCCATGAAGGAGATGGGCATTGCAAATATTCCCATCAATTCTAGACTTAGTAAAGGTGACTCATGTATTGTATGTCCCTGTATGTTTCTCCATATCCACCAAAAAAGCTTTATACTTGGTAATCCATGTCTGTGATAGCATAGTGAAAACTTCACAATGTGCAGGAGAGCAAAAGTTCACAAAACCTAGATGTGATTTTTCAAACTCAACAAAGAGAAAATGAGCCAGTAGCTCTAGTCTTCTCTAGGACTTTGGCCATCACATACATTATCTCTGGATCCCAAGTTGAGAATTTGATTAAAAAGATACAAAACATGCAGTCTTTGGTACCTCTAGAAGTCACTTCTATACAGTAATCTTAGACAACACTGGAAGCCAAGTATGGTGCATACACTTCTAATCCCCACATCCAGGAGGCTGCAACAAGAACTCAGGTTTAAGGACAGCCTGGGTTACATAAGGTACCTTCTCAAAAAAGAAAAGCGTGAACAGAGACATAATCCAAGAAATAAGAGGAAAAAAAAACTACTCAAATGAAAGTATTCATCAAAGCTTTGTATTTGTAATAGCGGGAAACACAGGCAAGGGCCAGAAGAGACAATGATCAATGGGGGAATCAACACATCACATTTAGTAATGTACAGGACATCTCTGAATACATAGTCATAAGGAAGAAGCTAGTGCACAAAAGAAAAATATTCATTCTAGATATTCACTGCCAAAGTATCAGATAGCAAACTCACTATGAGTATAAAGGATTAGGCATTTAGGCTGGGTCAGGATGGTGGGTTATTTTAGGGGAAAATATTATAAGATACATTTTTCTTTCAGTTCTGAATTTTGTAAGTAAGGTTCCATCACCTTTAAAACACAAACAAGCCCAAAATCTCTTGTGAGATTCATCTGGATATCAGAGTCAACGGGGTTCAGAAATAGATCTAGTGAAATTCAAAGAGGGTTCTGTCCCCTACCAATAACAGAGGGAAATAATTCTTTTGTAAGCTGTCCATGTGACAAGTATCCACAAGTACATGACCCCCCCCATTGCTTGAAACCAAATAGCAGAGCTTTCTTATAGAATATGTATGTATACATCACCCATCTCCTAAGTCTACTGTTCAAGTCAGCACTCAGCAGAATCGTCATGGATGTGTAGAATATATTCCAAAGACCACTTTAATCACTGTATGTTCTTTAAATCCCTGTAAATCTTTTAAAATATTAAGTCTGAAAATGTGAGAATCAATTAGTAACATTATCCATGAAGTTGGATCTTCTCAAGGGTTGATTTTAAAAGCTTATGATAAGATTCCTTAGTTTAAAGAAACAACTAAGAAGCTGACAGTGGTGGCTGGCATTCATTTATAAGCCCAGTGCTCAGGAGGCTGGTGAGGTCTAGGCTGATGAGGGCTGCATAGTGAGATACTGTTCAAAACTAAATAGGTGAATAAATATATAAGTAAGAAAGCAAAAACTAAGAAGAGTATTTTAATGGCAGAGTTAATCACAGGCATCTAAGAATGATAATTTCCCAAAGTCATTTAAACTTGGAAAATTCATGTCTTTCCACCCCTTAGCAATTTACTAAACTGGAATACAGCTTTAAAAATATGGAAGAATGGGCCGGGGGAGGGAGGGGAACCTGGGGGAGGACTGGGAGGAGGAAGAACTGTGGTTTGAAAAAAAAAAGTCTTAAATAAAATTAAAAAAAAAAAAAATACAAGCAAGTCCAAGTGAGAAACGCAGCAATAACTCTGCTTCTGTGACGGAGGGTATTAGCTCACCATAGAATTTCTTTGGCTCCATCTCTCTTCCAGACCACCATGCTGTGGTCCCATCTTTTCTTATTTTGTCACTTAAAAAACACATAAGTGGGGTATTCAATATGTCTGTTTCTAGTAACCGCTCAGACTGAGAATCAACACTAAGGCTCACTAAGTCGACAGTGACGAGCCAGGGATATAACTCAGTGACTCAGTGGTTATCCAGCATGTATAAGACCTGGGTTCAGTTCTGAGCATCACCACACATACAAGCAAATACAATAAATAAGGAGGCATAAACCATGTCTTTCTGAAAAATAATCATGCCCACCTTTAAAACTGAAACTCAGATAAAGCGAGAAATGATTCATTGTCTTTTTAATTAACTTAGCATCATTCTATCGGTAAAGCCAGAACGGCCGTCCATCACTTGGTCCAGCCTCTCCTTCCTGCAGCACAGGAAACGGCATGAACAAAGAGCAGTGCCAAGTATGAACTGCTGGCTCTCTGTAATGGAAAATCCTACCATTCTTCCTATGACATTAAGTTCAAGTTCTTGATCATGACACGGAAGATCATAAGCAATGGCTATATTGTGTTGGGGATGAGGAGATGGGCTATTAAATCTTTCTGGGGTGAAAATGTGTGGCTGCTTTATATGGCTCATAATATTCTTGTAACCATAAAGATTTAGATCTGTAATTATAGGAAGGAGTCTGATTTCACTCCAATTACTGAGAAAGATGCTACGTAATAAAAAGCCAAGACTTGAAAAATGAGAGTATGTAAGAGGTGAATGTTCTTAAATCTAGTGGATTAACTGGTTGAAAACAGACCTCCTACTTTAACACAACAAAACTTCATCAAATACATTCCACCCTATCAGGAATCCTTCAAACAAATAAATAAACACATTTGCTGTAACTGAAACATTTTCTTTCTTAAACTAAGTATGTGGAGGAACAAAGTCAAGTGTTCTGAGACAACACAAGATTATTATATCACACACACACACACACACACACACACACACACACACACACACACACAGCCTTGAGTAAAAACAAAATGTTTGATCCTCTTGCCACCCAAGCCTGAAGACATGAGTCCAATCCCTGAACCCATGTAAAAGTGTAAGAAGAAAACCAACTACAACCAATACTCTAGATACACACTTTGGCACACACACACATAGACATACTATGATAAATATGCAACTTCATAAATCTTTTTTTAAATAGGCTATTTTAACAAAAGCTTTTGTATTTTTTTTTAAATTATAAGCACTGTTAAATATACAAGCTGATTTTATCCATCCAAAACCTTAACCTCTCAGAAGACTGCTTTTGCTTAATTATAAAAATTGTTAGTTAGGTACATGCCTACAAAGTCTGAGAACTGGATTTTAAATACCTTATCAATTGCTGCAACGTAAATGAGTCTTTAAAAAAAAATAACCTTTTTACTAACAGTAATGATAATGAAAAAATATTTTACTTGCAAAACATAAGCCAAAGCAAAGCCCAAGACCTATGTCTCTGCCTCTCTCTCCCCTCCCCTGAAGCTCACAATGGGAAAGAAAAGAGAAAGGCATATGGAAGGATTATCTTGGGTTCTGTGGCTAAAAAAACTGGACTGAGTTGTGTTACATTGTCCTGTAATTCATCTCCTTCTTTCAGCTCTTCTATTTCATGGCTCTGCAGAAATCTCAAACCAAGCCTTTAAACACTTGCCTGGGGAATCTAGGGTGGAGAAGTAAGGGTTAAGACTGCCTCTCTCTTTCACACACACACTGTCTCTCATAACCAGCAGATTGCTGTGGAGTCTGGAAGTCACTTATCTGCCCCCAAACTTCTTTCAGGAATTTCTAATAGGTTGTTCTGATATGTGCTTGTCAGCATTAATTACATGCAAATCCTTTTTCAAGTAGGATGTGAATGATGGTCCAATAATAGGCAAGTCCTAACCTAAGAACTATACTATATGTTGGGTAACAAGAAATCACATGAGCTCAGTTAACTGTGGAACAAGTAAAAATGAAGAATGACTATATCTGCAGCCAAGGTCTAGCTCCCCATCTCTTACTTTAGAAAACATCATAACTGATTTTAGTGAAATATTTTCCCAATTGACAGCACAGAGCTTTCCAACTGGAAGTGAGGATGATGTAGCTTAAGATTTTGTAAAACTCCAGATCTCTGACATCTGTCAATGCAAATTACAGTTGGCAGTGCTTCCCTCATCCCTATACCCCTTGGTGTCTTGCACATTGCAGTGGGTAATGCTTCAAGGAATGAGTTTACAATAGATAAGCAGGTGAGTTCAATAATTAAATGATGTCTCAGAAATCTATACCATACTAATGCATACTTGTGTCTCTGAGAAAACCTGTTTCCAACCTATGCCATCACTCACACTTTTGAAAAGTGTGCATAGCAAGTTGTCAAAAGCTATTTCTTTCAGCAATAACTTTTTGTTATTAATGTTCTATAAAGTATAAAACCATAATCACACACAACTTTTGACTATATCATGTAGTCTACACCTATTTGCAAACTAGGTGACAGCTGAGTCTTCCTGCAGCCTTCTGATATCAGGATGCCAAATCTCTAACCACAGGAAATACAAGCCATCTTACATGCCAGCTCTTTGGCATGAACAGACTACCTGGCTGTGCATTACAGGTGTGATATGACCATTCGCTAATAAACTGGAGCAGCAGTCCTGTCCCCATACCACCCAGTGAGTCCATTTCAAATAAGATTAGATGCTACAACTCCAATCTTAAGTGTTCAAGTAATACTGGGCTTGAGAAAATGCCCATAGCTCAACATAAACAAGGGGCCTATGTGTGAGGCATTTGCAAATCCTACTGCCCTTGCTCTGTGAGCCTGGCTTGCCAGAACTGAGATCATTTTATTAGATGCCATTAGTCTCTGTTAGGGCCGGTCATTTGAATAACAACAGCTTGGCAAGTAGAAAACCAAGGCACCTGTTGTACATTTGGCAGCCGGGATGAAGCCCCTTAAAATGAAAACAAATAAGAGCTATGATCATGCCAAGCGATGGCTTTTGGTTCAATAATGACCATGTGTCAGAATTAAGTGCATCTGGGAATTCTTACCACAGCCAGATGTAAAGGCAGATTTGTCTTGTCTAGTGACATATGAGTGGATACACACATCTACTCAAATTTGGCTTTGTTGTGGTTTAGTAACCAACTAGGTAAGTGGAACCTTTTTCAAACAAAATAAATTAAGTACTGAAAAGGAACCAATATGCTCATAAGCTGTAGACACTAAACCTGTAAGATTTGGACCTAACTTATCTCTGATTTTTCAAAATGCAAGAGAACATTCAAGTGGGAACAGAGAATGTTCAATATTATGGAAGAGTCCCAAGGGATATTGGGAACTGCAAAGGCTTTGGCAAAGCTATAATATATGTCCATTGAGGTGGTGAAGAGGAAGAGGAAATGAATGTAGATGGTAAAGGGACAAGAAAAAAAGCACATGAAAGGACACCAAGAGGTGGCTCTGCTAGGTATTATTTCAAGGTTAATATTCATGGGAACAGGATCCAAATTTAAGTATGTTCTATTTAATAATAAAAGTTATTATTATTAGTCAATAATTTACTTAAAAACCGGGACTGCAAACAGTATCTATTAAATTTTCATTGTGAGTATTATTTTTTAAAGTAATTTATTAGCTATTAAAACTAAGTGGAGTGACACTTGCCTATAATGCTAGCCCTCAGGAAGTACAGGCAGGAGGATCAAGAGGGCAACATCATCCTCAACTACATAGTAAGTTAAAAGCCAGTCTAGTCTGGGATACATGGACCTTGTCTCAATAACAAAGACCCTAAGTAACTGTGGAAGAATCTCAGCACATGTTACCCACATATGGTGGTACTTTCTGAATATCAACAGAAGTATACATTCAGAGTTTGTCAAAGCTCACTCTGGCTGCAGAGCAGAAAAGCAAAGGCATTGACAGTCAAATCTCAAAGAGGGAAGCTGCAATCCAAGCAAAGGATGTGGAGCTGTGCCGACAAAGCAGGATGAAGAAGCCAATGCTTATTCAAGATAAACAGATATTATTCACAAGAAAAATATTACAAATTATAAGCTTCAAAAATCAAATTTTAAGTTAAATTAAAATTTTCTAAAAATCTTTTATTCATTTGTAGAAAAATACATCAAATTCAGGTTGCATCTAAAAAACAAAGTCATATTCAAATATATTTAATCCATTGATGCTTAAAAATACTACCTAAGTATGCATCCAACATTTATTAAATTTGCAATTCTCAATTTGTAAGTATTATTATTTAAAGACATTTATGAAGTATCAAAATGCAGATGATTTCTCAGCCCAAAGAAGGCAGTGCTACCCCACACTTCTCGAGGGTTATGGATAACACATTAATTTGTAGAAAAGTGTGTGGCTAAATAGGCTAGTATTTGTACATAAGAATTTTGGAAACTTGTACCCAAAGGACTTGAATGCTAAGACACATAAAAGCTCATAGAAGAAAAAAGTATTCTCCATGTGACTTTATGTACCATGTCTAATTTGAAACTTTAGGGTGCCCTGCAGTCAAAGAAACAAATTATTTTACAAATCATCAAACAAATATAACATCCTGAATTTTATTCTTTAAATAATATAATTAGTCAAAAAAAATAGTCCTCTGAAACATTTACTCCAGCCCCAAGAAGACAGCTCTAAATGAACTCCTATAAAAAAAAAAAAAAAAAAAAAAAAAAAAAAAAAAAAAAAAAAAAAAGTTAAGTGGAGAAAAATAATAATAAACTCGCTCATTTTTATTGATAATAAAAGTATCCAGAGAGCAGTAAAACCAAATATTTTAGAAGCTATTCTAATGAACAAAAGTTTCCCAGATGAATATGTGGCAGGCTGGCGGCCAGCAAACAAAGGAGCACCTATACATCACCCCCTTGGCAGAACTCTGCTTTTTTGAAGGGAGGCTGCTCCTCGGAGATTCCTGCTTGATTTATATTTCTCTTTATAAAAATGCGTTTGATTTCGAGTGAGTAATAAGAAAGTGCCAGGTTTCATTACTTTAAACCCATTTTTGGTACAGATTCTTCGCCTAACCATGCTTAGTACTGAGTCCAGAGCTCAACAGCTCATCACGGCCCTGGGAGCATAAAATATCAGAGATGGAAAACAACAATAGCCAAAGGTCAACTGTCCAAACCCCTGTGGGGGAAAGTGCTTCTCTTAGAATAAGGAAGAGACTCTTCAGAAACAGCACAGAGAATCTACATATGTTTATATTTTTCATGAATTTGTGCCAAAGAAGCAGAGATGTCACTAATTAAACTTGCCTGCTATGTGTGAGATACACTTTTAACATTTTTTTTGCACACAAGTAGGGGCTTAAAAATAGATAAAGTTTTGGTGCTAACATTGCCTGACATAAAATCCTGGCTCCTGGATCCACCATTATTACATCTATGTACTCAACCCTCAGCTCTCTCCTAATCAGTTTCCCTTCCAGTAAAACCGGGACAGAAATATCTAGTTATTTATTTGAAGATTTAGCATCATACTGAAGCAAAAGAACCAAGCAGAATGCCTTGCACCACAGTAAGTACGCAGTACATTTTAGCAACTATCGCTTGCATGACTATTGAAGGCCAAGCACTGTCATTGTACCTGCAAAATCAACAGCACTAAATGACACTATCTCCAAAAAGCAATGCTGAATTTTATCAGTCTCCTTGGGTCCTGGGGTTTGATTCATTCTGTTTTTCTAGTTTCTTGGGATCCAATTTAAGGCATCCACACATGCTAAGAGCTCAGCCACTAAGTTCTATACCACCAGCCTATCACCATAGACTTATATATGCAATGGTTCTAAAACTACAATCCTTTAGCACAGTGGTTCTCAACCTTCCTAATGCCAGGACCCTTTAACCCAGTTCCTCATGTTGTGGTGACCCCCAAGTATAAAATTATTCTATTGTTACCTCATAACTGTAATTTTGCTACTGTTATGAAGCATAATGTAAAACCTAATACGCAGGATATCTGATAACAAACCACTGTAGTGGTCATGACCCATAGGTTGAGAACCACTGACTTATAATGAATAGAATAATTATTCTTCACATTCGTGGTTTTAGTGAAATTCAATTCAAATCCTTCAATTCAATTCAATACAAAGAAAAGGCTATAGTACGTGACTTGAGCATTAGACGACTAGGTGATAGTTAAGAAGGATTCTATGGTCACAAATTGGTTCAACAGACAAGGAGGAAGGAGAGATTCTTGGAGGAACAGTATTGGAGAGCCTGACCACCCCACAGCAGAGACTCCTTCAGGATAGCTCAGAATCTATTCTGCCCCCCAAAAATGAATCACTTCTGGGCCTGTGTGAGAAAGCAGGCTGGACATGCAAATTATAGTCAGGCTGCAGAGAACTGTGCCTTCTGTGAAGGGTAGTTAGCACTTGATTATGCGGACACACACACACACACACAAGCCTGCATTTTGAAAAGAACAGAGAAAAAACTAAGAAAACATGGAAAGCTATTTATAGACTGCTGAGCTTCCAAGCACATGGTAAAGTCAGAAAGGGAAGGGAAGCCATGCAATGAAGAATTTCCAAGAATAGAGCTACAAAACTGGATAGGACGGGAGAATGAATGAAAGACGTGTAAAGTATAACACCAAGTCAACACATCAGAGGGTTAATTCAGATGAGCTATGACAGAAAAAAATGTACAGGAGACTATATTCAGAATTCACAAAACAGAGCTGAAAATGCAGTAAAGCCCTTTATTTACAATGACTATCAAGCTAATAGAAATTTAGGAATTAACAGATAGATGCTACCTACCTGCAGGATAATCTATGCAAAAAAAAATTGGTTCTATGCTAACTAGACAGTAATATTCCAGGAGTCAGCAAGTGATTGAGGGTGCGGGGGGGGGGGGGGAGTCCTGAGTAAGCCGTAGATTAGATTAATCAGCAAAGTGTTTATAATAAAGATGGAAAATAAGAGGCCTAAACATCACCAGAAAGAGTTCAGAAGGGTGCTCATTCACAGAAGCACCCAACAGAAGTTATTTCCAATATGTTATTCCTATACTGAACTACTAAAACCCTGTAAGAAAAATAAATAAGAATAATTACATGAACAGTAAGTAAACTTGGCTTATTTAAGATATTTCTAGGTGATAACATGAGAAAGATTGGAATAAGGCATAAAAATGTATCTAAAGAATCAGACTGTACCACTTCAAACAGAAAAAATCTGAGTTGGTAATGGTTTTTCCCTTTTTAAAAACCTTAGTAACATTTCAGTTAAAATACTACAAGGGAATAGAACATGTTTTGCATGTAGTTGAGTGTCTACTTATAGAAAAGGTAATGATTAGTATTGCTCAATATGTCTCTTTTGCTGGGGAGAACATTGGGAAATCTTATTTTAAACACTGAAAACACTTGTCTTTTGACCTATAATAGGACACGGTATCAGCATTTGATGTGGCTAGTCTAATTTCTTCCTGTGAAACTGTACCAGTGGGTCTTAGGAAAAGACAGAAGGCAGTAAGTAAATTTGTATCTTCCATCAACACAGTTGACCTCAGAGCAAACCCCACAACTGGCCACAGGCACCCACCATCCATCACTCCTCTTGAAACCGGATCTTTCAGGAAAAGACAGCTGCACTGGGAAAGGACTGAACAGCTTTCTAAGATGCAATGCACTTTTTTTTAAGGCACTTATTTTGGTTTAGTATTTTAATTAACTGCGTTTCTAAGCATTTCTTTCTCCAAACTGCAGTTCCACATCAACAGCTATCCTTGGGAATCTATTAATTCATTCTTGACTTTTATAAGAAATGCTCCCTGTACATTCTAGGCAAAGTCATTTCTAGCTTTTACTTTGAAAGCTTTCTGAGATAGTGGTGTACTGAGGCATGCTAATATGCATAGACTGCGATGAACACACTGGGCAAGAAAGATTGTTCTTGGATCTGCAGTGATTACACGACATACACAGTAGAATTCAGAGGAGGGGAGAATTTACAGACACCTACATCCAATAGATCTGAGCTTTAAATCAAGTAGCACAATTTAGAGCAAACAGCTGATGACTGAGATGGTATTTACCCCAAACACCCGCCAACATGAAGCATGTTTATTACACGTTTATTGCACGGCTACTATATTGAGGACTTTTTTTTTAACTTGTATTTAAGACTTTTTTTTTTACACACTTAGCTAGATGGTCACACATGGGGGACTATTCTCTCCACCTTAGAAATGGCAAAACTGAGACTAAAATGTTGCCTCCTTCCCCAGCCTAAAGTGATAGGCCCCAGAACCTGAGTTTCCCTTAGGGCAAAGCCTATCACTATCATCTTCTCACTGGAAAAGTGAGGGGGACAGAAGCGGACTGACATTCCATGAGTCTCTTGTACCTTGGTATCCAATGATTACAGACGATCATTCTACATATTTTAAAATAAGATTTCCACAAATCTCAAAATACTTTTTAAAAACTACAATCAATCAATCCATCAACCTCAATTTAGTTAGATACTGCTACATTAGCTCAATGGCTGGTTTGTTGTTGTTGTTATTGTTTAAAGACCAATTGAGATTTTATAAATTTAATTAATCTCAAGAATCTGACAAATGTACGAAGGGTATACCCAGAAAACAACAATGGGAAAGGCTGGGAAGCTCCTCACATTGTTATCTGAAGGTCAAAACCTCAACAAAGTGAAGCAGCATTTCTGGTCAGTGAGCGCAAAGCACTAAGACAAAGCCTCCACTCAGAGGGTGCTACGCTATGAAACTCAGCTTTTAACACTGTGTTGGCAGAGCCGCATCCACACACAGCCATTTGTGGAGCAAAGCAGGGCTTGATCGCCACAGGTGGGGAGAGATGCGCACTTAAGTGGCTGGCCTATTACTGCCTGCTTGCCTGTGTCCATCATCTCCCCCTTGCTGACAGGATAAGCTACCTTTACTTTCCAAATGGCCACCCTTTTTTTGTCATTTTACTGCCTGTAACATACAGAAATTTGGTTTTAGGAAACAGAAGAACATGGAAAGAGCTATGGAAAGTCTTTCTTTTTTTAAAAAAAAAAATATATATATATACATATATATTGATATAGAAGATTAAATATATCAGCATCAAACAGAAACTAATTAATATCAGCCACTGAATTATCCTGAGAGGAAGGACACTGCAGGCATCATCTTGAGCCATTTTTTTCTCATGAATTGCTTTGAGAAGTGTGGCAATATGAATGAACAGAATCTTAATTACATTAATGCCAATTATTAATGCCCAAGTCTTGGAGATATTTTATTAATAAAATATTAAGTGAAAGAAATAAAATCAGCTAGCTGCTAGATTCAAAAAGCTTGGGTACTTTGTTCAATGGAAGACAAGAAAAAAAGCACTTCAAGGTAACTTCATGGTACGTGCCTGGTAAGAACGCTGCCTCATCATGCTCCAGTCTCAGTTTGTCATGGCATTATTGTTTAAGTTACATTAAGTCAGAGACTATTACAACTGAGGAACATTTGCTCTTTGACCTTATCAAGACTTATAATGCAAAGGAAAGTCTCAACTTTTACCCTGGATGCTATAATTGTATGAGATAAGCAATCAGTTAACTCAAGCCGTGAATTATTTTAGCTGTCCTTCTGAGAGCTTACCTGTGAAGAACTAAGATATATTTTTCCTTTTTTTAAAAGAAAAAGGGGGGGGGTATGCACTTTCCTTGTTGGAACATAGTCAAGCTAAGTATGACATTTTAGTAAGCATTATCAACTCCTGATTAGATGCAAGTGAAATTATCCATAAAGAAAACCCCAAAGAAACCCATCCTTTGGTAGAAACATCACTGTGTTATAAAACCACAGACATTTAGGCAAATGATGCCTGCTCAAGGAGGGTCGCTGGCAAATACTATCTAAGCAATCGCCTTCCACATTAGCAGACTGCCTCAGCTGAAGTACTATTACACAGGGATCCTCAATCTCACAGTCTACCCTGAATAACCACTCTCTTGGTCTTTCTTGGCAAATCAGTGATAATATAAAACAGAAGGTTTTAAAGCACTGATTTTGCTAGAGGCTGCAAATTACCTTTGTGCCATTGCAATTACACAGCTTTCCTTAGCGACTTTCTCCAAGAGACTGAGCAGGACGAGGATTAAGCACAGAAAAGTTAAATAAATCCATGAGGCAGCAAGAGATTCCTAGTAAGCTTGGTTTAACACAATCTCACTTACTCATAGACTGACCTTCTCAATTAAAAATGACTGTCACTGTACAAAAACAGGAAAAATCAATTATTCATTGAGTTCTTTGTGAAACTGAGTTGTCTTGATATTTAATATCTTAAATATCTGAATTAGTAACTGCATGTATGTTTTGTGGACACTTGGTTGAGTATCTTACATCAAAGGTAAAGTTCTTCCCAAAAACTTTTGGGTACTAGGACCAAGAGCCATTGGTATAGATGTTAAAGATAATAGCCTTTAATAAGTCTAATACTCTCAATAAACAAACTAGCTACAACTCTAAACTACCCACAAATACATACTAAATTAGAGAGGGGTGCTTAAAAAAAAAAAAGAAAACACAAAAAAAAAAAAAAAAAAAAAACGCCTTGAAGAATCCATGTTCCTTACTATGGCATCTTTCATATAAGACATCTTTCATCTTTCATATGTTGATAATTCCTCATTTACCCATAGAATCCTTTAGAATAAAGGATTGTTCAGTGACATGATAGATCGAGACGGTGGGTCTAAAGGATCCAATATCCATATGCTTACTGAATGCTCTTCTACAAAGAATCACCCATGCCAGTTTGAAAAACTGAAAATCAACAAAAGTTCGGCATAAGTAGACTCGACCTTACTGCCCGACGTCATCAGGATTGGCACAGCTCATCGATTTCAAATTTGCAAAACGGGCACTAAAAAAATGTCTAATGCTCCCTCAGTCCAGGCCCCTCAAGTGCTGTCTGCACTACACAAAGAGCTGCAGAGTCTCCTTCCACACAAACTTGCGTAGCACTTACAAAACCAATCTAATCACACCATCAATCTGTGCCTACACTTCCTGTAAAATAACTCCGCTTCATTTATCTTCCAACCCTGCATTATGCAAACCATATCCTTATCACACCAATTAGGAACAGTTATTTATGTTTCTTCTTGTTTAATTTTACTGTACACTAACTAAGAAACAGGCATCAAATAAAAATCTGCATAAGTAGTTTTTTGTTTCAGACTCTGTATGAAAAAAAAAACACCCTAATACCACCATAGTGTCATAGAATAACTAAAACAAATTCTTGAAATATCCTTCAATTAGCATTCACAGATAACATCTGAACATGGGTTGGTGTTTTCAAAAAGAGAAAAAAAAACTTACAGAGCTGCCTACTTGAATTTTTCTTACATGTCTCTCTAGGAAGGGTTTGTATAAGCCATAGCAGGGTGTCTTATGAATATAAGAACAGTTATACAGGCCCCTAGTGGCATAGCAAATAGCAGCAGTTGAGGGGAATCCAATTTTTAGTTCTAGACTTTGGGGTATTTTGGTTTTAAATGAGTGTCTATCTTAAAAAAGCATGTCAAGTCATGGCATACATTATTTTAAGCAGGTTTGTAACTATAATTATCTATATGCCCACACTCATATATATGTGGGTGTATGTATCCATTTCTTTACTTATACTAATTGCCCAACTTCACTGGCCAAGAATTTTTGCCATATAACTGCCACAATAGAACAGTTGACACATCTGCTTCTTTACATGTCATTATATAGTAGTATCTCACTCAACTGCCTTAAAATACATCAGAGGGCCAGCTTTCCTATTAGAATTCCATTTCTATTATATCACCATTACTAAGGGTTGTATAATAAGTGCTCATTATCTGAAACCATGTAGACAAATCTAAATGACACTTTTCAGTTATAGAAATCCCAATGTGTTTTCTACAAAACAGCACCTCCTTTAAAATATTTACAATTAATAACACCCTTTAGCCCTCCATCCCCTTGTGTCTTTCCTTCACAAAAGAAAATTCCAGGCAGGCACATTTACAGCTTTTAGCAATTTTTAACTGGACACAATCTGACAGCTGAATTCATGAAACTGACCAGCTTGTCAATTTCACACTTTGAAAGTACAATAATAGCTGATAACATGAGGGTGAATTTAAAAAATCTGTCACAGAATTGTTAGCTCCATTGAAAAGGACAGTACAGTACATAATTATAGGAGGCAGGAGGTACTGGAAATTTTATTGTCCATTTTGGAGATGTGTTTCAAGAATTTGGACACAGAACAGTGAAAATATATTTCCTCTTTGCTATGATGTCTATCAGGGGCATATAGGAGATGTGTTCAAAGGGGGAATAATACCTACTAAGATTTGCCATGAACATCAACAGTGTTTTCACAATTGGGATAATGTAAAGATTCATTTAAATCAGAATGTTTTGAGTTTCGATCTATCATCCTGGATTTACATTAAGTTGAGACCTTGGTGTATGCACTCTGAAACAGAAAAGGCCAAACCATCCGAAGTATCTCTGGGTGAAGGAAGTCTACGTAGGTGTGCTACAGACTGCAGAAAGAATACACCAAAGTCTGCATTTGTAGCTAATTACAACCTCAAATCTGTAAACTCCTAAGCAGTTACTAGTTACTAAAAGGCTCAAAATGTGTGAGCAGCTGCCTTTTAGTTCACTAGCATTGAATACCGGACCAGGACATAAGAGAAAAACCATAAACAATTTAAAAGCAAAGACTGGGCCAGCGATCCCTTGGGATTCTTCCAGGGCATTTAAGGTGCAGATTGTAGATGAGGCTGGGGGATAATAATCCAGTCTAAGAAACCCAGGCAACAGGAGATGCTGGGCAAGTAGAGCACTGGGAGGCGAACTGGAAGCCACACAAGTAGATTGTAATAGTCCGGGTTTTGAAGAATAGCACTACTATTTGTAATTTAGAACGTACGACTAAAGAATATCAAGCTCATACTCACTGTTCAAAAATTATTTAAGTGGAACAAAGCCCAACTTCACTTGTGAAATTTTTAAAATAAAATCAACATCGGGGAGAAAGAAGCAGGGCAAGTTTTTGTTGTTGTTTTTAACATGTCTCTGTAAAAGCTACAATCATCGTTTAGGAAAGCAAAGGATCTTTGGTTGGTGGCTTTCTTTTTGAATTGTTCCCTACTACTTCAACTCTTCATAATAAATTATGTGTTTCCTTCCCCCACGAAACGAGTCTGTGCGAGTACACCAGATTCCCCGCAGCAAAACTAGAGCTCCGACCCGGCCACAAAAAGCGCTCCGAACAATCCCCCTCCCGCGGGCAGCCGCGGACCCTCGGTGTCTCCTATTTTTCCTTCTCTGGCACCAGTTCGGGGCAAAGAATCCAAAATCGCCCTCCAGAACGGACTGCGGCCGCCAGGAGCAAGTGGCCGACTCCTGGCTGTGCCGGGGACGGAGCGGAGCGGCTCAGGGCTCCAAGCCCAGGACGGCTTACCTGCTCACGTCGGCTCGGGGCAGCGGCCGCCCGCGCCGCCAACAGCACCGCGCTCCAGCCCTCCGAGGCCGCGCCGCCTCCCGGCGGCCGTTCAGTCCCGCAGCCGCCGCCGCCCAGCCCGCGCGGCAGCCGCAAGTGGCGAGTCGGCGGGAGTCCCGGCCCCGCAGCCGAGCGCCCCGCCTCCCTCCGGCAGCGCCGCGTCCTCGGCCCCGGCGCCGGGCGCTGCTCCCGCTCCTCCCGCTGCTCCACGCTCCTCCCGCTCCTCCGCGCTGCTCCGCGCCCTCCTCCACGCGCGCGGCTGCTCCGGAGCGCGGCTGGGGGGTCCGGCCGCGTCTCGCCTCCTCCCTCCGCCTCTCCTGTTTCCTCCTTCCTGCTGCTGCTGCTTTTAAAGCAGATTCTTTGGCCACAAATAGCAACTCGGCTGCCCCCCTCAGCGCCTCCCTCCGGTTCTCGTCTTCTTCCCCCCAAAAGTGAAGCGCGAGCGAGATAACCCGACTCAAAGGCCCGCAGGGGTGAGGGAGAGGGCGAGAGGGGCCCCGCAGCAGGGCAGCAGGGTCCGGGCTGCACCGCTCGGGCCGGGGCAGGGTGGCCTGCCCACACCTTGAACCTGGCGGGAACCTGGTGGTCACAGTTGCAGACGAGGTGTCTTGGTGGGGAAATGAAATGAGGGAGCTCAGGAAAGTAATTTTGTAGGCTTCTCTCTTTGTTTCCTTGTCTGGGTGATTTCTGAAATCCTCCTAAGTGCTAGAGAGCCCACGGAAACGCTGTGTCCAGCACTTGGGAATTGTGTGTGCGTGTCGCCTGCTCCTAGAGTGTGAGTGGGTGCGTCCCGGGCAGAGAGAGCCGGCCCGCCGCGCCTGCCGGCTAACCCTCAATCTGGACCACGCACTCACTAAGGGCCACAGGGCTGAGCAAGGAAACAGGCTGGAGCGGAGAGCTAGACGAAGGGGCGCGTGCACACACACACACAAACACACACACACACACACACACACACACAGAGCGCGTGCGCGCATACACAAGCACACACATAATACGAGAGAGAGAGAGAGAGAGAGAGAGAGAGAGAGAGAGAGAGAGAGAGAGAGAGAGAGAAGACACAAGGGGAGGGGGCGGGGTGACGTCACCCCCCAGCATCCATCCACCCAGCCAGAAAAGACCCTCTCAGATTCACTCAACTCATCCCGGTGCAGTCACACCCGGGCGCTTCCCGCTCTGCTTCCTGAAGCACAAGAGGAAGAAAGGCTGGTCGCACCCTATTCAGTTGAATAATAGAAGGGGCTTTCATTGATGAGACTCACTTGTGTCTATCCCAGTTCACCTTGGCAGCCTCCTTCCCGGACGTTTGTAGGATCCACTTTGGAGGCAGAGAGGAAGGCAGGGAAGTACTAAACCCAAATCTTGGTGTGAGGAACTCTTAGGGTGCTTTCTGCTACTTGCTCTTGTGTTAGCGAAGCATTGCTCTCCAGCTCTCCCGAAAAGACAACATAAAAACCTCTCCAGACAGGCACCAGTTGTTGGACGAGGGTGGTTAAGGTGCCTGGTACGGATTGCTAGCTAAAGGAGGCGTTTTCAACCTTCTTCCCTCCTCATACGATCTCCAGCATGTGGGGGAAGTCAGCAGCTGGAAGCCTCCATTGGCAACTGGCCCATCAAATTTCATTAAGAACACCATGAGAAAGGTCAAGTGAAGTGAAGCCAAGGCCTTCAAGCCACCTCCACTGCTCATTCTGTGTTCAGGCCAGCCAATGCAAACAACACTTACTCCTGCAGACTCCAAACAGTCTTGGAAGGAGCAAAGGTAAGCAGACCCTCTTAGAGGCAACCTGGTGGCCCAGTATCCAGCGTCCTGACTATTGTCTCTAGTTGCCTGAATTTTTGCTTCAATCCTCTGCATGCCATGCTCATGAAAATTACTGAATGGATGGTCAGTATTCTTCTGCCCACTACACACTGCAGAAAGAAGGTATAGCATTTGGAAGGGGTCTTGTGAGATGTAGTTTAGTTTCTCAACAAGTTAGGGATAAAGAAGCATCCTTTCCCAACCCTCCCTTATTTTCCCCTCTTCCTTTTCCTCCTCTTTGAATGGTTAGCCTTATAGTGAGGACCAGGAAGAAATCCATTTCTGTGCAAGATCCAAGCCATGTTTAACCAAGTTTTTGATGCAAAAAGCTGAAAGCTTGAGCAGATATCAAGGTCCACTAATTGTTCTTTATGACCTCAGAGTGAATCTAGAAATCTGAACTTCGTGATAAATCACACTCATCCTACATAAACTCTAGGTTGGCTTTGCCATTGCCACATCCTCCCTCATGAACTGATGGTCCCACTTTCCTCATCTAGAGTTGGGTATTGGAAAGAAAAGATGCTCTCTGCCTCCACATCTGACCTTGCTAAGAAGAGCCCAGCAATGAAGCCTGACTGCATTCTGGGTACACAGTCTAGGAAGTTTTCTCTCCCCACAATAGTAGCAAGTTAAACCAGCTAGAAAATTCACTGTTCTCTGTTGCCAAGGTGAGCAACACAGATCAGAAAAAGAATAAATGATAAGCCCAACTTCTTCAACACCAGAAGGTCCTGGATGTTCAAGTCCCTATTATAACCAAGCATCTTTTAGAAAGAAAGAAAGAGAGAGAGAGATCCAATGGCATTGAGTCTCAACTGTTATTGCACAAAAGAAACTTACATATAAATTGGGGTGAAGCTGCGGAGCAAGACAGAATAAGTAGAGAAACCAGACATCTCCACACATCCATGTAGAAGTAAAACTCCAGCCAGGTACACACACATTACAGGAGTGGGGACAAATGAGCAAAGTAGCTGATGCTGCGGCATCTCATGGAGCAGCTGGACTGATTTGCCTTCTGGATATTTTAACCAAAGTATACTAGAGGTGGCCAGGTTAGTCTCTTTTCATTATTATAGGTAAGGAAGCCTCATCTCTGAGACTATATGGTCACCCAAGGGGTCTAAGACAGAGGTACAATCCAAACCCAGGTGCCATTGCCCCCTTTTCCTCACCTTTCAGTTCTTGGTAAATGAACTGGTTTGTTTTCTTTTTCCAAATCATCAATGAACAACCAATATAGACTTTTAAAATGATAACTCTTCAAACGAAAGACAGAAAAGCATTAGAGCTGGGCCGTTCTTAAGTCCCCTTTAGCTCTGACATTCTGTGAAGAATAGATCTCTGGAGCTTGGCTGTGATACACACCCTGGAGTACATAATTCAGCTAGGGTGACTGTGAGTATTTGAACTCCATCCAAGGGAGTTTGTTCCTAGAAGTACTGGTGAGATTTTATTTTCATTTATCACAAGGCATATAGAAAATTTAAAATAATCCCAATGGTAGTAGCCAATTGTTGCATTGTATTATGTAATAAACATGTCTCATCACATTGTTTTGCTTGGGTGGATGGAGAATCATAGAAAAAGTCTCATGTAGCCAACACAAACCATGAGCTCTTGATCCTGCTGCCTCTTCCCGTGCTGAGATTGTAGGACTATGCCATCACACCAGCTCCAACTGTGTTTTCAAAAGACACATGATGACCTTTGCAGAGCTTCATGAATATAGTGATTACAGTTTTATTTTTCCTCAATGGAAGAAAAGTAGGGAAGAATTACTTTGATCATTTGGCTAGTTATTAAAGGAGAAGTCTGGAAGCCACTATCTCCAACCACAACCTTTGCCTTTCTGGCTGAATATTATTAGTTTCTGGGTTTAAGTGGGGCAACCGGGTAAGATAAGATAAAGAATTTAAACATTCTGAGTGCTTGCCAGTAGCCAAGCTAGAATTTTGCACTTATAGCTTTTCAAGTCCAACTGTTTTTATTTCTGTAATGGTGAAAAATTATAAACTAAAAGATGTAATAAATTTCTGCTAATCATATTTTCTGTGAAAGAAGTAGAGAGCTTTTATGAAATCCAGCTAGAACAGAGGAACACAGAATAGATACAAATGACACGTAAGTAGTTTCATAAGGACTGAAGCTAATATCAGGCCATTCCTACAGGTGCTAGGTTGTGTCTAACATTCTTTATTAACTTGTTGCTAAGAGCAGAAATGAAATAATAATGAATGGTTTTAATCCTCAAATATTCACCACCACAAGTTAAAATGATAAAGAGAAAGTCATAGATTAAATTCATGTAGCGAGGATCAGCTGTGTGAGCTCTCCTAAGACAGAGGCAGCAGGAAGATTAGAAAAAATGTGAAAGCCTAAAGTACACAATATTTGGCTTAACCTGGCTGCAGAAGATACGTTCCTATACCTGCAGTTATAATTCTACCTACTCTACAAAGAAGAGTGGAAACCAGTAACTAATCTGAAGAGTGTGGTGGTTTCTATCTACAGGTTTTACACATATATGTAGTATGTTCCAATTCCTCTGGTCTGAAAATCCTGTGCCAGCACCAAGAAATGAATGCATCAGATCCGATCTACATGGAAAGGGCTTCCGGCACACAGTGCTATGTAATCATATACACTATTCTGCATATTAAATAAATGCACTTTTTCCCAAACAGGGCAGCATCTTAAAAAAAAAAAAAAAAATGGTTAGGAAATCAGGCCTCTCCTTTGGCTGGCTCAGTTCAGTTGCCACATTTCACCCTTACCTGTACTGTGGAGAGGACATTATGCTACAATGCTGTTTTCCATTGGCTCAGCTACTGGAGATTACAGCATGCAACTTTGACAAATGGATATTCCCATTAAATTCTTTAGTAGAGTGGGGCATTCCATTAACCACTGGC
The DNA here is from genome assembly GCA_033318265.1 of Phyllotis vaccarum. Taxonomy (NCBI): domain Eukaryota; kingdom Metazoa; phylum Chordata; class Mammalia; order Rodentia; family Cricetidae; genus Phyllotis; species Phyllotis vaccarum. The sequence goes on from JARWLC010000002.1 coordinate 101,706,451, forward strand.
GCTATCCCAACCCAAGTGAAACATTGGCTCATTTTTTTCATGTGAGCAAGAAATGAGGGGGGAACACAAAGGATATACTCTAATTACTTTCTATATTTTTGTTTCAAGCATTATGATAGTCATATATTACAATTATTTATAATTATCATATGACAAGCTGTCAGATAAAATTTAACAGGTGATTTGTCAAGAAGTTCCATTAATGTATTTACTAAGCACTGGTTTTCAGTATTTCTTAACAGAAAAATTGTGTCAATTTTGTTTTTAAAACTAAATATTCAGTTTAAATATTCAGAGGCCTTCTGTCTTTAAATGACAGAAACTACTTATTAAAATACCATTATTGGCGAGTCATAGTACTGCAGTTTTTTAGTTCCAACACCAGGAGGCAAAGGCAAGTAGATATCTCTGAGTACAAGGATAACCTGGTCTTCATAGTGAGTTCCAGTCCAGCCAGGACCACACAGTAAGACTCTGATTCACAAAAACAAAACAAAGTAAACTAAAATACTACTATTGCTGACAGGCATGCATACACAGTCATTAATATAAGGTATAAGAACATTTTCATCATTTCAGTATTTAAATGAGGAAGTTTTCATTGAAAAGAACAATTGCCTAGTGTTCTTTTAGTCCCAGTTACTTGGAGTGTATAATTTTAATACATTATTTAGGTTTTAATGTTTTTCTCTGAAGAATGTATGAGCGGGTGCACACTTTCATCGTACACCTTTGCAGGTACAAGCGCACACATATGGAGGTGAAAGGATTCTATTCTTCATGCCACCATGTGGATCCTGGGGATGGGACTCAGCTCATAGTGCTTAGGGCCAAGTGGCTTTACTCACGGAATTGTCTCACAGCCCCATTTTTAATATTTTGAAATACATTTGCTAAGAGGATTTGTCAGGAGGGACACGTACCAAGGCACATGATGACTGAAAGGACAACCTTGCAGAAGATGGTCATTTCCTTTCAACTGTATGGATTTGAGACTCAGATTCTGTTGGTCAGACTTGGCAGTAAGTTCCCTAATCCATCTTCTGGACCCAATTTTTAACACATTTTTAATGGATGGATGAATGAGAAGTTAGTAAGAGCAGGTATTTACATTCTGTTTTGTATTTTTATCTTACCATAATGCAGAAAAAGGAATATTTTAAAGTACAGGAAAGATTAAGAAGTCAGTGAAAAGCTGGTAATTAATCACTGAATACAGGACATTTTACAAAGGGCAGAAACTGATGGAGCTGATGAAGCAGGTTTTCTTTCCCTGACTGGCACAAGAATGGGCCATACAATGAAAATGAACCCCAGACAGTTCTGGGAGAAGAAACTTGGGAAGAATGAGTTTTGGTTCCAGTATCTGATGAATGTCAAAGTCATAGCACATAACCTAAAAATGAAATTAAACCACATTCCACAATTTTATTATTGACCCCCATGGCCAGCCAGAATTTGGACTGCTTAAGAGGACGACAGGGAAGTACAGCTACACTTACTTAAAGTTTCATTTGCACCAGCCTGACTCTTATCTTTAAGCCCATGACATGCAGCAGGCTGTTAATGGCTGGCAATCAGTGACTCAGAGGGAGCTGAATCTCCTTAATGAAAGAATGTGCTTCAAGATTCAACAGAAGAAAAAAAAAAAGGTAAAACGTAAGCCAGACTGTCTTTTAAAGCAAATAAGACACCCAACAACCAAAGTCACCAATAAAAGGCAGGTTTAACAGTTTTAGGGAAAAAAAAGACTAACAAAACTTGAAATTATTTTTAAAGGTTCTTTCTGCCCAGGTTTCAGAACATGACTTTCAGACACACAGAAGCAAAAGAACATAAGCTGATCTCCATGCAATGAGAAGTGTGTATACATAAAATTCAGAGCTTACAAATAACTAGAAGCAACCAGACCCTTATATCCTGGGACAGGGGCTCACAGTTAACAAATCCTATTGGTTCCAAAGCATATAAGAACAGTTATTAAAGACATCGAGACTACTGTTTATCAGCTCTTTTTTTCTTTTCTTTACACTTTGTTTTTCATTTCTGTTATAACACTTAGTTTCACTTAGCTATTTGAGGGGATTTGTGCCTGATTAGAAGCAAAACTCCTATAATGGTGTTCCAAGCACTGGAGGATTTCATAAATATTTGAGCGAGAAAAGGCAGGGGAAAGAGAGGAAATGAGAGTAATTGAATGTCAGTAGTCCATTTTAGGTGAACTATCACTTTCTTTTCAAAGTTTCCCACACACACTAAATAGAATGAATGCACCCTGTCTTTGGTTTCTCGTGTTTTCTTTTAATTCCTAATCTATATGCCTTGTTACTGTATCTGTGAGCCACATGCTCTTTACCGTCAATACCTGGACCATAAGCACATCCAAACAAAGCAGTGTGATGGCCTGTGCTCAAACCCCATTGTGGCTGGTGAGGTGCCATTTCATCATCTGCTCTTCCTCAGCCCTCACTGAAAGGTGGCATTACCTAGTTTGGTCATTCAGGCTTCACCAGTCACAGCACGCACAGAACTGTCATAGGAAATAATAGAATCTGAGCGCAACTGGATGGATTCATAGTTCCACAGAATTCTTGATGAGAGTAATTTTAGCCTCATATTTTTCTTCTAAGATGTCAGAATTATTTATCAGTTCAAGAGGGAAAATCTTTCATAATTCTAACTGGTTACTGACCTTTTTATTTTTATCTAAGTACATTCTATTGGATAGACGTAGTTCTCAGTGCCTCATATTTATAAATTTTGTTTTCTATCTGGCCATATATTACGATGCCATCTTCTTTTTTTGAAAACTCATTAGCCACACTTCCACTACCAGTACCACCAAGCAAGCCTAGAAGAGAATCTAAAAGTAAACACCATTCTTAATTAGTTACCTGGTTTTACTTTCCTTATTTTTTCTCTCTTTGTTTCTCTCTCTCAAATCAAAGCCCATCTTTCCAATAAAAATGTCTTTACCCTTTTCTGGGCCACTATAGTGATATTTTTTATTTCTCTTTTTTTTCTCTTTATTCATATTCTTCTCTTCCCTATTCTTTCCTGATTCGGTTCCAGCCCAATCTCCATTATGCTGCCCAATTAAATCAGATAAAACACAGGTTTGATAAGCCAACTTTACTACTCAGAACTCAGTTCACAACTACTCACAAATGTTTAGAGCCACCCAAGATCCAAAGATGAAATGGTACTTGAGATCATTTTTCTGTTCTAAATTTCAACCCCTTACTACCAATGTCTTAGACTTTAATTCTGTATACATAAAACTGCATTTTATTTTTAAGTAGAGAGCTCTCCAGCAACCACCTACATAATAAATACATAATCATCCCCAAAGTAGTCTTATACATTGTTTGATTTTTTTTTTTTGTTTTGTTTCTGTTGCCCAGGTATAGATAGTATTTCCCTTAAGATGTTTAAAAATCTCTCTCAGGGTAAATAAATTTGCTAGAGAAACTAGTTAAAAGATCACATTAAATATCCCCTCTCCCTAAGAATCTTTCCGTGGCTAGATTTATTCATATCCATATCTTTACTATAATAGTAAAGTACAATAAATATGAACACAACCAGGATAAAGTCAGTGGGGGTTTATGAAAATTGAAACCTAATCATCTTTTGCAGACCTACTTTGTTTCATACTACCTAGAATGTTCTCATGCCAGGAGACTGTGCTGGGAAAAGAACAAAGGAATTTAAGAAATCTGAGTTAATGCTAATGTGAAGAACAACAGGCAGCTTTAGCAGTTTCTTTAAGTCTGCAGTGCTGGGAATGGAAGTTGAGGACCTCATGCATGGTAAGCAAGCAGTTAGTGAGCTGCACATTCCCAGGCATCCCAGCTTTTTATTCTTAATTCCTCTTAGAGAAGAACCAGCATGGGACTCCTAACAGTCTGGGGCTTGGAAAGGCACAGAAGCTCACTAAAGGAAGCAGATGTGGCTTCCCCTACAAAACGACTCCAGGGGAAGACACCTCAGAAGGGGTCTCCTGCTAAGTCCCAACCACAGAAAAAAGTACTCCCCCAAAGTGGTGGCATTAAGAAGAGACAAGGACACTTGAATTTTCTCACTTTTATCTCAGTGTTTATCCCCTGCCCTCAGTAACAACTCCCATGAAGCTTCATTCTAAGATTGTAGGTTTCCAAGCTGGCTCAACATTGCCAGTTAGAAAATGGAGAAAGATAGGACAGGTTATAGCATGAGCTGAAAGTTGCTGTTTCATATGTGATTAATTCTTACCTGGACATTCGTCACACAAGTCCTTCATTAGTTTTCTTTATATGTTTTATTTTTCTCCTTTTCCATTCTCCATGCCTCTGCCACAGGCCAACTCCACTGAGCATGTATGTTATCAAACTGCAAGACTATATGATTGATAGGGAAAACTGGATGTGTGGCCCTTATACAGAGGCAGAATGAACCTGTGTTTTTCTGGAATCTAGCAATTGCCAGAAAAAAAAAAAAATACTGAAAAACTTGAGCCAGGTGTAGTGGCATACACCTCTAATCAAACTATGTGGAATCAGATATGGAGATCACTGGGAGTTTTAGACCAGCCTGGTGAACATAGGAAGCTTCAACCCAGCCAGGGATCCTAGTGGGCCACTGTCATTCAAACACATAATTTTCTCAGTTTAATGTTATGTGATCTCTTCTTCAGTGAACACAATTGTGTATATCACAGCATGAGTCCAAGTGTTTGTTTTGCTAAATACTAACATGGTTATTACCTTACTATATGCTAGAATCTCTATAGCCTTTAATATATGCCCACAATCCCCGTGTAGCAGCTGAGTTGGTTCTCTGAGACAAGGACTCTGGAATCTGTGTTTTAAAAGCTACTCAAAGTAATCCAAATGGTTAGTTAAGGTGACAGATGCTTGTTTTGCTAACTCTGGAAAACATAATCCAGAAATTTTAGACTAAGTGATCTCTGACATTTCTCTTTTTCCAGCTCTTGGGTTCTTGGTGAAGGAATTTTTATTTCATAAGTAAAAAAAAAATGACCCCTTTCATGAAATCCATTTTTAAGTGGCAGACTTTCTCCTGTGGGGCTACATTTGTTATTGCTTAGTTTTCAAGGGGATCTGATCACCGTTGTGTGCAAAGTATGTGAACTGTGCATATCAAATCATGTTATGTGGTGTGTGTGTGTGTGTGTGTGTGTGTGTGTGTGTGTGTGTGTGTGTGTGTGTGTGTGTGTGTGTGTGTGTAAACAAGGCACAGGTGACAGAACTCCTTTATCCAAATATAATGCAAACACTCCTTAGGACTTATTCCCTGCAGTTTCATTAAAGAAGGATGACTTTTGGCTTCCCCAGCAGCCCAAACTCCATCCCACCCAAACAAGTGATTAAAATAAGAAAGAGAGAAAAGTCCTGGGGGCTGAAGAACATGGCCTGAAACTTTTGCTCTGAAGCATATTGGAACTACCATGGATACTTACATATTATTTTCAGAGTTCAATCAGGAACCAAAATAGCTGCTACTTCTAAGAGAGAAAGAGGTTGCTCCCAATTTTTGTCTTAAGAAATTCATATTCTTGAGAAAAAATATTCTTGGTAAACTCTAATAATAGAAACTATCAATACATATTGAACAGATATCTCTCTTTCCATGGGTTCCTAACAGATATGTGGATCTGATCTACACTTTATTGGCTCAGAGTGAACATCTGTGACATTTTCTAGTGCACAAATAAAGTTGAGAGAAAAATCTCTTTCAGTGTTCCTTATAATTTTCTAAAATACATATTTTATAAAGAACCCAGACTATTAATTGCTCCAGACTCCAAAACTTGGAGCTAGTTCCTGGGAGTCAATATTTTGGTCAAGCTTTTCAGGTAATTCTGAAAACCTCATGATAACACAATTCAGATTCATTGATTTGCTTAATTTTTCCTACGGTAATATTTCAGTACAAATGAGCATATTGTAGCATTTCATATAAAGCTAACTACCTTTTGCCAACCAACCTTCCAGTACCCCCCCCCCTTCTTTTTCTACTTTAAGTGGTAGAAGGGGACAGAGCACAGGTTTTACCTAAGTCTACAAGCTTTGACTTCTGCTTTGGTCAGCTGTCTTATTCTAACAGCCTCTACTGGATTTGGATCCTACCCACTTCCCTCCTGGCTATAACTAACATCCTAACAGAGACTATATGCAGCTATAATTACAGGAAATTTACTGGACACCCAGCAACCTGCCAGAACATTTCCATTCTAGCTGCTTCACTAGGGGAGACTCGGCCATGAACTCTGGAGCTGTGTGCCTTTTCCCAACAGTTAAAAAGAAAAAAAAAGAAAAGAAAAAAAAAAAGAATGAAGATATGCACTTAGTTTGCTACCTACTCTATAACATTTAATTGGCTAGCATAATAGTTGCATCAGAAATCCAACCTCATATATGATGTGAAACAATACCCTGCAAAAACCTTAGACTAAGACCACATTTTCAATGGCAGAGAAAATGTTATTTCTGCCCTCTAATGACTCCTACTCCACACAAAGCCTGGAGAGGAGAGGGTCTTTATCCCTGGAATGAATGAAACACAAGTGGTCAGAATTGAAGCTGCAAGAGGAAAAAAATATCCTCCAAGGATTAAAGGAAAAGAAAATGGGTATCAACTACCCCGCCCTCCCTGATTCTCAAACTTTCCAAATTCTTTTGGTTCACCAACCACCCTTAGTAAGGTCTCAGTGGGTAACAACTCCCCAGCTCCTCTGGGCACAGTTTCTGGGAATCTGTCTGTCACCGGAAGAGACGTTGCAAAGTGTCTGGCATTCTTCCTTGTGGACAATAGAAAGGCTTATGACACAGATATGAACATACACACACACACACACACACACACACACACACACACACACACACACACACACACACACACACACGGGATACAATACTCCATGATTTGCTACCCCATTCACTTGAACACTGTGGGAGGAGGAAAGTGACTATTCCTGTCACCTGACATTAGTAACCACATTGACTGCCTCAAAACTTGACCTTCACTCCTGATAGTGCCCCTGGGCGGAAAGGGTATTAGGAAAATGACACAAGGCACTTTGCCATATCTTTGAACAGCCAAAAGGGTAAAAGGCCTTTATGCCTTTTTATTCCCTGCCTGCTAAGCAGATAAGCTAGTAATTATGTGATTCTGTTTGAGACCACCAGGTACCCCATCTCTCCCTCTGTTGTGTCTTATGCCCTTTAAACTATCAAGTCAGTACACATGACTCTAGTGTTGGCAATGCTCATTCCATTGACTTCAATTTCATTTGTACAAATGGTCCTATCATATTTTTTAAAGCCCTGGGCACATGTTCAAAACATACAATCCTGACAAATAAACTGAAAAACCAAGCTAGAGCTGCCAGCCCTCAGTGCATCCTTACTATTATGTAAGCCCCCAAAAACTCACAGAGAAATAACTTTCCCAGAACTGAAAAATACAAGATTTTATCTTAACACAGTATCACCAAAGAAAGATGGGACTCATACATATGGCATAGAATCAGCAATTTAGCATTCAATGAGATAAATTTCACCTTGAATGAGTCCTTATAAAAAAAAGAATATTTAGGAAGGAGCAGAGTTCCTGTGGGGAATCTTAGTTGTAGAGCTTGAGTTTGGCAGAATTTATTACTTCCAAGTAAGTGCTAAGAAAGAGTTTATATTTAGAACTAAGTTCTTGATCTTATCCAGTGATTGACTTTCATGGCCTTTGGAAGTAACTTTGATAACAGAATTCTTGTCTGTCATTTACCCCTTATGCTGACATGGTCATAGCAGTGGGAGCTGCTATATAAAAATGTCATAGGGAGGGTGAAAACTTTACCAAGGTGAAAGGCTCCAATGTGTGCAGAAAGAAAGCTTATGGCAAATTACTTAGTATAGCAATAAATAAAGAAAGAAATAACAATGCAAGTTGCAGTGTGAGATTTTACTAATACAGAGCAGAAAGACCTGCCCAGACCCACTGTTTAAAAAAAAAAAAAACAGGAAATTAGGCATTTGGCTACAGCTGGCCTATACTGCAAAGCTAGCACCTTCATCAGGAGGCTCTGCTGGGCAGGAACTGTCTTCTGCAAGATGGTAGCCTGTTCAAAACAACAATGCAATATGCAATATCTCACCACTGAGGGTCCAAAGCTCTTTCTTCCTCCATAGCTTTGACAGAAACAAGCTGATCAAAGGTGGCTAGAAATTCTGCTCTTACCTACAACAAAAAGTGTAGCTATAAACTGGAGTAGTACCGCCTGTGCTATGTCTCAGCCTCATCAAAATGATTTTCTCTTTTACATCATCTCACAAGGATGAAATGAAGATAAACTGATGGTGACACTGTGAGCTGCAAGAAAGAGCCTAGAGATGGAGCAGAGAATCAACAAGTCTGTGTCGCCTGCTCAGAAATAATTGTGTGATAGGATCTCCTCCCTAGCAAAAAGGCTCTGAATCCAGGAAACAAAGACTTCTCTGCCCAGTACTGTTTAGTCACATGACTGAATTATCATGTTAACAATGTGTTGTTATTACAACCTTTGTGAGGCTAGGGACACACATTTGTATTAGAATTACAGTGAAGAAAATTGTTTATACAAACTAGGTTTTATTTTATTTTATTTTTTTTATCCATAATTGAGCTTCTCTCTGTGTTCTTAGCGAATAAGGAAATTTTGAGCCAGGTATCTTCACAAAGCAACCATAGAAATGGGATAAAATGGCACACTTTCCACAATGTGACCTACATTTATGAAAATCTTGTCAATACAAAGTTCTCTTTTGCTGTCACTTTAAAAGTCTGTATTTTTTAATCTTAAATTTTAATAAAACCCATCCAGGGACAGTCCACATTTTTCAGAAAGAACACATTTTTCAGTACAGGAGACAGCGTTTGCCAGTACAAGAAACCAGCCAAGTTGCTGTGGAGGAGCTAAGCAAGTACATTTCAATAAGAGCCCAAACAATCCCTGGCAACCAGTTAGAAAAACAAGTCATCGTTGCATTAAGGATGCTCTCGGATATGAATGATGTTGGTGGAAAACAGAGTTACTCACCAGCTGAAATGTTTACTTGAAGTGAGAGTTATTTTATGGAAAGCACTATGAGTCTTGGCACACTTGCAATCTGTTCAGATTGGTCACTGTGTATACTACTACAGCAATATGCCCCAAGATGCCAAATCCGTCTGCTTAATGAAGCAGGTGGTGAGGTTCTCCAGTGAGCCGTGGGCTCCTGGAGTTCAGGGACTCTGTGGTATTCATCTTCTATCTCACACAAAACCAGCTTGATGAATGCAGTGAATAAATTCCAAATGTGAATACAGATTGCCACACACCCTGACCCTGTGTCATCAAATGTCACCCATCATCACTGACCTATTGCCCTGCCTGATTTCTCTTCTGATTGATAATGGTCAGCTGTCATGTTTACATAATTCCTTTTTTATTATTACTCTAATTCTCTTCTCCTTCACTAAAATCTACTCTTCCCAAGGTCAGGGATTGAAAAGGTTTGATTTTCTTTGGAACTCCAGTTCCTAGGATGATACTAAGCACTTCTTCAGTCAATCACAAACAAGTGTTGATCTTTGAATGAGGCAATGATTGATGAGGAAATGACTCACTCTGTCTCGTCTTTATTTCATTGATTTCACCATAATAATAAGGCTAAAAATTATACTCTGAGTTCCAGTCAGCTTTAACAATAATGCAAGCGCCTGATTCTAAAGAATGGAAGGATCTGAAGGCTAGTCTTACTGGTTTCAGATGCAAATATCTACAACCCTGAGAGTGATATGAGTGAGAAGAGAAGAGGAGAGGCCATATCTAGGGGTTTCTAGGACTTGGACCACCCAATGTGAACTGTGAAAAACAATGAACGTTGCTGTCTACATTCCGCACCATCAATTCGCATGGGAAAGTTCCCTATTTAAAAGATTGCTACAGAGGGGAGTCTACACTTGCAGGCTTTGAAGATTCAATACATGCAATCTAGATTTTGAGTATTTATGTAACTTTTGACTTAGTCAAATTTTAGTAAATAATTATAATATTTTTTTCTTCTTGGGCATGTTTTTATTGGGCATATCTCTGAAGTTTTCATTTACCACTCTCTTTTAAAGGCCTAAAAAAATCAGTGGCTCGTGGTCCAACGACTTTCTTATGACATGCATGGTGATCCAGCCAAACCAAGATAGCCAGATCTTCTCTGTTCCTTGTAGATGTTTCTAAGGTGTGGTAACAATTGGACAGACTTGTTTTTGTAGTTTCTCACTGTGGATACCATCAAAAGAACCTAGGGTAAATAGGAAATTGACCCACTTGCATAATCTGTCTGGAAAATGACTGGGAAATATTTGATCCCTCCTCTCAACTTGCACTTGCCAGGAATGTCTTATATTATCCAGTCAGTTCCTCTGGTGTGTCTGAGCACAAAACTTGGTTATTTGTTCTCTTAATAACTCTTAACTCTCCACTAATTCACCATATTGGAAATTGCTTTGAAGTTCAGAGAAAACAATCCCTAGGTCTGTCAAGCATTTTATGTTATGGGGTGAACAGGTAAGACTTCCAGAACCCTCCTTTCTTCATTGAGGAACAAAGATAATGATATTTACTTTGTCAGATTATTGAGCAGGCCACCTAGAATTGTGCCCTTGAAACTGCCACATAAAGCTTAGCTCCTGAACAATATGATATATGTTGAGGAGACAACAGCTAGACTTTTGCCTACAATGGTGATTCGAAAGAAACTTTCAAAACATTAACATGAACATTTTTTTTTTCTACTGCCTGGGATGGAATAATAGTGGGGGGAACACAAGCTACTTAGGATTCTGGTGGAGAGATTTGCAGTCATCTATGTTGGGGGTAATGAAGAACTCAACTTCTTTGAAGAAAAGCTGAAAATAATCCCTTTTAGGTTTCAGGGAAGATTATAAGAAACAACACAACAATCTCTTATATATTGAAGTTAATTATAAAGTTCTTTGGCTTTGTTTTTAGAAGTTCATTACAATAAATTACATAATTATTTCTTTGTCTTTCTTGTGGTGTGACAAAAGCTCTCTGGGATGTTCCAGATTAATCAGAATTAACATAACTCAAAAATAGCAGAGTGACTACAAGATTTTATTAACTTTCTATTAGCTCTCAGAGATCATACCATCAACTATCCTGTTTCAGACAAATGTAAGCATTTCTTATGTACTTACACATGAATGTAGAATGTAGTTAGCAGCAGGGATGCTTACAAGGATTCCGCTTAGTTTACACATGACTCCATTTCCTTAGATAATGTTCAGCATCAGCAATAAATTTTATCACTTCAGAGGGATTAGGCCAGCAACAATATTTTTAGATAGAATGGCTAGAAGCTTGGCTCTGCCACTTAGCTGAGAAATTTACAGCATGATCCCTCATGACCCCTGATCACCACTCTCTATGTAAAATAGCCAAAATATACCCAGTTCTTATAATGCTTGTGGAGGGGTGGGGAAATAATGCTATTTCTCCAAGATCTTTTATGATGCCCATGCAAAGTTAGTGAATATTAAATTCCACTGTCTGGATTTCTTATGAGATATTATGACTGTTAGATATTTCACCCTACACAACCTAGAATCAGATAGAAAAAGAATTTTATGGAATAGGCTATATTAGTTGGTTCGTAGGTAGGCCGATGAAATATATATACTAAGCAAGTGCCTATTGATGAGTGTGTGTGTGTTGCTTTAAAAAAACTTGCAAGAAATAACGAGTCTTCATAAGAGTGAAGTCAGTCATGGTGGTACCTCTCCATTACATCAGCACTCAGGAGGCTGAATCGAGAGTATCAGGAGTTTGAGTACAGCTGGTCTATATGAGGAAATGGAGCCTCATCCGGGCAAGTAGTGTAATCAAAAAACCAGCCGGGTTCTATTAACCTTAACCTTTGCATCTACAAACTTCTTTATTTTCACTGGGGAAATTGATAACAGACCAGGAACCCAGTTCTCAATGGGAAAAAAAAAAAAAAAAGAAAAAGAAACTCCACAAAAGTGTTTGCACCTCTCAGTGTGAGAGACAGGAAGGACGATCTTAGGATACTCTTTAACAGTGGTTCTCAACCTTCCTAATGCTGCAATCCTTTAATATAGTTTTTCAGTGTTGTGGTGAGCTGCAACTGTAAAATTTTCATTGCTACTTTGTAACTGTAATTGTACTACTGTTATGATTCATAATGTAAATGTAAATATCTGTGCTTCCCAATGGTTTTAGGTGACCCCTATGAAAGGATAACTTAATTCCTCAAAGGGGTCTCGACCTATAGTTTGAGAACATCTGTTGTTCAGTATCTTTATAAGTATGTGGAGACCATTCTTTCCTGGGTAAATATTTCATTATTGGTTCCTGGCAGAAACCTCTTCACTAAAAACTCATTTGTTGATAATCTGAAGGAATCTTCTGACCTTTAAAGTTTGGGGGCTTTACATTCAACAGTAACTCAGCACATTTGAACATGGTTAGGACTGCATAAATCTTCACTCTGACCTTGTGTTCTTGGCAAACAACAAGTTTTTACTGTCTGGAGGAAAAATACAGGCTTCTTTGCAAACACCTTCAGAGTTACAAAGTTCAAGGTCATGGCTTATCATGTGGACAAAGTAACTTGTTTTAAATGTTTCTTTTTCTTATTGTTACTATTATTTTGTAATGATTAGGGTGTTCCTGTGTAATTTAGACTGGCCTTGATCTTTTTACTCCCTTCTGATGTCCAGTTCTGGGATGATGCCTTCCTTCAGTCTCCCAGTGCTGGGATAATGCCTGGCCTAAACATTCTTTTAAATGCGTACCTTTGCCCCTTGCTGTTACCATGCTGCTCTACATTTTTTTTTTTTTTTAATGTTTTACCCAAATTAGAAAAAGAAACATAAGCTGGGCCTTGTTCCAAGAGGTCAAACATGAAAGCCCAGGGTAACCTCTACAACAAATTAATCATTCATTAAGTACCACTGAATCTACCTGAACAGGTAAACATCTAATTTTTAGGTGTTTGTAACAATTTTTATAAGATAGTGACACCTGGGAAGTAGTTTATCTTTTCTACTATAAAGAAAAGTATTATTGCATATTTTAAAGAGAAAATTATGGTTTGTTGTTCTGATCTTTTATGGTTTTTGTAACAAGAATTAAACAACAAAAATTCACAGTTTTTCCATTTACAGAATAAACTTATAGAAAAATGTGAAAGAATTCCAATATTTTCTAAAAATACTAACCCCCATTGCCACTTTACTCAAACAGATGAGGTAAGCCAGTAAACAAAAGGCCTGTGTGTCTTTGTTTCCCCTTTGCCCTTCCCATAAAAACACTGTGAAAAAAGGTCCCCAAGTCTCCTCAAATAAGTTAATTCTCACTTACTTAAACACAAAATCACAAAGGATGCTCAGTGGAATAAAAATGTAAAACATTTATATGTATAAAATGACATTTTTATCTATGTATCCCTCCTGCCCCCCCCTTCCCCTCTTAGTCCCTCCCAGCCAGCCCTCAGCCTTGCCCCTGCCATCTATTCATCCCCTCCCCTAAAATGGCAAGAAGGCCCAAGGTGGGTCAGCTCAGTATGGCACATCCACTCCAGGCAAGTCCGATCTACTCCCAAAGTCAAGACTGGGCTACTGGCATTCATAAGGAATGTTGTTACACTGAGAATCTTACAGACTGCATTGAACATAAAATACTTCACAACTATCATAAAGGCTGTATATAATTCACACCGGAATACCATAATTCACTTGCATTTCCAGAACTCATTTCTATAGAACTTATCCAGAACACATTGTGCTTTAGTGTTCTGAGTGGCCAATCCATTTGTGAAGACTGGAAAATGGTAATACGGGTCTTCATCATACCCTCTGCAATTCTCCATTCCTGAAATAGATACTGGGAGGGATGTTAAATGACTGTTGTACTTAGTATACTAAGTAAACACCTAAAGGAGCCCAAATGCAGGAGTGTAGGACCAAGAGCTGGGTGAGACAGAACAATGATGGCAAAAGGAACGTAAAAAAGAAATAGTTATATCTGCTCCAGAGGAAAAGCAAAGTTTTCAGCTAATCCCATTCACAGTTGGTGGCTTTGGTTGATTCCAGTCCTGTGCCTCCTTGGGGAGACTTGTGCTTCTCTATGTTCACTAGGCTCTCATGGTTGGTGATATAAAACGTTTGTTGTACCCTGGCCATGTATGGAAATCAGGAATCAGTTGCATGCTTTTGAAAATGTCCCTTCATCCCATTATGAAGTTAGGTAAACTGGGCCTGATGGGGAGTCCCCTATAATGCTATTCTTCTGTAACTGGTTTCAGTCTTGAGTAGTTGAACACTTGGCTTGGACCATGCAAGCTTGGTTCTGAATGCAATTCATGTGTTTGCTCACTCCACCTTCATTTTTGCATTTGCTCATCTGAATGTGTATGCTAAGTACCCTACAGAGTGAGGGCTGTACTAAGAAGGACATAGCTGGTTCATCATCTTCTGTCACAGAACTTACTGGTCAGTGGCACACAGCACTCACTGCTGGCTTGCTTTTGTATGTTCTCAATGATCAATATTTATCTCTATATCACAATTAAAAATTATAGGCTTATTAAAATAAATAAACTTAATCAGTAGAAGAATATTCTTTAGCTTTAATGGCTGGAAACAGAACTCTGAATTTTAGAATTCCTGTTTTTAATTTATCATTTAAGTCTTCCGGACTTAAAGCTCGTTAATTTTTGCTTTACATTCCCTCATAAGAACAGAGAGAAGATAGTTCAAATCTTGAAGGAAGTTTCTCATTGTCCTTCTCAGAATATGCCTAGAGCTTTAAGGCACAGCAACTGCCAAGGAGAGGAAATCTACTTATTCAAAGCATAACAATAGAGTCTTGATGTCACTTCTTAAGTTAGAATTTGGGTTGTTTTGATTTGTTTATTTTGTTCTGTTTGAGACAGGACCTTGCTAGACCAGGTTAGGGCTAGTCTAGAACTCACTATGTTGATAGACCAGGCTGGCCTTCAACTTGTGGCTCTCCTCTTGCCTGCCAAATGCTAGCATTTCTCAGCCCACACAGTTAAGTCAGACTTTTCAGTGCAAATTTTCCACCTTTTTCTTGTAGCATTGCTTCTAAACTGGGAACAGTTTGCTTTTCTCAGACATATGTTTGAGGAGGCCCACTGTCTATTCCACCAGTAATGTGTACCTGGTGCTATTTACTGTAAGCTAGGATGATAACCATGTTTACACTCATCAAGAAAATGAATGTTAATGTCAATTGTCTGGTCTCAGAAAGGATTTTAGGTCCTCTCTCAAGTTGGGTTTTTCTAAGTGAATCCCTCAATCTTAGATCTAACTTATATCTATGTGGTATTATCTATAGAAATTGCTGGCACTCTCTTGCCTTTTTTCTTTCTAGAAGCTGACAGTATCTATCGTACAGAATACCATCAACTGCTGCTCACCAATTTAACATAGCAAAATTTTTACTGATCAGAAATGATTGTTGCTGTCCAGTATGAAGGTCAGTATTAGAAGAAAAACATCATCACTGTTAGGTGAGTGAGCGAACAGCCCAGGTCCACCACGTTTCTTTGACAACCACGGCTGCTGTTCTCAGCCCAAATAACTAACAGTCAGGATTTATTTTCTTATATAGCTACATTCTGACCCCAAAACCAAACTAAAAAGATATTTTAACAGTTTTGCTTCACTAGCCTACAGTATATTTTCTAAGATCTTCTATGATAAGTAGCAGGGTTGACGACACATGGTCCTCCCATATTTGAATAGCAGATATAATTCTTCCTTTCTATTCCTGTTTACTTACTTATTTATTTAATATATATAATTAATGTATTTATTAAGCACTAACTCCATAACAGGCACATAACAGGGGGATTCAGTGAGAAAGAAATCAAATATTATCTTTGCACTCAAGGAACTAAGATGCTAGTGGGAAAGATCTCTTCTTAAATAGCTATATATTAACATCTATATAGATTCATATTAAAATTCAATAGAGTTCTTTGGTCTTAAGAGGATTTCTCTGTGAATAAGTCTATATGGTCAAGATCTGGCTTATGTATCTAAGAGTTGGGCCATATCCATTAGGCTTGATTAAAACACAGTATATTCCTTCTTGAATGATCATTTATATTTTCTGCAGGGTTTCTGAACGTAAGTATAACACAGATCTGCATTTTTACAACACACAGCAACGTGAGAGCATAATAGAGTGGCCGATGCCTACCACTTATGAGTACATGTGCTGGGCATATGTACAGAGGTGTAAAGTGAAACAAACGAGAAACAGATCGACAAGTAAATCAAATATTTCTTCTTGAGACTGGGTCTTGCTATGAGGCCTAGGCTGGAATTGAACTTGGTACCCTCTTGCTTCTTTCTCCTGAGAGCTGGATTGTAAGCAGGTATCCCATTCCCTGTGTCGTATTGGATTTTCTGAAAATTGGAGGGTAGCACAGGAGGAATAGAGGCAGCCACTGCGGACAGTGTCTTTAAAAGTTTCTAGGAATTGGATCTTAAGGACAATTAGAGTTGATGAACAAAGGATAGCAGAGAAAAAGAAATGCATTCGCAGGAAGCTAAAGGCCATCTACACATAATTTTCCCTACAGTTTGGCTGTTCCTCCTGTGGAAGTAAATCTTGGTGTACCCTTCTAGACATTGTTGTGGACCCTTAGTGGTTTCCAGTTGGTTCTCATACTCAGGAAGAAAGACTGGGTAAGTGTGGGGATTCAAAAAAAGCTTCAGAAGTTTTAGGGATATCAGAGGGAATCTACCCACAATATGTGGGTATTTAATAAAAGCTCCAGAAGTTTTGGAGCTCTAACCAAAGTCAATCTAGGAGATTCAGAGTGGTGATTCACAGCACAGGGAGTATCCTGTGAGTGGTGACCTACACCCTTAATCCCAACTGAGTAGAGGTCATTTTAGATTATAGAAGAAATTCCAGGCCCCCAAGAAGGCAGTGGTGGAGCCATGCCTTAATTTACCATAAGAGTATTTAAGGTGGGGATAGAAATCCAAGGAGAGAAGCCAAGCCAAGGGAAGCGAGGCTGAGGAAGCTGGAAGACAGCTGGATAAGATCTGACTGTGGTGTTTATTCCCTCTAATATCTCCAACTTCCTCAGAGATCCATCCCTGAGTCTCATTTATTCATGCAACAGGTAAGGAAGGCACTATTAGGTTTCAAAGCAGTAAAGAAGCTGTATTCTATTGGTTGAAGTTAAACTATCAATTACAAGATGGCAGAAAACTAGGAGGCAGAGATGAACAATGGCCTCCTGAGGATCTTGTATCTGAAACCAACTCAAAAGCAAATGAGTTGGCTAATGAGTGAAGGTGCTTGCCACCAATACCAACAACCTAAGTTCTATACCTGGAGGCCACATGAGAGAAGGAAAGAATCAAATCCCATAAGTTGCTTCTGACCTCTGCATGTTCACCGCGGAATTGGAAGGTACACAAACTAAATAATTGTAAGACAAACATTTAAAGTGACAAATAGTAAATAAGTACATCAGGGAAAGAACCAGAAAATTTTTCTGTGTTTCCCCCTAGTCCATTCATGGTTTCAAGATGAAAACATGTTGGCTGCAAACATCAGAGTGGTGTTCACTTTGCTATTGACTTTTACTTATATTTTACTTACATTTTAAGCTTATA
Source organism: Phyllotis vaccarum (assembly GCA_033318265.1). Classification (NCBI taxonomy): domain Eukaryota; kingdom Metazoa; phylum Chordata; class Mammalia; order Rodentia; family Cricetidae; genus Phyllotis; species Phyllotis vaccarum. The sequence goes on from JARWLC010000002.1 coordinate 101,724,175, forward strand.
ATTTAGAAAGATTCCTAAGAGTGACCCAACCCAGTCTCCTTGTTTTGTGTTTTTGTATATTACATATCAAAGTGGTAAGAGATACGAGGGGGTGTGGAGAAGGTGATTTAGAATTAGAGTGCATTTTATTTTGTTCTTTTAGTTATATCTGAGTCTGTTTTATTTGTATAGTGGAAATATTAAGACTTTACAGACAAGCTATAGAGAATACAGAGGAATTCTAGAATTTTCACAGAGAAAAAAAGAAAAATTTTCCCCCAAGGGAGTGTGATCAAGATACTTTAAAGATGATGCATGATTCAATCTGAAATAGTACTACTGCTGGAAGATGCGTGCGGGAGTGCACTGAAATCACACAGAAATGTGCACACATGATATAACACTAATCTGTTAGACTCTTAATCCCTTGTAGTCTCTTAATGGTGCCAGTTAGATTAGCAGTGGACACCACTAAGGAGCACTCACTATCAGCACTACACAGATGTCAACCAGGGACAGAGAAGTTAGGTTAGCATTGGGCCAGTAGTTTTTTTGTTTTTTTTTTTTTAAAGCAAAAAGCAAAAACCAAAAACTAATATGTATGTCTGAGTCTGTGTGAATGAATTTCATGTGTATTGGTGCCTGTAGAAGCCAGAAGAAGTTGTCAGATCCTCTGGAATTGGAGTTCAGCAGGTAGTTAAGAGATAAGAACTGAACTCAGGTCCTCTGGAAGAGAAGAAAGAACTTTTAAGCGTTCAGTCAACAACCCAGTATCTGAGTTCTTCCATGACATCCACTCTAGCACAAACGCCTCAATGCTAACACAGCAGCTCTTCTCGGGAATCCAATGGGCAATGCTACTACATGTCTTCAGTTCAGACCATAAACCTGAGTAATTTAGAAAAGGATCAAGAGCACTGACGAGGACTTCCTGGCAGCGCACGGCAGCTGAAGCTGGTCAATGTCCCTAAGGTCAGACTTAATTACAGTCAGACTCTCATGAGCTCTGACATGTGGATTAGTCACTGCTTGAAAGTGGGAGGTCAGCACGCATTTTTGTTCACCTCCAGCATCGGTCTGAAAAGCTCCCCTTGTGGACTCTTTTTGTAGATCTCTGGTATATGAGTCCTGACCCCATACCCAGGGCAGATCTTCTTACTGAGTGTACATCTGAACTTTCTAGAACCAGTGCAGTAACGGCAGTGGAGAGCCTAACAAAGCCCCAAATAAAATATTGGAGACATGTAGTCAAGAATTCGCACTACGACTGTGGAATTGTGGAAGGGATGGAGGCCACCTAGAGAACTGATGGGAGTATCAAGACAAACAAATGGGTGGATCTGCAGATTTTTGTTCCCTTGTTAATTCTCACAGTGGTGGAAGAGCAATTTCCAAGAGGTAGTTTTCTCCTTCCACCGCACGAGACCAGAGCTTGGACTCACTGTCTGAGGTGACAGTAGGTGCCTATTACATGCTGAGCCACTTTGCTCGCACTGACACAAATATATTTCTTATATGCATTTTATTAAATAAATAATCAAGGCATAAAATGAAACAGACAAAAATGAAAACATGTCTTTAATTACCATGCCAGTAAGTGTTATTTAAAACCTAGTTCTGCCGGATGCAGCCAACATTCTGAGAGTATAACCATGCCAAGATTGAACAAGTAGATTAGACATTAAGGGTACCCTCTGGGAAGATTTTTATGCACAAATTGGATCCTGGGTTGAAAAGCAGAGAAAGAAAAGGATGTAGTGTGCCCAACATCCAAGATTGTGGGTGTTGGGAGGGCTATGATTTGGATGGTGCAGAAGGCACAAGAAATAAAATAATTTTAGGGGTAGAATAAGTTAGGAAGAGAAATCTGAATAACCTGAGGGGATATTCTTTGAATTTGCAAATGATGGAGCCAGACATACCCTGTGGATACTTCTGTTCAGCAGCAGGGAAACTAGTACCTGGAAAACCAAACCTAAAATAAAGCCAGAGAAGTGGAAAGAGTATAGTATTCTAGGAATACTGGTAGATTTTGTTCATGGAGGAAATATAGCAAACTGACCCCTAAAACACAGTCATGTCTCTGTTATGTACAGTGGTGTCTATGACAGAAACAGGAACTTAGGGAATTTTATTTCATTCCATTGGTTTGTTAGAGCCTCTCTTATTTTTTTAATTTTATGTGTGGAATAAATATTTTGCTTTCCAAGTACTGTCGATGATCCACAGTGGGTGATGCTAGAGGCTCCGAGTTTTCACACTCTAATTCTGAATTGGTGCAGCATGGCAGGTCTATTGGTCAGGAAACACAAAGTTAACTTTGGGATTCCAGTGATGATGATGTAAAGTGTATGGCCACTGTGTCAAGGTTGGAAAATGTAATGTGGAAGTGTGTTTTCAGGATGAGATGGAATCAATTAGAGTGACTAACATAGTGTAAGCCAAGTGTTGATTGTATTGAAAAAAATGGAAGAAGACAAGCCTGTGCTCAGAGAGGAAACAGAACGGGAAATGTGAATGAGATCGTCAATGATGATAATAGTTTCCATTCAGCAACCTTCATCTTTCTGGATGCATTAGATGTTTCACTTAGGCATTCTTGTGTAGCACAACTCCATGAGGAAAGGAATGCTGTCCTAGATGAGGGCCTGGGCTATCAATTGTCTATGTGTTTGTGACTGAAGGACTCCTGGGACAGGTGATTTTGTGTGCTAATATGGGAGAATCCCAGACAAAATAGGACAATTTGATCTCTTAGTGAATCTAAGGGTCTTGATATTTAAGTAAACTAGAAAAACCCAGTGTTTTTTGATGTCACTATCTGTGTCTTCCCAGACACTCCTTTTTTTCCCTCTTCCTTCTCTTTTTTAATAAATCCTAACCTCACCAATTGCATGCTTTCTATAAACCCAAACATGAAGATCATGAAGATGACTTTATTACTTGAATCAAATAGCATTTTTATTCTCTTGCTATGTTTATATCTATCATCTGTGTATGACCTAGCAGACTGACAGCCTCTTTCAAGACAGAAAACATGTTTTCATTATAAGGTTTTCTTGTATTTCATTATTTCTGTTATAATCTCAATGGTAAGTGCTGGGAAAGAACTTCCAAACAGGTTGTGTAGATAAGAGAATAGCATATGGAAGAAAATGCTATTCTCCAGGTGTTCTGTCCATAGGCCAGGCACAGTGATATTTGGAAACATCTGGAGAAGTGATTGAGATTTAAAACATTCCTGTTTATGTCCAGTGTCATATAATCACAGCCCCAAGAACATAAGATGGACATAATGACATTTCACTAACTATGTAATTGCCACAAGGAACCTTTTTATAATGTTAACATCTGTAGACAGAATGAAGACTCACCTTGCTGCCATTCAGTATATCATCAATTATATTTTATAGCATATGGTTATTCTGTTTCAAAACTATATTTTGACCCTCATAACCATGTAGATATTATGGATTTTTAAATTGATTACTTTATAGCTTTAAGTTGTGTTGGCTAAATGCAGTCAGGAAGAATGAGGGAATTTACTGGATTCCCCAGGTTTTCTTAAGTAAACAAACCAATGTTATTGGAAATGTGCAAATTACATAATTCAAAATTTTAAATGATGTCACATCCTAACTAAATATGGTCTCTGGACTCAATTCACCCTGCAATCAGCACTCCATGCCTCCCCTCCCACCTGTTGTGTGAAACAGCTGCATTATCTACATTTTGCAAAGTAAACAGACTCTACACTATGCAATGGTACTGTTTGCTACTATGCCAGTGGTTAAAAGTGCTTACAAACTATAACTATACATCTTCATATAATGCAGAGGTGGTATGTGGGTGCACTCTGTTATTTGAAGATAAACAGATATGAACTACATTTGTGTTTCAACTGGTTCATAGTAGCTATTCAATAAATGGTTTGTCAATGCCTTAAAACCTTACAATACACTGTATGCTGAAGTAAGTGGTTAATCTCAATTTTCAAACTGATTAGCTCTAGAACCACCTGGACAATGGACACCAGTGCATGCTTGTGGTAAATTAACTTGATTAGGTTACTTGAGATAGAAAGAACTGGCTACTCTGGATGGAGTGCCTGGACTTGCATAAGGAGGGGTTGAGGTAACTGAACACTAGAATTTGTCGATCTTTGCTTTTTAATTATAATTATGGTTGCAATGTTACCAAATGCCTCCAACTCCTGTTGCATGCACTCTGAGAAGTGATCCTTTTATCCACATATATGTGGTGTTGCATACACATGTGCAAGCACATATGCACACAGAGAACAAATATATACATATATGTATATATTTAATTTTAAGAACCATCATGGCAGTGAGGTGTTGACTTCACAAAATTGGGGAAAGATAACACAGATACAACTTGCACACATCTGAACTAATTTAGCCACAGGGCCAACAAAATTTGTTTTAGCTCATGTAAAGAAAAGTTATGGCACTGCCCTTTCCTTTTGAATCTGAACTTTTTATTTACTAACCTGGTCAGTTGTGAACATTGATAATTAATTAAATTATGTTGTCTTATAAATCAGATCTCTGCCATAGGAGACTACAACATATTGCCTATTTAAAGCTTTTGAAGACTTGTTTCTTCTAAATGTATTCCAGTTACAAAGAGATGAGGTTTTTAAGTCAAAGGAAGCAGTTGTAAAGCCAACAATTGCAGAACACACAACTTCCTCTTTAATTTAGTAGTAGGGATCTCATTCACATCTTTGATAGTCATTTAAAATGTCACAATACACAAAAATATCCACCTTCTTCGATTATCCCACAACTAGCTTGAACAAAGCCAGCCCTTTGGCCAAGGTCTAGTCTTTCCGTAATGATACTCATTGGGAAAGTTACCTTAAGTCTTAAGATCACAACTTCTAAAAAATTATTATGGCATACATTATTAATTAGTGTTTTATGCATAATCATGAAATTGGGGTTTAAAAATTATTTGTGTTTCTCAGTGCAAAGATTTTGAAGGTAAGATAATTACACTATCTACTACAATTTAATAGAATGATAAAGTGGCATTGAAAAAAAAACAAACTCATCAAATACTACAAAAAAGCCTATGTTTACCTACCAACATAATAATACCTTTTACTTACGTGACCATTTATAGTTACAAAGTTCTTTTGAATTTAGTATACTGTTGGGTGAAATCATTTGGACACATAAATTATATACCATATATAGTCATCTACCACAGAGACTACTTTTTTGCTCCATAATATAAGTCATATCAATATATATCATATATAATTTATATCACTAGTGCATTGGTATATAAATAAAAAACAATAATAACTGAGAAAAACATAGAGGGGGAAAGGTAGTTTTAATCAGGAAAGAAACCAGCACACCAACTGGTTATTTGCTACTGAATGGTCAGCCACAAAAACATACATACAGGTAAGATTATACAGACTGAGCAGGTTATATTTAGAAATATATATGTATACAGATATACATATATACAAGTACAAAAATTAATGACAGAGGAAAACCACAAATTTGAAATAGAACAAGGAGGTGAATATGAGATGGTCAGAGGAAGAAAAGGGAAGATAGGTGATATAATTATATTACAATCTCAAAAATAAAAGAAATAATAAATAAATATATATGTGTATATATAATTTGTCAGACAAGTTGTAAAAAATCATATACACTGATGAATTTTGCATGATTCCAGAGATACAGGGGTGGATATGCATACAGACATACATACATATGGTCCTAAACGAATTTCAGATACAGGAAAAGAAATGAAGATAAAAAAACATTGTTTTACCGCAATGTGGTCAGATGAGATGCATGGCATTTCAAGTTTCATGTACTTATTGAGACTGACTTATGTCCAATATGTGGTCCATTTTATAAAAATTTCCTTGGGCTGCCGAATAGAATATATAGTCTTTGGTGTTGTAGAAGACTATTCTGTCAATATCTGTTAGGTTCTTTTGACGTGTGGAATTAAATTAAAATATATTACAACAAAATCACTGGGACACATTAGAAGCAGCCATAAAAAGAAAATCCACAGTTCTAAATACCAACATTAGAAAATCAGAAAGGGGACAAAGCAAAGATTTAACGATGTAACTGAAGAGAGTGGGAAGTAAAGAAAAACCAAGCTTAAATCTAGTCGACAGAAATAATAAAATTAAAGCAGAAATTAATGAATTAGAAACAACAGCAACAAAATGTAAAGAACCTGCTGGTGTTTGTTTCGTTATTTTTTGAAAAGACTAGCAAGATCAACAGGCCTAATTAACCAACAAAAGGAGAGGCGTTAAGGATAAACAGACTCAGAGATGAACAGGAAAACAACGTAACACCCACTAAAGAAATTCAAATAATTATAGTGAAAGATTTCAACCTATAATTTATGAAGCCAGAAAGCTTTAAAAAAATGGATTAGTTACTAGATTCACCTGACCACCACATTTAAGCAAAGAAGAAATCAGCCACTTAAACCAACTCACAACAAACAAGGGAACCAAAACAGTAAGTAATAAGGAGCTTCCTAGTTTGAGAAGGGTCAGGCCCAGATAGATTTAGAGCAGAGTTCTACCAAACTTTCCTAGAAGAACCACAACCAATACTTCGTAAACTATTCAAAAACAAGAACAGACATCTCCTACAAACACATTCTGAGAAGCTGCTTTTATTCTAGCTCCAAAGTTAAAATATCAGATTAAGATTCAACAACAAAAAAGAAAAAAAATTATAGGCTAACTACTTAATGAACCTAGATGCAAACATTTTCAGGAAAATATAAAAAAATGATCATCCTTATTGATTAAGTTGGCATCATTTCAGAGATACAGCATAGTTCAATATATGTAAGTAAATGGACACAATAAACCATATAAACATTGCCTGCTCATCTCAATAGATGTTGAAAAGCCCTTTGACAAAATTCAACCTTTCTGCATCATAAAATTCCAAGAACAATAAAACTAGATGAGACATGTCTCAACATAATAAAGGCTATCTATAACAAACCCATAGTCAACATCATCCTACATGATGAAAATTAAAGTAATCCCATTAAAACTAGAAAAAAGACAAGGTTGTTTACTATGACCATTTGTTTACATTATAATGCTGGCAGCACTATCAAGAGAAATAAAACAGCGTGAAATTAAAGGTATGCAAATAGGAAAAGAAAAAGTCTAATTATCCCTATTTGCAGCTGATGGAATACATAAGAGATTTAAAAAAAAAAAATCCACCAGAAAACTTCTATAAATGATCAACATTTTAAGAAAGGTGCCAAGACACAAAAGTGACTAAAAAAAAAGTAGGCTTTTTATATAACAGTAGCAAGCACTCTGAGAAAAATATTCATGAAAGTATTCCCATCCCATTAACAACAACAAGCTAAGAATCAGCCTAAGCAAAGAGGTGAAAGACCTCTACAATGAAAATGCCATATTTCTGAAGAAAGAAATTGAGGAAGATACTAGAAGATGGAAAGACATCCGATGCTCATCAATTAGCAGAATTAAAATTATAAAAATGACCATTATACCAAAAATAAATTCATAAAATTAATTTAATCATGATGATAATTCTTATGATATTCATCACAGGAAAAAAGTCTTTAAGTACGTATGAAAGCACAAAAGACCACAGATTGCTATAGCAATCCTGAGCAAAGTGAACAATATTGGAGAGATGATCTTTCTAGATTTCAAGGTATATTACGGAGTCATGGTATTAAAAATAACACAGTATTGGTACAAAAACAGACACAGAACAATGAAACAAAACAGAAGACCTAAACATGACTGACTAACATTTAGTAACGATATCAAAAATATACACTGGAAGGAAGATTAGATAAACTGATATTGGGAAAACTGTGGAATAACTAAATTAGATTCATATCTAAAACTTTTCACAAAATTTACCTCTAAAAGGACCAAAGATCTTGATGTGAACCTAAAACTGAAATAAGTAAATAAGTAAGCTTATTTCTGAATGGCTATGTTTGATCAGCCTTAACCCCAAGCTTCTTACAAGACACCTAGTACATAGGCAATATATATTTAAGTGTTCAATGGGTAGATGGATGAATGAATGAATAAATAAATGAATGAATGAATTGATAGTATGTCAGGCCTAGTTGCTCAATATCTGAGTCAGATGAATGACCCAAATGAATACACCATTGATTCAAATGATAAATGATCTAAGTAAATGATATCCAAGTAAATAACAGGAACATGTAAATATATTAGTTGACATTCTGCCTTTATTTCTGAGAAAAGACTTTCATAGTATTTTAAATGAAATGGATTAAGAATAGAAAATGCATAATGGCATTTACTAAGAGAGTGAGAACATTGATTTTGTTCCTATCTATACCTTTTTGTATATACAAACATCTGGGAAGTAGTTATGGCAGTGGCTGAGCTAGCCAACTTTTACAAGTTCATAAAGGACTTCCCCCACCTCACTCTAAAGCCTCACAAATTTCATAAACCTTTGTATTGCTTGAGTTTATCTTTTGAGTCTGGGCTGAGTTATTGTGGTTTAACAAGTAAGCACATGTTAAACAAAAGGCAACTCAGACTTTGTATGCAAAGGAGTTAATTTTATGTCCACATTTGGCAGCTATTTACTGATATCCTGGAATATCCCCATTTGTAGAATAATCTCTCTTTCCATTTCATACTAAATTGTACCTGAGTCTCCTTTCAGAGCTTTCTATCCTGTGTAGGTAAGTAGATAAATTTTTTGCTATCTATGAACTATTTTTTCCAGGAACCCTGGACAGGAGCAGGTTCAATGTTGTTATATTGTCTAATTATTTTTTCTTTTTTAAGGTTTTATTTATTCATTATGTATACAGTGTCCTACTGGCATATACACTTGCATGCTAGGAGCGGATACCTGTTTGTGAGCCGCCATGTAGATGCTGGGAATTGAACTCAGGACCCTTGGAAGAGCAGCCGGTGCTCTTAACTTCTGAGCCTTCTCTCTAGCCTTCTATGTCTATTCTCATTAGTTATTTTACTGTGAAAGCTAAAATGATGTAACAAAGAGGTTGTGTTTGAGAGCTGTCTGTTTCAATGATAAAATGGGCTAAGGGGCTTTTTATAGAGAAAGTTTTATAGCCTTTAGGATTACTGATGAAGTGAACTTTATCATTTTAAGTATAAGTGATGATATTTTTAAGTGAATTGAATTACTTTAGAAATAAAGTTCAAGGGCTGGTGGGATGATTCAGTTGATAAAGGCACTTGTTGCTAAGTCTGCCAACCTGAGTTTGATCTCCGGAACCCATATATTGGAGGAAGCACTGACCTCTCACAAGTTGTCTTCCCACCTCCTTATGCACATTGTGGCGAAAGTGACCAATCGCATACAAATAAAATAAACGCACACATTTCAGCTAAAGATCACTTTCCTTGGGAAGTTCGTCTATCTTTGCAAACAGAGAGGTTCTGTAATGAACTCCTAGAAGCCCTGAGCTTTGATGATTTGAACTCCCCCCACCCCTCCTTTCTTGTTTGAGACAAACCCAGGGCCTCCCATATGCTTGGAAGGCACTCTACCTCTGAGTCACACCCTGAAGACACCACTACCCTATTTTGTTTTGGAAGAGAAGTATTCTTTAATATATATATTAGAGAAGATCTTTAAAAATAGTATTAATATATGAGTCATTTTGTTGAATGTTTGAGTTGGTAATGTATAATTTAACACGAAATTAGCAACTAATGATTTTGGAAAGCAGTAATTTGATCTTACTAGGGAAGCCACACAATTGCTTGAGTTCTGCCCCTATCTCTTAAATACAGTGATGAAATTAGGAATTACAAACAATTGTGGGCCTGGAGACACATTAACAGGCCCAGGAAACACTTATTAGTAACTGTCAGAGGATTCTATGCAAATTTTGAGACAAAGCAGTTATGCCTCCATAGCTTAAAGCCACAATGGGAAGTAGCAGTACAGATCAAAGTGGCCAAAGTCAGCCTCTCTCTGTGGATCACTTGATTTTAGGCCTGCCACGTGAATAACCTAATAACCCTTTCCTTATTGCCACCTACTCAACACCCCCTTGTCATCTCTTAGCTGCTTCTCCTCATTTATTTATCTCATTCTCCTTTCTTCTCCCCTATTTTCTGTTTTTATTTCTTGATTTTCACTGTGGGGGGATAGATAGCAATGAATGGAAATCTTTTTCAGTTTTTTCTGGTCCTCTGAGGGCCTCAGGCCTCAGGGATGGGGGATACAGTATTTCCCTCCAGATAGGCTCTTATTTCTTGCTTTGTGAAAGGAATTTTGTCTGGACCAATGCAGAACCTGTTTAATTCTGGCAAGTGTCTATGTCAGCAAAGCAGCACCATTTTGCAAATGCAGAAGGCAAGCAATGCAGGCAACAAGAGCACACTTTTAACATCTTCAGTGATTCTGAACCAGTTTGTTAAACATAGAAGGGACTCCAGAGAAATGCTCACCCAATTTATTAATTTATTCCTCAAACATTTCCCAAGTATTAAATACTGTCAGTGCATAAATAAATATTAATTCTTTATGATATCTCTTATTATGGATCATTCCTATTAAAATAAAATGTTGAAAATCCTGATAAGACTATAGATTGACTCAAAGGTGAGGCTTAACAGGCAGCCAATACACAAAAATCAAAAAGAGTGTGGAAATGAAGCCATGAGGTCCATTCAATATGAAATAAAAGTAGAAAACACATAAATGACATAATGTGGGTTGAAACATACACCTAAAATTATGTGCGTATGGTTAAATACCACTTATAAAATTAAAATGTAAAGTAGGCAGTTTTATGTATCATATATATTTATATAGTAAAAAGAAAGATGAGGTCAGTGTATCTGCCTATCATTTTACTTTTTAAATTATATTAGAAACCACACAAACACAGAACACCCTGCAGCAAAGAAGTTACCAGTCAACAGCTGAGCAAATGATATTCCAAAGAATGCATACTGTGTGATTTATCTAAAAACCGAAGTTGATGTTTCTTGATGGAGTCGGGATGCAGGGCTTGGGAAGGTCAGAGACTGTAAATGGGTTCAGATGACCTGTGGGTAGTACTGTTATGTCCTATTCTCCAATCTAGTCTCGGGCTGCAGTGATGTTGCTAGTATATGAAAGCTCACTGAACTGTGTACTTGCTAGTGCTTACTTACTGAATACATGTTTTACTATAAAACTTGAAAATGCTATTTGAAAAGAAATGAAAATTCTTAGGTAAAATGGCATATTGGCATTTACTTATGCTGGTTTGAGGGGCTCACGGGTGTTGTTTTTTTTTTTTTTTTTTTTTACATTTCTTGTGTTTCACTATTTATTTGTGGTATTTCATGATAAGCGTAGGAAGCAGTTGTATAGGGGCATGATCAACAGAGACAGCAGTAACAAGTGAGCAGAGCTGGGAGACCACTGAAGACTTGCTGCTGCTGCTCGTCAGCCAGTCCCTCTACTTCTCACCCCAGTTCAGCAATGGCTTCTGGCTTTCAGAAAATTTTCCCAGTGATTTGGCTTGTTAGTCTGGTAACCCATTCACCTTCTGTGTTTAAGTCTTGTAAAGGGCCCTACGTGTTGTTAGCAACCACAGCAGTTGCTGATGCCTTATACTGCAGAGCTAAAGTGGGCAAAGGGTGGAGATGGTCCCTTTTCTGCTTTTCAGACTCCTAAACAAGAATGAGCAGTCACTCTAGCCTCTAGGAGATGCTACTTTATGAGATACGCTAGATGAGATCAAAGCCTTTGGAAAATGTCTGGAATTCTTCTTTTTTCTCATTTCCAATAAAAACAGATGTCAAATTAAACATTGTTAATGGGTAATGTTGCTCCTGTTTTCTCTGACTATTGAAAAACACATGTAGACTCTCATGGGAAGTTTCAGTAATATTGAGTTTGACTTTAAATGCACCACGTATTTGAGATAGAGGAACCTTTAGACAGTATTTTCAGGAGGGATCAGAGCCTCTGCTTGCTCTGGGTAAATGCACTAGAGTGTATGTGATGCCCTTTGGAGCTCACTGTTTACCTTCTGTGTGTGCAGTTTCTGGGCCCTGCACTCACTTCAGTGCCCGGAGGATCCCAGAGTTGTTAATCAATGTCACTTCAGCATATCACACTTGTTTGCAGAATTTGAAGAGGACAATGATGCATGCTGAATGTGAAAGAGCTTACTGTGAGAAGATGAGTGGTGGGTAGGTGATCTTGATGGTCCACTTTTGTGTACCTTGCAAGTAAAGCCTCAAGAAGATACATTCCACATCAACATTCAGAATTTCTCATCGTGGAGAGGTGGATCATCCCTGACCTTCTTGGTTTCAACATATCAGAAGAGCCTGTTAATATTTGCTGCCCCCTGTAGTTTGCTCTTGCATTTATTAAAAAAAAAATCGAGAGCTACCCCAAATAGCTTTTGCTTTTCTAAATCCAAAGCATTGTGGGATTGTGTCCTTTTTTTCTGTTAGCCCAATGCCACATATCAATGGCTACATGGAGCACAGCAGAGGCTACTTTTATGCAAGGCAGTGATTTCATTTAAGTAAATAAACTGGGAAATGGTCGCCTTGTAAAACATACAGATTTTGTTATATGGGGAAAGCCTGCTCAAATAAATATAATTTTCCTTCAAAAGGCAAAGGAAGCATCTGTTTATTAAAGCACTTTCTCAATTTCCTATTGCCTTCAGAATCGGCTGTGTGAGATGATTGCCATTGTCTTGAAGCACAATAGCTTCTAATAGCATTAAGCTTAAAATAATATAGTAGAACAGTCCACATTCATGGTTTGCTCATTTGCTGAAAATAATATAGATGACAGAAATTATGCTCAAACTTAAAGTAGCTTAAAATAGCGCATGGAACACTAGGAATTTTACCCGGCTCAGTGATGAATGAAATTTCATTATAAAGAATCACAGCCTGATATCTAACTTTTGTAAAAATTTTGGAACTGGTTAACATGAGCAAATGCTAAGAGCAAAGGTAATAAATGGGTTTACTTTGGAAATAGACTAATGAGGAGCTGGTGATCTTAAGATAATGTCACCCCAGAGCCTCTGTGACTTGAATAGCTTTAGATTTAATTTGATGATGCAATTGGCCTGTGTGCATGTAATTCCCAGGAAGATTATAGAAGAGTATGATTAGTCTGTGCATACCAAAGCCTCCCTTGGGTACACAGACATCTCCCCTAGTTCCTTCAGAGTCTACATTGTATATTCACATTCATGTTTGTTTTTAATCATAGATAGCTCATAAATCGAGAAATCTAGTAGTGTGTGTGTGTGTGTGTGTGTGTGTGTGTGTGTGAGAGAGAGAGAGAGAGAGAGAGAGAGAGAGAGAGAGAGAGAGAGAGAGAGAGAGAGAGAGAAAATGAGCTAATTTATGGTTTCTAAGTTTCCTTACATTTCAAGAAGCAGAATTAAAGGCTGATTTTTGTTTTTATTTTGTTGTCGTTTGTTTGATGTTTGTTTTGCAGTTAATTGATGTGAATTAAATGATGCACACAAAAATGTTTATCTAGACATAGGGAAACTCACTACTGTAGAAGATTTAAAAGTATATACATATGCTGTGGAAAGAAACTTAAAGGATTATACCCCACAGAGACATATTATGCCACCAAGTAAAGCCTCAAGTGTCAAGAATGGGTTACATCTTATCAAGTCACTGACAAAAGGGGCCCATAGGCCGTATTCTCAAATGTTATGGGCTATTTGTTACTTTGCATAACCTGATGGTAAGGCCCTACTAACAAAGACAAATTACTTATTCAACATTATTATTATTATTCAACATTGAAAAATTGATCTGATACTCAGCTAGAAGCTTCACCCCTCGTGGTACTAGAAGGTACTATGAATTCTAGTGGAGCTGGAAAGAAATGGTCAATTTCACCCACTACAAATCCAACCTACAGCACACCTACTACCCCCATGATAGATCTGTGCAATAGTAGCAAAGTAATGACAATAACCAACGATTTTTAATTGCATTTAGGGACCATGAGATGGAGCCAATACCTGACACTGCTAAAGTATCCAAGAATATGAGACTACATAGACAGATCATGGGCTTATGGGAAAACTTCTTCTTATTATTTTTCTAAAGGAACATAACACGGAAATTACTCTCTATTGCATAACTTTCATCAGAGATGTTTCTTTAAGCAGTATGGTGGGAATTAATAGAGAAATCCACAATTGGACAACATGCAAATAGTAAGAGACTTTGGAGTACTCAGCCCTGAATAGGTTGACTTTAATAAATCTTTGCCCTAAAGCACAGGGATTTATACAGAAAGGAGGCAGGAAGAAGATTGTAAGAGCCAGAGACTATCTTTCAGCCACAACAAGAATGTGCACAAATAAACATACAGAGACTGTGAGAGCATGCATACCCATGGCCTTCACAGTTTCAAACCAGACACAATCCCAGCACTGAGAAGGGAAGTAGATACAAATTCTATCCCTAACCAAGAAATTATAGTTATATCCAACCGATACCTGCTGGCAAAGGGAAAATCAATTTTCTCTGATGGAGTGTCACTGAGTATAGCAACCATACCTCAGGAAGGGCCCGTACCTCAGAGTAGTTGGCCAACACAATACTAACTTTGTTTTTGGTATTTGTGTGTGTGTAACAATAACATTCTTTTCTGGGATTTTGTTGTTTTACTGATTTTCTTTCTTGCTTTATTTTATTTTTAATTTTTCAGTTTTGTCTTTTTATTTTTTCTCAATAATATTGTATGAAAAATGTTTTTTATGAATGGTTTTATTTTTAAACTATTTTCCCTTTATTTTTAGTATTATAGTTATATCATTTCCCCTTGCCTTTCTTTCCTCCGAACTCTCCCATATGTCTGCCAGTTCTCTCTTTCAAATTATTGGCTTTTTTTCATTAGTTGTTATTATAAGTATGTGTGTGTGTATGTGTGTGTGTGTGTGTGTGTGTGTGTGTGTGTGTGTGTGATATTCCTAAATATACCCTGCTCCGTCTGTATAATGGTAATTATAGGCCTGTTTTTAGGCTAACCGATTGGTATTGGATAACCCCTTTGCTCTTCCGCTCTCAATGTTCCTCTCTTTTCTATACTTACTTTTCCAGGGTTAAGGCCTCATGGTCTCCCCTATTCATTTTGCATGTTGCTGTCCTTATTCAGCTCCTGTGTAGGCAGTCGTGATGATGAAATATCATGGATGTAGCTTCTGACATTACTATGCATCTCAAAGCAAACTTCCTTATCTTTTGGCCCTTAAATCTTTCTTGTTTTTCCTGTTTGTTTGTTTGTATATTTCTGAGAGAGAAATGTTATGAACTGGGGTAGAAAGAGAGGTGGGAAAGGATAAAGAAGATCAAAATATACTGCATGAAAAATTTGATACATTGTCTAAAAAATTAACAAACAAGTTCTCATGTATCTCAGGTTGGCCTTGAATTTTTATGCACCTGTTTCTTCCTCTCAAGGATTGGGATTATAAGCATATGCTGAAATCTTTGGCTGCCAATTTCTAAACAAATTAAAAACAATTTCTTACAGGAGAACTTTCAATAAACAAGGATTAATCATTTATACTGACAGTCAATATTTATTATAAATTTATTGACATTGCTATTTCACTTTAAGGTAATAAACAGAGTCCTTACTCTACCAAATCCTGAGTTATTTATTAAATATCTTTGACTACCTTGTTGAGATGAATCTATAAGGTGAGCAAAGGACATGGACTCTTCAGTTCACATAGACTAAAGGACAACAAAAGAGAATAAGAATTAGAAAGAGTCACTACGGGCAGATTCTTTTTGCTTACATCATTTAGAAAGATCTAATCAGAACTGATCTGGAGTTTAGATAAGAAAGCACTGTGCCAGCATAAAGGATGGAAAACATACTTCCTAAAAAGTAGACACTGAACATACAAAAAGTTTGTAACTTGCCTTTAGAGATTTGTGGTAGGCCCCAAAGAAATATTGGTCTAAAGGTCCTTAGCACCTACACACAACATAGAAACGTGTTTCTTAGTGAGACTCAACATTTGTCTGAGTGTTGTCTTGAAGGAGACCTAGTGAAGAGGCTTGGTCAGAGAGAAAGAGGTGCTTCTGAAAATTGCTTTAAAGGTTAGCAATCTGTGAAGGTTCACACTGATGAGAAGAATGCGGAATTGGACATGAAAATATTTGATTTCCTGTTCTTTATGTATTGTATGAAGCTTGGTTTTGATACAAAACTTTCCATATATATATGTATATAAACATATATATATATATATATATACATATATACACACATACACACACATTTAAAATATATTTTTGTATATTAGTGCTTGTTTCTATGTATACATACTACAGGAATGCCTGAACGCCATGAAGGCCAGAAGAAATTGAATCTTTTGGAATTGGAGTTACAGAAGATTGTAAGTTGCCAGGTGGGTACTGGGAACTGAACTTGGGTTCTCTGCAGGAGCATTAATTGCTCTTATCATCTCTCCAACCCCTGTCTCCAAAGGTATTTTGTTTACAATATGAGGAATAGTACTATCCTTTTGCTATTATCATGTTAGTAAGGTATCTAGACAGACCTCAGTAGGCTTGGAAGTCATTGACGATGGAGCCCTTTCTCATACTCTATCTTGACACCGTCTGCTGTTTCCTTGGTAACACTAGAAAGAAGAGCATCACAATTTAATATGTAAAGTACCACAGGAAAGAGTAAAGGTATTTGGGTTTTGTTGATGTCAAAGGAAGCTACTTTGTCATTGTCTGAAGAAAGGATTCTAAGTTCTGTTCATGGCCCTGGATAGAGCCAAGAAATTGTGATCATCCTAAAGGTTGGATCCGATATGCTAGTCTCCCTTAAGAGTTAATCCAGCTGGACCTAAAAGCCACTTGGCTACTACACCATCCCTAAGGGAAACTGATTTACCCAAAGGATTTGCTGATGGCATGAGAAAAGTAACTATGACCTTAATGAGAGGCGGTACATCCCCCTAGAAACTCCACCTCTAGGGCAATTGGTTATGGGTCTTCACTGTTATGTTTGTCTACTTTGCAATGGTCCAGCTTAAAAATGGTAACTTTTTCGTTTCCTTCATGCTATGCCTTCTGTTACCAGCCAAATACCTAAGCATGCTTTCCCTGACACCGTGCATTCTCACTGATTCTCTGATGTCTACACTTTCCACAGCTGCTTGCTGGTCTCAACTCAAAATGACTTTCTCTCTTCATCTGTCTTTCTCTTACAGGTGGCAGCTGCAATTTCCAACTTTTCTGCTGTACTGTTTTTCTCTCAATAAGAAGATCCCTAAGCTTCCTTCCGTGTCTTTTTTACAAGTTCTTTCATCAGTGAGACTGAGAACCGACAGGTGGGAGATCCAGTTCCCTGAAACAATCTATTCTTAGAAGAAAGCAATAATATAATGAACACAATTTGTAAACTGTAAAATGTCACATAAGCAAAAGGCAGGTGATCCTCAATGAGAAGCGGGGCTTCACTGGCAAAAATGGTGGCCATTACCAGTTGTCTTCTGCTCTTCCAATGAATTCATCGCAACTTTACCTCCTGCACTACAATCTCTCTTCAGGAACATCCTCTCCTCCTCTACTGTCACTTTGACACATTTTACTTTAATTATTTCATATGGTCTACTCTACATTTATTCATGCTATCTTTACATGAGAACATGTTGCCTTTGGCGGTGTGTGTTTTTGTTTGAAAATTATTAATTGTACAAGGGCCTTAAAATTCTCTTTTATTTTGAAGCAAAGAAGGAAGATAAAGATAACATAGCAAAGAAAATGGTAGATGGTACAGATGGTAGCAGAAAAACCTAAGGGACAGCCTGACCCTGTCACAGGTGGTATGGCTGTTCTCTCATCCTCAACAACCTCATTTCTTTTCTGGACATCTACTTATAGAATGACAATGACGGTTTAGATAGTCTATTATACATGGTTTCAACTGAGTAAAAAATGTATTAAGAAAAATATTTATTTTCAACATACAGAATTTCTTTCAAAAATTAAAGGAAAGGCAGAAGCTGGGCAACAGTTAAATATGTCAGATGCCTTCAACATTTAAAACATCAACACATAAGATGGGGAAGATAATTCTTGGTGGAATTATTTCAAATTCTCAGAAATGAGATAAATTCCTCACCTTATGACACATATTATTTCTATTGCACTGTGATGGCAGAGAATAAAGATGCACAAACAGCAGATAGGCAAGGCATTTGTGAAGGAGCACAGGAAAAGGGGAACTGAATTCATGAATTTTACTTTTTAAGAAGACATGTTAAAAAAAATAAATAAAAACTTCTTTCATGGAGTCAATTCACCAAGAAAAGCAGATATGTGGTGAGATGTCATAAAAGACACATTGTACAACAGGGCATCAGTAGAAATGACTGAAAATTCCTTGTTTTGTGTTATCCTCCTCAGTGACCAGCTGTCAAATGTCTCCCTCACAGTTGTTTATGTCATGTCATTTAATCTCCTGTTGCTAGGGAAGTGAAGGAGAGACTGGAGAACTGGGTAAGATGTCTGCTAAGTAGAGCTCCTGGAGTCTTGTGCCCAGGATCACCAGGATTGTCATCCTAAGCCTTGGCCACCATGGAGCTTCTGTTAGCTCACAGCACTTCCCTACTGATGATGGTAGCCTGCCCTCTCCATGAAAAGGCAGTTGGAAAGTAATGGACTCTGCATCCGTAATTTACAAATTGACTGTGTCCTCAAACATTAATTCAGCACATCACTCAATTCAACCTAAAGGGTTGGGCTTTCAGATTTCTGTGATGTTTTTCAAATAAATGCATCCTCATTCCAAGTGTAGGTAGACACTACATTAGGCGAAACCAAGACTGTGGCTTCAAGGTTCTAAATCATAAATTTGCTGGGGGGAAAATGATTGCTAGATGGACATAGTGGTTCATGCCTTTAATCCAGCACTCCGGAGGCAGATGCAGACAGATCTCTGTGAGTTCCAGGCCAGCCAGGTCTACAGAATGAGTTTCAGGTCAGCAAGAGCTTCACTATGAGACCCTGTCTCAGGGGTGGGGTGCTGGAATGCTTGCAATCCAGGTTGTTTGTATTTGATTTTCTTGGTCCTGCATGTGGTGACAGCTCCATGGCTGGACCAATTTTGGATAGTGTGTTCAGGGTGGGTTTATGGGAGACAGACAGCCTGTGTTTAGACTTGAGGGGATGCTTGGGACCCACACAAATGAGCCCTTCGCCTTTCACTCCCATTTGCAATGTGTCACAGTGAGGACTGCTAATTCCTACCAGATGCCAGTGTGTGTATGTTTTCCTGTCCTGTGGGTGAGCTTGGCAGTCAGCACACCGCCTTAGACACTGAAATGAGAGGCGTTTAGCATCATCATGTTGAAGTCTAGACATCTAAGAGCAATAAGATTTGTGATGTGTTTAGAATAAAAGAAAATAAAAGCTCTTGTAAACATGAATCTTTATGAAAAACACAAATTATTTCAAATATGCTTGAATGTATCTTTCCTTTAGAATATTTTAATTTTTAAAATAATCTTCTCTAAGATTCTTTCCTTCTTTCCTTCTTCCTTCCTATATCCTTTCCTTCTTTCCTTTCTTTTTTTCTTGACATAGATAGCTATGTAGCCCCCTCTGAGCTGGAATTCATGAAGAATAGGTTGGTCTTGAACTCACAGGGATGATCTTGCCCTTCAAGCTAAAGCTGGCTGCTATATACAACTTCTTGCTACTCTGGCTTTTGTTTTAAAAGTGGGGTCCTCATGTAAGTCCATGAACACAAGATAAATAACAATTGACACTATTGATATTACTGGGCTTTATCCAGTTAGAAAAAGTGGTCTGGGAGAAGAAAAGAAGGTATAGTTGGGTAAAGGAATTATACAAAGAAAACATTGCAGATGGAGAAGGCACAAGGACCAAGAATGAAGAAAACAGTGAGGTGTGGGTGTGTGTGCTCATCCTGCCTCATCAATTATCACTATTATCACTAGCTTTGCATAAGTCCCAGAGTGCTCAGTGGGACTGAAAGCTGTAGGATACAAATTCGGAACGATGCCCTAAGATTCTAGGAAAAGTTTCAGAAGAATGATAAGGCAGTCGGTAATGAAGTTGTCATTACTCAATGACGACATTGAAAAGAACTTTACTCACAAATCTTAACAGTAGTGTAAAATTGACAGCATATGAAGAAGGGCTGTTCAGTCAAATATTTGTGTAATGTGTAGTGACTGACAATAGCTTCCTTTGATCTAGAGAGGGAACACTTTTGTCTCCAGTTCAGAGACTCGAAGGAAGGAGAGAACATACTCTCTGATCATGCGTTGCCTGTTCTAAGCTTCATAAGCAGATCTGGCTTGTGGAGTGAGTTCATGGATCTCCTGATTCTCAACACTCAGTTCTTTGCTTCTCATGACATTCCTAATTATCAAGATACACTGGCACAGCTTCATTCAGCAAACAAATTTTTCATAATTCTTCACAATTGTACCATCTTCCTCAACTTTCAATTAATCACACCCTGCTTGATCTCGCTGCTCCCTTTGTTCTAATATCTTACCTCCCTATCTTCCTTAAAGTCATTTGCAGATTCAAGGTTAGATTAGAACATCCTCCTCTTGGAGTACAGCTAGGGACACAGGCACACGCCCTCCACTCTTCCTCCCCTACATCACACCAACCATCCTGAAAATGCTTGTAAAATTCTTTGAAACTCAGTACTCTTATTTGAGAAACAGTTGGAAACTTTCCTCTCAAACAATCTTTACAGATCGACATCATGCACATAGCACACACACAAACACATATTACATACATATGCATTCACACAAACATCACATAGAGAGCACACACACACAAATATACATATACATAACAATCACAAATATCTGTATATACACAAACACCACATCAGAGTATACAGAGCATACATTAAAATATACACATTACCACATACTATACACAAAGCACACACATATCACATGCATATACATATACACATATGTATATATACACATATAACCACACACAGAGTATATAGGTTACACAAATATGTTTCATATACACCACAATACAGTTCATACACACATACGTGCACCACACATACCATCACACAATACATACACACACATGTGTACCACACATATACACACACCACATATGTCAGATGAGCATATGTACTATGCACACACACACCATATACAATATAGATTTTTCATCCATATCTACCATGTAGCTATTTAAGTGATTATATTATTATACTCTACACATAAAGTCTGCTCCTTGATATATCACTACTTTCAACCTCATAGGTTCCACCTAAATTTTTAAGAGAGGGTTTGTGACCCTGCCATGTGTTAGAAAACTCCTATTACTGGGAGTGTGGATGGTAGAGTAATAGCAACACAGTGAAAGTTGTTAGGAAGGGTTCTTGAGAACCAGGCCTTCTGAACTTGAATCTGTCTTTCCAGCAAGGCATGCAGGCATTGCTTACACTTTAACGTTTAAGAAGCATTGCCACAGATTACATGCTTCCCAAAAGAAAAAAAGAGCAAGGCTGTTAAGTTTTGATGGCTTAGAATTCCAAGTGAGTTTCCAAATGATGTTTTCTTAGTTTATTTTGTTTCTCCATAGGGGTGTATTCCTATATGCCTCTCTGCCTCATTTTTTTAAATATAGGATTTATCATGAAGTGTGCAGCTGACTACTCCAGCTACACTAGATAGCCACTGAGCCCTTCAGCTGTCTGGTTTATGCTACTGCTCAGAACTGGGGTTAGAGATCGACTTTTACATGACAGCCAAAGATCTGAATTCGTAACCTAATGCTTACATAGCACTTTTTCTACTGAGCCATCTCCCAAGATGATTTGCTATTTGAGAGTAGATCTTATATAGTCTAGCTGACAGGACTTGCTAGGTAGCCAAGGGTGACACATTTCTTCTGGTCTCCACGGGTATTTGAGTACATGCATGCAAATGTGCATGGAGACATGCATGGATACACATAAATAAAAATAACTCTATTTAAAATAAACATTAGTTTCAAAAGAAATGTGAATTAGTGAGATCACTTTACTAAACAGATAAATATGCTCATAGGAGGTCCCATATTTGATTACAAAGTCACAATACATATTTTCATTAGATAGAAGTAAATTTTCTCACATATGTAAACACACATTTTTTTAAACTAAAGTGAGTATATTTGAACATATTTTTCAGAGGTCATATACATTAAATTTGGCTAAAACTGTGAAATGTAAGCATGGCAAGTTTATCATAAAATAAGGCCAGAGTTAGAAGAAAACTGCAAGACTTAACTGACATAATCAATTAGAATCATAAACAGACCATTATTTCATTATAAGTTCCAGGTATTCTTTATTTCCTTTCAGTGTGCAAAAAGGCTGAGCATGGACCATGAGCATGCCTCAGAGAATGAAGAATAAGCCCATCCTTCTTTCTTACTGGGCTAGTCCAGGACAATTTATTTTGACATAGGATATGGAGCAATCCAGCAAATTTAGTCACAGTGACCCCCAAGGAAACTATCAATGATACTAATTTATGCTATGAATTTTGAAGTACAAATAAATATCAGTCTAGGGTAGTATCTTTTGGAGTGCTTAGACTTTATGTTTTCTAGTATAGTTTTAAATGTACACACTTTAGTCATATTTAGTTTTTATATATGTGAATCTGTGTCCAGCATAGAGAAACACATGGGATACATTTCCTGATTGCAGCAAATGCAAACTGAACATGGATTAAACACTTCAAAGACCCACGATGTGAGTTCCACATTTTCCTAACCAGATGACGGTTTTCACTTTGAAATGCCTTTAAAACAAACATGTCCTTGCTTTAAAATCATGATGTATATAACTTTAAAGGTTTGAGAGATTAAGGTACAATTGGATTTCTGTTTTTAGTGTCTATAACTACTTCATGCCATCTAATAATTCTTTTATACCTTATTGAACAAATTCAAAATAAACTGTACTGTGGGTGATACAGTAGTTGTTAAATTAAATTACTAATTATTAAATAGCCACAATGAACAATTATTAAATGATTATTAAATCACATAATAGTTACTAAATTATTAAGTAACTATTAAATTATTCTATCATGGTGTAGCAGTGTAACTACAGGAGTTACTCTGTCTTGATATAATTCAATTTCCTTACCCATTTGTTGGGGATAAAGAAAGAAATTAGGTAAAGTTTTGACAACAAAAAACATAAGTGATCAAAAATTGACAAAATTTTATTAACATAATTATCATTTTTTTATTTTAAAAAAGTTTTTGTAATGAAATTTTCATCCTAAATAAATAATTTTGATGTATATTTTAAGAATAAATGAGACTTCTCGGCAAAGAAATATAACGAGATAACAAATATTTCCTAACAACTATAAAATTTAAAATGTGAAAAAGAAAAACCCAAAACAACAGAAAAGCTATCACTTACAAAATGTGTTCAATTTCCTTTAAGAATTACAGGAAACTATGACATTAACACCTAGACAAAAATTAATAACTGTACTCAGTACTCAACAGCACTTACAAGTCCTAAGTTTCAGAATAACTACAGCAATCACAAGGCACACATTTTTACATATAGTCACTATATACTACTTCATATATAATACATAACTATGAGTATTTTCTAAAATCATGTAACTTGAATCACAGTTAAAACAAAATTGCCTTCAATAAAAGACAAACTTCAAGAAATATACATAGGGACAAAAATGACCCAAGAACAAGAAATCCAAATGTCTTATGGATTAGATTTAGGTTGTTCAGGCTTTATTGCAAATTCCTAATGAACTACCTTACCAGCCCCTAGACTCAAAATGTTTTGAAAATTAAAAATAACCTCAATCCATACACATACAATGAATAATACAGCTAACAAGGAAAACTTAAACCGAGCATACAGGGTGGATTTATTCCACATCTATTGAATTAATAAAACTGGACAAGAAAACCAGGACATACTCTCATGGTCATCACATTAAGTACAAATCCAACATCTACTCCAGTCCCCTATTTTTTAAACCGACTAATTGCAATTTCTGCTACCTCCTTCCACTAGAGCATGGTTAACCCATCAGGGGCTATACTTTTTAAGCTCCTGACAGCTACCAATTGCCAATAGCTCTTGACCTTTGTGCCTATTTTATTGCCATGCAGGGATTTTGTTTGTCCCAACTTTGAGCAGGTCTTGGGTATGTTACTGTGTATAGTCACTGTGATTACATATGTACAACTACCTTGCTATGTTTGGAAACCATTATATTCTTGCAATCCTAACCCTTCTTGCTTGTAGAATCTTTCTGGTTTCTCTTCTACATTTTCTTCATGTGTCATATGTTCTCTCTGAACATTGATTGGATCAGTTGTGGATCGTTGTGATTGATTAAAGAAAGATTGATTCTTTTTCAATAGAAGCTTCTCTGATGAAGATTGAGAGATTCAATAATCTATGGATATAACAATAAGTCAGTGGAGTCAGTACATACTATGCTTATTTAGATGGAGAACAGTAATAGGTTTTCCCTAAGTACCTATAACCAGCCTATCCACAACATCTTGTCCCCAAAATAATTGCAGATATTCATTTCAACTTAGAAATTGGACCCTAAATACATTCCTGCCATTACTGCATCAGTGGGAATACATTGCAGGAATAGTGATTGTTGGAATTCACAGAGTTCACAGGTGGATAAGATTGATGGTTACTTTTCTCCTCTCTTAGCATACATAGCATCTTTTATTCCTGGGAAAGCTAATCAGTATGAAGGAAGCTCCTACTTTAATTTCTTTATGACCTATGATTAAGTATGTGGTAACTCCAGCAATAGGGTTTTAGTGTTTCAATATATAGATGATAACAAGATCAATAGCAACAGCCATTATAACTTACTGATTTCAGGGATATCACTGGCCAAAAATTCCAGAAGAGGCAATCCATTCCTGGTACCGGGCTTTTTATTTGTTAGCCTGAGTTATCTAGGGTAGGTGTTTTGTTAATAGGACAATTCCACTTAAACTCTTTTCATATGTACATATATAAGTATTTTAGTTAGCTTCTGCAGTAGGTGGTTTCCATAGTACTCTCCTGAAATGTCTCTTTGATATTTATCCCCCCATATTCCTTCCTCTAACCCATTCTCCTATCCCCCACTCCATTTGACACTTCCTGTTGCACTATTCCCATTTAACCACGTACATAACCATCTTTTATCTCACATTCCTGGCTTCTTACTAGTTTCCTGATATCTATGAGTATTCCATATAAAATGTATACCTGAAGATTCAAAACTAACATTTACAAATGTGAGAAAACATTTGGGCTTTATTTTTCTGGAATACCTCATCCAGAATGATTGTTTATAACTTGAATCATTTACCTACAAATTTTATAATTTTATTTTTAATAATTGCTAAATAACATTCCATTGTGTAATACATCACATTTCCATTATTTATTCAAGAATGTTTAGCAAATGAGTCAAAGACAGACAACTTCTTCAACCTGACATAGAACAATTGCAAAAAAAAAAAAACCTCAAGAATACTCTGAACAAGAATCCAATAGCATAGAAAGTAGTTCCAGTAATTAACAAATTGAACTAAATAAGACTAAAAGGCTTCATTTTTTACAAAAAGAAAGAAAAGAAAACTCTCAGGAGAGCAAATAGACAATCTACAGAATGGAGGAAACAATCTTAGCTGGTTATACTCCAGGCATGGTGATAATATCTAGAACGGAAATATATTTGCAAAAAAATAAACACCAAAGACAGAAGAAAGAAAAGAAAAAGAAAGAGAGAGAGAGAGAGATGGATGGGAGGAAAGAAAAACCAGCACATACACAAGATCAAATGCTGCCAGTTAACAAATGGACTAATGAAGGGAACAGACAGTTTTCAAAAGAAGAAACGCAAAGGGCCAATTAGTATTTTAAAAATGTGTTCAACATTCTTTTCATCAAGGAAGATGCAAATTAAAGCTATTTTGAAATTCTATCTCACTCACCCGAGTCAGAATGGAAATATCATGAGGAAAATAGACAACGACAAATGCTAGTGTGGATGTGGGGAAAGAAAAGCTAGTCTTCACTGGTGGTGGGAAATGTGAACTACTGCAGCCATTACGGAGATATTCTGATGGTTTCTCAAGAAATTAAAAATAGAGTTCTATGGGCACACACCTCAAGGGCTTGTGATTCTAACACAGAGGTGCTTGTACATTCATATAGACAATAGCAAGGATGTGGAAACAGCCTAGATGTCTATCAATTGATTGAATGGATAATGAAAATATGATACATATATGCGATGGAATTTTATTCACCAGGTAACAAAAATAAAATAAAATTTCCAGGAGAATGTGTAGGGAATTGTGTTGTTTCATGCTAAATAATTGTCCCACCCACTGGTTTAATAAAAAGCGCTGATTGGCTAAAGGCAGGCAGGAAGTGTGGGTGGGGTACCAGACTAAGAAATACTCTGAGAACAGGAAGCACAGGGAGAATGCCAGAAAGAACGCCAGAGAGAAGCCGCAGGAAGCAGAGAACAACCATGCTGCTGTGAGAACAGGAAAAATCATGGGTTAGATGAAGGGTAAAGAGCTAGCAAGTGACATGCCTGGGCCTGAGGCTGATCAGCCTAAAATTATCGTATGCAACTGTGTGTCTCTGTGGGACTGCGGGTCTGTGGGTCTGCGGGCCTAAACCTTCAGGCTAGGCCCAAAAGTCAGGGCCAGAAACCTCCTACTACAAGAATGAGATTAGAAATTATTATGTAACATGAGGTATCTCAGGCTAAGAAAAATAAAATCACAGGAAGGTTTAAATGTGTATAACCATGGTGGGTGGAAAAAAAGAAGAGAGCAAAGTTAACAAAGACTAATAATACATTTTTAAACATCACATCATGCTGTTTAGTTTTTACTGACTCCACAGAAACTGGAATCACCTGAGAAGAACTGAAATTCCTCTATCTGACTGGAATATAGGCAAATCTGTGGAAGCATTTTCTTCCTAAGTGAAGGCCATTAAGGGCCCTTTGGAATGCTACTGTGGGCAGTACCATCCCTTTGGCAGGTCTAAAAAATCTGGTTAAGCAAGCTGTGGAGAGCAAACCAGTAAGCAGCCGTCCTCCATGGTCTCTGCTTCAGTTGGTATCTGAGTCTCTCACCTGGTTTCCCTTCACGATGGACTATTACTTGGAAATATAAGATAAATTAACTTGCCTTTGATGATAATGTTTATGATATTAATAGAGAAATCAATTAGGGTGTTGTATACAAATATATTAATTTATAAGCTAACTAGAATATTTAATTTTTCAAAGGAGTTTGAATAAATTGAAGTAGCATACATGCTACATACAGAGACCAGAAAATTTTAAATGTAAATCCTAGTGCTAGGTTTGAAATACTTCTCTATAAGAGTTTTTAGACACAGAGGCCCTGTAGTGGTTCCAGAGGCATTTTAAAGAATACAAGCTTGGGATGGAGACATTTCTCAGAAGTTAAAAGCAATGAGTTTGACTTCTCCTCTCCACCCACACGGTGTCTTGCAGCCATCTTTAACTCCAGTTCCAGGGCATTTAATACCCTTAGGACTCTTTAAGGCAGTAGGTGTACATATGGCGCGTGCACACACACACAAAGCATTCATGAATAAATAATCTCAAAGATTTGAAACGAAATAAAGCCAATACAAGTTATGTTTATTTTTCTTGGCTACTTACTGTAACTATGTTGTAGTATTGTTGAAGATTATACACTTTAAATACAGGGCACAGAAAAAATTAAGATGAAACAGGGTCGGAAGCTTCTTCCCTCCTATACTGGCATTGCTGTTCACTTGTTTTTTGACATAGTCTCTCCGGCCTTGAATTTGCCAAATAAAGGATGCTGACTGGCCAGTGAGCCCAAGTGAACACAAATGCAGTTGAGGTTGACCTCTGGCCTCTATACACACTCACAAAGATACACACACACACACACACACACACACACACACACACACACACACACACACACTCCCACATGTGAACATAGGCACAGGCACACACATACAGATTCACTTTATGTACATTATTTGCTTATTGTCTAGTACAGGTAGTATAGTTTTATTGTTTTAAGGTTGTAAGTAATTGGCAAAAAGACAGAAGAGAATACGTATTCTATGCATGTTTTTGAGGTTAAAAACTTGAGTATTCTGTGTCTTTAGAGCCATTTCTATTAGAATTCATTTTTATAAGACACATTACTAAAGATATCCCTCTGGTGAATTCTCATAAATAAATTTTTCAACAGCAATTTGTTTACATAAAACCTTAAAAATCAAGCAGAGTATATTATTTACACATGAGAGGTTCTATTCTGAGTCTGCATACATCTGGCATAGCTCATATTTTCACTTAATTTAAATAAATAAGTATTATAATGAGTGTCTTATATTTAATTGCTCTACGCTGGCAAGCTTCTGCACCAAATTTTAGACTATATTTATCAGAATGAGATCCCTATTATAGTGTACTTCTTTGTGCCACTCCATGTCCTTTCTTTGCCATTTCTATGTCTCCTAACTAAGAGTACAGAGAATGTTCAAAACCGTTGTTATTGGTGTCCTGCAGTTGAATACCCTTTCCTTGGTTGGCCATGAAAAAGGACACTGGAGACAGTGGGGTTATAATAGTTATGACTGGCTTTAGACTAGGGAGACTTGGGTTAAATCCTGACCCTGTTCATGCACCATTCACTCAATAGACATGTATTAAGTGCCTGCTTTGTGGTAGCATTGAAAGCAGTTTTGCAAATGTAATTGTGGATAAAAAGATAGACAGCACTACAGTTCTCAAAGACAGGTTAGTTTAGCCAAGATTTCAACTATGAATTGCATAATCAGATTAGTAAATTCAGACTGTAGCTAAAAGTCAAAGTTCTAGGGAACAGAAGCATAGTAATGAAGTGATAAAACTGGACACCAGAAATGGAAAAATTTTAAGTTCTGGGATTGAACCCAGGGCCTTTCTCAGGTTATACAAGTGCCTACCACTGAGATGTATACACAGTCCTGATCCCTGAAATGAGATAATTTCTAAAAACTTCTCTTATTCACAAGCATGTTTCAAATAATATAGATGTAGTATGTATTAATAATTAATGTAACAAATGCATTTTTAATTTTGAAGGCATTATTACAATTAAGCAAAGTATTTTTATGAATTAACATTTTTGAATCAAACAAAAATATAAGTCACCGAATGTGCTATCACTTCATTTGATCAAAGGAAATCCAGAGTCAAAGCCATCAGGACAGATTGTGGGACTGCAGTGGCTTAAGAAGTTTCTTTCACTCACAGTCTTAGGGCTTACATTGCTCCTTTGGCACTTACTCCTTACTTTAGAAAAGTGGTATTCTAGGCCTGGGACAAGCCACACTTAGACATGCTACATAGTGACTGTGAGCAAACACGCACTTGATATTTAAACAGTTGTTTGCAGCTGAGTCCATGTCAAAAGCTGACTATATAATTTGGAGTTCTCCAAATTAACCTCTAAATAGAATGTTTTTAAGCAATACTAATCTGATTTATATATAAATATTACAACTCATTTGTAATTATATCAATTGTTTAGGATTTAGACAAACAAAATACTATTAAAAAAAGACATTGTCTGGAATTGATACATCCTAGGTATTAATATGGAACACATTAACATGTGGGGCTTTGCTATTAAAACCATACAAATAGCACATCATCATTGCTTCTACCCCTGGCAGACATCTCCCATTCTGTTCTGGGGACACCACAGATGCAACATCAACACATAAATAGCAGAAAGAGCTGAACTACAAAGCCCATTACAGACCCATCTGAGAACACACATTTAGCATAGCCTGTGCTAAAACACAGGATGGAAAATAGAACTGTATGTAGATGATGTACAAAGAGATACTTGTAACCTTATGAGTTATATTCAGAAATTTGTTTACTCTAAATCTAATAGAAAGTCTTCAATGGTTTATGACAGGGAAAGCTGATGGAGAGATATGAGAACCAGATCAGTGCCTGAAAAATCCCTTCTAGTTAGCGATAGAGACTAGATGTTACAGAAACTAAAGATTGAGCAACACTTGCATTTGTAAAAGATGGGACTCTGATTGCAATAATTTAATTGAGATACTATAATCACAACTAAGTTATCTAGAGGATGGAAGACCAATTGTGATTAGTAATAAAGTAGATGTGAAAGTCAGGCTTCTCCAGACAGATTTAATAGGGCACACGTGTTCTATTGTAGAATATTATTTTGAGATATGTTACATTTATTTGTGCTGTGGAACATTTGTTTAATGATGCAAAGATGTGCTGCAGTCTATTATGTTGTACTTTTTAACTCTGTGAAGCTGTGTTACTTTGCCTGTTTAAAACATCTGATGGCTTAATAAAGAACTGAATGGCCAGTAGCAAGACAGGAGAAAGGATAGGCAGGGCTGGCAGGCAGAGAGGATAAATAGAAGGAGAAATCTGGGAGCAAAGAGTGAGCCAAAAGAGGAAGACAATGGGGCCAGCCTCCCAGCCAGCTGTGGTCTAAGTGTGGTCTAAGTGTGAAAGTAAGATCTACTGAAGAAAAGGAAAATACCCAGAGGCAAAAGGTAAATGGATAATTTAAGTTAAGAAAAAATGTCAAGAAACAAGCCAAATTAGGCTGGGCACTTATAAGTGAGAATAAGCCTACTCCATCTATAAATTTAGTTGGGAGCTGGATGGTGCCCCCCCCCCAAATAGTAAAAGAGCCAAAGGATAAACATAAAAAAACCTACATTCTATTTTTGTAGTTCATTTTTTGTGTGTGTATGGTTTACATTATTACAAGGAGTTGGGACAAGTAATTATGGAGGCCTACAATGTACAGATATGAGGCCAGTTTTCTGCCCTTCCAGTGGTACAGCTAGATCCACCTTCAATGGTGGAAATCTTGAAACCATGAAAGAACAACTCAAGGCAGACAAAATTAGGGTGGTGATCAGTTACAGCAGGACAGTATTTTGTGCTATGCCTTTACCTGACTGGATGAGGTCCCTAGTTATAGAGAAAACCTGTTTTCCGTAGTCCATCCAGATGCTAATATCATCAACAAATGACTTCAAGAGACAAATGCAGTATGCAGTTTGACCATACACATGAGCCTCTTGTGACGCATCTGACCGGTGTAATTAGTCATCACAGCAGATACAGTTGTAAGGGAGAAGATAGTGTTGGGAATGATCCAAATGTTTGTAGTTGAGACCGTTTGGTGACTGGAGGTTCATTTCCTCAGGAAATGCTACAAGAGAAGTGCAGTTTAAGTCAAAGGTCAGAAGGTCTACTGTGATCTTTGTGAGTCTGGGGTGACTTAGTGACATTAATAGATACACCAGTGCCAATAGTCTAGAACTCAAAGGAGAAGTTCAGTTTAGAAAGAATTGTGTGAGAGTCAACAATCTATAGATGCCAGTGGAAGACGACAGCACAAGTGGAAAAGAAAATGTCTGCGCAGAAAAGAGTGTTAACGTTAGTACTTGGGTAACTCCGCTATTTGGTATTTAGGTCAAAATTGTGGCCTGGAAGGCTGGACAGCAGCTACAAATGAGTATGTGAGTAGAGGCCTAGGGAGTAAGATGGACAGCTTGACCCAAGCTGAGGGCTGGAGATCCCTAGAAGTGGCAATCAGTAAAAGAAGCAATGAACATGAACCTGAGAAGTTCAATTCCAGAAAAGTTTTACTATGAAAGACAAAAGAGAAGTAGGGTTATTGACTACAGTCTTGTCGGCAAAGGTTTTCAACATACCTCCCTTACTAAGCCCAACAGAATAAGCCACCCAACATAATCAAAACAACAAAACATTTTACCTATCTTTCAGTAAATATATGTGGATTGAACAGATCTCACAGCCAGACATCATTCCCTCTGGAAGGCTATCCTTACTATTTTAAATGTTGGAACAATGGGCTATAGAATATAATCTATCAAATATAGTGGCTTAGAGTAAATAATTATACGTCAATGCAGAGCACACTATTAAACCTTTCTTGTAGGATCCCGTGCGGTATCAAACCTCTAAAGCAAACTGGACTATTGTTCACAGGATTCAGGCAAATTCTGAATATCATTATAGCCTTTTCCTGAGGCCTCGTGTTATAAATGAGGCTTTTCTTTGCATATGGAATGTACAGTTTCATTGTACAGGCCAAGGGAACTATGTAACGGATACTATTCCCTTAGCAGGGGAGCATAGAAGAGAACTGTGCTCTACTTTAACCCTGGAAAGACAACTCTCCGGGAGTCATTTTGTCTCTTTCTCGTTATTTCATTACTTGGTTTTCTCTATTAACCAGGGATTGTGTCCTGTTCAGAATTTTCTTGTGCTGGGCTCTGTAGTGGAACATAAACAATAAGACATTCTAGCCATCTACACTAATCCAGGACCACACACACCTGTAGCCCGGCAGCGCTGCTTTCCCCAGAACCCATTTCTATGCAACATTTGGCAAACAGCTTGATAACCTCAAGGGTATTTCTGGAATCATATGGTGTGAAGGCAGGAAAGAAAGGCAGGTTTACTTTAAAGAGTGATTTTGAGGTGCTGAATGTGCATCTGCTCTTCCCTACCACTCAGGCGCAACTGTGAAGGAATTTTCTCCTTTGGAAGAAGGGAGGTGTGTTTTTAATGAGCAACAGACATTAAAGTGAATTTGGGGCCTCTCAGAATCACCAGCATCACAGCAAGCTTTCAATTACAGGGACATCTGTTGGGAATGCAAGGGAATCTCTATCCAAAGTCAGTTGCTAATCACATTCACCTGGCCAAGCACCAGGCAGCCCCAGCACTGGGACTGCTTATTTCCTCCTGCTCAATCACACTGAGTTAAGGAGCCACCTGGGCAATGTGTTAGTTCATACCTGCTGACCCACCTAGTCTAACAAAATGCACAGAAATCAACCTTCTAAGCAGACAGAATGCAGCTACTCTCCTGCCTAGACAGGGAAACAGTGAGCAAGAAAAAGCCCAAGCCTGAAATTATACAAGATGTAGTCAGGAAAACAGCTTTGCTTTGGGACTTTGTTCTTTAAATAGTAGACATAAGGGATTCTTACACTTTGGGAGAGGACAGACAATCCATTTTCAGAATTATAGCATTTAAATGGAATATGGAGAGTGGACAGATGGCCTAATGGTTAAGAACACTTGTGGCTCTTCCAGAGGACCCAGGTTGAGTTCCCAGAACCAACATGACAGCTAACAACTGCCCCATAACTCCAGCTTCCGGAAGATCTGATGCCCACTTCTGGTCTCTGTGAGCATTGCATGCACATGGTGCACTGGTATGTATACACCTGAACATGAAAAAAAAAAAAAATGGAATTTGATCAAACAACAACAACAGCCTGATCTCTAGAGGGTGATACTAAGGAGTGCTGAATACATATGTGGAGATGAGTTCATGTAAAAAAGGCATGTCCCTTTGGGTGATTACTCAGTCTAAGTTAGAGTACGCTTTCCTAGACATGCAAAGTATAGATCGAGATGACATTTCATTCTCATTTACCTTTTTTAAAAATCTAACTCATCTAATAGTTTTCCCTTCTCCAGTTGTATTTGCCTATTTAGATCCAGACTTAAATTTTGGGATTTTTGTTTCTTTGCTTTATTTATCAAGTTTTCATTCTGGAAAAGTGGTTTGATAAAATTTTCTCATTACTGAGGTCCAAGCATGCATGGAAAAAGCTCTCTGTTACATAGAAATGCCCTCCTTTCCTTAGCTTACCAGGCAGAACATTCCTCTTAAGCTTAGTGATCACTTCTCTAATCATTATGTATATATTAAAATCATGTTTTAATGATAATATTTTCTTTAAGATTAAGAAATCGATATATTTGAAATAAAAAAGGGAAATGCTGGCTTGGTCACATACTTACAGTTTAATCAAAATGATTAATAACCAAGCACAGGCCCCTCTCAGCACTTATAAGCGATGGATACATTGCAATAAGAATGAACGCTAACATATGCTCTAGCAGAGTCTGTAATTCCCAAAAGCCACCTCTGTTTTCTGATGGAAATAATCAGTAAGTAGATCTCCAAGGCATCTATTAATCACTGTCAATTTTGGCTAAATAAAAGTTCTGATTGGCTGCGCAGGAATGGCCAGTTGCTAAAGGAAACTAGAAAATCTTGGGAAAATATCTATTTTTCTATCACAGAAATGCCTGTTAGTTGAGGCCATAAATAACTTTAAATGAAAGGTAGTAAATCTAAAGAAATAAATGCATAGATTTACTGAGACTTAGTTAATGAGTGCTAATAACCAATTTGTTCTTGCAAAAAATGAAGTTAATAAGTATATGTTATACAAATCTCACACCAACAAGCAACAAACAACCATCTCATCTTCACAACATAGAAGTTTGTGGCATATTCCCTATATACTTTTAAGCTCAACCATTCACGAAATGCAAGTGTTGACCATGAGACTTCTACAACACCAGCAATTTGGGCTGGAGATATCAGCTGATAATAATATAATTTTAATATTTGCTTTAATAACTTTCTAAACTTAGATGTTCAGGTATGAAGTTTTCTGTTCTCCTTGCCTACCAATTATGTCCTTACTAAATGAGTGGTTCAATTTTCTGTTTATTAGCTAAAGAATTGGACTTTTATCTAGCAAAGCACACAATAAACTAGGTAATATTGCCTTTAATACTCAAATGGTGCCTGCACCTCTGTCAGTCTTCCCATTCTTGTCTCTTGCACTCTTAAAAATAAGAAGCAGTTGACTTGCTTTCTCAGAAGTTGCCTAGACAACCTGTCTGTGCATGTGTAGGTGCTACATCTTTGATGTTAATTACAGAGATAGAGATAGGTCAAACAACCTGTTATTTGTCCCATCGTGTTACACATTTAAACAGAGAACTCTGAGCTTGAGTTGAGGAGATGTCTAGTCCCAAGTACAAGCACAGAAAGAAAGACCATCAAGGAGGCAGCAAGAGATTGAGAAACATGCTATCCCACAATAAAACATACCTGGAAAAATGCAGTATTGTACTTAAATTTCCAAATAACTTTTGCTGTTTTTTTTTCCCACATGAACCTTTCTATGGTCTGCCTTCCTGTATTCTTCTGTCATTCATGAACAGAAATTCTTCAAGAATTTTAAGCAAGCCCGCCCTCCACCCAAGTATTTTCTTTTCCTTAGGCCTATCAAGTATGTTTATGGTGCCTGCAACCAAATGCTCTATCCTATGATATTTATAATATGTAAACTTAAAACCAATTTATTTTGTTGTTTTCTATTCCTTATTAATTTAATCTTTATCTAAAGATATTGGCAATATCTTTGCCAGTTTAATGACTTTGATAGTCTTGGATTAGTTGATACTTACTCTATACTATAATGTAAAGTGGTCATTGAAGTTATATGTTGAAAAACAGAAAATCTCATTTTTCTTGGACCGAATGTACTAACTCCTGTCACCATAGTATGTGAGTATGTGTACACATGTGTGTATGTGTATGGGATGGTCATGATGGCAGTGTTCACTAAAAGAAAAAAGAAAACAGTTGAGTGAAGGTGTGAGGATACACTCAATTGGGAACTTACTGTTTTCTGTCCCTACCAGCAATGTCTAAAGCAATTGCCTATAGACTTTCTGAGGCCATTTATAGCTTATCAGGAGAACATTATACAAGTCTAGAAAGGAAAGAAATGGTAAGTATACTAAAATCACAGGTTGTTGATTTCACTTCAGGCAGTTATCCCTTCTATGTTAAAACCTGAACTTATAAACACCCACTCCATAGCTATCTAGTTCCCATACTCTCTAAATATGTTAAGAGTTGCCAAGACTGCTGGCAATAGTAAACCATCCTCTGTCACAGTGCCTGTCTCTCCAAAAGACTAACATAGGCTGTTGCACAACACAGGGGCAGGAACTTCTTTCTGGGCCAACTAAATCTGCACATGTAGAATTGGAGCTGGCTGATCTGTGTTTGACATCTATTGAAATCTGATACAATAAAGCCAGTGTCATCTTGAGGAGACACTATTTCATGCATTACAGTATCAGTTCTGGGCAAGTTTACATGAAGAGTCCAGTGTGAACTGGAGCAGGCAGGAGCAAGATATGAATTCATAATTGGACAAAGAAGAAGATGGAATACTTTAAAAACACTGCGATGCTTATTAGAACAGGTCAAGTTGGTCAAGAACCAAGGCATATACAAGACTAGTTTTTATTCATTGGATAAGTTCCCGTGCTCAGGATCAAGGGCTTGGTCATCAGTATCACTTCCTGCTTTAAACTGGCACAGAACTTATGTGTAGTTTTGATTTTTCAGTCCTCATGTTAAGATCTATTTAAAAGTCTGTCTTCGGCACAGCTATGCCTTTCTTCATTGATTCATCTTTGTTTGTTTGTTTTTTTTTTTTTCAAGCAAGGTTCACTGTTAATACACATTTTTAATATCTATAGTCTTCTGAAGTTAGTAGGCCCAATTTATTTTTATGAATTTTAAGGATTTCAGATAAAATAAGAACAGCACCTGCCTTACACAGTCAGCCATGAATGAGGACTATTTATTTAGGTCTTTATATTAAACACATACACACATAATATAAGACAAATGATTAGTTTTTTGCTCAGATCATAGGCTTAAATTAACGTGAGGATAGGGATGTCATCAGGGGAGCTAAAGAGTTTAACAATATTTAAAATGACACTGTGCGTTGGATAGTGTTCATTTAGGATCACTTCCATTCACATGTGCGAGGATTCTTCCAGAGTATATGAAAAGGGGAGAGTGGTGGATTAAAGGGCCACTTCCTGTTCTTTAATGCCCAGTTACTTTTTTTTTTTTTTTTTTTTTTTATAAAAGAGCTCAAAGTAATTTACAAAGTTAACAGTGGTTAGTGTATATGAAATAATAATAAACATAGGCACACTCTACAGATACTGTAAAAGCCTTTGGTTCTCTTCATGAAAACATGGTAGCTGGGAATAATAAGTGTCAGAGCACGTGTTTTGCACATAAATGGAGGTTAGCTCTGCACTGAGGTCACAGGGAAATAATGTAGTGAGGTGCATATGATTGTTAGGGTCTATGATTTTCACAAAGCATTATAAAAATGGGAAGATGCATTTTCTATTTGAGTCCTCTGAATGTTTTAATTAAAAAACCCTTTAAACTATGTTAACACCATTTACACAGCTGAAAAGACTGAACTGTGTGCAAGCCATTATCATTTACAAAAAGAAGACAGCCATTTTCTAAATTTGGAACAGTGAAATATTTTAATTTTCCTATTATGTCTACTATTTGTCTTCATAAGGCACAGTCCCAGGGGCCTCAGCCACTATTAAATCCAGCATTCCACATCATGCCTCTGATTCAGTACCTCTGAGAGGAGAGTTCCTTAAGGAAGTCTGCCACACTGGTCTCACTGGAAAGCTCTCAACTGAGAAACAAACCTATTTTTTTTCACTGAAGCAAAAATAATGTTGTGGGTTTTATATTTCTTTTCTTAATAGCACAGTTAAATTAACTATTTATGGAACCTTAATCATTGCTTGGCTTACTGCTCAGTGCAAAGAGGGAGAAACAAGTACACATACAAACAGAGGCACAAAAACCCTTAATCCTTAGTGGATAGACAAAGCAACCATTTGCTGTGAACTTTACTGTGTGTCAAGTTCACTGATGGGTGTTTTTGTATACTGTGTCAGTTTGTGGAACTGGAGTTCTCTTTGCAAGCAAATATAGGTCTTGTACCAATCAGGGAATAAAATTGTAGATGAATTTTTAAAACTTACCAACCCCTGTCTCTTGTATTAACTGATCACCTCACCTCCCAAATGTATCAATGAGGGTTTCTCATCACTTGTAAACTACCTGCCTACTCAATTCCACGTACAGAAGATGCCTTGAAAGACAACTCCTGGTTGTACATTTACTCACCATGTTCGCCCTGTCCAGCTTCTGGCAGTTTAGTAGAGCTTGGTCTGAGACAACCACTCTAGTCAAAAGTAGATTGGCAAATATTTTTGTTGGGATAATTTACTGAATTTCTTTTGTTAAAATGTGACAATACTTAGCATTCAAATGTGACAATACTTAGCATTCATGAGCTTTAAAAAATACCAAGGTAATCTGAATGGGCCTAAAAAAATACCTTTTATAATAGATCTACTATTTGCTTCTCATGTTTGTGGTACGGTGTGATTTTTGTCAACTTGATACAATCTTGAATCATGAGGAACAGGGAACCTCAATTAAGGAAGTGAATCCAACATACTGGTCTGTCGGTAAATCTGTGAAGCATTTTTTTGTTTAATGGTTGATGTGAGCCCAGTCCACTGTGGGAGGTGCCATCCTGAATAGAGGGTCCTGAGCTGCGTAAGGAAGCTGTCAGTAAGCAGCATCCCTTCATGTTTCTGTTTTAGTTTCTGTCAGGGTTTTCCCTTAATGATAGGATAAAATACCCTCCCATTGTTTTGTGCCAGCATTTTATCACTGCAACACGAAAATCAGTAGGACACAAGGAAAACATGAGGCTATAACTTTCAAGTTAACATATGTTAGAGAGTTCAGAAAATAAGATTAAAAACCTTCTTCCTGTGTGGGCATTTACAACCCTCAAATCGCTGGTAAACTCCCAGAATTGTCTTTTTCTTGCTTCTTACACTTTATTTGCTCTTTGTGATGAAAGTATCTTGCCGATTCTCATTATTTCCTATGTCCTGGTGCAACTTGCCTTGACCACCAGACTGAGTAATTGCCTTAGATCTTCATATTTTTAGGGTACCAAAGGTCCTCTTACCCTACTGCATGCTCTTGTAAGCAAAGCTGGTATAAGGTATCTATGTGGGAAGTGCTGTTAAGAAAAGTACATTATTCTTCCCTGAAACCTCTAAGCCTTCTGGTTAACACCTCTTCAGTTTCCTAGACCATTCTGCAGTGCCTGTCTACTCTGTTTTATTCAGCTTCTCTTAGATACTCATATAAATGAGTTTATGTATTGTCTTTCTGTGTCTGGAATTTTTCGGTTATTATCATCTAGTCTCATCCACTCTATAACTTAAGGCAAGATTTACTGCCTTATTAAGATTACATAGTATTTTATTTTGTGTATATATGTGTACTATATAACACCCCCCCCCCCCCCGTGTGTAGTCTATGTTGTCCCCAAATTCATGATCCAAGCCATCCTGCTGCAGACTCCAAGGTTCTGGGATTGTAGACATGCTCCACTGTGGTGGGATTCAGGTGTCAACTGATAAGTTCCAAAGATGCTTATCCCAACAGCCTTCTTTGAATGGGGTTGGCCACTTTCCCTTCAGGAGCCCGGGACCCTAGAAAAGTGTCTTCAGACCTTATCAGCTAACACCTAAATCCCAGCACACTCCACCATGCCTAGGACACAGTTTCTTTACCTATGCATCTGTACTCAAATTCATTCTACATCTGAATATTGTAAAAATGTGTATACTGAACATGAAAAATGCTGATAGCCTGAAAAGTAGAAAATAAATGATCTCTCTTTGTAGAAGATAGTCTTACTGATACTCTAAAGAGCTAATAAAACATGGTTAGAAATACTAATGTAATTCAGTAAAGTAGGATATCAAATCATGTGCACACATCAGTCTCATTTCTATATAGCAACAGCAGGCTATTCATGAAAGCAATAAAGGAAACTATCCAATTTGCAATAGCATCACAAATCAAAATAACAACCAACAAAATGAAAAACAATAGCAAAGAACCCTTAAAAATTAAATTTAGCCAGAAAAATCTGAAGTTGTACATGCTTAAAACAATAATGCATTGGTGGTGCTTACAATTGAAGTCATGCATGTGGGGTACTTAAAATGTCCACTAATAACATCCAAAGAGACATCTAATTTTCAGGTGCTCATTTTCTTACCAATAAGTTCCTACAGAAGCTCAGAGAACAAAGGTTCCATTTTCATTACCAGCTCTACTTGACTGGAGACCCTGAAAAGGTATTTTACTAGAGCCTTTGTGCTTCACTTAGGGACAGCCTAGAAACAGGAAATAAGTCCGGAACTGAGGGGAAACCAGATCCTGGAAAAGGGTCCAAAATATTGCAAAGAGTAGGTGAGACACTTTAGGCTGAGTGAATCCTCCCTTACCAATCTTTCTTTCTCAAAATGGAAAGACTTGTCATTTATGGTCACAACCACCAATTTGAATAATGATACCCAAGTGTCTTTACATATCACCAAAGTGTCAATGCATAATGTGAGTACTGTAGCTCTTGAACCTTTTATTCCTTTCTTGTAATTTTTTAAACTGTTTTTTTTTCTTTTTCTTTTTTCTTTTTAAAGATATATTTATGTACTATGTTTACAGTATTTTGCCTGCATGGCAGAAGAGGGTAACTGATCTTATTATAAATGGTTGTGAGCCACCATGTGGTTGCTGGGAGTTCAGTTTAGGACCTTTGGAAAAGTAGCTGGTGCTCTTAAACTCTAAGCCATCTCTTCAGCCCCTTTTTTCTGAAAAATATAAGGCAGACTTGTTGAAACAGCCTTCATCTCCTGGCTCAACACTTGCTCCTTTAATCTCCAAAGAGCATTTGCTAATACATTATTTTGGATGGCAGAGGCATCTTCAAGTCACCTAAAAGAACTTAGAATTTCCTATAGTTTCTGGACTACACAATCCTTCCTGTGAAAGACAAGCAGTGTAATCAGTTGGCACTTGTGATTAATATCTAAGTCTTCAGCACTTCTCATGCAGTCTTGCTTTGGGGAACTAGAAAATTCAGATAACTGTTCACCTATAGTAGAAACAAAATTAATAGACAGGAATGGCCACGTTATGCTTACCTGCTTGTGGTCAGATATTCACCCTCTTGTGATAATATGGACTTAGTTTCATAAATCTATTTGACCGTGACAGTGTTCTCCTTAGCACTCAGGTGCAATCAGCTTCCTGCTAGGTGTTCAAGGGCAAAATTATTATCAGATGTGAGGTAATTCAATATGATTGAATCTATTGTGGGACCACCATTAAGTTAATGGAATGGAAATTAACAGTGCTGAGCAATGTAGATCATAGTTACTAGTCCATTCTTCTCAGCTCCTACATCAGAAGGACACACTTTTGTTTTTGGCTAGAAGGAAGCAACAACAATAAACAACAATAAACAAAACTTTCTATTGTATGTAGTCATTTTAATAGGATGTACTATCTCTAAAATAAGAGTATAGAAATCATGATTGTTTTGGGGCTGGTGAGATGGCTCAGTGTCTTGTACACCCAAGTGTCTAGCTTCCTGATTAGTATCATTCTTTACAGGAAGCCCTGCCTTCAGGCCTAGAGTTTTCAGTGTAGCTTGGAATGCCCATCTCTTGCCTTGACTCTCCTTGACCTCTGGTCATTATTCGAGAGTCTGAATTAAATACTTCGTGGCTTTCCCTCTTTCTCTCTAAAGCTCACACATTAAATAATTATGTATTTGTTTTAGTTTGGTATTGGTTTACTATTCACCAGAGAACTGAAGGGCCCCAAATCTTGTAGCAACATTATGTAACCTACATACTCTTTGGTTATAATAGGAAGAACAGACTTATTCATATAGCCTTTCATTAAAAATTATCTTACTAGAGAATAATCCTAATATATATTAAAATCACACAGAAACATAATCAGACAGTTCAACATCAAGGAATTTGCTTTATTGCTTCATAAAACACCTTGAACTTAGAAGGATACTGTTTTGGTTTCTGTTAGGATTACAGATACCATAAGCTTCAATCTAACTCCTACAGAACTTGGGTACACAGTACATCACAGCTGTAGGCAAAACAGCACTGTTGATCTCCATAGCATTTAGGAGAAAACCATAAATGAAGGCTGTAGCTCACCATTTTTACTAGACGTATTTCTTAGTCTATAGTGTCCACTCTGTGTAAAAATACCTGTGTGTAAAGGTACCCTGAAGACACTATATCTCCTTAAGACATTGTCTTTGAGGATAAATGTTTTACAAAGCAAATTTGAACTAAGCTTGCCTAAGCTCTCAATAAAGACATTAATTAGTTTAGTAAGCATAATCATTAAGACAAGTTCAAATGTCTGTCTTTCTCCACTGCTAGGTAATGATTACATGTGCAACATTTGTTCAGCAGAAGCTACTCATCTGGTTTCTGGAATTCATTCTTCAGTCATTTTGACATAAGTTAAAGCTTCTTAGTCACTGGATACTTTACGTTTTAGGCCATGTAATTGAATTCTGAATATACATTGTGTCATTAAGTAGTTAGGATACTACAATACCTTTCAGGCCCTCTTGATAAGAATATAGAACAGATACCCATGCTGCTGTTTAAAGCTGTTGTTTATCATACAGGAAATTCTTCATACTCTCAGAATGGGCATGCTTTCCATGACTGCTGATATTTATTTGAACAGCATGCTTAAGTTTTGACTCCTATATTATGTTCAAGGAAGAACATAGCTAAAGTATTTCTATATTCTAAAGTATTTCTATAGTATATCCAGTATAATTTTTTTTAGAATCAAAGTAGCACATAAATGTGACAGACATACATTCAGGTAGTAGACAGACTGATAGAAGTGTCTTTTTAACTTCATTTGGAACCTTCTATAACTCTCTGTGGCTCTACTGTACACTGAGCTATCAAGACTTATGAGAACAAACTTTATAAATTGGTAAATTGAGAACTATTTATGTGAGCTCCTATTTTGTACATTTCTGTATAAGCATTAGTGTCTTATGTGAGTGTACATGCACACGTACACACACACATACACCACATTCCCCTATCTACTATATATTGTAAGATTTTAAAATATAATAAAAAAGCAACATGAGAGAGTCTCCAGACACTTCTTTCCTACAGCATAGACAGAGACGTTGACAATAATGTGTCTTTCTTTCATTCTATAATACACGGCTATTGAAAAGGCTAAGTAGAAACTAAAGAAAATAAGTGTAATAAATACTGCTAACAATATAAACCCATTCACAATCTGGTGTCAGTAATATTCTTCCTAAACATTTCATTTTTTCCTTTTTGTTGCTGCTTAAGAAAAATATTAGCATGCATGTTATGAGCCTGTTTAAACTCATTTTTTACCCCTATTAGATAGTATAAGAAAATAAAATTAGAAAGGTT
Source organism: Phyllotis vaccarum (assembly GCA_033318265.1). Classification (NCBI taxonomy): domain Eukaryota; kingdom Metazoa; phylum Chordata; class Mammalia; order Rodentia; family Cricetidae; genus Phyllotis; species Phyllotis vaccarum. The sequence continues at coordinate 101,767,465 of JARWLC010000002.1, forward strand.
ATAAAAACAGTGTTTCGATGGTGATCAAATCTCTAATTAATTTCAAATAAACATCAAGAAGTAATGTGTCCATGTAAAGTATGATGCTTGGGAGTGTAGAATGGCTGGGTTCAGGAAAAGCAGGGCCTCTGAACTCTGTCTCAGACTCCATGTTTTAACTCCTATATAGTTTGGATCTAGTATGAACATTTTCTAGAGGACTAATTTGACAAGGGTTGTTCATAGATCTTCTAAGATACAACTCATACTTCAGTGTCTGACCATGAGACTGGAACTTTATTCCTCACCAGGGATGTCTTCCTGTAATGGCTGACCTCCTGGTTGAAGGTCCTTTATCTTTCCTGTGCTGATATCTCTTCTCTGAAACAAAATTAACTGCAATTGGATGTAATAAGTGAGAGAAGGATTAATTAATTTATCAAAATAAATAAACTTTAAAAATGACTTTTGGAAACATTGTTGATGGAAGTGGTAGTGATGTTGATGGCCACCAGGCCAATTGCATCTCAGTAATTTATATTCTTCCTAAATCAAGGCCCTTAACCCTGGGTTGTACTTCATTAGAAATCAGAAAACAAAATGAATATTTACAGCTTCCTGCTTGGAGGTTTAGATATTATGTCGGCCCAGCAGTAACTCTCCATCAGCCCATCTAATGAGTGTCATTATGGCATTTTAATTCACCCTCTCACCAGGCCAGACCAATGACCCATGTGTTTCTCTTGCTCATGAACTTCTATATAACTCTAAAATAAAGGTTAAAAAGCACAATAAATTTTTCTCCTTTTATTCTCAGATCATTGAGGAAGCATTTGGTCACTACTTCAACATAATGAAATGAACAAGAACAAATGATTCTATAATATTAACAAAACCACTGCTACATATTGTCTGCATAGACAATTATGTATTTATATATAATTCAAAAATAATCCTTAGTGAAAAAGCTGTATTTGAATTTTGGCTTTGCTAATGTTACTCGTGATTATGGTTGATAAATATATGATTCCATGTGCATTACTATATATTTCCTTTTTTATTTGAATTAGAACAACATTTCTTTAATAAGTGACTGTGGTAAGTATATTTAAGAGAATTAAGTAATTAATTTGGAAAGGTCTTGCTATATAATTCAATTCTCATGCCTTAGTCTCCCAAGTGCATCTATCATGGGCAGGAACCATTATGCCTGGGTTAAGACTCAAATTAAATATTCACTAGTAAATGCCAACAACTATATTGGTAAAATGTAGTAATATGATTAGCTAAATACTTAAAATTAAAGAAATTTGAAAGAAAGCTTCTTAATAGTAACTCAAATTGGACAAAACAGATTGGGCAAAACATGTAAAAATAAAAATAAGTCTTTCTTAACTAGTTTAACTAACTGGTCAATATAAAACATAATAAATGTCTTAAGAGACTGGAATCTGGTATTTACCATATTGTTAACCCAAAGTGTGTTTCTTATGCAATGGTTATGTTTAAGCTTTTGTTAAACTGCTGTGAAATAGAAGGTATATCACTACTTCCGGCCTCTCTGCCTACCTCCCATTCCTGTGAGGAGGTGTCACTAGTTTACCTGGTTGTGATATAATTGAGAAAATGTAATCTGGTACACAGAGAAAAAACCACCACTCTTAGCATCTAAAGCCTACTGCAGGTGATGGGAACTGACACTTTCCAACCATGACAAAGAGCAACAGTGTCATAACAGAGCTGTTAGGGTGACACATAGTTAACAAGGAGGAGAGAAGACAAGGTAAGGAATTCTATGGCTTAAAGGTTGGTTGACCAAGATAGCAACTTAGGAAACTCTAAACAAACAAACAAACAAAAAACCAAAAAAAAAAAAAGAAAAGAAAGAAAGAAAGTAAAAAAAAAAAAAGAAGAAACAGTAGAACTCAGCCAGTTTTTGCCAATCCCTGTCCTTCAGGGTTTGAGTTCTATGTTTTAGTGTTATAATAAACAATTTCCCGAGACACATTTAAAGTCTCTATCTTCTTCTAAAGTGACCTGCCCACATCAGAGCAGTTTCTCTTCTCTTTTCCATTTTCCTAGGTAGCTTCCAATTCATCTCCGTGTTCACAATTGTCATTTAGGAGTTCACACCTGGCCACAACAATCGATCCCGCTGGCCGCATTTTCTTCAGGCATGGTTTTTACTATGATACACTAGCAAAAGATAAACTCCCCACTGGTTATTAACTCATATTCAAATACCCCACACCTTGGGATTCTAGACTCCTATCTGTTCTTCCAGTTTTACCATAAGCCACTCGAATAAAGGACTCCACATACCTACCAGCAGTGGTGTCCACACCTACTGCACTTACCATTGTATGTGAAAATTTGGGCAGGCACATCTACCTACCTGCAGGCACTTTGTTTTTTTTTTGTTGTTTTGTTTTGTTTTTTTTGTTTTTTGTTTTTTTGTTTTTCTCTGTATACCAAATCTCTGCAGACCTTAGTGAAAAAACTCTGATACCTTTCAGAAGCTTTCCTTAAATAAGCCAAAAATGAACATTCTCAATTCTGGCAATATACTCTTCTCCTCATATAGAAAACTGGAGTTTTCACAAACTTGTGTCTCCTTCTAAGCCAGGTTACTTCGAAAGAATATGGGATACTGAGTCAACTTTCTCAATCTTATCTAAAATCATTTTTAGCTAGCAAAATACAAATGTGCTTATTATACAACATAAAATAGATAAAATAGTAATCAAGACATTCATGTTCAAAGAAGGGACAAGCAGTTCTTAACTGGACGCTATCAGACAGCTAGTCCTTCAGTTTACACCAATTCTTGTCTGTTTTTTGTCCTTTCACTTTCAACATCAGTTTGTGTTCCATGGAGAGATGTATATTGGCCACAATGGTTATCAAAAAACAATCTTAATGGAGGAAATTTTTCCTAAGGTGAAAATAGAGTATGAGTTCAGCAGGTTCTTTAAAGAAAATGGCTCCTCTTGGTGTGCCCAAGAGAATTACTAGTCCTGTCTGAAATGTTGAGGGTTATATGGGGTAATAATACTGGGTCAGAGAAAATGAGATGGTACATATTAAGTCCTCCATAGCTAGCATAGGGCAGTAACCACAAATAATGACCTCTAGTGGGAAGACAAAAGTCTCCCTTACACCTGCAGCACCTCCAACTCCTAAGAAAGTAGAACGGAATGCAGCTATTGAGAGGCAAGGACACAGAACCAGGGAATATAGGCTTTTGTCTTTTTCTTTGGAGTCAAATGTTTAAAGGTTTAAAATCCACACTCCTCTTTACCTTTTTGCCCCCCCACCTTCTCTCCTTTTCCCCTTCTCCTTTATTTCTCTCTCTTCCCCCTCCTTTTTGTCCTCTCCCCTCTCTTGTCTTTTACGGGGTCTCATTGTATGTAGCCCAGGCTGGCCCGGGACTCCTATCTGCTTACCTGCTCCATGGCATGTGTCTTTACCATGCCTTCTTTGCCTTCATCCTTTCTCTCAGTTCCCTTTCTTTAAGTGTTTGATTCTCTCTGTATGCCCTACTCCACAGGTCCTTCTGCCAAATTTTGCTTTCCTTATTCTCTCCATCACTTTCTGCTTTTATATATTTATTATTTCTTTTCTGTATTTTTTTTCTCAGTGAAAGAGTTCTGGCTGTCCTGAAACTTGCTTTGTAGACCAGGTTTGCTCCCAACTTTCAGAAATATGCCCACCTCTGCACCTTGAGTGCTGAAATTAAAGGCATACACCACCACTACCTGGTTTATATAGTTATTTTCTATCTCAAACTCTTTTGAATGTTCTTTCTTACAGTATATCTGGCATTTTCTTCTGTTGTTCCATATTTTATATCTGGCTTTATTTAAAAAAAAATGTCTCCAAGGTTAAGCCATATTCTTGTGTTTAGATTTACAGAAGGCATTTTTCACACTTTGGCCCTGGGGCATTGACTCCACCCTTGCACATCAGTGAGTCTCTAAATGATCACCTGCAGACTGTGCCTGTGCATTCTGTTTGCTTTAGTTTGTGTTGATGGGTAGGGGATAAAATACCTTAATATGTTTCTAGTAGATATGATGTATTTTGCATTCTTTTCATCTCAAAAAAGTATTACTGAGTACAATAAATATGTCATTTTCAAAATTAAGGTAATAAGTATAGATTACTTTTATGAAATGTCCACAGGTTTACCAAGCATTATTTTATGTGCTTGCTTATACCAACTCATTTCATCTGCACACCAAATGCATTAAACTGTTATTACTACTTATGTTGGGCTAAAGGTCATGTCTTTGATCTTCCCTAACCATTAGTGGTTGTCTAGATTCTGGGCTCTCCCCATTGTATAAATGCATCTTCAAAAGAACTGTTACTACCAATGTGTCAGTTGGATTTGTCATGAGGAAAGTAAATTTTATAGCCAATACTTGGGCGAGGTGCACTGACCAATGCCCATAATCCAAGCATATTTGCGGTGGAAGCATGAAGATAAAACTTTGAGACCAACCTAATCACACAACAAGATAGTGTCTTAAAACAAAATATGTACGGGTTCACTACTCAGTTATAACAATAGGCCTTTTTCTTTTCTTTTTTCTTTCTTTCTTTCTTTCTTTCTTTTTTTTTTTGGAGGATTTACTTTCAGTACTGACACAAAAATAAGTTACAAAATGGGGCATATTTTACGAAAAGAGCATTTATCTTTATCTTCATAGAACAAACATTTATGGAACGAGTGACTCCAGGGTCAAAAAAGGATGAGTAAAACACTATTTATGAGGTATTTGGAACATAAAATAAAGGCATGCTAATGGCTGGTCCACCAGCTTCCCAGTTATATTTTGTTTTTGTTTTTCAGTTTGAACATTACTGTAAGATGGGTGAATTAAAACCAAATGATATATAAAACACATTAAGAACAATGAAAGATATTTATAATATAATAGTAAGTGTGTATTATATTTAAGACCAAATTTCACCTGAAATTCACTTTTTCTTCTTGACATGAAGGTAGCATCAACTCTGCTTTCTGTTTACAGCTTAATTTTCATGCAAAAGCAAGAGTAGAAGAAAAACACTAAAAATGCAGCTGGTTTAGTCATAAATAATAACCACTTCCATTTCTGTTGAACTTGTGAAAAGGTCCCTAGAAACTTGATAACTTCTAAAACCATGCACCAGATTTCAAATGCAAAATCTCCTGAGATGTAATGTTGGGGTTAGGAATTTAAACACTTGAGGTCAGTAAATAGAAAATGTCTGGTTCTTATTATGATGTTATCTCATCTACATAAGCATTCGTTATAATTTCCCCTTATTCTTTACTTAAAAATTCCACTGTGCTGAAAATATTAAGTTTGTATAAATATTTAGCACACCAAAATGTAAACAGTGTGGGTTTGTTGTATTCTGTGTGTTGATATTTTGAAATACAGCATAAAATTGGTGCAATTTGAAGTTTTATTTTTGCCTGGAATCCCAAGCTAAATGAAAATGCTGGCCCAGAAGTCACCATGAAACATTAACTGCTCACCTCATTTCCTTCTGTTCATTCTTTCAGGGTTCAAGAATGAACAAAGACACCATGGAGACTCCAGTATAGTACTAGTACAGACTGGGAGTGTGACATCACATTAGTTGCTTTGCTTATGTTAACTTGTCGATTCTTACAGAAATTGCAAGTAGTCATCTTAATAATTATTTTATCGGTGAGAAAATAGAAGCTCCAAGTGACTAAGAAACTAGGCAGCCAGGATGTAAGCAGAATTTGTTACATGTTGATTGTTGATGTCCCCACTTTTCTCATTGGATGAAACAGGGGGAGAACCCTTTTGAGAATACCTTTGCCTACTTGGCATCAGTTTCTCAAATCATGTATGGCTAGGAAATAGAGTGTGGGAAAAAATGTAATGGAAAATTTTAAGCATATAGTTTTTTGGTTTTTTTTTTTTTTTTTTTTTTACAATTGTCTTCACAATTGACAGTCAACATTTTAATTTTGGAACATATGGAAAAGGGTATGTGCATCCAGTTAGGAAAAAAGCTGTAGGGCAAGACCATCTGCTCAGATGTACTATATCAGTCACCTTCTGGCGTGGGGGGAGTGACCCACTGAAGTTTAACAAGCAAGTTTTCCTGGTGCTAAAGCAAGGATTTCCTTGTAAATGACCTCTTCTTGCAGTGGTGACATGCTTCAGCTGTCTTGTCATATGCAGTATCACACACATACAGAACTCTGAAGACAAATATAAAAAGTATCTCTTATTTCAATAGAAAGAACTTCCCAAAATGCTTGTCATTCACTTGATACTACTAAAACTTAAAATCATGTTCTTTAAAAGTAGGAACAACCTAAGAGACAAATTTTTTTTCAATCTAAGCTTTGGAAGCAATGAATCTAAGGATAAAACATTCATGCTTGAATTATTTAAGTAAGTACAGGCTTTTTAAGGACCACGGCTCCCTACTCTGCCTGCTCAAAATCCAGCGCACTTTCTAACTTGAAGCATATTTACTAAAATACAAAACATTTATTTATTTATTTAACTTATTATTTACTTATTTGGTGTATTATGCTTGCTCTATTAGGGTCTTCTAGAGGAGCAGAACTGATAGAATACATATATAGAGAAAAAGAGATTTATTAGAGTGGCTTATAGGCTATGACCCGGCTAGTCCAACAAGGCTGTCTTTCAATGAAAGGGTCACAAATTTAGTAGTCATTTAGTCTGTAAGGCTGGATATCTCAATTAGTCTTCACACCAGAATAGGCAAAGACTCACTAGGGAGATGTGAAGCAATCAGGCAAAGGGTACAAGTTTTCTTCTTCCTCCATGTCCTTTATATATGAAAAACCTTAGAAGGGCCTCCCTGTTGAGCAAGTCCTTAAACCCAAGTTGAAACAGGCCTGAGTTTCACTGACATAGGTTCCGGGGACTTCAAAAGTGCAAAGTCAAAATGTCCTAGTACAGGTGATAGTGGAGATAGCCTACGGCCATCTGATAGCCCCTACTTAACCACAGAATGTCCCAGCATAGGAGATAGCCTTTACAAAAACGGATTGACAAGCAACTGGTCAAACCAGACAATCTGAAAGCTAAGGTAACGACAAATTCCGGAAAGTCCTTAAAAATGAGTGAATCATAATTGTATCTGTACTGAGACCCCTAATTGGTGTATAACATTGTGGTTTTTCCCTTTAAAAACTGAGGAGGAGCAGAAAAAGAGAATAAAAAGAAAAATCTAAAAAAAAAGAACAAAAACCCCTCAGTTTGCAGAGGGGCGGGAACCTCCTCCTGCCACCGTTTATGGCAGTGTGCTAGATGGGGTCCTTGATATGGCTTTTATTTCTTTTCAGCAAACCTTGCTTTTGCATTTCAGAGAGTTCATGTCTCTGGGGGTCTCTCTGGGGGTCTCCCAACCAGAGCACAACAGGCTGCTAACAGCTGTGGCCCAGATTAAAGGTGGACCTTCTCACTTCAGTGATTCAGATCAGAAGTGATTTAATTAATAAAAATTCCTCACTAGTGTACCCAGTCTTTTGGGTTTTAGTTTATTTCAATTGTAGTCAAATTAATAGTCAAGAATAGCCATCACACTTGCCAAGGTACTCACGTAAAGGTCAGAGGACCTATTTCTGAATTCAGTTATCTCTGTCCATTACTGGTCCCAGAAAAGAAGCTTGGCTTGGTGGTAGGTAGCACTGTCCCCTCTGAGCCATCTTACCAGCTAAGAACATTCTTTTGGAAATCAGAGTTTGCTTTGAAGTAGAGAGTTATTTCAAGAAAGTTTTGAGAGATGAATCCTATTTGCCAAAACTGGAATAGATGATTATTTAAAGAATATATGTTGGAGTTCTTTTAATAAATAACAAGTCTACAGTATAAACAATCCTCTCCCTTATATTAAAGTGAAATGATTTCGTGGTTTAATGAAGCTATTCACTTAAGACAAAGGTGGCAAATGTATGTGTTTGTGTGTGTTGTGAGAGACACAGACAGAATAAACAAAGTACAACAACTTGAAACACATGTTCTGTGTCCCCTGTTCTGTCATGTGTTCTAGCATCTTCTCACTATCCTGCTCACCCACTCCCACTCTGTTACTGTGTTAGGGCCCCTGTTTTCTAGTCCTCTAAACACACCCATGTGTCAGATCGTAAACTTCTGTCTCCCTTATATTCCCTTTTCCCTCTTAGGTTTTCTAGTTAAATCCTAGTATCATCTGTGGGTTGTTAACTTCTAATTTGTTACTTTAAGCACTGAAACTTCACTAAAATTTAGATTTATGAAGCCGACACTATGATTGCTGTTTCCGCTTTACCACCTCCCATTCCCTGTGTCCAGGACACTGCTAGAAAGGACAGCACAGCTCTTCATGTTGTTCCTTCTACTCAAAATCCTGAAAGCATTCTTGAATTTTTCTCTTCCCATCCCACATCCAGGGAATCAGATTCTGTTTTCTTCATGTTTTATCCAGGGTCTACTGTTAGAGATGTGACATGAAGGATACGTCTTCAACCACTTCATTTTACCTCTGTGATATCTTCCCACAGAGCTCAGTTTCTAGCCCTTAATCTCTTAAGGGACAATGGAAACTCCCGCTATTTCCCCATTTCCACGCTTACCCTTATATTTTGTAAAGTACTTTTTTAGCAACAAACATGCTTCTTTAGAAACTGCTTTGATGACATTTAGTAAATTCCCAAGACCTTATCATACTGCACCATGTTGCAGCTCTCTAATTTCATTCTTGGGTTTTGGCTCATATGATTTCTGATGGGTTATTTATCACTATCAGTGTGGTAGTTTGAATGTAATTGCCTTCCCCAAATGCTCATAGAGAGTGGCACTATTAGGAGGTGTGGCTTTGTTGGAAGAAGAATGTCACTGTGGGGATAGGTTTTTGAGAGTCTTATATGCTCAAGCCAGACTCAGTGCTACAGATTATTTCCTGTTGCCTCCTGCTCAAGACGTAGCCAGCACTATGTCTACCTGAATGCCACCCTTCTCTCCACCATGATGATAACAGACTGAACTTCTGAAGACTGAACTTCTGAGCTGCCACCTCAATTAAATGCTTTTTTCTTATAAGAGTTGCTATGGTCATGGTATCTCTTCACAGTATAGAAACTCAAAGACAATTGGTAAATATGTGCAATATATATAATAAAGTTTATGTTTATGTATATACATAGATGAGAGAGTACTCTTGTTGACTGTAGCTATTTACTTTACTTCCCTGTTTAATGTTTTCCTCTCTTCCTTCCTCCATCTCCAATGCCCCTACTTAAAATTTTTTCCAGCCTCTTATACTAATCTCTGAGTTTCACAAGGTCAAGGAGTTCACTTGTTTTGTTCAGTGCTGTGCACTCTCCATTTCTGGTAAATACATACCAAAAAAATTAACTCCAAATATTTTTTTCTTTATCAAATTACAGACTTTGGGACACAGGTGAAAAAAGTCAATGTATTAATATAAATATAATCATTACATTATTTTATTTCATATTACTTATATTATTGCATTACTGTAAACATTATCATCATATTACTTTGTTACCTCTTATTTATGCTGTCTTATTAATATAAATGTCATCACATTAATTGAGTTCACTTTATTTATGCAGTCAGACCAAAGGGGACACAGCATTTCGTTTAATAATCAGTTGTGTTTTCTACCTTCACTTTTTAAAACATTATAAACCATGAGATAAATGTTGAATATATGAATATATATTTTCATATTGTTTTAAACATAAGCACCAAGAAATGAAGCTCTCTGTGACGTAATGTGGGTTTGGAATATGATGTGCGATCTGTGGTTCAGGGAACTCTAAGAAAATTACCTTCATAGGCTCTGAGACTTACAGGTAAGCTTTATGTCTTTATGAGGTTTCTAAAACTGTCAAAAACCAAAGATTTTCAGTGAACATTCAGTTCTGTTTAAAAATGACTGCCAGGCAAAATCTGCATGAACAAATTAAAACTTGGTTGAAAGAGAGAAACAATTTAAAGAGTTTAAGAAAAAAGAAATTTCATGCTCAGTTTGAGAGCAAATCTCTGAGTTCATGTGAATACCCAGATACAGCTAAGACATCAACAGAGCTCCTGCTGACTTAAGCCCAGAACCCATTGAGGTTTGCCTATTGCCTCAGTGTTCATAGGCTCAGAAATCTGTATGTTGCTCCGTTCTAGCAGTTTTTCAATGCTGAATAATAAATAACATTTAACATACATAACTTCTTTGGATAAAATAAATGTTTCTGATTAGCATAGGACAAGCTCAATATGGTAGGAGAGCTCACAGTAGGGTGAGTAGTTGTCTCATGCAAGTGTAAATATTGAGACATTTGGGAGTGTCAGAAAAGTACATTGCTAATGAAGAAGGACTGAGGTGTAAAATGCCAGAGAACTTGAACTGCTGGCTTGAACCATGGATAGCTGCTGCAGACAGTGGGAAAGAATGAGTTTCAAAGTAGTGTGTATTTATATGCTAGGCAAAGAAGGCCTCTTTCCTGGTCTAGATTTTCCTTGGCTTCTGCTTTCTTATGAATCAAGATTTCTTATTTAGTATACAATGAAGAATCTATAACCCACAGTAAAAGATCTCATTTTAAAAAGACTATATTTTAATAACATAAGAATTTGTATAAAATGTATAAAAAGTGAAGTTTGTGCTAGGAAGAGACAGGTCAGCAGTTATGAGCAATTTAGACTTTTGCAGAGGCCCAGGGTTCAGTTCCAAACATCCACATGAAGGTCAAAATCACTTTTAACTCTACTTTCAGGAGACTTGGTGCTTTCTTCTGGTCTCCACTGGCACCAGGCATGAACATGGTGCACATACACATGCAGGGAAATATTCATACACACAAAATAAAAATAAGCAAATATAAAACTTTAAAAGTAACATAGCATAACTCATAGCATATATAGTCTATATAAAAAGTTTATCTTATGCTAAGGAAAACTACCGAAGTTTCTAATACACAAAGTGCAAACAAACACATTCTTCAGATCCATCTGCTCTATTTTTAAAAAGCTTTTTTTCATAAAAGATATGCTTCAAAAAGGATATTGAAAAATTAGACAGCATGTATGGAAAGAACAATCACTTGATAGAGGGTAACCTTGATATAACACTAAGAGTTCGAATTGTGTTGTCAGATGGTTGGAAGATGTAATAATTCCTTTCAAATCTATGAAGAGCTGTTATTAGGAGAATATAGACCAGCTGTTCCTCAGATTCACTGAGGTCAGAACAAATAAGCTTTGGCTGGGTTTGTTTAAAAGTTTGAAAGATCTGAAAGTAAAGGTTACTTATAGATTTCTGTAGATTGGTAGTCTTCTTGACAGGAAATGAGGTCTCGTTTGCTTTGATGAAACGATTGCAAACTGTGACTCAGCAATGACCAGGAATAGAGAGAGGAAGTGGGAGAGGAAATATACCATTTGTGTCAAGGTGCAAGAAAGCAGAAGGGTTCAGCAATGGAGGCAAGTAGTCCTTGGCAAGAGAAAAGTGGGAGTGGGAGGGGTCTCAAAAATAGAGTGAGAAATCCTAGAGTATTAGGAACTAGGTTTAGGCTTTTGGCCCCAGAATTTAGCCAAAATTAGAAAGAAGGAAAATAAAATGTAACACTTCTCTGAGTAACTCAGAAAAGTGGGCAGGCAGGCTGCATGGTAGAGACTCCTTAAATGGCTATTATGGAGAGGGGTTATTTGGAAGAATAGGCATAACATCTCACTGTAGGGGATTGTGTTGTTTCATTGTAAATAATTGTCCCACCCACTGGTTTAATAAGAAGCGCTGATTGGCTAAAGGCAGACAGGAAGTGTGGGCGGGGCTACCAGTCTAAGAAAACTCTGAGAACAGGAAGAACAGAGCAGAATACCAGAGAGAAGCCAGAAGAAACAGATGATAACTATGCTGCTCTGAGAAAAGGTACCGAGCCGCATGGCTGATAAAAGTCATGGGTTAGATTAAGGGTAAAGAGTTAGCAAGTTATATGCCTGGGCCTTTGGCTGATCAGCATCAGCATCTGTGTGTCTCTGTCGGTCTGTGGATCATTGGGCCTAAACCTTGAGATTAGGCCCAAAAGTCCAGGCTAGAAACCTCATACTTATATTATTCCTCCCATCTCCTTAGTATGTCGTTAGGTGAATCAAGTTTTTGTGGAGTGAAGTACTAAACAGATGTTTGATTGGCCCAGCTGGAAACAGATAGTGGCATGCATTGTTTTAATCTTTGTTTCCACCCCTTTGCTCAGATCCTAGAGGCCTAAAGAATGGCAAAGTTGATTCTTATCTTTCTAGTGTAATGGAAAATAGGCCCAAACCTATCTATGAGGGAGGACCTTCATCCTCAATGGCTTTCAATGCTGCTGTAATATCCCTGTCTCAAGAGTTGACACCCTTAAAGTATTTGAGATAGACTGAATTGGTGGCTAGATATAACCCACTTATAGCACCAAAATTCAAAGATCCAATTCCAAGACTGTTTCCCAGAAAGGCTTTAATGTCTATAGTTTTAGTCACACTCACATGGACAGCATTCAGTCAGGAATGCTCACTTAGGTGAAGGCATAAGCTAGAGAGGCTTCCTCCTGAGGCTTCTGGCCTTTAACCAGAACAGTACCAAAAACACCCTTGCTTGAACCAATGAAAGGAATGAAGGTGCTGCTTACGGACCCCCCACCCTAAAAGCAGCCCACCCAATTTTGTTTCCTCTTCTCCCCTCTCTCAAGAGGCATTTCTAATAGTTTTTATTGAATCCTGTCCAGATCTGAGAAAGTGGAAATTTCCTTTCCTTTTGGTTTCTCCTCTTTATAATAAACTTCCCTAGAGCCTTTCACTGGGGCCTATTTTGTTTGTTATCATCCTACCTAGTTTGCTTTAAAAATACAAAGAAAAAAGGTACATTTTATATTTGAACATGGAGATCTGAAATTTAAAATATATGCTTTTTAGTTTAACAAGGTCTTTCACATCTAAGTCTTTATCTGGAGTGCTCATTCATTAACTCATGCAAATGTAAGGGAAAATAGAAGCCCATACCTCATACTTACATATAGCATTCATTTCCATATCCAAACACACACACACACACACACACACACACACACACACACACACACACACACACACACACACCTTTTTTACATTAAATCTGTTTCTGTACTATTTATATTCATACCCATTTCTGAGTCCAAATATATCTGACCATTTTTTAAAAATTCAGCCAAGTATTCTTTAGAAAGTATTCTCAAGTTATGCTTGGTAAGACTTTACAGCAAGGCTGAATTATGGTGGAAACCCTATACAAATACTCAATCTTCCCAACAGCAATAAATTACAATGCCAGAAACATAAGGTGCTGACCTCCTGGAGTGAACAAAGAGTGGGGGGTGAGTGCTGGGGAGGGAGCTCTGATTAGAAATCCTTTTCTTGAAGAATAAAGCATTTATGCAGGGAAACAGCCATGAGTAAAGTCTCTCCTAATGTTTATCCATATAAAGCACGAGAGGATTTTCTTCAAGGAAAATAGAAAAGAAACCTTTCTGTTTTGGATTGATACTGAAATTATAAATGTTTAATGCATCTCATTACAAGTTTACAGGGTCTTTTTTACTTAAATAAATGAAGGCATTTTTTTTTAATGAAGAAAGGAGTGAACAATTTTTCACAAAAAGAAGCATTTAGTAATTTTAAAATATTGAAATGACAAATGCACTATGTGCAGATCTCTTTAAAATAAATACCAGTGCACTGCCTGAGTTGGATTTGCATGTGTAAGAATCAGGATCAAGGAATGGTGTTGTGCCTGATGTTTTACAATAGGGAACAGCTTTGAACCTTCTGCAGGACAGAAGCAGCATCCTTGCTTTCTTCATTATCTTCCTGGAGCCCTCTCTCTGGAACCATCCCAACAAAACATACCCTGGAATAAGAAAATGACTTAATGGAACAGAGTCCTTATCTTCCTCATGGTTCTTCCTCTCTGACCTGGATTATTTTCAAGAAAATAGCATAAGTTGAGGCCAATTATTTGGATGAAATGCAAATATTAGTATTAAAAACAAACAAGGCATCAAGCCATGTGTGGGTTCCAACGTGAAAGTATGTCTGAGAGCTGATTTAACATCTGATTAGGAATTCCTACATTATGAGTGGCAATGAGATAATTCAAGCACATAAGCTCATGACTTCATCCCTGCAATTCCATCCTTTCATGATCCTATCTGATTCATTTCTTTCTGTTCCATAGACCATTCTCTTTGACACAGCCATCACCAAATCCACTTATACAAAACTGCACTATGACAAATGATTTGTGTAGCAGTTTCCTCCTAGACTGAAACATTCCAACCTACAGGAATCTCTTTAAGACAGAAAATGAACAACTCAAAATAGCTCAAGGAAGTTCCTGAAACTGACCATATTCTCTAGCCTTCCCTGTCTCTCAGACAGTATTTTTAGTAAAGACTGCTGAGAATCACTCTCAAACAAGTCTACAAAGATTTTCAGACAAAGCAAGGTGCTTAGAAGAGGCTCAGACAATACCAGCTGTAGTAGGATTATGTTACATTCTAAATAATTGTCCTGCCTACTAGTTTAATAAAAATGCTGATTGGCTGAAGGCAGACAAGAAGTGTGGGTGGGGTTACCAGACTAAGAAAACTCTGGGAACTAGAAGAACAAAGCAGAGATGCCACAGAGATGCCAGAGATGCTAGAAGATGCAGAGGACAGCTCTGCTGCTCTGAGAAAAGGTATCAAATCACAAAGCTGAACAGGATAAGAATCATGGATTAGTTTAAGGATAAAGAATTAGCAAGTTATATGCCTGGGCCCCAGGTCAATCAGCATAAAATTAATATAAGCATCTGTGTGTTTCAGTGGGACCATGGGACTATGGGTCTGTGAGTCTGGGCCATGATGCTAGGCCAAAAGTCTGGGCCAGAAATCTCATACTACAACCTGCCACCTAGAAGAAGCATAGATTAGCCAAGACCTCGAAAGGAGCAAGGGCCAGCCACACCATGTAGAAGAAACAAAGAATAGCTGAGCTTCTAGGAAGAAGCTTAGATAACTGAGCCTATCTAGAAAGCACTTTTCAAACATTTAAATTGCCTAAAGGCTGCACATTGTGGCTCAGGTCTCCAGGCTGGTGTGGGCTTTGGTGATACAGTTGTCTTTGAGTCATTTTTGATTATATGTTATGTCCCCACACATATTTCTATAAGTAATTCTAATAAAACTCATTGGTTTACCAAGTTGGACTTCAGTGCTATCTGTACTTGGTCCATTTTATTAGTTCCATATCTGTGGCGAGTAGGCATTTATTCATGTCTCCCAGGAACTATCATACCATGCTAGGTCATATGGCACACAAGTATCTTCCTTAGACACAGGTTTCAGGCTTTAATTACCTAAATATCTCCCCAACTTTCTGTTACTGCCTATTCTTCCAGACAAACATTTTCAGTTTTGAAGTAGTATATTTTAGGCCCTTGACCATCTGCTTTCCATACCAAGAGCTTCTCACTGAACAGCAGGGATCTACAGCTCCCCCAGCCTTTTCTGGATCCAGTATCTCCTGAGTCCTGCCTTCTGCAGTTTCTTTTTTGTTTATAAAATGGTAATTCTTTTTTCTCACCTGACACAAGTCTTAGCTCAAGGATCATTTCCTGAAGGATTTCTCACCGTGCAAGTAGACTCACTTCACTCCCCTATTCTTAACACTAAGTTTTTGGTGCTCTAGAATTTGCATTTCTCACAATGGGTCTTGTTCAGTTTTTCTCACTGTGTACCAGTGATGCTTCTTAGAAACAAGACTCATATATTGTCAAAGCTTTAAGCAGCTGTCACAGCACCACACACATAGTAGGTACTCACCTTCTAAATTCTCTAAAGGACTGCAAAGAGATTAAGTGGCACAGAGTATACATGAGCTCACATCTTAGTGGTATAGTGCTGAGTATGCACAGGCTGGAAAGTCTGTCTGCATTCCAGTGCCAGAATTATATTTATGAGGACATGTGGAGGACAGAGCAGACTGGAACACTATAATCCAAGAAGACAGGAAGAGAAGAGCATTTTTTAACCTTAGAGTTTACATATATCCCTAGAATATTTTTAAAAGAAATTATTGGGAGAAAGTTGAGTTCTAAGTTTGACAAACTACAGCACTGATTGGGTACTCCACACACAGAACTTAAGCATCCTTAGCTGGTGGATGACTCCTGCATGCTGCTCTTACTAAATGTTCTCTTTTAATGTGTAGAAGGAGGCAGAATTTGTTAGGAGAAGAACAGAAAGTCCTTTTAGTGGGGACTGGTGATAACTGTTTTCTTCTCTGCATCCTGCTTCCCATTTCTCATTCTGACTATGCAGCAGATAGGGGAAATGTTGCCTAAGTTGTTCCTTCATTAGTTCTGTTTTATTTCTCATTTCAAAGTTGCCTTTTCTTCTCAAATTTTTTATGCCATCTACTTACTTCACTATGATTTTTAGGTTAAAAAATGAAAGAAAGAAAGAAGGAAAGAAAGGAGAGAAAAGAAAGAAAAGAACAGGACTTTTGAGATGGTTCAGTGGGTAAAGGCACTGGCTGCTGAGCTAGAGGACCTGATTAATTCCATATGATCAACATGGCGTGGGAGAAGTGGTTCACTCAAACCATCTTCTAACCTCTATACATGTGTTCTCTCTCTCTCTCTCTCTCTCTCTCTCTCTCTCTCTCTCTCTCTCTCTCTCTCTCACACACACACACACACAAATAAATATAATACATTTTTAATATCAAGGAACATAAACACAGTACTGGGTTATTTTGAGCACATGACAGAACTGAGCCTTTGCCCACCTTTGGCCATTTAGAAGCAAACATTTGAGTCATGAGGAGGCCATTTTTCTTGTTAATGATTGGCTGAAGAACTAAGCCATGGAGCTTTCCCAAGGCATAGAAAGCATTTAAGAAAAACACATGAGTGCATGTGAACCAATAAGATGCATAAGGAAGCTAGTTTGGGGATATTTTCAAATATAAGTAAAACAGTTGGAGTTATCAGTGGGATCTACCTCCTCCTGTCTTTTTTTTAATTATTATTATTTTACTTTTTTAAAGGCAGAGTTTTCTGTGTAACAGTCCTGGCTGTCCTGGAACTTGCTTTGAAGACCAGGCCAAACTCACAGAGATTCTCTTGCCTCTGATTCCCAAGTGCTGGGACTAACAGTGTGTGCCATGGCTTCTTCTGCCTGCTCTGTCTTTCTATGCCTGCCCTAAATACCTTCTTCACTTAGTTAAGGTGTGGCACCACCACTGCCTGCCTGGGAGCCTAGAACTCCTTCTGTAAACTAAGATGACCTTAAACTCAGATTGGATTAAGGGCATAGGTCACCACTCCCAGGATATTCCCTGTTCTGGAATTAAAGGTGTGAGTTACCACTGTCTGATCCTCCTAGACTTACTGTGGGTAGATCCCTCTGATATCTCTGAATGCTTTTATTTTATTTGAAAATATCCCCACAAGATAGCTTAGTTATTTATGGAAAATATGCTTTCAAAAACACATTTATTAGAGTCCCAGAAAAAAAAATCTTTCTCACTAGGCATGGAACAAGAAGTAGACGCTTCTTTTCTGTTCTTTGCTGCATGTACTTCAGTATCAGCAAGTTAGATGATACAAACAGATAAACAAACAACAAACACCTAAAAAATACCCATACACAAGCAGAACTGTTATACCCTCTAATTTTCTTGTTTAAACAAAAAGGAAAAATCTCAGGTCTCTCACTTTAAAATAAAAAGCTATAAATATTTAATCTTAATGAAGAAGGAATGTTGAGAGATAAGGTCAAATCCCATTTTAAAAAACTCCATGCAGTTAGCAGTTTTGTGCTTGCAAAGCAAAGGTTACTGAAGGAAATGAGAAGTGGTGCTCCAGTGAGTACATTCCTCAGGAGGGCATGAAACAGCCCCACTGCTGGTATGTGTTTAGTGGGCCAGATGAACTAATAAGTCAGAAACTATATTGTAATAGAGAGCAAGGTTTAAGTCTCTTCAGACCTACTAAGTGGGAAAGAGGGAATATGAAGAAAGGCAGGTTAAGTTAGGAGGTATAAGGAATGAAGTAGTCTTCAAAACTTACAGGTGCCAGTTGAAACAATGAGCCTCGATGTAGATAGAAGCCACAAGTGCCCCAGAAGATTCAGCTCTGACAACTAGTGATTACACAGTGCTATAGGACAGACTTCAACACAGACACAACAGACACTAGAAAAAGATGCCAACGAGGACCTCCATATTGACGAAGAAGTTAATTCCTGTCTGCAGTGGTTCAAAGCAGTCTGTCTTGTAAGAGACTAGGGCTGCTTTGAAGCCAGTGTGCATTTATCAGTTTAAAAGTCCCAGGGCCTTTACGAATAATCTATTTTGTCTGTGCTTTGCAAATGAAACAACTGAGCTGGTGAAGTACCATATGTACTTCATGTTTGCTGAAGAAAATTTAATTCTTTTTTTTTCTTTTTTCTTTTTTCTTTTTGAGGGATCAGCAGGCACATGACTGGCCCTCAACTCATAACAATTTTTCTGTTTCAAAATTCTAAGATCTGGGATTATAGGTGTATACTACCACAGCCAGTATTACCAAAACATTTTAAGCTCAATGTTGAGACTTGCTTTTTTGGAAAATAAATCTTTTCAAATATTATTGCCTATTAACAATGCAACTGATCACCTAAAAGCTTTGATGGAAATGGTTAGTGAGATTGATTTTTTAAAAATAATATCCTTAAAACACAACATCTATTCTGCAGTTTATTGATCAAAATAATTTTTAGTTTTTGAGAGTTTCATAATTAAGACAGGGGTTAATAAGACAGCTAAGTGAATAAACATTTGTCTAGCCTGCACAAGGACTCAAGTTTAATGCCCAGAACCCAGAGAAAAAGGTAAAACATTATATAAAGTTAGAGTCCCTCATATAGGAATTTGACCTGTGAATCTTGAAAGGGCCACTCAAAACCTGGAAAAGACTATTCATCCAGATATTATTAAGAATGTTTGTGACTCTTGGAGCCAAGTCAAAATTTCAACAGTAACAGGTGTTGAGGAAGATGATTGTAACTCTCATGAGTGACCTTGAAGAGTTAAAGTCTGCAGGGATGGAAGAAATTCTGAACTTGGTTAAAACAGCAGAATAGCCTGAAGTGCAAGCAAAGCACATGGATGTGCAGGGTGGCTTTGAGTCTCTTGATTGTTTCTGATGGGAATATGCTCCAAGTGAAGGTGCTATGAATATTGTTGCCATAACATAAAGGATTTAGGATCATTCCATAAATGAAAGAAGTTATACCCAAGATAAAATACTGTCAGAGTATCTGGAGCTATAGGAAAATAATTCACAAAAGGAAATGTCAGTCAGTGCCCCAAACCTGCACTGTTGCTTAAAAAAACTGCCACATTTCTTGCTGGCTCTGGGAGCCACTATTCTATTGAAGATATCCATATTGACAAAGACTTCTATCAAAGAATTCTGGATCCTGAAGATTCTGTGATCATGGGCATTTAAAGGAAAAGGACACCTTTCAATTGCTATGTATATTCCTTATAGGTACATTATTGCACATGTAATAAACTGTGATATATTAGCCGATTAATGCTTGTATATCAAGAAACAAAGGTGTCATTTGACTTTACTTCAGTAATCATATATGCAGTAATCTCAGAACGACCCAGCAAAATCTCTTGGGATATGTAAATCCTTTCTATTGTTATTGTTTGTTTGTTTGAGAGTCTCATATAGTGCAAACTGACCTTGTACTCACCATGTAGCAGAGAATGACTTTGAAATCCCAATCGTCTTGTCTGCGAGTTAAGGTGTTGGAATACAGACAGCCCTGTGCTACTTATATGACTGGAATGCTTGTAGTCTTAGTTATGACTAAGAGTCCATGATTTATCTCAAAGAATTATAATTAGTGATGAACATTATATGCTTAGTGTCTGAGGGATATGATGAAAAGAATCAGAAGTGCTGGTGAATATGTGTTGTTAGTTTGAATTGGTTTCTTATTAGAACTTCATGTGCCTTAAGTGATCATGAAAACTGAAATCAAACCAAAAAGAAGGTCATGTCTGATTCTAATTATCCAACTGGCTCACAAAGCAAGACATACATGATTATTAGGTGGTTTTAATTACTGTGGTTCTACCACAGAACTATCATTATCTATAAGGTTATCAATATTAATCTAGAATAGATCATAGGAAGGACAGTAAAAGGTGCCAGAAGATGAATGGCAAACATATTTGTGCAGCCCAATGAGTGTTGGGAAGGACATCAACACACTATGGGAGGACCAGATAGAGAAGCAAGATCTGATCTCATCTGTGGGCAGAGAAGACATAGGAGGAGGCTGAGAGCACTATGGAGGAAGTTTTTGGGAAAAGGAGGACTTTGTATTTGGAAATTCAGCATGCTCAAAGGCAGAGAGCAGAGATAAGAAGCAAAAATGGAGCCTGGAGAAGTATGCTACACTGTGGGCTTCATTCAAATCCATGAAACACAAGTACTAGCACTGGAGGCAAACAGCAGAAGATTAGCACAGCTCCACTCACTTGCTTTGAGTTGTTTTAAAAGTCCATGTTTATATGGAGGAATTAATCTTAATAACAGAATCCTAGAGTATACCCTAGGGAAGACAACCATATTCCTACTAGGACTTCCAGTAAGCCAGGTGGATAAAGTTTCCTGCTCTTGAAAACTTTTAAGCATTTTAGAATATTCAAAATAAACATTTCATCTCAGAGCATTTTGATGAAACCATTAAGCATCCTCAGCTTTATAAAGTTACTATTGGTACTGGAAGGAAGCCTTGCCTCCAGGGTTAATAGAATATTCACATGTATCAGGAGATCTATATACATATTTTTCACCCAGTTAAATTCTGTACATGTTCATTTACTATTTGTGCCTCAGTTGATTTTGTAGAAATCAAAATCTACACATGGCAGCATTAAAGGTACCCTTCAGAAATTAGGTTTCCTTTATTCCAAATTGTTCTAACAGTGTACTTGCTCTGTTACCTGAATCAAGCAACATAGTAAGCTTTTTAACCTTCAGCATCTTTCTTTGTAGAGTGAAGATGTAGGGGATTGTGTTGTTTCATGGTAAATAATTGTCCCACCCACTGGTTTAATAAAAAGTGCTGATTGACCAAAGGCAGGCAGGAAGTGTGGGTGGGGCTACCAGACTAAGAAAACTCTTGAGAACAGGAAGCACAGAGCAGAATGCCAGAGAGAAACTGGAAGAAGCAGAGGACAACTATGCTGCTCTAAGAAAAGGCACCCAGCCACATGGCTGAATAAGATAAGAGACATGGGTTAGTTCAAGGGTAAAGAGCTAGCAAGCTATATGCCTGGGCCTTAGGCCGATCAGCCTAAAACTACTGAAAGTGTCTGTATGTCTCTGCGGGTCTGTGGGTCTGTGTGTCTAGACCTTGAGGTTAGGCCAGAAAGTCTGGGCCAGAAACCTCTTACTACATGAAGACCACATTACATGTGTGGGAGAGCCTGTTCTTAGAATTAAATGAAATAATAATATAACTTGATGCCTAGAATAGCAAACACCCAGAAATATTAGCAATTCATTGTTCATTGTCATTGTTATTGATCTATGTATGGTACAAGTGAAACTACCAAATATGAATCTACTTAGATCAGCAGTATATTTGAAATTTATGGGCAACTGACCTTTGCCCCTCAGCTACAGTTGGAAAGTGTCTCTAAAATCTAAGACACTGGGAGCAGCAGGATCAGTAAAAGCACTCCAGATAAGTGCTGTTGTGTGTTGCCAGAGTCCTGAAATGTAAGGTTCAGGCATTGGTAGATAAAAGAAGAAGTCAAGTACCCCTCTAGCCTACATCACCTCCCACTCCATGAAACAAGACAAATCTGGACTACCTCTATGTTAAACATCTGCTGCCCCAAAGGCAGTACAACTGTGTCTTTGGGAGAATTATAGTCTGAATATAGACTCTGGCTGAAAGCAGAAGATCTGCTTTTTAGTTTAATCCTCTCATTTATAAACTATTGATTGTGAACAAGTTTTGTTTAATTTCCATGATTTTATTTTCACTTTAGTAAACTGGGCAAGGGTATGGCTTTTTTGCCCACACCAAAGCATTGTTGATGTGATTAAATAAAAGAAACTACTTAGGAAAGTCTAAAGAACTTCCAAGTACTTAATAAATCCTTTCAGTGATATTTTTGAAATTTTGTCCTTTTCCCTGCATGGTAGTTTTAAAACACTAAAGAAATATATTGCTTTAAAGGAAAAGGAAAAGAACAGACTTTTCTGAATAACTCAGTGAAGCTTACAGGCCCTGGAATACTGGCTCAAGGAAACACCTCAAGTTTCTGCACTGAGGGTGCAGCTTCTGAGAAGGCTAAGTGCATTATCTCATCAAGGGGATAATTATTGTCCCCACCTTGCTTTCAAGTGAATCACCCTTTGGGAGCAGGGGTGGGCATGGGGGGGTGTCAATCCCAATCAGGCTGATAGGCCTCATTGGGTTAATTTCTAAAGTGAAGGAACAAAGTATGTGAGGATTTAGGTAGGTTAAAATGTCCCCTCTCCACCCAGAGCCATAGGTAGATCTATTCTTTCTAGCAGGAGCAGTAATTTTGTCTTTACAGATGTCCACAAAGACCAGACACTCTGTATTTAAATACACTGATTAAAATGTTAAAGATGGAATTTGCATTCTACTGTAGGCAAGAAGTGGTGGGCAATGAGATGTAAAGGCCATCATGAGGGAGGGGTTCCTGTGGGTTTATTGTAAATATTTGTCCTTCCTACTGGTTTAATAAAATGCTGATTGGCCAGAAAGCAGACAGAAAGTGTGGGCAAGGCTAAGCAGAGAGCATGCCAGGAGACACAGAAAAAAGAAAGCCAAAATGCTGCTCTAAGAAAAGGTACTAAGCCACTTGGCTAATCACGAGTTATTTTAAGAGTTAAGAGTTAGCAAGTTATATGCCTAAGCCATAGGCTGATCAATATAAAATTAATAAAAGTTTCTGTGTGCTTCTTTGGGACTTTAAAACTCTTGGTCCAGTTTTGAAAACTCATACTAAAATTCCTTCTCAATGAATGTCCTCCTAACTTTTTAATCCATGTGCAGTAGCTTGTATCTCTTTGATGTTTTTATGCATTGATTGGTATTCATTTCTATTTTCCTTGTTTTCTGTCTCTTTCCCTCTCAGATAAGAGCCAAAAGCCTAAGCACAGTTTACATGTCACTCTGGGCTTTCCCATTGTTTCTCTAGAACTACCCCTTGGACCCTACAGCTGCGTGCCACCTTCCACTGCCAAACACATGGTATTCTTTCTTTATCTCCCTTTTGGCAGCCGCCTTGTTGTTTTCTGTCAAACTCTAATGAAATTGCTCAGGAGGTTCCATTTCACTCTGCTTTAAAATTCTTTTATGAACAAAACTAAGACCCCCCCCCCCCAAAAAAAGAGACCTCAGTTTCTCCAGTAACAAAGCTGAATTACATTCAGTAGAACTCAGTACAGATGGATCTGGAAAATATGTTAGAGGGAAGACAAAACATGAGCTTATTTTAGATAGATGCTTGGAAGTTTTTCTGGGGGATGAGGTGGCAAGTATGATACAGGGACAAAGGATAAAATGTGCATATAACATAAAGCTATCTGCAAGAATTGTTATTAGGTCCTATTGCAGCCAGGACATCAAGCTGATTGAGGTCTCGCATTCTTTTGTGGTATCATCAGAGACTTGCAGCTGTATTACTTGTTGGGACCTTAATCCTTGATGACTCATGGTCCTGCAATTCTTTCACCTATGTTACAGGTGTCCTAGCACCTGCAGATGTCATGGCCTCTGGTAGTAATCATTGAGTATATCTTCCTCTCTGGTTTCACCAAATACAATTTCTGCATCCCTTGAAGTTAAGCTAAGGATACTAACTGAACAACGGCTGTGACTGATTGCATCATTTCTGCCTTACAGCTGAACAGAAGGTTTTAGTTTTTGCTGTCTTCTAGGCTACTTAACTCTCCCTAGCAGAAGTAGTTGGATGAAGAAATCCAACTGTTAGGATAATCTTGTTGATGTAAGACATCTGTATATGACTTCATGACATCTGGCACTGTTTGGAATTTGGAGCTATGAACTCTCTAAATCTACCATGTGACAGCTCAGGAAATGTTTGCTCATTGGGACAGTAACAAAACTCTCAAGCAAGGTGAAATAAGTAAAAATATTCTATACAAATAAATCTATAGAAATATATGTGGCATGTGTTGTACATGAAAAAATGAAGTCATTGTAGTGGCATTTCACATAATTTAAAATCATTTCTATGTTAGGTATAGATGGACTCCTGAAAACCACTATTACATTTGTCAAAGAGATGTTTATCTAACAAACACTTAACAAGGAACAGCTTATGGGCTAAGTATAATGCTGAGAATAACTTGATGGCATACCCCCTCAAGCATGTAACATGCAGGCAAACAGGCAGACACATGGCAAAAACAAGTCATGGATTAGTGCAGCACCCT
This sequence comes from Phyllotis vaccarum, assembly GCA_033318265.1. Classification (NCBI taxonomy): domain Eukaryota; kingdom Metazoa; phylum Chordata; class Mammalia; order Rodentia; family Cricetidae; genus Phyllotis; species Phyllotis vaccarum. The sequence continues at coordinate 101,792,032 of JARWLC010000002.1, forward strand.
TTCTTCTTGAGACCACCCCAGATGCCCTTCACAGGGTGGCTGGCTGCTGCTTTGTCACTCACTAGTCATAACTGGAGAAGGCTCATGACCTTGAGAGAAAACTGTAGATGATCTGTACTTGCCACTTGATTTAGATTCTGATGGCCTCCTTATGGGAAAGACAGCACCAACTTGCTAAGGTGTCTTTGTAGAGGAAGGCAGAGAAGGGGATAGGGAGGGGATGAGAGAAAGAGGGAGAATACCATTTCTACCTGTAGTCCTTTATAATTCCTTTTCATTTGTCTAAAAATTCATTTATTTGATACCTGAATGTGGGGTGCTGTATCATATCCTAAGAGCAGAGTTGAGAAGTGAAACTCAACCCCCAGATTCATTACAAATATTCAGTTGTATAGTCTGAGAAAATAGAAATTAAGGCTCACATTGTGGCATGTGTTGTGTTTTTTTTAAAATAAATTCTATATTCATTTATTATTCCAAAGAACTCTGTATACATTTAAAAGTATTGTTGATAAGCATTCTTTTTAATTCTCTAGACTAAGGTGTCACTGACATATTGGCATGAATTACATATTTTAAAAAGTAGCATACGCCTTATCATCTGTACATCCATAAGAATACCATAGCTGTCCTGAACAGGAGAGCCAAGAATAGCAATTTTCAGAAACATTTGGCTCTGGATAATTTTTGCACATTTGAAGATGAATAAGAAAGAAAGGAAAGAATGAAGGAAGGAAGGAAAAAAGATCAAAAGAAAGAAAAAGAAAAATGACTGGGGAGATAATTCATTTGGTAAATTACTAGTTGTGTAACCATGGAGACTTAACTTTGGATCCGTAGGACCCAAGCTAAAGTCAGGTGCATTTGTAACCCCAGAGCTGGAAGAGCTGAGATAGCGTGAAGAGGAGAGGATTCCTTGGGCTTGCTGGCAAGCTTAACTTGCTGGATCCAATGATAGTGCTCAAGATTTAGTGTTAGACTGTTAGTTTGACAGTGTAGAGGAATTCACCTGACCTTGATCTCTGGCATCTACACCCACAGGGGGTACATGCACATACTTCTGCAGAAATGTGCACTTACACCTTGCATATCTCTAACATACCTCAATGTTCCCCTTCCCCATCAAATAATGAAAAGAAATTGATGTGTATGGGGGAGAGCCTACAATTACAAGCTAAAAAAGAGGCCAATTAGATGAAAGATTATAAAAGATCAACCATCTACAAATTATTTATTTAAGGAATACAGACAGTCATTGATAAAAAGATTATCACACAGGCTATGAACAAGAATTCCTAGAAAGAAGCTGTGTCTGCAAAGGTTAGTTGATTGATTAAACCTTCAGTGGTGTGGAGAGGTTGGAACGTTGCTGGTCCAGACTAATTACTGTTTATTTTGGGCTAGCTTTAGTTTCTTACAGCCATTTCTTGCTCACCCCTGGGTAGGATGTAACATGCCATGACTAACATATAAAATCAATTCAAACATCTTCAGTTTAGCATATAAAAACCTTTAGAAATGTATTAAACTAATTCCTTAGCTCTACCAATTGCAGGGCTAAGAATGTTCTCAGCAGCAAAGCGTGCAGAAGAGTTCTCTTCATGTTTTGAAACAAAAATTCACATGCACATACACAGAAAAAAAAAAAAGCCAGGCTTTTGCCCTCAGTAATGTATGTGAAGAGGGTTTTTATTAATGGCTGTCTTTGTCCTACTACTATAAAAGCTCCATGAAATTGCTTCTGGGTTGAAACATGGAAGTTTTGGAAACCTAAATTTTTGTTTCTGATCCACGATCACTCATACTTATCCCTAGAATAAGCTCTCTCTTGTCATTTTTGAAGAGTAATTTGTGTTTTTATATCAATAAGATAAATTTACAAATTTTATAAAATAGCAAAACAATCAAAAAGCAATAGGCTATAAAAGCAATGACAATAAACAAACTAGAAAAACAAAACCTCAGGAGCCATTTTTAACAGCCACATTAAAAGAAACCAACATTATAATAACTATATAAAAGTCTGCTTTAGAAATAATAAAATTAACATTATGGAAGTTTGAATCAGTCAAAGAAAAAAGAGAGAGAGAAAAAAGAAACACTACAGAATCTTTCAGAATGAACTTTAAAAACAAAAAAAAATCTCGGTTCTGCTAAAACTTCCTGTTGTTTCTGATTAGGTGGAACAATGGAAAACCAATACAAATGGAGAGTAATTGTCAATGCAACCAAGAAAACAGCCCTCTGACAACATGAAGAAAATCCAGAAGAGCACAGGATCAGTGTGTGCTCTCAACCACCAGGGCACTAGCAGGGGCATAGCAGCATCTTTTGCAGAAATTGCTGTCATATGAACCTTCCAGAGTTTATTTTTCCTTTCTTTCTTTCTTTCTTTTTGTTTTTTGAGATTTCAAAAGTTAAGAAAGTTGTGTTTCAGATCTCTAACACTGTTTCCAAAACTGCACAATTTCACTAAACATTTTGTCTCAAATATTTATAACTGGCCTTGTTATCTAGAAAAATATAAGAAAAAATTTATTAGCTGTAAGTAGGTTTAAAAGTATGTCTCTTGAGGAGATCACTAGTCAATTGCATATTTTTGCTGGCTAAAACATAAAGATAAACCACGCACAAGTGAGAAAAATGAGAAATGGAAAGTCTTTTTCTACCTTTATTTTGTCAGTGAGGTACGCTCCAGCTTCAGAGCCCATGTCTCAATTCAAACCTGGCTTCTATTTTGGCTTCACGGACAGTAGTTTTCTCAGTAACTATGAAAGAGGGTTACTATGAAAAGGAATTAACTTAATATGTGTAAGTGTTTAGGACAAAGTCTGGTACCCAGCGGAGGTTCAGTGGTATACATCCTTTGTGATTATTTGTTTATAGTTAAGAAAAACTGTAGCAAAGGTTTTCGCTTTATACTTAAGCCAATAATCCAGGCTAATCCTCTTAATGAGATGACAGACAAATTGAAGTTGAACAACAAAATATTAATAACAGCTTCATATTTATTACTTACTACATGTAATAATTTTGTGTCTATTTATTTTACCCTCATATAATTTGAGTAATAAATCCTACTATTATTTCTATTTTTTAGATAAGAAAACTAAGACCTGAGAAATATGTGCCCACCAGATCTCATACGGCTCACAAGAGTTGGAGTTGGACTTGAATAGTTAACTGAATAGTATTTCATTGAAGTTAATTATTTATTCTACATAAGATTTGAGGCAAACAATATAACTTCATTGTATACTCTTTTTCTGCAAATATCTTTACAAAATTAAACTTGCATGAAGTATTCTATAGTTTTATATCAGGCCATGTTAGAGGGAAAGGCTTTTTCAATATCCTACCATGAGCAATTCAGTTGGAAACATCTCTTATGGCATCAGTTCACCTCGTGACAAAATGATCTCACACAGCCACTGTGATGGCACTCCTGCCTTAATTTGCTTTCTTTTGCTGTGATAAACACTAAGACCAAAAACAAACTGGGGAAGAATGGATTATTTGGCCTCTACCTTCTAGTCACTTTCCATTATGAGGGGAAATCAGGGTAGAAACTTATGATAGGAACTTGGAGGTAAGAAGAGAACTATTTATATGCGTGTAAGGAGGCCAAAGTTATGTGTTAAGTTTAAATTACTGAGCCAAAGAGATCTCTAAAGCAAAATTGTCTCTCACCTGTAAGGCCTGCTTTCCCAAGGGCAGAGGACTTCCTGGAAGGGGGGGGGCTGTTGCCCATGTAAGATAACAAGCCGTGTGCTTCCGACTTCTATAGTGAGTTTGTTGGCACCAACTGCAGAAGATGAGCTTGAACAAACCTAGACTGGTGGACATAGGCAGGAAGTAGGTCAGGGAGTATGTTTGCTCTCAGGTGGACGAAGCTGGCAACTATGTAGCCTTATGGGTTTTGTCATAATGTAATTTGGTGCTATTCTCTGGGAATCTCACATACGGACCTGGCCAGTGTTCATTGTCCAGGCCAGTATTTAATAAAACTTGCTTTAAATTTGGCTCAAAAATTTGATGATGGTCTTATTATTACTTTCTGGGATTAACACTGGTTCCCGTTCCCTTGCCCAGTTGCTGTCCTATACTACATAGGTTCACCTGTGCAGACAGGACACTGCCCACAGTGGGCTTCTATCTTCTGGACCCATCGTTAACCATGAATATGCACCATAGACTTATCCAAAGGCTAATCTAATGAAAACAGTTTTGTTTTTTTAAATTAAGGCCCCCTCTTCCCAGATAACTCTAACTTATATTAAGCTGACAAGGAATCAACAAGCACAACTTTTACTCTGCAGTATATATTCTTCACATGTCTCTTTGAGCAGATAGATACAGTCTTCTATTCAATAAATGCATGAAAAAGGGTATTGTAACTTTAGCTAGGGACCATTGATATTATTTCTTCCATAGTTCATCAGTAGCCACATTAGACATTAATAGTATATGAATGCACAGTAAAACTATAATAGAGAAATGATTAGATTACCCAATTTAAATAATTATCAACCAAAAATAATGGAGATGGTGTTATAAAAATGATACCACACAAATTACCTACCTTAGAATAGATTCATAATTAATAAAAATAAGTATACAAGAAGAAAATGAAGGAAAAATGAAGGAAGGCAGGAGAGAGAAAGAGAAGAGTAAGAGAAGACAGCAAATAAGACAAAAATACAGTTGGGCATAGTGACTGACACCTCCTGTGCAATTCGGTCTGATCTACCTAGTGAGTTTCAGGACAGCCAGACTACATAGTGAGATCCTGTCTTGAAAAAACCCAACAACAACAACACCACCACCACCAACAACAAAACCAAATGAAAAATAAAGAAAGTTAATGCTGAGGGCTAGTGGTCAGTAAATGAAAAATACTAATTTTCATTTTCTCACAAACTTTATGGATGCAAAGGATTTACATTTTTATGAATGAGAACCTGAGATCACACTGTGAGTGGTAGTCCATTTCCACATATTTGTGTTCCTAGCATGTGGGTCAGGGTCAAAGGACCAGGTGATCAAGATTAGCCTTGAGTACAAGAGATTATGCTTTAGTACATTTTCCTTCCCTGCCAAAAGAAAAGAATCAGAGACCCAAATAAGTTGCACACTTCTTAGGTATGTGGTGAACCAATGTGAGACTTCAGTTTTGTTTTCCTGTGTGTTTCCCATGAGCTTTTAATGACAGAAAATCAAATACACATTGTCTTGAGGGGGAAGAGTATGTATATTATTGCACAAATGATAACAATACTGAACATGTACCCATGTTCATATTGCAATATACTTCTTTTTCCACACATCAGTGTTGTGGAGAGCTGTAGTGGGGTTGTAGATAAAATGTTAACTTTCTCCTTTTATAAACATTCATACTGCTCTGTAGTGGGATTATGTTGTTATATTTTAAAGAATTGTTCTGACTACTGGTTTAATAAAAATGCTGATTGGCAGAAGGCAGACAGGAAGTGTGGGCAGGGCTACCAGACTAAGAAAACTCTGGGAACAATAAGAAAAGAGCAGAGACACCAGAGAGAAGCCAGAGAGCCACCACGAAGACACCCTGATGAGACACCAGCAGACACAGAGGAAAGAAGGTGAAATGCTGCTCTGAGACCAGGTACCAAGCCACGTGGCTAAACAAGATAAGAATCATGGGTTAGTTTAAGAGTGAAGAGTTAGCAAGTTATATGCCTGGGCCCTAGGCCAATGAGCATAAAATTAATACAAGCCTCTGTGTGTTTCCGTAGAATTTCGGGACTGCTGGTCCAGATCTTTGGGCTAGTCCAGGACAGAAACATACTACTACACTGCTCTGGATCTGCTACTTCCAGGGAGAGAAAAAAAGCATCATTTGTATAGCTGAGACCTTTTGCGAGAGAGGGGGAGAGAGAGAGAGAGAGAGAGAGAGAGAGAGAGAGACAGAGAGAGAGAGAGAGAGAGAGAGAGAGAGAGAGAGAGAGAGAGAGATGATTCAAGCTAAAGAAATTGTCTTTTTGTATATAGTTAAAATTAATGTTTGAACCTAGCACTAATTCCTGAGAAGCATTTGTGTTTGTCATTTTCTTGAGATCAGAGGCATTACTCCAGGATAGCATCTGTTGCTGTACATTGGGGAAGCAGCTATCTCTCTTCCCTGGATTAGCTGGATTAATTGTGGGTTGTATGTACATCTATTAATACCTTTTGGCACTTTGTTTGTGTTATACAGTATATCACTAAGTTAGGGATTTACACGAAAAAAATAATGTTATGAGTGAAAAAGCATAGATAGAGGAAATCTACTAAAGGAGGCTTGCAAACCTTCAAGGACCAAACTTCAGAGAACCTCTCCATCTTCCTTGTCTCACTACTTATTTCAAAAATCACTATTGCATGTCAAGACAATGCACATACTGTACTTGAGACCAAATTTTGAATGACATTCATGGGAATACACTGAGGCATCTATCTTTCTTCTTGTGTTTATAGTTGAAGAGGCTTTATATTATAGATTTTGTGAACCTGAACTTTAGAAACAAACACAGACATGTCATTCATTCATTGTTTATTGCTTTTGAAAGGTTAGCAGAAGTTCAGTCGCTCATATTCAGGTACATATAAGATACACCTAAAGTCCTCTGAATTCAAAAGATTAATTTTCCAAACTTGTTTTGGGTGATTTTCAAAGCTGTTCTGAAACATTTAGAGGTTATTTTAAGTATTTCTAAAGGTATGGTGAATAAATCAGATATTCATATGCTATACAAATCTATTGGAAAATAATACTAGATTTCTTGAAATTTTATCAATATTCTCAAGGATATTAAAGTTATACCAAAAGATTCTTCTGGGACAAAGTAAGTATTAAGTATTTTTGGACCAAAAGAATTTTTCCATTAGGAAAAATGACTCTGGTGTTCCATTAAGGAAAGGATGAACGACGGGATCAAAAATATGTGTAGCTTTAAATCCTTACCTTGAATTACAGGTTAAATCTTCTGAGAACAACTTTAGTTCTTACTAAAGCTGTTTGTCAAAGCTAATCTCAGGAGACTTGTGGTATGGACTTATGAATCATGCCAGACAAAGAGTAGCTCCAACAAGAAAGAAAAGAAACCATGAACTGATAGTATGCATTTTATCCTAGCCAAAATTCCACCTCATAGATTTGCATCAAGACAATGGATATAAAACTGACAGTGACATCAGCCTTGGAATGATAACTGTGGACCTCCTAGGAGTCAGAACTCAGAGACCCCCACATCCTCAAACAGCATGCTGAATAACTTGCCTCCAGCCACTTGCTAATGGAATTTCCTTCTCTTTTGTTTTTTAGTGCTCAGTGATTTCTGGATACTGATCTAATCTTCAGGTTACTGACCACCTGCCTCAGTTTGGCTTCATCCTGAGCACCTTGTTCTCTATTGGATACTAAACACACAAACAGCTCTGACTTAGAAGTAGGAAAGAAGTCAGCATCACTGATCTCACTACTGTCAATAATGAGAATATAATTCAAGAACAGTTTTTAATTTGAGGAAAGCTTATATACATAGGCATGCACACACGTGTGTCTACACATACAGCTCAAAATGAGAGGTGTCCTAGAGTGTCCATATTATTCTAAATAGAGCCATTAGGGATAAGGATTCAGTCAGTACCAGCTTGATTTCTCCGTGTTCTATGACTCGTGTATGTTGAGACTTTAGTAATGTGGATCTTACCATTAAATTTATTCATAATATATGTGTATGCATATATGTTAGGAATTTTCTACAAGAGTAGATTTCCATCTGGCGTTCTCAAAGGTTCTATTAGTTTCCCTCCACATACTCTCTCTTCTATCCTGACTTCACATGCTTTATCCCATTTAACCTTTTCTATTCTATTGCTCTCCTTACCAGTTGCATTTTGTTCCCCTCTTATTAGTCTGGACGTTTCTAATTCTGCTACTGAATGAGGAAAGTAATCAATAGTTTAAGCCAGCTGTGAGATACAATATTGAATACCCTGGGAATATATGCATCTATTGCAATAGTGATCTAGATGTTATAGAAGTAAATAATCACTTCTTGATTTCATATAAAGCCTGCTCTACATGATGGAACTCATGCTTGGCATCATTATCAAGACCCACATCCTATGACTGGCAAGGTCATAGGCCCTGTGGAATGACGTAAATACTGTAATTCTTTTAATTGACTGAAATATTAAACTGTGCCCTAAGTTCTTGTCTTTTTACTCATAGTTTAACGTATATCCCAATAATCATCAGAGAAACTTCTTTTTGCAATAAATGACATTTAACATGAATACTTTTAACTTTCAACATGCAGAAAATAAAAATCTACAAAGTATTTAGCTTTAAGTGGGGTAGTTTTATCAAAAAGCTCCTTCCAAGGCTTAGGGATCATCAAGGAAGAGGGTTAGGAAGATTGTAACTCTAGTGGTGCGGGACCTTTGCAATAAAAAAAATTACTGGGCATGACAGGACCACTGTATGAGCTCACAGCAGCTGTGAATATATATACAAGATGGGCACAATATCAAGCCATACAAAAATTCTAGAATTGAGCTGGGAGGGGCATCTAAATTGTACCCGTTGGTTAAAACAATTGACACTTGATGGCTGCAAAGAGACATAGCCAATGGAGAGATATCCATGCTCCAGTAGATGACTCTTTACTCATATACAGACAGACAACCCTATGAGGACTCTGTATTTTTAAAAAGTACCACATACACTTATGAGGATAATATGGTAGGTGGTATCAGGAAGGGTTTGGAAGAGAGAATAATGGGCAGATTTTGTTAAAACATATTATACACATATATGAAATTATCAAACTTATGTTTTTTTATAAAAGATTAGGTGAAAACAATAGTTCCTATCTTTGAAGTCAAGTTGAAGAATGTTAAACATATTTCCAATCAAGTGTGGCTACATGGTTTACTTCTTTAATTTAAATCCTTTTTTTTTGTTGGTTTTACTAAAAATCATTTATGAGAACCAAGTGTTTGCATTTATATGTGACAGCACATTACTAGTTTTCTCTACAAACAAAATTGTTAGAAAAATTCCATACTTCTGATATTTAATGTTTTCTTCATTATTTGTAGAAGTTCTTTGAAGCTGGAATGAAATAATGTGTGTGAATACACCACCTCTGATATTTGGCTTTCTAACTGTATATGAAACTGAAAACATAATACATTTCCAATAGGGAATAAACAGAATTGAGAAAAATATTTCAAAAAATGACCTATGCTTGTGTTAGTTAGAATTGTGCTTTACCCTACTCTGAGAATTGACTGCCTGAAACTATTTTCTTTCATCAAAGCAGAGGGTATATGGTACATGCTTTTATGGGTTATTACATGACAATTGCAATACAAATCATGGGATACCGCCCTAAAAAGAATTGGTCAGGAGAGGGGGACAGATGTTTTCAAAACAACACAGGTTATTGCTTTGACCTTGGCTGTCCACCATAACTACATGATAAAATCTTATTGCTTAAGACACCATATACTTGTGCCAGCAGGACAAAGAAAAAAAAATCAAACCTAAATCAGCTGTAAAACTTCATTTCTACTGCAAGTTTCCATAGTGCTTAAAAGTGCTATTTGTAGAGAATAAGACCAATGGTCTTATTGAGTGCTAGACATTGTATGCTGTAATATTGACCTTCTAGGCATTAAGTACCCATTAGTACAGTAGTTGCATGGGTTATGAAGTAACCAACTAGTTTCTTACTGAACTTGAGCCCTGCTCTACAGAACAAATCAAATACCTGTCAAACACCAGCGGCTAGTGAGGATATAGGCCCCAGGGTAGAACCTGCTACTATTATTTTACTCAATGTCCACGCTTTAAAATTGCTCTCTAAATATCTATGTTTATACTTATAGACCTGGTGTTCTCAACTTTTACAGTGGTTAGTAGTCAATGCAGTCAAAAAACTGGTCAAAGTTCTGAGAATAAGAGACATTTTTGTTAGCACCCTATCAGATTATCATACAAGAAGAAGCAGAAAGAAAACAGGAGCTAGAGGGTAGGTAGGGTACTGTGAAATGCTGGCTTACATGACATGGCTTTTGCTGTCATGAACTTATAGTAACTGTGCTTACCTACATAGTTCCTGCACAAGATCAAGCTAGTAAACTTCCTGAATAAATGGGTTTGGGGGGGGGTGCTCCTTAAGTCCCTCCCCTACTGTAGAGTTATTGGCAGTTGATACCTGCTGGGGGAGAGGGAATAATTCCTTTTAAGAATGTTCTCATGGCCAGCACTATCTGGACTTAGTGGGTTGTCCAAAAATAAAATAAGAAGACAATAAACTGAGAGAGGACATTCTGGAGTTTATGTAGGAATAGTTGAAGGAGAAAATTGGTAAAGTAGATACGGACATGTATCAGTAAATACATGGAATTCTCATGAATAAAGAAAAATTATAATGTAAAAATCCTAATATAAATGGCAGTTAAAGTCTATGTAAGAAAGTTACAACTCAACAGGGAAAGAAATGAAAGCAAGTCCATAAGCTAAGTGCAGTCAAAAACCAAAAAACAAAACAATAACAAAAAAAGTGTTTCACAATGGCACTGAAGCACTAACTGTAATGATTTCACAATGTAAATTGTGGAGAGAAAGTTATACATTATTACTAAACACTTGTAAATTTCAACATGTACTCTGATACTCTGACTTAGTTTTGAATGGTGTTTAATTAAAATGCATGTGTCTCAATGCATTTTTACAAATGACATGGATTTTATTCTTGTAGTTTTCATCTAAATACAAGTAAGCTTTTTAAGGCTCCAACCTGTATAGATTTAAACTTTTCATTTATTTTCCACTATCAAAAGCATAAATAACTCTCTCCTCTCTGTTCTCCTCACAAAACTGACCTTTTATTTTAAATAAATGCTTCCCAGCAATTCAATCTGAAATCAGCGTTTTAATAATAGTAAATGGTTCTCCCACATTATTGCTATGGACTTCAAATATAACATTTAAGTATAATTCTTACCTTTTATTTTTAAAAGAATGAAATGTCAACTAAAGGAAGAGAACATAAAAGCAAATACCAGGAGCCCATGAAATGCTCAGCAGGCAAAGGTGCTTATCATACAAACCTGGTGACCTAAGTTCGATCCCTGCAACCCACATGGTAGAAAAGATAAAACTATCCTGCAATTTGTTCTCTGATTTCCCTGTGTGTGCTGTGGTGCAAACACACACACACACACACACACACACACACACACACACACACACACACACATACATACAACATACACACATACACACATACACACACATACATACATACACATGCATACACACATACATGCATACACACATATATATACATGTACACACATACATGCAGAGAGAGATAGAGAGAGAGAATTTATGAAAAAAATAAACACCATTACAAAACTTTAAAAAAGCAAATAGAACAAAATAATAGGAGCCTAAATAAAATTTCAGAAATAGATTCACTGGCATCAATTCATTTTTATTGAAAATGGGATTTGTAAAATGATGCCATCTTTCCAATCTTGTTGAGTCCTACTCAAGTTAATTTTTTTTATCTTTGTTAGATTATTAACTCATTTATATCTAGCAATTATCTGGACTTTAAACTATAAATAAAAGAAGTATTGAATTTTCAAAGCACTCAGAACTCCCTATATACCCAGAAACACAGTTTGGTGAGTATCCAAAACAAATCACAGACATTAAACATGCTTTGACTCCTGGTGTGGTTTTCAGAAGAGAAGTGATATCTCTGGACAGAAAAGCACTCCATGGCTAGTGTGTTATCAATTAACCTCACTTTCATGGTCAAAGCAGAACATGTTCTATTACACTATAGTGTACCATGGAGAAATCTCTTCGATATGGTAAAAGTTGCTTTATATAAATGTGTAAATTATTTTTCTTTTCTCTAGTGTCTTTTCACTGAGTTTCTCAATAGTTGGTGACTTTCCCTTGTTCCAACATTATTGTAATTAGGAATAATTGAAATGGTCAAAATTAGTTTTACTAGTGTCAGAGAAAAATGAACTTTATTTTCTTTTGTGTGTTTATGCCTGGTATGATTTACATAACTATACCTGTTGTTGTGCTTGTGTATCTGTATATGGAGGCCAGAGATCAATGTAAGACATTTTGATTGCTTTCCATTTTACTTTTTGAGGAAGGGTCTCTCAAAAGATCTAAAATTCACAGATTTGGCAAAATAAGCTGGGCAGCAAGTTCCAGAGACATCTATCTCTGCTTTTCTTGCTAGGTTCGTGCTAAGATCACAGGAGCATGCCATCGTGTGCAGCCTCTTGTGCTGGAATTATAGACTCAGTTCTCATGTTATTTCACCGAGAACTTTACAGGCTGAGCCCTATCCTCAGACTATTTCTGCAGCTTTCATTACAACATGAGCTTTCAAAATTAGTGTAGCTTAAGAGAAACTGGCAAAAATAAAACCCTTACTGAGGAATAACAACCGATGATGACCTTTGTGAATAAGAAAGGCAACCTGATGACCGTAGAAAATAAAGTCTCATTCTGTTTACTGTCTTTTTTCATGATATTTTCTACCTTTAGGAAACATACTTGTAGTGGGATTATGTTGTTACATTATAAATAATTGTCACACCTACTGGTTTAACAAAAAGGTGATTGGCTGAAGGCAGACAGGAAGTGTGGGCAGGGCTACCAGACTGGGAAAACTCTGGGAACAGGAAGAACAGAGCAGAGAAGCCAAAGAAATGCCAGTGAGATGAGATGAGATGCCATCAGACACAGAGGAAAGAAGTTGAAAATGCTGTTGAGAAAAGGTATTGAGATGCATGGCTGAACAAGATATGAATCATGGGTTAGTTTAAGAGTAAAGAATTAACAAGTTATATGCCTGGGCCCTAGGCCAGTCAGCGTAAAATTAATGTAAGAGTGTGTGTGTTTCTTTGGGACTGCAGGACTGTGGGTCAGAATCTCAGGCATAGGCTTGAAAGTCCCGGCCAGAAACGTAATACTAAAAATGGTGCACCAACATGGGTAAAATACACCCACATCAAGCCATAGAAAGCTTAAAAAATGATCTAGAGCACAGAAGCAGATCAAAAGCAGCTTCCAAGTTGTGTCTCTTAAGTGGGCCATGCTAAAGAGACTGAGTGGTGTATGGGATTAAATTACAAAATGGTGTGTTTACAGCATGCAATATAAGATGAACAATGCCAGTTCCTGAGCAACGTAAGCAAGGAGCTATATATGGTAGACTTAAGGTTTCTGTTAATAAGGACAAAAAGAGAACAATATTAAAGATGGTTTCTTAGTAGTGGCATTTTCTTGGATCAACTCGATTTGCTGGAGGCAAACAGATGCTTGGCTTTTTTTTTTTTTTTTTTTTTAAGAGATGCTTTCTGATTCAGCCTTAGAGGCAAAACATTTGTGAGTCTATTAGGAAGCACTGCTGCAAAATACTTAAATGGAGTTAATAAGCAGTATATCACAGTGCCTTACCTGGTGATTATATGGATCCTAAAATGCCTCAGAGTGCTAATTGTGGGTCATACCAGTACCTTGGCACAAAAAGCTAAATTCTATGAAGCTAGACTAGGAGCTGAGTGGAGTCAGCCAGCTATCCTAGCCAAGCCTTTAATCCTTTGCCACACCTTGGCAGGTTAAAGGTATGGTCAGTAACAGAAAGAAATAGAGCTGGGTGGAGTCAGCCACCCTAACCAAACAAAGGTGTGGACAGAAACAGAATAAGATAATGAATAAGAGATACATAGTAAAGACAGGTTTAAAAACATCCAAACCTCTAAATGATTTAAAGTATGTTTAAAAAATATATGTAGGCTTGAGAAAGCAAAGAAAAGGAAAAAGGATAGAGAAGGTCCTTAAAAAAGAAATAGAGTAAAAAAAATAATAAACCAAAGGTGGAAAATACAAAGAGTGTCTAGATACTATATGCTATTGTCTTTTCTTTAATTTTTTTGACTGAAAATGAAGTAGTAAAAGCTGCTCAAAGACATTTGATTACAAATGCTCCTGGATTAATCCAATTTATATATTTGGTAAAAGAGTTAACATTAAAATTTAAATTAAAAAAATGCTACTTTGGAGAAGTGTAGAGAGCCGCCACATGGCCACACCTTAAAGATGGTGCTGGCTTCCGCCTTCCACCTTCCCGACCTACCGCTGAGAGCTCTCTGAGATAAACAACTCCTTATTTGGCTAAGGCTAAGCTCATGGCTTGCTTCCAGGTGTGGCTTGCTTCTGTGCACCTGGATCTATTGGCATGGCCCACGTGGTGCCCCGTGACTAGCAGTCCAGAGGGTATTTAGCTGGGAGTGGGTTTTCCCCAGTAGGAGAGGCAGTAGCAGAGGCAGAGCAGAGGCAGAAGAAATTTCAAGGTCCTGAATAAACCACTGAAAGAAGAGCCTGGTGTCGTGTCGTCCTTACAGAAAATGAGAAAATATAGATTTATTCCTGGTTAAAGAAAATAAAGTTTGATTTCAGAAGACCCCCTGAAAAATCTCCAATAGAATTGGAAAGTCCAGATGATTCAGCATTTCAGAGCACTGCTGTTGCAGTTTCTTCTGAGCTCTGCATCCAAAACAACTTCAAGGGGACTGGCTAAGCTGACCCAGCCTTACAGAGTATTTCACTAAGGATTTGTCCATTATCCTAAATTTATCTTTGGGTCCCCATGGGATTGCCAGTACCTCCATTCAGCAGGAAGTGGCCTAGAAAACCACACCCACATTCCTAAAAAATGGATTATGGATGTTTGTCTTTGTCAGTGTCGTAATAGTGAAAAAAATTATACAAAGGAAATTAGATTTGGGGTTCTTGTTTTAAAAAGAAAAAAAAAGGGAAATGTAGTGGGATTGTGTTCTCTTCCATTGTAAATAATTATCCTGCCTACTGGTTTAATAAAAATGCTGATTGGCTGAAGGCAAACGGGGAGGAATGAGGGTGCAGCTACCAGACTAATAAAATTCTGGGAACAGGAAGAGCAGAGACAGAGACTCCAGAGAAGCCAGCAGATACAGAGGACAACTATGCTGCTCTGAGAAAAGGTATCAAGCTGCATGGCTGAACAGCTAAGAATCATGGATTAGTTTAAGGCTAGCAATATGCCAGAGCCATAGGCTGATCAGCATGAAATTAATACAAGTATCTGTGTATTTCTGTGAGACTGTGTATCTGTGGGTTTGTGGGTCTGCAGGTCTGCAGGTCAGAATCTTAGGCATAGGCCCAAAAGTTCTGCCAGAAAGTTAATACTACACATACTGGTCATTTTAGAAACTTTCTGCATTTCATGTTTACTTCAGTGTAAACGCAATTTATCATGTGAAAGCAGAAGGTTCATAAAAGTTAACTTTATATAAAAGCTGTTTGTATGTCTTAAACTAAGATTCAAAGAACACTATTTTAAAATTTTAAAATGGACATATCTCACTATAAGTGTGTTTTAAAACAAAGGGACTCTGGCATAGAGAGAAGGCTCTGGAGATATTAGTGTTAGCAATTGTTTTTGTAGAAGACCTGGGTGCAGTTTTCAGCACACACATCATGGCTCACAAGCGACTGCAATTCAAGTTCTAGGGATTTCAATGCCTCTTCAGATCTCTATGGACTCCTGCACACATGTAGTGCAGAGACAAACATTCTGTCACACATATATACACAAAATTAGATAAATATTTTTAAACAGACTTTCACTATTATAAATATTCTGTAGATGTATGTTCTACTTAATATAGAACATCAATTAAAAAACTGTAGATCTGTATTTACAAACTCTCTTGTGTTAGCACTAATTGATGCCATAGAAACAAATAGTATACTAAAACTGTAAGTGTTTCTTTTAAGATGAAATTATTGATTTACCAGTCGAATAGCAAACATTTTCTAAGCTTTAAACTATAATTAGTAGTTTATAATGAGGCCAAGCTCATCAAATGTATTTCATGTGAAAGCATGAAGAACAGAACAGAACCTTCCCTTAAAAAATACAGTGAGTAAACAAACAAACAATCAAAAACCCCTTCAATTTTAATGGCTCTGCTTCTTCTTCAGGTGTATCTATCAAGTTTAATTTTTAAAGACTGTATATCACAATGTTAGCTTGACTGGGTTCACAGGCAGGAATCCACCTGCCTCTGCCTCCCAAATGCTGGAATTAATGTCATGCACTATCATGCCTAATTTCAAATGCATCAACTTAGAAAAGGTATTCAGGGTATTTGAAAGCATAAGATCAAGAGCAATACCAACAGAAGTTGAGATCTAAATAATCAGCTTTTCTGCAACATTCAATACTCTCTTTGGGATGTGATGATTCCAGAGATGCATAAGAGTCTAACTTCTCAGCCACTAGATTAATCCAGAAAAAAAAAATACAACCATTTTGCAAAATGGCATGTTATTTTTGTTGCAGAATGCATGTGTGGTCTTGAGTTTAACTGTTTCTTTTCTACTTGGTCTTAGTCCCTTCTTTGGTGACTGCGGTTATTTGATTGAGAAATGTTCTTCACTAGCTTGGATTCCTAAATACCCAGTCCCTACTAGGTGTCACTGTTGGAGATGTGGCACAGATGTCCTGGATGAAGTCACTGGGTATGTGCTTTGGGAACTGATAGCCTCACTCGCTTTCAGTTTTATCTTTGCTTGACGTTTGTGGTTGATGATATGATAGCTCAGTGTTCTGCTCCAGCCTTTATACCTGACAGTTCCTGCCATACCTTCTCAGCATGTTGAACTTTAGTTCTTCTGGAACCATAAGCAAAATAGACTCTACATGTAGCTGTTGTTCCTGCAGGATAGTAACTGAAAGAGGGACTCTATATTAATGGTGTCATTTGATGAATTTATCTAAGAAAAGTTTTGTCTAAAAATAATTACTTTTATAAATCTTGACTACAAAGAAGAAATATCACATAAAACCCTTTTAATTTTTAATCAGAATTATTATTATTATTATTTTTATTTTCTCCTTTTCTTTTCATTCTTTTTTTTTTTTTTTTTTACTGTGGAATAACTCGTTACTCATTTGATAACCTCAATATTTTCCACATTATTCACTCAGGGTTTATTTTATTTGGCTTTTGAAAATGATTGAATCAAGTTGGATACAAATTTACTATTTACTATCCCATATGATGTAAATTTTTCCTGAAAGTTCAATAGGAAAAAAGAAATAATCCCTCAACAGAGAAATAATTTTTCCATGTGTAATCAGAAATGCTAATAGCAAACATTGGCGTATTTATCTTAAAATTGTTAGGTTTGAGATAGATGTAACTTAGACTTAAAAATTATTGAAAGAAAAACTATCTTCTATATGAAGACTAGATTAAGCATATGTATGCATATGCAAATTGATGCTGGTAAATACTGTTTTGTTGAGAACTAGATGATTGGATGTTTTATTCAATATTTTAAAAAAAGTCTTTTTATATCCGACAGTGAAATTACAACGTATTTTGAAAGAGACTTTGATACTTAACTTTAATAAATCATTGAGTAACTGTGAGCAAACGTATGTGATTATGGGTTATGATA
Source organism: Phyllotis vaccarum (assembly GCA_033318265.1). NCBI lineage: Eukaryota > Metazoa > Chordata > Mammalia > Rodentia > Cricetidae > Phyllotis > Phyllotis vaccarum. The sequence continues at coordinate 101,809,616 of JARWLC010000002.1, forward strand.
GTGAGTAGCAATCATAGGTTCCATTCATGTGGAACTAACTGTGAGCTATGCTTTCTTCTTAGTCCTTGACTTATTTAAATAATTGAATCTTCCAACAATGCTAAGTACATCAAGGCTGAGCAACTTGCTTGGGAGTCCACAGGTATTAAGTGATGAAGCTGTGCTGTTCTTTGCTATCTATTTCTTTCCACTCATTTAAATAGAAATGTAGAGTCAAAATGATGTATATTGGTATACATTTCCTGCAGTCAGTAATATGCAGTGACCTATACCATGAGCTGATACATTCCGCAGTATCTATTTTAAACAAATATTGGTTAGGACCACTACCTACAGAAATATTTTCTACTTTCATTAGTCAAAAGTTATTTTGTTATGTTCTTTTAATTGCTTCTTTTGTGCTGCTTTTTTGATTGACTTTTCATGGTGGGCCCATCTAAAATATAAACAAGGACAGAGCCTACAGAGGACTACACTAGGCCTTCCGAATGTATACTGCAGCTCTTAGTGCTTTTTCTTCTGAGTGTATGAAAGAGTGAGTCTCTGGTCTTTTTGTTTGTTGTGTTGCCTTGTCCAGTCTTGACGTGGTGGTTTTAGTTTTTTCTATTTCACTTTGTCGTCTTCGGTTGTGATCTCATAGCACTAGCGACAGAAAGACAGAAGGAGAGGATCCAGAGGGAGGGGAGGTGGGGAGAGATCAGGAAGGGTAGAGGGATAGAAAATTGCAATCAAGATATATTGTATGAAAAAATAATTTATTTTCAATAGACCACAAAAAATAAAAATATTTTGAGTATCTTAGCAAGGACCAGGTAAGGTCTTTTAAATTCAGTTTTATAAGAAGTAGACTGTTTTATTATTTCCACCTTTAAAGTGACCTTTGTGAGGCTCTATGCAGACGACATGCTGGTACGTTGTGCTAGAATCTCTAGCGAATAAACTGGGAAAGGTTAAATAACAGCATTGAGACGAGACTGGTAATGGCCAAAATTGAAATAAATGTTACAAAGCAGAATTGGGAAAAAATATTGAGCCTGTCCGGGAGGACTTGGTGGATTTGAGAGAGCACCCCTCTTCCTGTGCGAGGAAGCAACCTGAGCCAGGTTTAAAACAGAGTCTGAAAAATAGCACATTCTCTCAGCATCAGATATTTTTAAAAGGAGAGACTAGAGGGAGGAATGAAGAGAGAATAATCACCCCACAGTCGTAGGAGGAGGGTAGACACCGAAAAGCCATCTCTACTTGCCACAGATGGGGCAACAGCGAGATTCCATTTTAGGAAACTCCTGCCAACTCAGCATTTTGAGTCTCTGATCCACTGAACCACCATAGTGGTCCTGGAACCATATGCTGAAACATGACGAGCCGAATCCTTGCTGAATGCTGGGAAACCCTCTGCAGCGGATCCTAGGAACACTCAGGGACTTGTGAAAATGTAGTGGGAATGAGAGACAGGATTCACACCTGGACTACTGAGCTACAACCCAGAGGTGAACCTTCCTGTGCAAGATTGCCTGCTGTTAGGACAGTCAGCTCTTAGTTAGGTAAAAGAAAATGTAGGAGCGTGAAAAGCATCTATCTGGGAGCCAAGTAAGGAACACTGACAGTTGAGACCGAAACTAGCATCCTGGAAGACAACATTCAGACTAAACCTCCCCATCCAGTTTCTCTTTCACACTTAAAACTACTTCCTCTAATATTATCAATTTAGTAGGGCAGGTCTGGCCTCATCCTTTGTTGCTCACACCCATACATGTCTTTTATCTTTGTTCATTTCCACATCTTTACCATCTTACTCTTCCATTTGACAGGTTTCCCGAGACTTGCTTTCCTGACAGCTGGGACTCTATCTGACTATATTTCTTTATCTCTATTTTAATTCCATATTTTGCCAAAACCACCTCATCTCAGTGCCTCCATGTACTGCCATTCTCTTCAGTGGATGTTCCTTTCTTTATCTTTCTCTATCAGCAGAAGAATCACCATCAGTTTTATTCTGCGTTTTTCTTTTCTTGTCTATCCAAAGGAATTAATATATTCAATTCTAAATTATCAGTTTTAATTTATTTCCTAAAAGGATTCCCATTTAAGGGGTTTGTTAATTTAAGGGATTATTTAAGGGATTATTAATGTTTGACAGTCACTATATTTTGGCAGTGAAACTTCTTTTTCATAATGACTCCTTATGTAGACAGTATTCTACTCTTAGGAGAGTACTAGGAATTGAACCCAGTTCCCCCAAACTCTAGTTTAGCAGAGAAAAGTATTATTTCAACCCTTCTGTAACCAGTCCCTCTTGAATATGGTAAACAATCATTTTAAAAATCTAAACCAGGGAGACACCCAACATCAGCAAGAAATTTCTAACTCAAACACGCTGGAATCATAAAAATTAAGGAAATGTGACTCCACCAAAGATAACCAATCCTCAATAATGGCCTCCACTGACAGTGAGTTAGATGAAGTCTCAGATAATAAGTTTAAAAGAATAGTTGAATATGTCCATAGACATAAAAAAGACAAAAATAAATCTGAATTCTAAGAGAACAAAAATAGCTAGATGCAATAAGGAAATTAATATGGGACATAAAAGCTAAATTTAATAATAGGGCAGAACAACTAAAAACAGTCTGAGACGTAGGAACTGAAGAACTCACTGGATCAAGTAAAAGGCTCACGGAAAGATTTGCTAATAAAATGGACCAAGGAGAGAATTGTGTCAGGGCTTGAAGACATGGTAAAATCGTGTGAGCAATCAGATACTAACAAATATGAAAAAAAGAAAAGATAAACAAAATATTCCATGAACAGAATATGCAGGATCTATGGGACATTATTAAAAAGTCAAAGCTAAAAATCATATGACTGTAGAAGCGAAAGAATTTCATGCTAAAAGGCTATAAAAGCTTTTCAATAAAAGTATAACAGAAGATCTCCAAAATCTAGAGAAAAAGATTTTTTTGAGGCATTTAGAAGGCCAAACACACAAGGCTATAAATGAACAGCCTTTGTGAAATTATAATTAAAACTCTAAATATGTAGAACAAAGTATACTTGGAGAAACACTGAATCATGCATATAAGAGAGCCCTTTATAATAACATTTTATTTTTCAGCAGAAATTTAAAAGCTACAAGGGCTTGGAGTAATGTATTCTAAACTTTGAAAAATAACAATTGCTAATACTAACTATTACACCCCCCTACCCTGCCCCAGCTCAGAAGAAGCTGGTGGTTCTACAACATCAAGACCTGAGCATAACAATGAAGAGGAAACAGAAGGAAACAACCTTAAAAACAACTTTATGAAGACAATAGAAGCTTAAAAAGAGGATATAAAAAAACTCCCTTAAAGAAATAGAAAATACAAACAAAAATTGGAAGAAATGAACAAATCCCTGAAAGAAAACCAAGATAAAGGGAACAAAGAGGTAGAAGAAACACTCTGGGAATTAAAAACTGTAATAGGAGCAATAAAGAAGGCAGAAACCAAGGCAAAGCTAGAAAAAGAAAACCTGAAGAAATGAACCCGAACCACAGATGCAAGTCTAACCAACAGAATGCAAGAGATAGAAGATAGAATCTCTAGAGTTGATGATTCAATAGTGGAAATAAATATGTCAGTTAAAGAAAACATGAAAACCAAAAACGTGATAACACATAATTTCCAGGAGATCTGGGATAACATGAGAAGACCAAAGTTGAGAATAATTGGAATCAAAGAAGGAGAAAAATACCAGCTCAAAGGCACAGAAAATATGTTGAACCAAATCATTGATTCACAAGTCTATTTTTGTATACTATAGTATATAGCTTGAAGTCAGGGTTGGGAATTCTTCCTGAAGTTCTTTTATTGAGCAGGGTTGTTTTGTCAATCCTGGGTTTCCTGTTATTCCATATGAAGTTGAGTACTGTTCTCTCAAGGTCTGTAAAATTGTGCTGGAATTTTAATGGGAATTGTACTGAATCTGTAGATTGCTTTTGGTAACTTTGCCATCTTTATTCTGTTTATCTTACCTATCCAGGAATATGGGAGATCTTTCCATTCTCTGATATCCTCTTCAATTTCTTTCTTCAGTAACTTAAATTTATTGTCAAACAGGTCTGCTACTTCTTTGTTTAGAGTTATGCCAAGATATTTAATGCTTTTTGCAGCTATTATAAAGGGTGTTGTTTCCCTAAGAACAACAATCAATAAGAGGGACTGACCTCCTGAAACTGAGAAGTTTCTATGAGGCAAAGGACATAGTAAGACAAAACAACAGCCTACAGAATGGGAAAAGATCTTCACCAACCCTACATCTGACAAATGACTGATCTCTAAAATATATAGAGAACTCAAGAAATTAGAGCCCAAAAATCTAAATAACCCAATTAAAGAATGAGGTTCAGAGCAAAAAAGGAAATTCTCAACAAAAGAATTACAAATGGCTGAAAGGCACTTAAAAAAATTGCTCAACATCTTTAGCCATCAGAGAAATGCAAATCAGAACAATTTGAGATACCAACTTACACCTGTCAGAACGGCTGAGGGCAAAACCACAGATGACAGCCTGTGCCGGAGAGGATGCAGAACAAGGGGGACAGTCCTCCATTATTGCTGGGAATGCCACTGTGGAATGCAATATGGCAGTTCCTCAGAAAACTGGGAATCAATCTCCCCAAGGATTCAGCAATACCATTATTGGGCATATACACAAAGGATGCACATTTATAACCCAAAGGCTCAACTATGTTCATAGTAGCATTATTTCTAATATCAAGAACCTGGAAACAACCTAGATGCCCCTCAACTGAAAAATGAATTAACAAACTGGTATTTCTACATAATGGAGTACTACTTAGCAGTTAAAAAAATGACATCTAAAATTTGCAGGCAAATGGATAGATTTGGAGAATATCATCCTGAGTGAGATATCACAAGTGCTGCAAGAGAGCATAGGACGTACTCACTCATAAGTGGATTTTAGACAAAAAGCAAAGAATACCCAAGCTACAAACCACAATCCCTGAAAAGCGTGGGATCATAAGGAACTTAAGAGAGACATTGAGGGATTCCCCCGAGGAAGAGAAAGTAGAGAAGATAGCCTTAGCAAATTGGGATCATATTGGGTTGCAATCTAGAAGAGGTGGGAATGGTTGAGTGAGAGGACTAATAAAGCAGGAGAAAAAAGATGGATATCTTGATAGAGGAAGCCAATGTGGGGTTGGAAAGAGCCTGAGTGCTAGGGAAACCTCTAAGAACTCACAGGATGTCCCTGGCTAGGTCTCCAACCAATAGTGGAGGGAGTGCCTAAACAGGACTTCCCTTATAATCAAATGAATAACCACCCTAAGTGTCATCAAAGAACCTACATCCAACAATGAATAGAGGTCGAGGCAGAGATCCATGGCTGAGCACTGGGCCAAACTCCTGGTCCATTTGAGTGCAGGGTAGGAGAGTCTATATGAGCAAGGGGATAGGGATTATGAGGAAAATTCCCACAGCTGGCTGGAGTTCTAGGGAGCTCACTGAATCAAGAATAGCCACTGAGGAACTATCCGGAAAAAGAGCTAGGCCCTCCAAGTATAAACAACTTTGACGGCATCGGCAGTATGTGGATCCTGGAGGGGTGGGATCAGACTATATTTCTGTGTGTGCGCTGGCAACTTGGAGCCAATTTCCTGCAGAGGAACAAATAACCCAGTTTTGATTTGGGGATGAGGAAATCGGACTTGTCTTGAGTGGATGTGCCATGCTGAGCTGACCCACCTTGGGACTTCTTGCCCCTTTGGGAGAGGGGATGGGGGAATGGAGAAGAGGCTGAAAGCTGACAGAGAAGGATTGGGAGGAAGAAAGGGATGGGGGCAGGGAGATACATGAATTAAAAAAAAGACATTTTAAAAAAATGTTAAAATGAACATATCAAAAAAAATTAAATGAAGTCAGTCTTTAGAGATATGCATTCAAAAGAAAACTGGTATGAACTAATGGAACTATATTACAACCAGAGAGAAATGGAGAAATCTAGGTTCCATTTATTTTTGTGCAAGATTATTTATATAAGTTTTAAAATTAATACTTGATAAAATTTATAATTAGCACAATGGTTATTATGAATTACACTATGGACTGCAACTATATACATCATATATAAATTTATCAGTAAAGTTCTGTGGTTAAGTCATGTGCTATAATTTTTACCATCTAAAAACTATTTTATTGTGCTCATATTCATCTTTAATTCCCCCTTCCATATCTTCTTGGTCTATCTTCACATCCCTACCTTCACCAACTTTATGTTTACTTAAAAAAATAAGCAATAGACTCCAATCTCTGCTGTACGTCTATTCCTAGGTGTGGGGAAATTCACTGAGTGTAGTCAACTTACTGTGGGATATACCCTTAATGAAAGTTAACTCTTTCTTTTATAGCAGCTGTTAATTGTCTATAGCCTATCAACAAGAGATAAGACTTCATGACCACTCCTCTACTCTATGCTGACATTGTGCCTTGTTTGATCTTGTATAGAACTGCCATATTTTATATGGAAAGCACTGTTTTGATACTTATCTACTAACTATGGCTCTTATTCCCTTTCTACTTCCTCTTTTACTATGATATCAGATCCTTGGGTGTAGGGGGATTATGTTGTTCCATTGTAAACAATTGTTCCTGCCTATGAGTTTAATAAAAAAAGTTCTGATTGCCCAAAGGCAGACAGGAAGTGTGGGCAGGCTTCCAGACTAAAAAGACTCTAGGAACAGGCAGAACAGAGCAGAATGCCAGAGAGAAGCCAGAAAAAGCAGAGGACAACTATGCTGCTCAGAGAAAAGGTACCAAGCCACATGGCTGAACAGGATAAGAATCATGGGTTAGATTAACGGTAAAGAGTTAGCAAGTTATTTGCCTGGGCCTTAGGCCGATCAGCCTAAAACTATTGAGAGCATCTGTGTGTCTGTGGGTCTGTGGGTCTACTGGCCTAAACCTTGAGGCTAGGCCAGAAAGTCCAGGACAGAAACCTCATACTACACTTGGGAGGAAGTTTTATTGTACAGATGTCTCATTTAGGGCCAAGTATATCAAAGTCTCTTAATTTCTGTATACTGACTAGTTGTGACTCTCTGTATTACATGCTATATTCTATAAAAATAATTAATAAAACACTTCTTTGATGAGGGTTGAGAGATGCATTAGTTTGTTAATATAGTGATAAGTCACTAGGAGTTGGCTTACCACTTGTGCTTTAAGAAGAATAAGGATATTTTCCCCTCACAGTTTCATGATTGGTCTAGTTGTAGATTCTTAGCCCCAGTAACAGTGGGTGTCATCTGTGGATGGGACCTTAAGTCCAAATGAATGTGACTGGTTACTTGTATAACATGTGTGCCACTAGTGCACCAGTAGGTGTATCTTGTCAGCTTAGTTGTTTTCATTACTCACACAGTTCACATCTTAGCAAGATTGATGATTACTTTTCTCCTCCAGTAGTGTACATAGTATCTACCAGTAGTATGAAAGCTACTTAGTAGTGACAGTACTTCAAGGCGAGTGTCAGGTTGCATTCTCCATGTTTTAAGACTCAAATATGACATTTGACTATCATTAGCAACAGAATATTACTGTCAAATTTTGGGGCATTACTAAGATAAATAGCAATTACAGATAATGTTTGGAGGTCTGTGGGACCTCATCGACTAACAGTTTGAAAAGACATAATCTATCATGGCGCTGCACTTTTTATCTAAAGCCTATGCTATCCGAGAGAAGCATTGCTCCCTAGCTATAGCACAACTCCATCTAACTCTTTTTATAGAAGTATATATTTTAAAAAGCTCTAGAATAGTGCTGCACGAATTCTGGTTGTTATAAAGGAAACTCAGGGTCAGATATCAAGGAAAGGTTGAAATATCAAAGAGAGGAAACACGACAGTCAAATCTCACCCAGCTGTCTTCCAGCTTCCTCAGCCTTGCTCCTTGTTGCTTCTACTGCCTCATCTGTCTTTCTATGCCTGCCTTAAATACCCTCTCCACTCAGTTGTTTCATATCCTGGTTAAGATTAAAGGCATGGGCTACTACTATTTGGTAGTTAACCATGAACTCACAGAAGCAGAAAGATTTCTGTCTCTGGAGATACAGGATTGAAGGCATAGCACGTCACTGCCTGCCTGGGAGCTTGACACTCCCTCAGTAAAGCAAGCTGGCCTCAAACTCAGATCTACTGGTATTAAATGCAGAAGTCACCACCAGGGTTGGGCATAGGTCACCACTCTCAGTCTTTCCCTGTGCTGGGATTAAAGGAGTGAGTTACCACTCACTAATCCTCCTAGATTGACTATGGGCGGATTCCTTCTCTGATATTCCAGACTGGTTTTTATTAAATATATAACGTATTACTACAGAATAATCCATACGAGCTATTTCAAAGGTGTTTCATATTAGTTTACCCTTTCCATACTCCTTTCTCTACCCTGCCATCATATTCCCATCTCACTTAGTCCTTTCTTCATTATTCTCAATTCTCTCTTGAGAACACATGAGAGTTATGTGTGTGTGTGTGTGTGTGTGTGTGTGTGTGTGTGTGTGTGTATGTTTATACATATAAGTAAGTATAAAGGCCATGTGGTATTAGATACCATGCAATTGCAGTTACAAACAGTTGTAAGCTGGTTGATCTAGGTGTTAAGGACTGAATTCAGGTCTTCTGCAAGAACAGTAAATAATCTTAACTCATGAGCCATTTATCTAGTACACAATCTACAACTTTAAAATATTTCAGAAAATATGGACAATATTTAAGATAAACAAAGAAAACTTACTATAAGAAAGAATAAGAAATACTATTATATCTAATTAACACTCAAAAGACAAGGAGTGTTAAGAAGCCTAATTCTGTAAACCATGGGTCCCTGAAAATGTAATTAAGAGAAAATTAAAAAATACACTTGTTTTTAATCTTAAAGTGAAATTGATTATATAAATTTATTTCTACATTTTTAAATTGTAATATTTACTTAGACAATTTCTTACATAATGGATCAAGGAAAAGTTATTTACTTGGAAAGAAATGTAGGAGCTGGGAGAATAGATCAGTCATTAAGAGCCTCTGTGCAATAGCAAAGACCCAAGTTTGTTTAACATCCATGAAGAAGTTGCAGTGATGGCACGTATTTCTAGTCCCAGTACTTCCTGAGTGGAGACAGTCAGATCTACAGAACTGGCTGATGAGCCAGTCTGGCTGTTTGATAAACTCTAGGTTCAGTCAAGAGTGACTGTGGGAAAATGTGCTCGTACACTACAAAGATTTGTTGCTCATATTGGTTTAATTATATGCTGATTGGTTAGTATCTAGGCAAGAAGTAGAGGTAGGGAAACCAGACTAGGAGAATTCTAGGAAGATGAAAGGCAAAGTAGCAGATGCCAGCCAAATGCAAATGAGGCAAGCTTGAGAATGCTGGACCAAGCAAAAAGGTACTAAGCCATATGGCTAAACATAGATAAGAATTATGGGTTAATTTAAGTGTAAGAGCTAGTTATTAAAATGAAAAAGCTTCTGGTCTAGCTATTATTATAATATTAAGACCCCAAGTCAAGTGTTTGAGAAGTTGACAGGTATTTGAGAGACTCTGGCAGAACACAAAAACTTCTCACTAGAATGAGGTGCACATACATCCACATAAAGCCTGAGAAAGCTACAGAGGTTTCTAGAACACAAAAACAGTTGAGTCTCTCAAGTGGGCTATGGTACAGAGTGTGGTGCAGGCTTGAGCTGCAAGGATTTGCAACTTGAAGCCTGAGCTGCAACATTTTGGATTTGTGAAGACTTACAGAAGCCTTAGTGCAAACTTAAGCTGCATATGATAGATTTAAGGTTTCTGTTCATATAGACAAAAGAGGGACAAAGTCAAGCATGACTTCTTGGTAGCAGCATTTTCTCAGGTGGCCTTTGTTTACTAAAGGCATCAGAGTTGCAGCTCCTGTAAAAGTCTTCTTGACTCAGCTTTAGTGGCAAAAATTGAGAGACTCTTTTAAGAGGCCCTGCTGTCAAACACTTAAGTGGTGTTTATGTGTAGCAAGCAGTGGCAGCCTACTAGGTGGCAGTGTGGACCCCCTCCAGAGTTGGAACAGTAAACATGCCAGTACCTGTGCCATAAGATAAGTTCTCACAGATCAAGGAGCTGGGTGAAGCCGGGTTACATAGCCACAAGGCTTGAATCCTAGCCATTCTGTTTAGAAGATTAAAGGTGTGGTTAGAAAAAGATAGAGATGTACACTAAAGGCAGAGTTAGAAGAAAAAAAACCTATCTTAATTGTTTACAGGGTTTAAAAATATATGTAGGCTTGGGAGAGAAAAGAAAAAGAATAGAGAAATCCCTTAAAAAAAGAAATATAGTAAAAAAATGATTATAAGACATGTAAAGATGGAAATTACAGAGTCTAGATACTGTATGTTATTGTTTTGTCTTTGAGTTTCTTCTTTTTCTTTTTTTACATGCAAATATATAATTTTATTTTTTAACAATTTAATTAAACAATTTTAATGTAAAAATAAAGAATGGAGCAGGAGGACCAGGAATGAGAACCAGTTTGAACAAAGTATGTATGAAATGCCGTAATAAAACCAACCCCTTATTATTTTTAAGAATGTACCAGATCTAATCTGTCTTTGAGTTTTTTGACTGAAGAATAAGGAGCAAGAGCTGCTAAGAGAAATTTGATTATAAATGCTGCTGGATTAATCCAATCTATTTATTTTGAAAATATCTAGACTTCAAAATTTAAATTTAAGTCAAAAGATATGTTACTTTGGAGAAGAGATTATGCTTTTGTTTCTACAGAAAGTGAGAGGCTTTAGATTCATTCTGGGTTAAGAAAAATAAGGTTTGATAGAGGAAGAGAATGGATGGCCCTGATGATCCAATCATTTAGAGTACTTCTATAGCATTTTTCTTTGAGTTTTGCATCCAGAACAGCTGTATGGTTGCTGGCTGAGAAAATTCAGCCTCAAATACCATTCCATTCAGGACTTGCCCATCATCCTAATTTTTTTTTTGGGGGGGGTGTCTCCATAAGATTACTAGTGTACCCAAAACTTAACTCTCAGAAGTAGGGACACTGAACTTATGGACGCTGCAAGTGATGATGAGCAGCACATAATAAGTGTTCAATACTGACTTGAATGAGTATCATAAGTGTTTAAGCTCCTTTACTTTTAGTCTGCTGTGCTCTGAGCATTTGGCTAGTGCTGGATGTATACAGTCCCTGTGAAGGGCTAATGATCATGTATACTTCTAGTTCCTCCATGGAAAAGCAAGAGACATGCAGGTGTAAAGGGCTCCTAAGTTAGATTTCTAGAAAATAGACATGTGTAATAATTTATTCTCAAGTTATTTGATATATTTCCTAATTGAAATCTTAGAGTAACTCATTAGTTCTGTGCAATATGCTCATTAGAGTAATTTTAATTAGAAAGTAATTTGTTCTGTCCATCAGATCAACAGTGTTTTAAAGTAGCTAATTATATATTCACAAGTTCATAATAAATATTTTTGAAATCTGCCTATATTTTTAATTCAGAGAAGTATTTAATTACATTCATTCTTCAATATTTAATTTGTTAGTCTACTTTCAAGGAAGTTAGTAATTACTTCGATCTGAACATTAAATGTAAGGTTATTTTTATATATAAAGAAGTGTTTTTAATAGTGAAGCTAGGGCTGTGAGATCCAGAATAATAGGGTGAAGCAGAGAGAACTGCTCTGAAATGGGGAGAGGCTGAGGGGGTTCCTTATTCAGTGTTTATGTACTTTGAGACAGTGTTTCAAGGAGTAGCTTTGAATTCATCCCGTATTCTAGGGTTGCTTTCACTTGGTTAGCCTCCTTTAGAGTCAATGTGTGGTCTCATACTCTGGATATCTTGGGAGATAAAGTCCACTGTACAAATGTCAGGAAGAAGTTAGTGTTTCAGAGGTCAACGTCCAGCCACCATTGTTATATCTTCAGCCCAGTTAAAAGACTAAGAGTCACAGATATGAGTGAGATCTAACAATGGTCCCCACCTTCATTTTAAGTAGACTCCTAACTACTTCATTTACATTTTCTTGACATTTTCCATTTATTAAATTATGTATACATAATCTGAGTATCATTAATCAAACAAAAGACACTAAGCAGACAAGAGTCACTGCCCCATACGTCAAATCCCGTAAGTACAAAGTTCATTTGTAATCTTGGAAGTACACACAAATGTTGCAAGCCAAAGTATAATTTCAACAACAAGGAGAGACTAAATAGAATTCAGGGATGTGCTGTTGAGGCCAAATCAGAGATGGAGCTTTTTCACTTGGGACCTCTGCTCCAGAAATCACAGGCAAACGTTAATGCAACCAGCTTACCTATTATTCCAAATAGGTTGTTTCAACTTGCAATTCAGTGAAACTATAGAAAAGGGGTGACTTGGAAGTGAGGACATAATCAGCTTTTTACAAAATAACATGATTTACTAGGTTCTTTATGGTTCACAAAGATATCTGTGAATAGCTCCTTCTATAATGCCCAGAATATCCATGTTACTCTTGGTGGCTTAGTTGGCAATGAAAACAATCCTTTTCTTTGGTTTATTTAATCAAATGATTTGCAATCTAACAAGTTACTTAGATCAATAGGACAATTATCCAAACAATGGAGGAAAACAGGACAGAGAATTTGAGAGAATGGAGTAATTCATTGGGTAAATAGTTTTAGACACTCTATTAAAGTGGGGGTTTTGTGATGAGCAGATTATAGCAGGAGCATCCTGAAAGAATAGGAAAGGATTTTGTCAAGAATGAGAAACCAAGACTGACATGGTGGCCATCAGATGCCAAAGACACAGAATTTGTTTGCTTTCTCTGGAGAGAGCCAAAGAGGGAAGCAAAAGCAGGTGTGACTATTGACATGATTAACAGATGCTGCAAAGAACACTGAACAGCGATGGGAAGGGACATCCTCTTGACCTTTACTAAACTGGGAATCACAGTCAAGAGTGGAAATACATGTATTTGTTCTGCTAAAGTCCTATTGCTTGGAATCCAGTTGGAGGGAACACCTTGGAAAATGACAGTAGTGGTATAATTTTCCAATTAGAGCCCTTGTCCTATCCCTTTAATTAGTTAAAGCGAGTAAGAGACACAGAGGAAAGGGGAGTGAAATATATTTCACGGAACCAGGAGCATGAATTGAGAGAATCTGCACAAATATCTCACTGATAAACAACCATCATTTTTAAAAAGGGAGGAAATGTAAGACATATTCAGCCAAAAGCAGTGTTTCAGGCAGTGAAATTTGACTGCATTCTGGAAACTAGATGCTCTTAATGAATCTTTACTTTACCAGCTGCAATAATACCTTATGTCATGTTAAAAATCTTTATCTGTTTTATTATTTGGAAGTTATATGATAGGACATTTGAAATATATTGCCAAGGGAATCAAATATTAATATACCCCAATTTGGTATGAGGAGCACAACATTCTAAATTGATAATTTTGAAACTTTCTGTTCATTTCAGATTTTCATAGTTCTTCATTCCTATGAGATGTTTGAAAGTGTTTGCTGTAGGCAGGCCAAATTTCCTACATTTTAATGTAGGAAGGTTTAAGGGTCTTTAAAAGAAGAAGAAGAAGGAGGAGGAGGAGGAGAAGGAGAAGGAGAAGGAGAAGGAGAAGGAGAAGAAGAAGAAGAAGAAGAAGAAGAAGAAGAAGAAGAAGAAGAAGAAGAAGAAGAAGAAGAAGAAGAAGAAGAAGAAGAAGAAGAAGCAGCAGCAGCAACAAACCACCTCTAGGGGTTTGACCACTGCCTTTGTTATTCCTCTAGGTTGAGCTGTCTTCAAAGAAGCATTTTCATTTAATAGAACACAGAGAGCTGAAATCTCATTCGTCTGACACAGAGGGTGCCAGTGGCTTCTGCTTTACCAGCAGGGGAGCAGACCAGAGCTCGCTGACAGAAATGTCTGGCTTTGCAGTAACACATACTGCTTCCTAGAAAGTCTCTTTGAGGAACACACTTTAGATGTGGCAGTGTTTTACAATGCTCTCTGTACAAAAGGACAGTTCCAAGAGCTAAGGGGAAATCTGGTGTTTCCATGATGTGATGTTTAGAGAACAAAACAAAACCCAAATCTTTTCCTTAAATATGTGTGTCCAGACATGAATTCAGTGTGCTTACATGGCTAGTAAGTGATCACAATGGTATATTACTGCATTTCTACTACAAGAGCACAATGTTTAAAAAAGAAAATTAAAAAGGATACTATTAGCTGTTGGCAAAGGGAAGAGGACCAGACTTCACACATAGCTGACAGTGTTGCTGTTGCTCCTACATGCCTAAGGAGTTTGTCTGTGTCTGATAAAGTTAAACACACTTAACTTCAAATGTGTGTTAAAGATAAGCTTAACACTCCTAAAAAAAAAAAAAAAAAAAAAAAAAAAAAAACACCAAAAAAACGAACAAACAAACAAAAAAAACCCAGTTACTTAAGAGAAAAGAAAACATATTGTTATCAAAAGCATATATTCAGATAATTCTAGGAACCCTAATTCATGATCTTAGTGAAACCAATCTAATTCTTTCCAGTGGATAAGAGTTGTGGTGTATCCATTTCTGGAATACTACCTAGTTTCCAGGACCGCTTCCTCACAATGTCTTATCCTGCCACCTTTGGCATCCGTTAATTCTAGTGCTTGTGTGAACCACCCAATTGGCCTGCAAGCTAGTTCCTTTGGCCTTTCTATAGGATCGGGGTACACACCCGCTCCCTGTCTTCTCGAGGCTCCCCCCAGTATCAAGCAACTCCCCCTTTTCTCTGTCCCTCATTTTTTTTTCCTATTCTGGCACTCCCAATCACTGAAGCCATCTCCACAGGTTTCTGTGTTCACTGCCCCGCGGTGCAAGCATGACCCAAACCATGTGTATGCCTTTAGTTCTTCCTAGACGGATTTCCTGGTCTGAGAGTTCTATTCAAAACAAACAAACAAACAAACAAACAAACAAACAAACAAATCCCATGATTGGTGTTTCTCCAGTGTATCAGCCCTCTCTTTACCTCACAGCTGATTTTCTACCCCACCCCCAGTTCATGCAAGATACATTCTAAAAAGTAATTAATCAGCAAACTCCCTTTGGCTTTCCTACAGCAGGCAAAAGTGCCCTCAGCCACACATCTGCTTAAGAAGAATGCTCTTAACCTCCTCACCAAATGCTCAGGCTGCTTGCCTGGAGCCCTTTCTCTGCCTTACACTAGCTTGTGAACTCCAGACAGAAGAGTCAAGAAACAATTATCTCCTCTTCATTAAAATATTTCCTAGCAAAAGTAACTGGCTTACTCCTTTGCCCTAAATCTCACAACAGACTTTACTTTCTGACTTTTGCCCTCACTGTCTGTGCCTTTCTCTACTTAGAGATACAATCATCTACCTTATCTTATTATTATGGTGATAATCTGATCAAGAATAGTCATATTACATGTTCTTTGAATTTCTTGTTACAGTGTCCTCAATTGCTTTCATGTAATTGTCATTTTGATGGCTGGCCAATGTTGAATATGTTCATAGCAAATGCTTTCATAGTCTTGCTCTTATGTATCATTTTTGTATCCCAAGAAGGGACTATATAAAAATATATGGTCACTTCATGCATAAATATTTTAAAACTTATTCAGTGCAAAACTACTGACATAGACTACTTTTAAAATGTGTGCATTTGTATCTATGTGTGTAAATGTTGACTTTTGACAAATACTACTTTAAAAATAAGATTTATGCGATCTTTATCTTAGCAAAGCCTAGATAAGTTATGACTCTAAAAAACCCGAATAAAAATTTGCCAACTAAAAACTTAACTTGCTTAAATACAAAACAAAAATCTTTACAGATGGTTTGAGTGCATCTCATGACATCATGAGTGTGATTTATCCTTATAATCTGTTTGAGTACCTAACTTATCTGTGTACCTTCAGGTTTAGCATGTTGTCTGTACATTTATTTCTCTTAAATATTTGTCATACAATGTAAGCCAAAATGTCTGCCAAAATATAGATGCTTTCTTGAGTTTTGTCTGTAAATAAAAACAACACAGAAGACAATCATCAAATAAGAAAAATGTGAACTTACAGATTTCAATTACGATTTTTGGTAAAAAGGTTAAATAAAAAGAAAATACTTTTTGGATAAAAAGGACTTATATGGTAATTTGATAGTTTGATCTAAGGTAAAGAATTATGTCAAAATAGCTATGGACTAAGCTAGAATAAAATATGCTGCAAAAAGAATTTAATGACAATTGAAACTTAAGAAAATTACATAAAATAAACAGCTAAGATTGAGTGCTATTAAAATTTCTTAGGCCAAAACTCAATGTCTTGAGTTAAAAGTTATACATTTTTAATGCTTTATATAATATAGATCCTTTATGTCTTTAGTCTGTGTAGTATTTATGTTTACTTAAACTTTATGTATAATTATTCTATTATATATCTAAGTGTAATTTAGCTACACAGAAAAAATCCAGAAGAAGGATCTAATGATAAACCAGACCAAGATTTTGATCAATAACAGATTTGATATGGCTTAATAAGTTTTTCCTTAAAGGCTTTACTATTTTTCTCTCCTGGAAAATGCACCCTAACCCCTCAATGTGCCCTCAATTGTACCAGAGCCTAAGAATGAGATTTCCTAGCACTGTGCAACAGAAGTAAATATTTATAGCAATACAAACTCTGATGTCTGGTCAACAGATAACCGTGGATCAAAGTTGTAAGAAAAATGCCACACCTGTATGTAAAGTTCTAGGTTCCTCAAACATACCAAAAGAACAAAGGAAAGTGAAATCATTGCAAGTTCAGAGTCAAATTATCTCAAACTATCTCAAATCCTTAAAATAGTGTATTTATTTCTCTGTGTGTGATGACCATAGAGTAGGTATGTTATGGGTCTAGGGAGATGCCAAATACTATTAAGGCTAAGGAAGATAACAATAATAGGACTCCTAACAAGATAGTGTTAAACCTATAGATCAGTATCTTTCTCAGCCATCATCAGAGAAGCATCTCACAGGAGATGGGAATTAACACAGAGACAACTGGACAATGTTCAGAGAGTGAGAGACTTTGGAGCACTCAGATCTAAATGGTATGACTTCATCAAACCCCTACCACTGAAGGCTCAGGGAAATATGCAGAAGAGAAGATAGAAAGATTGTAAAAGCCAGAGGCCAGAAGCAATGATGACTCCAAGAAATAGTGTCTTGTATTCCCAACAGGACTGATAGACATATGAACTCAGAGATACTATGGCAACAGGCACAAGACGTGAATAGGTACAAGTGAGGAAGGCTCTCAAAACTGAGAACAGGCAAACGTAGGATCCTACCCCTATTCACAATTGCTACCTGCTAGCTGATGGAGTACAAAGGGTATATCTACCATATTCCAGGGCAGGCCCTATATGCCCAAAAGTAGTTAGATAACCCAAAATGAATTCATCTTTTTGTTTGTTTTGGGTATTTTTTTATCTAATTAATTTTTGTCTCAATTTTTATATTTTATATATATACATATAATAAAAGTAAAACATAAAAATCAAACAATGTATATAATTTAAGAGACAGAATGAGAGAGAAAAATATATAGTTGGATTGGTAGGGAGGTGGGAAAGTTGAGAGGAGTTGAGGAGGGAGAAACATGCTAAAAAGTATTGTATGAAAAATTTAAAAAAAAGAAAAAAAATCAAATAGTGCTACATATATTGAACATTTTGTTTAAATTTTACTATACACACTTACAAAGTAAATAGCGAACAAAGCAATGAAGTTCCTTGCCTCATTTAACTTTGGTTGGGAATTGGAGATAGCTTGACTGTGGTCATAGTTCCATACTAACTTGATAGATATTCTTCTTTACAGCACAGACCTCCCTCTCTCTTAGAAGCCTTTGGAAGTAAACATCTTGCTTTGGTGACCCTGAAGTCTCTCCAGGTTTCTTTTGTGCTGTTCTTCTATCTACCTGGTGACATTGACAAAATGCTAGCCTAAAGGATGATCTGACTCAGCACTGTTCTTTGGAGGCATATTCTTCACCTCTCTCCACAAAACATCTAATGTGTACTACAGAAGCACTACCACCCAGCTGCATGCCTTGCCTCTCAAATGCATTTTGCCAAGTAGAAATATAGCCAGAGTCAGAGGGCTATGCACTCTATGATCAATGTCTGAAAGAGGAAAACTGATAGGGACAGTGAAGAGCTTTTGCCGACTGTGTGTACAGGTGAAGAAGCATTAATGACAAAGAGACAGGAGGGGACATTTGGTGACATCTTAGTGTGTCATAATAAAATATGTTTGACTGGGAAATTACTAACCAACAGAAATTTAAACTAGGTACAGTGTCTCACATTTATAATCCTATCACTTTAGAAGAAGATTGTGTGAGGTGGAAGCCATAGAGAGACATTGTCTCCAGTACAGAAATCCCCAAACTCAAACCACAATAGGAAAACCCACAAGTCTATTGTGTACAATTGATTGGGAAGCTAAGATCAAATTATGAGTAGATTTGGTGTCTGGTAAATCTACAAGTTTCTTGGTCCTCACTTGGCAGAAGGGCAAATAGACTTCAAACCAGTGTCGGGAGAGCTCTGAATTGGATAGGAAAACAGATGGAAATTTTGACTTAATTGACTGCCAAACACTGGGAGTCAATTCACCTTGTGGATTTGGGATGGGAATACAAATTAAAAAAAGTGATCCTACCTCTCTACTTTTTGTGACTCAAAACCATACACAGATTATAGTTATATTTGTAACTTACTCATCAACAAATCTGACCCAAAATAGATATAAAATAACATCAAAGAAAGCATTTTCAGTTTCTTATACCATATCATCTAACTTGTATACACAAAGTTTCAAGGCTGTACCATGGCCATCATTTTGATTATTGCCATCCTAACAGTTCTTCTAGTTGAACACTTAAGCTATCTTTCTACTTTAAATTGCTATAAATAAAAGTTGATTAACGTAACGCGCAAAGAATATGATTATCCCTTTAACAGTTCTGTTAACCTAGTTGAGAATCTTTTGTAATTGGTATTTTCGCTTTGCTTTTGCGGATTCTACAGAAACTCAAAGATGATGTGCAATTGTAGTCCTCTTAATTTTCAGGAATGTAAAATTCTATTTTTATTAACAGAGTTTGGAGATTAAGCTTTGTAGAAGAAATAAGAGGCCAGGGTGCTGACAGCTGAAAAACAAATCCTCCCAACCATATTCAAAAGCTGGCTCAGCTAAGGCTGAGATATCCGTGAAGCAGAGTAAATACTTCAATGGGTATTACTTCATGATGAGAAGTATTAATCTTCATATGCCAGAACACTGGTGGTGAATCTGTACTCTGGCCAAATGCTGCTTTTATGGGTAACTGGGGGGCTTCATGCAACTCAGAATCCATGATATAATGGCTTTGCATAAGGAACATGTTAAGCAAGTCTGACAAAGCAGATATCATCCCTGATCATTTTAAACGCCCTCACTGCCTCTGCACATAGAAATGTGTCTCGACTCACTCCAGATTTTAGACATAAAACACCAGAGGTTTGGAACTGCACTTTTGTTTTTATTTGAGAGTATGTAAAGGTCTGTAAATCTGCAATCTTCAGACAGTAACAGCTCACGATCTGATTTTACTAATACAAATTTCCTTAGCAAAGCTGTGTACAACAGAAGAGAATGATTGGGTAAAGGTGGTTATGTAGGAGTGTGGAGAAAAAGCCTAGAAATAAAAAATAAAAGATAAAGTTTTAAATTACACTTTTACTTTTTCAATATTTGTTTTCCTGGGACCTATCACTGGTGAGGATGGTTCTTTCTTTAGATGCTCTATATATTTAAGAAGTTTAATGTTTCCCATTTGCAGGATACCATCTGAATACTGGTATTTCAAAACCAGACATCTCAGCATAATTGATGAATTTTCCCTCCTATGGCAATTTCGGATATCTGACCTCCATTCAGCCAAACTGAACATTGCATGCATAGAAATCTTGCATTCAACAAACCTGTGCATGTGTGTTATAAAGAAAAGTCAACCCCCCAATTTTTTTTTTTTTTTTAAAAAACAATTAAGGCATTGGTGCTAAAAAAAACCCACCATAAGGTAGATTTGGGTCAGAGCACACTCACCGTGGAGAGGTCACAGGGAGTCTATGTTTCAGGTCAGCTGTGACTTACCACACAAACAGCTGCAGCAAAGAATATTGGCGACTCTCTTGCCTTCCAGGGGAGGACAAAGCTGTTGCTAATTCTGCTTATACTTTTATAAATTGTGAAGAAAGGTAGGAGAATTAGTTCTAAAAGGCAGCTGTTATTTATGAGGCACTTCACTCATGCACCCACCCTTTTAACATGATTAGCAGCATTGTATTGCAGAAAAATCCATCCCTGTAAGTTTTTTTGTTTTTTTAAAAACTTCCATTCTTCATGGATCACAGGTAGGATGATGAACAGAAGGATGCACCTTTCCAGCTACTTGTGTATTTGTGAATTTGTTAATATTTTACTAATCAGAAAACTGAGATACAACATAACTCAGTGATTCATACTGAATAGGAGATGATACAATTATATATCTTGGATCCATATATGCATTAAATAAAATCAAGTTACTATTCTGCAGTGTCAGTCTAGTAGAAATATTTGCATAGAAACCATAGAGTTGTGAAGAAGCTGAATGGGTTAAACTTCAGCATGCTGAGTACTATTAAAAGCCCGTACACCTTATCTTGGCAAGTCAAACACTTGCAAGAAATTGCTTTAAAGTAATAAAACAGATATCTTATCTATTTCCTCAGAGCTATTGGGATCTTGCTCACTCTGGAATGACAGCTGGGGAACCTACATGGGACTGAACTAAGCCCTCTGAATGTGGATAACAATGGAATGGTGTGAGCAGTCTGTGGGGCATCTGGCAGTGGGACCAGAACTTATTTCTGGTTCATGAGCTGACATCTTGGAACTCATGCCTTACAGAGAAACACTTTTCTCAGCATTGATACCGGGGGGGAGGGGTTTGGTCCTACCACAGCTGGATACACCAGATCATTGACTCACCCTGTGAGTCTTTACCCTCCCTGTGGAATGGATGGAAGGATTGGATGGGGTGGGGAAGCTCGGGGATGATTGGGAAGAGGGGAAGGAGGTGGTGCGGTTGTGGGTATGTTTTAAAAACTTTTAAAAATAAGAAAAAAACATGGAAAAATAAAAGAAATAAAATAACTCTTAATGTCATTCTATTATACCCATAGATCAGTATCTTGCTCAGAAAAGCTTCTCTCTGCAGTATATGAGAACAAATACAAAGATCCACAACTGGACAATGTGCAGACACTGAGAGACCTTAGAAAACTCATTCCTTAATTGGATATCTCCACCCAATTCCTCCTATCAGGCTCAGAGAACTCTTTGATGAGAAAGTGGAAGGACTGTAAGAGTCATAGCTGATGAAAGACACTAAGGAAACAGGGCCTTCTAAATCCAACAGGACCGATGCAATATGAACTCACAGAGACCGAGGAAGCCTCACAGGGCGTGCACAAGGGCAGGCCAGATGGGGTCCCAGTGATGATAAGAAGTAAATACAATCCCCAACCCCTTAGCTAGAAACTATCTAAAGTTGATAACTTCTCAAAGGAAAAATTAGTTTTCTCCAGTGGGTTTTTAGTGGGTCCAGGACCTATGATCAGCAATAAAGGGACAACTGAATGTTAACTACTTTTCTTTTTTTCTTACCATTTTTTGTTTATATGTTGTGGTCTCCTGTTTTGTTTTCTAATGAGATTTCTGTATGAAAAACAATGGTGTGTCTCAGTGTCTGCATGTATTTCTTGCACTTTTTTTTTTTTTTGGCTTCTTCTTCCTATTGGTTTTTTTTGTCTTATTAGTCTTATCATTGTTTTTACTTTATATTATTGTTGTCTTTTAGAAGCCTGGCCTGTTTGGATTCTAATGGGAAAGTACAATAGAGGGTGGATTTGGGTGGTGGGAAGAATGTAAATGTAATGAGAATATATTGTATAATTTTTTAATTAAAAGAGAAACAGCCTTAAGGAGTGATTACCCCAGCCTTTTGATCTAAGATCACATGGTAGACCCTAGTTTGATAAGAAAGGATTTTTTTATTGCAACCAGTAAAGGTTTATATGCTTTATTGCAAACTGCAAAAAATTTCACTAGAGATGTTTGTTTTTGTAATTTCTGTTCCTATAAACATGTCTGTGGCAGAAACTTTTTTGGGGGAACGGGGGCGGGGCATAGGATTCAGACCATTCCCAGGTGCACATGTTCTATTAAAGTTGTAAGATACTGTGGGGGTGTTTGAACATTCTTAAGGCATTAGCCTAGGTTCTGCCCATGTATAAGGAAGAGCTGTCTCATCTCCTCTATCAGAATACATGGATGATTTGTTGCTACTTTGAATTTTCATAACATACAAGGTACACAACTACTTAGGTTATAAAGTAGAGACTGCATTAATGTCTAGTCCCACAAGATAGAAGATTCTTACTGTTTGATGGCTCACTTCAGGTAGGCATCATCTGCCTTATCCATTTGAGGCCCCTTCAGGTGCATGTGTGAGGAGGATAGGGGGACCTCAGGGCTCAAATCTTCCAAAAACTTAACTTCAGCTGTTCCAGGATTTGGACAATTCTTTTTTTTTTTAACTACCAATTTAGACAGTGTTGTTCTTATAGAAAAAACACATCCAGAGACATCTATGAGCAATTTACAAACCAAGTTTTGCAGTTTATCTATCTTCTTTCTTGCTCTCTTTATTTTTCTATTAATTTCATAATCATTCTTCCTAAAAATTCCCATTTACATATATATGATAACTGATCCATATCCTTAGTCTACTGTGTGTGTGTTAGAAGACTCAGGTCCACATCATATTGTGTAACCACTCAAATTACTGTATTCATAATAGTTAAAGTTTTTCCATAATTTTATAAGAGTAGCATGACTGATTTAAAAATTTCATATCACATATAATAAATATTAGAGCAAAGAGTCTACCACATTTAAATGGCAAGGCAAATGGGAAGAAATATTTTCACTATAAAGCATTTAGTACAATATTATTAGAAAACCTAACATTCATAAGTTTTAATGTTAAACTATGTTAAAATTCTTACCATGTATTGAAAATAGTTAAATCTCAACCAAGTAATGATTATGCCATTAGTCAGCCACACTAAAGATTGATTGGAGGATCAAAATTTAAAAGGAACTTACATATAAAAATAATTTCCTATTATGTAAACCATTTGTGCATGGCTTTTTATACTTAATTACATGCGCATAGGAGAGTGAATTTATAGTTCAAGTCTATGATACCCCAACAATAACATCATTTATAATGTCTAATTTATATTGCTTGATGTTTTATACATAATTAGACCTTTTTATTCAATCTCAGCAACTTAATTTTAAGCTTTAGTTTGGTTCTTGGGCTTCTGCTTTTGTCTAGGTACACAAATATATGATGATGTAGGAACTTCTTAATGTCTTACCTCAGGAGGACTTAGAGACAGGGCTCTGGCTCGACAGATTCTCTCTAGAGTATTAGAGCCCTATTTCTGTGTTTCCTTCAAGACATTTCCTCACTATGCATTATCCATCCATAAACTTCACTGTGTTTACTTCCTCTGTAAATTTCCCATATTAATATCAGTGGAATGTTTGTTCCAGCCCTTCTGAATTTGTAATAATTACTCAAGAATTTAGTGAGCTATGCTATAGGCATAAATCAACCATATCTGGAGCATGTAACTAACAAGTAAACATATGTAATAATAAATAATATGGTTTTAATTTATGGAAAGTTGGTTCAGCAACACCACTGGAACACCGTGTATTCCAAAATGTGTTAGGAAACTATTTGATCACCCCAGAATACAAATTGTACATGAAACATTGGCATTGCAGCATAAATTCTTCATCCTCATCTTGATACAGTGAAGTGACTTTACCATCAAGGGTCTGAACCACACATAACCCAGTGTGGTTCTGAGTTCTGGTTCCTCAGTTGTTTATGAGCAACTGAGACATGGATAGCTGAATATAAAATGACTTTGTGAAAATGCTGGGCATCTCTATGTAGAACTGTCTGTAACTGGAAGTCTCTCTCTGCTAATTTCAACTATTAAAATATGCCTATTTTCAGTCTACTCTCTCAACTGCCAATGTGTGGCATGAGACTAGGAATGCCTTCTGAACTTCATTATAAATACCCTTTGACTGCGGTTTTGGAAGTACATGCTTCAAAGGAAATTTGTTAACATCATGTGATTCCATGATAATGTTTTCTGTCTTGGTTTATATTTTTATTTAGGTCCCTTAAAAGAATTAGAAATTTATTTTATGTGCATAATACTAGGCTACATCATGTATGCAAGAATGATATATGAATGCATATGTATACTATGTGTATCTGGCGCCGAGGAAGCTGAAAGAAGACCTAGAGTTGTTAAAAATTGTGAGCTGCCTTATGGGTTCTGGAAATGGAACTCTGGTCCTCTGCAAAAAGAGCACATGTGCTTAACCTCTGAGCCTTATCTTCATCCCTGTATTTTATGTCCTTGTTTAATACCCCTTAAATATTTATCTAGTCCAATATAGCTGGGGATATTTTAAAGTAATGAACAGTGAACAAACTGTGAACGAGAGACTGAGATCAACTCTGCTAACATGGTGGGTAAGGCTGATGTTGGATGACTTGCTACTTTGAAATGAGTGTCTTTAATGTTCCCTGGTATATTTTTGAACTTCTCTGTGGTAGTTGGTAAATGATTTCTACATTAAAGGCTTAATTTTATTAATGAAATCAGACATATCCTAATCTGTCAATGTCTGTCTCTATTATATCATATAACGGTCTGACCACTCTTAACTTCCAGTTGAACTTATTGTACTTTGGACAGGGAATCCAGCACTAGTCTCACGGTTGTTATATTTCTAAATAAACCTAACCTCATGTCTAGACTCATTCTACCAGACGAGATTTTCTGAAATGCAGAGAGCAACACTGAACATTTCTTAAATAAATCTTTCCTTCTTCTCTGAGTCTTAATACATCACAGATATGTGGTTTAAAATATTTTGAGAGGAAAAAACATTTGTTACCTCCAAACACTCCAAAGAATATTGTATTTTGAAAATCAGTACTGTTTATTAGTATGAATTATAATTTAGAAGCATTCATGTTAACTTATTTTAAGTTTTAACATCATGACACAAAAAGATCTGCAATATTTCTAGGCTGTATTTCAAATATTTTAGACATATTATCATCTACAATAAATTCCTAATACTCTTACCCTTCAACAAAATTTCAGGCATTTGGATAAAAGACCTGTTAGAGTTGTGCAGCCATGCAATTCAAAATCACAAATCTACTATAAATATTCTGAAACTCTAAACTCTTGGCACATTCCATCCTGTGCCTGTTTTCTTGTTTGGCTCTTGTTGGTTGAAATGACGAAGATCCAGAGTGACTGCATCCTATATAATTCTTCCCAAATGTTTCACTTCCTGTCATTCTTCACCACATGGAACATTTCCATTTTTAAAAGGTGAAAAGTTCCAGTAAGAAAAGAATTTTATAGTTGGAAAATATAACAACACTATAAGTTAAAACATAAGGGGGGGGGGAGGAACTTCTCATATATAAAAGAACTGAAGATCTAACCTCTGGAATCTATAAGCCTCTTCTTTTTTGGTAGAGCAAGAGGAGAGGAAGCCAGAAATGTGCAGTACTGAGCAATAGACCAGATTTGAAAGACTTTTATAGGACAAAGTGGGCCAGAACAAAACGAAAAAACACCCCAAACTAAGCTTGTTTACAAAGATAGTCTTGTTCAATTGTGTAAGACATAAGGAAGCCAAACATGAGCTATAATTTGTTTCATTTGCATTTTCTGCCAGGTGTTCGCATCCTTGGCTTGAGCCAGCCTTGCCTTGACCAGCTATGCTGTCCTACAACTCCCACACTACACACAGTTCTGAATAGATGGAGCTTCATCGAAAAATATTCCCATAGTTTTACTATAGTACCAGTCTGCTTCCACAGGTTCACAGAAAAACTATGGCAATTCGCTAGAACCCTAGTATTAAGCCAGTTACAACAAGCACTGCCATTC
The DNA here is from genome assembly GCA_033318265.1 of Phyllotis vaccarum. Classification (NCBI taxonomy): domain Eukaryota; kingdom Metazoa; phylum Chordata; class Mammalia; order Rodentia; family Cricetidae; genus Phyllotis; species Phyllotis vaccarum. The sequence continues at coordinate 101,835,820 of JARWLC010000002.1, forward strand.
TGTTTGCCTGGTTCACTACTAGATACTTCACCTGATACAAAAGAACTTAAAACATCCAATCAGAGTTTCAGTTTAATCCAAGACAATGGTCACAGAAAAGCAACTACCTTGCATGACTGCGGAGAGAATGAGAAGAAGCAGGTATACATGGAAGTAGAGTGTTGCTCAGGTGCTCAGTACATAGTATACATACTGTGCACTTAATGAATAATGAGTACTACTGCAAATGATTTCTTTGTCATTATAAGTGAGGGAGGAACCGCTGCACGAAGTGGTGAAAACAGAAGGAAGTATGGAATTCACATGCCCTTAGTGAACCACTGAATTCACTAGTCATTTCTAAAGGTGACTGCGAACCAAAAGAAAGTTGACAGTAGCTACACCTGCTCAATCCCTTCTGCAAAGAAGTATTCTATAAAACGCTAAGTATTAGAAGACAGGAAGGGCTGGCCAACAATTCTGCTGCTATCAGCTGCAGAGCACTATGGGATTGCTCCCAAGGGTGCCTTTTAATAAAGTTCACTTTATTATTCTCTAATACATTTTAGCAAGCTTCACTGGGTTAACCATGCTTTCTTAAATGAGAGATTCTTTTTCTTTTCAAAGAAGCAAATCGAGATTTCTTATCATAATTTGGTATGTCTAGAAGACAAATCTATACCTTTCACTGTTCAGCGGCTGGACTGCTGCTGTAGACCAGCTGTCTTGCCTCACTGGACTCGTTAGAGAAAAATAGTGCACATGCAATGATGACTGGAAAATATAGCTCCTGGGAATTGTCTTTACTATGAAGCTACTCAGGCTATTTTGCTCATCATGAATGACTTTTAATTTCCGCAGGACAGAACCCATCAATAAGCCCCAAGATAGCTGCAGCTTCATTTAGAATGAAGCAGTGGGCAATTGATTCAGTGAAGACTTTCTCCACTGTCATTTCTGAAGCTCAATGATTTAGTGACAAAAGAAAGAGCCCAAGCACCCTGACAATGTCATGATTTTTGACGTTAAACTCTGACGATCATTCTGGGCTCTCCTACATTAGAAAGGCCATGTGAAAAATGTGATACATGATTTATATATTTGTATCCTATTCTCTCCCCCTTTGTGTTCTTTCCCTCTAGATTTAACAAAACATATGATTTCACAACAATAGTCTATTTATGTTGTGGAATAGACAAAACAAGAATTACCCATTCCCTTGAAATTTACATATTAAGTTTTAAAGCTAATGTTCTGAAGTAATGTTCCCCACAGCTCTATCTCAGCTTGTTGAAATGAAGATCGAACTAAAAATTTGCAATCCCCAGTGGGCCAAAATTACCATATTTATTTACATAGTCTACCTGTTGTTTACAAGTTTAAATTAGAAATAGATATTATGTCAACATTGGTTCATGGTCTATTAGTTTCAGGAAGTGATATTAACATTATAAATCAATTTCCCTGGTAGTTAAAGAAAAATTCCACTGTTTTACTGTGACAAGGAATGAAGAGCACACCAAACTGAAATTCAGATTACCCCTCAGATATTTCTGAAAATATTCGTTCTCACTTTCTCTCTTTACTCCACCCTCTCTATATATGTACATGTTCCACCTCCCCTTTTAAACATTTGGTTGTCTATAAGGAGGGAAATGATTCTTTGAAGAATGATAAATTATATTTATGCTTAGTATATTTATTCATAGGCAGATGTATAAATTCAATAGCCTTTTCTTAATTTATAGTGGAAGCTTAGGTAGACAAAACTCTATTTGTAATGTCTAATGATTTTAAAAAAATTATTTAGCTTCTTCCTGTGTTTTGTTCCCTATTCCTTGAATCTTAGTTTTGTATGGTTTATTCTCACATGCTACTCCAATATATTTCTGTTTGCTTATCTCAAAGGATTAGAAAAGAGATGGACTTTAAAGTGCTTTTCCTATCTGAAATTGCCTCCATTATATCTTTATTACTACTAACTTCTGATACTAAGGTAGGCTTTATATCCTTCCCATATTAGTAAAGATGTGTGAATTCTTAAATATATATATAAAGAGTTGCAGGTGTTTATAAAATATATTGTGTATATTTATTGCATATGATAACATTCTTTTTAAAGTTTTATTTTACTATTTATTTGCTGTGCACACATATGCATGCAGGTGCCTGTGGAGGTCAGAAAGGTGTCAGATTTTAAGGAGTTGGAATTATGGGGAGCTGAAAGCCACTAGATGGAACTGGATCTGGTTCTCTGAAAGAGGAATAAGTGCTCTTAACTGATGAGTCCTTTCTTCAGATACTCATGGCACTGTTTTTCAGACGGCCATTATCCTAGAAGTCTGTATTGTAACTTGAACACACAGCCCTTATTGCTCTGCCATCCCATTCTCTACTCCAGTTTCTCTGTTTGTTCTGCAGTGCTGGTTTCTACTTTCATGTCACATACATATCCATAATTTTATGTATTTCTAGAGATCACAAGTGAGAGTAATCAGTGACACTAGATTTTGTGAGATTTGCTTAATCCGCTTAATTCAATTATTTCCTGTGTACCTACTTTCCTGTACCCTAAGTTGGTTTCATGATCTAGTTATTGTGATTAGTACTGCAATAAACGCCAATTTTGGAAGCCATTATAGTCAGATTCCTGATATCTTGAATTAACTTGCACATTAAATATTTTTCATATGATCACTTTATTTTTGTTCAGTTGTCGAGGAGACATTATAAACATAAACTATCATCCTATATATAGATTATCTATTTGTCACATGTTGTCAAAACCCAAGATCCTTACATTTTTCTCTGGATGTTCTGTTTTTGATGACACTATTTTAATTTCAGAAATCTAATATTTTAAAAATAAGCTCCTGACTTGTATCTTTTAAATCTGTTATTATTTATCAAATCATAAAAAGTTAGAATTTGAAGTAGTTTTAGATTTTCCCTCCTCATCAATTGGGGTGTGTCATTGCTTCTTCACTTATTAGAGAACCTACATCCACATCAGTTTATTTCAGAGCAGAGTTTAAGTGTCACAACACTGACTTGGCAGATCTCGTTTCTAATCTGACTCCCATATGTAAAATCACCACGGGCAAAAGTATAAAAGATCCACCACTAATGAATGATACAATGCACTTTCGAAAATGTTGTTGAGCATTAATACCTACATGAATGTCTGCTTCTGCTCATTTTATGGCCAAGTCTATATGTGCATGTATGTGCAAATGTGTGTGTAACTTCAACATAATAGTTGAGCTTTCTTGAGCTGTATTATCTTACTTGTATGTACAAATTGCATTTAAAAGTTATTCACCTGTTTCTCAAACTTTAAAACTATGAGTAATTGAAAACTCTAGAGATGTAATTAATGTATGATTTAAGGCTGCAGGAGTGAAGCAGCTCCTTTAAGTGCTAAAGCTAAACACTTTAAGTATTGGGCTCAAATTCACTAAGAATTAGTCACATTTCAGGATAGGTGAGGTAGGACACTTTTAACTCTTGTTATATAAATAAACATGTTATAGAATAGAAAAATACTATACTAAATTAATAAGTTATACCAATGTACCATGTTTTCATTCAAATGTATATATATATGTATATATAAATAATTCATCTTGTCGCTGTGAGCTATATAAACTTGAACAGGAAGGGGTTCATTCATATCTTGTTTGTTGGGTTTACTTTATGTCATAGCTACTTCTCAGACATCTGGTTACCTTTGACCATTGTTGCCATAGGAAGCTTCAGGGTGGAATCTTGTGTCGGTGTGTGTGATAGAGGTGCTTAATTATTGAGGCTTTAATGAGCAGGCTTTAGTTAATGAGATATCCATTTCTAAGTATCGTTATATGTTAGTCTTTTCTCAAACACAGTTACGTTTCTCGAAAGAAGAGTATTTCACTTTAGCTCTTGTTCTGGTACCTACATGACTCATGTTCAAAAGGATATTTATGATGATTTTTTTCGTTCATCAATATCCTATATGACACTCATTCACTTTGACATTCTTGATTTTTGGTTCTTTCTGGAATGTGACTCAGTGGTTTAGTAACTATATACTAATATGGAAAGGTATTTGGTAAGCTAAGCATAATCTAAGGAGTTGTAAGTAACTATTTTCACTCCAAGTGCTTTATCTTGCATCTATCTGCCAGACAAGTAAAATAATTGAACATTCTGCTTTTAGAGTTTCAGAGTGGATGTCGTGTGCTGGCATATCTCTCAGAGCTTGCTAAGCTTAATTTCCTAGCCAAAATCTAGACAGAAAGTCATGAGTTTAGTTCATTTTAACTTCTTGTTTTGTTCCTGTGGTCACATAAGACTGTAAAGGCAGAGTGTGGGGGGGGGAAACACTTGTGATAAGCTTGCATTTTAACAATATTTAGACATTCTTCTCGTTTTTGGACTAGCTTGACTAAGGAGTTTTGAAGATTTAGGTTGACTTGGGCTGATATTGTGATACCTTGGGGGAATTTTGTTCTTTTATGTTCTGGAACCTTCACTTGAAGGGTACTTAGAGTTACAGAAAGAGCTTTAACTTAGTTGGCCTGTATTAACATAAACCTTATCAGTTTCTTTTTACCACCGCAAATAGCTAAAGGAACAGTAGAGCTTTCAGCAATGCTTTGTAGAAGTCCCCATGATTCTGAAAGAAGACCAAAATCTAACTAAATGGGTGGATGAGTGATGTAGCTTATAAAGTAATGTAAGAAAGCAATAGAAGTCTTTCTCAGTATTCTTTAGGCAGAAAAGGAAGTACCCAGCTCAGCTAATAGAGAGTAGGCTATGGAAGTTCAATTCTGATAGAAATGGAACAAAATTATACAGAGTATACGGACACATCTCCCTTCCTGATCTATTTTCACTTTTCTTCCTGCTGCTCTATGCCTGGTTAGCTCAGCTTTATGGAATTTGCCAACAAGGAGTTTTGACTCTGTGCTCATATATGATTCAAGCATAGGAGCTACTAACTGCTTAACATGAGGGTGGAAAAAAAAAAGTTCTGTGGTTTATTTCTCTGGTCTTTTCTAAAGAGATTTTTATTTTTATGTATGTGTATCTGTGTGTGTGTATTTCACATGTTCCTGTGGAATCCACAAAGAATGCTCAACTCCTTGGAGCTGAAGTCACATGTGGTTGTGTGTCTCCCAATGTGGTTGATAAAAATGCAACTCTAGTCTTCTGGAAGAGCAGGAAGTGTTCTTAACTGTGTCCCATCTCTCAACCTCTCTGTTTTTCTGTTTCTTTAGTTGTCAGAATATGTAAGGTCAGGTTTTGATTGGATGACCCTTTTCAAAATACAGGTCTTTCCAAGTTCTGTGTCTCATCAACATATTGCATGGCTGTCTTGTCCTCCTTTCAACATGTCTGCCCTTCTGTAAATAGTTGCTCACTTTCTGAGAAGATACTGATTGATTGATCTACATTGTGTCTCCATACATATCCTGCTGTCAACAGCAATATTACATGATCTGTGGTCCTACTGGGAGTATATGGGAAACTTCAAGAGATGGAATTTAGTCAGAGTTCTTTAAGCACTTGTCTTTGTGCCCTTGAACAGGATAGTGCAACCATAGGCTCTTTCTTTTTTCTATATGAGACAGATACACTGAGTTGAGCAGCTTCCTAGATACTACTACTGGCGGGGGGGGGGGGGGACTTTTTCTGTCAAAGTCTCTTGCTAATGACTCAATGCTTTCTCCACGTACGAAAGCATCATGATCAACCGACTGCAGACTGAAATCCTGCAAACTTTGAGTCAAATAAACCTTTCAATCCATTATCCCAGGTATTGGTTTTATTAATAGAAATCTGGCTACTGCACAGAACTAACAGAAATCAGGCCCATATTGAAAAACAGATACAGCCTCCAGAGAAAGTAACAGGGATTAATACAATTTCTGAAAAATTTCAGCAGTTTTGCTTGTTAATTTTTGTGTAGAAAAAAACTCCTATGCTTTTCAATTCATATATAATGTGCTCATAGGTTAAACTGCCTTAGTTAGAAATTATTGGAGAGTATTTCCTGATTATATTACACATTGCATCTTTTTGATAGAATATGACCACTGTGGACTGAAGGGCCGCCAGTATTAGTGTCTATTCTAAGATGACCCTGAAGGCTATAAGGTAGGTAGTTTTTCAGGGCTCATCTAATGTAGCTTCCCCTTTTCTATAAAGCTCCATAAATCTCAACACAGGTCCTTAGGGCAATGGCTTATAATTCTCCTATTAGTCTCACATCCTGGAAGGTTAGAAAGCCTGGAGCTTTTGATTTAAATATTATACAATTAAGTGGTTATTTGAGAAAAGAGACCTATGGATAAAGTGATTGTAAAACATATAATAACCACAGCATATAATTACACAGTATATAATCAGCTCTGTGGGTAATACAAGTCAAACAATATCACATGCTATGAGGTGTTTATTACTAGCAAACTGTATTATTCAAAGTCCTAAGATTCAGAATGTATGCGGAGAGAAAGGGGTTCACATGCATTCAATGCTATTACAGAAATGCATATAACATTATATATTATATAGCTGGACTCAAGCTCTTACAAATACCTTTTTGTAATGGGCTGTGAGTGTGGCTGAGTAACAATTCCACAGTTCACAGAGATATCATAGCCCTTTTACATCTTTATCAGCAAGATCATAAGATATTTGACTTTTTAATGAAATTTTAAATTCTAGTTCAAATTTTGGATTTCAGGGATGCCCTAGCATCAGTCTTTTGGAGTTTTCTGGACTGACCTCACCATTGGCATAATGTGTTAGAGGGACTTTGTTCTGGCTTATCCTGGGGAGGGTCTCCATCTTGCCAGATTTTTAATGATTATGTCTTATTTTCCCTTATTGCCTTTTCACACCAAGATGCTATTCTGAGAAAGGATAGGGCAAGAAACTTCAGATAGTGCCTGGTACTGAGAAGAGCAGTAAAGAGTTGCCAACAAGAAGCCAAAGCTTCCAAAGAACAGGTATCAGGTAACAACCTGAGCGTACAAGGCAGTGCTTCCATTACCAGTCAGACCTGCAGATGGAAACTAAGCCCTAATGGAGACTGATTATAAAAGGAAGGACTATAGGAGCCAGTAGGCTCAAGGATACCACAAAACACAGCCCACCTAAGCACCCATCAGAAGAAGAGACTTGAAGTGACCATCAGAGAGCCTGAATGGGTCTGAGCTAGGTCCTCTGCATATATATTTCAGTTGTGTAGCTTGATGTTTATGTGAGACTCCAAACAGTGGAAGTGGGATTGTCTCTGACTCTTTGTTCTGTTCTTGGGACCCTTTTCTCCTACTGGGTCATCCAGCCTTGTTTTGAAGGTATTGCCTAGTCTTATTGTAATTTGTCATTCAGTTAATATCTCTGGGAGGCCTGCTCTCTTTTGAAGGGAAGTGGAAAAAGAATGGACCCCTGGGAGATGGGGGGGCCTCTGAGAAGTGGAGGGAAGGTAAACTGTGACTAAGTAATATATGAGAAAAGAATAAATTAAAAATATGGTCCTCAAATTGAAAAAAAATGCCTCTTGTATCAGCTGTTAAGCTTGTGTAACGATATTCCACAGAGAAAACGGACATAAGCTAATGAGCATAGAGCTGAGTGCCATGCGATGCCCTCTTAAATTCACATACTTAAGGAAGTCAGGGTAAGTGATTTCTAATACAAGTGGCCAAGACAAGAAGCAGCTGAGTAAGACACTTCCTTCACAGGCAGACAAGGGAAATCTGACTATGTTAAGATCATAAAGAGAGCACAACAGACTGTACAAGAAGCTTAAGTTCTGTGAGATCTTTTAGACGTTCATCACATCATGCCATATTTATGCTTTGTCAGTCTGCTTTCCAGGGTAAGGAGTTGTCTTCTCTGCCATGCCAGGATATATATTCTTGCAATTGCTTCTCATAATGCCACAAACTCAGACAATCCTAAAAGGAAATCTGTGTCATGCATATGTGTACTACCCACTAGCCTATGTCCCTAAATATCTATACTGAATCTCTAGCAGAGTATTGGTGATGTCCTGGTTGATTGCAGTAAAACTTTGAGTGTCTGAACTTTTTGAATGAAGTAGATAAACACCACAGATCATACTAACAGAGGCAGAAAGAAATGGAGCTTAAAAAGGGATACGTATAAAAGTATACTTTTTTTTAAAAGCTGAAAATAGTATTTGGAAATTCTTATAAATTCTTATGCTCCATGTATCTTCTAGTATGTGAGGCTTCAGGAGTTCATGTCTCAGGACCAAAAAGCAGCTAATCTTTGATGCATTAGAAAGAGCTTCTGCAGCTATAATTAATGTATGGGCCACTAACACGAGAATTAATCTTGGAAAGAGAGAAAATAAATATGCCAGGGGAGTTCCCATAGGGTGGCATTGACATTGTTGGGTCTCAACATTGATCATTGGTGATAGCAGCAGAGTGATCACTCACAAGGCAGACCTAATAATAGCCTCGGATGTGGCAGAGTCCTCACTCGCTGCCTGCTCTGGTAACAGGCCGTGTTAAATGACTGTTTTTCTTCTTCACAGAGCAGAAGCAAAAAACTTCCACTTCATTTCCCCAGTGCCTGCTAAGTGTAACCAAGATCAGTTGATTCACTTTTAGGAAATTGTCCCTTTTGATACCAACTTTCTTCCAGCTATGAAACTGTGGTTCTAAGGAAGTATAGATTTAGTACTCCTGCATGGGTCCCAAGTACGTTGGCACTGTACTCTACCCAGATCCAGACACAAGTAACACAAACTATAATAGCCATGAGAAAGTGGCCACATGTTTTTTGTTGTTGTTGATTTTTTTTTCTAGTGGTGTCAAGAGAGGCTGTTGTCACCATTGGTTCTGCTGTGGAAATCCTTCTACTTTAGGATTTCTGCCTTAAGAGTCTCGTTGATAATGCTGATGCCCAGGTTGAGATGTTTAGGTATAACAGACCCCGTGCTAACTCTAAGCAGCTCACTAACAGTGTGTGCTGTGTTATCATGCTTCAGCTCTTGACTTCTTCTGAGCCTCTGGCACCTAGATGCCACCATCAGCAGTTGTGGCTGTACCCAAAGAGCCATGTTGACTTTACAAGTGAACCATAGGCTTTCTGTAGCATCACTGACAAAGTGCTGGAAGTGAAAATAGATGGTTTGGTACGTGGCTGTTTCTTCCTGAAAGCATTCTTAAATAATTGGGTTTCATGAGTAAAGTCAATTATTTTTAAATAAAACTCCAACCTGACCCCAAGATAATGTTAAATTCTTATAATATAGGTGAAAACATGCTACCGTGCAAGATCAGCTTCCTTATTCTGTGTAAAACTCCAGTATTCTTTAATAACAGCATTGATATTTTAGGTATCCCCTCAAAGCACCAACGGTACCCTTTGCTTTTGAGTGCTACAAGAGAATGAAGGGTACACACATGAGTACACAAAATGATGAGATCACAGTACAAGGAAAAGTTTCTCATCCTTAAAGAAGCTCTTTAACAGGAATGTTCTAAAGAGGAAATGAGTATGTTTACCTATGGTAACAACAGAAGAACTGGACGGAGATCAAGCTAACTTCACTGTTGTTCTACCAAGTGCTGTGTTTACACCAGAGACAATCTTAGGAAGGAGAGGATGGCCTTGCAGAACCCACACAATTAAAGTATATTCCAAACACATTCCACCTCTTGCTTCTGATGTAACAATGACAACTCAAAACTGTGTTCAGACAAGCAGAGGACAATGTAAATGCCACAGCACTGCCAGGACAATACATATGTGGGGGCATACATCTGCATGAATATATTAGAAATAATTATATATTGATCATTAATCAGCATTCTAATAATTTGAGATCAATCTGCCTAATGAAATAATGAAGCATGCATATTGTAATGAAGTTAATCAGAAATGATTATTTTTAATGTGAAGCAAGCAGACATGCAAGACTTTCTTTAAATTGTTTTGAGCAAGTTTTTTGTTGTTGTTGTTTTTTTTTTTTTTTTAATAGAAAAGCTGAGATACTATCCTCCAATGGATGTTCAGTGTGAATACTCGCCCTCCTAACTTCAGGAAGACGTATACCTAGACTAACTGGGAGGAAGCAGAGACTTCACACCATCAGCAGGAACAGATGCACTCAGAAAACATCTTTGCTTCTTGGTTATGAAGATGAGGAATGGTGAAACATAGAGGAAGGGGAAATACAGGAGCTGAAGCTTCTGTTTGCTAAACTAGCACAAGAAATCAGTGGCCTGGAGTCTCACTGACATGTGCAAGAAGGTTTGAGGAGTTCTGTTATTAGCTGGCCAAGGCTCAGGGAATAAGAGTTTCTTTTAATTGTTTATTTATGCCTCTCTCAAGGGCTGTAATAGCACAATTCCTGAGATACCATACTGCATTGAATCCCTTCTCAGTCCTCATCTTTTGGGAGGTAGCAAGGACTTTTTCTGTCCTTTAAAATTTGTTTTTATCCATATAGCATTTAGTCTGCATCATGTGATAGTTTTCATCGAATTGTTTGCCCTGAATATTCCATGTTTATATAGGGGAGGTAACATAGTACATTTGAAATATAGCAGGTTTTCTGAGATTCAACTAAAAACAGACCATCAGCTGTTCATCATTGGATATATTTGAGGCTCATGTAAGACATGTAAGTATTACACATAGGCTAGTTTTGGTGAAATATGGAGAAAGGGAGAGAGAGAGAGAGAGAGAGAGAGAGAGAGAGAGAGAGAGAGAGAGAGAGAGAGAGAGAGAGAGAGAGAGAGAGAGAGAGAAACTTTCATTTCATTGAAGAAAATTGAGGATTATCAGGTAGAGATTATTATAAGCTAATATCATTTTTCTGTACTCCAGACATTGCACCATGAGGGTGATGACTAAAAATTTTTGCATTATGAATTAATCCCTAAAATAACTTCTTAAAATGGTAAAAATTGAATCACAAGAATAAACACTTGCACAAATTTTGATCGAGCCAGTTTTGTGGCTGCTGGACATTTGGGCAGGTGTTTGTAGGGAATGAAATGCTTGCTTCCTTGGTATATCTTCTATGGATATTCTTGTGATATACTTAAGAGTGACAGAAGTTAAAATTCTATTGAAAACTTGTAAGAATGTGACTCTGTGCCCATTTCTAATGTGGAAACATTGAGGCCAAGGGAAATGTACTAATGGTAGTTCTGGGATTTTTTTTTTATATTTTGTATTGAGAGTCAGTGGGTACATTTTTATTGCCCCAGATGAAGGGTCCATGATTATAATATATGGAGATTATAGAAAGTAGTTGACTTACGTTGGATCTGAATGATTTTTAAATAGCCAAAATAATTTCCAATATTGTTGATTGTTAGAACCATTCCTTATTACAGTACATGACATTATAGCTAATATACCCATGATCAGCAACACGCATGAACCTTGTCACATTCTCCAAGTGCTTCTACATAAGAAGACTTTCCTTATTTATGTTTTTATCCCAATACAAAGGCATTTTACAGTGATAAATGCTCATACTTTGTTGTTTGGAATAGAAAAACTCACTTATATCCTTTCCTTTGACTATCTGTAGATATCAATCAAGATCAGCAGCACAGTTAACTTTTGCTTTGCCAACAAAATAGCAATTTCAGCAAAACTACAGTGTAATTCAAGGGCTTTTATCCCTGAATACAAAAGTGATTTTAGCCATTGTGACTGTAAATTTGGATGGTTTAAAATACGGTTTCTATAAGCAAGAGATTTATTTTAATTATTTACTTCACTTTGAGATATATGGTTTTAACTTTGGGAGAAGCCAGTGACTTCTTGAATGCCCAAACATTAGCACAGAGAAATCAGGAAAAACTCAGGAACCAGCTTCCACACTTGTCCACAAGCCAAGATTCCCAAGATCAAATAATTACATGGTAAGTAGAATATTTTCTTCGACAAAGTACATAAATATATCCAGTGCTTCTGTTTTCAGAAGATCCCATGTTTCAGTTTCACTGAAGTAAAGTACTTGACATAGCAAAGCCTGAGAAGGACTTTCTCCCTTTACTTTCTTAAAAAAAAAAAAAATCCTATTTTCTTTCATTTTCTCTCAAGGGCAATTTATTACATACGGTCTCCAATTCCTGCTTTCTGCTGCTAATTCATTCTGGCTTTATTCCTTTGTTCCCCATATCCATAGTGAGAAATGCGTTGCCTATTGTTTACTTGGCTCCTTAGGCTTGAATGGACACTGGCCCATTTCTTCCTCCTATTGTCTACAGCTCTCTCCTTACTTATGTGCTTTCTTTCTGTTCGTTATGTTTTCTCTACCTCCTTCATTAGCCAATGTTTCTATCATCATTCCAACCTAGCTCATTCTGATGTCTAGAATTCTGAGATAACAGTCATATCAGAGCATGGAACAGTTATTTACTAAACTCACCGACAAGTCAGAATAGAGTAATTCTAAGAGTCGATATCTGGTTTTTAAAAAAATAATCTTGCAAAAGCTTACAAATTCACTCTTCTTTCTGGGAAGAAAACCCTACATCTTAAAATTTCACTGTCTGTAATTTCTTTATACCCATCTATTACATTAAAAAACTCATGTATATTTAAGACTTGAAATTGTTTCCAATTATTGAAAGCTCACTTTTATTTCTCAAACTACATAATTAAACTGCTGACACTTTTAAAAAAGAACCCTTAACCCACTCTAACAAATAGACACAGTTAAATAATGAAACAAAGAAAATGTGAAAGCCGGGTCCAAATCAAGATGTTTGAAATCTTACTTGCTATTTAGATCCCCCGGGTGCTCTCCAGACTTCTTTCTAAACAAAGAAGAAATGTGACAACAATTAAAACGTGAAAATGATGCTATTAAAAACTGCTCATTTAGGTGATGCATGTTTATAGCGCCTGGCTAGTGGAAAATGTCAAAATCTACAGAGACGCAAGATTTGTTGTATTATGGCATTTTCTTTCACACTTACTGCTGTAAAGAACAATATAAAACATTCCTCTTTAAGCAAAAATAGCAAAACTTGCTCTGACTATTCTGGAAAGAGGAATACAGTTCAAAAGTTTTCTGTGTACTTGGCAATATAAATCATATACAATATGAAATTAATGACACAAAATCATCATTACTATTAAATAAATATTTGTGTTGGAAAAATTTTGAAATATTATTACAAAAAGAAGTATTCTTTTCACTGTAAATTATATATAGAGAGATTTAAACTTTAGAACTAGGTTGAAGAAATATCTTGGTAAGAATTAATTAAGGGTTGGTGAAATGGCCTAGGTAGTAAAGGCTCTTCTCACCAAGTCTGAAGACTTGAGTTTGATCTTTGGGAGCCACATGTTGGAAGGAGGGAACTGATTCAGGCAAATTGTCCTCTGATCCCCACACACATGCCATATACTTAAATGCACACACATATAAACATATTTTTAAATTAAAAAATAATAAAAAGTTTACTCTTAATGTAATTTTTATTAATATTGAAAAAACTACAAGTCAGTGTAAGTATTAGTGTTTCAAGAGTTTAGTTTTATAGTCTCAAAGCCACTTCATAGATAGACCAGTCATTTTTCTCATTTTTCCAAAGATTTTTAGTTACACTTGACACTTTGGATTCTTTTCAGTAGTAAAAAATGAAGAAATTAATTTGGGCTTTGAATAGTTTGGGAAGTAAAGATATTAATCTATTTACATACTTTCGAAACCATTGTGAACATATTATCTTATAATACAGCCAGACTTTTAATTTGCTGTATAGCCAGGGATGACGTCTAATTATCCTTTCTTCAACCCTGGAGTTCTGGGATTACATATATTTTCATCAAGCCTGTTGTTATATGGTACTGGGGCATGTGTTCAGGACACAGTGACACCCAAGCCATCTTTTAAGCTCTATATCTGCACATTTTTTGGAAAATACAAGTTGATTTAAATGAGATAAGGAAAGTAAATGAAACAGAACCATGAGTGGGAAAAGGAGGACAGATACATTCATAGACTCATCACTGAACTTCTGGAGCTGATGAGTACATTTATTTACTCCTGTAGAGCATAATAGGTTTATAAATACACCTAAAAGTACACAAACACACACACACACACACACACACACACACACACACACACACACACCAATCAAATAATTTGTAGTTTATGAAATATCATTCATATTTAGCACTATAAATAAAGAAGTGGAAGTATGTCATTTGGTATATATACTACAGAACTTGCCTTACTAGATCAAATCTTTGATAAAATAGTTGTAATTTTTGTTTTAAAAGAACATCTATGGCTAGGCATGTTTTCATATATTTCATATAGAAAACTGAGATAGGGTCAGAAGTTCAAGACTATACTGAGTTACATCACAAAACTGTGTCTTAAAAAAGAAAAAAATAAGAAAGAAAGAAAAATGAGGGATGAGAGAGAGAGAAAGAGAGAGAGAGAGAGAGGGGGGGGGGAAGCTAGTTGCTCAAAGAAGAGTGTTACAAAGCCAAGGATCAGAAGCAGGGTGGTCTTCTGTACGCAGGAGTGAACTACCATACTGGCTGTAGTGGTTGAGGGTTCTGGCTAAGTTTCAGATACTAAGTGCAAAGAACAGTTGGGCTGAGGTGCTGGGTGTGAAGGAGGCAGGAGAAGAAAATGAAAATAGTAGTGCGACTCCTGGACATGATCTACCATTTACATGAGATACTGCAGATTTAGAATACGATAAACTTTGACACATTTTTTGAAATGCTGGTGAGACAATGAAAATATTAAGTTGGGCAAAAGTTTCAAGGGAAGGAGGCTACCATGGAGGGGGGGATGTAGGTTATTGAACAAATGAAGAACCCAGAGTCAGGATATTACCTGATTCAACTATTTGACTGGCCCCATTTCTTCAATTTCTCACACAGTCAAACTAGGTTACAAAAATATTTTTATTAGACAGAAGCTGATTTTGACTATGTTTATGTTCCTTGGTGTCTACAATGAGGCAAGGTAAGAAAAATATACCTTGATACACAAATATTTTGCACAAATACTTGTCAAATGAAAAAGAATTTAAATAAAGCACTTTGCTAAAATTTTCTAATATGTCAACACAAGTTGAAGAACTTAAATTTTTTGTATGTAGACCGAATTAGAAACAAACAAACTGATATGAATTGTTGATGATAGCTGTAACATTTATGTTGTGATGATTCAAAACTAGACACTTTTACGTACTGATAGAAACCAATGATGTATACAGAGCATGCATCCCTAAAACCACAGCTCATTGTGATAAAGGGCAGTTATGTTTTATGTCTAGTGTGGTGTTCTTTTGAGAGATTTCTCAGCTTTAAGACTAATCCCTGAAAATCTTGGATTTTAGCGTCAATTGACTGTAACCATCTCTAGAACTAGAAAATTATATTCGCATATTACACTTTGTTTCTTGATCTATGAAATGGGGTAGTATGTGGACACTCAGGCTATTTTCTATGCATACATACGTACTTTATAAAGTTAGTAATGCTATGAGGTTCTTGCTGTTATGTTCAAGCCAATGAGTATTTCGAAACGATGGGGAATATTTCTGTTGTTACCCTTCCCAAATATTGTTAGATGCTGCATTATAACTTCAAACTTTAATTTTATAAACAAAGCATAATTAATTACCCTAATCAAAATGGCTATTGTTGACTCTTTATTGTCCTGTGATATGTGTCTTAAAGCTTGCATGTTTGAGAGAATCTAAGGTTAATTCTTTACGATAAATTGCTGAACTGACAAGCCTGCATATTAAATTACAGAAAATACAATATGTTGCCAAACTATACTACATAAAATTGTAATACTTAACAACTCTACTAGCAAAACACCTGAATGCCTATTACCCTAGGCAGCAAACACAGTTGTTTTATTCTTTTGATTTTTAAGTTTTGATAACTTGAAAAAATTTCCAGTTATATTAGATTAATACTTACTTTTATAATTTTATTTGTCTAACTTTTAGCTTCTGAAATGCTTGTCATAGTTTTTGCTCTTCTTAGAAATCTTCCAAACACATGCTTTTTTGATATTACATGTAGCAGGTTTTTTTTTTTTTTTTTTTTTTTTTTTTACCACTTACCAATATTAACTATAATCATGATATTTGGATTAAGATGACCAATGATAACATTAACCTCAACCCTACAAGATTCATGCTGAAACTCAATGGAAAATTAAGCACATTCTTTGTTCTGCTTGGGACATTGGTGAGTATGAGTAGATGAATGAATTTTAGTAAAGTTTGTGATTATTTTTTTTAGACCCATTGTGGAGATGTGTTTCATGTTTGCTAAAAACCAGTCTGAAATATCAAAGTGATTTATCCACAGTCAATCCACGAGCTTCAAAGAGTGATGATTTATACCTTTAATCCCAGCACAGGGAATATCCAGAAGTGCTGACCTACACCCTTAATCCTAGCAAATCTGAGTTTGAGGCCAGGTTAGTGTACAGAGGGAGTTCCAGGATCCCAGGCAGGCAGTGGTAGTGCCATGCCTTTAATTTTAACCTGGATGTGAAAAACTGGGAAAAGAAGGTATTTAAGGCAGGCATAGAAAGACAGATGAGGCAGTAGAAGCTATGAGAAGCAAAGCTGAGGAAGCTGGGAGATAGCTGGGTGAGATTTGACTGTGGTGTTTCCTCTCTTTAATATTTCAGCCTTACCCTGATTATCCAGTTCTGAGTTTCCTATATTCATGCAACAGCCCATTTTCCTTGAAATTTAAGTCAAAGCTGAATTTATCCCTCAATTTATTGCATTGTTTATATCAACATACTTTATTAAAAATTTAATTAATTTTTCATATCTATCTTTCCAGCTATTTCTATCATCTGTCATCCATCCATCCATCCATCCATCCATCCATCTATCTATCTATCTATCTATCTATCTATCTATCTATCTATCTATCTATCTATCTCTACCTACCTATGTATCATCATGTTTATTAACACCCAAAATCATGATAGTATAAGGAAACTTTATTTTTATTTGCCCACTAAGAGAGGCCTTGATGATGTAGCTGAAGTTACTGCCTTTATGGAAGTGCTTCTTATGATAGTGATCTAATGGCATCATTTCACAGAGAGTAACTCTGCTGAGGTCAACAGATAGTCACTAGTGAAATCTCAAACAAGCTAACGGGTAAGTATGCACTTCCATGTGTACTCCTAGAGACACTGAAAATAAGAATCCTCTTTATTTGTTTATTTGGGTGTGTGGTTGTTCTTAATTGAGATGTTTAATTTCAAAGATGCATAGGAAAAAGTATGATATTTCATTAACATGAGTTATTATATATTATATAATTATAAATATATTAACATAGCATTTAGGATATATGAAGTTAAATTTAATGTTTGTTTTTATATTTTGTAATGTTTACAGGAACTTTCAGTTGCATATAAGGCATGCATTTATGATTTTCATTACATATCTGTATTAATTGCTTGTATCAATGCTATGATAAAATATCCTGACAAAAGTAGCTTAAAGAAGCAACATTATTTTGGTTCCAGAGTACAGTCCAGTATGGTGGAGAATTCATGATATCAGGAGTTTGAGGCAGCTTGTTATATTGCATCCCCAATCAGAAAACAGAGACCAATGCACATCCATACTCATTCACTTTCTCCCTTTCACTCATAAGCTATCCCATGGCATGGTGCCATATACAGTTAAGATGGGCCTTTCCACTTTAGTTAACATAATGAAGATGATCCCTCATGAGCATGGTGGGAGGCCTGATTTTTAGGTGAATCTAGATCTTGTCAGGTTCCTAAGCAATATAATGTACCATAGTAACTATTGGTCAGAACTGAGCTATTGAATAATGTTAAGTAAATTAGAGTTATTAAGTGTGTGCTTTTTTAAAATAGTAAAATGATAACCAGTTAGGTGACACACAGAGATAAAAATATGGAAAATTCTATGGAGCACATGTTAGGTGACAAGGTCTTCATGAAGCAGGTGGCAATAGAACTAGAGAGAATAGAAAAATCTACGTGTGCGTACATGTTTGTGTATGTGTTTGTGTGTATGCTTTACTTTAAAAAGCATTATCTTATATTGTTACCATTACAGAGATGTTGCCAAAGAGAACTTACAGAATAATAAACTTGAGTGAATAACATGGAGAAAGGAACCAAATATCTAGACACTATAAACTGAGTAGATGGGAAGAACAATGGTGAAATTTGATGGGAGGACCTGGTTACAGAGGTTTCAGTCCTGGAGTATACTGTAGTGGAGTATTCAGTTCTGGAGATGACTAACTCTGCAGTGGGATGGATGGCTGAGTCTAATGTGATGGTGTGATTCCCATAATGAAACATACTTTAAGTCACTGCTAAAATGGTCATGGAGTTGAGGAGGGTGGAAATGATAAAGCTCATAACAGAGATCTGCAGGGACACAGAGAACTGAATGTTGAATTCCAGAACAATAGTGCAATTTTAAGTGATTATTTGTTGAAACATGGAGAAAAAATGCATTTAATGGCCGGGGGAGAATGATTACAAAGGTAAATTTATCTGTAATGGAATTGAGAAGAAAAACAGAAAAAAGACATTGTAGGATCATGGAACCTAAGAAGAAGAAGGAAAAAAAAATGAGAAGGAACATCAGCTAAGAGAAGAAAATGTTTTAAGAAGGGCATGAAGGATGTGCGTGGAATTTTATTATTTAACATTAACATGTAGCAGAAACACAGTCCTCAGCCAGGAAATGTGAGATTCCACAGATGTTCCATGACCTTGGTGCCCTTGCTTCTCATGAACCACATTGAGGCTTTCCTGCAGATGTTTGTCTTTTCTCATTCTCTGTTGAGTACACATATACCATGGACGTCCCCTGAAGTGCATCAGACAATTTATTGTTTCCTGTCCACTTAATATCTGCATCCCCAGTCAGTACGCATCACTGACAAACTAATACTACTACCTTTTCTGTACATACCAAGTCTTCTGGCTCAAAAGTTGAATGCTGTTTGTTTTCCATCTGGCTGCCACTCTAGGATTGACCTTAATGTCTAAAAGATACCATGCATAGAGGAAATAGCCAATCAAAGAAGATTCAGGGATAGGCCACCAAGAATAATGGACCTGCACTGCTGGGAGTCACGATGCTTTCTAAACCCGTATGTCACTATTGCTTCATTTCCCAACCAGTTTTTATTCACTGTTGCTCTCAAGCACAGTGTTGTATAACAGCACAACCCTCATTAATTCAGTCAGTGAGGTAGCAATATTTAGAAGGCTATAAAAATGAATCTTTCATGCATTCTGCATATTATAAATTGTAATTTATAGTCATGTTTTTGTGCCTAGTACCCATGCTTAAATATAAGGCCTTGAGAAAAGACCTTATCAATATTTATGTCCTTAAATTTTTTATCAGATTTATTTATTTATTTAATTAATTTTTGAGTGTGATCATGCGTGCATGCCAGAGGACATATGAGGATGTCAGAAGATCGTGTTTGGAAGTCAGTTTTCTCCTTGTACTATGTGAATTCTGAGCACTGGATGTAGACCACAAGACTTGATGACAAGTGTCTTTATCTGCTGAATCCTCTTGTCAGGTCCTCAATATTTGCGCTCTTAATATTCAGAAGGTTCTTGACATTTGGTAGGCTATCAACTCATATTGTTTAATATGGAGATGTGAATTCAATAAAAAAATTGTTAACATTTATTAATTATATGAAATAAGAGATCCTGTAAAGACATATTCATCATTGTATTAATCATTTTTTGGAAAAGGATGTGCAGATAAAATTTTAGTGAGGACAAAAATATGGTCCCAAGTTACTAGAAAACAAATAAAAATGCCTATGGGGAAAGAACCCATAGAAACTCATAAAAAATATTTTAGGGGTTACTGAAGAAATATGTCTCATAGAGGGATGGAGAAAACTGGATAGAATGTTAAGATAAAACTGACTTTTTTTCCCCCTCAAGGACAATGTGACTATTTGATGTATCCAAAGTCTTAGCATTATTTATAATTATTAAGAAAGACTAATTCCCATGTCTGTTTAGTTTTTATTGAATTCCTGTACTCTTTTGTCTACAAAAAGTTTTTTTTTTTCCCCAATTAAAAAAAATCTTACAATATGTAGCTATGCAGTCAAGTTTTATTTTAGGGACAATGGCATTTTTACCTCCTGCTTTGCATGAGGGTCTGTGGGTTGCAGGAGATGAGAAGACAGAGTCCCCAGCTGCCACCACTCAGCAAAGCCCTGCAAATGATGACTACATCCATTTCCGCCATCACCACATACTGAAAGTGATCTTTTTGAAGCAAAGAATGCAAATAGCTGCAGCAGATGCCTTTCATAGTGCATATTCACTGATGCAGCTCCCAGCCCTGGCACCAGCCTGCCCTTGAACACCTAATTCCCACCTACACAAAAACAGAAGGAACCTCATTTGAATGACCTAAAGTACATGAAGTAGGCAAGTGTGGAACAGAAATAGTGAGGAAGCTAGGTCCAATAACTGCTCTCTGGTTCCAGGTAATATTCTGTACATCAGAGCATAGCTCTGAAAAAAATACCTATAGCTAAGAGGTAGTGAGAAATGTCTAGGAAAGAAAAAGGTCTTCATCTATGAATGTCTGAGCTAATAAGAGATATGAAGAGTGGATCGAGGCTTACTTTCTAGTTCCCCTCATCTCAGGTTGTGGTTTTGGTGTTTTCTTCTTTTTTACTTCACTAAATTGCACAATTTTTCCAAGTTCCTGCAAGTGGTCTGTGCATTCCTTCTTTGACGGGTGCTATGATATTGCTGAGATGTGGGTGATTCTACCTGTTTTATAACTTATTGTCAGTGTCTGCTCAGCCAGCTTCCTTCCTCTCTTTTCCCAACAGGTTCTTGAGAAACTTCTGATAAGGGACTTCTCTAACAGCTCTACTTTTTATGGACATGGGCTGCCTTGACTCTCCCTGCAATGGTAGTGCATGCTTGCAAGTCTGCCTTTCCCCTGTGGAGATGGACTTGTCCTGAGATACACATTTCTCTTCTCTCTTTGCCTTCATTCTCATTTGCCTCATTGGGTACCATTCATAGACAAGACAAACGATTTGGGAGTAACCAAGGCTGTATTTTCACAGTTTCTTCCTTTCCCAAGGACATGCTTAGAGTTATAAGCAAAGTGTTTTATCATTGAAAGTAGATCTAGAAAACATTTTAGCTGACCTCATACAGACAAGGCATAAATAGCTCATACTTATGAATTAGCCCATGTGAGTTCATATTACAATAGGAATATAGCAGCTTAGAGATATAGCTTAGAGAACTTTATTATCACAGTCTCACAGAAAAACACATTGTTCTTACATTGTCAGACAGTGCAACAGCATATCCACATGGAAGACCAGTCTTATAAAGATCTATGAAGGTATTTGGTCTGAATTTTTACTGGAAACATTGGAGACTGGAAAACTCTCAGAACCCTTCCCCTCCCATTTATTTTTCAGATTGGACATGAATGCATCCTGTCCTTTTTACCTCTGCTTCCCTTCTTTCCTCCCAGCTCTTCTGGAAGTTGTCTCTGTGGTGTCATTTAATGATGGCACTAGCTCTAGTTGAAATACCAGGTCTTCTTGCTTTGGGGACTATAGTATGCAAATTGGTGGGAGTCAATCGTATCTGATTTTCTAAATTGCCTCTGCTGTAGCAATTCTTCCACCCATAATAACCCATTGAAACCAAACAATGGGATTGATTACACATTCCTCACTCTGGGGGAAACTATTAGTTTTACCTGAATAAAAACTGCAGATCAGGGCTCAATTTGGGTAAGTAGTGTACAGAATTGTTCAGGAAGCACAGCAGAAACAGGCTTGAAAAGCCTTAAATATTATTCTCTACCTGCAGAGACTATCAAGGAAAAAGAATTCTATTTACAAGTCAGAAAAACAAAGGCACAGATATTCAATAGGGTTCCAGAACTGCCAGAATGAACACTCACTCAGCTCAAGGAATTCTAGAACTCCATAGATTTACAGATCTATACATAGGTAATCACCATGGGGGAGTGTCCCATTTTAAGCTGCAGATAACTCATTGTGTGGTGTTCTAGAAGAGTCCTAGCCTGTCCAGTCATGAACTGGGAGACAATGGTCAAGTTGTTTAACCCTCCTGAATCTTGGGGTTTGTTTGCTTTTAACTTAGCCTAAGATAATTTTTTTCCCTTGCTATCTTCAGAGTCAAGAGGAAATGAAACAAGAAGTAAAATGTGGCCTGAAACCTGTTAAGTGCACTTCTAAAATTCTTATCTAAGGAAATCTTTTCCTTTTTTCCAAGCAGATGCATATAACTCTTACAAGATAGACCCAGCCTGTGACAAGGCTCCTGCGCTCATACTTCGGAGTAGGCATGCAGAATGTAGTGCCATATCAATCTGTGCTTACAACACATATGGCCCATTTTTTGGTCTTTGTCTAGACATGAGATAGACTGTGGATAGCCATCAGCAAAAGTGCACAAAAAAACATTAACTTACTAACCAGATTCTTGTTAGCTGCAGCAATGCTGTTTTTGGAATAGGAACACCATGAAGCTATCGACACCTGCTAGTCGTAGAAACCAAGTGCAATTTGAGGGAATATTCATAGGATGTCTCCTTCTAGTCAGCCTAGAGACATTGGTACCATTGTCTGAAGTCTTGACCCACTGCTCATATTTATTTTCTTTTTGCAGGAGAGACTGTTGAAGTCCTTTAGAGGACTGACTTAGGGAATATAGGAGCCCGGATTCCTAGATGGTCAACTCTTGATGGGTATGTTTGATTTTGCTTTGTATCTCTTATCACATCAATTAGTTTTATTCATAGCCTAGCTTGAAGTATTGCATATAGTTGATTTTACAGTGAAAAAGGAAAGAAATGTTTAAATGTCCAGGGATGCATAGGAATGAAACCTGGAGCCTAGTTACATTTGTTCAAAGGCTGGTTGATTTTGTCAGAATATTTATTTTAGAAAATTTTCAAGTAATTTTTTTCTTTGACATGTGTCTTTTTCCAAACTAAACAATTTTTTTCCTGTCAACTTTATATATAAGTGACTTTTCTCAAAGATCTGAAAACTATTAGTGGAAATGTAAATGTCAATGCAGAAAGGATAAATATCACCCAGTTTTTTCAACATAGTATTTTTATTAATTGTTTGGCAATTTCACATGAGGCACCCAGGTCACAATTGCTTCCCATTCCTCCCAGGTCCATCCTCTTGTGCCCTTATCCAAAACACAAAACCAAACCAAACCAACCAACCAACCAAACAAACAAACGAAAAACAGCCCATAGACTATGCTGATGTCTGGGGTCCATGCTGCTGCCAGAGGGCAAGTCATTATTTCCCAGTTTGATGTGAGAGATATCAGCCTAACTTCAGTGGGTTGATTCTGTTAGATCTCAAACTCAGGACAAATGACTAACTGTGGTGCTTATTTAACACATCCAAGTGGACTCTCGTTGGCCATTTTCCTTGGTCTTATCCTGTTACACAGTCATCTTGGCTGTCATTCCATACTCCCTCTTCTTAACTCCCCAGCTCAGGAACTGGGCTGCTCCCACTCTGCCTACAGACCTTTTGTGCTCTTGGCCTCTTGATCTCTGAGTTCGCGGATACTCCCTTTGCTCCTCCTCTCTCCTCCTCCTCTCTCTCTTCTCACATCCTTTTCTCATGGCCCAGTTCAGTATGGACCCTTCCAGATGCCTCTTGCTGTTCTGTCCCTCATATTTACAATAAACTTTCTCATTGACCATGCTTAGAAGGAGTCATGTCTTCATTTATTATTTCCTTTCAGGTTCCTTGCTCCAAAGAGCAAACTCCTGTCTGTCACAGAGTTTGCCATTCATTCACCTCAATGAGTTAACACAGGGGTATTATTAAAGGGATCTCTCCAAGTCCTCTGTCTCCAGAACTAGATATTTGTTATCTTGTACATGTTGCATAAGAGGATATATTTTGTTGGTTTTATGGAGAGTTTAGATTTCTTTCTGTTTGTGTAAAATCTCTTAGCAAATTGCCTGTGCTACATTGCCTTAATGCTTACTGAGACCTGGAACAAGTTTTTTGTTTTGTTTTTCTCTACTAACATTTTGTTTTGAAGAGAATTTCTGGCTCAAGGTGTATGTGTGTGTATGTGTCTATTTTCAATATGCGTTTTCCTGAACTTCTTGAGCAGTATGTCATGATTTGTAGCCTAAATACTACCTGATGCCTTTGGAGATAATGATGGAAACCCAACTTTCCTATGATCTGCCCAAGACAGAAGCCTATATTTTCCTATGATCCTGCACATAGCGTTTCCTAGGGAAATAATCTATTGTTTAACCCATACATAATACCATCATTATTATCTCTTTTACTTGAAGTAGATTAGGTTCAATCTCATACTCAGGAGATCTGCCGGCCATCTTGAATAAAAGGCCTGAAAAGATATGAATTGTTCTTACTTCTGTGAAGAGACAAATTTTTTAAAGACTATTGATGTGTTGGGCAGTGGTGGTACCTTTAATCCCAGCACTTGCAAGGCAAAGACAGATGGATCTCTGAGAATATAAGGCCAGCCTGGTTTATAGATCAAGTTTCAGGACAGGCTTCAAAGCTACAGAGAAGCTCTCTTAAAAAAACAAATGAACTAAAAACAAAAAATAAACAAAACAAAAGACTATTGATGGCAGCTTGGAAGTTTTCTTTACTCTTCTGTTGGGTGATTCTGAACACTCACGTATTATACACTTATTATGTTGTTCTTCAGTCAAGTAAAATTTAAGTTTCAATTGATTGACTCACTAATAAAGAATATTCCATTTTTGCCATACAAAGAAGTCCTGATTAATCACAAATTCTCATCACCCTCTGGCTAGAATTGCCTTCATTATCTGTATGCATTCTTAAAATTAAAACTTCTTGGCACTGTGTATGATAAATCGGGATTTCCAGATCATTTTCTAAACAATGGAGTAAATAATTGATGCTCTACTAAGTAGAAGAATTCAAGAAAGCTAAAAATGAGTAAGTAAAGCTATTCAGATATAAGAAAATTGGTCATTTAAAAAAATTAGGGTTGAACTTAGGAAGAGGAAAGGATAGCTAACTCAAAAGCATAGATGGAACCATGAAATTCTGCAATAGTTGATATTATGTAAATATTAATAAAAATTTCACAATGCTATATTTTAATTATCAAACCTTTACCTATGAGAATCTATTAATTTTACTGTAACTTATTATAGAACGTCAATATCATGTGAGAGATTAACGGTAAAGAAAACTGGGATGTAATATCAAGGCAGTCAGTGAAAAGACATAGAAGATCTTGATGGCCCCCAGAGAAGTAGTGAAATTTCCCCATGTTCTTATAACTCTATGATCAACTCAAGGTCATTGTTTTCATGCTGAATAAAAATTATCTTTGCTTATCATATTCATCCCAAAAGAATCTTCCTTTCTTACCTCTACTCTCTCTATATGAAATCCCCTTTTCTTATTTCTGTCCCAGCATGCCCCTCAGTTGAGTTTACTTGAGTATCAATAGGAACAATGCTATATATACCAACAACAGCTGGTCAATTGTAATTGCCTTCTACTTTAAAGAATTATGTGACCTGTCACTCTTAATGATGAAAGTTAAATAGATTTGAACACTGATGCACAAAACCTCAAACTCCTACAGTACAGTTCAATCTGGAAGGCCATGTGTGCACTAGGACAAAAGTAAAATGATAGTAGAATATCCATATAATAGGTAAGATCAAGAAGTGATTCACTCTGGCCCACATATCTAGCTTTCACATGGGCAAAGTTTAATTAGAGAGCTTTAATTAGTGAATATGTATCCCATGACAAGATAAACACAACAGCCATGCTGCAAAGTTTTAGAAACTTTTTTTTTTTTTTTTTTTTTTTTTTTTTTTTTTTTTTTTTTTTTAATTTAAGTATAAGGGGAAAAACGGGCCCAAGTAGGTGGTCTGGAATTAGGTTTTAAATACAGGGTCATTTGTCAAATATTTGCTTTCTGGCTGATGATTCTGTTTTGATAGGATCTGGAAATGTTTGGAGGAAGGACCAAAGTGGGGGAGATAGGTTTGTAAGGGTACTCTGAAACCTGGGACAAAACAAACCTTTTTCTTCTTATGTTGTTTCTATTAGGAATAATTTTGTCACAGCCATGCAAAAGTAATATATCTTGTGTATTGAAAGTGCTTACCAAAAATGTTCACATATCATTTTATCCCAGAAAGAGTATGAGGATGTGTGGTGATATATTGTACATTTTATCAGAGGACAGGGCAGAAACATCTTTCCATCTCTCCCCTCCTCCTCCTTCTTTCTTTTGAGACAGGTTTTCTGTATAACAGTTCTGATTGTCCTGCAACTTGCTTTGTAGCCTAGGATGACCTCAAACTCATAGAGATCCTCCTGCCTTTTCCTCCAAAGTTCTGGGACAAATAATATGCACCACCACTGCCTGGCTTTAAGCCTTTAACTCACAGAAATCCAGACA
Source organism: Phyllotis vaccarum (assembly GCA_033318265.1). Taxonomy (NCBI): domain Eukaryota; kingdom Metazoa; phylum Chordata; class Mammalia; order Rodentia; family Cricetidae; genus Phyllotis; species Phyllotis vaccarum. The sequence continues at coordinate 101,862,347 of JARWLC010000002.1, forward strand.
GACCTCTGTTTCCTAGAGTGATGAGATTGTAGGCATGTGTCATCACTTCCTGACCTTCATGGTTGGCTCTGGGTGGCTCTGCCCTCTGATACTCCAGACTAATTTAATTAAATATACAATATACCACCACAAGAATAAATTGAAATAGAATGAGAACACACATAAAGTTTTTGGTAATAGAATTGACCTTCATGGTTCTCTTATCAAGTTCTCTGGGCCTAGTTTGCATGAGGATAGGTATGCTTACATGTTACAAATTTAGAGCTGGAAAAACACTCTGTTATAAAAGTCGCCAGTTGCTAAATTCTGATACTGTCAAAGAAAGAGTTAGGAAGGAGGGGGAATATGTGAGGGCGATGGGTGCCTTCAGTAGCATGATTAAAGTTAAGAGGATTGACTAGAAGCAAGTTGGTTTGAGTTGGCTGGAAAATCACTTTAGTCCCAGTTACCTTTATTTTATTTTCTTCACCAAAATTCTTCTCCTTGAGACCCTTACATCAAAACTTTCCAAAGAAATTACAAGTAGTGATAGCATTGAACTTACCAAAATTACCACAATTCTTCACTTGAGGTTCAGTGTGTGATTACTAGTATGATTGTTCACTGATCAAAGTGTGATGATTATTATTGTTTTATGTTAAATAATTATCTATGGCAGAGGCTTTTATAATCACTTTAAATATGATGCATCACTCCTCCTGCAGTTTCTGATATATATATCAATATATCAATAATTATTATTTTGAGTAGTATATATAAGTAGCATGGCACATGGCATGGTGGTAAGAATATCTTAGGCTCTTAAAATAGTAGGATAGGAAATAAGAGACTAAGGTAATATTTTCATCTAAGCAGTAAGTGAAAAGAAAATAACAAAATAGTTATTTCATGTAAATTCTGTATAATGAGTTATAAAAGTGAGCGGTTATACAAAGCTATACCTTAAGTGGGCAGAATCACCACCAGGCCAAGACTTGAACCAAGATGAAGACATTTATCTACATGGAGAGATGTGTCAACAGGAAGGAACATTAACTAGTAACTGAAAATTGGGCCTGATAAACAGTACTCATAACTCCACTCTGTGTTAGAGCTGAGGTGCACTGGTGCCAGACATGAAGGTCCATAGCATCTTAGGGCTAAAGCTGCCGTGCCTGGCACACTTAACTCATTTCCTAAACTCTGCAATCCAAACCAAGGGAAACAAATACAGCTCATAAGTCTTTGGGAAAGCAGTCACTGCGTTTGTTTTCATGCTTCCTAGGCCTGACTTCGTCTGGAGCAAGTGAATTGAATAGGCCTGGTTAGGAAAGGATCTGCTCAGTCTGGAAAGCAGAAATTAGTTTATTATTTAACCTTTCCTGATATGCAAATCCCTGAAAAGCCAACTGTCTTTCTCCGATTTCCTGTCTTCAATCTTTTCTTCGATGCCTAGTTGTTTCTATGGGCTCTTGAAAGAGTAAGAACGTATAGAAAAGTTGTGAGGCAATCTACTGAATGTTCGGCTGTATGATGTGATGGATCTTCTGGGAAAATTAAAGTTTACAATATCAAAGTCGGTGGTGTGTCAGAGGCAGTATAAGCAGATAAAATTATGAATTCAAGGCAAGGCACAGCTGAGTTCATCCCTGTTCGAACCTCAGAAAGTACACAAGAATGAACCCTGTTATGAAGCATAAGCCTTGACGTCCTTGTATGAAATAAAGATTCCTCTGATTTTTCTAACCCCTGTGTTTTCTAATCAACCTGTAAACCTGTATTATAACCACATAAATACTTTAAAATCTCATGTACTAAAGAAGCTTCTAGATAAAACTGTACATATGAAATGCATTTAATCTTTAATTGACATATATTACACAGTGATGTTTCATAAAGACATTTTTATAAATTCATATCATGTACTTTGACCGTCTTGAGCCCGTTGCTCATCGTTTCTCCATCTCTCTATACAGCTAATCTGCCCTCATAGTCTCAGGTCTATGTTTAGTACTCACTTGTCTGCACACACCCGTACACACACACACACACACACACACACACACACACACAAACAACACATGCACACTCACACACAGACACACACACACATGCACACACTCACATCCATACACACACACACATACACAAACAACACATGCACACACACACATACACACACATGCACACACCCGTACACACACACACACCCGTACACACACACACACACACACAAAAACAACACATGCACACACATGCACACACATGCACACACACATACACACACATGCACATACTCACACCCGTACACACACACACACACACACACACAAACAACACATGCACACACACACACATGTACACACACACACATACACACACACACATGCACACACTCACACAAATACACACACACACACATACACACTGTATGTAGCGTATGAAATCAAGGACTCATAGTGAAAGAAAACATGTTATTTTATGGCCCTAGCTTATAGCACTTTAATATAATAATCATTGATTTTATGCATTCTTCTACTAAGGTCATAATTTCAGTTTTAAAATAAAGTTTCATTGTATATTTATGTGTAGCACATCTAAATTCTTTGAACAATGTTCGTTCTGAAGTCACCAACACCACATATGTACACATGGTTAATATACTAAAATACAATTGCTGCTCAGGAGAAATCCATATGTAAACCTGAATACTTGGATAAGTACAACTGTTCTTTTTGTTCACTCTTTTTTCTTCCTTTATGTCTATGTTAATTCTACATTAAAGCCTTTTCTCAAGAAATCCACATTGCTTTATACTATCTTACTCTGAATTTTTTTCTGCAATATATGTCAAAAGTCCTATGACAATTAGTAGAGGGCTATGAAAAGAACTCCAGATTTTGCAGCCAAATTAAAAAGCCTCCCATCCATCCCATCTCTACTGAGGAGCTGACCTGCTGACTGTAGAACTATCTCAGGTAGTGCTGTGGGCCTGGATCTGACTGTAGGTTAGCTCAGGTTTGAGTAAGCTCTCCTTTTGACGACTTGATTGAATGACTTCTTTATAAATGTAGATGCAAGCTTTTGGTTGTGAGTGAAGCCTTTAATGCACCTGAGCCATCTCCTGGGACCCTTTTTCTCTTACTGGGTTGTCTTCCCTGTCCCCTTGACATGAGTCTTATTGCATCCTGTTATACTGTGTCTGGTTGATATCCCTGAAAGACCTGCTCCTTTATGAAGGGAAACAGGAGCAGTGGATCTATGGAAGAGGGAAGGTGGGAGGGGACCTGGAAGAGGTGGAGGAAGGGGAAACTGCAGTCAGAATATATTGTATGAGAGAACGATTAAAAAAAAAAAGAAAAGGACCCCCCCCCCAGCATACTCACAAGAGCAAAACAATCCACAAACAAACAACTCTCCCCCTAAAGAAATGCAGATTCTGTACTGCAGTTAGAGGAAAGAAGAGAATCACATTTACTAAGAACCTGCTTTTTGCAAAGAAACTGAGTTATTCTACACCCCACAAGTGATATGAAACTCTGCAGCATTGTATTTACACTGATACAGAAAGAAGAAGAACACGGTAATTTGCTGGCAAACCAGAACTTTGAAAACAGGTGCTGAGACTCCAGTACTTTTATTCTATGGTATTTTCACTTGACATATACTGCCTGGCAAGTCTTCTTGTGTGAGGCTTAAGAAAGCAACACCATATGCTTCCAGCTCTCCCTCCCACAAAGGTGTACTGTTGTTCTTTAATAAACACCGATTAAGCTAGAAAATCCTAGAGATTTTAAAGGTCTAAATTTAAAACAAACTCTGAGCCCTTCTACTGCAGAGAAGACCCACACCCAGCTCCTCTGTATATTCACCTAGACAAGAGTGGAAAGGAGTGTGGTGATTTTATGGCCTGCTATTCATAAATAGCCCCTTCTGATTTTATTTCAAAACTGCTTTTGTACTTATTTTAACTCTTGTAAATCTGTTGTAACAGGAACATATTTTAGAACTAAATGCTGAATAGAATAGGAGGCTGTCAGTATCACTGGGTATAATCACAGTGGTGGTACCTGTTTCAAACATGATGCTGAAAAGAATTATACATTCCCTTCAGGCTAACAGAGATTTCAACATAAATAGCCTGTAACAACCATCTAATGTTGCTAGCTGAGACACAATCTTCAGGAGTTCCAAATATTGGAGAAGTTTTCAGTTACTAGTTTTGAATGCTAAGTAATAAATCCTTCAGCCTTAGTAATGGAGCTGATCCTATCCTACAATACCCACTTTTGTGTTCTGCTCTGGGACTCACGATCCCTGACTATTTTTCTGGTTTTCTTAGTTCCACATAATTAATTTACTAATATGCAGATGCTGAATGTCATCAATGAATCATATCACTAAAGATAAGTTTTTTTAAAAAATGACAAAGGGATATCTGAATATCTGAAGCTATTAAACAAGTCAAGTCCATAGCATCTTCTTTTCCATAGTTCCTATATTCATTGTCCCAAATAAGTAAATAGAATCATACTCCAAGGAGGTATGAATAAATGAGAAAAAAAATCACACCAGAAATCACTTGGAAATCCTTGTTACAGAAACCACTAGAAAACTCCATTTCCAAACCTAATTTACAAATGCAGTATCTACATTTCAGGAACAGTAAGTCATGAGTTGAGCTCCAGACCACAGGGCTCATGGATATCAGAGCTGGGGGCAACAACTGGGACACGGAATCCTAGATTATCCCCTACCCAGCTGTTTCTTCTAGCTAGGAAAAATAAAAATGTACATTTTCTTTGGAATTATTTTCAGAAGAAGTCCATAAAATGCAAAAAGTTATTTTAGGTTTTCTTCATTTTGGCAGAGAAAGAACAACGTATTTCTTAGAAGGCTGTTTATGTGAAAGAAATCCAATTTTCTCTGGCTTGAACATGAAAAGGAGAGTTTATTGGTTTACTTAATGATGCTGTACATGGTGGTAGGTGTGGGTGAGTAGACATTGAGTATCAGTCCTCACTGGACTGTTTCTTTGTGTGTGTCTCTCTCATAATTGACTTTTCTTACATGATGATTTTATTCTTTCATTTCATGATATCTGTTTCTTTGAAGCTTCAGATGGTTTCATCCCTACTGCCTTACAATGAAAGAATAAAGCAATTTTTCCCTATCAGATTTACAGAGGCACATCCTGGAAAGTGTGGGTATGTCTGACAAGGTCAAATGGATATGTCTGGATTGATGACTATCACTAAGAGTCATGTACTAGGAGACAGCAGATAAATAAAATTAGTAGGTCACCTGAGACTCACATTAGAGAATGAGAAATGCAGGTTCTTAAAGGAACTGGGATTGGGTCATCTGATAAAATGGGGGGGGGGTACATAAAGCTGGTAAACCAGAAGGAGCTGAATAAGGGTATGAGTCACACTGAAAATACAATTTGCTCTAGAGAAACAGATATGAAACTGGACCTTCCTATTTCAGAGAGACGTTTATCTTATGATGATGGTATGATCACACTTTGCACAGGGGATGAAAGTATCACATTCTTGTATTTCCAGAAAATCATAACTAGAAAAAAGAAGCATAGCATAGATATAACTCAAAATAGCCAATTTCCTGTATGTACTTTTGGTCATGAGCTAGTGATATTCAATTTCTAGTCAATAGAAGTTACAGTACTTAATCAGAGCTGAACAGTAAAAATGAACATCATTGGACTTCTATTACTCATCCGTGCCCTAATAGGACTATAATTGTTTGAGTTTAAAGGTAATTATGATTTTTACCCAACTTTATTTGTTTCTGTATATTTATATGTCTTGACTTTAGAATTGTAGTGACATCCTGAGTTTTCCAGAAAGTTTATGACAGACTGTCCTCTGTCAACTGATAAGTAGTCTCCATGATTCACAAATAAGTTATGTCATGTATCTCAGAAGAAGAAAGTTCTGGTGTAGACCTCTGCTGTTGGAATACAATATTTCTCCTCTGAAATTTTTTTTCTTAATTTTATTGGTTGCTTCCTTCTCTTTGTTTGCCAAGCATCTTCTGGTACTATGAAAGCTGCCTCTTGGAGGAGGCTATCAGATTCTAGCAGCCAAGTGTTTGACCTAGCTGTGAAGACTAGAAACCACAACAATGACCAACATGGCAAGATAACCCCAAGGGTATAAGAGTGACAATCTTATCTTGTTGATAACCAACATCTATACAACTGGACTTAAGAACTGCTCATTGGGAGGAAAACCATTTCTTGTCCTGAAAACCCAGGCAACTACCTGTGGTTAGTGAGGTCATAGATTTTAGAAGAGAACTCAAACTCACTGCAACCACTTTATCAAACTATCATAGACTTCAGCTGCATTCTAAAAAGTATTCTTACACCTCTGACCAAAAAAGTATCTCTTTGCAGCAGATGGAAACCATAAAGAAAGCCATAACGTATCAAAATATAGAGGTCAAGGGATCTTGTTTGTCCCTGGCACCACTGGCCATAGCTACAATACACTTCCTGCACGTACGGCTCAGGGAACATCTTGGAAGAAGGGTGTAAATATTGTAAAAGTAAACAAACAAACAAACAAACAAACAAACAACAACAACAAAACGAAACAAAACCCAATAGGTCTACTGTTAGATTATGTCTTCTAGAAATGGAATGGAAGCTATATCCATGATACCTTAACTGTATATTTGAGGCATACTTAAAGAAGCCCCAATATTGTTTGTAACAATAGATATGCTGAAGTGGAAGAAAAAAAAAAATCTCACAGTGCCCCACTCTTGGACAAACTGCAGGCAATAAGGAAATGCTGAGAAAGGGAGAGTTAGTGTTTTTCAGGAATAAGGCCCCATTTGGTATCCAGTCAGTACCAAGTAGTCAGTCCTGAAATCATATGCATATAAGCACAATAAACAGACCCAACAAGTTGTATCTGTATACTTATGTTTACATATATGTAATAATTACAATCAAATGGGCCGCGAATTTGAACAGACATGGAAGGGGTTGGAGGGAGAAAAGTACAGAAATTATTTAACTATATTTTAATTTTGATAAAATATTTTTATACTATTTATTATTTGTGTGTATGTATGAGTACATCCATGCACAGAGGCTAGAGAATACATGTAGAGGTTAAAGGACAGTTTTCAGGAGGAACTTCTCTTCTACCATGTGGATTCCAGAAATTTGAATTCATGCACCCCACTTGGTAGCCAGCATGCTTACTTGCTAAGACAGCTTCTCGATTCTGCAAAGCTGTTAATATTTTTAGCAGCATGTCTCACATCAGTTATTAGTTTTAACTGATGTTACAGCAATCCCTATTAATGGAGTCCCAAAGCATCTTTGCTAGTCTGAGCTACCTGCCTACCTCATTGTTATCAAACAACAGAGTTCATTTTTTTTTCCTTTCTGACCCCCTTCCCAGGATGACCTCATGGTTACTGTTATGTGTTTTTCTCCTCCAGTTCTGCTAAGACAATGCTGCCAATAACTAGCTCATTTTCAACTAAACCTGCAGGCAGAATGTGCTCCCTAAAAGAAAAATGGTTTGATTCCTGAAAACCCAGAAATGATAAGAAAGACTAAAAGCCTCCTGTCTTAATATTAGAGTTCAATGTAGCCAACATTAAGTACAGGTGATATTTCCCTGTAAAACTCTGAGATTCCAGTGGAATGACAGTGGACCAACCTCACTCTACTACAAAGAGCAGTGAAAGCCTTACTGTGACTTTTAATAAGACAAAATGGGTTCCTACCTTGTTTTGAACAGAAAACACAAATTAATTTAATCTAATGCTAATGAATGATGGGAGAGTGTTGCAGACTAAATGCCACCAGTGTTCAGGCATGATCTGACTGAGAATATTTGCATGTCATCAAAGTTTTGTCAATTTATATTTTCTCTGAGCTTTGCTTGTTTGGAAAGGAACCCATATGTGCCTACTTGGTAAAGATAGATGCAATTAACCCCTGCAAATGGCTCCTATTAGTCTGTTACAAATATCTAGGCATGCTGCATGGTGCAGAGCCACTGAGGACATTTTCTGGTGCACTGGGTGATGTGAGAGTCTCCACTGTCTTTTAATAGTGCATGCAATGTAAATATAGATTGTTCTTTCACTTTGTGAACATTTACCAGTTTAATTTGTCTCTTTATAGGCGGAGTCAAGCATACAAAGAAATCTATCTAACTAAAAATGATGCTATTAAGTAGATGCTGTGCTGTAGAGACAGTTAACTGAGAATTACTTAATGAACTCACTACGGCAGTAGAACTTTGGCTTAGGAAGTGTATTCAGTTCATTTTTTTTTCTTTCAGTTTCATGTCTTTAATTTCTTTGCGTTTATTATTATGTATTTTTAGGGAGGGGCAGAGGAAGCAAATTACTATTTAGGAAGGATGACAAGTGCCTCTGAGCATTAGGAATACCAATGAACTAGTTTCTCCCAACAGTGTTGTGACAGCCTGTCAGAAAGTGCAACCTGAGAGAACGAGCGCCATACAGACTTTGTTGAGAAGTGCCAAGGATAATGAATTTGCTTCTACAACAGAATGAAGACAATCAACAGAAACAAGGAACAAAAGAATCAAGGGAACGCTCTTGGTGACAGAAATTCTGCCAGAATGATTAAAACTGAAAACCAAAACAAGCAAAGCTAACACAACAAGACTGTCATTTCCAACGAGGTAACTAGACATGAGCTGCTGTTTGGTCCAAATTAGAAGAATGAAACATTCCCCACATCCTTGTGTAGAGCACTGAGGTGAATCACAAGTGGCACATCACGCAGGAACTCACTGAAAGAAGGTGAAGTTATGAGCGCCTGGGGGCTCGCCAGCAAAGAGCTTCTGGGTTCAGTTAGAGGGATCTGAGGATGCTTCTTCTTCTTAAAAAGGATCCACTTTCCTTATCCTCCAAATCAGAGAACTTGAGTGTCAGCCATTCTGGCAAGTTTCTATGCTGGAAACCTAGGTAGGGATGGACTGGAAGGTGAGGACTGTGCTTTGTCTTAGCTTGACCTACAACCATAACCACCCAGGAGAGAGAGCCCCCTGCCCAATTCCTCCACTGCTGTGCTAATCTCAGAGGTAGACCTTGGACTCTGGAGAAAGAGCAGCCCATCGCCGATTCTCTGTTGTGGAGGCTGTGTCTGTAAGTTGATCCTTGAATGACACATTATTTCCTCTGTTCACCTCAATCTATTTTCTGCCTGGCTAAGCTTATAAAACTCTGCATAAATTCTCTTCTCAGCCTGTTCCATAATCCCATGAACACATTGTCTCCCTGTTCATTCCTTCAGCCAGCAAGCACCAGCTGTTGGGTCCTGAAACATTTTATGATAAAGAAAAAAATAAAAAACTCTATGATCAGAAAGCTGTAAAAGCTGCAAAATACTGGAGAGACAGGGACTTTTTAGAGAAGTGAGTGTCTGCCTGGATGAAAGAACTGATTAGGTTTCCACCAATCCTCAGCCCCACCCCAAACTGTTAGGATCGGGTTATCCAGATGCCGGCGGGATGCCCTAGTTGGGCACAATATGTCAACTCATTCAGTATGGTTTGTGATGTGTTCCAGAAAGAGGAAACTCTGAACTTAAAGATATGAGCAGAGATGCAGTTCTACTAACATAACACTCTCACTTCAAGACAAAACATCACAAACTTTATTTCCTCTATTTTCATCTTCAAAGGGAAAGGATAAGTTGCTCGATAGTGTTTTTTTAATTGCTTGAATGCACACACACTTTATGCTTCAAATACACCGAAAAGCTAGTTGTTATAATTAGAAGTTATATAAAGACACAGTTTATATAAATTGCAGCTAATTACTTAACTAAAATGCCAGTCTCCTTCTCATTCTACAGGGACTATATCCAACAACATGCGATTTAACAATAGGTCAATGGGAGAAACGGTGATTATAACAGGAAGGTTGCTCAATCGCTTTTGTCAAATTTTCTAAAAAAAAAAAAAAATTGATGCCTGTTACTGAGAGAACTGAATAAATACCATTTCCATTTGGAGACTTATTTCAGTATATATGTGGGAAAAATAGTGCTTATCTACATTCCAAATAATTTGAATAGAAGAATGTTTATGTATATCCTGTTTCTAAGTCATCCTATTTCATTTCTTGAACCCTTAAGAAAAGAATGGAAGCCAGTTCATCATGAGGTAATATTACTCTAAGAGAAAGGCCATCCAACACTCCATACCCTTCCTGTCTTTTTCTGTCTCTTATAGGAACAAATGTTAAGGCTTTAAGGCTTTCAAAAGGCATGAAATCTTTTCCCAACCTAGCATCGCCATTATTGTTGGAAAGACAGTCATTAGGCAAGATGTAAGGCAGGTACTCAGGCACATGGTTGTGCTTCAGGATAAGGTCATAGTTATAGGTGACCCACAGGATGTATTTTGACACCCCTGATCTGCATCCATCATATAATAACCTGGAAAAAAAATTTCATAGTTTTCTGTTACTTGAAAACAACAAGTCTAAGAGTGTTCTCCAAAAGCCTGATAGAGAATCTCATGGTACCCTCACTGCTTTCAGCTGAGGCAAGAAGTGAACTTCTCTCTTAGCCTCCACACTGATTGCTATCCTTAAAGGGATGGTAAAATAGGAACCCAAGTTAATTCCTGTAAGGTCTAACTTCTAAAAGGAACCTTATTTGAGACATACAAGCACAGGTGCTTCATCGACACTGAAGCACAGGAAAGACAGTTTTCTCTTCAGTGACTCTTGAAGTGACAGTACTAAGATGATTATAACACATGGGTTGTTTGAGGACAGGACAGAGAAACATAAATATTTAAGTATCAACCCTAGATTATATGCTTACTGTTTCACTAAACCGAGTAGAAAAATGTTGAAAAAAATTCAAAGCTGATTCTCATGGAACATGTGCAGAGAACATGGAACACATATTAGTTTTAGGCCACTTTGCAAATGCTGAGTGTGGTGTTGAAGTAAAGAACAGGGCAGTAGTAATGGTAGTCTGGATTGCTACCTAAACAGGACTTAGAGTCACCATAGGAAGATACCACGTATTTGTTTGAGAGGGGTTTTCTAGACGAGATGAGTTGGAGTGAGTGATGCTATTACATGGACTCCATGCTGGAATTAGAAGTAGAAAGGTAGGTGAATAGCACTGTTAATTTCTTTCTGTCTCCTGATTGAGGATGCAATGTGATCAGCTGCACCTTGCTTCTGTTGACATACATTTCCTGTCACAATGGACCATATCACCTGGTACTGTAAGCCAGTAAAAGTCCTTCTTTCCTGAAGTTCTTTTCTTAGGTATTCTGCCATAGCAAAGACAGAAATAATGAACAAACAGTACTAAGGTGTTTTTTTTTTTTTCCTTTTTCTTGTGATTGTGGTCCCCCCCCCTTTAGAAACTGGTTTGTAAGAGAAATGCAGTAAAGTTTGGAAGTTGGAGCTATAAAAGCCCTAGGACATCAAAGCAGAGAGTACAAGACCTTTCTGGTGGAAATTTAGAAGGCAATTGAAATGGAGGCCTAGCTCATGAGGTTCCAAAGCAGAATAAGATCTTTGCTGGAAATAAGGCTTGAGGTCCATGCGTGTCCTCTTCTGGTCACCTACAACCTGTGTCCTGAAAGTTAGAATGGCATTGAATACAAGTGTGGTGAACTAATTTTTTCTTTTTTCCTGGAGAAAATGTCTAGTCAGTGTAGCATTCAGGCTGTGTCTCTATCTTCTTGGAGTACAATGAAAGACAGAAGGAAGTGCAGAAAGTCATGTGAAATGTGTGGTTTATGAGGAAAATAAATGGAGGCTTACAGCCTCATAGGGAAGACATGTTCAAAAACAGTTGTGCTTATTAGAGAGATTAATAATCCTAAAAAGAACCCTGGCACTTTGCATTGGTACAGTATCAGGCTTGTTATTAGAGCCAGACCCTACCTCTGAAGACTCCATCATGTACGAATGTAAATGCATTTGAAAGATGGGAGACTAAACTGAGAATGGTAATGAAGAGGTTCTCCATTCCTCAAAGGTCAGTGCCTATGATAGATTCCCCAGAGTAAGCACACAGAAGCTTCTGAAACTGTGGTCCAGAATCTATCTTGAATTTTCAGCAAAACAATGTAGTGTCAGTCATGTGTTACTGGCTCTGAAAGTATGGAAGATACAGGATTGAAAAGTCAATGGAGTCCTGCATCATGGTTGCAGAGAGACACTGAGACTAAGCAATGGGTGACAGGGTCAGATTATCTGAAGAGACTCTGAAACATAATTGCATGAAGCTTTTAAGGTAAAGCCCATGTTGCAATGTGGGAGCCCAGGACTTTGGAAATGCTAAGTCAATAGGGTATTTGTAGAGGAAAGTTTTATTGAAGGAATGAAGGGGCCACCATGAGAGGCTACAGGCAGTAGAGTTTCAGGGGAGGAGTTATTCAAGACATTTTGAGCCTAAACGAATACATAACAAGCTTCAGATGCTAGACAGGAAACTTTTGGATTCAGTCTTGGTCATGCTGGGTTTCATTTTTGCTTTTGCTGGATCATTTCTCCATTCTCCCCTTTTTATGCCTCGTCATTGTAATTACAATGTTTGTAACTCATTTATGATGTTACAATCAAGAGCCTGTACTGAATCTTGGATGAGACTTAAACTCTGGACTATTAGACAGAGGATTGCTAAAGACCAGGAGGGGTTTTGAAATTGAATTAAATGTAATTTTGCATTATGAGATAGCAATGAGCCTATGGGAATAAGGGGTAGAAAGTTAAAGCTTAAAAGTAATGTTTAATCACATTTGCCATTTTGACAGGCTTTAGAATCACCATAGAAATGACATCTGGGATTACCTGTGAGATATTTCATACACCAAGTTAGTTGACATAGAACAAATATTGGTAACATCATTCCATAAGACAGTGTTTTGTTTTTTTTTTTGTTTGTTTGTTTTTTTTTTTTATTAAATAAGGGGAAAGCTGAATAGAAGTATCCACCTTTTCTTGCTTCCCCACTGTGGATGCAATGTGGTCAGTTACCTCCTCTTGTTCTTGTCATCCCTTCCCTGTCAAGATGGACTGTTCCCTCTGAAACTGTAAGCTAAAATAAACATGACCTTGAGTTTATATTGTGGGGAATTTTGCTTCAACAAAACAGCAGGACAAATGCATAATATAGTATGGCTATGAAGTGTTAGAGGTGCATCTTGGAAACTTCCATTCAGGAATGTGCTAGCTATCGTTCTGCTCTTGTGATAAGATACTGTGGCTAAGGCAATTTTGACTTATTTCTCCATAGGGTCAAAGGCCATAACTGGGGGCAGCATGGCAGTAGCCAATGTGAGCATGGGAGAAGGGAGAAGGAGGAAGCTATGACTTTTACAGCCTTCCTCTAGGAATTTCCTTCTAACAAAGCTGTCATGTTTCAACACTTGAGCTCATGCAGACCATTTCTCATTTAAATCACCACCAAAGTCTTTCCCACAGTCTTATAAGAGAGCCTGGAGTTATTGTATGGTTTATTTCTAATCTAGGATTGCCTTATGTTGTTTCAGATCCTTTTCTTGGTTATTACCTTACAACAATTATCCCATATAAAGGATTATAGCTTCCAAACAATAATATTACCCACAGTCAATAAGACCAAAAACTCTAACCTTGAGTCCAAAACAGTTTAAAACTCAACATCTCAAAACTGTAAACCTATCTATCTGTGAGGACCTCTATAGGGGAGACTGTAAACCTATCTATCTGTGAGGACCTCTAGGGGGGATTAGTAGTCTCTCAGTCCTTTCCTGTTTGAACTAAGGTGACAAGGCTTGGAGAGGTGGGAGCACAGAATAGAAGATGCCACTTTTTGTTCTGAGTCCATCACTTAGCATCAGAGTTTGTTTTTCTTATTCTTTTTAAACCAAATCTCATTCATCAGAAGCTGAGAGGACACTGGTACACCCCAAGAGAAAGGCATAAATGGTTCATCATATTTGAGAACTTCCTCTGGTTAATATTTTTTCCTATGGTCCAGCATTTCTAAGTGTAATGGTTAAGCCATAAGGCCACAAGGCTGAGAACCATGTATGGCTTTTTCTCTTTCCCATTCTACTACACAGTCTTCTAATATCAAGGACAATTAGTGTGCTCTGCATCCAAACATACCAAAAATAGTATGCACACGGTTATATGGCACTGGAGCAAAACTTAGATCAACTAAACAACATGTGTCTGTGAACCATACATTATTTTCTTTTTACATACCATCCACTGTTTCCCTCCTTCCCTTTTTCCTGCTTCTCCCCACCCACTCCTCAAATGGGTATCAGGCCTCCCTTGAGTGGTCAACACAGGCTAGCATACCAGGGTGAGGCAGGACCCAACCCCTTCTTTCTGTATTAAGGCTGAGCAGGGCATCCTATCACAGGGAGTGGGCTCCAAAAAGCCAGTTCATGTACTCAAGATAATTCCTGGTCACAAGACCAGGGGGCCCACTAACAGATCAATCTGCACATCTGTCAGATTCATTTAGAGGGCCTAGTTTGTTTCCGTGCAGACTCTCCAGCTGTTAGAGTCCATGCACGTCTATTAGCTCAGGCCAGCTGTCTCTGTGGTTTTCTCAGCCATGCTCTTGATTCTACCCCCTACTCCCACTCCCTTACGTCTCTAGTTGCTCTTTCCTCTCTTCAGCTGAACTCCAGGAGTTTTGCCAAGTAGTTCGGCTGTGGGCATCTGCATCTGCTTCCATCAGTCTTTGGATGTAGGTTCTATAATGATTAGGGTAGTCACCAATCTAACTACAGGGAAAGACTAGTTCAGCTACCCTCTCCAGCATTGCTAGGAGTCTTAGCTGGGACAATCTTGTGAGTTCCTGTGAATTTCCTCAGCACCAGGTTTCTCCCTAAAGCCATACTTTGAATTTTCCCAACAAAGAAGATGCAGCCTTCTGATTCCTAGATATAAAGTTTTCTTTTATTATAGTCTCTCAATTATCAAGGTTATTCTTTTTTTCAAGTTCTATACTTATCAAATAAAAAGAATGGAAAACAATAATCATAGATGTAAAAATATTTTAGCCATAATAAATTATATCTGTCAAGTAAATATAAAAATATTAGAAATATTATAATATTTGACTTGCTAGGTTTGTAGCATTCTTATTAAGCAAAAAGAGGGTTATTTTAAACAGAGTACATTTTATTAAACAAGATTCTGGTCAACAAGTACAGTTTGAATGCTTCGTTATGTGGCATGTATTTATTCAAGTGAAAGTATACAGAATATTGCAGATTTCTAAACACATTGATTTAAATGCAAATGAATTTAAATGTAAGACTCAACTTTATGTCATTTGGTATAATACTCTGCCATCAAAATTTAGTAGTATTCTTTTCACTTTGCAACCTAGAAATCCAGAAATCAACAGCAATTCTAGAAAAATAAACTTACAGAAATTAAGGTAGAATATTGGAGAAGTGATCTCTCATTTAAATAATTTAGAATGCTTTTTTTTAGGCACAGAAAATGAATGTATATTTAGGTTTTGGCATGGTCACTGGAAAGAACTTTTGATAGATTCTAGAGATCATGGTCAATGAGAATAACGACAAATTGTTTTAGATCTTGACTTCATCCAGTTACAGAACTGACCAAGTTGCTTTCTAATGTATCTATTTAACCCACATTATTGCTAAGGAAATTTAATGCAACCTAAAGAATAAAATGTCTTCTTTCTCTTCTAACTGAACATGTCAAAATTCTATGTCCGGTCAGTCATTGTTCTCTGGCTACAATTTGCAAATATAAAGGATGTTAGCTGTGCAATGTGGACATGATAATTAAATCGACTATTTCATTTGCTTTAGTTGATTTGGGCCACTACAACAAAAATTTCATAATTTAAATGGCATGAAAAACAACTATTTGAGAGTCTAGAGATAGAGCTCAGTAGTAGAGTACTTCTTTATAATTTATAAGACTCCTCCTGAATCCCAGGTGCAATTAAACAATCAAATGATCAAAAATAATTAATAATCACTCAATTCACTATATTACACTGTACATAGAAACACAAGGCTGCAAAGAAATAATTGATTCCCAATGGGTAAGTTTGTCTTTTTCTTCATAAGCTGCATTAACAATTTTATGCCACATGAGGCATATTTTCCATTCATGTCAATGCAAAATAAAACCTTTATAAGCAGAATAAAGCAATCTTGAAAAAACAATGTGCCTATTTTACTCTTTTCCTGAATGTGCCTGCCATGTCTCCATTGTTACCAGGAATTAATTTTATTAACTAGAAATCTGATCTGCTGAGATAACAATTCTCTGTAATAGTTTTATATAGTGAGTGGCATGTTTCATTTGAAAAATATATGATTAGAGAGTATTTCCTACAGGATTATAAGGTTCATCTCTTAGTTACACATAGTTTGAACATTTTGCATGAGACTAGAATGTAAGTAATTTAACAGTCTTATAATAGTGCAACAAAGTGGATCAGTCAGGATATATTCCTAGTTCTACCACTTAGAATTGTTATATGATGTCAAGAAAGACACTAAGCAATTCTCTCTATAAAGTTAGAGTCCTTATGCTGCTCACTGGTCACGATAGTACTCTTGCTCGCACTGACCTTAGTTTTGCTTATTCTCTACAGTGACAGCATCTGGTTGTGACAGTGGGCCTAAAAGTGTTTCAGATACTCTGTTTCCATAATAGGAGAAAAATTGAAAATACCCCAAATCTGCTTGAGAAAGCATTACTCCAGAGACTTTAGGAAAACAGCAGAAGAGGCACCTCTTTTAGTCTTCTCCCTCCAGAACTGGGGGAGATGCCACTCCTATTGATTTATGCCAACAAAACTACTCTATTTTATGGAAATCATTCTAGCAAGTAAATCACTATTACTGAAAATTACATAATCTCAGGCTGTTCTGTGAGCAAAAGTTAAAGGTTATTGTAAATGCTGATTAGTAGGCTAGAATTACTGGATAATTTGGTTAAGAAAATATATCTATTGTATTTATGATGCCATTTGTTTTTATGGGTTGAGGCAAAGTTTAACTAGATAGGTACACAAATATTTAAAAGATTCTCTATTACTTTTCATATTATCCCTTACAATTAAGAGTCTACTTGATAATGTGAGTAGATTTTTTTTTTTTTGATCTGTACCGTCAAACTCAGATAATAGTATTAAAAATACTAAAATGAATCCACCCTAGTGCGGTGGCTTTGAATGTCTGATAACATGCATTAGTGGTCAGAGACATTTTATAAAGCCTTCATGTATAATATCTAATTTAAACTCACAACAAATGTATGAGGGAATTCTGTTAGTATCACAATTTTCATGATGTAGTACTGAGGTTCATAGACAGTAAATTACATTTCTATAGTCAATACAGAGTTTATTTAGTATTGTGTAGACCTTTAAAGATATTTTACAAACTATTTATCAAATTATACAAGGGGCCATGAGGAGCCTTAGAGTTTGTTGTTGTTGTTTTTTTTTTTTTTTATATATAGCATTCAGGATGTGCTTTTTTAAATAAACAATTAGACTGCTTTATAAAAATTTACTCTGACTTTTCCTAGTAATCTTTTATAGTCCCTCTTTTTATTTTGACATTTTTTTATTTAAGTTTTTTTTTTAACATACCAACCACAGTTTCTATTTCCTCCTCTCATCTCACTCAACTCCCAGATTCACCCCCCCCCATCTACTCCTCAAAGAAGATAAGGCCGCTCATGTGGAGTCAACAAAGTTTGGGACATCAAGTTGAGATAAAACCAATCTCCTCCCATATTATCAAGGTTGAGGAAGGTATCCCTCTAAAGGGAATAGGTTACAAAAGGCAAGTTCATACACTAGGGATAAATCCTGATCTCACTGCCAGAGGCCCTATCCACTGCTCAAGCCATCCAAATAAGATCCACATTCAGAGGGCCTAGTTCGGTCCCATGCAGGTTCTCAGCTGCCAGTCCAGAGTCAGTGAGCTCCCATTAGCTTAGGTCAGCTGTCTCTGTGGGGTTCTCCATCATGATTTTTAGCCCTTTGCTCTTATAATACCTCCTCCCTCTCTTTGACTGGATTGGGAGCTTGGCCAAGTGGATCTCTGGGTCTGTTTCCATCAGTTTCTGGATGAAGGTTCTATAACAATTAGGGTGGTCATCAATTTGATTACAGGAGAAGGCTAGTTCAGGTACCTTCTCCACTATTGTTTGACATCTTAGCTGTGGTCATCCTGTGGATTCCTGGGAGTTTTCCTAGCACCAGGTTTCTTCCTAATCCCCAGATGGCTCTCTCTGTCAAGATATCTATTTCACTGTTCTCCCAATTGTCCTTCCTCCAACTCTACTATTCTGTTTCCTTATGTTCTCTTTATACTTCCTCTTACCCCCCCTCCCCCCCACGTTCCCAATTTACTCAGAAGATCTTATCTATTTCTCCTTCCCAGGGGGATTCATGAATGTATCTCCTTGTTACCTAGATTCTTTGGGGTTCTAGATTTTAACCTAGTTATCCTTTGCTTTATGTCTAAAATCCACTTATGAGTGAATACATAATTGTGTTTGTCTTTCTGAGTCTGGGTTACATCACCAGTCAGGATGATTTTTTTTTCTAGTTCTATCCATTTGCCTACAAATTTCAAGATGTCATTTTTTAATTGCTGCATAATACTTCATTGTGTAAATGTATCACATTTTTATTTTATCCATTCTTCATTTGAGAGGCATCTAGGCTACTTCCAGGTTCTGACTATTACAAATAATGTTGCTATGAACACAGTTGAGCAAATGTCATTGTTGTATGAATTTGCATCCTTTGGGTATATGCCCACTAGCGGTGTTGCTGGATCATAAGGAAGATTGATTCTGAGTTTTCTAAGAAGCCACAACACTGATTTTCAAAGTGGCTGTACAAGCTTATAATCCCACCAGCAATGGAGGAGTGTTCCCCTTACTCCAGTTTCCCTCTAGCATAGGCTGTCATCAGTGTTTTTTTGATCTTAGCCGTTCTAACGGTTGTAAAATGGTATCTCTCTGTTGTTTAGATTTGCATCTCCTGATGTTACAGCCCCTCTTACATTTAGATTTTCATGACTTGTTAAGACAATGTTTTGTGAAAATATAAGAAGTCTATTCTCTAGTCAGGGACAGAGAAAATCAAACTTTAAATGGCCAATCTCCGGACTGACGGAAATGGCGGCATCTTCATCTCTGATATTGGAAATTTCCAAATGTGTCTTAAGGCTTGAAACACTGATTTTTAAAGTAATAAATCACTTAAATAAACATCATATTTGATGGTATTTTATATATGCCAACATAGATGTATTATACAGTGTTTCAATAACAGCTACAAAATAAAAATATAGAGAAGTAATATTTATGCGGCGTTGTACAACATAATAGTAATTGTGTCTGTGTATGCGAACATACCACTGCCAAATCTTCCATCTTCTCTACTGTGCAAGCTTTCCATTTTTGAGGTTAACCTTATCATTCCGTAAGTAATACTATTAGATTTATTTAATTGTGTTTATTATTATTTTGTTTTATGAATGGTTTAAAACATTTCACTCTGAAAACTCTATTTTGAAATGGATCTAGATACCACTAGGATACAAACAAGGCCAAAATTTCAGCTTTAAGAATAATACTTCCTAAAGGAAGTGTCCTTTTAAAGTTAATGCAAAGATATTAAAATAGAAGATCATTGAGGGCTATACCACTTATGCTACCATAACAAGTCTGAAAGTGCTTATCTACATCAAAATGATATATGGACTCTATCCAAGGAATTCAGGAAAGTATAAGCATGTGTAAAGCTGCCAAGAATGTGGAGAACAGACATTACTAATATCCTGTTACCCATAACTCATGAGAATGCTTCTTATATGCATTCTTCATGATTAGTCAAGGTGTCTGACAGGAGTGGAAATGACTATAGCATTAGCCTAAGTAAGGTATATTAATAGAATGTGGTAGTTTGAATATAATTGGCCTCTACAATCTCACAGGGATTAGGAATGGCACTATTAGGTGTGGCTTTGTTTGAGTGGGCATGGCCTCGTTGAAGAAAGTATATCACTATGCTCATGCTCAGGATGCCACCCACTGGGACATTCAATTTCCTGTTGCCTGCAAGCCAATATGTAGCCACATCATGTCTACCTGCATGCCACCTTACTCCTTGCAGTGATGATAATGTACTAAACCTCTGAAACTGTAAGTTGCCACCTCAATTAAATGTTTTCCTAATAGGATTTGCCATGGTTATGGTGTCTTTTCACAGCAACAGAAACCCTAACTAAGACAGTCAGTATTTTACAAAGTAACTATAGGCTATCTGCTATTCATATTCTTCTTTACTATAGGACTTCCCAACAGGTATAATAATTCAATTATCTTATATTTACAAAAACTCTTTTAAGATGATACATATATATATAAAACCCTGGGAAGAGAAAATAGAGATCTCCTCAGCAAATTGGGGTCATAACTGGTAGCTACCAAAGAGAGGTGGGAACAAATCATGAGAGAAGGATGTGGTTGAGTGAGAGGAGCAACACAGAGAAAGAGAGAAAAAAAATGCATATCTTGATAGAGGAAGCCAATGTTGGGTTGGTAAGAGCCTGGGTGCTAGGGAAATGTCCAAGAACTCACAGGATGTCCCTGGCTAGGTCTCCAACCAATAGTGGAGGGGGCGCCTAAACAGGACTTCCCTTATAACCAAATGAATAACCAACCTAAGTGTCATCACAGAACCTACATCCAGCAATAAATAAAGGTGGAGGCAGAGATCCATGGCTGAGCACTGGGCTGAGATCCTGGCACAGCTGAGAATAGGGGAGGAGAGTGTATGAGCAAGAGGATAGGGATTATGAGGAAAATTCCCACAATGATGGTTGGTTGGTGCTCTGGGAAGCTCACTGAATCAAGACCAGTCACTGGGGAACCATCAGGAAAAGGAGCTAGGCCCTCCAAGTGTAGGCAACTGTCCATTGGCATGGGAAGTATGTAGATCCTGGAGGGATGGGATCAGACTGTGTTCCTGTGTGTAGCCTGGCACCTTGGAGCCCATTCCGTGTAGAGGAACACCTAACTCAGTCTTGATATTGAGATGAGTAAATCCGGCTTGCCTGGAGTGGATGTGCCAAGCTGAGCTGACCCACCTTGGGACTTATTGCCCTTTTGGAGGAAGAGATGGGGGTGGGGAAGGGATTGACTGAAGGCAGATTGGGAGGGACTGGGAAGAAATAAAGGAGGGGTAGCAGAGGATACATGGATTAAAAAGACTTTTAAAAATAAATAATAATAAAAATATGGTGAAACAAAGCTGCAAATACACAGCACAGTGGGCAACATAGGTCGAGATTTAATTTAAGTTAGAGACTACAGCAGAGGTAGTGAAGCTGCCTCTTGTTAGAGCAAAAAAGAAGCGTAGACTCTGTGTAGCTAATGGCAGGGTTCTAAAGTGACAGCAAGGGGGTGATCCACAGTAATAGTTCTCAATATGTGAGGTATAAAATGCAATGGAGAAAGCTTAAGTGGCTAGGTTGGTGTTACAGGGTGAGAGGCCATAGGGTAGAGGCCAGTTCAGGCTAAAGGTGGTCAGAGACAGAGAGCTTTAGTAAAGTAAGTTAAACTTATTAACAGAAAAAAAAAGAAAGAAAAAGAAAAAAACAGATTTAGCAGAATTCTCTTAGGCATGGTGGGACATGTATGAATTTCAATAAGTGAATTCAGAAGAAAATTTGAAAGTAATATAAGCAAAAAAAAAATCCCTGCACTTGGGTGGTAGAGACAGGTGGATCTCTGGGAGTTTGAGGCTGGCCTGATCTACAGAGTGAGTTCCAGGACAGCCAGGACTGTTATATAGAGTAATCTTGTCTTGTAAAATAAAAAAAAATAAAATAAAATAAAAAAGGAAAAGGGCAGGAATTAAAGATTATGTTAAAACTACAGTCACTAAAACTGTTTGACCTTGGTTTCTGGGTAGAAAATTTGACCAATGTGACACGTTAGAAGAGATAAAAGCCACGTGTACAGATAGATGACATGTGATAAAGATGGACAGAAGAACACTGGGAATGGGCAGTATTTTTAAATAAATTTTACTTCTAGCTAATGTTACACTCTAAGAATCTTACCTCATGGTGTTTAAGACTACATATGTTAGGGAATAGATGGGAATAATTGTAGAGTTTTGAAATAGAAGAAAATTTCTGAAGTATATACAAAATGCACTAACTATAAAATTTAGATACACGATCATTATTAAGATTGTGAATTTATGCTATCTGAAAGCAAGTCATAAAGCTAAAGGACAAAGTAGAGATGAATTGAAAATATTTTAACACATATATTAAACATATTGCATAATCTAAGATTGAGAGGGGAAAAAGATGGCCAATTTAACAATAAGAAGATATTTGAACAAACAATTAAGAAAAGGTACAAAAGGCCGATAGCTAGGAAGACAGCTGATATCACAGAGAAATTGAAACCATGATCCACCCTCTGTCTTGGCTAAAGGTAAAATGAACAGCTTCATGTATTACATGTTTGGTGTACATTTTGTCCATTTTCTTCACCATAAGGTAGCAAAACCTGTTCAGTAGCCATCCCATATACTGCATAGATGTTAGCAACCCATAGACAACTAGCAGCAAGGTGGCCTCTCAAGAACTTGCAGGCTAATATACACTGATTGATGTGAAATTTGGAGGCAAACATCACAGATTTGTTATTAGAGTGACATCTGCTTTTAGTGGGGGAGGTATAGGTTTCTAATTGGAAAGGGACCAAAGGAAAGGTCTCTGAGTACTGGCAATGTTTGACTTTATTATTATTATTTTTTGCCCTGGATAGTCGTTATTTGGGTTTCTTATTTTGTTCAAATTCCTTTAGTTGTACATTTATTTTGTGTATTTTTTATATGTATGTTATACTACATAAAAGGAAAAAAGCAAAAGGTGAATAGAAATAGGAAAGCACAATGCATTTCTCATATACAATTCTCAATGTACATCTCATTTCAACAGCCCACTTTGTTGACATGAATAACCTTTCTGAGAAATATTACCTTAAAATCTACAATCTTGTTTAATGATAGCCTCAATAAAGACACACACACACACACACACACACACACACACACACACACACACACACACACACACACACACCAATTGACATAATTTTGTACTTTGCAGCCTCAGAGAACTTTGGGGTTGCCTGGAAGACTGATTTTATTTCTTTTTTTCTTTTTGTCAATAGCTAGGTCTATGACACCCACCACTATTAGTAGGTAGCCTAGCTTTAATTAGACAAGTCTAAAATGAAGCTAGAAAGAGTCCAAACAGGTCATCATGAAGTAAGCCTCCATTAAAGATATTAATAAAAGAAGAGCACCATTTTATTAAATGGAAATCCTCTGATCTGCCCACTGTAGCAAACAGCTGTTATTTTGTATCCTATGGAGGGCCTGGGGACTCAGTGACACTAGCAGGTCTGTTTCTGTGTACATTTCTCTCAGCTGGTCAAATAAACAGCTCCTCACTCATCCTGTAGAGAGGCAGAGTTTCTCCCAGTAGTCAAACCCAAATAATCCCCTCAAACAGAGTCTGTGGCAAGCTTAAAGAAAACAGGCCAAAGCCCACTGCCGGGGGGATTATGATACCAGACTCCACAGTGAGTCCAGAAATAAAAAGACATCTCTGAACAAAAATCCATGAGCAGGTCAGAATGATAACCAACACCCCATTCCAAAGCCTTTTCCTCATGATGTCAAACCCAGCCCCTTACGTCTGAGTTTCCTCTTCCATGACATTCCAGTAGCTAAAGTTCCTGTAATACAAAATGTTACTTATACTCGTTTTTTTTCCCTATAAATTAAATTAATAAAATGTAACCAAATAATTAGATAAAGCAGGCTTTATTCATGAGACAATTTTATACAAAATTGCTAGACAGCTGACAATATATGTCTGTGGTGATAAACCACATATTTAATAACAAATATCCTGGAATATCAGAGGACTGATCTACTCAAATAGCCAAGCCATAAAGATCAGGGAGTGGTGACCCGCACCTTTAATCCCATCACTCAGGAGGCAGAGATCTCTCTGGATTCCTCTAAGTTCAAGACCTAGAGGAGCTAGGCACACATCATTAATAACAGATCTAGGAAAACTGAATCAGTGGCTGGGCTAAGACAGAGGAGGGAGGAGTCCAGCTTCACTTGGCCCTTCTCTTTGGGGCTGAGTAGAAAGAGTTGTCATCCTGGAGACAGGCCTGAGGAGTTGGCTGGGAGAGAAATGGCCTTGGTTTGTTTCTCTATCTATCTGATATTTCAGCTTTTCCTCAATATCAGCCTCCAGGGTTTTATTTTAATACCAAATACAATTTTTGCAATATATATCTACTGTATGGTTATTGATCAAAATTAAATAACTGGTCAGGAATAATTACTACAACTGACTATTCATACCTTGGGATTCCTAGCAGAAATATTAGTTTTATAAGATCTGGGAAACTGTTTCTCAGTTCCTTATTAGTTATCACAATTTTTATTTGTAGCTCCCAAAACCATATACCATAGGAAACTGACATACATCATCTCTCTCTCTCATTTAATAACCAACATATCATATCATATCATATCATATCATATCATATCATATCATATCATATCATCATATCATATCATATCATATCATGTCAATTTATCTATCTATCTATCTATCTATCTATCTATCTATCTATCTATCTATCTATCTATCTATCTTTCTATCATCTTCATCACCATCCTCTATTTCCATCTAATTACTCTTAGGAAAATTAAGTATGAAATTCAAATGATTCATCTGGCAGGACTGAGGACTGAGTGTGTGTGTGTTTATTATATATCTTGCAAGTAAAAATTCCAATAGTGAAAACAGCACAAGCGATCTACCTGCCCACAGTGTACAGATATCATGTAGGTATTTATCCTTGATGTATGATTTTTAACCTTATACCCAGTGAGCCTTCGGACTTGTTTCTAACAGGTAAAAACACGTGTCTTATTCTACCATTCTAGGTAGCTCTTATTTTACATAAGTACCATTTTTTATTTTAAAATAGTGTTTTAAGTATAAATGGGTCCCTTAGCAAAAATATTTTAATTAAAAGGAATATAGTAGCACAATGGCTCTTGGTTTCTGCATTGGTGCTAATCTTGATATTTTCCTGAACTGTATGCCTTTACATCAAAGGATCAATTTCCTCATACATATGTTCTATAATGGAGCAGCAAATAAAATGACCACTCAACTGAAAATTGAAGGACTCTAACATTTGTGAGGACTCTACGTATAAGCAGATCAATATATTCTGATAAAACTCTTGACTTGTCTTGAAGTTACTATCTCATTGTTAACATAAAGGAAAACTAGGTACTGGATGGTCTAGAAGATGGCTTTCAGCTCCAGCTTTGTGTGAATGTGATTCAGTGTTACTTGTACTTTAGAAGGAAAAGAACTGATGTTGGAAGAACAGAATGTTGACTTAGGAGTTACAGTCTTACCGTCAAAATTCTATTCTCATTAGATAATTCAGACTTAGCCCTAGCTCAAAGTATGAGAAGCAAATAAGCTTACTACAGGCTGTACTTCTTTTTTATAAACCACATTTCTCATGATTGGCTTGTTTGTTGCTGACTCTTTGGGATCTGAAGAAATGCTTTATATTCTAAGGCTCAAAAACCTACTAATATAATGAACAAATGCCTGTATAAACTCCTTAGCTAAGGGTTGTTAATATGATGCTTGATGTGTTCAGAGTAAGATGATAAAGGAGTACCAGCATGTGAAAGCCTTAGATTTCTAACATATCTTAAACCAAAGATATATTGCTCTAGAAACATTCCAATAAAAAGTAGTTGGAAGTTGTCCCATCCTCCAAATAACTTCGCCAAGTTACTAGAGTAGTGTGTGGCTCAAGTGTGATGAGGTTTCCCAGCCATGCAAGGGAATCATCTTCTATTTTACACAGCTTGACATTAATCCAATAAGAACTTTGCCTAATCCTAGAGTAATTGCTTTTATTGACTGCAGCATGCTTTTAAAATATAAACAAGTGAGATGCAAATTTTAGTAAAGAAGAAAAATCCACCAAATTCTTGAAGTAGTTTCTCTTTATGCTGACAGTATACCATAAGATACACATTGTTACGTATTGTTTCAGAAAGCAATTTACATAACTGAGTTTAAAAGAAAATCAAAGGTATAATAAGTAGCTTTTTAAAAAGTATTTTCCCCCAGCATCTGTGCTTTCAGTATGTAGATTCTATCTGTTGTTGCTTATTCATTCTGTGCATCTATTTTTAGAGTCTCCAAGAACTAAGAATATGTATCAGGCACATTTTTCCAGACCACTCCATAACACAATAGTCTGGTGGGTAATTTGTATATAGGTCACTGGGAGTTTTAAAAGAGAATCTATAGTCCTATTTCATGTAGTCCAGGACACCTTTTCTTGGGTCTTCATGATCGCTGATTGCCACACAATGATCCAATCAACTGTTTGATTGATCTGATTCTGTTCATCTATGGCATCTGTACCAAACATTTCAAGGTCAGGCAACTCCTGTCTGACATTGACGCAAATGGCACACAATATCAAGGAATAAAAATGCATATTATGTTCAGAAACTGTCCCACATCAAATACATTTTCATTGCTTTCTTAAAGATAACCAAGATTTCCTCAGCTGAATGCCCCCTGGCTTAGTAATTTCAGCCTATAGCTGTCTTCCTTTGGTGCTGGAGTTAGTGAAGACATGAATTGATGGTAATCACGGTTGAAGACTGCCTTTTAATTTTATTCAGAAAGGCAATGTACTTACATAGTATTGAAGACACTGTTCGATAATGAAATGAACAGGTAGAATATTGATATGGACATAAAGTATAATATATAGTGCAATATCACCCCATTTTATGTTTTAAAATGTAAAGAACTATAGGAAAGCCTTTACATTTCTGTCTTCTTAAAAGTAGTTTAAAATTCATTCAAATTTACTTTTTAGACACAAAAAAATTGGCTGGAACACACATGTCACATGTATTTATTAAGCATTTACTAAAAAAAAAATAGGCATCTCTTAGAACCTATAGACAAAGCATTGTAGAAAACTAGGCAAAAAAAATTGCTTCTGTAATTTTGAATTATACTAAATATAGACATACAGCCAACATAATACAAGAAATTAAATAGTATGCTAAGGTGACAGTGTGATTGAATTAAAGCAGAATCAGTTAGAGGATGATTGTCTTAAGGCTTGGACAAAATTTTAAAGAGAAATCAGATAGACAATGTAGAATAGGATCTGTTGAAGGAATAAAGATTTCACTGTGAGAAAGACTCGTTATCTGTGGGAGCATTAGTCCACAGACTGACTAGCCAGACCTCAACAGATGGACTCTACTTGCATGAATCAAAAGTAGAAGAGTGGTTCTGCTGCAGTTACTGGATCTAGAAAAAGAGAGTAAGGTAGAGTCCAGTTGGGTAGGATTGGGTTGTAGAGGTAGAACAACAGTTGGGCAGTATCATAAAGACAGTGTCTTTTACCATAAAATACAGTGTGAAGCTGTCACGGTTTGGAATACAGTTATATCTATGGGAACAGCAAAGAAGATAGCTTAGCAGTTAAGATCACTTGCTACTCTTGCAGTGGAACCAGCTTCAGTTCCTAGCCCAGTCTTGGGAGGCTCACAACCACTTATAACTCCAGTTACAGGAACCCGGCACCCTCTTCTGACCTCTGTGCTCACTGCATGCTCATGGTACATAAAGAAACAGCCACAAGCATACACAAAAGTAAAAGTAAATAAAACTAAAACACAACAGATATCCTGATGATTTATGTTGTGTTTTTGGCAAGCCTTGCTTGTTTTATCTAATTGAAAATAAATAGATTTAAGACAATGATGAAGGAATCAGAATGTTTATCTAGGACACTGTTTCAATCTACAAGTGTTCTCCTGAGTGCTGAATTTTCTTTTCCTGAAGTCACACCTTCGTGGTAGATGTGAGTTTAGAGGTTTGCCAATAAGCATCCCTGGTGGAATCTACTTGTGATAAAGAATATAGGGTATATTGTAGATGTGATTGCTTTCTTTTTGTCTCCCTTTGCAACTCTCCAATGCTTTTCATAGTAACATGTTTTGATCTTTTCCTTTCCATATATTAGTCTTACTCATCTATTGTGTGTATGTCTAAAGGTGCATGTATGTCACAGTGCACATGTGGAGATCAGAAGACAACTTGGGTGAGTTGGTGCCCCCCTTCCACAGTGTAGGTCTCAGGAATTGAATTTAGGATGCCAGGCTAGGTAACAAGTGCCAGTAACCAAGATGTCTTTTCGCCAGTCTCCTTTCTTCTTTTCCTTTGTGCATCTATGTGCATTCCTGTTTGCATCTGTGAAACACCTCCTCATCGTAAAAACCTGTCTTAAGATGACAACAACATAACTCTGTTCACATAAAAAAATTCTTATTTTTTTCTTAAGATTATATTTACTAATATATTTTGTGACTATAGCTACTTTTATCCTTTTGCTTTGAAATGTCCATTACAAAATTAATAGTAGTTTATATATGTAATGCCATTATAGTATTTCAAAACTCTTTATTATCTATGTAGTTACCTCTAAGAACATCTGTATGCTTTCATACCCTGTCATGTTGTTGTGAGCAGTCTTACATTTCAGGTTGAATGGTTTCTTTGGAATTTCTGCTAGCTAACAGGAAGGACAACTATAGCCTGTATTTATCCAGGGAAGTGTTTCATTCCACCTTCATTTGGAAGCATGGTTTTTAGGTAGTGTACTTCTGGTGACAGTTTCCCATGAAGACCTTGTCTTCATCATTTCTGTGTCTCTTGCCCCCGGAGGCTTTGTTGAGAGTACACTAATGGCCTGACTGATGTGACTGATGTGACATATAGACATTTTTTTTTGCTACTTTCACAAGTTTTTCTTTGCATTTTGATGCTTTGAGTCTGCCTCTGTCTAGAGTTCCTTGAATTATATTTTAGAGAGCTTTTGATATTTTTGTTTATTTGTTTTAAATATGGACATTTATTTCTCCAACCAGATTTGGAAAATTTCCAACTCTTATTGATTTAGGTAGCCCTTCCCCATACTATCCCTTTCCCCCAAGATATGCATTGTTTGTACTGATAGCATTCTGTTAAATTCCCGACTTTTTATTCTGGGTAGTCTTTATTATTATTATTATTATTATTCTTTTTGGTATGTTTTTGCTCCTCTGATTTGATAGTTTCACAACATTTCTAGTGTCTACCAATTCTTTCTTCTGCTTCAGTAGGCCCACTTCTGAATCTTTCTAGTAAATTTTTTCAATTAAATTATGGCATTCAATACTATTTCTATTTTTAAAATATTTTCTAACATTTTGTCTAAATGGTCATTTTCTTCTCACAGTGTTTGTCTTAGTTCGTTGAGCACCTTTTTTGTAACAGCTAATTTTACCACTTTGTCAGAAAATTCATAAACCTCTACTTCAGTACTGCTTTCTAGAGATTTCATTAGTCTTTTTTTCCCCCCTGTGGAAGGACATACTTCATATTTCTCAGTGCTGCTTGACACCTTGTGCTTTTATTTGAACATTTGAAAAAAGCTGTTAGCTTTCTTATACTTTACAGTCTGACTTTGTACAGAGCAGCTTCACCTGTAAATCTGGTTAGAAATTCTAAGTACCTCAGAACTTTCCTGTGGGTATATATTCCGTGTGTGTGTGTGTGTGTGTGTGTGTGTGTGTGTGTGTGTGTGTGTGTGTGTGTGTGTGTATTTACATACTCGAGTGTGAATGCCTAATTAGAGAGGGAGGTGCCTCTAAGATTTTGATTGTCTGTCTTGGTTAGAAATTAAGAGTCTCTTATTCCTCCCATATTTCTTGTTGTATACTGCCAAACTAATTTTTTCTTATCTATCTATCTATCTATCTATCTATCTATCTATCTATCTATCTATCTATCTATCTATCCTTCTGTCCGTTCGTCTGTCTGTCCGTCCATCTGCTGTCTATCTATAGTGGTCCTACAGCATCTAGAGTATGCCTACCCTTGTCAGTTTTCTGGCTCAAGTAGCAAAACACAGCCCTGCAGCCAGACTCTCTTGTGTCTGAATACCGTAAGTTTTACTATTTTATCCTCATTTGCCCAGGGTGAAGCTGGTGGTTTAAATTTTTCTGGTTGAGTTATATTATGCTATATTACATTGTATTATATTGAATGAGGAAGCATTAATGTCCACAAGTGGATGTTATAGTTAACTTTCTCAGTTTGATACAACTAGAACCTCCTGAGAAGTGAGTCTCAACAAGAGATTGTCTACTTATTTTGGTCTGTGCACAGTGTCATTCCTGAACTGTATGAGAATGGCATTAGAACATGGACAGAGATCCTGGACTGAAAAAAAAAATCATTGAGGTCAGCTGAAGCCTGGCAACATTTTGCAGGAGTGGTGTCACTTTTGAGAGTCCCCAAGAGGCCAATATATGGATTTATAGATGAAGCCTCGATTATAATAAAAATGGCATGATATTGGAGATGCCAAGATGGTTGGATGTCGTCAAAGAAAAACTAAGGTGAATGGAGCTAGCTTAAGAGAAACCATATGCATTGCATGTGGCAAGGTTGGAGGGGTGGGGATACTAAAGTTCTCTGTAGTCAAGAAGCTCAGAAAATTAGTCAAAGGTGCTGGGTATTGAGCTATAACATTTTCTATTACTCTGTTTTATATTATGTTTCTTGGTTTATCTTATTGTTCTTGGAAATATACTGATTTATGCTCTTAGGAAGAAGATTGTTGCTATATGCTATCATGGGAAGTATGTACATTGTCTTAAATTTTATAGGAACCCACCATTAAGAGACTTGAAATTTTAAAGAAACTAGAACTTTAAGACTTTGGATTTTTACAAAAGAAAAGGTCTTTAAAGTTGGCTTATATCTTATATTACATAAAAAAATGAAACTTTGGGGACAAGGAATGAAAAGTTATGGTTTAAAAGTACCATTTTTATATGTTAAATAGAAATTGGATAGTGTGTGATGGTTAGCTATTATTGTCAACATTATACAACCTGGAATCATATGGGAAGAGAGACTTATAATGAGGAAATGTCTACATTGAGTAGTTGTCCAGTGGAATTGTCTTAATTAAGTTACTTGATGATGGATAACTTAACTTATTATGGGCAGTATTATTCCCTAGACGGGGGGGGGGGGTCCTTAAACTATATGAGTTGGGTGATGATGATGATGATATGATGTGGGATGTCTTTCTGTATGATATGTATACTATTAGTTAATAATGAGACTGTTTTGGCCTATGGCAAGACATCTTGGAGGCAGATAAAGGAGAAGAAGGGCAGAATCACATGGGGAAGCTGCAGGCTGATGCAGGGAAGGCAAGATGTAATGGAAAACAGGTAAGGCCACAAAACCATATGGCAATACATAGATGAATAAAAATGGCTTGAGTAAAGTTATAAAAGCTAGTTGGTAATGAGCCTAACACATAGGCTCAATAGTTTATAATGAATATAAGCATCTGAGTAATTATTTTGTAAGTGGCAGCTGTGGGACAATGTGGCAAAGATTCCTCTGAACTGTGGGCCCAAATGGGTGAGAAACTTCTGGTTACACTGATCAGAGCATATAAGGAAGTAAAGATGCATTCACTTATTTCTCTCTGCTCTTGACTATGAATGTGCTGTGACTAGCTAGATGTAGTTTCTTATGCCTTGACTACCTCAAAATGAAAGACTGTGGCCTGGAATTGTGAGGTAAAACAATCTCTTTCCTTAGTGCCTTAGTATCTTTTTATCATGTGGGTTTCAAACTGGACTCCCTCCTATCAGCACTTGGATTCAAATAAGACAGAAACCATTTCCTCTATCAAGCCCATATCCAGAGTTTAGAGTATTAATTATATTACAGAAGAGAAGAAGAGAGAAGCCTGTAGCAATAGCTTTCCTCCGGACTACATGTCTTTCATCCAGAGTGAGATCATGCTGCAAGAGGTTTTATGTGTTTGCCTTTCCATTTACTTTCCCAAGGTGAAGGAGCATCTTCAATGGTCTCTGGATTTCTCAGAAAAGATTTTTTCCATTAATTTTTGGTCAAATCATTATGTTTCCACAGGAGCAGGACTTTCTATTTGAACATCTTTCTGATAGCACACTCTCTAATTCTATCATTTAGTCCAGGTACAGGTTACTGGTTTATATAGGTTTAACTCCACTGTAACATTTGTTACTAGAATAAAACTTAATTTCTATTGGTTTATTTAGTTCACATTTAACTTATTATTCCCTTTGGTCATAGTTTTGGTTTTCAAATCTTCTTCAACGTTTTATTTCTCCCCTTTATTATCTCTTAAGTGCCAAACGTTTAAAGAAAATACTCTACCATTTATTTTATATTTGTGAGTCTAAAGACATGTAAAGATGGAGAATACACAAAGAATATGGATACTGTATGGATATGGATACTGTATGTTATCATTTTGCCTTTGAGGGCTTTATTTTTTTGACTGCAGAGGAAGGAGCAAGAGCTGCTAAGAGACATTTGATGCTGAATTAATCCATCCTATATGTTTTGAAAATGTCTTGACATCAAAATTAATGTCAAAATATATATTAGCTCGGAGAAGAGATAATTCTTTTGTTTCCATAGAAAATGAGAGGTTTTGAATTTATTCTGGGTTAAGAAGAAACAGGTTTGATTGAAATTGAGGGAGACCCCATGAAAAAGTCTCCAATGGAAATGGATGATCCAGATGATCCAGCATTTCAGAGCACCTCTGTTGCAGTTTCCTCTGAATTCTGCATCCAGAACAGCTTTAAAGCTTCTGGCTGAGATAATCAAGGCTCACAGACTACCCCAGTTAGGAATTAACCATAATCCTAGATTTTCTTTGGGTCCCCATAAGAATACCAGAGATACAGGATGTATTCTAGAGAATTACATCCACATTTTCAAAAATGGGTTATAGATGTTTGTCTTGGTTTAGGGTGTTGGTTACAAGTTGTTAGGGATAAAGTTCAGAAAAAGGGCTAAACAAAGGAGATTAGATTTGAGGTTCCTATTTTTAAAAAGAAAGTAAAGGAGGGGATGTAAGATAATGCTCTTGTACACTGTAAAGATATATTATTCATATTGATTTAATAAAACACTGTTTGGCTAGTAGCCAGGCAGGAAGTATAGGTGAGGCAACCAGTCTAGGAGAATTCTGGGGAACAGAAGGCAGAGAAGTAGTTGCCATCCAGATGCAGAGAAAGCAGAATGAGAATGTAAAGATAACAAGCCATGTAGCTAAGTATAGATAAAAATTATGGGTTAATTTAAGTGTAAGTGCTAGTTAGTAATAAGACTGAACTACTGGCCTAGTAGTTACTATAAAATTAAGCATTCAAGTCAGTTATTTCATAAGTAGGCCGAGGGATCTGTATGTATGGAGACCAGAAGAGGATGTTGGATATTTTTAGGGCTGGAGTTAAAGGTGGCTGTGTGCTACAAATATGAATGCTAGGAACAAACTCCAATCCCTGGAAGAGCACGAAACATATTTAAGTACTAATCCACCTTTACAGCCCCACTTTAAACTATGTTTTTAAAAGGATTAATATTGACAAGACCCAATATATATATATATATATATATATGTATGTATGTATGTCACATGTTCTTTCTCTTCTGAGGCTCCTAACTCAGGAAATCAGGAAAGTAAATGAGAACCATTGTCAGGGTAGGACAGTTGGGGAGAAAGAGGGAAAGGAATAGCAGGGTACAAATGACTCCATGAAGTAGGAAAAGGGGAGAGGTTTTAATTAAGTATGGGACAGGAGATAATACAAAAAAAGAGGATGGGATAAAATAATAGTAAGGATGTCTGAGAAAGTCATAAGGAAGCATTAACTGTCTACCAAAAAACCCCACCAAAACACCCTGTAATACAATTAGGGTTGTGTATAAATATATACAGTTTAAATAATTTTTTCATCTGGGTCAACAATGTTCCCTCCAAGAGCCAGAAAGCATCTAACAAGAATCCTATTGTTAGATATAAGAAGCCCTCTTTTGAATTGTTAGGTTAGGGAGGTTGAGATGCATTTAAAACATACTGACTAAGCTATCGATTTGACCTCTCTTCTCCAAGAGGTAGAGGATAAGTCCCTATTGCTAAAGATACCATACACTTTAGATGAAGGGCCCAGAGGTTCTGAGCTAGAACTCATCTGAATGTTCTTTCCATGAGGACTTGCTTTAATGGTTACATACAGGACCACAACAGCTTCCACAGGAGGGAAGCAACTAATGGTCCCATTCAACTATAACACCTTTGAACCACAACAACCATCATGGCGTATATCATGGCATGTATACCTGGTTGATAACCAACAGTTCCCTAATGGGACTTAAAAACCTTCCCACTAAGAGGGAAACAATGTGTGGTACTAGGAGTCTAACTAACTAAACAGAGTCAGTGAAGTCAGGGATCTTGGAGGAGAATTTACCATTACCAATTTGAAGAAATTATGATCTCTAACTCTATTCTAAATGTTTGTCCTTATAGCCATGGATAAGTGTAGGAAATTAAGGAAATGTCTCTGCAACAGATGAGACCATTACAGAAAAGCACAACCCATCAAATTCTAGAGCCCTAGAGCCCAGTCCCAGTGGACACACCCACAAAAACCCACTGTACCCAGAGCTTAGGAAAAACTGTAGAGAGGCTCGTGTGAAAACATGGTAAGAGCCAGGTGTGGAGGAGGCTTGATGTGAGGCCATGTCTTCCACCAATGTCTGAAGCTACACTGATAAAGCTTCACTAACATGACTTCTTAAAAAATGAATTAACAGGGACAACAGGCATGCCATGTGGGTTGGGGAAACACCAAAAGGCCTCAAGTCTCCACAAATACCTGTAGGCAGCTACAGAATGCTAAGAGTGGGAGAAATCCTTTGTCCCAAGAATGAGCACACTAGTTGGTTATCCAATACCAAATGGACTGCTCCAAAACCACACATACATATAAACATATAGAGATGGACCAGGTTATATTTAGGAATATACATGCATGTAACAACAATTAACAAAAAGGATGCCATGTTCTTTAAAGATAGGAAGGTGGGAGAAAGTAAGGGAAGGTGAAATGATATAAATATCTCTTATATTACTATCTCTTATATTATCCCTATTATACTATTATTATATCTATTATCTCCCAAATAAAAAATAAAATGTAATTTAAAAATATGTAGATTTTACTGCATGTGTATATATATATATATATATATATATATATATATATATATATATACACCCCATGTGTTTGGATGGTGCCTGTGAAGGTCACAAGAGGGTATAGGAACCACTGGGACTGAAGTTGCAGATATTTGTGAGCTGCCCTGTGGGTGTTTGAACTTGACTGTGGGTTTCCTGCGTGAACAGCAAGTGCTATTAACCACCAAGCTACCTACCCAGTCCCTTAAAATATTTTTGATTTTTTTGTAAAGTGATTTAAATATAATTGCAAGAAAACATAGGTAATATCCTGTGCGAGATTTCCAGTTTCCTTTAATAGTATCATCTTGTAACCATGTCATACAATATTAATCTTAATATTGACATTGACACATTATATTATTCCTATTGCAATGCTTCCATTATTACTTGTATTTGTGAGTATTTCATTTCATGCAGGTTTATCACATTACAATCTAGTGTATTAGCAGTTTAACACATGAAGCTATGCTGTCTTCTAGAGTTCCCCTCATATGTCTCTTCTAAATACATCAGATTTAACTGTCTCTAGACCCTGTAAACTATTAGTTTCTTTTCTATTTCTACAATTTTGTCATTTCAAAAATTTTATATAAGTGGATGAATTTCATGTGTATCTTTAAGAGATAATCCTTTACCTTCTGTTTCACTGTATTCAGGATAATTCACTTGGGATTCATTCATGTAACAGTGGCTTGATTCTTTTAATTCTGAGTCTAGTTATCTTGTCTGGGTAAGATACTGCTCAATTGTTCACTCATCAGTGGGAGTCTGTCTTCTTGTCAGTTCTTCTGCTACCTTTTAACATGCATATATAGCAGTGGCTCTCAACCTTCTTAATGGTATGACACTTCTACATAGTTCCTCATTTTATGATGACCTCAGCCACAAAATTATTTTTGCTGCTACTCCTTAACTAATTGCTACTGTTATGAATCATAATGTAAATAACTGTGTTTTTTTATAATCATAGAAGACCCCTGTGAAAAGGTCATTTATCCTCCAAAGGGGTCACGACCTACATTTGAAAACTGCTGATGTATAGAATTTTGTGTAGACCTAACCTAACTGCCCATGAGTGCAATAAACAAGTTGTACAATGGTAATTGCACTTCTAATTTTATAAGAAATTTTCATAATTTGGGAGATGGCTCAGTAGGTAGAGCACTTGCTGCCTAAATGTGAACTGAGTTCACACCTCCAGAACTCATGCACATCTGGGTGAAATATAACACGATTCTAAGCCAAGCTTTCCTATGGTGAGATGGGAAGTAAAGACAGATAACGTTTTTGAAGCTCATGGACCAGCTGGCCTGCTGTAAGAAGTGATGTCAGTGTCTCTGCCTGAAATAAGGTGGAGGTCACGGTTCAGTACTCTGTAATGTGTATCTATCCTATAGCCCCCACTGTATAACCAGAGATTAAAAATTGCTACTTTCTTTATCAGTTATGATACTTTGCATTCCTATTATCATAAGAGGTGTCTTTGTTTTAAGGTTTCTGACATTAACTCTGACCCACTATTTTAACAAATGTTTTCATATGTGTCACACTTTATTCTTGGGAAGCAAGGTTAGCCAGATATCCATCTTGTCTTATATCTTACATTTAATATCTGATTTTTATGTTGGGCAATAGTTAGGTATTTTAAAATAGACTTAAGATAATATAAAACTATCTTTTGTGTTAAATTTTATAATAAGATTTTATGTTCTCAAAGGACAATAGAAAGCATCTATTTACAAAAACCAAATCAAACATATGCCTTTATTCTATAATAAAAAAAAAATGTTGAGGTACATTTGAAAATCTAATTTAAGCTAAAACCTTGATTGCATAAGAAAAGGCTGATATAACCCTAAGTTCTTTAATTAAAAACTAATTTCTGTGAATTATTATCACTTAAGTGACAGTAATAAATAAAATAGTCCTTCAAACTTAACTTTTTTTAAAACCTGGAATTATTTTTTCTTATATTACATATTTATTAAAGAATCAAAAAAGCAAAAAAGTGTAAAAATGCAAATAGTCTTGGTGGCATTCTTAAGAAATTGATTTCCACATGGTCATTAGTTAGAAGTCTCTGGCTGAATTGTGTTATTTTCATAGTAACATTCTTAGGACAATGGATAGAAATAGAAAGAGCTTGATGTTAGCATGTTACTGACAAATTTAGTAGGCAAAAGTTCAAAGCAAAATAGGTTTTCATCAAGCTACTTGAGCTGTGAAACTACACTATGGATTGCCTCTTTGGGGACTTGAAAGCATCAATGTTATCAACAATCATTAAATCAATCATTTTATGTCTTGTTGTAATGAATGTAGTACCTAAAATGCAGCTCTTCCTAAACTTGACCATCAGAACTGGGTTTATGAAATCTGGGGTGTGAAGGTACAAGAAATGTGTACATGTTTTGGCTTAATACAGAAAGTCCAGGTATACCAGAATTTGGCTTAGTAGTATTAAAAAAGAAATACAAAAATGTGTTTGTTCCAGTAGGGCCATATTAGAATGCTAGCTACTGTGTACTGGCAGGTGGAGGGTCACAGAAAGAGAGCTCATAAAATTAAAAGAAAAGCTTCTCTTCTTGTCAACCAAGGAATTCAGCATAAAATAAGTTAACACTTTATTGTAGATCATTTCCCTCATGGCTTCTCCTGAAGACAAAATCCTTGAGAGATCAGGCATGTACTTAAGTATCAGTAGAGCATAAGGAACCAGCTGTGCATCATAATTTGCAGAATTTTATTTTTTTCATGAGGAAATCTTGACTTAAATTAGCTAGATTCTGTCTTGGCTTCACTTGATTATCTAGATTTACACAAGGGTTGGAGAAGCAATTTATGCAATTCAAAGATGCCAACTTGTCAGGGAGCAAATCAAGGTGATTTTCATAAAGCCAGTTTACCATAAGTGCTCTGTGCTTCTACAAAAGAAAATATGCTTTTTGGCTTTGGTTCCTTTAGAAAAGTATGTGCATGTGATTGGGATGAACAAGTACATGTTCCTCTTCCATAATTACTGTAAGCACAGATACCCACAGTGACACAAATTATTCAGACTCAAGTTGATCTCTTCACCTTTATCTAAATTCCTCCCTATTTTGCCTTTTCTATGATGGAAACAAATGCATATTACTACACTTTTTAATTGATTAGTTATAGTCATTTTTTATTTTGTAAAATCAATAATTTTTTTCTTTTTTTACTTAATTTTCAGGTTTAACCCATTTGGAAGAGCATTGATTCTTGTTTTTGGAATCTACAAAGTCTGTAAAGTAATTTTAGGTTGAAATTTATCTTTATTGTATAGGTGAAACAATGTGCTAAGGTATTCAGTCCAGTTTAATAAACTAAAATCAGCAGTCAAAGCTATTACCCATACTATCTTTAAAAATGCTAATTAAATACACAAACGCTAATTACGATTATGAAATTACCAGTCTTTTACAAGCAAATAGGGTTGAAAAATTACATGTACCTATACCAATCCTCCAGCAGACACTCCCCCCCCCCACATGCATCCAATACCACGTACACACATATACCATCATATATATGCCACACACACACACTCTTGACACCATACACACATACACATTCTAACCATATATATACCATAGATAAACCACATACTATACATACTGAACACAAACACACTTCGACAGACAACCTTATACCTCCACCACATCATTCCATACACTACACACACATCATATACCACAGAAGCACAGGGCCAGATCTCTGGGAAAGTCAGAGATATTAGAGAGAGTAAACACCAGTCAGATCTCACCCATCTGTCTTCCAGCTTCCTCAGCCTGGCTCCTCCTGGCTTCTTCTGCCTGCCCTGTCTTTCTATGCCTGCCCTAAATACTCTTTTCGCTCAGTTAAGGCGTGGCACCACCACTGCCTGCCTGGGAGCCTGGAACTCCTTCTGTAAACTAAAATGACCTTGAACTCAGATTAAGAACTTGGATTAAGGGAGTAGTTTACCACTCCTGGGATAATCCCTGTGCTGGAATTAAAGGTGTGAGTTACCACTGTCTGATCCTCCAAGACTGGCTGTGGGTAGATCCCTCTAATATCTCTGAATGTTTTTATTATATTTTAAAATATCCCCCCCACACACACATACAGAGTTTTTGCTTTGTCTATTTTGTTCTCAATAAGAACAGATAGAACTCTGATACACATACGTACTGGGCTATGTAGATTCATTTAAATATTAGGTTTGAAGAACTAAGTATTGGAAATCACTAGGCACACTCTATGGCAGACACTTCTACTTTATAACTTTTCACTCTTTCTAGCATATGGAGCTTTTCTGAAGTAGTATAATACAAACATGTAAATTCTTGTGTGAGTGTTGTGTGCTTGTGTTTATGTGGATACCTTTTCCAGGCAGAGTCTTCTGTGCGTGTTGTTGAACTTTTTATAAATATGTTTTGACCGTATTTTTCTCTCTCCAAGTCCTCCCAGATCCTTTCCACTTCCTACCTACTCAACTTCATGCTCTCTCTCTCTCTCTCTCTCTCTCTCTCTCTCTCTCTCTCTCTCTCTCTCTCTCTCTCTCTCTCAAGCACAAACAACAAAAATCCAATAAGACAAAAAAAAAAAAAAAAGCCAAAAGCTAAAAGTGGTAGATCTAGCCAGTGTCACTCCATTTGAAAACCAACCAACCAAACAAAATCCCTGATTATTCCTTTCTCATGAGGTTTCAATTGTGAGTAACTTCTCTGTTGGGGGTGGGCCTTTGTGTCCACCATTCTCCATGTGGCATTTTGGTCTGGCTTGGCTTGTACTTATGTAGTTCTTGTACACGCTCTCTTTGTTCCTCTATGGTCATATGTGCCTCAGCTCTATTGTTCTTGGAAGACACCATAATCTTGGAGTAATCCAACATTGTAATGCTTGTATTTTTTCTGCATCCTATTTTTCATACCTCCTTGAACCTTGAGAGGATGGATTTGAAGAAGACATCTCATTTAGAACTTTGTGCTGTAAGGTTTGTTACACTCTGTACATTGTCTGGTTATGGGTTTCTGTGTTAATTACAATCTACTTTAAGAAGAAACTTCCCTGAAGAAGGTCAAGCTAGACACTGTTCTATGAGTATATGGATATGCTATTAGGAGTTATTTTATTAACACTTCCACGGTATTTGAGCACCAATATATCTTGTACCAGTATATCTTGCAGATAGGCCACTATTACAGATTGCATAGTTTGAAGGTGGGTGATAGTAATGATTTATTTTCTCCTGTAGTAGCTCTTTCCAAAATTATGAAGAACAGTCATTAGAGGTAGAGTTTCTAGTTGGGTAACTACATGTTTATGTTTATATATAGCTGTTAGTTTTTAATTTTTAAATATATGTATTTTACTTAAAATATTCACAGAAGTTGTATATCTTATAAGGGTCCATGGGAATAAGGAGTTAGTTCTTCCCAAGGAAGGGGAAATAGAATAGTGTTCTATAGGAATAATGGGGAAACTAAAATAAGAGGATTAAATGGACAAGGGATCAGAGGGCTGCATAAAGGAGGAAATATGTAAACAAATGACTAATATTAATGGTCTTTTAAAAATCCATATAGATATCTGCTACTCTAGATGCTTCTTTAAATATCTAAAGTTGAATTTAAATGGAGTTACCATATAGTAGGAAAGAGACTGCGCCAACTAGACATTGTGTTTTACTAAATAAACCTCCATCCTACCTCAAGGATGAGGAATGTTATATTTTGTTGTATCATTAGCTAAAGGAGTTCCATAGACCCAACAAAACATTATGACCATAGAAAATGCCAACAATTAACTTCTCCATATGATTCTGAAATTATATTTTTAAAGATACTACTTACTTAAGTTATGAACATTAACTTGAAGATAAGGTCTCTTACTGAGCCTTGTGCTCATCAATTCATCTAGGATGGATTGTTCATGAGCTCCAAGGAGTCTATCTATCATAGTCTCCTTATGCCCAACTCTGGAATTGCAGCATGTGCTACCCTGCCTAGCTTTTTTTGTGGATTCTGAGATATGTTTGCACAGTAAAGACTTTCCCAATAAAGTCAGGTCTTCAGCCCTGAAGATTAAAAATCCTATTTAAATCTAGGTTAAAAAAAAACCTATTAATCATGCCCCGAGGAAAAGGTATTAGTGTTTATTATGTTACTGAGTCCTCATTGTAGTCCTGAGATGAAATTCCATGATTGCCTTCGTGTTCCAGATGGGGTGTGTTGACCTGATGCACATGGTCTGAGACTATTTAGCCTGGACATTGGAAGTCATGTCAAGCTGTGATATTGAGTCACATTTTGCGTTGTGTCTTCCCTTTCTCCATATTTATTTCATACAGTGAACAGACTAGAACATGGATAAGAAGTTAATATGAAAGAGAAATAAATTAGACATGAAGACCTTTGGAATATTTAGTCAACCTGAGCAGATGTCTACTCTTGCACACTTCTGAGTGTTTTGGCTTGATGATTGGAATTCAAAGTAGGAATCAGAATGCATTCCTTCAGTAATATCTGTAGTGGAATTCAGCCCCTTTTGACCTAAGGGTGTGGCCTCTGAGCCAGCACAGGTTTGGGTTCATCTATGACCTTCAAAGCTATAGCCTAAAATCATGGGAAGAAATAGTGGAAGTCATTGACTTTACTGACCATTTTGGGTCCAATATGCTACATGCCCAATGCATATGCCACGCTGAGTTTGCTATTAAGCCTTATCCTGCGCCATTTTAATTTCGTCACTTTCCTCATTTGAAACATGAGGACTAATTACAACATAACATTTCAGGAGGTTGGAAGAATTGGAGGTAAGATGATATGTCAGGTATGTAGCACAGTGTCTGAGAGACCACAAACCTTGGTAAATGGGAACTATTTTGTGAACTGTAACTCAACTGTACAAGTTTATTCATTTTACAAATAATGAAGTTGAGGCTGAAACATAAAGTAATGCTAAGAGCATCGGGGCACTTTGTCATTGTAGAATCATGGCTACAATGTAACTTTCTTCCCTTGATTTTATATTGATCTCCCAATGGAATAGGTGTGCTGAAATAGTAAAGTTTACGTAAGAACTAGCTGGGAAGAGAGGACAGTTTGCATACATGGAAGAAAAGTTAGTAAAACCTGTCACTATTATTAAAAGTACTAATGAATGGTTCACCGTTAAGCAAATCCCAGTTTACACTCACGGAAACAGAATTTCAGCATCTACCAGATGTTAGGACAGGAACACCACTTCTTGGAGAGTTTCAAAAAGTTATCATAAACTGTTAGGCCAGTTCTTCCAGTTTGTTTGTATATTTAATAAACATTTGGTAGAACTTATGAATAGTAAA
Source organism: Phyllotis vaccarum (assembly GCA_033318265.1). Taxonomy (NCBI): domain Eukaryota; kingdom Metazoa; phylum Chordata; class Mammalia; order Rodentia; family Cricetidae; genus Phyllotis; species Phyllotis vaccarum. The sequence goes on from JARWLC010000002.1 coordinate 101,905,050, forward strand.
ATACAGATCCACACTGGTTACAAATATTCAGCTAATATTTGATTTAATACTTTATACAAATGACTGTTACACCAACACAATTAAGCTTAGGTAATGATTGGTATTTAATTTTAAGAATAGGAACTAAAATTTAGTTTAAAGAAAATTTTGGGTAAAAATAAGTCCTATCTAAGACCTATGCATTCTGAGATATTGATAACATAGAGCAAATAATATATTAATAAAAGACAATTCAGGATTCATCTACCTAGTTTCTAGATACTGTAGCACCCAGTCCATGGGATCGACAGTGGCACAAGCCTGCATAAACACGATAAATTGATTTTCTAAAACAGCCATCATTTTGTATTACTCTGTTTTCCCTATGATTGAGCAAGTAAAATAAAGGGTTGACTGATCTTGATTAAACACACACACAGACACACACATGCACACACATTGCATTATTCTTTTTTCATGTGTATAGAGGTCTAAAATAATTTGTTTTGTAGAGCTCTAGTCTTTGGAGACTGAAAGAGGACAATATCACACAAAGATTCGTGAATACAAGAAGTTAAGTAACTTTAAAGAGTCACGATTTGGGGTTTATTTTTAAGATACCATTTTAGTCTGTGGAGAGGAGACTAGTCACATCTGAGTGGACACTTACAAAAAATGTACTATAGCTACAGATAATGTGACAGAAATGGATATTTTCTTGAAAGTGTGAAAGGAAATTATCTTTGCTTACTCTAACTAATCTGAGTTAGTTTTGTTTTCAAAAGTCCCTCCTTGTAGTTTTTCTCCTTTCTCAAATTAAATGAATTCTGAATAAAGTTGATTTATATTCAGACAATTAAGAATGTGTCTATCTACCATAAGCTTGAAAGGAAGAACACAATGAAACATAGAAAACTCATGGTTTATCCTTTGTAACTGTGCATGAGATTTCTGTTGAAATAGCTTCAAGAACCTTGAAATGTTCAATGGCCTATGGGAGTTCACAAAGACCTTTGTATAAAATTTGAGTCCTTGAAATTAAATTTATTGACTTTAGAATCCAGAAGGGAAACCACAAAATCAAAATGAATAAATGTTTAATTAAACATCTGTAAGACATAACCTATGCCACTTCATTAATTATTAAATTTACTATTCATAAAAGTTTTATTGTATTTGAATACACTTTGATGGATACACTGAACATTTCATCAGAATTTCTGAGTCAGTAGAATGTTGAAAAATTATAGTTAATTATAACTTATATGTCACAACTAAATATTTTCAGAAGCAAATTAGGAACATTCGTCTTCAAAATTATTCAGGAAATAACAATCTCTGAGTGACGGTGTGTTCTCAGATGGAGACATGATCGCTACTGTAGCTTTCAAAGGGGCATAAAATTCTTTCTGCTGCTCCACACTGATTCAACCCTGTCTGCTGCTCCATGATAAGTTAGAAAGAAATACTTGGCTTGTTATTCGATTTTTTTCAAACCTTTCCATATAGTTGATACCTTAGACTAGGCTCTGTAGAAGCAGTCTCTTAGTAGAAAGCTGTATGCAGAAGGCTTGCTGGTCAATGCTTTTGGAAATACACCTAAGGTGGGGTGTATAAGGCAAAGGAAGTGTCCATCAACAATATAGCTAAACTAGAGAACTAGGTCTTGTCATGTGCTCAGGAGCTGGAGTTGGGGGGGGGGGCTCTGCATAGCTCCTCCAAACTGGGGCATTTGAGTTCCTGTGTAAGCCAGTTGTTTCTCACATGTCTTCCTGGGTATGGGATAAAAAGGTTTGCATAGGAGTTTGTGACAGTTATGAAAAACACATTGGATAGTGAATATGAATATGTTACTGAACAGTATGTGTCAATCTCTATGCTTTAAAGTGAATAGAAAAAGTCACACAAAGATTTTGCTCAAATGTTCTATAACACTATTTCTTCATCAATGGTCCCAAATTTAAAGAATAATTAATGGAAATCAATGATTTGTACAAACTTTTTACATTTATGTCTGACATAAGAAGTAAATGGTAAACTTATTTAAAACCTCATTGATTCCTAAGTCCAGTGTTCTCATCTCAATCTACCAATCTACTGTTTTTGCCAATATAGTTGAGATTTTTCTTTAAAATTTTATGAACAATGCAAAAATGTTACACAGTTGTGTTCAAAATAGTTATTATGAAACTTCCCTGTGGAGAATAGTAATTTTATTAGAAGAGTAGCTTTCTTGTGCTGTACTGTATACTGTTCTGGTGCTTCACGTCAATAGACTCTTCAAGCTTCAGAAACTACACATTATTCGCTTCTGACCCCTTTCAGTGATTGGTAAAATAAGAGAAGAAAGGGTCAGATAACTTCTTAAGATTATAACACGTTAAGCAGTAGAGAGAACTCCACACTCCCATCCTCTGAGAAACTCGCTTAAAACTGAAGTGCAATGCCTCTTCAGGTCAAGTGTTTATGCATTACGTTTGAAGTGCTGGCCTCTACCACTCTGTTATAGAAAGGAGTATTGGCATCGGCACACATTTATGGGCGACAAAGTCTGTCAACATCTATGAAATTTCAAGGACTGAAAATGAACAGGCTCAGAAAGTGTAATTGTTAAGGCTTTGTCCCTAACAATGTTTGCAAAAGTGTAATATAAATAAGATACACTGTGATAAAATGTGATGAAGGACTCTGTGAAAGGGTATAGCCATGTTCACTGTTCAAAGACTGAGCCAGCTAATATTGTCACTTTTATAAGACTATCAACATTGTAATTTCTCTAATGCTAAAGTATTTTTTAAGCCACTCTTCTTTCCCATCTTTCTTTGGCTTATCTGTCTTCCTCCCTGTCGTAATCTTCTCCCCCATATCATGCAAAATGAGATTTATTCAGTGTGGGTACATTTAGGCAGAGGAGCAAAGAGGCTCAGTGTGTTCCCTAAGTTTAGATCAGTTTAGGTTTAAACTGAGAAAAAGATGCACATAGTTAAATAGTCCTGGTTAAGTTATGGTCCCAGCCATCATCGCTGTTTGGCTTCCCAGCTTTCCTCCAAGCTGGACTGACCAGTTGTAATAACTAAGTAAATTCCTTTTCCAGGGACAAATCTCTTCTAGCTGGTTTCAGGGTTTAATCATTTCACTGCTTCCACCATCTCCTAATTATGCTTCTAATTGCCTACAGGATGAAGGGGAACCTTCTGCAGTCAGTCATCTCATTTGTTTGTGTATCCTTGGATACCTTAGTACTTGTTACATAGCACAGGCTGGCCCTGAACAAAAACCCTACCTCCTGCTAGTGCTGAGATCACAGGCATGCAAGACCACGCTGCTTTCTGTCTTAATACTTGAGATAAGCCTCCCATATTCCATGCCAATGTGCCACAGAGAGGCATCTCCAGCTCTGAGTAGAATTTTAAGGCTGTGTCTTCCTCTCTATTGAAAATTGATTGCCTTAATTTGGTTTCTATTTATGTGATAAACACTGACCAAAATCAATAGAGAAAAGAGTTTATTTCAGGTTTTTGCTGTACAGTCCTTTATAAAGTGGCATTAGAGTAGCAACTTAAGATATGAACTTGGAGGCAGGAACTGAAACAAAGGCCATGAGAAACACTTTTTACTGGCCTGTTCTCCATGGCTGGCTCATTTTCCTTTATGACACCTGTATCGAACTGCCCAGTAGTGGCATGATTTGCAGTGGCCTGGGACCTCCCACAATCAATCAGGCCTCCTACAATCAATCATCCATCAAGAAAATGCTCTAGGTATGGCATCCCACTTGGGTTTCACACCAGATCTGGTCCTGTTGGCCAGGGCTCAGGGGATCTGAGCCTGTAGGCATGAGAGCAGGAGAGCTGCCCCTGGTGATTCTTGGTATGCTATGGGATGTTAAAGGTAAAGGAAATACCCTACCACCACCACCATCTAAGACAGACAGAAGAGCTGATCTCAGGGTCACGGGAATAGAAGAGCTGTTCCTAAACCTCATATTTGCAACATTTCAGAGAGCGGGCACTGTACATTGTCTGGGCAGAACAGTAGAGCTGACCCTAGTGGTGTGAACGTGGGTGAACTAAACCCGAGGGTGTGAGAGCAGAAATGGTCAAGCTTTTTGCTGCCTGCTACATTGAGCGTGGTAGGTGGGGCAGTGCTGGAGAGCTTGTTTGAGTGGTGATGGTGAAAGAAAGCTGGCAGTTTGATCAACCCAGCAACCACCTGGGTCCAGAACCAGAACTATTAGGAAGCCCACCCTAACATCCACCTCATCTATGAACTTCTGTAGCATAAGAAGGGGCCGGACTTGCAGATACAAAGCTACAGCATCTCCAGAACACAAGGCAACAATAGGATATCCAAGAGACGCTTCATTGAGAGCCCAGTATTGAGAATGTCACAGAACCAGAGGCTTTGACTCATTGCAATGAACATTTACAAGAAAAGATGTATGAACTAAAGGGTATACTGTGTGTATACTGTATGACTCACTGGGTCACAATACAGCTTCCATATTGATTTTTTAAAAAATTGTTGTTGTTAATTTGATTTGGGGTTACTTTATTTTATTCGGTTTTAGATTTAAAGTTTGTTTTTTGGGAGGAGGTTGCAAAGGCAGAAGTGAAGGGACAGGGAAATCCATCAAGAATCAATAAAAAGCTTTAAAAGAAAAAGAAAAAGAAAATACCCTAATACAAGCCCACAGGCAATCCAATAGAAGCATTTGCCAGTTAAGATTCTCTTGCCTGGTACGGTTAGTTGTAAAATTGACCAAACAAATAAAAAAACCCAAACAAAAACAAAACAACCTAATGATAACAGGATTATTAATTGAAGTATATAATTCAACAATTTATAATTACTTAATTAGACAACAAACATTGTGTGGCTGATCACCACATTGGGAAATAACCATTACTCTGAAAATGCTCTCTCCCACTGCAGTGTCTGTGCAGATGATGGAGACTGGGGAGAAACAGGAGGCATGTACCCATCACCTTCAAACTGTTTACAAGCATGTCCTTATGATTCCCAGAAGAAAGACTGCATTCACTGTTAAGTGCAAGCCATTTATAATACATATTTTCTTATGTCTCAAAGAAAATATTACTATTTGCCAAGGTGAAGATACGGCATGCTAATTCTCGATTCTGAATGTTCTATGCAGATGGAAGTTTTGATGGGAACTAATGGATGCTTAGCCCTGACCCTTGTCTGAAAATAGCAGCTTGTTGTTTTTTAGAAAGAATAAGATCAATTTCCAAACATTTTAGAAATCTCAGGCCTTTTTTTCTTTATAAATAGACAAATAAATGGCCACATTAGCACTTTCAGTTCAATGTGAGCCAAGGACATTTTTAAAATGTCACAACTCAGGGTTAACACTCTTAGTTTTGACACTTGGCCTTCAGATTTTTCTCCTTAATTGTCTGTTTGCTGCCTCATTGCTATATACAGAGATTTAAGGTCAAATTTATTTCCCGTATTGCCATAAAACATAAAATCCAAAAGTTTTAAATATTTCATATGTTGATGGCTGCCACACTTTTCCGATCTCATGAGATCGGACATCTTGAATCCAGAGCAGTCTTCTGTTTAGGCTGTAATTGTCCTCAAAGACTTATCAGCGGACTCCAACCTAAGCAGTTTTTTTCTCTATCAGATGCTCAGGGGTTTGTTTTTGAAGACCATTAAAAACATTTGGGGCTAGTCTTACAACAGCAAATGAGGCTAGAACATGAGGTTTTGCTGTTCTATAGGAAATTCACTGAATCTTCAATGAGGTTGTTATAACTGGAACTTGAGAGTAAAAAGAAATACAGATCCATGCCAGAACGCTATGCACACTGAGCTGAGAAGTACTTAAAATACAATGTTGTGCATCTATAGGCATACATCCTTAATCGTGTTCTCTCTCTCTCTCTCTCTCTCTCTCTCTCTCTCTCTCTCTCTCTCTCTCTCTCTCTGTGTGTGTGTGTGTGTGTGTGTGTTTGTATGAAGTTGTACATGCTGATGAGTGTGCATGTGTATACATATATGTGGAAGCCAGCAATAGACATCCGGTGTCTTACTGAATTGCTTTCCACTCCATCATGAGATGTGATCTCTCACTGAACATGAAACTCATTAACTTGGTTAGGTGACTAACAAGTAAGCCAAATGGTGCACCTTTCTCTGTCTTCCTGGGCTTGGGATTAGAGAGAGGCATGTACTACTACTCCAGGTTTTTCTTGAGTGTTGGGCAAATGCATGTCTGATGATTGAGAGGCAAATATTTTACTGATGATCCAGCACACCAGGCCCCTAAATTTCTTGCTTACTGATATTTTCACTGAGAATAATACATAGTGAAAAGTATCATGAGATGTATCTACTAATACTGAGACACTTGACTTAACCTACACTAGGTGCTGCCTATTACTTATTTGCATTTCATATATTGATAGTCAATTATTTTATATATTAAGCTAGTTAATGGATAGAATAAAAAGGTTGTTTCCCTTAAGAATACCAAGAGACTGTGTCTCCCATTTCAGACTTTATTTAACATGTTGCCATTGTTTTCTCATTTATTTTAACTTTGAAAATCAGTACAAGCCTGCAATGATATTCTAAGACATCAGCTTCTTTACCAGGTTATCTTAGAGCTAATCCACAGCCCTCCTGCCCACACCTATTCTTTTTTTTTTTTTTTTCCCTAATCTTGGTGGTGGAAGGTGATCACCAACAGTAGCATTAAGAGCCTGAAGTGACCTCCTGTAGCCAGGTAAGATTTCCAGGAGAGGTACTAGAACACTAACCTAGTCACAAAATCTTTGAACTACAAATTTTTTTGCCTACAAGACATTCTGGGGCAAAATGATTAAAAAAAAAATTGTAGGAGTAACCAACTAATGACTAGTATACCTGGAGACCCATATCTCAAGAGGAAGCTCACACCTGATGGCCAGGACCAGGAGGTGGGATAACCTAGAAACCTAGAACAGAACCAAACATATATAGCAAGAATGAACAAATAAAAATAAAAAATAAACCCCACCACAACAGAAATGAAACAGAAGAAAAAGTCAAAGAAATGATTACTAATGATATTCTAGTATGCTATTAGATTGATCCTAGCCCAGCTGCCACCACAGAGGCTTCCACCAGTATCTGATAGAAACCAATATAGAGACCCAAGATAAAACAATAGATAGAAGAGCGGGAGAAATGACTTTAGGACCCAGTGGTGTCAAGGACACCACAAGAAAACCCATAGAACTAACTGACCTGGGCTCACAGGGCCTCATAGAGATTGTAGTGACAGCCAGGGAGCCTTCATGGAACTGACTTAGGCCCTCTCCATATATGTTACAGTTAAATAACTTGGTTGTTATATGAGACTCCTAACAATGAGATCAGGGGTATTGTCTCTGACTGCACCGACATCTTTTAGGCCCCATTTATTCTACCACATTGCCTCATTCAGTCTTAATAAAAGAGAACTTATCTAGTATAAATGCATCTCGATATACCATAGCTGACTAATATCAATGGGAGGCCTGCCTGTATCTGAAGAGAAACAGCAGGGGCAGAGATGATGCATTAGGGAGGAGGGGAGGGGTTAAGGGGGAAACTGGAAAGAGGAGAGGGAGGGGAGGAATGACTTTGATTAGGATGTAAAAACAAACAAAAAACAAGCTAACAAACAAAAAAGAAATCAGGGACCCAAATGCTAAACAAGAGGACTCTACCTCTCTGGTGACATGTGAAATAACTAAAGGCACTAACAATTTTAGTGGTTAGACACAAACACCTGCAATATAACTGTGCAAAACCTTTGTCCAAATATAGGTAAAGATGCTTAGTTAAAGCAATCACAAAGTTCTGTAAAATTTGATTTAGTGAAACCAAAAAGTTGACTTTATAAAAACTGAATCAAGATGCTATAAAAATAATTATACTATGAAGGAAGAGGTATTATGGTATAGTCGAAAGTTAATGAAGTGGTACAACAAGGCAAAGAAGAAAATAAAAAAAAAATATAACAATGTACAGACTCAGAGAATTTGAAATTTTCAAATTTTATTATAACTGCAATTTTTGAATCTAAAAATGTAGGAAGCCAGTTTCCTAATCTCTGAGCTGGCTCTGCAGTTACACTTAGTTACTCTGTCTTCATGTTTCTCTACTTTTGTCTTTTGATAAATGTTTACTTAAGGTGAAGTTGGTGAGTCCCTGACTCTCTCAGTTCACAGAATCTACAGAATTTCATCACCACAAACATGATAAGCATCTATAAATTGCCCCACTAAAGTCAAATTTATCTTTGATCTTGAAGATATTGCATTATCATAGTAAAAAACAGAAAATATATAGATGAACATAAAAGAGAAAATAATCAACATTCATTATTATATATTCAGTCTATGTTTGAAAGCTACAGACACATATAGGAATTATAATAGTGATAATGGATCTTGACTGGGGCCATAAGCCCCACTAACTGGGCAATGTTTTCCTGTAGAGTAATGAAGAGGCATTCCAAAGAGAATGAAAACCCCAAACCAGGAATGAAACACTATTTCAAAAAATGCTGAGTATCTGCTACTTCATAATTGAGGTATCTTCAGAAAATAATTTATGTGTGAAGACTCCATTCTCTCAATTTAGTATAAGTATATAATAAATGATAGGTTTGGTAGGAGTGTAAATGAAATTAATATTGAGAAATATTTTGTGTAATCACCAAAAGACCAAGGTTTCTTTACACCACATGGCTTTTATTATTTACTTTTAGTAAATAGAAAACTTTCTCAAGTCATTTCTAAGTTACCACAAGAGTCAACAAAAACTTTGATGTGTCTGAGTTCATGTGTTTTTGTTCGGTTATGGGTAAGAGTTATTTTTGACTTCAAAGACTCTCTGAAATTTTCCATCCTAATTTGTGAAAGGGGTATTCTTTAAATGACCAGATTATTAATACACAAAAATTTTGAATCCTATTCTCTAAATTATAACTACTAATTCAAGTAGTAATTATAGCACTAGTGGGTCACTGACAATGGGTAAACAAATTAGTAGAGGCAATAAGAAAAGTTAGGCCCACAGGCTCTAGTTTTCTGATCTCTAGTAGCTAACAGTGATGGACACAATATTCGGATAACCTGAGAAGGTTTTCCCAGACATTCTTGGATACTACTATTTGATTAGAAGCATGCCACTTAACCTTTTGACCAATCTTTCTCATTTGTGTGTTACAGTAAACATTTTATGAAGCTTCTTTATTATTATTGTGCTACCAATTCTTGTTATATTAGGGCATAAAAATTTCATGTACTGAAGTAGTTCTTGAAATTTCCCCACTTTCTACATGAGATTATTGTCTTACATATTGTTCCCTTTTTTCAACTTGAATCATAGTATTTTGCTAAAGTATAGCAGGTAATAGACATTAAGAATGAAAATTATATAGTATTCATAGACTGAAGTATTCATTATCATCATATTACTCTTAGATTACATGGATAGAAAGAATAGATTAATAAATGGAATGTAATTCACAAAAATGTCTATTTTCTTCACTTATAAAATTGGCTACATCTAGAAAAAATTAATGATAGTTTAATTACAACAAATATACAGTATAATTAAAAGGACAATGTATATTAAAACATTTTGTTCCAGCATTCACAAAACTAGTTTAGTTACAACAGACTAAATCCCGGCATGGCAGCTGGGAGGTGAGTATAAAATCCACTAGCAAATGAGAGCACTGCACTCAATAGCTATTGTGAAAGAGAGAGTCAGTATTATTTAATAGTGTGACCCCTGATAAAGTGACTATATTCCAGGACAGGATAGATTCCAAAGGTTGGTCATGCATCACAAATTAATATGGATTTCTTTTTAAAAGAAAACTCCAAGTTCGGTGGATAGGTAGGAGAGGTTGTAGAGACTTGGTCTGAGAAGAGTTGAATGAGGAAAGATGTGAATATGTCCAAAATATATTGTATAAAATTCTCAAAAACCAATGAAATTATTTAAATGAAATGGCTTTTTTGGACATAGAAAATTAATATTAATCTGGTAAATAGTCACAGGATTTTTACTATATGTAATGTGTTTTGAATATAATGAAAATGTTTTTCAGGTTGAGAGAGAAAAAATTAACTCTGATCATCAAACATGGCAATAATCTCATCTAATGATTACACACATTAACTGGACTTTAGAGTTTTTCACATGGGATTTACAAAACTCTAAAATGTCTTTTAGATGCTGTTGGCATAAGACTCACTTTAAACGAAAGGATATAGCAAGGTTTATTTCAAAAGTACAGAAGTCAAGAAGGCACTTCAAAAGAATATCAGTTGAAAGAAAGATGAAGTGGCTACATTAAAATCAGACAAATTTACTTCAGGATGGGAACAAAGGAGACACTGGAGAGTGATACATGAAGCAACTCAAAAAAGACATAATCATACTAAAACTGTTTCACCTCACAATAGGATGGGACAATTTACAATTCCATGTTTAGTAGTTCTGAGAATTAAGGAAGTCCACAGTTATAGTTAGAGATTCCAACACTGCTTGACCAACAATTGATAGATGAATAGAAAAAAATCAATTATAGGAGTTGTACTATTAGCCAACTTGACCTAGTAGCCATTTAACAGAACATTTCATCCAGTATATATCCAGTAACATATACACTTTTCAAATCAAAGGGAATATTCATCATTATGGGAAGTAAGTCATATCAAGTTTTAAAAAATGACAATATGAATCTTTTCTAATCATGATATGTTTAAATATAATAATAATAATCTATTAATAATTGCTAATAAAATATTTTGGAAGCTGAAAGGATTACTAAGCATGTTTGTTTAAGCATACTTGCTACTCTTGCAGAAGACCCAGGTTTAGTTTCTAGTACCCACATTACATGGCTTATGAGATCTTATAGCTCCAATTCTAGGAGCTTTAAAGGCCTCTGGCCTCCTAGGCCTTATACTTACAAAAGTACACACAAAATAAAAATAAGTAAATAATTTTTTAAAAATAAAAGGTATCTAGAATTTTCTCCAATGTTTAAAATTAAGTGATAGGTTTTTAAGGAACTCATGAATGAAAAGGGAAATTATCAGGGAAGCAAGCGTTTGAACTGAAGAATAGTGGAAAGACCAAATAACATTTGTAGGATTCAGATAAAGATCCATGTCATCAAAAATTATGGTGTGAAATAATTTTGTTACAAAAGAAATATGGTTCCCTGTTAATGACTTATCCTCCTGTCTTAAGAAACCAGAAGTGGAAAATAGAAAGTTTAAAAGAAATAATAAAGATTTAAAATGGACAAAAATGGTGTGAAAAACAGAAACCATCCCAAACACGTATGACACATGAAGTCAGTTTATAAAAGAGAGACAATATCAAGAAAAGATAACAAGTGTCTGGGATAAAGAGGGATATGACCACAGATCTTGCAGATTTTAAATATAAACAGGAGAATAAAGTTCAACTTACTGACCATAACATCAATAACTTAGACTAAAAGAACTAATTATTTTGAAGATGCCTGGAACTAACACCATTTAAGGTGAAACAGTTCACCTGGATGGTATTCTATTAGTGGCATGAAATGAACTAAAATAATTAGAAGTTGAAGTCTTCAAATGAAGAAAGCATTAGCTTTTAGTAGCCTCCCAGGAAATTTACAAATTGAACGAATAATTCTAACCCCTTATACATTTTCACAAAGCACAACTCACTCTATGAAGCTAACATTATCTCAGTCTCCAAAGTAGCCAAAGATCTCACAGAAAATGATCATTATAATTCAATGTCACATATAGCAATTATGTAAAAAGTGCTAATATATATATATATATGTATATATACTATATACCGATCAAACTGGGACCATCTCAGGAAAGCAAGACTAGATTAACATTTGATAATCAGATTAACATTTTAAAATCAACAAGAAATTTATATCAAGCTTTACTCATGATAAAACAATCTATAAAACAACACAGTAAAGAATGCATTTTTAAATGTTATTTACCCCAAACTGTAATTAGATTTTTACCTAATTCAAAGACCCAAAGTTTCATTAAGCATTATGATGCTTAAAGGAACAAAATCAAGGTATCTATTCATAATATTTATATTCAACATGCCAGAAATGTTAGGAACAATATAAAAAGGAAAAGTTAAGATTCTTCCCGAGGAGGTCTATGAAATTAATATATTTAGGGCATATAAAAAGTATATCTGGAGCAGAGAAGATGGCTCAGTTGTTAAGAGCACTGACTGCTGTTCCAGAGGACCAAGAAGACAGTGTGTCATATCCCAGTATGACATAATGACTCTCAATATTTTGTAAAACAAGTCCCACATGATCTGAAGCCTTCTTCTGTTATCAGTGGACACAAGGAATGCAAGTGATGTAGCCATACATGCAGGCAAAACAACCACACATATGAAATAAACAAAGAAAATAAAGTTTGAAAAGTATGTGTGAATTTTTTTGCACTGAATATTGTTCCAAGTGCAGACATCTTACCATTTGATGTCAAATGAACTGGCCTAATGAACACTGTGCTAAGTGAAAAGGGCTAAAGAAACACAAATATTGAACAATCTTATTTATCCATGAAATCCTAACCTAACCTTTAATTGCCTCAACAAAACTTGAAAGTTTGTTTGCAATCAGATAAAATGTTCTCATGAATGCCAGGATATAAATATGACAGCATTTGGTTGTCATACATGTAAGACCAATCAGTTGGATGGAGTCATAACTAATTTCTACACATAAGAGTTATGCTCTCTTCCCAGCTAATTTACAACACATTCATAGATGACTGTCAAAGGGGCTAATATTTGGGAAAACATGAATTCTGCTGAAAGGTGATGAAATACCAATCCTGTGATTGGAAAAATTAGAGAAGTACAAAACCAGCATCTCAAGGGATGGAGTCTATTATGCTTGGTAATAACTAAAAATTACAGACAAGACTTAATGTGTCCACAAATTAGAAGACCCCATGTGAACTTATGAGAGCAGGTAGAAATGGTGTTTGAAGGAAACTGTTCAGAGACAAGGCTCTATGGTTTTCAGACTTCTTAATATCACATGAATAGAACTTATTTTTTTGTAATGTTAATGAATAGAACCCATTTTTGATAGTATTTTTGAGGATATTTATTGGTTGGTATTATAAAAGTCAGGAGTAAAAGTCAAGTTTATGTTTTGTCCAATAGCACAGAGTTGCTTTTCATTGTATCATAGTACCATGGTCATCAACATAAAATAAGCTTATTATTTTTTGCTAATAATCCATGAATATGAATTTAATACCTATCCATCTTTACCCTAAAGAATCTTGAAAACTGACACAAGAAAATGTTGATTTTTCTTTTTTGCATATACCTCTATAATTAAGTCATGTATTTCTGTCCTCTGGGATATTGATCTTGTGCACTGCAAATATTTTTCATTTGTATTGGTTTAATAAAACACTGATTGGCCAGTAGAGGTAGAAAGTAGAGGCAGGGCAAGCAGACTAGGAGAACTCTGGGAAGAGGAAAGGCAAAGCAGCAGATTCCACACAGAGGAAGGAAGAGGAAAATGTTTCAAGGAGGAAAGGTACCAAGCCATGTGGTTAAACATAAATAGAATCATGGGTTAATTTATGTAAAAGAGCTAGTTATTAATAAGTCTGAACTACTGGCCCAGCAGTTACTATACTATTAAACCTGTGAGCCAATTACTCGGGAAGCAGTTGCCAGGTATTTGGGAGTTCTGGTTGAGAAAGAAACTTATGACAGTATTTCTTCCCTTAGAATGCTCATGTTCAACCAACATCACCTTCAAATGAAAGATAACAGAGTATGTGTGTATAAACCTGTGACAACAGTTATAAAAAGGCATTGCACCAACATGCAAAATTTATTGGAGACAGGTGATAAAGATATTGGAACCATTTTGTGGATACTTTTTACATGGCCCTAGTAGAATATGAATATATTTCTTCAGATGGATGCTAGTTCATAATTTTCATCTTCTTATTTGCTTCACAAACTACAAACATATCTGGAGAGAATAAATTTATTATTTCATATATATCAAGATATTACACACAAAACATGATTATAAATTTCATTGGATATCATCAATATCTTTGTATTTAATACGTATCTATAGACTATATCAGTTTTAAGATTTAGAAGTTATTTTATAGAATTATATTTTAATTTCTACCATCAGGAAGAGATTTGGACATTTTAAGTTTATCAGTTTGTGTTTTAAAATCTGTGGGATTAAGTGTGAATTAGTGGTATACTCTTTATTTATGATATTGTTGGGCAGGTAAAATATATTTGCTGATAGGTTACCTTTCTACAATTGTAATTATGTTTTCAAGAACAAAAATATTGCATAGTAGGAAGCAGTATAGGTGTTACTGAAAGCTTCATGCTGTGTAATAGAAGTGAGGATTACTTTCTTATGGACTATGGTTTCTATGAATAGAATTAACCAGACACCAATTATCACCTCATTGAAAGAGTAAGTCACTGTGACATCTACAGCTGAGATCAAACTCATTGCTTTTGCAATTCAAATTAATTAGAATTGGAGAGAGCTATACTGAAGGGCTAGGAAGCACTAAAAATATATTTTAAGCAACACAAGGAAAAATGTGTTCCAATTAGTATATGATGTAAATATGCAATAATTTTATTTTTGCAAAAGTGCTTTACAGAAATACTTAAGGAAACAGTTGTAGAGGTATAAAATTATCTTCCTTTTAATTATGACTATAATTAAAATGATACAAAACATTGGTAAATTATTTATTTATTTATTTATCTTTAACTGCCATGCATGTCCCACAAAAAGGGTTTACTACAAAGTGTATAGCCATGGTGGTGAATGGACTAAAATAGTTGGCTTCTTACAATCACTTAAAACCATATCATATAAATATGCCCACCAGCCTCACATCAGATAAATATGCCCACCAGTCTCTTTGGACACAGCAGTAGGTGTTGCCATCTGCTCCCAAATATGCCTGAAACCCTCTAGCTCTTCCATTTTGGCACCAGAATTTATAGGAAGAGCATAATGTCCTAAGATACACTGATTTCTGAAAAGTGCCTTGAAAGAGAATTCGTGGTGACACAGTGTTGTATAAATAGCTTGGTTTGCTTCAACCACTGCTGTGTTGGAAGAAACCACCTCCTTCTCTGTTGGGACAGGATGACATGACCCAGAAAACTTAACATCTTGTTGGAATGAGCAGGTAGACAGAACATTGTCCCAGAAGATGATAACCACATTTGTCATTTGTTTGTTTGTACCAGAAAATGTAAAGAATAAAACAAAATATAAATTTGATGACAAAAACAAATGGTACCACTAATAGGGAAGATAAAATGCCCTGAGAAAATTGGTAGCCACAATTTGAAGATAATGTTTTCATCCCAGGGCTATTTCTAGGCAGATCCATTTGCATCTTTAAAATTAGTTACTGACTGTGAGAGGTAGGATCTTCCAGCAAATTCAGTGACGAAATGAAGATTTCCTAGTCCATAGGGATTTTTAACTTTATTATATTATTAATATTGATACCCAAATCTCATTTTGTTGTGAATATTATTTCACAAATTATAGCAATTTTAACTTGAAATCAGGTTTTAAAATTTTTATATTATAAAAAAGGGGAATATGCTTAAACTTGAGAATGTCCATGAATTCAGTATGAAATTCAAACAAATTGGCCATCAAAATATGGGAACAAGATCAAGAAAATGGGATCTTTAGTAACAATAGTAACGACGTTGGCTAAATCAATAATAAAATATTCATCAGAAAAATCCCAAGCTTCAATAGGCAAATAAAAATTTGTTGCCTAGTACAGGAATCTGAAATGTCAGCTAGGTACTTACTTCTTATTTTTAAATAAACAGAATATTAATTACAGACAGATGATGCTCTTGAATGAACAGTGGGGTTTTGCTTTCTGCTCTGTGAAACACCTGCACAGATAAGATTACCATTAGTGCCTCCCATGAAGTTAAGGTGCGAAAGGCAACGAGAGTGATATTATTGATGCATGAGGCATCAGGGCAGGGTGTGATGATAAAACTAAAGTGCTTGCACAAGATTGCCTTGACTGACATTCATAATATAGGCAACGGTTCATGGGACTTATCTTTTGTAGCACCTGATTAAAAAAATCCTAAAGCAGTAAAACCATGCCATTATCCACAAACAACTTGAGGAACTGCATATTTGAAATATGACAGGTGCCTGTCACTTATACTTCTTCCTTATTGAGTTATTTCTAATAATGCTGATTAGCCTATATGCATTGTAAGTAGGAATATTTTTTTTTTTTTACTTGAAAATCTGAAATGGGAGGAAACTATTCCTCAATTATACATTTGTATATCTAAACCAAATCTCATGTCAAATATTTTTGAATACCAACATTTCTAAAAATTTCAAATTTTATCTAAACCTAAAATCCTCATGTAGTGACATAAGTGTGGGTAAACACTAGTATGTGGACAATATTTAGGCTTCTGTTTATATGATAGTTGAAAAAGTAAAACATATACTCTCCAGGGGTTGTTTTGATTTGTTATCACTAATGATAAAAAATTAACCATCTTCCAAGATAAAATATACTACTCAGTACAAGTAAATATGTAGGATCAGATTTAAATATATTATGTATATAATATATTTATATTTAAATAGCACATATGCTATGGTCCACAGAGAGAAGTTTTACCAATGACTTTTTCTTAAATATTCATACTATAGCTGTTTACAATGTGAGTTTCTCAGTAAATATTCATATATATGAATATATATATATATATATATATATATATATATATATATATACTTGGACTTTTAAATAAATACTGAAAATCATATTCAGAGTTTGTGATATATTTGTTTTGCAAATATCCAAATTATTAATGTTGTTGAATTTTCAATTACCTTTGCTTTTGAGAGAGTTTTAGATTTGAACTCTTCATCTTATTCATATATGAGAGGGAAAAAGAGGAAATAACATTGTATCTGTATTTCCTTGGAATTTACCATCCAGAGTTACCAACAAGCAGGGAGTGGGTAAGGCAATGATCAAACGAGGGAAAAAATGGCCAATTTGAGCCACTGAACCATAACCATGCTGTTGTAACTGTGCCTTTTTCCAAGTCATTCAAAGATAATTGCCAGGAAAACAGTAGAGAGAGGTGGCCTTTAGCCACCTGGCTTCTGCAGTAACCAAACCAGATCTGCTCCCAGAGCCTCATCAGCATCAATCAGGCAGATAACAACTCATCCTCTCATTGAACTATGCTTGCAAGACTCACTTTGCCAACATGGTGGCTAATCACACAGCCACCATGTTCCACAGGGAGAAGCATTTGCCTTTGACTTTTTTTCTTAAATATTCAGACTACAGCTGTTTACTATGTGAGCTTCTCAGTAAATATTCTTAGAAAGTTAACCTAGTTGATAGAGCTCCCCCCACCTCAATTTTCAGGTACAATGGGAAAAAATCTAAGAAGAAAGAAAATATCAACAAATTTAAAAGTAGCTGGTAATACTATAATACAGTATTACTATAAGAGTAAAGTGATACTTCCCCCAATAGAAAATAAATATAGGCAGTGTGTTACCTTTGTTGTCCTTGTCTGTGGTCACCCAGACTTTGGCATTATATTATCTTGGTCTTACAACCTATCTTTCTTCTAACCCTTATGCTCAGATCTATATTAAAATTATCTTCAATAAAAATCTCCAACTGTGCTTCAACCTGGCTAGGTCTGAAACTCCTTTTTTGCATCAAAGTCATGAATCCTGGTTTGGCTTGAGTTGAAGTCCCTAAAAAATTAACGGAACCTAGACTCATCTCTACCCATCACACTAAGACATGAGTGACACCCCACCCAGCCCAGGCAGAAATCCAAGTATCAGGGACCCTGGCCCTGGGATCCAAGCCTCAGAACCTTGCCCCCATTCATTTCTTCCCTAAACCCAGGCCAGCAGGGAAAACCCTTGCAGGCCAGAAGTCCCAGTAAAATTCAGTTCACCAGACACCCTCCAGTTACAAAATCCTGTTCTATTTCCCAACACATCCTATCACCTGGGTGACCTCAGTGGCAACCAGAAACCCACAGAACCATTGCACTCATCAGAATAAGAGAGCAATAGAGTTCGTCAGTTCCTACTGGATCAAGAGCAGCTACCTGAGACCCTCAGTTCCTCAGCACCTAATGGATCAAAAGTGGCCAACTGAGATCCACAGTGTATCGGTACCTACTGGACTGTGACACAGAATACACTACCTCCAAGTGGGCTAAGAACCCAGGTTAGATCAAAAGAGGCTTTCTGAGACAAAGACAAATCCCACAGTGATCCTAAGAAGAGTGGGCAGATGTCAGTGCAAGAATACATATAAGAACAAGACCTGATCAGGGCAATGTAAAAGAAGCAGAAGGAAACAACCTTTAAAACAACTTTATAAAGATAACAGAAGCCGTAAAAGAGAATAAAAAATACTCTCAAAGAAATGGAGAAAAGACACAAAAAATTAGAAAAGATAAACAAATCCCTAAAATAAAATTTAACAAATCCAAGAAAACAAACCAAAAGCAATCAAACAGGAGAAGGAAACAAGTCAAAGTTTAAAAATTAATTGTAATAATGAAGACACAAACCAAGGCAATGCTGGAAAAATAAAATCTGAAGAAATGAATGGGAACTACAGATGCAGGCATAACCAACAGAATGCAAGAGATGGAAGAGAGAATCTCTGAAATGGAAGATTCAATACTGGAAATAGATATGCCAGTCAAAGAAAACATTAAAACCAAAAAAGTCATAACACAAAAACGTGCAAGAAATATAGGATACCATGAAAGACTAAATCTAAGAATAATATGAATTGAAGAAGAATACAAGCTCAACGGCACATAAAATATATGCAACGAAAATCATAGAAGAATACTTTCCCATCCTAAATTAAGAAATGCCACTAAAGATAAAAGAAGCTTACAGAACACCAAATACACTAGACAACCCCCCCCCCAAGTCTGCTCGCTACATAATAAAGCCACTAAACATACAGAATAAAGAAAGAATACTGAGAGCTGTAAAGGAAAAAGGCATGTTACCTATAAAGGCAGACCCATCAAAATAACACCAGATTATTCAATGGAACCAATAAAACCAAGAAGGTCTTGGTCAGATCTTATACAGACACTAAAAGACCATGGTTGCCACCCCCAAACTACTGTACCCAGCAAAACTATCAATCACCATAAACTGAGCAAACAAGATATTTCATTACAAAACTAAATTTAAACAATACCTATTCACAAATTTGGCCCTACAGAAAGCACTAGAGGGAAAACTCAAACCTAAGGAAGCCAGATATACCCAAGAAACCACCAGCAATAAATAATCCCAAATAAGAAAACCCCCCAAAAGGGAAATACACACACACACACACACACACACACACACACACACACACACACACACACACACACAACCACCAAAAAACAAAACAAAACAGGATTTAACAATCACTGGTAATTAATATCCCTTAATATCAATAGGCCCAAATCACCCCCAAAATGACACAGCCTAATACAATGGATATAAAAACAGAATCCATCCTTCTGATGCATATAAGAAACATACCTCAACTTCAAAGACAGACACAGGCTCAGAGTAAAGGATTGGGAAAAGACTTTCCAATCAAATGGATCTAAGAAACAAGCTGGTGTAGCCATCCTAATATCTAACAAAATAGATTTCAAATGTAAATCAATCAATAGAGACCAGGACAGACACTCCTTATTCATCTCAAGATAAATCCACCAATATGCAGTCTCAATACTGAATATTTATGCTCCCAACACAAGGGCACCTACATATGTAAAAGAAACATTACTAAAGCTTAAATCTCATATTAAGTCCCACAAATTAATAGTTAGAGACTTTAATACCCCATTATCACCAATGGATAGGTTTACCAGACAGAAACTCAACAGAGAAAAAAAAAGGTGTCTAACATACGTTATGACTCTAATGGACTTAAAAGTTATATATAAGACTTCCTACCCAAACCCAAAGGAATATACCTTTTCCTAGCACCCCATGGAACTTTCTCTAAAATTTACCACATACTCGGCCATAAAGCAAATTTCAATAGATACAAAAATTGGGAATAACTTCTTGTATTCTACCAGACAACAATGAAATGAAGCTAGAGTTCAACAACAACAAAGCCTACAAAGGCATCAAACCTGGACATCTCTCAATTGAACCACCTCTGAGTCAAGGAAGACGTAAAGAAAGACTTCCTAGAATACAATGAAAATGAATCCACAACATACTCAAACTTCTGGGACACAATGAAAGCAGTATTAAGAGGAAAATTCATAGCACTAGATGGCTATATGAAAACCTAGAGAATTCTCACACAAGAGACCCAGCAGCACAGCTAGAAGTTCTAGAACAATTAGAAGCAAACTCATCTAGAATTTTATTTTATTATATTTGAAAATATCCTCACATATCTCCTTTTGTGTTAAATTTTAAACAAGGTTATAGCTAACATAAGAAAAAACATATACAATAATTATATACAATATATACAAACAATAAATGAGTAATGTCCAGTCCATTAACAATTCAAAGAACATATTTCATCATTTATCCTAATTTAATGAGTACAAAGGATTATACCTAATTTACTTTCTTTCTAACTTGTATTATTAACTAAAAGCTATATGACAGACCTGTTTGACAATAACTTTAAGTCACTGAAGAAAGAAATTAAAGAAAATATCAGAAAATGAAAAGATCTCCCATGCTCCTGAATAGGTAGGATCAAAATAGTAAAAATGGCAATCTTATCAAAATTAAACCACAGATTCAATGCAATTCTCATCAAAATCATAGGACAATTCTTCACAGACTTTGAATAAACAATACTCAGCTTCATGTGGAGTAACAAGAAACCCAAGATTGCCAAAACAATCCTGTAAATAATATAACTTCAGGAGACATCACCATCTGTGACTTCAAGTTATAATATAGAGCTACAGTAATAGAAACATCTTTGTATTGGCATAAAAACAAACTTGTGGATCATTGGAATCAAATCAAGTCCCTGACCACAGTTTGTTTTTATGCCAGTACAAAGGTTTGGTATTTGACAAAGAGGTCAAAAATATACAATGGAAGAAAGAATATCTTCAACAAATAATGCTGGGATAACTAGATGGTAGTATGAAGAAAAATACAAGTGGATCCATTTCTAGCACCCTGAAAAAAACTCAAATCCAAGTGGATCAAGACCTCAATGTAATGTAAACCTAGGTACACTAAACTTTATAGAAAATAAAGTGGGAATAGACTCCAGTGCATTGGCACAGGTGACCACTTCCTAAACATAAAACCAGTAGCAAGACACTAATAATGACAATTAAAAAATGAGACGTCCTTAAATAGAGAAGCTTCTGAAAGGCATAGAACCTGGTCAATATGACAAAACAACAGCCTACAGAATGGGAAAAGATCTTCACCAACCTAACATCTGACAGAGGACACACACACACACACACACACACACACACACACACACACACAAACTAGAGGCCAAGAATCCAAAAAATCCAATTTAAAAAATGGAGTTCAGAGCTAAAAAGGGCATTTTCAACAGGAGAATTACAAATGGCTAAAGACACTCAAAGAATTGTTTGACATCCTTAGCCATCAGAGCAGTGCAAATCAAAACAACTTTGAGATAATACCTTACACCTGTCAGAGTGGCTGAGCTAAAAATCACAGAGAACAGCCTATACTGAAAAAGATGTGAAGCAGGGCGAACACTCCTCCATTGCTGGTTGGATGTAAACTTGTACAGCCACTCTGGAATGCAGTATGGTGGTTCCTCAGAAATCTGGGAATAAATCTCCCCAAGGATCCAGCAGTACCACTATTGGGCATGTACCCAAAGAATGTACATTCTTACCCCCAAGGGCATTAATTAGCTCAACTATGTTCATAGCAGCATTATTCATAATAGCCAGAACCTGGAAACAACCTAGATGCCCCTCACCTGAAGAATGTATTAACAAATTCTGATACATTTACACAATGTAGTGTTAATTATCAGGAAAAAAATAGACATCCTGAAATTTGCAGGCAAATGGATGGATTTGGAAAGTATTATTCTGAGTGAGTTAACACTGGCCCAGAAAGATAGACATGGTATGTACTTACTCGTAAGTGGATTTTAGACATAAAGCTATGAATATCTAGCCTGCAAACCACAATCCCTGAACAGCTAGGTAACAGAAGGAACTTAAAAGAGACATCCATGGATCCCCTTTGAGCAGGGGAAATAGGGAAGATCTGAGTAATTAGGGGACATGACAGGGAGAGAGAAAAGGGGAGGGGTGAGAACAAATCATGATAGAGGGAGATGGTTGAATGAGGGGAGCAACAGAGAGGGAGAAAAAAGAAATGAATACCTTGATAGAGGAAGCCACTGTAGGGTTAGAAAGAAACCTGGTGCTAAGGAAACTTCCAAGAGCCCTCACGATGTCCTTGGCTAGGACTCCAGGCAATAGTAGAGGGGGTGCCTAAACATGACTTCCCCTATAAGCAAATGAATAACCACCCTAATTGTCATTATAGAACCTTCATAAAGCAATGGGTGGAGGCAGAAACAGAAACAGTGCTAAGCTCCAGGTCCAGCTCCAAGTCCAGCTGAAGAAAGAGAGAGAGAGCAGAGAAAGTATATGAGAAAATGGACCAGGATCACGAGGAGGAGACCCACAGAGACTGCTGATTGGAGGTATTGGGAGCTCACTTATCCAGAAACAATCCTTGATGAACCTTCAGGGAAAGGAACTAAACCCTGCAAAGGTAGATGAT
This sequence comes from Phyllotis vaccarum, assembly GCA_033318265.1. Taxonomy (NCBI): domain Eukaryota; kingdom Metazoa; phylum Chordata; class Mammalia; order Rodentia; family Cricetidae; genus Phyllotis; species Phyllotis vaccarum. The sequence goes on from JARWLC010000002.1 coordinate 101,927,989, forward strand.
ACCTGTGGGCAGTTTGTGGAGCTCCTTGCAGCAGGATCAGACTGTTTTCTTGGTGCATGAACTGATATTTTGGAGCTCATTCTCCTCAGAGGAACACCTAACTCAGCCTTGATACTGGGATGTGGTAGGATTCAGGTGTCATCTGATAAGGTCCAAAGACGCCTATCCAGGGTCCTGGGCTCCTGAAGGGGGAGTGGCCACCACAACAAAATAATAAAATATATTATTTTATTATGTTATGTGTATAAGGACCCACCACAGGGATGAGGGAATCAGACCTACCTCAACTAGATATGCCAGACTGAACTGACCCACGTTGGGACTCCTTGCCCTCCTTGGGGAATGGATGGGGGATGAGTTGAGGGGAGGCTGAGGGAAGTCTGGGAGAGAATGGGAGGAGGGATGGGAGGGGAAGCAGTGGTAGATATGAAAAAATCTTTTTAAATAAAAAAAAAAAATGGAGGCCATTCCAATTGTTGAAGGCACCTCTGCTCTCCATAGAGGGGATCTCTTCTACTCTCTGTAGAGATGAAACCATCTTCTTTCTGCAGTAATGAACCTCTCTGTGCAGTAGCAACTGCAGTGGGCAGGGTCAGGCTGCACTCATGTGCTGTAAGAGTGTAAGTGTTTTATTCACATGTCACCGGTAATTACTTATTTGTCCACTTATTTGGCCAGCACCTTTGTTCATTCTGCAGTCACACATTAATTGACAAGACCTTTCTTAAGCATACTGAGTTAGATGAGTTTCTTGAATTTTAAGAACCAAAATTATCTGTGATAGCAGCAAACTTCTGGCTCATGTCCTGGATGAAGTGAGACTTACAAGACACCAAGGGATGCTTCAGCCACAGAACAAAACCAAATATTCATTAAATATTATAAGGAGATTTAATTTATTGCCAATATTCTCAAATGCTATGCATATTAAATTTTGCTTGTTTACCCTAAAATAGCAATTATTAGCTTATTTCAAAATCATAGCATTACAAAAATGAAGGATTCTGTAGTGATGATGTGTTTAGATTTTCATAGTTAGGTGAATGAAGAAGTAGTTCTGAAGAAAGGAAGTGCAATGTCACCCAACTCCTGCAATTGCCTCATCTACATACTTTCAAGGCTCTTCTGTCTTAGGTCAGCATTGCTACGCTGAGCTCCTCATGATCTCAGTAACTTGCTGCAATTATTCCTTACGTATTCTTTAGAATGCAAATTCTCTAATTGAGCTAGCAAGAAAATCTTATCTTTTCTTCAATGATTCCTTAATGACTATAGTTAATAAAACAGGGAAAATGCAATTGGATATGATGCTTTAAAGATGTTCTGTCTTTTCAATTTTCTGCTGATCTGAAGTAAAAACACAATTACGTCAGCTCTCAGACTCAGCATATTGTGTTCTTCATTTTGAGTGATTCTATAAATTGTAATTATAGTCATTTGTGTCTCTCACAAGATTTTAGGTGACTGAGGATTTCATTAAGTAATATCAGAAATTTCCATTCCATACAAAACATTTGTAGAATTATCTAGGAGAGTGGATTCAACACACAAAAAGGGAAAGCTGAAACATTCAGGAGATTAGCAGTTTAGCTTTTCAAATCTTCTCAACTGAACTGAAATTGATATGACTCTGCTAAGATATCAGTACTATTTTGGGGTTCAATTTTTCCCCAAAGATTTATTTATTTTATTATTTTATGTGTATGAACGATTTATCTCATGTATCTATATGTACCATGTACATGTTTGATGCTCACAAAAGTCAGAAGAGGGCAATGGGTATCCCGGAAATGGAGCTATAGATAGTTGTGAGGTGCCCCTGTGGGTGCAGGTAAACACACCTGGGGCCATTGCATTACCAACAGATAGATTTAGCTGTCTAATCAACTCTCCAGCTCAGATTTAAGATTTCATTTTTCTGAATTGCTGTGATTAAAAGCTTCTAACATTTATCATGATAAAACTGGAATCTATATCACTTCCCTAGACTCCTGTCTAGTATCGTGTGTACTTGTACCCTAGTACTAGAATTGTGGTGTGTGGGTTTCTGAGGCATATCTGTGGACCAGGCAGGTCTTAAGGTTATTGTGCTTTGAATTTAGACATTATTCCCAGAGTTATATCTGAGTCTGTGATTGATAGAATTCCTAAGAATTGAGAGTAATGATTATAACTTAAATAGTACCATCAGAAAGCTTCATCATTATTGTATCATTTACTGGTTCACTGAATCCCAGGAATTCAGACAAATTACTTTATTTAATCTACACTGAATGCAATGAGTCAGTCATTGGTATGTCCACATTTCTCAGCCATATCTTGAAGTGGACATGAGTGTATAGAAGGATATCAGTAACAACAATAGATGCACATTATGTGCTATTCTTAGAATTCTTTCTACTTCATAAATTCTAATTTATCTAAATTTTCACACCTTATGAAAATTATCATTCCCATCTTGAAATGATAAGCTGTGTCTATATAATGTGTCTAAACTCACAACTAGTTATCAGAACTACTCTGACATTAGCTAAGCTGATTCAAGAGTTCACATACATACAACACTGCACCACAAAATGGCAGCCACTGATAGCTCACCCACACTCATTCCCAGCTTGAGTTCCACAGATTGAACATTTATCTGTAGTGTTCTCTCTAACTTTAGTAAAATCATCACTTAACATTAACCCTAAAAATTAGATGTAGTGTTTAGTGGATTGTTTAAAGGTCATAAAAAATATTCCAACATAATGATGTGCGATGTCTTTGTGTATGCTGTGAATACCATTAGATAATAAATTGTTTTGGCCTGTGGCAGAGAAGCTGAGAAGCAGGCAGGAAATCCAAGCATAGATACAAGGGAATGAGGGCAGAGTCAGGGATCCGTGATCCAGCAGCCCAAGAGGCAATACGTAATGGAGTACAAGTAAACCACAGGCCACATGGCAAAAATGAGTTAAGATGTGAGAGCTAGCTAAGAATAAGCCTAAGCCATAGGCCAAACAATGTATATAATATAACCCTCTATGTGTTTCTGTGAGACTGCGAGTCTGTGGGTACAAACCTCAAACTAGGCCAGGCCGCAAGCAAGAAAAATTCATTTAGATGACAAGTCCTGACCTTATTTAAGGCATGTTGGGCAGATGAGTCAAAAACATCATACTACAAACATACAGTAGTTATTTTTTCTCATTTCCCTCTAAATATGTTGCTTATATGTTTCTCTGGTCTAGATGTGGTTGTTATAATACACATTTTTTTCTTTAAATATTTTAGCAAGAGAGCAGTATGTGTGTGTACTTATTTTTGTTAGATTAATTTTAAAACTGTTGAGATCAGTTGACTTGAATGAACATGTTTCAGGGATAGCTAACATTTGAATACTTCTTATCAAAACCCCACATTTAAAGTGATACATGTTTACCACCATCTCAAATATTCATACAGAGGTTAAAATCAGAGCCTGGGATAATCAGCTTTGTGAATTTAGAAATGAAACCTCAACGATATGATGAATGTACATGTTGTATAGCTTTTCCTGACTGCCCAAGAATGAGGTGTAATATTTCAAAAACCAGATGTCTGCATTCTTTGGCAGGGGATCTGAGATGTGAGCTTGGAATGGTCTCATCTATATCCAGCAGCTAAGCATGATGGTCACCATGCTGAATACAGCTGCTAACACCTGCCTTTAATTGTCTTAAGTAAATTTTTCATGCTGGAGTAGTTGAAACATTACAAAGCTTAAAGAAGTTTAAATGCTTGTTCACCAATAAATGTTTGCAGTTATTATAACCATATTTTATGATCCTGGAGTGATACTGCTACAGGAAGAAACTTAAAACTCTTGTCTGCTTCTAATATGTGCACCTTTATTTATCATGAAGGAACCTACTTATAGTAAGTAGTCACTCAGCTAGATAAGTCAAGAGTTTAAGTATGTGTGCATGCATATGTGTGTGTGTGTGCTCATGTGCACCCAGATGCTAGTGCTTCACCCCTAAGCAAAACAAAGCAAAACTAAACAAAATAATGATGAAGCAAGAAAGATGAAGTAGGAGACAGAGAGTGGCTGCTATTTGTCCTTGTCCCTCAGGTTGGGAAGTTTTAAACAAATTTGTTTGCAACAAATATTCCTGAACTTATTGGTGATTAAGCTATTTTTCTTGGTCTTGTGGATGATATTTTTTTAATTTTTTAAAAGATGTTCAGATGATTGCATTGCTCTTATGTCGTTTTTATGATTGATGGCCCTGATGCACTGTTTTTCCACTTGCTACTTAAGCTCATATGCTTTTATTTACTCTTTGAGATCCTGTGTTGTATATATTTTATGGTAAAGTATAATTTAAATTATTTTATTTTATTTTTTACCTGTCATATGTTTAGTCATTCACCTCATCCAATAATCTTTTATCAGTTTTCTTTACTTACAATACTGCCATATTTCTTTCTCATATGAAAATAAGAAACCTACTGGTTAGGATGGGGCTAAAAAGATGACTCCGCCATTAAGAGCATTTTCTGCTTTTCCAGACAACCTGAGTCCTAAAACTCATGCAGAAAAAATTACAACTGCTGGAAACTCAAACTTCAGGGCATCTGATACCTGTTCTCTGACCTTTGATGATATCTACACATATGGCAGACATTCTCACATGCATGCATACACTTAAATAAAAACAAAATCATATTTAAAAAATAAGACAAGAGTGTATTTAGGAAAACAATATAATAAATTCATTAAATTTAAATAAAACAGTTAATAAAATTCTTAGAATATGTCATTTAATGCTATTTCAAGTTATTAGCATTATGGTTTTCCTGGGTAATAGTATTTTATTTAAAATACGTTGTAGGTCAGTTTTGCATTTGATTGCATGAATTAACTCTTTTTTGTCCTTTTAACAATGTTTCATTTTTGTCTTTTCATGTCTTATTTTTATTTTATTCTCAAAACATAACTGTGATCTCATTCAAGTGGTAAAAGTATATTATGGAGCCTACAAAACCTACAATCTGATTGAGAAGAATAAATTATCTTTGTTTTAATGAGATCTAATACTAATTTACATATGTGATGTTATGCTGGAAAGTAAAGTGTCCCTTCCTCCCCCTCCCTTCCTCCCCCTCCCTTCCTCCCCCTCCCTTCCTCCCCCTCCCTTCCTCCCCCCTCCCTTCCTCCCCCCTCCCTTCCTCCTCCTCCCTTCCTCCCCCCTCCCTTCCTCCCCCCTCCCTTCCTTCCCCCTCCCTTCCTCCCCCTCCCTTCCTTCCCCCTCCCTTCCTTCCCCCTCCCTTCCTCCCCCCTCCCTTCCTTCCTCCTCCCTTTCTCCCCCCCCCCCCCGTCACTTTCTCTCCCCTCCCCCTTCCTTTCTCCATTCTTTTTTCCCTTCTCCCTACTTTCTTTCCTTTCTCCACCTTTCTTTCCAGTTTTCCTCCTTCCCTTCCTCCATCCATCCTCTCTCCTTTCTTCCCCTCCTTCTATTCTTCTGGTATTTTCTGACTTTATTCTTTCAATATGGAGCCTCACAATTGTTAGCATGCATACTCAGCATAAAAACACTTTCTTACACAGAGTCAATTCAAGAACGCTATTCTCTGGCATTTATCCTCCTGTTATGCCACTTAACAACATTTGGCTTTTCAAAAATTTTACATTTTAACATAACCTGGTATAAATTATGTCATTGTAGCATGTTATCAGATAAAATCACCAGTACTTCCCTAAGAAAAATGAGACTATAAATACTTCTTACTCAATAATTGTTTCTGCTTAGTATTTCCACAAAGGAAGGGTTGTGTACATACTATGGCTTACATCACTTGCTCTCAGTCTAGGCTGGGGATTGTTTGTATGCAAATAAGCAATTAAAATGATTATACATGTGGCTGGAGAGAGGCTCAGTGGTTAAGATTCCACTCCCAGCACTCACATGCAGACTCCCAACCATCTGTAACTCCAGGCCCAGAGGATCTGACATTCTCTTCTGACTTTTACAGGAACTAGGCACACATGTAGTACACACATGTCACACACATCAAGAGTTACCATGCATACCTGCAAACAGTTTGGGGGATTCTAGAAAGTATAGGAAACGGAAGCTGATTGAAAGGGTGCAGCTTTCTAGGAGGTCATCATTCATGATGGGATGGGAAGTTGTGGTATCCCTTGAAGATGTTCAGTAAATATACAATAAACTTTTAGGTTAGAACAGAGAGTGAGATAAGCAAAGCCAAAAAAAGAGAGAGACAGTTGATCACAATCCACAGCTTAGAGCTGTCCTTGCAAAGCACTCGTGCTTCTGCTTCAAGATATGACTGGCATCTCTTTAAAATGCAATCACTTTCTGTTTCTCACACCCATTCTTCATATCTCACTGACCAAAGCTTTCTTATTTTGTGTAATAATTGCCATAGTTCTCTGCTTCAGGCAGAAAGCTAGTGACATCAGGAAGAGGTTAGGAAGTCCCAGTGAAGCTTTCCTTAATGCTGGACTAGGTAAGATTTCCAAGTGGACCTCCACATGTATATGAATTGCTCCGCTGTGGATTAGGATCTTAAAAACTGAGATGATTCTGTATTTTTAACTTTTTCCAGCAATCTTGTTATTTTCTGTATGTAACAATGCACAGTCAATGGAAAGTACTTTGGAATCCCAGCATAGGTGCAGGGTTTTTGGTTTTTTGTTTTGTTGTTATTTCCTGCAAAGGGAAGAAAGGAAATACAGAATTCTCACACCTGCATGAAGATGGACTTTGCTCTGTCAGGTCTGCGAATAATTCACTATTATTAAAAATTTGATCTTGAGCAAGCTAATTAGTCTCTGCATTTTTCTGAAATGGGGATACAACGACATGTACCAGCAGTGGTTGTGAGAATAAAATAAGGAAATAAAGATGAGACATTGTAAGGAGAATTCAGTGAATAGTGGCTTTAAATATAATTGCTACTATTAAAAACCATGCCAATAATAATAAGGAGAATGAAGAGAATTGCTATGAGAAAGGAAGCAGAGCAGAGAGAACAGTTTGTGCTGAGCAATGCCTCTGACTGTAATTGCAAAAATGTGCACATTTTTCCACAAATATTAACCATAAAGCTTGACATTTCAAAGACTTGAAACCTCTTATGTTTGCTTAGTTAAGGTTTTTTTTTTTTTTTTTTTTTTTACTCATATTTTTCTGATAGTGCATGGGGATGGAGTTGCTTAATCCCAATGTTGGTAGTCTTCTTTATGTTGCCTAGAGATCACAGCATTCCTGGTTTAGCAGGACAATTCCAGTCTTCTGGGAGTATGAGGCTAACCCATATTCAAAGTTGATATGTAGACTAAAGAAAGATGAGAGACCCAGTATCATGAGGAACAGAAGCTGAAAAAAGTTATATGAGATATAGTTGGTAGCACTAAAGCAAAAGAGCTTGGTCCTAATCCAATTCAGTCAGGAATGTAATGAGAAAAGGGTGGGTGCCAGTACTCAATCACTTGAGAAGGTTGCCTGGGGTAGAACAGAAGAAATACTACTCTAGTCTGTAAAGGCTTTAAGTTTTATGTTTTAAGTAATACAAATATGCATAATATTATGCTTTTGATATGTTGCTTTCTGTCATTGATTGTCTTTCAATTCATTTGTTTTCAATACTCATGACACCCAGATATCAAACGTGGGCACATCTTCATGGGATAGCTAGTCTTATAGCATAGCCTCAGCCATAAAAGTTAGTCTCATTCTGGGACATGACAGAAATGAAATCTTTGAACTCACCCAAAACCATGAAATCTAGGAGTAAAAGCCAGGAATATGTGTTCTCACAAATCGTATAAATGATGCTGATGTGCAGTCAAAGCCCTGTTGTCCAGTGCACAATGTTCTCATGCTCATATGTTGCAAATGTAACTCCACCTTCCTACTCTGCTGTCACTATCTGCACCAAGTGCTGTTCATTTTATACATCGGCCTCCTTTATGGCCAGAAATGTAGACTTACTTGCCCAATCCTTTATTATAATAAGTCACTAACTAATCCAATAACTAAACAAGAGCTCTCAAACAAATCTTCCATTTCTGACCTCAGAACATCAGCCTAGCTTTATATTTGGACAGGCTTTCTCACTGAAAGACTACTGTGTTTCAAGAACTTTTGCCAGGCCAGAGGTAAATTCCACCCATTATGCTTTTGCAGATAAGTACTGACTGGAACATAGCCACCTATATTTGCTTATGTATTGCATATGGCTTTATGTTTTTGGCTCATTGGTGTTACAGACAAATTAAGTGCATAAATGGCAGAGACATAGTGTAGTCCTCTAAGTGTCCTACAGAAGTGGTTTACACATTCTACCATAGGTAATAAACATTATCATAATAGTGTATAGATAGCTACCATAGATAATAAACATATTTTCCTAATGGGGTGAATAGTATACTGGCAATGGGACAAGAGACAACGTGATCATCTGTTTCAAAATCTCAGACAGAACAAGAAAATGGCTCAGGAAAAGTAAAGAACCATGTTCAAGGAGGTAATAGGAATTCGGCAGGCAAAAAGGAAGTACGTGGCTGTATTTGCTGTGATGCCGAGTGTCTTAACTTCCTTAGTGCTTGCCCTAGTTATCTGGTTTCCAGAGCAGTTGACTGAATGGCATTACTTCTTAAAAGCCACTGATCCTGTCTTTACAGGGAGGCCCTCAGGATGCCTCCCTGGTGGGTAGCTTTTCTTGGTCTGATGTTTCTCTATTCTAGAATGCTCATGCATTACCTAGAACATCAGTGGAGACATTATCTTTGAATTTGAGAAACTCTATATTAAAATGTTAAACAAATGTACTCCTGAAATTCTAATGCACTCTTAAGTATAAGAAAGACCATCACATCACATTTAGTGTTGACTAAGAAGTGTCCTGGGTAGGGAAGTATTGGCACAATTATATTGCCTGAGGGTCTGAGCCCCTTTCTTAAGTGTTTCAAAGACAAATACCAATGAAGATTGAAAATGGCTTTAGCTATGGATTCTACTTTTCACAGTGAAAATTATTTTTTTTTGTGGAGATTCCAAAGGAAATCATTTTTTAAAATCTCCACAAATGTAAGGAAACATGTCTGAAACATTATAGAAGTTTTGCTTTCTTTACCTTATTATCTCCTGTAAATTACATAATACCAAACCCCCAAACCACTTTCTTTGTTACCAAAGTCAGATACTCAAGGAGTACTTTCCTACATCCTTCCAAAGAAAGGAAGGTGTGTGTTTAGGAGTACAAGTCACTGACAGGCTCCAACAGCTTCTGGCTAGGGACATTTCTTGTCCTATTTTGTGGTCACCTTATCTACTTTTACTGGTGCCCCATCATCTCAGGTACACATGTATCTCACTCTCCTCCCTACCAAGCTATGCTAGAGTAATTCCACCTGTTCTGTGGCTGGCACTGATTCCTTGGCCAGAAAAAAATAGAAACACTGGGAGGGAGCCTTAGGGCATGGTCTACACCTGTAGCATTTCAATGGGTACCCTCCTCCATCTAATAACACATTCCCCTCTAAATGGTGCATTTTCTCTTCAGGCAGGGATGGCTTTGAATGGCAGTTTCAGAGCTAGAAGTAGTTAGGTGATCCAACAGACTTCCTAATCCTTCCCCCCACCTCTCTCTCTCTCTCACATACACACACTCCAGCCTCTCACATTCCTCATGAATCAGATCATTGGCTGCTTGCTCACTCAGTTTCCTTGTGCACAGCCAGTTTCTCTTATCACTGGCGTTACTTTCAATCTTGTTGTAGATCTTGCTGATTAAAAACACTGGTCTTGAGAAAATTCTTTCTTGAAAGTCAATGCTTGAAGGAGATTATTCCTATTTATATTGTAAGTCACTCCCTTAAAGCCTCTGGTGACTTTAGTCTCTTGACTGATGCAAACCTCAGCTAATTCTCTTTATCCAGATAATCCACTGGAGTCCAATATTCATCACATGGCAAAATGAAAGCTTTTAAGAAAGAGAATAAATGTAAAGGCTTAAATTCACATAGAATTTTAGTCTTAATAAAACACTGAAAGAAATTATGAGAAAGTCAGGGGTTTTGTGTCTTGTTTCCAATAAGATAACTTGAAAGTGAATGAGATTCATTCCACCATGGCACATGTTTTGTTCATTGTGAGTTTCTCTTAACAGGTATGTGAATCACAGAGATTGGATGAGAATAATAAAACACATGTTTATTTTCTAATCATACAGGATAAATTTTGCCCATTGAAGCTTTTATTTCTTCTTTGCTTTTGTGAAGATTTCTTCCTTGTTCTCAGGTCTCTATTTAATGTCTACCTTAAATTTATTAGAGACTAATGTGCAGAGATCACACACAAATTACTAATGGATATTCATCATGTAGGGGGAAAGTCTGTCTTGAAGGACTTCCAAAATTATAGTGAAAATACATGAAGCTGTTCTGAATTAGGGCCAGAAAACAAAGGAAAGCTAGTAAAATCCAGAATGGTGTCTTTTCTAATCAAACTTCCTGAGTCATTAGGGGCATAAACAAAGTGAAGAGATGCAGGCCTTGTACGTGTCCTGAGATGGTGCAATCAGCTGTTGAGCAGGCTTACAAGGACTGGAAATGTTAGGAATCAAGGCCCACTTCATCCTCTGATGTTTAGTTTATATCATATGTCAGCTGACCTAGTTTTTTGCTTGACAGCCCAGGATCTTACAAGGATTATCAATGTGTTTTCCACATATATTCACAAAGCACTGTGGACATTTCAATTTCAATTGTCTTTGTGTTCACCAAAAGATTGTCTTTGGAACAAGAGATATAGGAAAAAGGAATATTCAAGATGGAGGCAGAAGGGTTTTGCTTTGTTTATTTTCTCATTTTTGCTTTTTATATGAGGGAAGAATCAGATGAGTGGAATAACACCAAGATCATTGTTCAAATAAAACATTAACAACAAAACAAGAAGCAGCATAGTACAAAATATACCCCTTTGACCTGAATTTCCCAACATAAAATCTATCATTTAGAGCATCTGTATAAGCAAAATTAAAAGGCCAAATGCTAGTTATGCTGCTTGCAGAATCTGGTGCTGATTGTGTGGCTTCTAAGAAATAATTTCGGGTGAACACAGTGCTGTATACTCATGGTTCACCAGTTAGAATGCAGGTAAAATGTAAGCCTGCTGAACTGTTGATTGCACCAGAAAGAAACAATCGGTTTGTCAAGGCATAATATGACAAAGACTGATGATACCTAGAATGTCAGGCTCTGGAAAGAGACTTATGCAAGTGACTATTCTGTGCTTGTTAGTCACAGGAAGCCCCAGCATCATCATTTATTTCTCCACATGAGCACATCTAAAGTGTTTCTGATAAAGGTACGTGATAAATAATTGTGTATTAGAAAATGTATCTTAACCACACCAGCAGCATACCCAAACCCTAATATGAGTGTATACCCCAGAGTACTCCTCTGGGGTTTACTTGATGAAAAAGGTCAAAGGTTGGTTGAATTTTCACCCTTATCTCTAGAAAGATCTCAAGATACATTCTAATTTTGCACATTTTAAAAAACAGAGGGTAAGGAAAACTCAACGCAGACTTTTGCCTTATTTTTTAGTATGTGTGCGCCTATTATGTTTTAAGACAAATGGCTTGATGTGGGTCTCAGTTATTTTCCTTTCATGATCCTTGAGTGTGTTCTGAATGCCTGTGTGGGAATCCACCTCTGTTTGGATATAGACTCCTGTGCAGATTATAGATCATTTAAAGTAATGTTCCTCTCAGCTTGAAGCTAAAGTTTACACTATGAAGATTTGGTACAATTTAGCCCAAAGATTATTGAAAGTTTAATAAAAAGCAATTAAATATGATTGTAGGCCTTACAACTGTATAGGTAATAATATGGAAATGAAAACTCTTGTTTGATTGATTAGCACAACCTACCAGTGAACACCTGGTGAGTTGAACCCCCAAACTGCACAGGTTTGCACATTAAAGGAACAGAATGAATCCATTTAGCCCCACTTAGCTGACCAATTCTTCAGACTTTGAAATGAGAATAGAGAAGTACTACTCAATTTCACAGCAAGTGCACAGCGATTTGGTCCCCAGCAACATTTTGGTGATGCTCTGATTTTCTATCTATCTTTATTCTCTGTGTCAAGAACAAAAGTGACTATACTACCAACCTGTACACGTCAGAGAAATTAGAATCATTCAACTTTGCACACACCAGACACACTTTAAAAACAAAGAACCAAAGCTCTAAAACTCATGAAGATGCATATTTCTTATTTAAGATGACAGGGGGTCTTTACTGGTGGCCTGGAAGTTAGTTGCAAGCATAGGCCAGCTCATAATTGAGAACATAAGATGAAGAGGAAGCAATGACCTCAATGTGGTACCTTTTCATGTTTTTATTTTCATAATTCCAATTCCATATGATCATTGGAGGATGAAATAGCACTTTAAAGCAAATTATGAGTCAAGTGTAAGTGCAGAACAGCCATCACTTCTGACAAAAGTTATGCGGATGAACTCACTCTATCCATTAGTAAAAGGGAAATAAAGGGTCTGCAACCATAGTAGTGGGTTTGAATGGTAGTTATTTTAAAGAATGATAAGATTCATATAGAAAGACTGGGAGAGCCAATGAAATGGATGTATCTGCAATCTGCAATTCTTTTAGCAGCAGTAATAATAACAGCTGCATCTGATTGTTCTTTTGTTTGGTATTCTCAGTTCTCTACAGGAGATAAATGTAGTGGGCTGACATCCTGATTGTTTCTGACTATAGATACTTGCTGTTTCTCTATAGCCATGAGACCTAGTCTCTTTCTACGGCATCTTGTGCTTGTTTTGAGATAGAGCCTTGAGCTTACTATGTAGACCAGGTTGTACATAATTTCCAGCCCTCCTACCTGTACTACCTGTACTTCCTATGTGCATGGATTATGATGAGTGTTGCCATGTCTGCATTTATTTTCTCTTAGTGACAACAAATGATGAACATCTCTTATGGTGTGTATCACAAACATAACTTAGTAAAAATGGTAAGGTGAGAGCTCTCTGTTGTACAGAAGAGTGAAGAGATGACTGTCAGGATTGTTAAGTGGTTGTATGATTTTTCATAAAGAACCTGAAGACTTATTTCCCTATGACCTGAAACCGATGTTTAGAAATTCAGAAATATTTCTATAAAATTTATTTTGCTTAATAAATGATTGTAGAATAAGTACTAAATTATAATGTATTTAGAGCATGTGTTTGGATAATAATAATACACGTCTTATTTTTCCCCCAAATTTAAACTGTTTTTAAAAGTACCAATGTATATAGCTACTACATAAAGAGCCCATGTCTAATGAGCTTGGGTATGGTTTTACCCATCTCTTTTGAAGATCACAACATACACTGGCATCTTGAACCTTTTGATAGTAACAAAGAATATAACCATCAATGGAAGAAATATGTTTGCTAATTTATTTGGAGAAGTCATGCACAGTCTTTTTAGTTAAAAACTTAAAATGTATCATCTTGGGAAATGCTAAGTCAGTGATACCAGAAAGACTGTGATGTTTCATTAGGAACCTGTTGTGGTATAGAAAGCTCTAGAAGGCACTGTTCTGCTAAGGGAAATAGCAATAGAATGACTCCTAATGGTATTTTGCTATACTTACGGATATGCACCTTGCTCATTCATCATTAAAGAACCTTCCTTCTACAGCATATAGCAACAAATACAGAGACCCACAGTCAGACAATATGCAAAGAGAGAGACCCTGAAACACAGAGCTCTAAGAGGGATATATTCATCAAATTCCTCTCCTCGTGGCTCAAAGAACCCTGCAAATGAGGAGACAGAGTGTAAGTTACAGGAGAAGATGGACATCAAAGAAACAAGGCCTTCTAAATACATCTCATGAGCAGCACACAACGAATTCACAGATGCTGTAAGGTACTAGAGCGAAAAGGTACTACATTTAGACTCACTTCCCTATTCCTAAACCAGAAGCTATCTCCAACTGATAGCTACTTTCAAATGAAAAATTAATTTTCTCCGAGAGTCTGTGTAGGGAAACAAAAGGTTCTTAAAGGTAATCCAATGACTAGGAGGGAAAATACCTTGCTTTCTACATTTGTTTTAGGGCTTTCTAAAATTTTTTCTTCTGTTTGTTTTGTTCTATTTTGATTTGTTTGCTTTTGTTTTATCTGCTTTATTTTGTTATTATTCCTTGGATTTTTAAAAAGAGAGACAGAAGGTATAAAAATCTGGGCAAGAGGGGCATGTGGAGGAAGTGTGATGACTTGGGTGAAGAAAATCTATAATCAGAATATATTGTATGAAAAATATATTTTCAGAAAAAAGAAACTCTAGAAAGCATCCCTCTAAGAACTCTAAAAATATTCATTACCACAAATGTCAGTCATCAGTGTATAAATGGATGGCATTCAGGGCAATGCAAAGTCTGTCAGATATAAAAATATGCACATATTTAATTGCTTATGAAACTATATTTCTTAACTGAGGCATATATTTGAGAAATTTTAAGTTCAAGTTTATTCCATTCTAGATGTAGATCAATATGGAAGATGGGAAGCTGGATTTGCAGGCACTGCTCTGAGAATATCTGGTAGATTTGGTTTAGGCTTAGAGTAACATCTTGATTTTACTATTTAATGCGTCCTTCAGAAATTATTTTACATCATCCAACTTTAGTACTTAGGATATATACCTGGATTTTCAAAAATCTTGTCTACAATGTTTCAGTAGATAGTTACATGTAAATTTAAACATGTCTGGGATTCTGTGATGTTTCTGGGAACTCTCATTTGCACAAATCTAAAATGTAACCAAAACCCAACATTTTATGTTTGCTAACAAAGTGCCCAGTAGCATAACTGCCCTGAATTATTTCATTTAATTGTCACAATAAAACTGAAAAGTAGATAGTCTGACTGTTTATTTTTATTGATGTGTAAAATAAAACATATAGAGTTTTATAGACACCACTATGAATCCAATTTCTAATTTAAATGCTGGATAAGAATTTAAAATGTCTTTTCTTCTAGTCATTGGAACACAGAAATATTGTGCAATAAATGAGATATTACCAAAAAATGAAAATATGGCAAATATTTTTAATTCAGTTGAAAAGTTTCTACCTTAGTACAGACGTGACTGGATTTGTTTTGTTTATACACAGACGTATTTATGAAGATGTCATAATAAAAATCATTATTTTGAATGCCAACTAATTTTTAATAGTGAAGCTTACTTTAGTTTGTGTTAGATTTTACATAGAGTATATGGTTTTGAGGTGAAGGGACAAAATTCAATGAAGAATAGATTATAGTCATCAAATACAAATTTAGAACAAATGAAACTTATTTTGACAAAGCTCTGCAGGAATACATATAATTAATCATAATAAGCTAAATTGCATGATATAGATAATGATACAAATTCATAAGACAGGAAATGGTGTCTATCTCAGAAAAAGCAGAGCTTTGGGAAGACAGATTGACCAGTGGATGAGTACTGATATCTGGAAGCATTTTTTTTTTTTTCAAAAGGCAAGGAAGCAAGAAGAAAAGGCAGAGGTTTTGACAAGTTACCAAAAATTTTGTTTCAATTAGTGAGCAAAGAACAAAGCCAATATAAAAAGTGACCTTTTATGTGCACATCTATGTAACAGAAACAAGGATAATACTCCTGTCAAGTTTCAGTGACTATTAAGTATAAAACTCCATGGCTCTGATGTTAAAGATTCAATGATTAATATTTTTGAAAGAAGTATTTGATCATAATGAACATGAGAAGTCTATGAAAAAGAGGGACTTATTAATATAATTCTCAGTAAGCATTAACAATAATTAGGTAGACTGTATTTGTCTATAATCCACCTGTACATCCATCTATCTGTCTGTCTGTCTATCTCTCTGTCTGCTGTCCATCCATACATTGTCCCATCATCCATTGTTTCATCCATCCATCCATTTCTTTGCCTACCTAATCTCATTGTTCCAAAACAAGACTGTTTAGACTTTTCCAAATGATACTCTTCTTTCCTTTTTTTCCCATTCCTATTACCCATCCACTATTCATCATCTTTTGCAGCCTTTCGTAAGCATATGATGTTTTAACAGATATACAACACAAAAATACCTCATCAGTTACAGCCCAAGCTTCCTTGACATAGAGGATTCAATAATGTGATGGCTCTAGTTATGGAAAACAAAACAAAACAGAACCAAATAAACAAAACTTAGATGAAGCAGGCACTGTTAACTAGCATAGTCACTCATATAATCAATATATTTATTGATTGATTTTAATATTTGGTCAAGTGTAGCATGAAACTGTATCTGAGAAGAAATTAATAGTTATAATTGCTTTCAAGACTGTTTAATATGTCTTTTAGAAAACACAAAGAACTGAGAAAATCAGTTCTTCTGCTCTAACTTCTTTGTCCTAAATCTGGCTGGTGTTCTTGCTGAGTCCAGGCCTGGTGTCTGCTGTTTCAAATTTTATTTCTTCTTAGCCTCCAATAATAAACTTGGAATCAGCCAGTTTTCAATCAGTATTGTTGCATTGTTTGCCATTTTATATTCCTTTATTCTTTTATCAAAACTATAGGATGAAAAACCATAAAAAGTCATAAATCTGGTCAGTTCCTCTGTTTTATACAGATTTTAAAAATGATGCAAAAGTTGTCGATGACTGGACATAGCAGAAAACAACTCCAACTCTGGAATCAGGCAACAGCTTCATTAACCCTTTATATCAACAAGCCACTCAACTAAGTAGCTGGTACCCTTCCCTGCCTCCTTCTTTCCCCTTTCTTCCCATCTTCTATTCTTCCATCCATCCACCCTCTCTTCTTGTGTCTCTTGCGTGCTTTTCTTAAGTTTCTGGTAGTATAAAAGGAACACACAATATGAAAACATCCCATGACTTATAGTTTAAACATACTTGCAATGGGTGATCTGGTAATGGCTTACATTAGAAGAACTAACTTTATCCTTAGACAAGTTGCCCACTGATAAGTAGAGTGGCCACTGTGGCAGCAAGCTTTATTCACTATAGTTTTCCAGTCACATTTCTTCAGCATGGAAGTGTTGCACTGCCATGTCAGAGAAGGGTTGGCACTTTTCCTGCTTGCTACCAAACCACCTTTGCAAAGGGTTTCCCCAGTTCGATCGTTTACTCTATTAACATTATCTAGCCTTACTTTCTTCTTCAGCAGCAGCTGACCTCTGCTTTAGCTCTTCCCATGCAGGGTTCTGACTCTCACAAGGATAGTTCCCACTTTAGACTATGAATGACTTCAGGCCAGGGACTTCATCATTTATTTGTTGTTTCAAATCATACAGTTCCAAGGAGGTAGCAAGAAGCCTCTTACAGAGCAGACGCTCAAATGGGGCATTTGAATTCATTGGAAAATGAATTTCTAAGGTTAGAACCACTGATCTGAAAAGGTAAGCACTTACTGGGAAAGTATGCTGTTGGAGCACAGGTGAGAAAGATGACTTCAACATCACCGTATTTACCGAGTTCCTAGCATGTATATCCTATGCAGCAGATTCAATGCTGTGCGGCACTAAGCACGAGTGGATTCGCTTTTAACTGAACTACAAGAGATAAAATACATAACAAAAATACATGAGGGCAAAGGGGAGGAAGCCAAGAGAATAAGCAAATACAGACTGATTGGATTTGGATGTTTTACACTCTGAAGACTTTTCTGATATTTCAACTAAATCATGATATCGATGGAGTCAAATATACGATAATGAATAAAGGCCGGCCAGCAGGGGCAGTGGGAAAGCAGAGGAAGGAACCTGCTTACACACAGAAAGCAGGCTACTGACCGTGCAGACTTGTGAGTAAGAGAATGAGAGTAAACAGCATCGTAAAAGCCCAAACTCATACTCAGTTTTCATTGTAGGAGTAATGGGAAGGTAAAATGACCAAATGTATGGAAACCATATGACACTATATTATATTAACTATATACTAAACTATATTAGCTACTTGGTTAATTTCTGCAGCTCCGTGTAATTTGAATGCTAGTCAAGGCCTACTTATCCTCAGGGAGGTATAGCATAGCGTTTAGATTTAGGATGTACCAGTTTTAGCCACACCTGTTGTTTCACCATGGACAGGTTACACGACTTCTTTCTTTCAATCTATTTGTTTCTATAATAGTTATAATAAGAACATCTGCTGGTGTGGCTAAGGGACAGACAACTAACGACAATTTCTGGCATACAGTAGACTTTTAATGTTATATTTGTTCTCATTTTCAATTCATGGATGTGCTCGTCAATTTTGTGTTAAGTGCTTAGAGTACATTGTCAAAAAGACAGTTCTGCTCATAAGACACATGAGTGGACATCTGTGGTAGGACAATGTCCATATCTTGAAATATTTACCTCAAATATAGAAAAGTGACCAAAATTAAGTTTACTACAAGAAGTTAGACATTTGTTTGTTTTCCATAAGTTTACAATGCAACACAAAGTTTCTCATTAAAATAGAAGGGGTTCTTCATATGATTTTCATTAAAGCTTTACAAAAATCATGTGACTAGAATTATTTTACCTTTTTAGAGTCCTATCTTCTCTTTTCAGTGTGCTGTTAATTTAATGGTTTACAACTCAAGCAAAACACAGGTAATAAATTATTTGTAGGAGAGAAAGCTGTGATAAACACAGAAACCAAGGAAAAACATTATTTTATGTTTTCTTGTTGAGGCTTAATTCAATGTAAATACTCTTTTAAAAATTAATACCTCGACATGCCCATGTTATTATTTGTTTACATATGCCTTTCCTAGTGACCTCATGTATTGTGATGATCTTACTATTAGTTATTGATAGAAAATAAACAGAAATGTTTGGATCAGTGTATATATTGCATTGATCATAAGTTTGGGGACATTCATTTTTCCTAGCTAACCTCAGTGGGGGCCTGTTCCATAACAGTAGATTGCAAATTTCACTCTATTTTATGTGTAAAAAGCAGGTTTCAAAGATGAATAGAAGTCAGATGTTCATTTAATAGTTTCTATGTTAATATTTTTGCAAATTTAATAATTACATCTTAATTTACAGTCATATTTTAAAGTATTTTTTGAGATAGGGTCTCATGTATCTTCAGTGAGACCTGAACTCTCTGTAGTGTCAAGAATAATCTTGCACTCCTGTCTTTCCAATTCTATCTCCTGTGTCCTGGGATGACAAACGCACACCATTTATCGCTTATCATTCTACATTTTAATTTTTCCTGTTGGATTTTTTCAATAAGATATAAGATTTTGACTGTGTTTTGAATCTGGTTTGTGTAATAGAAATATTTATTGGGAAAAAAATATGTCCAGAGGTCAAATAAAGAAATGTTTTCAAATGTTCCTAATAATGCATGTCAGGTAGCAAACACGGTACAGGTGGCAGCAGAAATTGTCTTTTGCTCTGGTGCAAATTCTAAGCCACGTGATGTCCTTTACACATTGTGTGCAATGAACTAACTCTTCAGCAGAAATTATTGCACAGAAAACTACGTTTGATAATAGCCACTTGGATTTTGCTCAATAACAAAGACTCAAAAGTGCTGTGAAATTAACTAAGATGTTAGTTTATACTCAAACTAATTCTCTGTAAAGAAACCAACTTCTCTCTAATGTAAATGTCATATGTGATGGTCTATTCAGATATGTATTAGAACAAATGAGGAGTTTACTTACACAAATTTGATAGAATGACTTTTTATGATTTGAGTAATTAAATGTATTCCTAATTGTGATATTAGAATTTATGAGCAGGAAAATTTATTTGTAGGAAAAATGCAGTTTCCTTTAATTACCTTGAACGGCTATTCTATTAGTGTTCTTGGGTAGGCAGGATGCAGTTAGTCTACTGAGCCTAAGCAAAGCCTGATATTTTTGAGGGCTGTGGATTTTCATTAATCCTCCATGGTTTTAAAAAATCCTTTTGTGCCATTTGTAAGTGTACAAATTACCACTTAAAATATCAGTAACAATAACAAGGGTATATCATTTCATTCTCTAAAAACCGTGCTTCAAAAAAAACCATTATATTAGACGAGACAAGGATGACAGGCAAGCTTGTAGACAGTGCAGCTGGGTGGATGCATCTCGATTTCAAAGAATTATGATTTCTTCCTCTGAGACTAGTATTCTCATTCTATTAATGAAAACAAACAAAATCTGAGATGAAGGCAGTCTGTTTCTCAGATAATTAAAGGGATGTTTGATTTTAATGCTTCATTGAATTTACTTTGTTCCTACCCAAACATGTAGTCATAGAAAATTAGCAGCAGATAATGCTGCTGATTCCAGCTTTCCCCTTCCAACACTTCAGGGAACACATTGCAGAACATTCATTTTTGCTTGTAAGGCTAAGTATTAACCTTATCTTTCTAAGTAAAAGTGATATATTATTTAAAAATAGCATGAAAATTGGAGTTTATACTGAGACTAGATTGTATGTATGAAGTGAATTGAGTTATATTAATTTTTATGTCATAAATCTCTAACACAGGACACAAAAGATACTGGCACTTTAAACATTTTTTTTTTCATAAAAAGTGATTTCAATGGAAGGTATTTTGCTAATTAGCCTCAATTTCTATTCATTTTGCACTATGTAATTGAAGGCATTTGAGGGGATGTAAAGGGACTCTTCATTCAATGTTCCTGTATTTAGCTGACTTAGAACAAATGAGACAACACGTGTTAGGTACAGGATCCAGGGCTTATCCTAGAACCTTACAGAAGAATGGCATAGAGGTGCTTTTGGGGTTGGAGGCAGACTGCTAAACAGAGCGGAGGCCAATTCTAAGACTTCCTAGGCTCTGCTGATGGTGCCTCAAGCATGGAGAGTTCCCCTTACTGTATTTTACTAACAACTGTTCTTGAGAGGCATTTTAAAAGAGAGTAAGTTCTCTAAATATTCATCAAAATTGTCTTCAAACGAATAATAGTACATTGAATTACTATCTCTTTAACATCTGATAATCAAGTCACTTCAAGGAGGTAAGAATGAAAGCATGACAATGAAAGGGCAGAGTTTCCTACAAGACATTATGAACATCAGCAGGAGAGAAAAATGTATGCACAGTGTAGACAAAAGCAGATTTTTTTTTTTTTAACCTCAGGAGGATCATGCTTGGTAACTCTAAACTCCTATTCTAAACGAATCCTGCCATCCATGGTTTTCACATCTGCGACTTATAATAGACTGCAGGAAGTCATGTGTAGTATTGCAATTCTCTACTCCAGATATCCTTCGCTAATTCTGAGGTGTCCCGTTCAAATCAAGTACCTTGGCTAAAGTTTGCTCATTTGGAACATGATAGCCAATGACCTTCAAACAGGTCTCTTTGACTCTGACCTACCCAATTGGATAATGTTGATTCTGATCTACAACTTTAACATCTTACAAATGGTTGAGAATGAAATGGCTCATAAGATCAAACTGGCCCTACCCATCTTCTCCCAGTGAACCCTGTCTGCCCCATCTTCACCTGACTTTCTGGGTGCACCCTTTCCTTTATTGTCTTATTCCTCTCAATAGATTTGAGGGTGCACTAATGCCGTTACATGTGCAGCTCTGTGTTTAGATGTTACTCCTGGCCTCTAAAAGACAAATAAGCAGGTTAAAAATTCAAAAATTTTGTAATATTAATAAAATGTACATATTCAACACAGGGTGTTAACGAGCTAATATTAGCAAGGAGTATGTCTACAATATAACCAAATACTTCAGGCCTACCATGTGCCCAATTATAACAGTACTAGCCATTTAGGCCTTGGAATTTTTATCTCAAATCATGTCAACTTAAAATCTTACATCACATTAGTGGGAAGGCCATTCTTGAGAGTAGGCAGAGTAAATGATGTTAAGAATTGTAATTTTACCTAAGTTTTAAAAGCTCTTATTTTGTCTATATGTGAAGGAAGTTGAGAGTAGTTATGCCATTTTTATACTTGACTCAGATTTTATACTTAACACTATCATTTTGAAACTTATTACAACCATTATGTGAAGCAGAAAAAGATACACTATATCTTGATTTGCTTCTTTCTATGCAATATTTTGGCTCAGAGAAACATTCTTTAGTTAAAGTCTGAGTTATTTTTTTAAGAGACCAAATATATGTATGTGCACTCATACATATACATTCAAGATGACTAGCCCATCTCCTGTGTAAGAGCTGCCAGGGCTATACATGACGCTTTTATTTCATTCTTGGTGAAAGTTCCTTTGGAAAAAAGAAAAATTTGGAAAAGAAGTGTTTAATTTCTTTTATAGTCCAGAATGTCTAAACAGGTGCACTGACAAATGGTATGATTATGTTTGAGCCTAATTAACAAGGAAATGCTGATGTTAACCCAGCTTCAAAGTCAGTCCCTATATATGGAATTATTTGAGCCATGATATTGTGAATTTATGCTATATGTTAAAAACTTGAGTTATTAATAAGTTATAATGTAAAATTATCCAATGAAATAATTTTGTAGAGTATTTCTTATACTTAGTGGCAATAGAAATAAACAGATTAGTTAAGAACAATTTTATTCTTTTTCTTTTTCTCCAAAGATTGAGCACATGGTTATGGTAGATTTTAAATGCTGAGATAAAAATCACCAAGATTAATTTTAATGCAAATTTCTCTTATACCTGATCACATCCTGTGTACACGTAAAAACACAGAAGCACACTTGTTGTTTATGAAACTCCTTTAATTAACCTCTGAAAGTAACATGATATTGAAGGTGATTCTCAGCCTCCACAGACTCATCAAACGTTGAATAGAGGATAATTTTCTGTGGCAATGAGTTCATGTTCATGACAAGGAGAAACCAATGTCAAAGCACTAGGAACTCGAGTATGGTAGTTCCAACTTGATTTTTTAGTCTCTAATTAGCATGTTTTGGTCGCAGTATATTTAGACTAAAGTTGCCTCACTTTTTCATTATAAGGAATTGGTGCCATTTCTACATAAATCAATGAAAAAGTTATAAAAATTTATAAAATCTTACAAGATTAAACCTTGAGCCACCATCTAAAGTCATTTGCAGAAATGTAAGTGTTGAAAACCTAAAAATGGAATTCCAGAAACATAATAATTTGTTAAGATCCAGGGACAAAGACATGATTACAAGGAAAAAGAATGAGAACTTGAATAGTCAGTGAAATTAAAAAAAAAAAAAAAAGTTCCCAACTAGTCTTATTTGGTAAGATAGTCTAAGAAAAACATTTTACAATTTTAGTTCCTCTAATGGTAATCTGAGCTATTAAGAATTGGCAGATTAACTATATTCCCCTTAAAATAATTCCTTAAAAAAATCCAAATCAATCTTTATGGCTTTGTTTTATATGATGAAATTTATAGAGTTGTATAAGTATTCTGAAGTAAAATAAACAATGTTTTTGGAATAGTTTTGTATTTCCAATTCTGATGTGGGTACTTGTAATTTCTTTTTAAGGTATTCTCTTGAGAAGGTGTAGGGGATTTATGATGTTACATTGTAAACAAAAAAAAAAAAAGCTCATTGGCCAAAGGCAGACAGGAAATATGAGTGGGGCTACCAGACTAAGAAAACTCTGGGAACAGGAAGAACAGAAGAGATACCACAGAAATGCCACAGCGAATGCAGAGATGCAGCGGACAAACATGCTACTCTGGGAAAGGTAATGAGCCACATGGCTGAAAATGATAAGAACCATGGGTTAGTTTAAGAGCAACAGCTAACAAGTTATATGCCTGCCATCCAGGTCAATCAGTGTACGATTAATGTAAGTGTCTATGTGTTACAATGGGTCTATAGGGCTGTGGGTCTGAAAGTCCAGGCCACCATGTTAGGCCGGAATGTCTGAGCCATGACACTAGACCAGAAAGTCCGGACCAGAAACTTCTACTACAAAAGGGGTTTTATTCTTTCTCTGACCTGCTCCAGGATAAACAAGATCCCCACTAACATTGCACTGAGAGGAAGCTTATATTTTCTTGTTTATGTTAGGTCTTTAAGCATAAAGCATCAGCGTTTCAACAAACAATCACAAAAGCACAATTACATGATTTCACTTGTTCAAAATGTAATTTATTGCTAATGGAATCACAGAAATTTTTTCACAGTGGATGGAGTATAGAGCCAAGTAAGGCAAATTGCTATTGAAGAGGAATTATTGATTCTCCTGTTACAATTGGTGCTTTTCAGCTTTGATACATAGCATTGCATTTCTATTGTAGCAATAATTTCTATTTAAACCGCTAGTTGTCTGTGCTACATTCTTTGGGCTGTGTTGTTTTAACCAGTTGTGACATTTGCAAGAATTTTGTTGTTCTTTTAAGAACTTGAGTACATGCTGTGAAATCTGGGATTGAGAGGTTAGAAAGGCACTAATAACTGCTTCCTCAGCTTTGGTCACGCTCCTCATCTTGACCATTGTTTTTGTCTGAACATGTAGTACATTAAACAGACGTTGGAGGTTACATCTTAGCCTTAAAATCTCTGAGGAAATAAAATTACTTTTAGGTATTTATTTGGTAAATATTGAAACTTGTAAATAACTTTGATATAAAATTAAATACAAAGTACAGAATTGTTTCCAACCAATTTAGTTGACTTACTCCAGCAAAGGTATTGAATGAATGTGTCAGGACAGAAGTTTCCTATTTTGTTTTGTTTTGTTGTTGTTCTCGGATAGCAGGTTGTGTTTCCTTTAAGTATGAGTCTCTTATAGCTAGAAGTTACAGATGGGTTTTTGGAATGTTAACTCTTTCTCATAAGATAAAAGCCATGCAGGTCAAGGAAGTGAAGCACTCTTCTCTACTTCTTTCATTTCCATTTTCAACATAGGTCTAGTGTTATTTCTAAAGGAAGGCTCTTGGTGTCTGACCGGCCTCTTTCCAAGAATTCATGAAGAGGCTGTTAGTACATGAGCTTACAACTGAGCAAAACGTAGACTCATCTGGTAGGTATGAAGCCACTGGAGAGGGGTGAACCTGGAACACTGCCTGGATCTGGCTGATACTGAAGCTAAGATCCTGATCCTCAGAGAAGCTTTTGATGTTCAGTATAGTCAAGTGCCACCTAATGAAGTAAATTCAAAATGCCTTCTCTTCTGGAATAGAAATAAATAAATATATAAACATTGGTGATATATTATATGTAATAAAATCAGTCTGCAATAGCAGAGAACAGATTCTTACCCACAGTCAAGCTGTGAGTGTCAGAGAGTGGTGACTCACGCCTTTAATCCCATCACTCAGGAGACAGATCTTTCTGTATTTCTGTGAGTACAAGGCCTCACAACAAAACAATAGTAGCTCACACCTTTAATTCTAACTCGAGAATTATGATACAGAGTTGAGCCCAGAAGTGAAACAGCTGGGCAGGGAAGATATTTAAGGCAGGAGGAGGCAGACATTCACGCATTGTTTAGAAGCGACCAGCCAGGCCGAGGACTCTTGAAGACAGCATTTACCCTTTTCAGGCTGAGAAATTGGCTGGGTGAGAATTGACTATGGTCTCTTTCCTCTCTCTGTTATTTTAGATTTTCCCTAATACCTGGTTCTGGATTTTCTTTATATACTAACTATAATTTGTGCAATACTTCCCCAAAAGCAACTACTTTGTTTTAAAACTATAAGAGAAGCAAGAATAAATCATTAGATTATATGTGTTATTAGTCTTGTAAATGAGAATCTCATACTAAAAGTTAAATGTAATTATTTTCATAGCATAAATTGGTTCATATGCTTGCTTTTGAAAAGCTCTCAGTGGCATAGGGGCAAAGAAATTGTAACTATCGTCATCACTATTATTTAATATCACTAGTATGTGGGGCACACAATGCCCTTGATCCACAGAAATTCCTACCTTTTGGGGCTGGCTCCACTAACAGATGGCGAATATCAGAAATATTTTTATCAATTTAAAATGAACATGTTACCATTTTTCAAATTTCTTCATTTTATGTCATAACATTGAAGAGTGATGCTGACTATTCTGAAGGAAATATTACCTGTGTTTGTATAGGGAGGGAAAGAATACAATTTTTGTTTCCTTAGGTTCTTCAGTATTTTGTTTATCTTTGTTTTTGGTTATTTGAAATGTTATTATGAACAATTACATTTAAACTAGACATATTAATATAGATCTATGCTAAGCAGTGAAAAAGTTTTGAGCTTTGGGTTAGAAAAAAGTTTTTGATGCAGGTCTGTTTAGAACAATAGTTAACATAGGCACACACTGATGACATTTTTAAAGATCTTGTTTATCATAATTTTAGCTATTGGACTAGTGTTTTGCCAACTTGACAAGTCATTTTGAGAAGAGAGTACCTCAATTGAAAAAAAAATGCCTCCATAAGATCAAGCTGCAACAATCTTACAGGATATTGTTTAAATTAGAGACGGAAGAGGGAGAGCCTAGTCCATTTTGGGTGATATCTCAATGGGATGGTTGTCCTGGCAGCCTGAGCAATCCAGTAAGACTCCTTTACAGTCTCTCCATCAGCTTCTGACTATGGGTTCTTGCTTTCCTTGAGTTTCTGTCTTCAATTCCTTCATCTATAACCAGTGATGTGGAAATGTAAGCAAATTAACCCCTTCCTCCTCAATTTGCGTTTGGTCATGGAGTTTCATCTTAGAAATAGTAACCATAACTAAGACATTAACATTCTAGATTGCAGGTGTAGCCCATATGTAGTCCAAATCATATTTGGTTATTATAGTTACCCTGAATATTGCCTAGCCTAATTGTAAAATATAGAAAAGACAGGACAAGTATTCATTGATCCCAAATGCAAATTTTGTGTCCTTCCTTTTATACTGAGCTATACTATCAGTAGTATCTTTCAAGGAGATCTTGATAAAGTTATTTGATATTTAAGTAGATGCATTTTGGGTAATTTAGACTAGATCATATAACAAAATAAAATTGAAATATTCTGATACCTAAGCTGTTCAGTAACTTTGGTGTTAAGAAAATGACAGAAGTACATGCTATGCCTATATCTTTCTCTTGTGCTTCATAAAGAGTATGCAATATAATTTTATTCTTTAAAAAGACTTACTAATATCATGAAATATAAAGAAGTAGTATGTAATATTGAAGAAGTTAACCTTTCTAGAATAGACTTACTAATATGTTTAAAAACATCCCTTTCTAGGAGGTGATACTGTGTGATATTGTGTGACACTGCCCATAGAATATAAACTTTGACTTTGGCAGTTCCAGCATGATTTCCATGCTGATAAATTGCACTTTGCCATGTTTTTCTCTGCTGATAACTCTCACAGAATCCTCATACATATACACCCAAAGGTCTCTTACAAACCATTGGGAATGCCTTCTCAGGGTTTTGAAAGACCAAACAGTCTCACTTGTTAGTGGAACAATGCTTAGACTTCTGAGCTTTTGAATCAATGGGACACTAAGATAACTTTCCAAGATTCTGTCCTTATTATTTCTCTCTTTCAGATTTCTGAGTCGTATGGAATACATAACTGAAGACAAAAGTGAAAGCCACTGTTAAAGAGAGAGTGAGCCATGTGCACCAGTCAGTTATTGTTTCCTTACGGAGGATATAGTTGGACTATATTTCCCCAAATCCCTCTTTGTTAGAAGTTAGATTGGGGCATTGACTAAGTAGCATGTATACACAAATGTAATCACATCACTTAAACCTGGTGCTTGTGTCTTAGGAGTATACCATGATCTTTTTAAAAAATATTTTCTTCTTCCCTTCTTTTCTCCTTGCATCTCTCTCTTCTTTTCTTCCTCTTCCCCCAGAAGAAGGTGAACTGAGGAGGCTGAGAGACCCATGAAAAGAAGCAGGGGTAAGGGAAGACCCCTTAGTAACCAATCCTGCAGGTAAGGAGGCCAGCATTTTCTTTCTTGCTACACTAAGCACTTATTTCTGAGTTTCAGATACTGTAATCAGAGCCTCACATACACATCAGAAGTTCTAGAGGATTTGCATAAGTTTGTGTCCAGGTAGAAAATAGTTAACATCATAGTTTTTCAACAGTAACACTTAAAAAATGTTTGTTGTGACAATTTAGGAAAATTTGGGTGTAGGTTATGATAACAGTAATCCTCATCTGGTGACTTTATAATCTCAAGCAGGAGAATTCATCTCAAAATTAATTTATTAATTTTACTCTATGTTATAATTTTAGATAATGAATAAAATGTATTTCATTCTAATATTTCCTTCAGCTATCTACAAATCATTTTACATAATTAGGAGACAGTGATGCCTGTTCTTCTCAGTGTGGTACAGGGTACAAAATATGAATGAAGTACTCTATGTAGCTCGTGAGCTAGTATGTGGTGATTGTCAATTTGACAGAATCTAGATTCACCTGGTGTATGGGCATCTATAGGGAATTATCTTCTTTAGGTTAATTGAGGAGAGAAGGCGCTAGTCCCTGGGTGCGTTCTGTATTTGGTAAAATGGAAAAAGTGGAGTGAGTATGCATAGATCGCTCTTTTCTTTCTGGCTTGGAGGTGACCTGATCAGCTGCTCCCAGCTTCTATCATAATATTTTCCTTGACAGGATGGAGTTCTGTTAGTTGAAATAAATCCTTTCTTCTTTAAATTACTTTTCTAGTATTTTTTTCTTTTTTAAAAACCACACGAATAGGAAATGAAACTTGGAAATCAGTAACAAGAAGTGAGGCAGTGATAAAACTGACTCTTTAGAAGTAGATGTAGACCTTTTGGAAAATAATGGAAACAGGAGGGACTGAGAAAGCACAATGGCTGCTGAAGAAGACCAAACTGTGTTGTAAATACTTGGTTTAGTTTACCAAAGAATAAATAGCCTGCGGCTAGAAGTTTTATCTAAGAAAGAAGACATTCTTCTGTGCTTGGTCGTGTTCGCTCCTCTTGTACATCACATCTACAGTCAGGTCTCAGTTTTGTTGTTTTTATTTTGACATGTGTCCTGCAATATTGTCCTGCATGAAACTCTCTTAATTCCAACTTCCTTAAGTCCTAGGTGCCAAGGTAGGCAGAGCTTCCAATAATATGCCCTTCATCCTTTTCTTCTGTGTTCCCCCAAGGGCTCCATTCCGTCACCCTCCATGCGTTGGATCCCTTGTGCTCTTCTTTTTACCTTTGAATAAGATGTTTATTATATTAAATTCCCCTCAATTTTGCAATACAGCATAGAGCATTTTTTTTTTTTTTTGGCCTGTGGATCTGCCAGGTTAATCATCTCACTTGATGTTTATAGCTACTCTAAAAAATATTTGCTTCATTTTATAATGGAATTATTTGATACAAGGAAATGGAAAAAATATCACTAAGCAAATAGTTATAAATTAGCAAATTTAACTTTTACTATAGTCTTTTGTCCATATATCTGTGATGCCTATCTTTACCATACATGTTTAATCACTGTAGACATACTGAATAAATGTTAAACTCATGGTCACCTTTTTACAATTTATACTTAAATGCTATAATCAGGAATTAAAATGTAGTCCTTTTAAGTGAGAAGAATGGATGCAAATCACTTATGGTAATGAAGCTGCAGATCACAGTGATGTTTAAAAAAGAGAGTGTTTGATAATGGTGTAATTATCAACCATAAGAGATCATCACAACATGCATCTCCTCAAAAATGTTAAATATTGAAAGTTTTCTATACTGCGAATTCATCTTCATTGCATGTGATAAGAATAAAATGTGTCAAATAATTTGACCATATGTTGTGAATGAACCATTGACCCAATCACCTGCAAAGTGATCATACTGCTAATCTTTTTTTGTTTGGGTAGAAATTATCATGGCTTGAATGGCAACATGTTTAGTGCAAAAAAGGACTCAACTTAAATAGCTATACCAAAAACATGAAGTGACAAAAGAGATTTCTTAATTCACATTGGGTTAAGTTTCTTCAAGGGAGGGGAAGCACTTTGAGGAAAGCACGTGTCTTCATGATAGTAATGTCTCTACAACCAGCCCAATCTGTGTAACAAAAGTATAGGGAGATTTTTTTTTCCTTCTGCCTTTGTACATCTCTACATCAACAACATTTAAAAAAAATGTGAACTTAAGTGAATATTAGGGAATGGAACATCCCCTTTTACTTTCTTCCCAGTGATAATTTCCTGAGTGGTTGTAAGGGATGCTATTTGCAAAGCCCTGCACTATACCTTAGAGTGAGCAAGTGGTTTCAAGCTGCCTAAAGATGCTAGATTTCAATTTGTTAATTTTTGAAACTATTCTAAAATAGCTTTCTGAACTATTCTAAAAATCTTTCTGTGAGTTCTGCAATAGCTTATTTGTTATGTCAACTAAAGCAATACATGATACATGAAAATTACGTAATATAAAACATCCTTTATTGGTAATCTGGTTGGACATGAAAACCATATTCTCATAAAAAACACACAAAAAATTGGTATCTTATATTTAGAGAATTCATACCATGTCCAAATCTATGTGCATTACTCTACTAACTGAGAAGTTCATCATATCTAAGCTATTCAGAAACCTTAAGAAACTTATGGTAGCATTATCAAACTGAAATGGTAGCAATGAACATTGTGGATGATGTAGCTTAGATAGAAGTTTGTCTTACCAGTGGAGCCAGTTTAAAGATGTTGCTCATATACTTTTCTTTTCTTAAGAATTTAAATATGAATCACATGTAAATAAGAAATGCTGAGAGGGAAGAAAATGTCATGAGAAACAGCATAACAATTTGTTACCCAATAGTAGACATACAACCAAACATAATACATACATACATACATATATACATACATACATATAGATAATATTGTACAGACTGGTCATTCTGTACTTATCGATGAATGTAGGAATATATGTGTATATATACCTTTATATGTTCATAACAATAATTAAATCAAAAAGAGTTCATAGATTTGAAAGAGCATTAAAATGTGTATGGAATGGAAGAAAATGGAGACAGGAATGATATAATATTATAACCTTAAAACAAAAAAAGAAATAACTTTAAAAAGAACCCGTGTGTGTGGCTGTGAAATATTTGTATGTTGTTCACAGTGAGTCTATTTATAATTTATACATCATCAATGACTACATTAGGTAAATTGTGTTATTAAACATAGATTTTTTTGAAACTATTGTCTATAGAAACACAGGTATGTGATAGTAGAAGATAAGCTATATAGTTAGAATTTCATAGATTATTGTGATAAATTTCTTTGGCATAAAAGAAAGGTATGTTGTACACATGTCAGTGAAATGTGCTTGTAATTTAAGATACATAATAATCATACATCTTTGTGTAGTCAAAATATTCTAACAACTACATTGTCTTCAATACAAAAAAAAAGTTCCTGGGATAATAATAAAAATGGTAATTCTTTGGGTGAATCTAAAATGAACATGAGCTGTAGAGAAATTGTCTTTATATCTTATTTAGGTGTGGTGTTAGCTGGCTTTGTTCTTGTATATCAGAGTCCTGGTTAAGGACAAAGACCAAAAGAGGCAACAATTTCCCTTTGCCAAGTTCACAGGATGCTATGGTATCATTTACAGTGTTCCTCAGGAAATAGTACTGCATAAGGGATGCAGAATACTTAGCTCCTCTCCATGGAAAGGTAAAAAGCATGGTATGCATCAACAACCAGTACAAATGAGATGGAAGGTACTAATGGTACCCTATCCTGGAATTGCCTTAGAGAGAGGGATAACTATGCTTTATCTTAGACCAACTAAACACTCTTGTAAAAAACATTTTGCTAATGAGTAGTCTATTATATAATACCTTGTATATGGCTTAGAGTGTCATTTTTTAAAAATTTGGTTGTTTTGAGGTTTGATACAAAGACTTGAACCCAGGTCTCAAGCATGCTTGACAAGTATTATAACATGAATTATGTTATCAAACCTTAATACTGGGTTTTGTTAAACAATTTCCCACTAGTCAGAATTCCATGTGCTGAACTAGAGAACTGATCCTGATAATCTTACTAAGGGATTCTATAATTTAGATATTTTATATTCTGTAGTAGCCATATTAGGCCGCTGCTTTGCATAACCAAAATCAAATTTCTTAATTTTTCTTTAATTATGCCTTAAAATTTGACTATATATTTGGTTGCAGGAAGTTAATGTTTTTTTTAAACCATGATTTGTAGCTCATGCATGTCTGATATACCTTGGACATTGTTTTAAAGGGGCATGCAACTGCTTAAGTTAGAATTTTGGGGTAAAGGTCAGGATTTTGCAATTATATTAAGAACCCTACGTGGTATTATGCACATGGAATTTGAAGTACTATTATAAAAAGTTATTTAGTTTTTTCAGGGCTTTCT
Organism: Phyllotis vaccarum; assembly: GCA_033318265.1. Taxonomy (NCBI): domain Eukaryota; kingdom Metazoa; phylum Chordata; class Mammalia; order Rodentia; family Cricetidae; genus Phyllotis; species Phyllotis vaccarum. The sequence goes on from JARWLC010000002.1 coordinate 101,960,337, forward strand.
GTTGATATGAAGAGATCCATAGAACTAATTTATTTTAGAACTCAAAGGGACATTTGAAACCACCTATTTCAACATCTACATGGATAAATGAAATGTACTTGAAATTCCAGATATTTGGTACTTTTTTGTGAGAAGGCAACCTTAAAAACTCGGATATAAGGAAAAATAACAATTGTCACTTATAAGGTGCCAACAACTTATTTAGCAAGTAACATGGCAGTTTTAGTAGTAGTAAAACCTTTGGACACAGATATGCAGATTGGGAAGCATCCCTTATCAGAGGTGGCCTTGCTGAAGGTGTCCTCTAGGGCAGCATCAACTAAGCTTACATGGATCCGCTACCATAACACGAGGGCATTCAGCTTCATTCTGACTCAAATTTAAAACAAATTCTAATTTGTTCTTAAGTTTAACAGAATTTGGAATTCTTGAACTCAAAATGTATGTATAATTAATTACTGCCAAACGGTTGTGTTAAACTATAAAGTTATGTGTAATATCATGTCTTTCCAACAGGAGCAATCCTTACTTTCTGTCACTTGGTGCTATAGATTTCAAATAGGTTCTCTAGTTTAGTGGTTATCAACTTGTGGGTCATGACTTCTTCTGCAAACTTCTATCTTAGAAAATATTTACAATTTTTATCAGTAGCAAAATTATGGTTACAAAGTAGCAACAAAAATAATGTTATGTTTTGGTGTCTCCCAAGCATGAAAATGGCATCAAGTGGTAGAGACATTGTGAAGCTTGGAAACCACTCACTTAATCAGGGTTGAGAACACTGTTTTATTCAGTGTTCAAGCTCTCTAGAATTTACAGGAATCTGAAAACTGGAAAATGATAAACAAAGTTACTCATCGAGTGGCAAAGTAACTAACTGTAGTAAGCCATGACTTCTGGATCTGCAATTTGATAGTAAAATCTTCAAAGTAGGTGATCATTATTTGCATGTTATGCATCAGACACTAATGCACTAGTGGCTCTGATCATTCTCACTATGTAGGGCCAGTGTTGACCAACTACAACCTGAACACTAAATTCAACCCACAGTAAGATGTTCCATTCTCATGCCTCAAGTTAAGTGTGGTGGTTGGAATGAGAATTGACAAAAACGCTCGCACATTTCAATACTTAGTCTGCATTTGGTTGGACTGTTTGGGAAGTATTATGAGGCCTTGTTAGAGTAGTTCTAACCCTGGGAATAGGCTTTGAAGCTATAAGTGGATCATGCCACCCTTAGTACTATCTTTCTCTGCCTTATTGCTGTGGATCTTCAGGTATTCCTTTGATGCACCATCATCATGGATTCTTAGAAACCATAAGCTAATTAGATGCTTTCTTGGTCTTGTTTTATTATAGCAATAAAATGTAACTATGATATTAAATATGTATATTCATGCACAAATATCTTTTAAAAGTAAGTAAATTTGTTTATTAATTAAAATTTTCAAAAAGAGAAACATCAATTTATTAATTAGTAACATGTTAATTGTTCCTTTCTGTCTCATTTTTACATTTGCATGTTACATGATTAGTTTCATGCTTTTAAAATTAAATTAAATTAAAAGTAAATTTTCCCTAAAAAATTGACAGATCATACATCTGGACAAAATTTTTTTAACTATATTTTTTAAAAGCTCACAATATGAAAAATAATATGATGGTCATAATATACCAAAGAATAACATACAAGGTCATTTATATACCTCATAAGGAAGTTAAGCTACCTGACTCTTGACAAGAACAGAACAACCAAAACCTCCAGTATCAGGTACAAGAAATCATCCTTTTGAATGGTTGGTCAGAGTTGGTCATTGACTTCCTCCTGTACAGCATAGATTATGAATGTAGCACTTGGTTGACTCTCAAGTGTTGAGGATCAGCTGCTACTTCTGCAGATGCCACAAAATTAGGGAACAGGAATTTTGAGCTGAATATAACCTGAATGACTGTCCTGTAGTCTAGTGTGCATAGTTCCAGAAAATACCACACAAGAAGCCAAGGGAAGGAAGCAATTAAATAGTACTGCCCAGTTGCAATATCTAGAAAATAAGATAATTACCAGCATAGCACAATATGCATAAAAGTTGAATAAGTGGATTCAAATGCCATTGGATACCAGCAGCTATCTTATTGGATGTAAGACTCACTAAATAGATAGGAAATAATGGATGGTACTAGAAGTCTAACTAGCTTTGAAATTTAGAATCCACTGCTTCAATTTTGCTAGATCAACAGATTTCTTTACTACATTCTAAATCTTATCCTAACAGCAAAGATAAGTGTAGCTACCAACCCCATCAAAGAAGCCTCTTTTTACAGAAAAGAATCCACTACTACAATTTTGCTAGATCAATAGATTTCTTTACTACATTCTAAATCTTATCCTAATACCAAAGATAAGTGGACCTACTACTGCCATTAAAAAGCCTCTATGTACAGAAAATGGACACCAGTACAGTAAACCACAACTGGACAATGCAGAGAACAACTGATCATGGAGAGCTGAGTCCCAAAGGATACATTTACATCACAGCTACTGAATCTATGCTCAAGAACGTAGCATAAGAAGGGGTCAGGAAGACTGTAAGAGCCAGAATACCAGGAATACTGCTATAAAATAATGTCTATTAGAGCAGAAAAAATGGCAATATAAATGTGGACACATCCACAGGGAAGGTGGAAATTTTTGTAGTCTCACCCCTAGACACAAACTGTAGGCAACCAAAAACTGCTGGGACAGGAAAGTTTAGCCTTCTAGGGATGAATCAGCTTATTAGTTATATAATACAGAGTGGTCAGCCTTGAACCCATGTACATACAACGCCAAAAAAATTATTCAGTAAGCTGTATTTATATATATTTTTACATAAACTTAAACACATACACTTATGTGACAATCATATAAAAAAGTTTATCATCTTGAGAGGTTAAGGAAGGAATTTGAAGGAGGGTAGCTGAGAGAAACTGGAGCGTAGAAAGGGAGAAGGGAAAGTTATTTAATTTTATTTCAATTAAAAACATATAAAGCTATTATAAAGTAAAAATCTACACAAAACAAAGCATCAGATAAAAATCACTCTTCTCAACTGCAGATGGCATGTGAAAATTATAAGACAATTAAACTCCAGTGGTCATGAGTGAAATTGTCTTGGAAGACAGCCATGAGTGATTGTTTACTTACTATATGACTTATTTCATGCTACAACTGGAGTTTTTAGCAGTTGCTTACGGTGAAGATCATATATCCTAAAGTGTCTAAAATTGGTCTTTCCTGTTTTTTTATAAAAAATGTTTGTGTGCATCCCTACTTCTAGAGTAGTAGCTTCTAAAGTGTAGTCCACATACCAGAAACTTCAGGAACAATGAGAAGTATCTTGTTAGAAACGTAGTTTCCTCACATTTATCAATATGGAAACTATAGAGGAAAAGCATTGTGGGCTGCATACTCAACTGCCTGGTGCTTTGATAAGCTTTGGGCAGATTCCGTTGCCAGCAAAGTTTAAGAACCATTGTCAAGTGAAAGCCTGGTATTCTTTCTCAATAATAGTAAGCAACAATGACAAAAATGCAAGCTAGTGTCCATATAGGAGGATTGGCATATTTTAGTTTTATTTAAATCACATTTGTAAAGACTAAAAAAATAAACTAGAAAAGAAAGCATGGAGCATTAATGAGCAGTCTTTGTTGCCAGAAAAATCCTTCAGTTAGGTGGGGAAAAGGTTTATTATGCTTTAGGGGCTACTTGAATTTTAGGTTTTTAAAAATTACTTCTAAATCTCTGTAGTACTTATTATTATTATTATTAATTATTATTTAAACATGCAGTTAAAGAGACAGAGCTATAATTAAATGTGGAAATAAAATTGACTTCAACAGAAAAGAAAGAACAAAAATACTGCTTCTTTTTGTAGAAGAACCTACTGCTGGTGTCTAGTCAGTCAGACATCTTTGTTCCAAACACCAAGTCCTCAGTACTCCCAGATGCTGATACTTTTCATCTACTACTGACCATGAACTGTGGTCCTAATCAGAACTGCAGCTGCAGACAGAGATGAGGATGATGGAAGACATGGAGTCTAGCCTTTTAAAAATAAGCCAACAATCCAGCTGAACTGAGGCTATTGCTTTAAAAGACACACTGAAGAAATTCTTTTAAACGATGCTCTTAATGTTGCACTCCCAGGCAATGAATGGCTCAATGAACCATTCCATTCTATTTTGGTGATATTTATTTCAGCATATTAATGAATATTTAATTTCACTTCTATTTACCAAAACAATAAAACCTGAGATGATAAAAATAAGGAAATGATATTGTTATTAAAACTAGCACAGAATGCTGCATTAGCAAATGGTGATTGTAACTCAGTGTTAGAAGGCTAGCTAACACTGCCTACAGAGACAGAGAACACATTAGATACATTCTGTTTTGTAAAGATTGTGAGGCTTCATTTTCAGTCATGAGCCATGCAAAAATGGTCTTATAATACTTGGCAGTTCCATCAGCATCACCTGTTATTGCCTGGGAGACTAATCTTGAGTGAAATTATCCCCACCTTGGGTTTCCTGTCTGTCTAACAGAGGCTGTGATTACATTCCCTACTTTCTTGAATCCCAGTGAAGATGATGATATACACAAAACCTTATCCCTGGGCTTGACATATAGTGATCTCTCAAAGTGTTACTAGTGATATTGCTGATACAGTGTATCACCCATTTGCTTTCAGGGGAAATGGTAAGGCAGCGGACAGGAAGGAAAAACAATTCTTTCATCAACAGACTCAGAACCTTTGATACTCAGCTCTGGGAATTTACTGTCTTTGCCTTCTCTTCTGGATAAGTTTGGAAACAATCTTGTCAACTTTTTGTGGAAGCTACTTTGGTAGTATATGTATAGAACCTCCACAGGGAAACAAATTCTAAGATACTCATAGAAATGAACTTCTATAACACATTCCCCACATCCCCACATCCCCACATCCCCACATCCCCACATCCCCACATCCCCACATCCCCACATCCCCACATCCCCACATCCCCATTCATTGTGGGATAATGCTTCGGTACACTGTAAAGATTTGTTATTCATATTGGTTTAATAAAGTGCTGTTTGAGCAGTAGGGAGGCAGGAAGAATAGGTGGGGTGACTAGACTAGAAGAGGAAGGCAGAGCAGTGGACACCAGCCAGATGCAGAAGCAAGATGAGAATGTTGCAGTGAGTAAAGGTAACAGCCACATGTTTAAACATAAATAGAATCATAGGATAATAAAAGCTACTCAGTTATATGCCTGAACTACTGGCCTGGAAGTTACATAAATGCCTACTCTGAGTCAATTATTTCATAGGCAACTTCAGGACCATCCCAGCAGCACAGAGAAACATCAGAATACAATCCATATTATTAAAAATAATATCAATAGGCTGAATTCCAATCCATGGGTTACAACAGAGTCTTCTGAGGCGTAATGTTGTCTCTTTAGAATATTTCCTAATATTTACAAATAAAAGTACTACCAGAGCAAGCAATCCTCCCATACTTTGACATGTAATGCCATGTCTGTAACCAACTTGGGGCATGGGACATCTGGATGTTGCTAACTGTCTGGCTGTGTTTATCCTTGGTAAAAGTTCAGTCTTGATGTGGCACCAAACCTGGCCTTGTCTGCATTTGGGAAAAAACATTTGCACAGAGTTGTCTGAGGACATAGTTGAGTCTAAAGTCAAGCTCTTTACCACATATGTAGATTAATTTTACTCATTTGCTTTGGAATATATACTCCTTCCCATTATCAGAATAGCTGTCATTTGAGCCTCTGTTCCGCTGATGATATAAGGGTGAAAAAAATCCAGAAAACCACCAGGATTATTAAAAGCATAAAAATTGTTTTTTTCTTATGCCTAGCTGTAAGTCCTGTCTTGTGCTTCTCAGAGGTTTATTAGTAAAAAGACAGAAGATAACTGTTCTGAAGCTTCCTAAAATCTCAGAATATACACAGGAATGACTGACTAAGGCTAAGTAATTTGTGCTGAACTAGGTATATGAGACAATATTCTAGATATGAAAAACACAGTCTCTAAAACCCAGTGCTCCTTTTTTTGGTTAAACTTATCCTAAAATAAACACTGATAAGTATGCTATTCATATTTTTTTCTTAACTCAAAGATAGTTAACCTCTTTTAGATATAAAAATGGTTATAGTTTTCATTCCCATCGCTATCTTCAGAAAATTTTAAATGTACTGTCCTGTTATTTTGGATTTCAGTTCATTTTAATCCCAAGAGTTTGTTTTGTTTGGAGGAGTTTCAGTCCTCTGCTTGGATATTTATCTATTTATTTTAATACTTGGACATTTTTTGTCTTCTACTCTTTTTTAAATATTTATTTATTATTATGTATACAATGTTCTGCTTGTTTGCCAGAAGAGGGAACCAGATTTATTATAGATGGTTTTGAGTGACCCATATAGTTTCTGGGAATTGAACTCAAGACCTCTGGAATAACAGCCAATGTTCTTAACTTCTGAGGCAGTGTTTGCGTATTATTAATGCTATTTTAATCTGTGCTTTTTAGTGCTTACTCCAGATATAACAGTTCAGATTTAGACGATCCTTCCTATCCTAGATTCATAGGCTTCCCTCATACCAGAAAGCTGATTCTGTCTTTGAATTTTTTCCCGATATCAAGAAATATTAAGATATTTTCCTGAATGGAAAATGGGTAAAATAATCCTCACAAAAATTGGATTTGAACTTAATTATGTTGAGTTTATTATAAAAGAGTTAAAATATTCCATATGGTTCACATGTGATAGAATTAGGAAAAAAATTTAAAACTTTTTATATACTAGAAGAGTTTTTGAAAATATCTTCTGTTTTTATTTCCTTTGAGGAAGCCATCTTGAAAAAATAATTTTAGAAGCTATTAGGGAATATGTTTCATGTAAAATGCCTTAGTTATTGATGAGATGGGGTTTGTTTTTCAGTTCATCAGCAAGATGACACTTTGATAAATCACAGATTGCCTAAAGAGTTGCATTGTGATGATTTCCCTCACTATGTGCTATCAAGAGTCAAATGAAGTGGTGTTCTAGACCATACCAAGGTTGGGGAGTCAATGGCACCTACTGTGATGACAAGTGGGTTGCTAAATTCTAAAAATTTGTTCCTTCTTTGATCCGCCTCTGGGGGTATCTTTCTGCCAATCACTTGAATATGTATTTGATTTAGATTCATTGCTCATAAATTGTTAATGTAATATGGACAGCTAAGACCTCTCTTTGAAAAGAAATCAGCTGTGTGGTTTTTTTTTTTTTGTTTGTTTGTTTGTTTTCTGCCTTGCAGAGTTAGGCTGAGACTTTCATGTGTAATACCACTGAGTGTCAGTGAAGCCTTGGTCACTGGTACCTTGGCATGCTTGCATGCACAGGTTGATACTAACCAGTTCCATGTTTAATCTTGCAGCTGATCTTTTGGCCAAATTACAGACAAAACATAAGGAAAGATATCTACCTTGACCTCAATTTCCCTTCAAGACACCCAGTTTCTGTTCATTTAGTATGTATTACACAGTACCTTGTTCAAAGCAACTAGGTAAAATTTAAATTCTACCATTGGAAGTAAATTATAAAGTAACTATTGAAAAAATTTCATTTCTCAATTCGCTTTCAACTCACAAGAGGAATATGATGGCCACATACTGATTCAGGAAGATTCTAATCTCAATGGGTATGATTATCCAATGTTGATGGTAAAGATGAAAATGCAAATGTAGAATTTAAAACACAGTATAAAACATTCAACCAAGTTGTCACTGGGTAGTTGTGATCGAGTTCTAAGTGGTGCCAAATAACCACTTTGATTATAATTTTCACCCTTTAAATATTGCTGGTGCACTGTGGAGATGGGTCCAAAAGAGGCTGATCTCATTTGCTCATGCTGGTTTCTTCTGGTCCTCTGGCAAGTGGGACAACACTTATTTTCAAGGCTGACCTCATCTTTTCTGGCTGCTGAGTAGACTTTGCACTTCAGTTGATGAGGGCATATGAGAAATGAACCAGATAAATTGCTTGATTAGAATCTTCATGAACCAGAACTGATGAGAGGGATACACATTTACTTGTGAATTAAGACTCAAATACATCTGTCTGGGCCCAGTATTACACATTTATACCCTCCCTACTGTGTGTAGCTTACACTCATTGCCAACCCTAGGCTATTTCATGTTTCAGAATTTTCACAGCACTGTTTGATATTTGCAGATTTACTACACTTGTTTTATAAGTTTTACATTCATATATAAATGGCATTCTTGATAGAAGACCACTAACTCTCAATAGCTGAGTTAATCAATCCTATCATTCAACTATTCTTTTCTCATTTGCATCAGCTTCTAGGGAAAAAAAACAGAATATACAAAGTCTTTTGAAAATAGTATGTGGAGTAAAAATGAATTCTGTAGCTTTTTGACAGGTAAATTTATATTTAGCAAGAATGGACTAATCTTGTATTCTTGGTATTACATAAACATAACACACAAGATTATAGTTCTCTTTGCATGTGTTCTTTGTGTGTATTTGTCTGAATGTACATTTCTGAAAGTGATAGACTGAGATATAACAGTTCTCAAGCATAAATAACATACAATTAAAATTTATCAAAATTTTAAAATGAGATTTTTGCGTTTTCATAAGCCATAAAATATTAAAATGTGTTTAACTCATGTGAGAATGTAAATATGGTTTATTTTCCTTACTAATATATACAGTAGTATTGGCTACTCATGTGCTTGTTATTAATTTTAATAAAATATCTAGATCTCCACAATACACTTATTAATATGAAGTACACTAAATAATCAGATTTTAAAGTTATGGATGTTTTCCAGATCCAGATATATAATATAATTTGAGGCAGAAAATACACAAATCCAACTCCTCAGATCACACTTTGTGGAATAATTTTAATACTCACAAAGACCTGCAAAAGCTTAACTGATCCCACTAGTGATTATCAAGGCATGTAATGCTAGTGTTCAGCCAAGTACTCAAGATTCTGACTCTATTCCTTGCAAACTAATATGGTGTTCTACTCACTGACACTGAGTTACCTCTTTCTCTGGCAATGATATGTGAGATGTGCAGTGGGCATTTATGGAGAGGATGTGCTGAGCTTGAGGTTTCCACATACACTCTTTGGAAACATGATCTTGGTAAATGCTGCTATTGTGGATCAAAAATCTGGATCCTGGAGCAGAATGTGAGTGAGAACAAAATGCCTTCATTATAATAAACTGAGACTTTTATTTTTGGCTGGTACAGTCTTAATCTGTTCATATAACAGGAACAAAATAGCATAGTGTGGCTTAAGACCACAAAACTAATTTCTCACATTTCTGAGGTTAGAAAGTCCAAGATTAAGGTTTGAGTTTACTTTTTGGTGGACACTTCCTTAGTTACAAACAGCTGTTCTTTTCTGTATTCTCACATTGCAATACGTGAGGAACAGAGACAAAATGCTCTCACTCTCTGTTCTCTCTACTTGTAAAGACAAAACCCCGTGAGAAAAGACCTTTTCACCTGTGACCTCAAGTAATACAAATTATCTTTATAATGTTGTCTTCTTCAAGCCTCTAGATGGATGTTGGATTTTGTGCAGACACCAATATCTAATGAGAGTAGAGTACTTTTACTCCTAACAACCTCTGAATCATTTCTTTTCTAATACATCATGGGTGAATCATTTGAAGAGTCTGTCCTGGTCTAGAGAAGGAGGACAATAAAAATTACTTCTGTTTGTGTGGTCAGTTTGAGGTTTGTTTTTATATCACATCTGTTTTTTTGTCTTATTAGCAACATGAATATATTTTATCAGCAAGACATTTGGGAACCATGCAAACCTAATACATTTGCTTAAGTAAATCTGGGGCCGGGGCCGGGGCCAGGGCCGGGGCCAGGGCTGGGACTCCATGGCAAAGCAGTTCCCTACTCTAGGTTCTATTCTCAGAACTACAAAAGAAGAGATTGTAATAACATGTGTGTCTATTTGAGAACAAGAAATCTTCATGTTTTCTGATGTAACAGAAGAGTTAAGCTTCCAAATTAGCAGTAAAGGGCAATGATAAGGATTAGAGTATAGGTAAGCCAGACAAGGAATGAAAAAAATCAGTGAAACTATCAAGATTTTTATTAAAAAAAAGAAACATGAGTTTAAGTGGACTCTTTAAAAAAGTGGGGCTTAGATATGAAGAAGAAATACAGTGATAGTGAGAAAGCACTATGGGTAACTAAGTACAAATAAATAAATGAATTCTAGACACACAAACTACTAGACTGGATTGTAAACAAACAACAGTGAGCTGACAGACAATGAACCAGTGAACACGAATTCCTGAGCAGTAATGAGAGGACCTGATGACTTGACTTCAGAAATTAGCAGAGATCTTGGAGATGCATTGATTTTAGTTGTTCACAAACTTCCAAAACTGAGAGCAGAGATACTAATTCATATTCAGCTAATAGGCACACATAATTTTGATATTGTAAGGAAAGAAAATTACTAACATCTGAAAAACCTAAATGCAAATGCCCCTAGCAAATGTTAACAAACTTCATTTGAAGCACATTAATAGAATCATTTATCTCAATGACATGAGATTTGTCCTGAGAAAAGGGTTGTTTAACATACACAAGTCAATAATGAATTCAAGGATTAAACCCTACAAGGTGATCTTTAGAGATTCCTTCAAAAAAACAAAACCTTACATATATTAGTGTAAAGAGAGTTTAAACAGAGAATGAGGAGATAGTTCAGTGGTTAAGACTAAGTACTGTTCTTGCAGAGAACATAACTTAGGTTCCCAAAACCCAGGTTGGATGACTCAGTCACCTGCAACTCCACCTCCACGGGTACTCCAATGCTTCTGGTATCTAAAGACATCTTCACTCACATGTACACCACTGTTCCCCCACATACACATAAGTACAATCATTTTAAATGTCAATAGATTAGAAAAAGAAATAATATAGCTCAGCATTAACGGTCAGACATTACAAACTAATAGCTAGCATCACTCAGAGCACTGAAATATTCTTAAACTTTTTCTGTGAAATGAAGGCCAATGTAATGGTGCCTACTTTTCAGGTTCTTTTCAGCACAATTCTAGAAGTTCTAGCCAGAGCAGCAAGAGAAGAGAAAGAAACTAAACAGCATTATAGTAGAAAAATATGATTAATTCTACTTGTTAATAACAAGATCTGATATACACAAACACTGAAGATTCTACCAAAAAGACTTTAAATGGCTTAGTGATGCCAGTTAAATTATAAAATAAATACTAATATTAAAAATTTAATAATATCTCTTTATACTAGGAAGAAAGCATTTAAAAGAAAGTTTTGAGAAGAGAATCATATTCACAAAGCAACAAAAAGTTAAAATGTAATATTTTTAAATATAACTAATTTAAAGCCTGTACACTAAAAGCTCCAAAACATAAATGAAAGAAAAGAAAAAAAAAAAAACTAAATATAGACAACTGCTAAATGATCCAGCATAAAAAGCTATTTTTACCAGATTGATAAAATCTTGCAAATATTCCAAAATCATTTTCACAGAAACAGAAGAGAAGTTCTTAAATTAATGTGGGATCACTAAGCACAGTGAATGAACAGAATCAGTGATCAGAAAAAACAAGGCAGTAAATACAATGAGAATGCACTGTGCTGTTATCAACATAGGCATTTAAGCAAGAGAACAGGGCAGAAGAGAGAGCTCATGAATAAGGCTCTATGTTCACGGTCAGCTGGCTCACAACTGTAATAAGATTGTAGAATACGGTAAAACTATTCCTTCATATGTGGCTTTGGGCAAACTATTTATATGCATGTTGAAAATGAACCTGGACCCTTGCTTCATGAAATCCAGAAGTCAACACAGGATTCATTAAGAAACTAAATTTAGCTATGAAAACACTTGTGGTGATAGAAACATACAAACTGTAGTGTACAATATTTGTCTTGGAAATGCTTTCTTTTTGTTTTTACATTTGTGGCTTTGAAAACACTACATAAAATAAAATTGGAGAAATAAACTTATTTCAAACAAGATAAAAACAATACATGAAACAATATTTTAGGTAGCTGAATACAGAAACAAATAACAATACAAGAAAAATAAAAAACACTTGCAGTATCTAAATAAGTGGTTGATATCCAAAATACATAAGAAATACAAAATATTGAAAAGTAAGACAAGCAAGAGAGCAAACAAAATCATAAAAGCTGGGAAATTTATCTGAACAGATATTTCTCAAAGACATACGCTGTGTGAATATGTTCTGGTCCATTGTAAATATTTGTCCCATCTACTGGTTTAATAAAAAACTGATTGGCCAGAGGCAGACAGAAAGTGTGAGTGGGGTTACAAGACTAAGAAAACTCTGGGAACAGGAAGAGCAGAGCAGAGAAGCCAGAGAGACATCATGGAGACACCAAAATATAATGCCAGAGGTGCAGAGGAAAGAAGTTGAAATGCTGCTGGAAGAAAAGGTATTTGGCCACATGGCTAAACAAGATAAGAATCATGGGTTAATTTAAGAGTAAAGAGTTAATATGTTATATGGCTGAGCTCTAGGTCAATCAGCATAACATTAATATAAGAGCCTGTGTGTTTCTGTGGGACTGCGGGTCTCTGGGTAAGGAACTCTGGCCAGACAGGCCAGAAACCTCATACAGCAGACACACATATGACCAACAAGTACAAGAAAAGTGCTCCACTAACTAAAGCAACTATGACAAATGACTTCCTGATAGTTATAGTGCAGTGTTATCTAAAGTGATAAAGAGTAAATGTACCAGAGGATGCGCAGAATAGAAAGCTGTGTATATTGTTGGTAGGAATATAAACTGAAAATAGTTATTTTGAAAGAGTGTGGAAAAATTTATTTAAAAGTTAAAAACAGATATGACTAAGCAAACTACCTTTCTGAGTATATATCTAAAAGAAATACAGTCTATCAAAATAATAATACCTTTCTATGTTTATAGCTGCCCTAGTCACAATAGCAGAGACATGAATAAATCTGTACTAGTTACTTTTATATTGTAGTGAAAAAACACTATGACCAAGGTACCTTGTGGAAAGGTTTACTTGGCCTACAGTTCTAGCGGGTTAGAGTTTATAGTGATGGAGAGAAAGGACAGTAGCAGGAATAGGAGGTTCATGTCTTGAACCTCAAGCAAGAAGGAGAAATAGTGAACTTCAAATGGTGTGAGTCTTTAAACTCTCAAAGCTCACTTCCAGTGACATACTTCCTCCAACAAGGTCACACTTCTTAAACATCCCAAACCGTATCACCAAGTGGGCGACCAATTATTCATATGCACAATAATATGGGAACGTTCTCGTTCAAACAGCCACACAGGCTAAGTGTTCCTTAAAAGAAGAGTGTAGTTTAGCTATTTAGTGTTAAAAAGAAGATACTCAGTCTTTAAAAAGAGGAAACTAATTTCCATTCACTGTTTTAAGTAAAAAAATAAAAATAAAAAAGGAAAAAAAGCCAAATCTGATGATATTGGTGATATGTCTTATCTGTGGAAACCAAAAGTGTTGAAGTCAGAAAAGCATTATAGGATGATTATAACGAGGGGATGGATGGGATGGGGGGAAGGCATGTGATGGCCAAATGATATAATTTCAAATAGATAAATGGTTCTCATTCTTAAAGGTGCAAGACTTGAATATGATTCCTCACGTTGTAGAGACCCCTGACCATAAAAATTATTTCTGTTGCTACTTTATAGCTGTAATTTCGCCACTGTTATGAATCATAATGTACATATCTGCAAGATGGTAGTTTGATACCCAAGGGGGCTGTGATCCACAGGTTGAGAACTGATTATATAGACATTGGGAATAAATGAAATGAGGTAAATATTTATGTAGCATAGTAACTATAGTTAACAAAATGTTCTATGTAATTCAAAAAAACTATAAGTAAGTTTAAAAGAAAGTTTCACAGAAAAAATAAGCAGAAAAGTTTTGGATCATGTTATCAGATAATTAGCCATGTCAACTAGTATGTATACTAAACAGAAGTCATTAAAAGCTGTATAACAGTTCTGTATTATACTAATGCATAATAATATGAGATCTTTACTTAAATACAATAAAAAAACAGAATTTATGGTCAGAAAATATGACCACAGAGTCCACATTCTATATTAAGGGTATTTCACACACACGTGTTATTCTTTCTTCATATTTAATGGGTAAAAATGATCAGGAGATGGAAAAAGAAAATGTGTGGTTTTTAGATGGCTTCAAGTCAAACAATCTGGCAGTACAAATTTAATTTTCAAATTTAATTTTAATTAAAATGAGAGGCTAGGGACGCAACAAAATTCAAGAAAGGGAAATTGAAAAATGAAATCTAATCCGGAGGCAGCACACATTTAGCATCACTCAGGCTTGTGAATAAGCATTCCACTCGTATAAGATGTGCATTGACAACTGTGACAGTGTCATAGGCAAATTAAAATGTGTTTAAGATAAATAACTCTGTGTATTTTCCTCTATAAATGGCAAAGTGTGTAATGCACTGTGTAATAGGAAGTAACATTACTACATAAGCTAGACCTACACATATACATGATTGGCTAAAATTTTCAATTTCTCTTTACGTTTACTCAATAGGCTATAGGTCATTACCATAAAGAATAACCTTAAAAGTCATTGCATTGTGAATTCCTTTTGCTGGAATCCTGAAAGAGCAGTAGGTTGGTACAAAACACAATACTTCAAAGGGAACATCTGAAGGCCCAGCATCTAACAAAAGAGCTTCACTAGTTTGTGGCCAATGAACATCTAATTCTCAACAGACACGGCCTAACGAATCCATATAGTGAAATTTTCAAAGCTTAGTTTTTACATTTGTTTTGTGTAAGGTGGCATGCATAAGCCATAGTATGCATATGATACTCAGAGGACAGCTTGAAAGAGTCTGCTCTCTTCTACCTTCATGTATTCTCTGAACTCAAGAAGTTGAGCTTGGTGGAAGGCAGCTTTATGGACAGAGTAACTTGCTGACTTTCAGATAACATTTTTTTTTTCTTATTCATTAATTAAGGATGCTAAAATTTTTTGGGGAACTGCTGCCGGATGTTCCAAAAAAGGCACAGATTGGTAATAATATATTTGTATGATTTTTAATTTTACCGATACTCTCTACAGTTTATTGGAATCCCCATTGCTTTCCATTATACAATGCATTTTCATTCTTTTCAAATACTTATTTCTAACTTTTCAGACTCTCCTCGGATGTTCAACTAATCCATCTTAAAGCCTCAGATCCATAGCATTTCTTAAAACCATTGGAGAAAAAGAGACTTTACACACTCTGCACCATAAACTGTACATTTTTTTCTTCACCTTGCTTGCAAGAGGAAGAGCACTTTCCATGAATAATATTAATCTACAGTATTCTCCATCTCTGGAGTCTGGAAGATGGAATACAAGCTTCTGTGCATGCCAGGTAAGCTCTCCTAAGCAGTAAGCTTCAGCTCTTACAAAATTATAGCTATGCTTTGAGTCCTCGCTTTCTGAATTCCTTAAGTAGTGACATCACTACCACTAGCCTGCTTGGACCTTGCTTTTCATTCTTTATAGTTGGATGACTCTCATTAGAATGATTTTCATATTATAACTGCATAAAGTAATAATAAGAAAGCAGTAATGGTAAAATTAATAGAAAATACTAATATGAATATTTAAGCTTAAGTAACTCTGGAAATATTATTCTTTCCCCCTACAGTCAAAATTCTTGAACATGTATGTAGTTACAGTCTTGATTTTCTGTACTCACCCAGTGCCAAATTTCCCTGCACTGTGCCCCTGGTTTTGCTCTCACATTGGATTTAGATGCCTATAAATTTTAAGACATTGACACTGTTCAGGGATCTTACTTGAGTTCTTGGAAACATTAAAATCTGCTGGAATCTTTTCTTTCTGAGCATGTTTCTTTGCTGCCTGGAGAATAAAACTCTCTCCACACTTGCCTCATTTCCTCCTGAGAACATTTGTCTTTGAGTGGTCCTTTAATTTTTCTATCTCTGTGCAATACTGTTGACTTTCAAATACCATTCTGCATGTTTTGTACTTCACTCTGAGAATTTATAAGATGAATCCATGAAACTTTGGTAACTGCATCTACCGCCAAAGTCCTAGGACTGATACTATAGCTGTTATTGCCCAAATATGTTTCCCAAGCCCATGGATGTCTCTGTCTATTTAAACACCCAACTGCTTATTGACATTTCCTGTGATGATTCATTTAATAGGAATTATGAGTTTAATATCTTGAAACATATACTCATGATCTTCTTGCCCACTTTTCCATGCTTATTTTATTATTATTTGAATTTTTTTCTCTCAGAAATGCCTCCTCATCTACCTGGGCACTTATTCAGCTAGCAAATGATGAGATCATTTATGCTTGATTGCCAGATTGTTTTCTGTGTATTTCTATTCTTTTATGTAAGTCCAAGAAAATGTTATAATTTTGAATGATGAATATTTCTTCTGAAGTCAACTTTCCTTGGTATTTTTCTTCTTCTAATTAATTCCCTACAGTGGACCTATGGAAGTATTTTACTAATACATCCTTGTGGAACTCTACTAGCCTTCTTGCTGTTCTCAAAATAAAGATTCAGACTTGCTGTTATGACTCAGCCTCAGCATACTCACCAGCTTCATCATGAAACACCATCATTGAGTCCTTCTCTAAAGACTGAGAGCATTTCCACTAATTCCTACAGGAAATTCTTATTCTTTTCTATCTCTAAGCCTTTACCTTTCTCTTCTAGATTTCTCCCTAGGAATTATTCTTCAAGTCTTAGATTACCAGTCATCTTTTCAGAAAGAACACTGTCGAGTCTTTAATTAAGCAATGCATTCTATAGAACTATAACTAAAGGTTATATATTTGTTACTTTAATATTGCTATGATTCTTTCATCTGGGTTACATTAATTTTATGTAAATGCTAATAACAAACTCCACAGATCTGTTGCTTGAAACTAAACAAACATGTTACATTCTAGATGCTGACATAAGAATTCTAAACCAAACAAAGCAGCTGCTTCCTTAAGGAACATGAGCATCATTCTCACATGTGCATTGTCTAGAAGCCACCTTCTTTACTGTGTGCCTCCTCTTTTTGTCTTCATGGCTAGCACTGTAGAAACCTTAGTTTTTCCTCCATTACCTTCCTTTCAGTCACATAAACCATCTCAGACTGATGCTTTTACCTCTGTTTCTTTTTATGAATCCCGGTGATTTTACTGAAATCAACCTGAATCCATAAGAACCTCTGGACCTTCTTATAGGTCCATAGTTTCCCTTTCCATATAAAATAATGCACTTATAAGTTTTCAGAATTGAGATGCAATTGACATGGAGAGGGGCATTATATTTCCTGTCATACTTGCTTAAATGATTTTGTCATTTTTCATAAACCTAGTATTATTAGAGTATATAAAATCCACCTTATATCAGGCCATTGTGGTGCATATCTTTAGTTCCAGCACTTGGAGGTAGACACAAGCTGATCTCTGGGAACTGGAGGCCAGCTTACTCTACAGAGCTAATTGTAGACCAGCCAAGTCTACCAAAGAAACTCTTTCTCAAAAAAAAAAAACTACTTTATTCATAGATTCAAGAAAGATACTTAATAATATTATAATGAAGCATGGAGTCCTGTTTTAGTTTCAGTTCATACATCCATGCATATAATGGAGATACAGATATTGACACAGAAAACATATGAAACATTGAATGGGTACATTAGTAAGTTTAATCATGAAGCAAATCAATGTAACTGCAAAACAAACTTTCCCCTACTTTATTATCTCTCTAATTTTTGTTACAATGTCTAGTTTTATCCTGCCCTTCAATGTTAATTTAGGCAAGGGCGATTACATTTCTGCCCATTTTTAGATGTCCAGAAAACTTCTCACCATTTTACATGTAAACAAAATTTCAATTTAGTAATTTTAGAATCTCATGTTGTAAATATATGAAAACTATGGGTTGACGTCAGGTTGAGTTTCTTCTTTCTCGTTCATCTGTGTCACCAGTGCTGGACTGGAATGAATGGAAGGAAGGCAAGGGACACTTAAGGACATTCTATGGCTGAATCTATGAAAGTAGCACAATTTCAGTTTTGTTTCTTCTTGGCTGATGTTCACATTGGATCCCATCTATCCTTCCCATGGAATATGGGAAGCTATGCCTCTCATTTCCATCATCCTGAGCACTTTTCACATGTCCCTGTATGCTTATCCTATGACTTTTATTTCTGTTGAACTCTCTCCTCTGTTTCTATTGACCTTCTCAAAGGGAGTAAGGCATTTTGCTGAACTTTTCTGTAGGCCTCCAAAGTAGGTTAAAAGAAATACACATGAATCCATCGTCTTTGCAGTTTGGGGCAGCACCTTTAACATACCCAAGCCAATCTTCCCTTCTGCTGCAGTGGACCTTGTTAGGAATCCTCTTGTTTGTAGATTTCTTAGTTTTAGCTCAGCCATTACTCCATTATGTTTTATAAATTGTAGGATCCCTAATGCTTCTTCAGTAGTCTTCATAAAGAGACCACTGTTTGGAAGTTTTTTTTCTTTTTACCCTTGTAGGAGGAGAGTAGTATAAAATAGCTCACTTTTACTGAGAACTACAAGGGATTAGGTTCACTCCCTAATACTAAAATAAATATTCGAAAAATTATTTGTTAGTGGGTGGCTTCAGAATCGCAGGATTATAGCTAACTTTTTTGAAATTGTTCATTCAACTTAGCACCTTACTTTGGAGTATATTCCCTAGTCAATTAAATATTAGTTGCTATGTGACAATGTATTATGACTTGTCTAATTCAATCATTTAAGTGCAGGAGGAAATTAATTTCACCTTCATTATATAAAGAGGAAATCAATGCTCAGAAATGTTAAAACACACTAAAGTTTATATTGTTGGTGACTAGCAAACATAATATTTAAGACAAATGAATCCAAATGCAGAGCTCCTATCCCTTCATGCTATAACTATCCATCCACTTTCTTGTTTTTTTAAATCACAATCTCTATAGCAATGCTGCAAACCATGTGTGTTGCCTACACACTGACATGGCTCTTGATTTTAAATTGCAATTCAAGATGTTGTGGTGTTTCAGATGTAGTGTATGTGGGATAGTGGTGAACATTGGTCAACTCAGGGATGATTCCAAACAAGCAAATCAAAACCAATTTATGAAGAAAAGGGATTACTATGATACCAACTATTATTGTTAATTATATGCTAAGATTAGTGATTTAACATCATAAATATTCAGTGCGTGGCTTTATGGAACCTGATCTCCAATTATGAGCAGCCATCAGTTCATAAGTATTATTGACAGGCCAAAGTTAATTTTTATTTAAGTTCTTTTTCACAGTTGTTTATAGGGCTGTGATCAGATACTACTTGAATCATAATATTATTTATGAGAGAGATTATATAGATTATGCTGATTATGTAGATGATGTAGATTATGTAGACCACTGTGTAGTCTATCTTCTTAAATTTTCTTTCTCCTTCCAAGAAAGTGTGTCCACAGATTTCTTCTGTGTAATAGACTATTTTAAAATCAGGTTCTTGCTTCTTCTAGCTTTGCCTTAGAGTCTTGAGGAGAGTCTGGAAGTCAGCACCTAGAGGACTAAAGCTGGGTCTTTCGATGCTGAGTTTCAGCACCTAGAGGGCTGAAGTTGGTTTCATGTCTGTTTTATGAATAGAGCCTTCTTATACCATAACCATTTGTATTCTATTGTGATTTGTGCATGGCTCTTGATGTTAATATGGCAGCGTTGACTAGCTGCTCATCTGAACAACCTAATTAACTGAAAGATTTCTCATAATTTTTGCTCTTAAGATGTTACTTCCCTGTTCTTTAAAAAAAACCAAGATTGGCATTTGTTGTTATATAGGCTCTCTAGGAAACACCAACTGCTGTGTTACCACAATTATAATATCATCTTTAACATTTACATATCATTTTATACCCCACATATTTTACCTTGGTTTTTTAAATTATTGCCTTTTCATATACTTTCAGCAATTTAAAATTTGAATACCTCTTAAAATACATAAGTAGTGCAGGAAAAACAATGACATTAGAACACAGTATCCTATTGTGTTGCATAAAGTTTTGTATATTATATCAAAATTTTGGTAAATTTTGCATATTCAAATATTGAAATATTTATTATTTAGATTACTTGAATAAATAAACACTTTTAATTTATAAACCTATAATGACTTTCTGGAAACTTGTATATATTTTATCTTTTCTTCCAAGACAAGGTTTCTTTACTTAACAGCCCTGGCTGTCCAGGAACTCACTCTGTTGCCTCGGTTGGCCTTAAACTCACAGAGATTTCACCTGTACTTCTCAAGTGCACCACCATGTCCTGCAATTTGTATGTTCTTATTCTGCCTTAATCTACAAATAACGAAATTTAAAAAAAAAAAAAATTAAGTAAAATGAGAGGCAGGAGGCAGCTCAGCAGTTAAGAGCACATGTTCCAAAGTTATGAGGACCAAAGTTTAGATACTATGACCCAAATTAATGAGCATGGCTTTCTGCAAACCTCGGTAAGGCTTGTTCTGAATGAGGGGCTGGCAACTTCTGGGGCTTGACAGTTACCGGAATAACTGAAAGTCAAGCAAGTTCAAGTTCAGGGACAGAACCAGCCTCAACGATTAAAGACAAAGAATAGTAAATGAGAACAATGGATGCCTTCTAATCCTTTGCAACACATACAAGCAAAACATCCACAGACACACTCCTGTTTCCTCACACTAGCACACAGGAACATCTGAAGAAATAAAGCAAATCTTTTTTTAAAAAGTCCTCAGACAGTACTTGCAAAACAATAACAAATCTCTCTGTTATGTTCTGGGAGAACCATCAAATATGGCGGCAGCTGTCAATGGCCAGGAGTTCTAGCCAGGGCTGTCTGTGTGATGATCAATGCCCAAACTCACTGCAAAGTTGTGTGTATGTGATCAATAGTTCTGTGCTTCTAGTGTCTTTAGAACTGGTCATGCTTAGGCTCTGATCCTCTGACTACAAGTAATTTAGCATAATGTGTCTAATATATTCTGAAAGCCAGACTATGATGCAAACTTTTTTTCCTTATAAAAAAAAAAAAAAAAAAAAAAAAAACAAAAAACCAAACACAGAGAAATTTGCTTTGAATTTGGCAGAAATGGGAAGGTAGGCAAAGTTTTCTGTCATCATATTCTCTAGTGAGATGTTTTGATGAGGTTTATATAGAAATTTTCTTTTTATAGTAAAGTGTTATTCCATCTTTCTTAACTGGAAAGTGGTTGTAGAAACATTGCTTATTTTTTTTCTGAGATTGGATTTTGGCAAATTGAAATAATATGCACAGACTACAATCTGGCAGTATATGTTTTATTTCTAATAAACTCAGGGAGCATAAAAAATACAAAAGTCATCTTAGGATTGTCATAGTCCAAACTGAAGAACTTTAACATGACCTAGAGTTGGTTTGAAATCAAGGCAGACACAGATATTTGTATTGTGACCTTTACATGTATTATTTGTGGTATTTTTGAGACATAAAAAGTAAATAAGACTTCAGAAATACCACAAAAGTTTCAGATGCCGAAGTAAAAATAAAAACAAGATTCTATTTGATTTTCAAAGAAAGCTGTGTATTAGCTAAGCTGGTGATGTTAAGTTAAGGCCAGTATAATTCTATCCATATTGGCTTCTACTCAAAATAATTTGCATTCATATTTCATAGTACCTAATAGCTGTCTCTATCACAGAACTGTATATTCTAAATAAATAGAATTTCATGAAAGAGCACATATACAATTTAATAAATTGATTTTTGTTGCAGTGAGACGAGACAAAGGGCAGCATTCATTTCAGGCTACCTGCCTACAAAAATCCATAAACAAAAGAAAGATAAACAAATAGAAACAAAAAATTCAATTTAAAATTTAAATTCAATTTAAAAGAGTAGCATTTAAATTGTTTCATTGGAAAGATAATTGAGTTGTGTTCAGCTTTATCTTAAAGTGAATATATTCTTATATTTTTTCTCCTAGAAAATGAAACCTAAAACTGAGGTTATTATGATCTTTAGTTGGATTTTTTTCTGATGTTAAAACCTCAATAACTGATGTTAACACCATATAGCTATAAATGAATTCACAGTATTGACTAAAAGTCAAATAATAAAATATCCAAGTTGGATCAGAATCACAAGGATTTAATCATTCAAATTACTTATTTGTTTCATTATTTTGTTTTGAAACACAACAACATCTGTGATTTGGGGGAAAAGCTCTTAGAGGAATCTCTGGCTTCCTTGTTCTTAACTTCCTTAATCCTAAATGATGTCAGTCAGTTGAATCTAATAGCTGTGAGTGGTAGCTGGACTACTGTGGTAAAGTTCCAAATTATAGTATTGATTAATTGATTGTGTCTTCTGGTTGTGAATCGTATTAGTGCTGGCTCAGGCAGCTTGGCTTATTGCCAAAGTCTAATTGTCAATGGGAGGCAACAGGCAGCTTTACTGTTTCACTGCTGTGGTTAGGTGGGTATTCAGAAAACAAAAAGCTTTGGCCAAATGATATGACAAAAAAGAATTTACTAAATTTAATAAATATGCTATTACTGATGGTTCCAACAATAGCTAGTAGCAAAAAGGCTCAGGAATTCATCATTTCTCAACAGACTTCCAAAGCTGTTTCAAAATGGGAAATAGTGGAAGTGATTTGGTCTAGCAACTTGAATGATAATGAGCCTACATCAAAGATCATCAGAGATAAAGAGATAGTTCATTATGGACCCAGGTGTGATGACTGCAGTACTTTCCAGATAACCGTGTTTTGAAGTGGGTTAAGGGCTCTTAAGTCACATGGAAAGAGCTCTCCAAGAAGGCTGGGGGCACTTGTTAACTTGTTTCCCTCCAGGGCAGTGGAATCATCTTTGAAAATATAAAAATTCCAAATTTAAAACAAAAGCAAGAGGTGCTGGTTCCTTGTTAACTTTCTGCTTTACTTGGAAACATAAAATGGATGGGTGTGTTTATCATTGATTCCTGCAGAATGGAAAATCTAAATGGGGCATTGAGAGGTTAATAACTTTCCAGATCTATAACTTTGAGTTTGTTTGTTGGCAGATCAATTCTTTTTCCTTAGAAGCAAAAAAATGGTATGAAATTGAGTCACTCTGATTATAAAATTACATTCACATTAAAATGTATTGATAATTATTGGTCTTACTGATACAAACAAAACTATACTTGATTTCACAAGGATTTAGAGATAAAACAACTGTTTAACAATTAAAGTCTGGTACTTTGGCTAGTGTGTGGAATAAATTTTTTAAAAGTGACTTAAGGATCCTTAACATCCCAAGTGATGAAATCAAGTGCTTACACATGACTGATAAAGATTTAAAGAAACAATAGTAGGTAACACACTTGTAAAGTCAAATACCCAGGGAGACATTAGGAATTTGTTGCAGGATGTGCTATAAAATATAATAAAACAAGTATATGTATTGATTAGAAATACATTTTCTTCCACAAATAGTACTAAGGCAAATTATAAATTGATTTTATTTATTTGAACATCCTTAAGAGAAGCGATGATGTAAGAGCTTCTTGGCACATATTCTATAAGAAAATTTCCAGTAGATATGAATGTTATACTTATTATAGCTGCATCAAAGTAGGATTAGAATTGAGAAGACTTATTTTTTAACAAATAATATTAGGAACCATACTAGACTATCTAGGTGCCAAGAGTACTGAGTGGTAGTTAAAACAAGTAGCAAGAACTGTGTATTTAGGACAATCTGCTGAGCAAGTCATAATTAAGTCAACTCATACAATGGCTAACATATATCTACTATACCAGCAATTTGAAAATAGAAATACATATTTGAGTGGATTTAAATAAGTCCTTATCTTAATTTGGAATACAAAACTTAGCTTGTAAATACTCCAGCACAAATCTCAAATATAACTCATCACTTTGAATTCCTCAGCACATAATACAGATAATTTGCACAATGTATGATCCATAAACAGCTGAAAGTAGAAATGATAAGAATATGAACTGTGAATCAACTTACTGCTGGTGACAAAAAAAAAAGTCTGGTATTTTATTTTCCCAAAGAGACGTAGCAGAGGCATCTGCCAGGCTCTGCCCTACCTATCTACCCACAGGTCCATTAGTGTCACATCTACCACCACATTCAACACTCAGACTTGCCGTGATTTCTTCAAGGGTCTAGCTTAGTAAGTATCTCAGTCATTCTACCCTGTTTTTTTTTTTTTTTCTGAAGCCTTCCTGATTTATCCCAGGTCTTAAATCCAAGCCTCAGCCTAGTCTACTATACAAATAGGCACTGCAGTCACTAGCTATGCTTCTACTAGGACATTCCCTATATTAACCACCCATGGGTCCATTCTGGGATGCCTCTACCACCCTTTTGGGTACCAGACTCCCTACCTCCTTCTCCACTGTTTAGCCTGGTGAGTAACCCTCACCTGTTCAGGAATTTTTGGCAACCCTTCAACTTTATCATGTGTCTCATAAACAATCCACCAGCTTGTTTGGCCTTCCCTGCCTTCACTGAAAGAAAATTTATAGTTGAGGGAAGATTCTCTCTACTTATCCTACAAACCAAAGAAACCATCACATGTCATATTCAACCATTTCACACAAACAGATCTATCTCCTATTCCAGGCTGGCAATGGGAATCACATCTTGTATATCAGTCATTCCCCTTCTGAAAAACATATTATTCACAGAAATCATTTCTGAATTACCTGACCTACCTTTACATCTTTTTTTTCTATATTCTTTCTGTTCTTTTCACAATAAACTGAGAACTAACAAAAAAAAAAATCCATATGCCCAGATCATGTTGCAACAATACAATCAATATAAAAGATCAAGCTGGTACCTTCTCTTAAAATCTTACTGGTCCAGTAAAAATACTTGCCAGAAATTTCCTCGATGAACCCCAAAACACAGAATTTTAAGAACAATTATAAACTTTATCAAAGAATTATAGGAATTAAGACATGAAGAAAGACCTCAATGAAATTAAGGAGAAAGAGTTTAAAAAGAGTAGATGTCTGAGTGACACCCAAGAAAACACAAACATAAACTTGAGGCAAATAATAACCACAAGCCAAGGCTTGAGAATGGAACTCAAAACAGGAGATAGTCACATTGATGAAGACTCAGTAAGCAAACTCAAAGGAAAGCCTTCCAAGTAGAATGAATTAAGCAGATGATAGAATTATCAGTTTGTAAAACTAAATGCAAGCCTTAGACCAAATAATAAAGGAACATGAATGATTTAAAACAAAAGCAAATATAAAAGCACACAAGAAAGGTAGGATAAAATGGAAAAAAAATACAAACCTTCAAATCATAGGCATTTATAAGTCAGAAGAGTTCCAGGTTAATAGCACAAAATCAGGTCTTCAACAAGAGAATAGAAAAAAGTATTCCCAAAAGAAAGACACACCCCTACAAATACAAGAAGCACACAGAAGAAAAAATAAACAAAACTAGAAAAAATTCCCATGGCATATTATAGTTAAAACATCAAGTACACATAACAAAGACAATAGTTTGAAAGCTGCAAGAGAAAAAATTCACATGTAAAGAAAACCCATCATAATAGCATTTAATTTCTCAATGGAAGCTTTGAAAGCCATAAGAACATGAGCAATGTATGTCACATCCTAAAAGACTATGAATTTAATTTCTCAATGGAAGCTTTGAAAGCCATAAGAACATGAAGCAATGTATGTCACATCCTAAAAGACTATGATGGACAGTCTAGAAAATATACCCAGTGAAACTATGTGACATAATTAAAGGGAAAAAAATCTTTCCATGATATGAAGTGTCTAAAATAAATTCCATTTAACAAACCAAAACTAAAGAAAATACAGGAAGCATTATTTCCTGCTGAAGAGATAAATAAGTATAGCAAAGGGAATGTGGAAAAAAAAATACAAGGCCACAACTTTTAAAACACAAAATACCAGTAAGAACACATAAAAAATTAACCGGATGATGACCACAGTTATTTCAATAATAATTTTAAATATCAATGGTCTCAGTCCTCAAATCAAAAGACACTGCCTGATATTAGGGAAATGCAAATCAAAACTACTTTTGAGGTCTCATCTTACACCAGTCAGAATGGCCAAGTTCAATTAAAAAAAATGGCAGCTAATGCTAGTGAGTATGTGCAGTAATGGAAATACTCATCCCTTACAGGTGAAAGTGCAAACCAGTATTATCATTATGGAAACCAGTGTGATTGTTCCTCAGAAAACTAGTAATATAAATGGATCCCAAGATCCATTTATATTATGTTTGCACATATAACCAAAGGACTCTACATCTGTCTACAGGCACACTTGGTCAACCATGTTCATTGTGGCTTTATTAATAATAATTACAAATTGGAAAGAGCCTGGTTGTCTGTTAACAAATAAGTAGATAAAGAGAACATGGGATATGGTCTATTTATACAATAGCTGTTAAAAAAATTATAAAATTTCTAGGTAAGTGTATGGGGCTAGAAAAAATTATTCTTAAGGAGTTAACACATACACAAAAAGGCAATCATGGCATGTATTTGCTAAAATGTGGATATTAACTGCTAAGTTTTCAATAAACATTTACAGATCCATATAATGACAGAGGTTTGGTATACAATAAGGATTGAGGTGTGCAAGGGTAGTCTCCCAGAAAGGGAAAATATAATAGATAATTTTAAATTATAGATGAAAATGTCAGGGACTGGAATGGGAGGGTCATTTAGGGAGGGGGACAAAAGAGTGTGTTAAGGAAGGGGATACAGGGAGCGACAGTATAGTGTTCATATAAGAATGAAATCTAAATTGCATCACCAAATTATGAGGAAGGCAAAGGTCCAACTAGATAATCTCTTGCTGCCATGTAAAACCTCTAGTGCCAGGAATGGGTTACCTCTTGGCCAAAGGGGTCCCATGGAAACCTCTGAACAACCCAAGCTATTGCCAAGGCCATTGGTTGCCCTCCACAAACCAAGTCCCTAACGAAGAGAAGACTTCACAGCCCATTGAACACAGAGAAGTACAGCCGGTGCTTACATAGAGCCTTAACCACTATCAGAAGAGAAGAGTAAGCAACAATCTCATTACTAACCCCTTGATCTACATTGATGACCTGCCTATGCAATACCCTGATACAGTAGTGGCACAAAAGTTGTGTGAGTAATCAGTCACTATCTTGTTGAAATTAAGGCCCACTCCATGAGATGGAACCCATTCCTAACACTTCCCAGGTAGCTAAGAACATAGGACTATATACACTATGGACCTAGGGGAAACCCAATACTGTTAGGATAAAATAACATAGCAATAAAATGACTCTGAATGCCATTCTGCTACACTCATAACTGTCTTGCTTAGCCTTCATCAGAGAAGCCTTCATTAGCAGTAGATAAGAACAAATAGAGAGACCCACAACTGAACAATGCATAAAGAAAGAGTGAGATCTTGGATGGCTGAGTTATAAATGGGATTTCTTCAGTAAATCTCTTTCCTGAGGGCTCAGGAGACACTTCAGAAAAGGAGGTGGTAAGATTATAAGAGCCAAGATACAAGGCACAGCAGTACTCACAGAAACTATGGTAGCATGCAAAGGGTCCAAACAGATGGAGTCTAAGTAAGATGGAGTCTAAGTGCTAGAGATGGAAATATATACAAGTTCCCATGCCTAACCCATAATCTACCTTCATTTGACAACCACTTTCAAAAGAAAAATTCGTCTTCTAACAATTAAAGAAAAAGGAGGCCATGAGTTTGAAAGAGAGGAGAAAAACGTAATATTTGCAGAGGGTAAAGGGAAGGGAGGAATGTACTTACAAATACAAAAATTAAAAAAAAGACAGCTATAATATTATTAATGAGTTGTAAGTCAATTAAATGAACATGCCTAAGTATAGATTTTCCCTTTATCAGTCAATTCCTCTTCTCATCTAAGAAAGATAGATCAATTCTCTGAATTCATACACCATTTTCAATCCTAAAGAAATGATCTTTTATTTAGTGGACTAAATCAACCATATTGTTACCAACTGTACTGTCTTTAAAATATTTGTACTTTCTTAAAATTATTTTTTTGCGTCTCCATGCGATATAAGTAATGTCACTTTTTTCTCTTTATTTCCCATAGCCTCTGACTATAGATAGCATTTTATTCTTCCCATATATATTTTTCTTAATCCCTCACTTATATTTTTTAAAGCTTCTTGATTTGTATTCTCAGGCAGCATTCCCATAGTGTAATGCCAGTTTCTCTATGCCCAGACAGCATCTGCTGGACTTGTACTGACATGGAGTAGCTAGCTTCATCCCAGCCTGTCTCACTATAGTGTCCATCAATGACCTTGCAGCTATCCACCCCGAAGCCCAAGAATTGTGTTACCACATGTCTTGTCATGCCAAAGTTTTGTTTGCCACCCCTGTGAAAGATCAAATTCTTCATCTGCAGCAATTTATTATCTTAAATTTCCTTTTTTATGTTTTTTCTATTAGTGTTGATTTCAAGTCTGATACTGCTCAGGTGGGATGAACTACCAATCAGTTCTGATGAGCCAACTATTATTAGTTGTTAAATATTTTCTACTTACACTTCTATCACCACTGATTTCTCTTTACTGTCTGCATTCTTCATTCTGCCACTCAATGTTGCTACAGTCTTTCAAAATCCATACTTAGGCTCTCAAAATCTATAGTTTAAAACTAATCTCCATTGTGATGTAATTAGGAACAGAGGATCATTGAAGGTGTTATGTCTTGAACATGGAGCCCTTCTGAATGATATCAGTGTTCTTGTGAAAGCAGGCCACAGAGCTGCTTTGCATTTCCTACAATAGGAAACTGTCACAAAGCCTGACATGGCCTTGGTGTTGGACTTCCAACTTCCAAAACTGTGAGATATAAATTACTGGTGTTTAATAGCAATACTCAGGAAATAAATACATTTGTTAGATTGGGCAAAGTAAACCACACAACTGTTGTGAAAAATTATCTTACAACTGTAAGAAAATCTAACCACTAAATCTTTGCTCATATAACATGTAATGATGATGCAAGTCATGGTTGTCAATTGTACAAAAGATAGTTTCAACCATTTGTATACCTGTGGGATGACAAACAATAATGTTAATTTAAAGAATGTATGATCCTATTTTATTACTGTCCTTTGCATATGATGCCCCTAACTTGGAAATTATCTGCTATGTCCAGCACAGCCTGTCCTAGGCATACTTTTGTTCACTTAAGTGGTCACTTTAGGATACAAGTTGGATGCCACCAAAGTTATTTAAAAGTGCAAAGCCATAGGCTGATGTGAGAATGTCTTTCTGTATTCTGTGAGTATCAGTCTTTAAATAAAGGACTGTTTTTGCCAGGGCAGGCACCATAGAAGTAGGTGGGGAATGAGAATAGTTAGGAGAAGGAGGGCAGAGAGTCAGATAGAGCCAGCTGCCCAAGAAGAAACATGTAAGGAACACAGGTGAGCCACGGCCAAATGACAAATAGATTAATGTGAATGAGTTGAGTTAAGATATAAGAGCCAGATAGCAATGTGCCTGAGCCTTAGGCCAAACAGTATGAACTTAATATAAGTGTCTGAATCATTTTGGGGGCCTAAGCAGCAGTGGGCGGCTAAGGAGTCTTGGCTGGCAGGTCTGTGGGTCTGGACCTCTGGCCAGACTGGGTCAGAAACCATATTTTAACAGCAGGCAATGGGCACAACTTAATTTCTTAAATCTGTAGGTCTCAAAAACTATAGCTAATCACACACACAAATACATACATCCACACATACACACAAACATGTACACACACACACATACACACAGACAGAGAGAGAGGGAGAGAGAGGGGAGGGAGGGAGGGAGAGGGAGAGAGAGAGAGAGAGAGAGAGAGAGAGAGAGAGAGAGAGAGAGAGAGAGAGAGAGAGAGAAAGAGAGAGAGAGAGGAAGAGAGAAAGGGAGAGAGAGAGGGAGAGCTTTGCAGTACAATCTTGCTACATATTACAAGCTAGTTATTTTGACCAGGTTTGAAGTCCAGTTTGAATAACCATCTTGCCATGGCCTCATGAATGTGAGATTATAGGCACATGTCTTCTAACACATAATTTGTGAATTTAATTTCTGAGTTATCTTTTATGCTTGAATCTCCATGCCACTATTTTTAGACAGCAAATATACAGCAACCAGGTACCAAAATATATAAATTAAGCAAACTCAGCTTTATTCACCAATTTTCATGATTTATTATGCAGTCCATTATGGAACAGGGGGCAAGTGAATGTAGCACCTACAACTAAGGCTCAGGAAACATCACAGAAGAGAGGGTAGAAAGACTCGGAGAGACAGAGGACCAAGACACCCTCTGTGGGACAGCGTCTGCTAAACATTCCAGGGAAGCCACTCTTATCAAACCTCAATAGTTAAGACCTGAATACTGACAACACCAGCTGACATGCCATCGTGGATAAGGGAAACTTTGCAATGTTCATCCCCTAGATTTAGCTACAGCTGAGGAAGAGAGAATTTTTTTTTTTTTTTTAAGAGATAGCCCCTGAATAGGTTAACCAGCCCCAAGTTGTAGTGGGATTATATTACATTGTAAATAATTGTCCTGCCTACTGGTTTAATAAAAATGCTGATCGGTCGAAGGCAAACAGGAATTGTGGGTGGGGCTAACAGACTTAGAAAACTTTGGAAACAGGAAGAACAGAGCAAAGATGCCACAGACACACCAGAGAAACAGATGCAGAGGACACCTATGCTGCTATGGGAAAACGTACTGAGCTGCATGACTGAACAGGATAAGAATCATGGACTAGTTTAAGAGTAAAAAGTTAGCAAGTTATATTCCTGGGCCCTAGGTCAATCAGCATAAAATTAATTTAAGCATCTGTGTGTTTCTGCAGGCCTGCGAGTCTGTGGGCCTGTGGGTCTGAACCTCAAAGCTAGGCTGGAATGTCCAGGCCAGAAACATAGTACAGCACCAAGTATTCAGTCCTAAATACATGTATATATGAGTAACAATAAATGGATTCAGTACACACACATATATACACACACATCACTTGTATACACACACTGAATTGACCCATATGGTACTTAATTATAAATTTTTAGAGATAAAGTGATATTTTAGACTCCTTAGTGGTTTAAACACTCACTGCTATCTAAAATTCTTTGTGGTAAATCTCATCACCAAATTGTGGTGTTTTGTGGCTCTGTTGAGTCTTTAAGAGTGAAGCCTACTGGGACAAAGTTAGGTACTTGAGGGCATGCAATCTTTCTAAATTGAATGATGTAACCCTAATTTCTTACTTTCATTTCCTTTGCTACCCTATGTACAAAGCCACAGGATAAGCAACTGTAAACTATAATCTCCAAGACTATATGACAAACAATCTCTTTCTCTCTTTAAATTATTTGAAGAATTTTGTTATAGCAGAAAGCTGTCTAACCTAGACAAACTATTAGATTATACATAGTCTTACTGTACATAAAATCGCTAGTAACTCATTTTAGTATTTTGTTAAATAACATACAAATAGTGCAAAAGCTTTTGCTCTTACCCTTGAATGAACAAATGCAACCCTCTCAAGCAGAAATGTTCAGAGAACATCCATTGATATTTCTTCTTCTGACCACAATAGTCTTCATATGCAATTAACCTTTTCTTAATTAAATTAACTTATTCTTTACCCTGGATAGTAAAATTAGCACTGTAATCAAAGATCTCTATAGAGACTTG